>CM063716.1:437859-2837859 GCA_032441835.1 Slavum lentiscoides
GATTTTTCGCCATATCTCAGTCTATTTTTATCCGATTTGGAAAATTTCGACGGTTTCGGAATCCGCGTGGCCTCCTTTTTCTTCGATCTAATAGGTCCCAAACGCGTAGGAGCAATACAAGTGGCCGAAAAACGTTCGTGAACGTAAAAAACACGAAAAAAACGCGAAAAACACGAAAAAAAACGCAAAACACGCGGTTTTTGTGCTATATCTCCGTCAGTTTTTATCCGATTTAGAATTTTTCTACAGAAATACAAATACGACGCCCGTAGCTTTTGTTTGGTGTATAATTGAGGTCTCGGAGACAAATAGATGGTCAGAAATGTGGAAAAAACCCGTTGTGTTGGACATTTTTTGACCGTATTTTCCCGCGCAAAACACTAAAAATCGATATTTCGATCGATATTTTGCTCAAATTGCAAATTTTTTGCGGCAAATGATTTTCTCGCGTGATCGGCTACCTATTTGATACCAAACACGGCTAGTCTATTCCTATTGGAACCGCCTGAAATGGGCGTTTGACCATTTTTTTTTTTTGCACTTTTATGGCTTCATCGAAACAGAAAAATCGGCGCTACGACCTGAGTTTTACGAAATCTTAATTCCGTCTTTTCGATGAGATAGATCTCGTTCTCTTGTTGATTATGATGTATGTTAATAGGGTATGAATTCGCAAAATGCGCGCATATTTTCCAAAAAACAGCGTTTTTTTCGTTTGTCGAATTTTTTTTTGGTTTCAAACCCCCATATCTTCTAGGAAAATGAACGTATCTTGAATTTTTTGACGGAAAAAGCAACCTGACGTCCGTATCTGTCGTTTGGTATATAAACAAGGTCTCGAGACCAATAGATGCCGAGATAAATGGAAAAACCCGTTTTGTTGGACCTTTTTTTTTCATATTTTCCCGCGCAATACGCACTATGGAATGTTGTTTACGAACGAATACCAAATATTTCGGGTCATCAAAACAGAAAAAAGCGGTTTTTCGCCATATCTCAGTCTATTTTTATCCGATTTGGAAAATTTCGACGGTTTCGGAATCCGCGTGGCCTCCTCTTTCTTCGATCTAATAGGTCCCAAACGCGTAGGAACAATACAAGTGGCCGAAAAACGTTCGTGAACGTAAAAAAAACGAAAAAAAAAACGCGAGAAAAGCGATTTTTTCGCCATATCTCAGTCTATTTTTATCCGATTTGGAAAATTTCGACGGTTTCGGAATCCGCGTGGCCTCCTTTTTCTTCGATCTAATAGGTCCCAAACGCGTAGGAGCAATACAAGTGGCCGAAAAACGTTCGTGAACGTAAAAAACACGAAAAAAACGCGAAAAACACGAAAAAAAACGCAAAACACGCGGTTTTTGTGCTATATCTCCGTCAGTTTTTATCCGATTTAGAATTTTTCTACAGAAATACAAATACGACGCCCGTAGCTTTTGTTTGGTGTATAATTGAGGTCTCGGAGACAAATAGATGGTCAGAAATGTGGAAAAACCCGTTGTGTTGGACATTTTTTACCGTATTTTCCCGCGCAAAACACAAAAATCGATATTTCGATCGATATTTTGCTCAAATTGCAAATTTTTTGCGGCAAATGATTTTCTCGCGTGATCGGCTACCTATTTGATACCAAACACGGCTAGTCTATTCCTATTGGAACCGCCTGAAATGGGCGTTTGACCATTTTTTTTTTTGCACTTTATGGCTTCATCGAAACAGAAAAATCGGCGCTACGACCTGAGTTTTTACGAAATCTTAATTCCGTCTTTTCGATGAGATAGATCTCGTTCTCTTGTTGATTATGATGTATGTTAATAGGGTATGAATTCGCAAAATGCGCGCATATTTTCCAAAAAACAGCGTTTTTTTCGTTTGTCGAATTTTTTTTTTTGGTTTCAAACCCCATATCTTCTAGGAAAATGAACGTATCTTGAATTTTTTGACGGAAAAAGCAACCTGACGTCCGTATCTGTCGTTTGGTATATAAACAAGGTCTCGGAGACCAATAGATGCCGAGATAAATGGAAAAACCCGTTTTGTTGGACCTTTTTTTTTCATATTTTCCCGCGCAATACGCACTATGGAATGTTGTTTACGAACGAATACCAAATATTTCGGGTCATCAAAACAGAAAAAAGCGGTTTTTTCGCCATATCTCAGTCTATTTTATCCGATTTGGAAAATTTCGACGGTTTCGGAATCCGCGTGGCCTCCTCTTTCTTCGATCTAATAGGTCCCAAACGCGTAGGAACAATACAAGTGGCCGAAAAACGTTCGTGAACGTAAAAAAAACGAAAAAAAAAACGCGAGAAAAGCGATTTTTTCGCCATATCTCAGTCTATTTTTATCCGATTTGGAAAATTTCGACGGTTTCGGAATCCGCGTGGCCTCCTTTTTCTTCGATCTAATAGGTCCCAAACGCGTAGGAGCAATACAAGTGGCCGAAAAACGTTCGTGAACGTAAAAACACGAAAAAACGCGAAAACACGAAAAAACGCAAAACACGCGGTTTTGTGCTATATCTCCGTCAGTTTTTATCCGATTTAGAATTTTTCTACAGAAATACAAATACGACGCCCGTAGCTTTTGTTTGGTGTATAATTGAGGTCTCGGAGACAAATAGATGGTCAGAAATGTGGAAAAAACCCGTTGTGTTGGACATTTTTTGACCGTATTTTCCCGCGCAAAACACTAAAAATCGATATTTCGATCGATATTTTGCTCAAATTGCAAATTTTTGCGGCAAATGATTTTCTCGCGTGATCGGCTACCTATTTGATACCAAACACGGCTAGTCTATTCCTATTGGAACCGCCTGAAATGGGCGTTTGACCATTTTTTTTTGCACTTTTATGGCTTCATCGAAACAGAAAAATCGGCGCTACGACCTGAGTTTTACGAAATCTTAATTCCGTCTTTTCGATGAGATAGATCTCGTTCTCTTGTTGATTATGATGTATGTTAATAGGGTATGAATTCGCAAAATGCGCGCATATTTTCCAAAAAACAGCGTTTTTTTGTTTGTCGAATTTTTTTTTTTGGTTTCAAACCCCCATATCTTCTAGGAAAATGAACGTATCTTGAATTTTTTGACGGAAAAAGCAACCTGACGTCCGTATCTGTCGTTTGGTATATAAACAAGGTCTCGGAGACCAATAGATGCCGAGATAAATGGAAAAACCCGTTTTGTTGGACCTTTTTTTTTCATATTTTCCCGCGCAATACGCACTATGGAATGTTGTTTACGAACGAATACCAAATATTTCGGGTCATCAAAACAGAAAAAAGCGGTTTTTTCGCCATATCTCAGTCTATTTTATCCGATTTGGAAAATTTCGACGGTTTCGGAATCCGCGTGGCCTCCTCTTTCTTCGATCTAATAGGTCCCAAACGCGTAGGAACAATACAAGTGGCCGAAAACGTTCGTGAACGTAAAAACACGAAAAAAACGCGAGAAAAGCGATTTTTCGCCATATCTCAGTCTATTTTATCCGATTTGGAAAATTTCGACGGTTTCGGAATCCGCGTGGCCTCCTTTTCTTCGATCTAATAGGTCCCAAACGCGTAGGACCAATACAAGTGGCCGAAAAACGTTCGTGAACGTAAAAAACACGAAAAAAACGCGAAAAACACGAAAAAACGCAAAACACGCGGTTTTTGTGCTATATCTCCGTCAGTTTTATCCGATTTAGAATTTTCTACAGAAATACAAATACGACGCCCGTAGCTTTTGTTTGGTGTATAATTGAGGTCTCGGAGACAAATAGATGGTCAGAAATGTGGAAAAACCCGTTGTGTTGGACATTTTTGACCGTATTTTCCCGCGCAAAACACTAAAATCGATATTTCGATCGATATTTTGCTCAAATTGCAAATTTTTGCGGCAAATGATTTTCTCGCGTGATCGGCTACCTATTTGATACCAAACACGGCTAGTCTATTCCTATTGGAACCGCCTGAAATGGGCGTTTGACCATTTTTTTTTTGCACTTTTATGGCTTCATCGAAACAGAAAATCGGCGCTACGACCTGAGTTTTTACGAAATCTTAATTCCGTCTTTTCGATGAGATAGATCTCGTTCTCTTGTTGATTATGATGTATGTTAATAGGGTATGAATTCGCAAAATGCGCGCATATTTTCCAAAAAACAGCGTTTTTTTGTTTGTCGAATTTTTTTTTTTGGTTTCAAACCCCCATATCTTCTAGGAAAATGAACGTATCTTGAATTTTTGACGGAAAAAGCAACCTGACGTCCGTATCTGTCGTTTGGTATATAAACAAGGTCTCGGAGACCAATAGATGCCGAGATAAATGGAAAAACCCGTTTTGTTGGACCTTTTTTTCATATTTTCCCGCGCAATACGCACTATGGAATGTTGTTTACGAACGAATACCAAATATTTCGGGTCATCAAAACAGAAAAAGCGGTTTTTCGCCATATCTCAGTCTATTTTATCCGATTTGGAAAATTTCGACGGTTTCGGAATCCGCGTGGCCTCCTCTTTCTTCGATCTAATAGGTCCCAAACGCGTAGGAACAATACAAGTGGCCGAAAACGTTCGTGAACGTAAAAACACGAAAAAAACGCGAGAAAAGCGATTTTTCGCCATATCTCAGTCTATTTTATCCGATTTGGAAAATTTCGACGGTTTCGGAATCCGCGTGGCCTCCTTTTCTTCGATCTAATAGGTCCCAAACGCGTAGGAGCAATACAAGTGGCCGAAAAACGTTCGTGAACGTAAAAACACGAAAAAACGCGAAAACACGAAAAAACGCAAAACACGCGGTTTTTGTGCTATATCTCCGTCAGTTTTATCCGATTTAGAATTTTCTACAGAAATACAAATACGACGCCCGTAGCTTTTGTTTGGTGTATAATTGAGGTCTCGGAGACAAATAGATGGTCAGAAATGTGGAAAAACCCGTTGTGTTGGACATTTTTGACCGTATTTTCCCGCGCAAAACACTAAAATCGATATTTCGATCGATATTTTGCTCAAATTGCAAATTTTTGCGGCAAATGATTTTCTCGCGTGATCGGCTACCTATTTGATACCAAACACGGCTAGTCTATTCCTATTGGAACCGCCTGAAATGGGCGTTTGACCATTTTTTTTTTGCACTTTATGGCTTCATCGAAACAGAAAAATCGGCGCTACGACCTGAGTTTTACGAAATCTTAATTCCGTCTTTTCGATGAGATAGATCTCGTTCTCTTGTTGATTATGATGTATGTTAATAGGGTATGAATTCGCAAAATGCGCGCATATTTTCCAAAAACAGCGTTTTTTGTTTGTCGAATTTTTTTTGGTTTCAAACCCCATATCTTCTAGGAAAATGAACGTATCTTGAATTTTTGACGGAAAAAGCAACCTGACGTCCGTATCTGTCGTTTGGTATATAAACAAGGTCTCGGAGACCAATAGATGCCGAGATAAATGGAAAAACCCGTTTTGTTGGACCTTTTTTTCATATTTTCCCGCGCAATACGCACTATGGAATGTTGTTTACGAACGAATACCAAATATTTCGGGTCATCAAAACAGAAAAAGCGGTTTTTCGCCATATCTCAGTCTATTTTATCCGATTTGGAAAATTTCGACGGTTTCGGAATCCGCGTGGCCTCCTCTTTCTTCGATCTAATAGGTCCCAAACGCGTAGGAACAATACAAGTGGCCGAAAACGTTCGTGAACGTAAAAAACGAAAAAAAACGCGAGAAAAGCGATTTTTTCGCCATATCTCAGTCTATTTTTATCCGATTTGGAAAATTTCGACGGTTTCGGAATCCGCGTGGCCTCCTTTTTCTTCGATCTAATAGGTCCCAAACGCGTAGGAGCAATACAAGTGGCCGAAAAACGTTCGTGAACGTAAAAACACGAAAAAACGCGAAAACACGAAAAAACGCAAAACACGCGGTTTTTGTGCTATATCTCCGTCAGTTTTTATCCGATTTAGAATTTTTCTACAGAAATACAAATACGACGCCCGTAGCTTTTGTTTGGTGTATAATTGAGGTCTCGGAGACAAATAGATGGTCAGAAATGTGGAAAAAACCCGTTGTGTTGGACATTTTTGACCGTATTTTCCCGCGCAAAACACTAAAATCGATATTTCGATCGATATTTTGCTCAAATTGCAAATTTTTGCGGCAAATGATTTTCTCGCGTGATCGGCTACCTATTTGATACCAAACACGGCTAGTCTATTCCTATTGGAACCGCCTGAAATGGGCGTTTGACCATTTTTTTTTTGCACTTTTATGGCTTCATCGAAACAGAAAAATCGGCGCTACGACCTGAGTTTTACGAAATCTTAATTCCGTCTTTTCGATGAGATAGATCTCGTTCTCTTGTTGATTATGATGTATGTTAATAGGGTATGAATTCGCAAAATGCGCGCATATTTTCCAAAAAACAGCGTTTTTTTCGTTTGTCGAATTTTTTTTTTTGGTTTCAAACCCCCATATCTTCTAGGAAAATGAACGTATCTTGAATTTTTTGACGGAAAAGCAACCTGACGTCCGTATCTGTCGTTTGGTATATAAACAAGGTCTCGGAGACCAATAGATGCCGAGATAAATGGAAAAACCCGTTTTGTTGGACCTTTTTTTTTCATATTTTCCCGCGCAATACGCACTATGGAATGTTGTTTACGAACGAATACCAAATATTTCGGGTCATCAAAACAGAAAAAAGCGGTTTTTTCGCCATATCTCAGTCTATTTTTATCCGATTTGGAAAATTTCGACGGTTTCGGAATCCGCGTGGCCTCCTCTTTCTTCGATCTAATAGGTCCCAAACGCGTAGGAACAATACAAGTGGCCGAAAAACGTTCGTGAACGTAAAAAACGAAAAAAAACGCGAGAAAAGCGATTTTTTCGCCATATCTCAGTCTATTTTTATCCGATTTGGAAAATTTCGACGGTTTCGGAATCCGCGTGGCCTCCTCTTTCTTCGATCTAATAGGTCCCAAACGCGTAGGAACAATACAAGTGGCCGAAAAACGTTCGTGAACGTAAAAAACACGAAAAAAAACGCAAAACACGCGGTTTTTGTGCTATATCTCCGTCAGTTTTTATCCGATTTAGAATTTTTCTACAGAAATACAAATACGACGCCCGTAGCTTTTGTTTGGTGTATAATTGAGGTCTCGGAGACAAATAGATGGTCAGAAATGTGGAAAAACCCGTTGTGTTGGACATTTTTGACCGTATTTTCCCGCGCAAAACACTAAAATCGATATTTCGATCGATATTTTGCTCAAATTGCAAATTTTTGCGGCAAATGATTTTCTCGCGTGATCGGCTACCTATTTGATACCAAACACGGCTAGTCTATTCCTATTGGAACCGCCTGAAATGGGCGTTTGACCATTTTTTTTTTGCACTTTATGGCTTCATCGAAACAGAAAAATCGGCGCTACGACCTGAGTTTTACGAAATCTTAATTCCGTCTTTTCGATGAGATAGATCTCGTTCTCTTGTTGATTATGATGTATGTTAATAGGGTATGAATTCGCAAAATGCGCGCATATTTTCCAAAAAACAGCGTTTTTTTGTTTGTCGAATTTTTTTTTTTGGTTTCAAACCCCATATCTTCTAGGAAAATGAACGTATCTTGAATTTTTGACGGAAAAGCAACCTGACGTCCGTATCTGTCGTTTGGTATATAAACAAGGTCTCGGAGACCAATAGATGCCGAGATAAATGGAAAAACCCGTTTTGTTGGACCTTTTTTTCATATTTTCCCGCGCAATACGCACTATGGAATGTTGTTTACGAACGAATACCAAATATTTCGGGTCATCAAAACAGAAAAAGCAGTTTTTCGCCATATCTCAGTCTATTTTTATCCGATTTGGAAAATTTCGACGGTTTCGGAATCCGCGTGGCCTCCTCTTTCTTCGATCTAATAGGTCCCAAACGCGTAGGAACAATACAAGTGGCCGAAAAACGTTCGTGAACGTAAAAACACGAAAAAAACGCGAGAAAAGCGATTTTTCGCCATATCTCAGTCTATTTTATCCGATTCGAAAATTCCGACGGTTTCGGAATCCGCGTGGCCTCCTCTTTCTTCGATCTAATAGGTCCCAAACGCGTAGGAGCAATACAAGTGGCCGAAAAACGTTCGTGAACGTAAAAACACGAAAAAACGCGAAAACACGAAAAAACGCAAAACACGCGGTTTTTGTGCTATATCTCCGTCAGTTTTATCCGATTTAGAATTTTCTACAGAAATACAAATACGACGCCCGTAGCTTTTGTTTGGTGTATAATTGAGGTCTCGGAGACAAATAGATGGTGAGAAATGTGGAAAAACCCGTTGTGTTGGACATTTTTGACCGTATTTTCCCGCGCAAAACACTAAAATCGATATTTCGATCGATATTTTGCTCAAATTGCAAATTTTTGCGGCAAATGATTTTCTCGCGTGATCGGCTACCTATTTGATACCAAACACGGCTAGTCTATTCCTATTGGAACCGCCTGAAATGGGCGTTTGACCATTTTTTTTTTGCACTTTTATGGCTTCATCGAAACAGAAAAATCGGCGCTACGACCTGAGTTTTACGAAATCTTAATTCCGTCTTTTCGATGAGATAGATCTCGTTCTCTTGTTGATTATGATGTATGTTAATAGGGTATGAATTCGCAAAATGCGCGCATATTTTCCAAAAACAGCGTTTTTTCGTTTGTCGAATTTTTTTTGGTTTCAAACCCCATATCTTCTAGGAAAATGAACGTATCTTGAATTTTTGACGGAAAAAGCAACCTGACGTCCGTATCTGTCGTTTGGTATATAAACAAGGTCTCGGAGACCAATAGATGCCGAGATAAATGGAAAAACCCGTTTTGTTGGACCTTTTTTTCATATTTTCCCGCGCAATACGCACTATGGAATGTTGTTTACGAACGAATACCAAATATTTCGGGTCATCAAAACAGAAAAAGCGGTTTTTCGCCATATCTCAGTCTATTTTTATCCGATTTGGAAAATTTCGACGGTTTCGGAATCCGCGTGGCCTCCTCTTTCTTCGATCTAATAGGTCCCAAACGCGTAGGAACAATACAAGTGGCCGAAAAACGTTCGTGAACGTAAAAACACGAAAAAAAACGCGAGAAAAGCGATTTTTCGCCATATCTCAGTCTATTTTATCCGATTCGAAAATTTCGACGGTTTCGGAATCCGCGTGGCCTCCTCTTTCTTCGATCTAATAGGTCCCAAACGCGTAGGACCAATACAAGTGGCCGAAAAACGTTCGTGAACGTAAAAACACGAAAAAAACGCGAAAAACGCAAAACACGCGGTTTTTGTGCTATATCTCCGTCAGTTTTATCCGATTTAGAATTTTCTACAGAAATACAAATACGACGCCCGTAGCTTTTGTTTGGTGTATAATTGAGGTCTCGGAGACAAATAGATGGTGAGAAATGTGGAAAAACCCGTTGTGTTGGACATTTTTGACCGTATTTTCCCGCGCAAAACACTAAAAATCGATATTTCGATCGATATTTTGCTCAAATTGCAAATTTTTTGCGGCAAATGATTTTCTCGCGTGATCGGCTACCTATTTGATACCAAACACGGCTAGTCTATTCCTATTGGAACCGCCTGAAATGGGCGTTTGACCATTTTTTTTTTTTGCACTTTTATGGCTTCATCGAAACAGAAAAATCGGCGCTACGACCTGAGTTTTTACGAAATCTTAATTCCGTCTTTTCGATGAGATAGATCTCGTTCTCTTGTTGATTATGATGTATGTTAATAGTGTATGAAAGCGGTTTTTTTGCCATATCTCAGTCTATTTTTATCCGATTTAAAAAATTCTGACGGTTTCGGAATCTGCGTGGCCTCCTCTTTCTTCGATCTCATAGGTTCCAAACGCGTAGGACCAATACAAGTGGACGAAAAACGATCGTGAACGTGAAAAACACGAATAAAACGTAAAAAAAAAACGAAAAAACGCGAATAATGCGGTTTTTTTTTGCCATATCTCAGTCTATTTTTATCCGATTTAATACCAAACACGTCTAGTCAATTCCTGTTGGAACCGCCTCAAATGGGTGTTTGACCATTTTTTTTTTTGCACTTTTATGGCTTCATCGAAACAGAAAAATCGGCGCTACGACCTAAGTTTTTATCGGATCTTAATTCCGTCTTTTCGATGAGATAGAACTCGTTCTCTGGTTGATTATGATGTAGGTTAATAGGGTAAAAATTTGAATAATGCGCGCATAAATGAAAAAAACAGCGTTTTTTTCGTTTCCCGAATTTTTTTTTTCGGTTTGAAATTCCTATATCTCCTAGGGGATTTATCGTATCTTGAATTTTTTGACTGGAAAAGCAACCTGAGTTCCATAGCTTTCGTTTGGTGTATGATCAATGTCTCGGAGACCAATAGATAAGTGGAATAACCCTGTTTTGTCGTACCTTATTTTTTTATATTTTCCCGCGCAATACGCTCTGCGAAACCTTAGAACCTTTAGAAAATTAACAATTGGCTCTTCGTTGGACTATTTTTTAAATTTTCTTCTCGAAACACTTTACGAAACGATGATTTCCATCGATTATGTATTGCTCCTATCGTAAATATTATGCGTTAACGGATTGCTCACGTTAGCGTCTACTAAATTGTTACCAAATACTGCTATTCTATTAGTATTAGTACCATAGATAATATATATATTATCTATGATTAGAACCGACCGAGCGGCCGCGTGACCATTTTAAACCAGTGCTTTGAATTGGGGGTGGGATCGCAAGAGAATGGTGCTACACCGGTAATATTGAATTGAGTCCATGCTACTTTTATGTGTTTGAATTGTGTCCAACGTATTTTCTTAATATCTTTGAACTGAGTCCGTATAGATAAAATGTCATAACTACCCAGTGGCGGCTCGTACCTATGTGTGACGGTGCGATCGCACCCCCTACAAAAATATCAGAAAAAAATTATAATAATATTATTCATTAAATTTATTATTTGTACTAAATAATATTAATATTCACAGTTGTGAAAGTTTTTACGCTAAATTAAATGCCTTTTTTTATTCGGGACATCGAAATGTTTTCATTCTTGTAGACACTCTTCTGGGAATACAGTCCGATACATATATAAAATTAAGAAATTAAGTAAAGAGACCATGTAAAAAAACATTAGAAAAAGAAAATTTTTTACGGGAGCAGACAAACAAATACATAAATAAGCAAATTAGCAGATTTGACTTTTTAAAATCTGTAACATTTAAAATTTTACCAGCAACTATTTAATTATTAATATTAACGCTTATAGGCTGAAGGGACTCAACTCGAATAACCTAACAATATTGGTCGGACTCAACTCCGATAACCCAAATGTATTTGCGGGACTCAATTCAATATTTGGGACTCAATTCAATGTTATCCAACTACACTACTACATTTAAAAACTTTAGCGTCCCCTTTCTACAATTTTCAAAGGAACGCGGGGGAGCGCTTATAATTTTTTACCATAGATAAAAATTTATGTGAACAGATTGTATATTTGATATTATTTTTAGTATTTTTATTATTATCATTACCTTACTGCTATATCAAGTACCTACTTGATAATGGCAATTTATTATCTTGTATATTATTACTTATCACAAAATATTATTTGACAATTTTTGACCGTTTTGAAAATTCTATTTTATTATAGTTAAGCACTAATACCACAGATTATTATTTATCTAATCTGTGCTAATACAGGGTCTACACGTGACGGACGAGTTTTCATCATAAGGGGCTCTTAACATGCACATTGCACTGAGTATAGAAATATCTTATTCTATGATGGTTCTTCCATAAATATTTTACGATTATTGTAAATTATTGTATGCTCTATTGACTTTGGGATTTTGGTATCGGACGGCGGCGAGTTTTACATATCTAATAGGTGCATGTGTTTTGTATGATTTTCCTAATTATTAATAAAGGTTTAAAACGAAAAATATTGAAGTTTATTACTATGGAGCCAAAGAAAAATAAAACTTTTCATTCGTACTGTTAAGAACCCGTACAATTTTATTTTACGTATATGTTAATATTACAACTCTCAGGAATTGCGTGTTGGACGACAGCGACGACGACGACGTCGAGAAGGAATTCGCTAAGTAAAGAGAGTATTGCTCGTCGTCGCCCGTCGGCCGACACCACAGAACAATTAGTCTTAGTTTTACACGAATACGCGTCAGTCGATTTTTATATTAATTGAATAATAATATAACAATAAAATTTATATAATAAGAACTAATTACTTTGGCGTACGTTTATTTTTATTTGTTGTGCTAAGTTCATAACAGTACTTCACTACTTTTACAAGTGTATGTACTTATTTAAATACTTAGTATTTATAAATTTGAATATTGTACTACCTAATTAAATTAAAAAGTAATTTAAATTATGGAAATGCTGATGATCCAGATGTCACACCACGACCACTTACTTCATTCAGCAGACTACAATTTAGTGTGACCGCATGATAGCACAATATATTAATTACCTAAAATTTAAACATTATTCCCGTGATTGTGATATAATGATAAATGATTACCGGTGTGTGATAAGTGATAACTATTAATTATTATTATGGTCATATTATTTGGAACTTTTCTACTTCATCGGAGAATTCGATTTTTTGACATTTTTTTTTTTTTGGACAATATGTATTTTTCGATGAAAAAGACTATGGTGAAGTCAGAATTTGGCGGTTGGATTTAGTTTTTAAGTTATAAGCGTTATAGCAATTTGAAATTTAACAAGTTTTACTCTGTTCCTTTAATAAGTTTATTTTTCCTATTTTTGCGGCTCATACTATCCAATGGATAAATACCACGATTTGACACGCACGTTTCTGATTTCGGTATTCTATTAAAAATTGAATAGAGAATTTTTTTTTAATTGAAAAAAAAAAGAATAAAGTTAGAAATGAGCTTATATATTAGAGGTGAAATGGAGGGTATGGGGGGCGGAGTCTCCCACGGTTTTGGGATGTAGTATATTTCATTAGGAACGCTATTTTTGAAATTTCCAATTGAGCTCCAGATGGAGCTGCTCCACCACTTTATATTCTTCAATTCGAGCACTGTTTTTAACCTAAGCACTTTTATGGCTTCATCGAAAATGAAAAATCGCCGTTGCGACATAGATTCTTATCAGATCTTAATTCCGTATTTTGTGTACTATAGAATTTATTCTTACATTGGTTTTGATATGTGATAACTGATAATGGTGGTGGAAAAAGAAAGAAACGCTTGAAAAATTGAAAAAACTGCGTTTTTTTGTATTCCGAACTATTTTTTTCGAATTCCGGACGTATTAACTTATTTAGTTTTCAACTAATCCAGAACTTCTCAACGGAGAAAGCAACCTGACATCCGTTGCTTTTATATGGTTTATATTTTACACCTATTGATGCAAGAAAACCTGTCTAAAAGTAAAGATTTCGTGTTGTGTTGATCTTTTTTATGTTTTCTCACGTGATACACTACGAAACGGTGTTAGGTATGTGGTAGGTTAGGTTAGGTGAAACGGTAGGTGAAACGGTGCTAATATCACGCATTTAAACGATTGCTCGCGCGATTGACTACTTATTTAATGCTAATACAGTCATTGGTTATTGTCTATTCGTAATGGAACCTTTAAAAAAAAATTTTTTTTTAATATTTAGGATAAAAAAAATTGTAAAATTATTGAATTGACTCGCCGAAAAATCATAACAATTAATTACAAAATATCTCCTCCTTTCTTAACGCAAAAAATTAAAAAATGAATTAGATTCCATTCTTATTTCCTTTTGTTCAGTGCCATAACTACCAGTTCTGCAAGGTATGCATTGCACACCGGTCCCTAGCTTATACGGCTATACCTCCAGAACTAATTTAGGCCCCTAAATAGCCCATCGAACGTTTTACTATATGATAATTATTTGATTTTATAATGAAAGGTTAAAATTAGTATATCTTTATAATTGTTGTATTAATATTTAATAATATATATATATATATATATATATATATATACACACATAAAATATAAAATATATACATTTGCACATTATTCAAGATTAATCATTGGATATGTTATGAAATTTTGTTATTCAATAACTAGTGTCATAAGTGTCTAAACCATGGTTTGTCTAAGGACTTCAACTTGAAACATTAAACAGTCCTTAATAATATAATTTTGTAAGAAATTTTAAATAGAATAGGTACATTTAATAATTTCATGACCTAGTTATTCAAACTCAGAACTCTACCACAAAAAAAACTTTTAATGATTTAAATATAAATATAACGGTCCAAAAGGGGAGGGGCAACCATTGTCCACTGTGAATAACATTAATTTATTTAACAATAAAGTCAGGCTCCGAAATGAAAATTGCACACAAACTGGTATACACAACAACTCACCAAAGTTTTATATATAATATGTAGATTATGTTTTAAGCTCAATAACAATTTAAATGGTCACCATAGTAACTGTTTAAGGCCTAGGATCCCAACATTTTTCATGTTAGCTACCACTCTCGTTGAATCTACTGGATCCAATTATGAATCTAAACCATCCAGGTACCCACTCAAACGCACACAAAAATTTTTATCAACATCGGTCCAGCCATTTAGGAGGAGTTCAGTGACAATTAAACACACGTAGGTACAGAATTATATATATATTAATATAAAGATAGGTATACACATATATATATAGTTATATAAAGTGTATATATATATATATATATATATAGTTTTTCTATGATTATACGAGTAAATACAGAATTATGTAAACTGGAAATTGTATGTAAGTGGGATGTAGACGATGTAGTTTGCGAGTAGAGCAATCAGTTTTTTCAGTTAAATTGGCCGGTTATCTGTTTCCTCGACGAAATGACGCCACTGGATGTAGTCCGATATAAACGCGAGAAAAAGGGAAAAGTTTTTTTTTTTGGTTTATCAATGACAAAGAAACGCTCGTACAACCTAAATTTTCGTTTGATCAGTATCGGTGTACAATAATATAGGGTTCGACGTACAAGAGAAAAAATACCGGTTTCAAATTATTTAAATATATTTTTCGTAATTTCTGTCCCAATGACTCACTAAGTTTTAAACGAATCTCGAAAATCTTTTAAAAATATGTAAGCTGTTATTATAGGCTATTGTGGTTGTGAAAAACTTATATCTCTAGCTGAAATATTTAGAACCCTTTCAAATGTAAGGATTTCGAGATTTGTTGGACCTTTCTTTTATAATGAGTAAGATAACATAGTAAATATTTAAACAAATTCTGTATCATAAATATAACCTATTCAAAAGCAAACATGTCAGGTTTTGTTGCATTTTTTTTTGTTCATATAAACACGAAAATTCGTTCACACATCTGGTTTTTGTTCCAATATCGAATATTAAATGACAGCCCCCTAGATGTACATAAATATTTACCTGTTGTTAATTATTATGATTATTAAACAACGAATTTGCTTAATACTCGTACCTAAAGAGGTATTAATTGTTTTG
Organism: Slavum lentiscoides; assembly: GCA_032441835.1. Classification (NCBI taxonomy): domain Eukaryota; kingdom Metazoa; phylum Arthropoda; class Insecta; order Hemiptera; family Aphididae; genus Slavum; species Slavum lentiscoides. Next base: position 453,394 of record CM063716.1, read on the forward strand.
TATATTCCATGTGCTCTGAAATATTTAATTACCTATATAAGGAGTATAAGGCTATAAATGAAATTAGTGTTATTTCAATTATAAATTTTAAAAAAAACGAAGAAAATCATAAATTATATGATAAATTGATAATACTTTAAACAATGTATCTTAACAGAAATATAATATATGTAATATGTAAAGTTATATGCTATATAACTATACGCTTAAAAATCTAATTTTGACTAGCATTCAACATATTTTTAAAAGAAAAATTTTCACGTTCAATATAATATTTGTAATACAAAACGTACAAAATTAACTTAAATAAGCTTATATATTTATAAAATATACAGAAAAAAATTATAATAATAAAAATATTTAATAATACATTTGCTAAATATAATTTTGAATTTTATTAAATTCCACGTACATTTCCAAAATTAAAAAAATTTTATGTCTATATAAATAATTTGTTTTGTTCAAATTAAATCAATATGTATTTTCTATTCAAACAACAAATATTACACTTCTATTTTTGAGCAATTTATCACATTTTCTCACATAATTATTTTAAACTTATTTATATAATAATTAACAATAATAATAATAATAATAATAATAATAATAATAATAATAATAATAATAATAATAATAATAATAATAATAATAATAACAATAATAATAATAATGTGTATGAAATAAAATAAATGGAAGAAGAACATAGGGCTTAGACTGTTGTGTCTGCCGTGCAAACAGCAACTTCGTGTAATATTTTTATTATTATTATTATTATTATTATTATTATTATTATTATTATTATTATTATTATTATTATTATTATTATTATTATATACATTATAAATATTATATAGTAATAAACAGTTGTTAACTATAATAAAAAATACATTTCTATATGAAGATAGTTCTCAAAAATCAGTTCAAAAGCACAACATTAATTGTTGTAAAAAGGTAATTGAATAATATATTTTTTTTTAAAGTAATAATAACCATACTGAGAGTCTGTATGATAATGTTTAGGTCATAAATATACGAGACACACCTCGTTTACACACATAAACGTATTACATTCCATATATTATAGTTTTTTTTTTTTTTTAGACATATAATAGACAAAATACAATAACAGTTAGTTAACAGGGCAGTAAATTAAAAAATATATATATATATATATAATATGTATAAATAAATATTAAATTTCACAGATCAGAGCATATTTTACAAAAAAAAAAAAACAATAGAAAAAAGTTTTACAGCACACAATAACGTGTAGTGCAAAAACAACAACAATAATCTTAGCAAAATATAACAAAGTCGTTGTTGCGGACTAGATGCGGCTATGTGGTGATGTCGAGTCAGCAAACTACAATAACTAATCAGAAGATGTTGGATGACTTTTCCATTTGAATACCTCCTACACTGTTGCTATTGTGCACCTGGAGCTTGCGTATCCGTGACTGGACAGTTTCGCACTTAAGCTCACTGCATCGAGTGTATCGGCTACCACCATTAGCCTTGATCTCGCGTATCACCACAATGTTACCATTGCGTTCACGCATCAACTCTAGACCGACGCAACGTTTATCCGTAGTGGTGCATGCGTCTCCCGTCTTGTCGTCGAATACCCTGAGACGGGCGGCTGGCCTGCAATCACTGCTGCTACAACCATTGGCAAACTGAGACATTGCTCGGGCCACGGCCCCGCTACACTCTTTGGGCCATTTTCTCTTGCCAAAACTACCACCGGATGAGTCCCACACGTTAAAACATGATGCAGAAATCTTGCGCAGCCTGTGGGTCTGCTGCAACAGGTTGGCATTGGTGGTTGTCCGACACCACGATGATGCAGATGACGAGGACGTAGATGAAGACGACGAGTGGTGATCTAACGAATCTTCCAACGATATAATGCTAGATCGGTCGCTACTGGAGTCAATGGAGAATTCGCTGACGGTATCGCTACTGCAGTCACTCACTGATGAATTTTCTGCACTGCTGCTGTTCGGGGTCGATGACGTAGACGGCGCACGGGACCGGAGTTGTGGCTGTTGCTGATGGTAGTCCAAATGATTTTGCTGATGCTGCGGAAGCTCATCTACCACATACACGCGGCGGAACGTGAATGGAGCGATATCTCGGCCATCGCTTCGGGCCAGACCACCCACGGGCATTGTTTGCGTACCATTTGCACGGCTCAGAGTCCGACACGTGGATGACACGGCGACTGAATTGGTCGTCCTCGTACGAGTGTTATCGGCCAATTCGTTTTCCAGACGTCTGACGAGCGACTCCATGTTGTCTTTGAACGATTTTCTTCGTGACGCACTCATCGCCGGTATGGGCGAGTTGTCACAACTCTTTGACATCGCTACTACACATTTCTTCTGCTGCTGGTGTTGCTGTTGTGTGATAGTCGACGAAGAGTCAGCGTCATATACTGGAATCGAATTCGAAGTGATCGTCGCTATAGTGTTCACCGTGGATGAGGAGGAAGAAGAGGAGGTGTTGTTGTTGTTGGTAATGATGTTGTTGTTGTCCTGTCCACCGATGACTCTCGACGACGATGATGCTCTGTGAAACCATTCGTGTTCCAAACAATCCTTGGCAGTAAGGCGGTCCCTGCGAGAGAAAAAAACGAATCATTTTTATGTATTATATTATCACGACAAAATTGAGTATTATAATTATTAGTCTATTATATTATACTTGGACGAAACGACCGGTGGTCGAATAACAAAATAATACAGAATTTTACATTTTACATTTTTTTATATTATATTAAGACAAATCTAGGTTCTGGAGGTCAAACGGGTCACGGTTCAGAAAATTCCAAACACTTAATAGTTCTTTTCTAAAGAAAAATTCAACGTGGTTTTTTCACTGATTATTGGTCAGCTTTTACGCAAATCAACAGGTTAGGTATGCGACAGATATGGATTTGTAAACCATTGATATCACTGAACAATAGTTTATTATAATTTTTAGAACTAAAAATTTATTTAATAGTTTTACTATTTAGGGCGTCTTGATGGAATTTATGTAGAGAAAACTAGATTAATTGAAAATCGATTATAAATTGTTTTATCGAAATAATTCATAGCTTAATATGATTTTGAATCATAAAAATAGTTTTATAGCACATATCATACATTTTATACTTCGGATAGGATATATATGGTTATAAAAGAACAATTATCGTACTATAACTGTAACAACCTAACAATCGACAAAAATAATCAATATTAATATTTAAACTTCAAAATGCACTTTCAGTAATGGCTTGTGACTTAATTCAATAATAATAATAATAATAATAATAATAATAATAATAATAATAATAATAATAATAATAATAATAATAATAATAACAATAATAATTGTACGCCGAAGGAGCTCTTAACGAGCAGTTGGCCCCAACGACTCGTATTACGAGAGACCCACGTCGATATGACGATTAAAACGTGTGTTTATAAATTCGACAACGTAAGAAAAAAAAATGTACAAACAACCGATTATAATAATAAATAATATAAATTGTTATAATGTGTACGGATTAATAACAAATACAGATTAAAGGGTCGGCCGACGAACACATATATAAATTTTCGTATAAACGAATATGCACAAATTATCGAAAAACACACAATTTTCTTTTACACCCGTCGAACCTTCACACATAATCTGGAAACGAGTCCCATGATAATCCGGATATCGACCGATTATGTCATGAAATGTCAACTCCACGAACTCCTTTCAATCCGATGGCCCAGAACACGACGATTTCGCGACGAAAAATGATAACGACGACAATGAGTCGCACATACAGGCAGACTTCGCGAAATTTATAATTCGCGACGATAAAATGACGGCGACGACGAAGACTCGTACACACCAAAGTGCCGATACACGATATTTGCGCAAAAATATCATTTCGTGACGAAAATAACGGCGACGACACCAAGTCGTACATATACGCCGATACACGACGACCGCGCAAATATATAATTTCGCGACGAGAAAATAACGAAGACGACACCGAGTCGTACACACATGCCGATACACGACGACCGACCAGACAACAGACGTCGCAGCACTTCTTCCCTGGTCACAGGCCGACTACTCGTATAATTTCGCCCGACGATGCCGAGAGGGAAAACGGCGGGGTAAAATATCGAACGTTCTCGAAATTTCTACGTTTTATTTCTGGCGGACCGGTTTGGAGGTAGCGCGCGAACTCTAAAAGCCGCGAATCTCGAACAATAATAATAATAATTTTATTTTTTGTAGGTAATGTGCTCCCATTCTAAACTGTGGTTCATGGTATAGTGTAGGATAGTTGGTAAATTATGGTATAGACATTATAGCAAATAGTTTATGGTGTATTGGTGACCGATGGTCATAGACGAATGTAAGTTACGGAAGAGTTCACACTAGGTTAATATGGGTGTTAGCCGTTAGGAAGATATAATGTAGATAAATTCGAATATAATTTTTAAAACCAAGAATCTACAAGATATTGAGTATAATGTACATGTTACGAGTAATGTTAACATGGTAAAGACCATTGGCCAATGTACGAGTATTAACAACTATAATAATGCATCAGTCATGAGATAAAATACTTATAATCTATTAACAATATTAAATATATTATTTCTATTATTATTATTATTTAAATATATTAAATTTAAGTTATAATAAATAAGTAATTAGTAATAAATACAATTTTCCTAATTTTTTAATTTTTATTAGTAAGTATTAGTATAAAATAATTTTATTAAATATTACACGGCATTCTTCATTGACATTTTGTGTTACAGATAATATAAGAAGATTTACATTTGCATCGATTGTTATCACTTATCACATTTCCCCTTGCGTGAACTGACTAAACTAACCTAACCTAACCTAACCGACGTCGTATATTGTATAAAATATAAAATTATAACAAATATTTCGTCCAATTAAGATAAATACTTCACTTTATCATTAAGCTAAGTTATTAGTTAAGATAAAATAAGTTATACTCTGGCACTCCAGCGCTTTATTATTGTGACACTATAATACACAGAGTGCCAACAAAAACTTTTACATCACTTTTAATACATAACTCTTCAAGTCTTAACATTATCCATTATTGTCTGGCTAATGTTAACATTATCCGGATAATATTGATATTTTATATTTTTATAAACAAAATATTACACATTAGCCAACACGTATGACTAATGTCGACATTATCCAAATGTTAACATATATATATATATATAACATATATATATATTTATATATATTTCTCAAGGCAAAGATCAATATTTTTATTTATTTTTTTATTATATTAATAATAAACCGACAATGTCGCGTTCGATCCGATGCAGGCAAATATTATATTTTTCACGGAGAACTCTGGACTTACTTAGGGTTTTTCACCATCAACTTTTTCATGAGATCAATAGCATCCTCAGATATGTCTTGAAACAGATCTTCAGGAAAATCGAGTTTGCATTGCGATATGTTGCAAAACGTTTCCTGTTTTGTGTCGCCGCCAAACGGCGAGCATCCGGTTAATAGTACGTACAGCAGAACTCCAATGGACCTGCGACAGAAACGCGTATATGCAAAATATTGAGATTAGTCAAAAGGTTAGGTTAGGTTAGATCTCATAGAAATCCGATGAGTACTTTCCTCCATATAAAATAGACCTTACCACATGTCAGTTTGCACGTCGATTGGTTCATAATTTAGCACTTCAGGCGCCACGTAGTCGGGCGTACCAAGTATTTCTCGCACGTCGGCTCCTTCGCTCAAATACCTGGATATGCCAAAGTCACATAATTTTACATCACAGTTTGGGAATTCGGCAGTCAGTACTAAGTTTTGTGGCTGTTAACAAAAACATAACAATATAGAGTAAATTTATATGTATAATCTATATAGAAGAAAGATCATGTCATTTCATAATTTCGCAAATTAATTTTAAAAAATAAAAATTATTCCAAACGTGCAATAATAACGTCAGTTTTCATGAGGATATAAGACGTATTTCAGTATTTTAATATAATGCGCATTATTTATACTATACCTTTTGAGTTAAATCATAATCATTTCGGTATTAACACAGATTAAAAAATGGCAGAGATGGGACATTTTTTGGAAAAAAAAACAACCAATGTATTATGTAAACATATTTTTTTTACCTAACATTAATAAAGAAAATCCACCTAGACGTTCGCAGTTGTTATTATTATTTATATCATAAATAATAATTTTGTTCTTGTCGGAACAAAATAAACGAGCTGCTTGAATATTTCTCGAATAGTTTTTACAATTCCTTGTGTAACTGAACTACCGATATATGTATGTAACATAATCGTCACTGCACTAAGTTATTTCTGCGAATTATAGTGAAACCCTAGCGTCACACACACACACACACACACACACACACAAAATATATATTTTATATTAATATATAAATAATTGTCTTGTTAATACAAGACTGTATACAGCGATAATAAGACCCACATTGACTTATGGATGCGAAGCCTGGACGACGACTAGCAACACTATAAGAAGACTAAGAACGGTTGAGAATAAAATATAGAGAAGAATCTGCGGTCCTACATATGATAACAGAGCAGGTGCGTGGAGAAGAAAATTTAATCGGGAACTACAAGAAGAGTTAGGATTGACACCAGTTAGTAGTTATATAAGCGGCCAGCGAATACAATGGCTTGGACACGTAATGCGCAGAAATGAGGAGGAGACGGTTAGAGCGGTACTAGAATGGAAACCTACGGGGAAGAGACCTCGCGGGCGACCTAGAAAGAGATGGTTGGACACAGTGGAAGAAGATCTCGAGAAAATAGGAGTACGAGAGTGGAGGACGATAGTTCAAAACAAGGAAGAGTGGAGGAAGATCGTGGTGACGGCGAAAACTCTTAAAGAGTAATGAATGTCAGCAGAAGAAGATGTATATATATATATATATATATACACACAGCCAGTGCCGTAGTCAGGGGGGCTTTCGGGCTCAAGCCCCCGAAATGTTAGACGATAATAATTTTATTAATTTAATTGAAAATACAATTTCATCTGCGTGATGCCGTGATAGCCCGGCGGCCGGCACCGCTGCCCGAATACGGAGAATAACTAAAAAAAAAAATCATTAACCATTCTATGATAATAAAACTGATATGAAGTAACCTCTATATTATCGTGATAAGTGATAAGATCAATTTTTAAGATTTTTTTTTGTGTTAATTAGATGACCTTGCAGTGCGGTAGCCAGGCATTTATTTTGTGGGGGGCATTGGATTTTGTATCACTATTTTAGTTGCTCTAAAATACACAACATGCGTATTTTTACACTGATTGAAAAGACGGACAAAGTATATTTTGCACGGTTTTATAACCACGGAGTACCTACATATTTTATACATAAAATATACACATATACGTGTGTGGTTATAACTTTTACAAATTTGGTAGACGATAAGGAACGGTTGGAAGAGGGATTAGGGGATCGTGAAGACCCCTCACTGATTGTAACACATTTTTCGGCATTCAGCATAATTACAATAAAGATTTATCAAAAAAATTCAGATATAAATTTGAAATTTGAAAAAATATATATTTAATGGGACATGGCAAATTTTCAATACCTATTATTTATTGTACATTAAAAATCTGTGATTATTATTCAAAAAAATAATTTCAACTTCTAGCCTCATCTATTGATAATATAATTTCGTATAGGTATACGATATATTAATACTATTGATCTAAAATATGGCCTATAATAAAAATAAATAATTGCATATATATATATATATATAATTACTATTATTATTATCTATGGCATATTGAAATTATTGTTTTTAAATTATGAATATTTTGTTGAAATGTAGTTTATTGTAGAAATAATTCCTATATGTCATAGATTATGTTATATTTATTAATTAATCTCGTAGGTCATAATATGAAAACAGATCATCCTATCACTCGTGAAATTGCAGGAAACACGCGTAACCCAATTTTACTATGTTGCTTCTATATCGGACGTTTCCTAATTGTTTTTTTTTCCGTTTTTAGAAAAAGGCTAATATACGACTCAGATAATGATTTCGTCTATACATTTTGTAATTCGTCAATATAAATATTTATTCTAATATTAAAATGATAAATTTGTGATGAAAATACTGGAGGCAAATTGCAATACATCCCTTAGTTAGACAAAAGGATAGAAAAGCCCTATTCACAAAATTATTGGATAAATCGTAAGATGAACTCTTTAAAACACCAACTATAAAGAATTTAATATTAGAAGGTCTATCGCGTCATTCGGCACCGTCTGCCCGCAAAAGTATTCAACTAGATAACAAATAAAACATAAAAATACAAAAATGAATCAGTAAATATCCTTTGAATTGTGATTGAATTTTAGTAAATATTTAACAACATATTTTTCGAGCAAAGCGAGAAATTTTTTTTATAAATCATCATTATTGAGTACAAGTTGTCAATTTCATTGAACACAACCCCTCACAAATATTACATAGCGCCGGCCCTGTCGACGATAACATTGATTAGCTAGTGGCTTAAATTTATTTAGGTATATATATATATATATATATATATATATATATATATACAATTTCGAAGGGGGGAACGTGCCCCTAGTCACGTGCCCCTCTGGCTACAACACTGTGACCTCGATTTGATAATATGTATAATTATATGAATTAAATTGTCAGCAATACAGTGCGAACTTAATTTGTTGTTCTTATTGGCCATCAAAACTTAAGCCCCCCCCTCGAAAAAAAATCTTGGCTACGGCACTATACACAGCTGTCTGCAGAATATACATGCCGTGAATTAATTTTATATAAAAAAAAATATATTGTATATTATAACAATAATATGCATCGAAGACGATTGTGAATATTTATTTTATATATATATATATATATATATATATATATATATATATATATATACAAAATTAAGCCAGGGTATTATATAAAATAAAGAGAAATAATATACGAGTACATATAAGTGGTTGCTGTATTTAATACGTTTTTTTACTTCCAGTTTCGACAGTCATCTCCGGTATTAAGCAAAAAAGAAAAATACAACAGAACAAAAAATAAAAAAAGAAGTAGTGAGCCGCGAGTATTGTGGATATCGCTTAAATGAATTATTTAGATAAAGTTTTAGAGTTTGTTATTGTTATTACTATAAATTTGAAAGCAATGACAAATCATTGCATTCAATAAAACGAATCTGAGCAAATCTTCGGTGTAATATTATTATTATTATTATTATGCAATAATGAATTTTAACAAAATGCTGTTTTTAACACGATTTTTTGATAGTTTTTTTTGCCGCGTTTAAAAACTGTTAAAAAAATAGTTTTTTTATCCAATTTTTGGGTTGTTTTTTTTATGCGTGTAAAAGAACAACTGAGAAAATCGAAAAACGTTTCAAATAAAGTATGTATCAACTAGATACAATTTGTTACCGGAACATAAAGCATGACAATAGATCACCAAAGCATTATTTTTAGTCAAAAATTCGTACACAAAAATAAAATAAAGAAATAAAGATCACTGTAAAACTAATAGCTTCCTCGCTTCGTTTAGTATCTAAAATGAACAAATTACATAGAGAAAAATATGAATATTAAAATAAAAAGAAAAAGAGTTTAAAAAAAACACATACAATATTAATAATAACTGAAAAATTAAATACAGCAAAGAAATATTCAAAAACCTAAACAAATAAATAATGTAACTAATTATTGCAGTATGAAATATCAAAATATATTATCAGAAGAATTTACTAAAATGTAAAATAATAATGTAAATAATATCAAACTCGAATTCAATACAAATAATAATTTAATACTTTAAATAAATTCAAAAAAAATCCATAAATAATTTTAACAAATTTAATTATACAAGAAGTTACAAAAATAAATGTAGCTGCAATAAATTTTATATTAGTAAAACGAATAGAAATTTTAAAATAAGATATAAAGAACATGTTTGAAATAAAATTTTAAAAAACTAATTTAAATTCAAATTTTGCAAAACATGTTTTAAAAATAATCATATTATTACTATTAATATAATAATAATAAAATACTATAATTTAATACATTAATATAGATGACTTAGATATTTAAAATATACAACATAATTATTATACGAATACTGTTTTGGAAGAAATCAAACAAAAATTAAAAATATAGTTTTTAAAATAACATTTTGTATCAAATAGATAATATTAGTAATATGCTATTATTTTTATTAAACAAATTAATTCACTATATACACAATTTCTTTGATGTTTTTAATTGTAATATTCATAATTTTCACTATGTCATTTTTTTTCGTTTTTTTTGTTTTTTTTTTGTATTTTCTTTTCAATTAATAACTAATGATGACGACTATTTGTCGAAACCGGTAGTAAATAAACAAATTTAGTACAAAAACTCATGTATTTCTTTATTTTACATACTACTCTTTGAATTAATTGTATATTCACATACTATATATATTACGCACTTACGAGTACACATATATATGTAATATGTATATTTAAATTTTACTTAATGTTACTGTTACTGTTACTGTTACTGTTATTGTTATTGTTATTACAAAAGTCTCCAATAAAATAATAACGTTTTTTTCTTTTCATCATTCTTACCTTAATGTCTAAATGAGCAACGTTTATGGTGTGTAAATAATGCAACCCGTCAAGTATCTGTCGCATGAGTCGAGCTACTTCAGGTTCGGGCGGTACTTCGTCCCTGTCCAGAATCATTTGTAGTTCACCACCAGGTGCTCTAAAAACCAAATCGGAACGCATTAATATTTTTAAAAACTACTTGTAAACCATAAGTATAAAAAGTGAAACCAAAGTATAAGTACAAAACCACACATAGTACCGAACCTCGATCAAAATATAAATTCAAAAAATATTCTACATCTACATGTTTACTGCAGGCGATAAGAAATAATAAATTTAAAATATTCAATTATTTATAATCTACATCATATAAATTGTAACTCGAATTTTCGTGCAAAAAAAAATATCAAATATAGATACTGTATTATAAATATGTGTGTACAAAACATGATTATATTTAAACTGTATGCATTCATGATACTTTTAAATTTTGAGCGAAACAAGGAAGCTACGTGTTTTATAATAATGTTATAATTTCTGTACACAAATTTTCGTCTTGAAAGAGTACTCGTATGATCTTGTCATGCATTACGTTCCGATAGCAAATTGTATCTAGTTGGTACTTTATTTAAAACGTTTTTTTTGATTTTCTCAGTAGTTTCCTTACGCAAAATACAAAACAACCCAAAAATTAGAAGAAAAACTATTTTCTCAATAATTTTTAAACGCGGCACAAATAAGTACCGACAAATTGTGTTAAAAACAGCAAAAACACAATTCTGTCAAAATCAGTTATTGTCAATAAATAAATATTTCAACAAAGCTCCACTCAGAATGGTTTTGTTAAATGCAATGATTTATTTTGAAAACGCAACTCGCTCGCGCATGGAAATGAACTAGCTCCGTTGTTATATCAGCAACACACGCGACCGGTGGTACGACGAGGCGCACGCCGCACGGGCTGGTATAGTGGTGGGAGGGAATGCGCAACAATAGACGAGTTTTGGTCGCCGCCCAGTTGCGTTCTCTCGATGGACGCAATGTAAGTGTATAATATATAAATATACGAATACATGCGCGAGATAATAATTTTTATCGATAAACTTTTCGTAACAATTCATATTTTCATCATTAAAACGATAAATAAAAACGTAATTGACGGTTATGATGGGACGCAGGTAGCTGGAAACCTGCGGCCCAACGCACATTACGAATTGGCTGTGAACGTGAAAGTGATAAATGATAATTAATCCACTTAAACGCAAAATTTTTTAAAATCCTTTCTTATTGCACATCTAAAGCATTACAGGAAGCACTATTCCAAATTTCAAGTTCATACGTTTTATAGTTTTTGAGAAGTAGCGATAAGTGAGTGAGTGAGTGGTATTTTAAACAATATATGTGTTATACTTACAATTCTAGTAACAATATCATTTCGGTGCTGGTTTCAAACACTTTGTAAAGGTTAACGATACGACTGTTGTACGTACACGCCTCCAGGACTGCCACTTCATGTAAGATTTCGGGTCGCAGGTCAGCGTTCCGCCGGCGTTTCCGCAGGAACTTTGCTGCATACTGTTTGCCCGTCTGTTTGTCCCGACACCTTCTGACCGTCGCATATTTGCCCCTGAAACACCAAGAACAATATTAATTATTATTACTATAGTCGAGTCGAATATATATGCACTCGAATAATATTAACACATCGCCTTATTATATTTTATTCCTATAAATTATATATTATATACACAGTGCCATCCCGAAGGTAGCGCAGACAAGGAACTGGTCCAGGGCCTCGTGTTTTGAGATACCACTAGATAACATTTTGGGCATTGTGTAAAACAAATATAGATTCTAACATTTTAGCCACAACTTGCAATTTAAATCGGTTATGAAAAATAACAAGCAAAGTAAATTACATTATCACAATAAACTTATTTCAACGATTTATTTTTACTACATAATTACTGTTTCAATATTTTTCTGTTGGCGATTTGAGATTGTACTGGGAATCGAATGGTATTTTTACCTATTTAATTTTAATTTTGGTTTATTTTTAGGTGGATATTTATTATATTCCCGAAACGTCTAATGAGCCGTAAAGATGTCGAATTGCAGACTGTATAGATGACTTAAAATAACAGCGTGGTGATGCGTTTTCGATTACGTACAGAAGCGTATTTGTGTGGGAGCCCCCCACCCTCCCCCTGTCGACTTAAAAAAATTGAAATTTAAAACGGCTGTTTTTCCGTTAAAACTATACACAGAGCTACCATTTATTGTTTCATACTTAATTTTTAATCATATGTTCTGTGCTATCACATAATTATACAGTAGCGGATCTAGGATTTTTTTTTTGTGGAAGGGGACTTGATATTTTTAATAATGATTTTGAAAGCACAATATTTAGAATTTGATGTCAGTCCTTCAAATAAAGTATTACTCAAACTTATGTAACATGAAAAATTGAAAAGTATATTTTTTCAATTTATATTTAATTGTTGACGACTTATAATCATTTTTTAAGATTTTTTTATAGGCATTACGAGCCATTTAGGCTCTTGGCCGCCAAAACTACTCTCTTCCAACGCTACCTTATCATATGCCTGCTCTACTTCCAATTTCTTCTAATAATTCCTTCTATCTTTTCCGCGGTCTTCCCCTAGGTCTCTTATTAAAAATATTATAGTGTGTAATGTGTGTATAATATACGATTAAATTAATAATTTACATTTAATAATTTTCGCCAATGGTTATAAAATAATAACTATAACGATTTTTGAAATATAATTAAACATACGTACGAATAATACTGCATTATATATATAATTATATAATTTATATTTTTAGGTTAAAAAAACAAAATTAACCCATTTTATGAATTTATTACTTCAAAAACTATAATTGCTATAAATAGCCCACCATTGAAAGAAATTTGTTGAACATTTTTTTTCTCAAATATAATATAAAATTACCATATTTGGTGAATATCTCAAGTTTCTATAATAATTAGTTTAAAATTACGAAGAAATAACGATAATCGATTCTGACAAAAACACATTTTTACCGTTTTGATGTAATTTTTCTGCAGTTTTTTCTGACGCTAGAAAAAAGTATTGAAAAAAAATCGAAAAATGACCTCTTTGAAGTACCATCTAGGTGCAATTCGCTACCGGAAACAAGGTATGACTGTAAAGATCGTAACACTCCTTCTTGTAGAATTTTTGTGTATAGACATAAAAAAATACTGCGATTCCAGGGACTATTATCAATGTTAATTTTAGGAGGTGACCGAGGGGGGATAATACTCCCTCCCCAGGGAGAAAAATGTATACCCCCCAAGATAATGTATCTACGTATGTAAAATTAAGATTTCAAATGCTCCTATTTTTATTTATACAGCTTTATTAACACGTTAAATCCTACGGTTGACTTTTATTCATTTTTGGTATAAACTAAAGTAAAATCTTACAAGTATATTAAATTCCAACAAAAAACACTTCGTCGAACTACGTGTAAAAAATTGGTAAATAAAAAAAATCTTAAAAGAAAACAAAAACTTAAAAAAAAGATGTGATATCATAAATAAATGCTAAGTCAATTAAACACACTAAATGTATTTAATTAAATGTATTATGAATAAATTTTATTCTATCTAAATAATTTATTTACTTAGCGAGACCTTATTTTGAGATAACATCTTTGACATATGAGTATAAACATGATGTGCATTCAGAGTGGCATGTATTAAAGAATTTCCAGTATATTTGAAATGCTGTATTAGAATGGTCTATTCTAACACTATGTTAATATATAATTATATTAAATAATACTTACATTATATTAGAATGGACCATTCTAATACTTTAAATTTAGTATTATGACTTCTTTATTAATTAGAATTTCCAATTTCAGATGATTTCCAATCAATTTATTAGAGCCAGACATGTCTATGTCATTGACATGTCTATGCGATTAACGATGTTTGGACAAAGGAAGAATTACTAGATGAATGAAAAACTGTATTGACGTGTCCAGTACACAAGAAAGAAGGTAAACGAAAGTGCAACAATTATTACCGAGGAATAGTCTTACTAAATGTAGGCTGTAGCATACAAAATATTCTCATACTGCGTTTTGGTTAGCCAGAATAAAGGAAAAACCCGACCAAAATATTGGAAAATATCAAAGTGGTTTTAGGCACAGAAGATAAAAGACTAATCAAATGTTTATTGTTACAATTGTATCAAAAGACGTGGGAATTCGACAAAGAAATACATACGCTCAGGGCCGACGGGAAGGGGGGTTTAGGGGTCAAAAAGACCCCCCTCTACTCATTGTAACACGTTTTTCCGCAGTCGGCATAATTACAATAAAAATTCAAATATAATATTTGAATTCAGAAAAAAGTATATATTTAATAGGCCGTTGAAAATTTTCAATATTATTTATGGCACATTAAAAATCTTTATTAATCAAAAACAAATTTTCCACTTCTAATTGCGGGTACTATCGCGTCATTTGACACAGTCTACCAGCAAAAGTAATTTTGCATGGATAACAAGTACAAACGTATGGATACAAAAACGAATTAATGAAAATCCTTTAAATTGTGATTGAATTTTAGTAAATATTTAACGACGTGCCTTTCGAGCGAAGCGAGTAATTTTTTTTTATAAATCGTCATTATTGAGTACAAGTCGTCAATTTCATAGCGCCGGTCCTGCATACGCTTAACGCTATTTATCGACATAAAAAAAACATATAACAGCATTCATAAAGTGAATCTAATTTACATATTAAAAGAATTTTAATTTCCACAGAAACTGGTCGGTTAATTTTAATCAGTATTATAGAAAACATGGTAAACATTTAAACGCAGAAACATAAATTTAGGCTTAAGACTTAATGATGCAGCATTGAAAGTAGGAATATACATTAATGGAGGAAAAACTGAATATATGATTAATATATTGATTATAGAAAGATGGAACTACCAACGTGTATATCCATAAAAGTAGATCAATCAGAATTTAAGGAAGTACATGACTTTAAAAACTAGTCACGATAATATACGATAAAATATAAAATAAATATAAATATGTAGTAAAAGAGTTAACCACGAGAATTAAGGTGGAATATAAGTGTTACTACAGCCTACGGGCTTATTAATTTATTAAGTTCATGATCACCGCTATCAAAAGGAATGAAATACAGTTATATCTGTATACTACACTAGCTGACCCGGCAAACGTTATTTTGCCAAAAAGTTTTTTTTAATTTTTAAAAAAGGGTTTTTCCAAAATTTTTTTTCGTAAAAACCTTCTCCTGGGAATTACGAACAATTAAAAAATATTTGAGCCAAATTGGCCCAGCCGTTCTCAATTGATGAATTGTTATACATTTTTGGCTCCATTTATATATATATATAGATTGATAAAGTCAGTAATATCGTACGGATCTAGAACTTGACCATTAAGAAAAGTAAAAGAAAATGAATTCTCGATACTTGAAAGAAAAATATTAAGAAAGACTTGTGGACCAATAAAGAAGGATAACATAATTGGTAAATGGAAACAAAGAAAAAAAGGAGAGCTAGAGATAATGTAAAGAGAAAAGAATATTTGGGAAATTATTAAGTAAAAAAGACTAAGATGGGCTGGATATGCATACTGGAGAAGCCGAATCTCGTTCCTACGGGCAGTGCTAGAACAGAACCCGATATAAAAAAGATATTTAGGAATACCAAGGATAAGGCAGGATGATGTAATTAAAAAGGATATGGAAACTTAAGGAGGTCGAAGATTTTGGCGATAGATCGAGATTAATGATGGACTGATTGTAAGACGGGTGGTCATATAAGCCGAATAAACTCAAAATAATAATAATAATAATAATAATAATAATAATAATAATAATAATAATAATAATAATAATAATAATAATAATAATAATATAGTGTACGAAAAGGTACGCGATGCGGATACTTCGTTGTGTTACATAATCCGTACAATTAAAATCTAATTATACGAGTACTCGTACATCTTTACACACGATCGCATAAATCCTGCAATATGCATATAGCATACGCAATGAATACTTCTAGAGGGCAGATTCTTAGTAATTACTAAAAAAAATTTTAATACAGGCCTAAATGTCAATACTGTGAGGGTTTTAAGTTATTCTTCTATATCGTACGAGATACAGAGTGTATTAATAAAAGATATTGGTTTTTGTTTTAAGCGTACGGACGTACACTTCATTTCATACAAAAACTACTATCACTCGATGCTACTAAATTCAATGCGAAAATAAATAAAATTATTAAGACTCCAAAACCCAATATATACGGTATCTGATACTTGATACAGGTATAGGAACGTATATAACGCGCAAGATATTCTCTCTAATTTTAAACTATATATATTATTACGTATGTACTTGCGTATTCCCTTAATAACACGTTATAGATGAGTACTATACGTATTATAATACGTGCACGCTGGTCTTTCGAGAAGTAGATAATTATACATACATAATTATTATCTATGTATAATAACAGTTTTTAATTGCATACAAATCTAAAATTACTCGACTCGTATACGTGGCGAGTAAGTGCACGGGCGACATAACGGGAGGAAACTAAGAGGAAAACCGTAACATCATATATGTATATATATATATATATATATATATATGTATGTATGTATATTATGATGTGCATACAGAATTCAATTTGAGTGTATACAGAATAGGTAAGGTACCTCACACACGCACATACGCATACACACATATGCAATAATTAGATGCGGTATGATATATATATATATATATATATATATATATATATGTATATAACTGAGAAACTGTATATATGTAGAGTAACATAAAATAGCACGCGCGCTTTCCAATGTATACGTCCCCAAAGGAAGAAAGGAAGGATAGCTAGTTGTGGTGGTCACTTGAGTTGAACGTATATTATATAATATAATGATAAAATATTAATTAAAATATCATCTATTGGTGTGCGAAAAACAACGATTGAAAACCTTCGATTACATTGTCGAATAGTAGCACGTGTATGTATATGTGAATGTGAGTGCGTAAGACAGACATAAAGAAAGAGTAAAATTTGACAGTTACTGTTCCAATCGTCCTGCACAAAACACACACACACACACACACACACACATACAAGCGCGCGCGTGTAATATGACACACGTTAAAAAATATATGTAGAAAATAATAATAATAATAATATGCGAAAGAAACTTACACGTCCAAAAGGACATCGGACCGTCTGTTGTCGGGTCAAGGACACAATGCCGCTACTGATGCGGTTTCCAATGGCCGCACATCGCCGCTGGTGTAACCGCCTGCAGGACGTTGACTTTACCCTGCTCCTCCGCCAACACCACCACCACCACCACTACCGTCATCGTCACACTTAAGATCACTAACCCACCGTTGTTCTTATTACAGTGCGATATATAAAACGATTCTCGTGCGATCGTATTATAATCACAAATAATAATAATAATAATAACAAATTCGTACACACACACACACACACACACACACGAGATACACATATATATTTAAAATAAACTATATGAAATAATAAAATTAAAAAAAAATTCTATATTCTAATACACTCAATACCATGTTACACGCAGCTTTTTAAATATTGAGAGAGAAAGAAAGAGAGAGAGAATTTATTGTTTTCATGTTTATGATCGACAGCCCTGGGGCGAGGATTGAGGAACATATTAAACTGTCAGTAGTACGAGTATATACCTACTTATACTCGCATGAATAAACGCCTTTAAGTATTGCAGTCGTATTTTTTTAGTCCTGTTTCTCAGCGAAGAGCGCGAGCTGTTGTCGTCATATACCGCGATGTCTAATTGAATTTATAGTTGCGTGCGCGTCAGTCGATGTTGCTCGCGGGATAATACACCCGACAACGCACATGTCGTCCGGAAACGGCAATGGCGTGCATCCGTCTGGGAGACAAAATTCCCCGGTCGCTGACATAACCCGCGCACACAAAATATCACTTAACAAATATCCCCCTCTCTATTTACCTTAAATAGTGTGATACATGTCGCGTCAGCTATATTATCATTTATACATATGTATGTATATATGTGTGTGTGTGTGTGTGTATACAAACATTATATTATTATGTACGACACAATTGCTAGAACGTATTTATTATTCATTTAATTTAATTAAATTTTTTATTAAGTATGAATCGTCACCCAATACGAGTCCCATAAACACTGCAGTTATACTAAACCACTATTTGTCGAATAGGGTAGTTGTCAGAAAATAGATAACGAAATTATTGATATCTGATAGAGTTTGACCAACATAAAAAAAAAAATAATATGGAATTATATTATCCAGTCTTTATCACAGAATAAACTATGGTTGTTCTCCGATTATGTGGAGGCTATATTTTAATTAAGACATTACTTTTATCAGTTTTATCTATTCTGTGCTTATTATATGTTTTGTGTATATTATAGTGATGGGACTAATCGTTCACTTATGTGAATAATTCGTTCGTTCACCTAATTGAACTAGTTCAATGAACGATACGTATGTTTCATAACCTTAGAATAGTGAACGACTTTTTGCTACGTAGAAATAAATCGTAGAAATTAGACTAATCCACCAATATCGTTCACTGAACGATATTAATCCAGTCAGTGGGGGGTTTTACCTAGTTATTTTGCATAAGAACTAAAAAATAAATCTTTAGGTATTCTGTAGTATTTATAAGCTGTATGCACTCAGATTATTTTTATAAATGTACTATAGGTTTGTATAGGTATTGATTTAAATGTCAAAATGTCAAATATGTATTTACCTTTGTAATAACTAAACGTGCCTTTAGAGGTTTTAGTGTGTACGATGTGGTATTTTGATAAGCAGCTGCTAACACTAATACAATAAATAAGAGCTGATACCAGTGGCGTGCTTAGGGGGGAGGTTAAGGGTTATACCCCCCATTGTCTTTTTTGCCGACCTACAGAAAACAACTTATTAGTTATAAGAGCTGTCGTTAACAGCTACGATATGGATATCAATCGCGGCTTGTCTATCTGTATTAGAATCGACCTAAACTGCCATGTGACCATTTTTGTTTTTTAAAATTGTATGGCTTTACTGAAACTGAAAACTCGCCATTATGACCTAGTTTCTTGTCATATCTCTACTCCGTTTAGAACTCGTCCGTATCTTGATTTTAGTACGTGATAATAGAATCGAAATCGAAGAACGTCAAGAAATATGGTAAAAACTGTTGTTTCTTCGTCTTCCTAAATATTTGTTCACCTTTCGGAACCTATAACTCCTACAATTTTCATCCGATCTTAAATTTATCTTCGAAAAAGGCATCCGGGCGCACTTAGCTTTCATTTGGTACATGTTGGACACTTTATATTCAATACATCTCTTCGAAAAGTATGAATTTCGTGTGCGTTTCACTCATTTTTAATGTTTTCTCATGTAATACACAACGTAACGATGATTTCGATCAATGTTTTGCTCGTATTGCAAATATTATGCGTTTATCGGAGTCCTCTCGTGAACATTTACGACACTGATATTAAATGCGGCTTGTCTATTCCGCAGACATGTTAAGTATTCGAATACTTTTTTTGGTATTTTCAATACTTTTGGAATACAAATGATTTAATGTATTCTAAATACTTTTTAAATACTTTTTTTGGTATTTGTATTCGAAACTAAAATATTTTTCAATTGCATTCATTTGTGCAACTTGAATATGTATGAAAACTCTAAATTGAATGAAAAATTATATTATTACGTTTAACATCATTACAACTCATACATTATAAAATAATAAAATATAAATGACATGATCAGGGTACGTGCACATTATTATAAAATATATAGGTTATGCTTATGTAAAAATGCCAAATAAATTTAGATCACGATTCGTGATAACTGATAATAAATCTGATGGAGGTATTTATTTTCTGTTTTATCATATTATAATTTCAGTATAATAAATATTTTAATGTAATATTATTGTATTGGTCTTATCTATTTTTTATGTTGGTAGCGATATGATACGAATATTATCACGTCAAAACTCTTATCATTTTTCTGACAACTATCATACTATATATATATATATATATATATATAGGAACCTAACCAAAAACTTACAAAGAATATCGTTAATAAAAATAAAAACCATTTATAAACGGTTCTTATTTTTAAAACCGGAAAAATCACCATGAATTACTTCATATATATAATGTATAACAATATGAAACAAGGGACTATGAAAAAAACTACTTAGTTTTCATAATTGGTAATTTTGAATTTTTTTATAAATATATACTCATAGATACCAAATATAAATGACTGCATATATATATATATATATATATATATATATATAAAAACGATTTTTGTCTTTTAAAAAATTATATCTTTCCATCCGAATGCTAAATACACCTATGTGTATTAAAATTCGTTTTCCTTATGTTATATAGGCCGTTCTTATATCAGTTCAACAATTGAAAATGAAAATTCCAATTATTCTAGTAAGTTTTTAATCGTGTAAAAAAAAACCACACCGCGCAATGCACGGACTGCAATCTGTAATAAAAAAGTACATACACACCGTATATATCGGGCGTATATTTTCCACACATACCTACAACCCATATATAATTTAGCATAATAAGCACAAATGGATAGCTACATCTTAAAATTGTTATTACGTTAACATTTAATGATCATATACTTATTTATATAAAAAGAACATCATCATAGAACCACATCTTGTTTCATTTCTTATGGCAATTTACACATGCATTTAAATATATGTACGTATATATGTTTGTAAACTATACATACTAACTTAAGAGGCCTTTGATAATTTTTCATCGGAAAGCTATTTTCAATGATTCAAATTCAAACATAATTTGTTTAACGAACTAATTACGTAACGGAATAGACCGACCTTCTAACGTGAAAGTACATATTTAAAATATTAAAATACTAAATATATCTCAAACCTTCGTACCGTGGTGAAAGAAAATTAACGTAGTAGATGGTGAAAAAAAAATAGACTAATGTGCAATGTATCGTAATAATAATAATACAAGATTTCAGGTGGAGGAAGAGTTTTATTGTTTAATAACGTAATATATTATAAGAATAAGAGTACAGTGTACCACCACTTTGTTATTTCCTATATAATATGACCTAAACACATTTAAGCATAAGGTACATAAAAAGCTTTATAAAATAATAAATTGCGCGTATAATAACAGTATTTCGCAAGTAACTTCAATTTATTAGAATAATAATAATAATAATAATAATTCTAAATTATTAAGAAGACATGATTATCTGCTGAGATTCGCGGAGGATGAGTGATACATATTTTCATGTACAACAATTATATTATTATAAGCAAACACACGGATATGATCATTTCCATATAATGTACATATACAAACGCAGTTTCTCCGACACTATACTAAATACTTATAAAGCAGCAAATGGGTGTTTTTTACGTACCAAAATAGTAATAAAATATGTAATCGGTTATTCTTGTGTTACATATATACACTAAACATCTAAACATATAATATCATTCGACACGCACACACTATACAGATGACACCTATTGGAGGCATTTAATTTACAGAGTTATTTACAAAACAATTCGCTAAAGATTATAAAAACGGGTAATATTATTATAAAATTAACGAGAACATTGCAAGACATCTAGACGAACACAATATTAATTTCTAAGAGGAACACCACTCAAAACAATATCGACGGTGGACTACCATACGGTATTTACCTCGAATCTCTTTTTTTTTTCATCACGCGTTAACTCTCGCGTAGATGGCGGCGAAGAGACGCGACCGCGGAGTGCCCTTCGACGATGGGACCGTTGTACCATAGCGTGTTCAACACTTCCACCAGGACAAGAGAGTAACGACAACTGCGATGGTAACGGCGGACTAGTCGGCGTGGGGGCGACAAACACGCACTTACACAAACACACACACACACACACACACACACACACACACACACGTCATTTAATGAATAATTAATAGTGTAGAACTGTAGACAATCGTCGACCATGTTTGTAATGGTTTTTTTTTATTTGTACTTATATTTATTCCCAGTACCACGTATGATCGTGTTCAATAAAACACGAGCGATCTGAAACCCACAACACACACGCACATACACACACAACAGACTAAAAGGTGTTATTAATAGATCCAGGGCGTAAATGGACCGGAGGGGAAAAATAATGGGACTAATGTCACGGCCGGACGACCAACAACCGACCGTATAAATATACACACATACTCTGTATAATACATACATATCATATACGTATATTGTATAACGAAGAAACCTGTTTCAGAGAGTGACCTGCAGTATTGCGACGATGGCAGAAGGCAAAATGAAAGTTTTTCTGCGGGCAACGCCGAGACGGAGGAACGGCGAAATAACAATATTATTAATATATATATATATATATATATTATATTAATGATCGTCATATCTCCATCCTGAAAGTTTTGATTCATTTTTTATGGGAAACTACACGATTTATAAAAGAAGAGAATCGTGCAGTAGCGGCGTCGTCCGTGTTCACTAGCTTCGGATATAGGTCTTATATTACCTAGCTATACTATGCGCAAACACCACACGCATACATACATACATACATACATACGGCCTCAGTAATAACAATAATAATAATAGTAATCCTTATACTATTTACGAGCATTATTATTATTATTATTATTATTATTATTATTATTATTATTATTATTATTATTATTATTATTATTATTATTATTATTATTATTATTATTATTATTATTATTATTATTATTATTATTATTATTATTATTATTATTATTATTATTATTATTATTATTATTATTATTATTATTATCACACACGTGTAATCAAGTTTCAAAACATCCGGAACGGCGACCACACGCGAAGGAGTTATGATTTCCTGTGGGGCCTAGGGAAATTATAAGACCGTTAAGTAAAAGAGATGATGAAGTCCGAGGAACCCGTCGTGGAACGTATAGAGTATAAATTAATACTTGAATTTCAGAAATTACCGATTAAACGCTGACCGCACACAAACAACCACCAAAATTAAGTTTAGAATTATGTAATATAAGGTACACGAATTCTTTTCAAAATTCCGAGAAACTATTTCAACGATGTGTGATGTTTCACACATCTTTAAATGAAGAAAAAAAACACTTACATTTTGGTTACACCATTCCGATCAATATAACAACAAATCGTTAAAAAAACCATGTCTTTCCCGCCATACTAACTAGCCCGTACCATACGTGGTTAATACGTTCCCAACGTTAGCAGCGCTTTTTCCCAAGTTTCGGAATTCGGTCGCATTACAACCAGGTAAAGGCATGTATATAAAAAAAATACAACTCATTTCCCTATTTGGATATTTGTTTATAACTATATAAATAAATAGCGACAAAAATATTACTCGCAACGATGACATAATGAAATAATTCATTGCGAATACAGTAAACACCATAAGCTATAAAACAGTAATCATACATTAGGTATGTTATATTGATTATATCGATACTATAATATACGCACAATAATTCGCGATATCACACTAACCCACAGCGGGACGCAGAAAACACTCGGTTTTGATTGCAAAAAAATACTCGTTCAAACATGGTAGTATTTTAAAATACACACGTTCGACATTCAGGCGAAACGCAATGCGACGTCAACGATTCGAGTTAAGATCCATTCGATTAAATTAATACATAATAATTTAAAATACTATATAATACAGTGTAATATTAACTATATATATATATATATATATATATATATTTATATATATATACATTATACATAATGTATAGTTACACATATATTCGTACACAATGTCCCAGAATAATTCACCAATTGTATTCGTAATTCCTTAGCGAAAAATGAATTTAAATTCCGTTTTTTTAAAAAATTATTAAGTTAAAAAAACAACAAGCTATAATACCTAATTATATAACTATATCATGATAAGTGATACCGAAATATGTAGTAGCATAGAATGATAGTATCACATTTATTTTACCGCTATCAATTTTTTTTTATCACATGATTAGCCTTTGTGATATTGAAATAATTAATTTTGCATGACACGATGTTAAATAGATTACAAATATGCGATATTAATTAATAGTTTTTCAGTAAATAGAAAAAATTCCTAAAAATCGCCATCTCATAATTAGGAAAAAACGGAATTTAAAAATCTATATTTTTCGCGAAGAAATTAAAATTAGTAAATTATCCCGGGATACATATATAATATAATAAAAATTATTTTAAAAAAATTCTCCTCATAAATTTCTTATTAATATACATATCTATATTGAGTATCGACATTATTATAGGACTCATCGAAATAAGTCAATATTTAATCTATAAACATAGGGTATTTAAAAACACACGTACCGAGAGAAATAATAAAATGTAGATTTACATAATATTATTATTATCAGGTTTCACACTGATTACAGAAACAAAATTAAAACATAATACGGTCGGACGTATAGAGCAATAATTATTCAATAATACTAATATAAATTGTAACGCTGGCTGAGACCAATGTAAATTATAAAAATATAGGTATATACTGGTCCCGTGCGCAAAAAAACAACCGACGACTTCGCATACTGATATAACAAGCGCGCGAGAGTTTATATACTTTCTAATTTTTTTTTTTTTTATATGGACATACACATATACCATTATAATAATATTTAAAATTCTTAAAGTGTAAACCTATTATTATTATTGTTATTGTTATTGTTATTGTTATTGTTATTGTTATTGTTATTGTTATTGTTATTGTTATTGTTATTATTTCTTTATGTATAGAAAAAAACGTAAATTCAAAAATAGTACAATATACAACATTTATAAAACGAATAAAATAAAATATAAAAACATATCCGCCGTTGAAAGTAATAAGTGTTGACCTACGGACGTGTAATATTATATTACGAGTACATACCTATATGCCTGCGGATTGTTAATAATTTCCATGTGCATTTTAATAATAAATAAATATAAAAAACACAGTTATGTGAATATTATACCAACAACAATGAAGCGTAACATAATATTTTACACATGCATACACACATATACACATACATTACATTTTATATAAAATAACAATAACAACAACAACGACAACGACAACAACAATAAAAATAATAATAATAATAATAATAATAATAATAATAATAATAATAATAATAATAATAGTATAAGTATGTCCACTTGACAAGGTCGACAAAGCTGCGAGTATGCAGCGTGTGATCCAACATTTGTACAAAGTCGTCTTCCTATCCGTATGTATCGGTAGCAAACAAGTGAGGAACAACAGCAGAAACCACGAACAATAAAATTATTATCCCTTTTCGGAAATAAAAACGTGCTTAAATTATACGCTTGACATATGGTTTACATTATAAATTATAACTTATATTAATGTATAAGGGATTTTTTTTTACATAATTTTTGCTACAATTTGTTGTCATGGACAGTGGCGTAGTGAACTGTTTTCACCTATGAGACTAAGTAAATTTAAGACACCTACTACCTAGGAGGGGTTACACGATGACTACTGTGAGGAAAATAATTATTTTGTTATAATTTTAAGTTAAAGTTGTAACTATAATTAAATATTAACTTACTCAGCCACCTCAAAGTGGTACATGGTCGCAAAACCACTACGTTTGGGTTATGTATGTATCTGATGATGATTAGATGACACTGAAATGACAAATAGCTTATAATAACATGCAAGAAATCATAAGAAAACAAATGTGAACATTTTATAAAAATCGGTTCAGTAATTTCTAATTTTATCCAGGACAAACAAAATAATCATTGTCAATTTATATATTATGATATATTAGCACATATCATCACACATTATGTTATACATTCGTATAGAATATAAATATATAGACGAGTTTATTTATAATTTTATATGTTCCATTTTGAATAATAATTTGTCTTTTTTAAATATAATGGCGACAGCCGCAAAGTTATGGAGTATAAAATAAATATATCGTATAAATAACTTAAATGCCTGCTTCGATGGTTATGGTTTTCAGCAAGAAGCCTGCTGTTGGTTCCACATCTGTAGACTTGCGTTTAGGTGCATCTGCGACAGATGGGTTTCTGAATGTTAGGTTAACATCCTGTGTTTTCAATGTTTCGACTTAAAGGGTTTTCGAAAAAATTCAATAAAATGTATAATGCCGACTGTCCGCTAACATAAATTATGTATTTATATTATATTGAATACCTATTGAATCTAATTTTGACATTATTACACTAATTATTAGATAATGTTAACCAGTGTACGATTAATATTTTAATAAAGGAATATTATTTTATTTTTTCGATCTCTAAATAAACAAAATTATATTTTCAAAATTCAACGGTTAACATATTACGTAAGACGCAGACGCGCGCGATAACGTACCAAAAAATTGTCGAATCGATTTTCGCGTGCTAACTATCCACGAATACGGTAAAATGTCGAATTCCGTTGTTTTGTCTGTTATAGTACAACCAATGGTGTATTGGGGCGATACAAGGGTATCTCTTTTTTGTTTTTGTATATTGCGTGTACCTAACAAAAAAATGACGTGATACGGTGTATACTGCCGTTACATGACGTATACTCCAATAAGAAAATCCACACGGAATATTTTCTTCTACGTAACGGGTCGACACCAAAGGGTAACCGTTCCGTAACAACTCTCTTTTCTGTTTTTACTTTTAAGAGTTTCAATGTTACGATTCACGTAAAAGTTTTTTTTTGTATACTTCTTCAGTAATATTTTTTATTGTGTATGTTATTATCACATTGGTATACTTTATCAATTTTTCCTATAGTGTTGCACCGGCCTGCGTCGACAAAAAAACCTTGTTTACAATGTTTATAATATTATTGTTATCAAAGTACAAAATTAATAATGGTACAATATAGGTATTGTGATGAAGCATGATAACTACAGAATTAACATCAATCACCGAAAAACTTGAAACAGCTTGGGAGTTATCTGGTTATTTCTCAGAAAATAAAAGAACCAGACAGTTCCAAACACATTATAACATCGATACAGATAATCGGATTTGCCTTACTTGTTTTATAGAAAATATGATAGTAAATTAATTAAAAAGAGGTTAAATAGTTTGAAATGTAAATTGAACAATTTTCGAGCGAAGCGAGAAAAAATTTTAGAAACCTGATTTTTTAAAAATGGTGTATACGCGTGAATTTTTTTACCAATACATCACTGGATACAACGCATGTATACATAAATCTATAACGAAACACAAGCGTGAAACGTAAACTCGATAAAAACGGTAAAAAATCACGTAAAAAACAAAATTAAGTATAATATCATTTCAAATTCATACATTATGTCGTATTCTTTGATTTCGATTTCGAATGACTTTTTTGCCCACAATTCTATCAATACGAAATTTTACGAGAAAAAATACACGGCGGTTGCTGAAATAATAATTTTACCAAATACAATCCCTACAATAATATGAGATCTCGACTTAACCTTTTCAAACCCAGAATTTTTTTTCGGGTAAAAATGTTTGTTCACTGAAATTAAGTTGTAGACCATTTAAAGGAGTTAAATTTTAATTTTTAAATTTTTTTGGCTTTTCTTCCAATGATATATTGCATCACTCTTGTACAGGGGGGCTGGTTTTCAAAGGAGTCTTTATGTTGCCCCATAGATGAGGGGTTCGGATATATATAGTTACTAAAAATAACTTGAAAACAATGACAACAATTTTTATAAAAATTTATTTTTGAAATAATAACAGAAATAAACAAAATTATACATTATACAAATATGTAATAAATATAACTATAAAAAATATATATTATATATTATATTATTATAATATATTATATAATATATATTGTATATATTATTATATACAAATAAAATTATATAAATTATACATTTTCAAATTTTACTAAAATACAGGGTGGGTCACAGGAATAGGGCTAAAAATAAATTGGTTTTTCTCGACGTAGGGTGGGTGTGAGGAAGTCGGAAAGGTCTCATTCGATCCATTAGATAATGCCATTTAGTTACCACTATGAAACACTGGAGTGTCGTTCACCGTGTTTTCGCGAATGACGCATTTATGAAAAATAATGAATCGGTAGTGAAAGTGCAGCGTGCATTCAAAATTCACTTCAACATCGGGCGTCACGGTGCTGTTCCTGATCGGAAAACAATTATGAAATGGATCACTGCTTTTCGAACAACGGGAATAATTACAAAAAAAAAAAACCACCTGGCCTCGTAAGTACTGTAACAACTCCCGAAAATACGGAAAGGGTAAGAGTCGCTGTTCTTCAAAGTCCACGACGCTCGGTGCGCAAACAAGCTCAGGCTTTACAAATTAATCGTTCTTCCGTTCGACGTATCGTTAAGCGTGAGTTGAACTTCCACCCTTATAAGTTAACAATCGTTCAACAGTTGAAACCCACAGATGACCATCAACGTTCAGAATTCGCGGTAGAAATGCTCTCGTTGTTCGAGGTTAATGACGATATGTTGTTGTTTATGAGTGATGGAGCGCATTTTCACTTCGACGGTTTTGTAAATAAGCAAAACTGCCGCTATTATGCTGCAGAAAACCCTCAAAGCCTCCACGAACGACCGTTGCACAGCCCCAAAGTGACTGTTTGGTGTGCAGTTTCAAAGAAACTGATCATCGGTCCCTACTTTTTTGAGGAACAAGAAAATACAGTGACTGTCAATAGTGCCCGTTATATTGACAAGCTTAATCATTTCTTAAAACCTGAGCTGCGCAGAAGACGAACTATCAACCCGTTACATTTTTGGTTTCAACAAGATGGAGCACCTCCTCACACAAAACCTCGCACATAAGACGAACTTAAGAATGCAATAAAAACTGAAATTGTATTAATAAATGAAAATTTGCTTCAGCGCGTTCACTCAAATTTTTTGTACCGACTTTATTTGTGCTACGAACAAGATGGACGTCATATGCTCGATATTCATTTTAGAACTTAAAATGGCACTTGTTTATATACTTTCTCTAAATTTTGTTTTTCAGATTGATTTTCTCGTTGTCTTTTTTACTCGCTTCCATTAAACCACAGCCAATATAGAACTTCACTTTCTGAATGGCATTGGGTATTAAAATGAGTGAAGCGATATAGTCAAACAAACAAGAAAAACTTCGGATAGTAGTAGTAGAATAGTAATAGTAATAGTAATAGTAATAGTAATAGTAATAGTAATAGTAATAGTAATAGTAATAGTAATAGTAATAGTAATAGTAATAGTAATAGTAATAGTAATAGTAATAGTAATAGTAATAGTAATAGTAATAGTAATAGTAATAGTAATAGTAATAGTAATAGTAATAGTAATAGTAATAGTAATAGTAATAGTAATAGTAATAGTAATAGTAATAGTAATAGTAATAATAATAATAATAATAATAATAATAATAATAATAATAATAATAATAATAATAATAATAATAATAATAATAATAATATAATAGTAATAGTAATAGTAATAGTAATAGTAATAGTAATAGTAATAATAATAATAATAATAATAATAATAATAATAAACTAGTGTGTCGACGACAATAACATTGTATTATAATTTTCATGTGATACTAGCGTATAATTTATGAAATATTTAACGATATTATAACAGTAGCAATGTCCAAGGACGAGTAAGCAGTCAATTCCAAGAATATCATGCACGTACGTATATAGGGTATAATACGTACGAAATTTTTTTTTTTGAAAATCTCTGATCGAAAACCCAATTATTGCAATTATTCACCTGGCGAATCTATGTTTTACCACTGTAGACTTTTCAATATTGCAGCAGCAACGCGGGCAGCCATCGGCGGGTTGCGTATTTTAATTTTAAAGACGGCAGAGGACTGCTCTAAACTCGGTCCGGAAACGGACTGTCGATCTGTGACGGCTTAAACGTTAAACATAATATATTCTACTACACAATAATAATGGGCTGTTTATACCGTTAGCACAGCAGTGCGTTTATATATATACACAATATACCTATAAGGAGGAACATGGGTAATATTATACACGCGATAATATTATAACCGCCATCGCCGGAAGCCAATCGAATGCGCCTCCTCTTCGGACGGACTTTGCATATAGTTTAGATTTAGAAGTTATCATCGTCTCCGCCACAACATACAAACGGGACCCAAAATTATCGGCGTTTGCCGATAAAGTGGCACGCATAACATAAATACGTATACCTATACAGAGCGGGTTCGATAGGCGAGACGGTTAAATCTCTACAGCAGATTCAGTATTCACCGTAAACACTAACGTCCATAATATAATATCATATATATATATATATATTGTGAATTGTTATCATAACTCAAAAAATATATAAACAATTGTACAATTGAAACATTCATTTGGAACGTAAGGAGATTGCAAAATATATTTATAAGTTATTGGGTGATAGTGATTTCAAGACTCTTTACATCAAATTTAAGAAAGTTTGTGTTTATATCTTATAATTAGCAATTACTAATTGACGATTGACTCAAATGTGTGTTATACAATACAATATACTCGTATAATACCCCATTATAAAAGCGACTATTTGTAATATGACATGTATTACACAGTATTATCATCTGCAAAATTTAACGAATAATAATTAAATGCAATTTAACGAGAGAGTAAATTATTTGATTTTGCATAATTACACAATTATTTACGACTAGAAGATAACGAGTCATTTGTATGTAAATTTGTTTTGTCTTTAAAGCTCCAAAGTGGATGGTGTTGAATACCAAACTATAGGTACACATTATTCCAAAGAATTTCGTCTTAACCTACGTATTACAAAATTTTTAAGTTAATCGTAATCTGTATTATGTACATACATATACAATATACATATATATATATATATATATATATATATATATATATATATATATATATATATATATATATATATATATATATATATATATAACCGATTGTGCATTTGGTAGTACTCGCTAATCTTTGAAACCACAAAATCTATCGATGCCACATTCACACCATAGATTAGGTTGGTGCACCCATTAGTTTTTGTTTTTAAAGTACCGCCAGGTAACACCGGTGTGGTGTTAGGTCAAACATTTGAGTCTGTGCGTGCATCATGCAAAAACTACTGAAAATATCCTGAGATGTGATTTATTTTTATTTGTAGTGTAATTTACGTAATTATTTTAGGCATACTAGTTTGAAAAATATCCCTGCGGTGGGGTGAGAGTGACAAACTCTTATAAATATTTCGTCGCGTAAGAAATACTGAGGATTATGCCATATATATTATATACGTACATTTAGCCATACAGGAATATTCCAAAAACATTTTAAACATGAACAAAAAATAATATTAATAATGAATTATTCGAAATTTAAAACAACAATAATTTAGTAATTACGTTATTATTATAATTATTATTTTTACTATTATTTTTATCATAAATATCGGACAACACTGGGTATCGAACAGCAACAAATTATACTCATAATAATGTAATTATAAGTTAAACAGTTTAACTGTGCACGGACTTTTTGTACAATCTATAAACATTTGGGATATACAGAAGTGTTGTAGGAAGATATATATTTCAATAAAAATATTTCAAACATTTTATAAAATGCGGGCGAAGCCGCGCCGGGAGATATATATATATATATATATATATATATATATATATATATATATATATATATATAATTAATATTATGCCAAGTTGCTATTTAATAAAACTTCTAATTCATCGATGTTTAATTATAATATGTGAGAATTTTTTAATTCACCACTTTTGTTTAAATGTATTAATATGTATACACATTATATTAATTATAATGTAAAATATTATACCCAGAACGAAAATAAATAAGATACAAAATTTTTTTAAAACAAGCTTTTATTTATTGAACTAAAATGTAACTATAAGTAAAAGAAGCTTCGGGCGCTTAGGTTTAGATGTTTATAAAGCTAAATCATTCATATTAGATTCATAATAGATTCAATTCATATTAGATTAGTAGTTTTACTGACTTCGTTTACAGATATTCTTTGACATCTCCCTTCTTTGCGCGAAGAGCACAAGGGCGTTTGCCTAATCAACGCACCTCTCTATGTATAGTATAAAGCGTTACTCGTACAGAAATCGAGTTCCAATGTACTTCGCGATACTGAACTTGCTATTATTTATTTAAAGCATGTGTTCCTGGTCCATACTCTTCCATTATTAATACTAATTGTTTTAAATTTAAACTATGTAACTTGATTTACTCTTTTTTTAATTTGAGTGCCCCAAGCTTTTACTTATAGTTCCAAACAGCTGGCATAGATAAAAAAGTAATTTACTACATTTTAGTTCAATAAATAAAAGCTTGTTTTAAACTTTTTTTAATTTTATTTATGTTTTCTTATTTTTTAGTTTATTATAAATAAATAAATTGACGTCACATAACTCACTGTATTCTACTCGTCATTTTATACCCATGTCAGGAGGAGGAGGGGTTGTATAGAAAAAGATAATCCGCTATTTTTTGATGGCCGACATATTGGATTTACCTTAAAACTGAATACACTATATTGTGTTGTCTTCAGAACCAAAGGTGTGTGTAAAATTGAAACATAATCGGATGTCTGGAAGTGGTCGAAAATCCGTCCACAAAATAGACGGTTTGTATATTAAGACAAGTGGGTGACGTTACCGCCTGGGGTCGAAAAAAAAACGGTAGTCACCAAGTATTCCCGTCCTGCAACACTACTATAGAAAAACAAGACGTACGATATCATGTTCTCTCTCTGCATGCATATAAGGTAAGGTATAGGCATACACAACACGAAGTTTTGTATAACACTACGTGAATAACGAAAATCTGGGTCGACTCGCCGGGAAGCCATTTCAAAATTAATTGTTCCGATGCAATTATTATATACACATCCAAATATCGTATTATATAAAATATTATATACATACTAGCTGAATTACTAGGCTTCGCCCGTGCGCAGTTTGTGGAGACGATGTTCGTCCTCGATAAAAATTGGTTAAGTAGTTACGGAGTTTATCGAGGACAAACATCGTGCATGTTTTTTAATAACAATTTAAATGGTCACCATGGTAACTGTTTAACGCCTAGAATCCTAAAATTTCCCAAATTAGCTACCACTCTCGGAAGGGGTAGGAGAGTGAAAAATACTTTGAAACCTATTCTCATACCTACCAAAAATACAAAAAAAAAATTCATTAAAATCGGTCGAGCTGTTTCGGAGGGGAGTGGCGACAAACACTATGACACGAGATATTTATATATTTTAAAAAATATAAATATATGTATATGTATATATATATATAGCTGATCCGGCAAACGTTGTTCTGCCATATAAATTATCAAATAAATCGAACGTAAGTATAAATTGAAAGTAAAATATTAAATTTGAAACTGAAAGTGCGCTGTTGTTGTATGTCGTAGTTCTGTTCTAGTTTTTTTGGCTTTTTTTTATAAATTATTTTTTAATAACAATTTAAATGGTCACCATGGTAACTGTTTAACGCCTAGAATCCTAAAATTTTCCATACAAGCTACCATTCTCGGGAGGGGTAGAAGAGTGAAAAATACTTTACGACCTATTCTCATACCTACCAAATATACAAAAAAAATTTCATTAAAATCGGTCGAGTCGTTTCGGAGGAGTGCGACCACAAACACAGTGACACGAGATTTTTATATATTGGAATATATATAATATATTGGAAAACTACAAATGTGTGAGTATCAGTAACACACAACTGACCAGTTATTACTGAAAGAATAAATAAAGTAGGAGAGAAAATGTTAATAACCTGTGCCCTCGAGCCGATTATATATTATAATAAATATACTCGTAAATTGCATATTAAATATGTATATATCCATTCATGTCGTCTGTTAATGTTTGCTATCATTATAAATGTATTAGATATACTCGTATATGTGCTTGTGGAAATATATAATTCACATCGTGCACTTTGAATTTTTATAATTTTCGTTTCTCCCCGTCGCTCACTTACGTTTCTTCCCCGCATTTTTAAGGATTCTTACACGGTATCGGAATTCAACGACTTTAATATATTTCACATTGGCTTCGAGATAATCTTATATATTTATATAACAACTATTATTTATGTATATACAATTTTGAAACAGGACTATCGCACCACGTTTCAAACCATAAAAGTAGTTATTAGGCGAAAAGTACGAAGACTGCAGAACACCAAAGAAGTTCACATACCATTATCTGCAGCTATACCGTATAATATAATACGCCTACTGAGTATATATGATGTGTTAACTACGTGCAAGTGAATTGATATAACTTAGGTATACGACTTAATAACACGTTTTAATGATTAAATTGATCTTCTGCATTTCAATATAAAAATTATTAAATTGCTCAATTAATAATATCCTGGATTCATTTTTACTTACTATATACGTAGTTTTTATTCCAAATACGAAACAAAAATAATCGAGATTATACAGTGTATATGTATAAAATCTTTATTAATTACATATTTTATAAGTGTGTGTGTATGTGTATATATGTGCGTGTGTGTGTGTGTGCCCGCGCGCGCACGTATAGAATTTCGTTTTAAAGACAACTCGTAATATTTTCGACCAGAAGTTAATAAACATATTAATAATTCCATATCGTCACTGCAGTAAGTTATACATATATAATATATGAATACTATACGCCTATAACTCGGAATAAATCATTTTTTATAATAACGCGATAATTGATTTTCTTTTTTTTTTCAAACAATTTGTCCTCGCAATTTAGAAAGAACATCCATGAGAATCTCCTGACGATTTATCGTCCGCACCACGCGTTATTTTTTTACAGATTTATTAACCCGTAAGTCGACTGTTTCAAATGAGAAAGGAATGAATAACAAGACGTACGAGTGTGTGTATTACTGCTCCGCCACGGCAAAACCGGACAAACGCATCGCTAAAGGCAACAGTTCAGGACGAGAGCAGCATTCGTTTAATTTTGCAGGTCAACAACACGAGCACCTGCCTATACAGTATATATGTAGTATTGTAGTATATTATATACTCGATGTGTTTGATGCCGATGGAATGTCGCAGAAAATTAAAAACAAAAGTGCGCAAGAATTTATTTTTTAAAAACAACGCACATTTTTGTAAGTGGAGTTGGTTTATAATAAAACTATAGCGCCGTTGTTGACAAAGAGGTAACTGCATTTTACCGGTTCTTTATACGCGATTATTATCCCCTCTATATACTTTACCACCGGTAAATATAACCTAGGACATATTTACTCCCAGCGAATATATCCTAGTATACATTTACTTCCATAGGGGGGTAAAAATATCCTAGATTTTTTTTACTCCCGGTAAATTTAACCTAGGTTATTTTTACTCCCTGGTAAAATTTCAAGACGTCTAGAGAGTAAACTTATACTAGGCTATTTTTACCCCCTACCCCTTCATTTCTTACATTAAATACATACTAAGTCTTTTTCGAGGCATTTACATTATTTTATAGCTGTTTATATGGTTTAATTCAAGTCAGCCAGAACTAAGTATCAAATAATAATAATATGTAATCATTTCCTTTAGAAATATTTGTATTAATTACTAACTGAATATGTTTACACTCCAGGATAGTGGTGTATTATAATTTAATTGAACACCAAAAAAAAATTACCATGCATGAAAAACTATTTTGACAACAACTTATCTTTTTTATTTTAATTTTAAAATGATTATAAAAAAAAATTTTAAATGCATTTTTCTGAATAAAATTTTGAACGGACAAAATTCGTATTAAATTTTAAAGTTAAATATTCAATTAGTCATTTACTCGAATATAAGATTGTTTGGTGAATATCAGCGTTACTAATGCGTTATTGTTTATTTTCATTTGGTTTGGTTTTTCATTGAATTTTCATTCGGTGGTACTTTTTAAAGAATTATTTGATAATTTTAAGATATAAAAACTGAGTACGAAGTTCATTACATATTGTATTAACTGTGATAGTATGATACATTATGACCATATTGGATGATGAATTGGTTTTTTACAGTCATATACCTACTCTTATTGATTTCTAAGATTTTAATAATAATAATAATAATTTTTTGTGGTATTCCGAATTCTACGACATAAATTGCTTTGTCCTATTTCAATACGATTAAACTGTGTCAATTCAATTTAATTGTGTTGATTGCGTAGATGTGAAATTATCCGTAATAATATAATTATTCTTATTTACGAAAAAAATTATAAACTTAACCACATAAAATGAAACAACAAGACAACACAATAACGAACAACCAATAAATAACAATGAAAACTACATTCAATATGAAAAATCTATTATTAGCAGCTTTGTAACCATGATAATCGGAACTTTTCCTCATGTGAAATATTTTTCTGAGTTTATCATTCTTTCACCATCAGACGGATATTTTATTCAAACTGAACCTATAACCTTCTAAGATTATTATTATTATTATTATTATTATTATTATTATTATTATTATTATTATTATTATTATTATTATTATTATTATTATTATTATTATTATTATTATTATTATTATTATTATTATTATTATTATTATTATTATTATTATTATTATTATTATTATTATTATTATTATTATTATTATTATTATTATTATTATTATTATTATTATTATGTATTTTACATAAGTATATTATTATTCTACAAATCAAAATCAAACTCCATGACTACTGGAAAAGTACTTCCAGAGATTAGTTTTCACCGACAACTTTCCGAATTTTCCAATTTTCCGGGCAAATTTCCAATTTTTCTTTTCCTGAAAACCATACTTGGATTACTAGGAACATTAAAAAATATCCGAATCAGTCTAGCCGTTCTTAAGTGATGCGGTTACCAACGAACAACATTTCATTTTTATTATGTATATATATTATATAATATACACGCACATTATATATACCTTCCCTATTTTATTCGTATGATTAAAATACGAATAGTCAATTTGCATTGTAAATTAAATAAGCTCACATTAAATAATATTCCAATGACAGGTAGCAATAGAAATAAAATTAATAGGTGTTTAAATTTCATCTCGAAACAAATATATATATATATATATATATATATATATATATATATATATATATATATATATATATATATATATATATATTATAGATATAATTTATTTTAATTATGCAACATCATATAGTTTTAAAATGAAATATGTCAAGAAGCGTTTAAGAACTGAATATATTATAACAACGTCTGTATCTATGGATAATATAATTCCGTGTTTGAACGCAAATACAGTATAACACCTAATAATGTATGGACGGATGAGGAGTGAGTATTTTGTATTTTAGATAGTTTAGGATAGTTATGATTTTAAGAGTATAGGATATTAGCATGTGGAATGTATAATTCTCGACTTTCAGCCACAAAAAAATTATATAGGTATATTATTTATGTATTTAAATTTGGATATCTAATTAAATGTTTATTAAAAAAAACCTATAAAAAAAGAGTGATAGAGAAAACGAGGAAGAAAACATTTTAGTACTCAAGGCACACGCATATTAATTCGTTATGCGAACGATCGAACCACCTTGGCAAGGTCGTTGCCGCTGAGTAATCATTGTTATGTGGCATGCGTATTATTAGGGTACCAACTGAGAGTTTTATAGTGTTATTATGTCGGCATAACTGTCCACCGGGGCTATCGCGATGCGGATACAAAAGAATTTTGGATTGCAGCAGTCGTCTCTATAGTAAGGTAGTGACTGTGATGTGTGTAGATGATATTCCACGAGTATAATAATGTCCAATATGTTGCTGAATATAAATAAAGAATAGAATATCGTTAACTATTATTATATTCCCACTAACCTCTACCTTCCGCCAATACTCGTCATTTTACGAAATATAAATTGGTGGTTGACCAGGTCAAAGAAAAAAAAACAAAATTAAGGAACGCGTAATATACATTTTTTTTTCTTATAGGAGTGCGTTATTTATACGACAAAGTAAAAAACAAACGTGAAAATTTCAATCACGATCGTACTTTTGGATTACCTACTAAAAAGTGTTTTTATACGACGATTTCACCGGACGCGACTTCAACACTCTGAAAAACCATTGATGTTATTGTTGTTTCGTTGACAGTATAAAAAGCGAAATGACCGATAAAGTACAACAGATGAAACAATTGTATTGCAATATGATTGTATTGTTTATATAGGCTCTATAATTATTGTGCACTGATAATTAGTTATATAATCATATAATAATTCCCGAACATTCTCAATAGAAGCGCGTTTTTATTTGTTTTTTAGTTTTATGATTAATTATTAACATCACTGTAGGTACTTTATATTGTTATTAACACACTACCTATATACTCTTTCGCGTTAAAATTTAATAAGCTCGCGCAATCAAATATCAACAATATTGATTAGACCGTATAAATTTACAAATGAATTAATAAAATAGTAAAAACGAAAAAAATTATAATAAATTTATAAATATACAAATATTATTGTATGTGAATATACAATTAGCCAAGGAGTATTATGTAAAATAAAAATAAATATAAATTTTTTTTTATTTACTACCGGATTCGACAAATGCATCATCAGGTATTATGCAAACAGAAAAAACTCACAAGAATTTTAAAATAATCATAAATCACTACATTCGATAAAACGAATCTGAACGGATCTTCGGTGCAATACACTTTGTTGAATAATTTAAAGTAATAATAATAATATTAATACTCAGGCACTATTAGGATTGCCAATATTTTTTTAATATAGTTGAAGTAACGTAGGGACTATATGTTACATAAAATGTTCAGCTCTTAATATCAATAATCACCCTTTTTTATGACTTAAAAAGCTCAACAACTAATAACTGCTATAAATGGCCCAAAATTGGAAAAAAATATTGGAATTTTTTTACATACACTATATACAATACAAAGTTATAGATTTAGCGTAAATTTCACAACACCCCGCGGCTCGCTACCTTTTTTGCTTAATACTCTTTGGCTAATTGTATATTCACATATGCATACATATATACATTATACAAATTTATAAATGAATTTAAAATATTGGCTTTTTCCGTAATTTTATCTATTTATATATAAATATTCAAATTAAAGATATAAAATACGATGTACATTAAAATTTCTTAAAAAGGATCAAGGCTTTTTGTTGTAAATGAGCAATTAAATTTAATATACATTATATACTATTCGATTTGTGTACAATTGTAGGTCAAATTCAAATACTACACAAGATAGACGCAACAAAATATAATCTAAAGGTGAAAAAATTTAAACTTATATATCTAATTTGTCTGAATTATATTAATGATTAAAATCGTTGTAATCAAAAAATGACATTATGAAATATTTATTATAATAATCTCACAAAAACGTATCGAAAAAACGTCTAACGCACACACACATTAAGTCCGAGATTAAAACACGCATTCAATACGACCACATCTATTATTATATTATATATTATGAACTTATTTAGACCTCTGGTAAATAATAATAATATAATGTAATATATAAAGCATGTATATATATATATATATATATATATATATATATATATATTATATTATATTATTATTATTATTATTATTATTATTATTATTATTATTATTATTATTATTATTATTATTATTATTATTATTATTATTATTATTATTATTATTATTATTATTATTATTATTATTATTATTATTATTATTATTATTATTATTATTATTATTATTATTATTATTATTATTATTATTATTATTATTGATAGAACGATTACTTAAGTCTAAATTAAGCACGTATCTTATATAAATTACAACAAATAAGGAAAATAGTATATATATTTTTTTGTTTTGTTTTGTAAGAAAAAGAGTAAAGTCAACAAAACAGCTATTATGTAATGTTGCAATGGAACGCGTCGTATTTTGTTACAAAGAGGACAACACACACACACACACACACACACACACACACACACACACACACACACACACACACTATTATGCAAGTATAATACGAGTATATAAAACGAATTGCGTCGAAGAACGAAATATTTTTGTTCGGAAGACGTAAGGCAGATATCACGATGTGTTTTTGCCTATTTTTAAAATTATACTGTACGCACGACCGGTCGCTCGATGGGTGGTGTGTTATGCTGGAGGCGTGTGTGAGTGTGTGTGTTTGTTTGAAACGCATCGAAATAATGAAAAACCCTTATTTTCAAAAGAAATCCCTCCCGCAGCAGTAAACACGCATTCGACGGTATTCTAGGCATCATCCCTTTCGGGATGGAATGGCCGTACTACCCCCCGCAGATACCGCTGTACCGCACCAAACTGCGGCTGGTCGACCAGAATACAGAATAGGCAAGGCGTGCGGCGTGGCACGGCCAAGTCCCTGCGGGAGATTCGTTGTCAATCGCCGCCGATCGTTGTCACGGAGAGACACATTATATATTTTTATTTCCATATATATATATATATATATACATACATACATACATACATACACAACGACTCGTGTCGTCGTAAAATACTATTTGGAATTACGAATGTATACACCACCGAATAATAATTTACAACGACAAACGCAAACAAAATATTATAATATGTGCATATACATAATATATATTGAAACGTTATTCGAGGAGAAACAAAACAGTACCTATATATATATATATATATATGTGTGTGTGTGTGTGTGTGTGTGTGTGTGTGTGTGTGTGTGTGTATACACGGATACATGTTTATATATGTATTAACCTGCACTCACAAACGGCATCACTCTCGTTTAACTGAATGCGGTAAAATTTATTTCAGCGTGCATTGACCGTCAAGATCGTACAGTGCGTACTCGATCGGTTTCCCGTCTTTTTACACACTGCTATTCTGTTTCAGACAACTGGGCTTGTGAAGTGCAAACTCGATCAGTTTCCAGTCTTGCTTCCCTTTTTTGGTTTGTTTCTGAAATTCGAGATGCTCTTTTTTTCGTGCTTAGAGTGGTGCTTAGAGTCTAGATCGTCCAATCGCTTTTCTTTTAGGAGTCATGATCGCACAAAAGCTGTTTAAAAATACATATATTAATATTTGTAAATGTGTATACGTTATATACGTCATTCGCACTGAGTAAAATTCAAATCACAATAAAAAAAATCAATTTTCACTTAATTAACTAAATTGTTATATAATTGTTATGATAATTGTGCAAACTATAACGTAAGTGAAACAAACAATATAACGTAATAATAGCAACAGACAATATTTCCAGACAATTTTTTCAACGGAAAATATAATTATTATAATCCTAAAACAAAAAATTCATTTCTGCAAAAAATTTCAAATTTTATATTACAGAAACCTTCGCGAGGGTATGCACAACAACTCACCGAAGTTTCATTACAATCGGTTCAATAGTTTAGGAACGCATGCGGGACAGACAGACATTTATATATACGAGTATATTATGTATATTAATTAGATAGAATATTGCAGACTTAGTTAACGTATATCGAAAATTCAACGACATAACAAAAAAATAATAATTTAAGTAACGTATCGTCGTTGGTCAATTGTTACGTGCACAATAACGCATGCCACAGCCGTCGCCGTCGCCCTCGGTGGCAGCGGCGTCATCGTTACGAGTTGACAACAAATGACAAGGGAAAAGAACGCGCGAAAAAAAATAATGCGGAGGCGACCTCGATAACGAACGACCCATTGCGAAAACAGAATACTGTGTCGATACGGTGAAACCCGTGAGGCGATACTATTATTTCCTTTTCGGTTAAAAAACAAACATTTTGGTAAACTATATCGACATCTTAAAAAAACACACCTACTAGGTATTATTGATATAGTTGTAGTACGAGTGCATAGATATAGTATTCAGTAGTTTCGTTTTCCGTTCCATTTTAAAAGTCGTTAGGAATATCGGCCGGATGAACCGTTCAAAAGAAATAATGGTTATAAATACGTTTTTCTATATTTCGGATTTTTTAATCCAATAACTCCGGTATAAATCATTATTAAATAGAATAATATGTACACGATATTCGCTATATAATATAAATTCGTTTACTATGGCCGCAATAATAGGTTAATAATAATAATAATAATAATAATAATAATAGTAATCCAATAGTTGTCCCTAATGGAAAAGAGAGCGGCACATACATTACACTACACAGTACACATACGATCGTCAACAGACTTAAATTTCTAAAACGTGAAATCTTCCCGAAAAAAAACAATTCGATATAATATACCACCATTAACAAAGTGCAGCAACAGAGAGAATATGTGACAATCGAACCCAAAATCTACGTGAGAATACGTACTAACAATAATAAATGTAAATTTTATTCAAATACGTCCTACACCACCTCCTCACT
Source organism: Slavum lentiscoides (assembly GCA_032441835.1). Taxonomy (NCBI): domain Eukaryota; kingdom Metazoa; phylum Arthropoda; class Insecta; order Hemiptera; family Aphididae; genus Slavum; species Slavum lentiscoides. The sequence goes on from CM063716.1 coordinate 496,791, forward strand.
GCATGAAATTCCTCTCCGTCCATACAATAAATATAATGGGAAAATAAAAAAAATGTATAGGCGTTAGATTCATTATATGCAGCATACACGCGATATTTGATTTTGAAAGAAGTAAAATAAATTGTTTTCGATTATTTTAACTAATAATACATAAATAAAAACAATATTGCATTGAATTAAATTCCTTAAACGTGTACATATATATTGTATATATATAATATTGTATATTGTATATATACATACATACATATATATATATATATATATATATATATATATATATATGATGATTTAACTATTTTATATTATGATCTGTATCTATGTTAAAATTTACTGACGGTTAAAGTTTGTTATTATTAATAATGTCTAATCGTAGCAAATAAATGGTGAAACGTAAGTACCTATAGAATATAATATACAATATACATATATGTATTACCAATATAAAATAAACAAATTCAAAGAAATCTGTTTAAATTTATTAACAAGCTAATGCGAAATAACTTCAGTAGATAACATATGTATGCCAGGTTAACGGTATAGAAAGGTAAGATATGAATTCATTATTAGCCTGTTAAAATGTTACCTATACTCTACATTCTACAAGATAATTTCAACGAGATTGAATTTCATTCGGAACTATAATATTATAGTAGTGAATTCAATTCAATGTACCCTAAGGGTTATACAATCGAGTGGCCCATATATTTAGCCCATTAAAAGTATTTTTATGTCTATCGTCATCTTTAACAGGTACAAAAAAAAACAACCTAACTACTCGCACTATATGCGTTGTCTACAATAATGCCTATACAGACGCAAGCGCTCTTACGAGGCAGCTGATTACCACCGATGCCCGGAGGTTTCTAGTTGGAAGAATAAAACTCGTGTAAATATGAAAAAGATTTCTAAACTATTTCGTGTCATATCGTTTATAGTCTTATAGTCTACGATACTTATAAGTACACAAAGATGTTTATATAAAATTACACAAAATTTCACTTCCGACATAATATAATATAATCTTATGCAAAATTTACAGGGTGTCCTAAAAAAAAAAAGAAAAAATAACGCCTCCACAGCATACCAAAAGAATCGTTTATTATCATTTCCGAGTGGGCTACCGAGTAAATTACGTATTTTGTACAGAAGTGTTATTTAATAGATAATATTTTCTCACCCAAGGTCACGGCCATTGTTTTCACAATCCAAGGTGACAATTTTAATAGACGTCAATTGGAGGTTGACAAAATTCGAAGCGAACAAAAATGAAGCTTTTCAATTTATAATTTATTTTGTTTTTCGTTCTCTTTCAATACCTATTTCATTTCACCGATCCCGCTTTTACCTTCACATCTGCATAAAATGATACGGGTTTAAACTGCGCCTCTATTTATCGCAATTCATTATTAGTAATTTCTTTTCGTCTTTTATGTATTACAACTACTAACAAAACAAAAATGTTTTATTTATTTTTTATTGCACATATAACCGTAGAAATATGTATCCAATGAATCTGTACACAGATATACAAGTACACGTAATAACAACACGATTACAAAAGAAATTAATATTTTACTTTAAAAGCGTGTCCGTACGTATTTCTGATTCTATATTTCATAATATTACAAATAAAAACTTCATTCCTTTCAATTTAAAATAATCGCAAAAATTATTCAAAAATTAAAATCACCGTTATAATTGTATTATAATTATTATCATTATTATTATTATTATTATTATTATTATTATTATTATTATTATTATTATTATTATTATTATTATTATTATTATTATTATTATTATTATTATTATTATTATTATTATTATTATTATTATTATTATTATTATAATATATATATACCAAATCGATATACACACACACACACACACACACACACACACACACACACACATGTATATATAAATATATATAGACATATATTTATTTATTTATATGAAAACGCAACACACCGTGCCACCGTAGTAGCACGTTTAAAACTTACAGGATACAACGCGTGTGCGCCCATTATACTTTATAATGCGCAAGCGTAAATCGAACAGAAATCTAGAATGTCTCTCCCTCTTATCACGGAAACAATATACCAACCAAGAAGTTATCGTCATAATCTCGTGATACGTATATTCCTCCGCAATATGAATTTTTTCCTATACGCCATTGTATTAATACGTCTGGTCCATACACACACACACACACACACACACACACACATATATATATTATAAACGAAACATAAATCACTCTGTTGGGGCGACCAGTATATACGAGTAGATATAGGTAGCCGTACTCACGCCGTGACTGAAATTAGCTACACGATAGTTTTTTTCTTTCTTCTTCTTTTTTATCCCCTTGTTGACCCCGTGACTACAACACAACACATCTCGGATGCACATATCCACGGCACATAACGGACTCTTGTCGTACAGAGCGCACGTCGTGTATTACCAATATATTCGTTTATATGTACATATACACACGCACACACACACACATATATATATATATATATATATACTATATTGCTCCATAATCGCAATAGCCGCGTACGAGGATAAGGAGGACTGTGATACATATGTAGGTATATAATATAATACGTATAAAATACGACATGATATATCGTTTATTAATTAACTGAATGAGTAACACAAAATGTACAGTTATACATAGGCATAATATGTGTATATTTTATACACTGTTGAAGAAGAATGGAGCAGTAAAGAAAGACACAGCACCGTCGTACACACACAACTAACGTTAATAACGTAATGTATTATACGCATAAATATATAATATATTATATTATACGTATAGTATATTACTATATACATATATGGCTATATGGGCCGTGGCGAGAGGAGACGAATCGCTCGCGATCGGTTAACCATGTCACGGCGGCGTTAAACGCGCTGTTCCGTAATAATTATGGCGAAGACGATTTGTAACCGATACCGATTTCTAATTATTACGAGACACGAGTTGATCATATTCTGTACTATTTCACGAGATAAAACGTTTGTGATGTTCATATGTGTTATATTATTATTATTATTATTATTATTATTATTATTATTATTATTATTATTATTATTATTATTATTATTATTATTATTATTATTATTATTATTATTATTATTATTATTACTATTATCATTACCTATATATGTATATTATATATAATAATTTCTGATAACGTGAAGAAATCACAATGTTATAAACTTGTATATTGATATTCGAGTCGGTATATATTTTATTACCTACTAAAAGAAAAATTGTCAAAATACCATTCGAAAACTGTTGAAACACACTTATATATAGGCATATATATAAAAGTGTGTGTATGTATGTATGTATATTTTTGGTTTTTGCGCGTTTTCCTTTCAATAGTTTTCGAATAGTAATATTTTGGCAATTTTTCTTCTGGTAGGTAATAAAATACATACCGACTCGTAAAATTAAGACTTATACAAGTGCATAGCATTGTGATTTCTTCATGTTATCGGTAATTATTATAAAATACATATATATTTATATTATTATAAAATATATATAGGCATTTGATGTATATCTACTATACAATAATATATTCATTAATTATAAACCTATGGTATATAAAAAAATAATAAATCGTTCATCCAGTTCCGAATACATCATCATTGTTTTTATGGGAGTTTTTTCCAATCATTACCAGATCTATGTAACTCAAACATTCGTCTGTATATTGTGTATACATTTAGCCGGTCATAATCGTACAATTCAATAATTCATATATTTGAAACTCGTTAATAGAAAATTCGAACCATGGATTAATGGAAATTGTTCATTTCACTTAACGTGTACAATCCAGAAATATTTCTAAAATTATAACAGTTGACAGGAGTTGTATCATACTCGAATATTTTTGTTTTTTTTTCACATAAATACCCAAGTATGATTATAGATTATATTATTATAGTTAAAAGCAAATACTTTGATAACCCCGTTTAAGAATTTATCACCAACAAAACATTTCATGACTTAACGTTTTTTTTTTCTTTACCTATATATATTTTTATTTATTTATTAATTCATATGGCATATATATATATGTTACCGGCCAAACCCGATTTCAGGATAAACTACTTTATCCTAAGCCAAACTAGTTTGGCCTATGTGAGTTATGATAAACTAGTTTATTCTAGGCCAAACTAGTTATCCTGAAATTAAAATTTACATTTTGGGACGAACTGGTATAGCCTAGGCTAAACTGATTAAGACCATCAAAAAAAAAAAATATATATATATATATATAAATACAAAAATAACAATCAGAAAATGTAATGTATATAATGACAACGAATCGATATGACAGTTTAAAAAGTTCATAAATATAATAAATGTGGACATTTTGGCTTGTATAAACACTATTAATAAATAATATATCTTGTGAAAAAAAAGATATAGGTAATAATAATAAGTAATAATATCATGCAATAAGAGCATATCGTGTAATAAATTAAATAATAAACAAAAATAATAATAACATAGACGTTATATGTAGGTACGTATATACAAATATATATAAAAAAAATTTTTTTGACAGTCTTGATCAGTTTAACCTAGGCTATACCAATTCGTCCAAAAATGTAAATTTTAATTTCAGGATAAACTAGTTTGGCCTAGGATAAACTAGTTTATCCTGAAATCGGGTTTGGTCGGTAACATATATATGGGTAAAGAAAAAAAACGTTAAATTATGAAATGTATATATTATATAATATAAATTTGAATAAAAAAATTAATATTTTATAAAATGCACCTTAAAACAAAATAAGACAAAGTTTATTTTCAGTTAAATTAAATAAATATATAACTCAGTGTTAATATAACTCTTATGTTTAACTCAGTTCAACGTGAACAAAAATCAAGTATTCATATCGGAAACAAAAATAACGTTACATCACGCTTATGCAAGCGCGGATCCAAGGGGGGGGGGGCTAAGGGGCTTTAGCCCCCCTGGGCTGTAGTCATTGCTTAAAAATTATACATATAACTACCTAAATAGGTATAATTTTAGGTAGCTGATCATCGTATAGCCCCCCTTCTGTGATTTCTGGATCCGCGCCTGCGCTTATGAATTAAAACAGTTTTACACCGATCTCATGTCAATAATGACGGGAATACGAATTTCCAGTAATTGCGAGTTTTTAATTTAATGTTATTTTACAAGTTCTTGTGATAATAAATGTGTGTCAACAATTTTTTTTTCTTTTTTTTGTAGCCACTACGCCTATATCATGTCATACAAACGCGAAACTATTTTCAAAGGACCAGCGTAGCAGTCGAGAAAAAGAATACGAAACGAAGTTCTTCTACAAAAATTCTTGTGTCTTATTACTACTGTAGCATACACCTGTGCGATGATTTCTCTTCGAATTATTTATTATTCAATAGTGAACCGAATAAATAGGATTTCATTTCTTATATAATAAATATATTAATATATTATATAGCTTACTATCTCACTGTTTTTGTTTGTTCGAAGACACGAAGCATACGCGTACACTGTCAAATTAATTATAATAGAAATATTTCTACAATAAAATATCACGAGTTTCTATACGAGTCTGATATCTTTGCGTTTACGAAACGATTTTCCTATATAGTTATACATATTATATTGGAATTAGATAGAGCACATAAGAACCGGTTGATTAAATTAATATATTCTTAAAGTTGTTATTATTATTACTATTTATTATAATTATTAATTATTAGAGAGATAGTTTAAGATAAAGACAGATGGCGAAGTGTAGTTATGGCGGCAAACGCTCCCAAACAGTATAGTTATGCTAGGGGAACACTCGTGTGTTCAATCACATGAACACATTTCAAATGTCAACTAGCTAGGTGATATGATAATGTATTAAGTTTTGCATATTATGTTCCTAAAGGAACGAATGATCGAAATTTTCCATTCGATAGTTTTACATTTCATACTTCTTGACAATATATTATTGTTGTAATCAATTATAAATATTAAATAATTACCTATCAAATAATGATACCACTTATTATAATAAATACAAAATATTATGAAAGAATTGATAGCCCTATGCTTTGTAAACACACAAAGGCTGTAGCCTCCAAGTTACAATAAACATTCATAATTAGATCTCGGATGTTTATACACCTAAAATTACTGTAATATGTATGCACTAAAAAATGACCAAATATGCAATAAAAATATGCACTTTAAATCATAAAATATGCATTTTTAGCTAAAAAAGAAACACCAAAATATGCATAAAAATAATAAATAATAATAATAATAATAAATTTTAGATTCTGAACAATGATGTTTATTTTTTTATTTTTTTTATTTTTTTCTATCCTGTGTACAGATTTTCGACCAGAAGGAGTGCTCCGATCTCTTCGGTCACAGTTTGTTTCCGGCAGCAATTCGCATCTAGTTGATACTTCAGAGAGGTCATTTTTCGATTTTCTCAAAAGCACCTAAAAATATAACTCAAAAACGCTAAAAATGCAATTTCGTCTCAATCGATTGTTGTTTATTTCTTCGTAATTTTGAAACTAATAGTCATAGAAACCTGAAATATTCAACCAAATATGTAACTTTAGACTATATTTACGAGAAAAGTAAGCTCCGCTCAGAATCGTTTTACCGAATACAATGACTTATCATTGCTTTCAAATTTAAAATAAAAACAAACCACTAAAATCTTTATCAAAGTAATTCATTTAAGCGATATCCAAAAGTCACAACATCCCGCGGCTCGTTACCTTCGTATTTTCTTTTTGTCATTCATTTTTATGACGCCCCCAGGCCCCCTGCATTCATTATACAAAAAATAGACCAAGTGTATTACACCGAAGCTCCGCTCAAAATCGTTTTATCGAATGCAATGATTTATCATTGCTTTCAAATTTAAAATAAAAACAAAAATCTAAAATCTTTATCCAAGTAATTCACTTAAGCGATATCCCCAACACCCCGCGGCTCGTTACCTTTTTATTTATTATTTTTTTAATATTACATATTAAATTGCAATAAAAGCGTTACACTGTGATACAATGATTTTTTAAATTTGATTAAACTTGAACCTCATCTGTTATCAATGTGTTATAACGTCGTCGCCACATACCTATGACATGAAGTACTATATATACACAATTCTATTATTACTACGTTATTTAAAAATATTTGAGACAAACAAAATATAAAAATATTATATGAGTAGGTAAATATAAATATATATATATATATATATAAGTATATAACATTTATATTTTACGTTAATACGTGGTAGTCTGTAGTTATACATTAATGAAAAAATAAACATTATGAAATTAATTTTATAGTTGCTTTAAATAACTTCTTAATTTAAATTATTTTTAAAAAAGCTCGAAAATGTACTGAAATGTGTATTTATATTCTTAAATTCCTAAAATATGCATTTAAAATACAAAACAATCAAATATGGAAATAAATATGCAAAATAAAAATTGTACTATTCGATTCAATAGAACATGAATCAAATTTGTATCCAGGTCAGCACTGAATTGAATAAATAGTAAGAAATATGCAATTTCATATTTATTACACACAGGGGCGTAATTAAGGGGAGGGATGGATGAGGGGGATAGATCCCCCCAGAGCTTTTTTTTTAATCGTGTATAAAAAAAAAATAACTGAAAACTGTTATCATCTATTGTAGAGTCAAAATTTTTCTTATTTTGTTTCCTATTTTTATACTTTACTTAAAATCGCTTTTTTTGTTATAATGTTTAAAATTATAGGCCTTGGAAATCGGATTTAATTTTATAATTTACCAGTTTAAAATAATAGTAAATATACGAGTAGTAATCAAATATTTCTATTGTGTATTTCGATTTAAACACTTGAATAATATTAACTTAGTTAGATTACAAGTAAATTTTTTTTTTTTTTTTTTTTTACCGATTTGTATAGTATAGTACGTACGTAACAAGAAAATTTATAGTATGAAGGGTGTGTGTGAAGTTTCCCATTGCACTGTAATGAAAAACGAGGGAAAAAAAGTCATCCCCCCCAGAACAAATTTCTAATTACGCCACTGATTACACATATTAGGATTTTTATTTTTAATACCTTGGATACACGCGCATACATCAAGTTATATTAAGACTAAACATCATCAGTAACTATACTGAATATGCTAAGTACTTTTAATTCAAAATATTGTATAGTACTTGTAATGACAGTATAGTGGTGCAAGAGTTCGTCGGATAAGGAATGGTTTTCTCGGGTAACCTCTTCTCTTTACGTGTACCCGTCCAAGATGTGTAGGATAATGACAGTCACGATCGAAAATACACTGGATTCCTTGGCACGATTCACAAATTTTTCTACCATCCATCAACGGCGGCTGAACGGAGGCTTAGAGAATTTTAACCATTTTTAAACACTACTTAACATGTATACGAAAAAAATATGTTCTCGATAGACATGATAATATACTACTTTACCTCTTTATATATATATATATATAATGTAAACATAATATGACGTTTAATATATATAAACAATGTTATTTTCTCTTTGACTTAGAATATAGTATCGAAACATTATTATTATTATTATTATTATTATTATTATTATTATTATTATTATTATTATTATTATTATTATTATTATTATTATTATTATTATTATTATTATTATTATTATTATTATTATTATTATTATTATTATTATTATTATTATTATTATTATTATTATTACTACTAATACTACTATTACTTAAGGGGGGAGGAACACGTTAATTTATTTCCCCGCGGTATAAAAAAAGAGTAAAAATCCTTAATTTTAACTTTATTAGGAACAGAATATCCGTAAGTTTTAATAATTTAGTAATCATTGGTCGATGGAGACGATCTCGAGAACATCAATGATCGTTTATTTATTGGTCTGTGTAATCGAATATTTTAATTTTTATATTTATAACGTTATTTAACCTTTAATTTTTATTTAAAAACAACATTCCGTAATCATAGACGCGTATTGCATAGACGTATAATATTGAGTGTTATTAATTGTTATCCCTACCACTGTCAAATAAAAAGATTCTGCAGAGGAATCGGCGATTCAATATAGATTGGCGAATGGTATCTTTTTCCACGCGGACGCGCACATAATTATCTGACATTTATGATCGGATGACGAAGGTCGGTTGGTGATTATAAACACTGATACACGCAGGCAAACCCGAGACAGGCCATTGTATTTAGTAAAAGGATAAAAATCACCTACCAGCTGTATCGAAAACCTGTTCCAATGAAATAATTATGGGAAATATTTCGGTTACTCTCAGTCCTCAACAGATAAACAATTTCATATAATAAATATTAATAAACCGATCCTCCTCGGGGACTTATAACAGTTAGAAAAATGTGTAGGTCGAATTAGGTATTTATATAATGTGTTGTTGGTAATCAAAACCTACAGAAATATCGACATTTTTTTTTTAATCTCCTTCCTGCGATGATTTTGTTTAGGTGTTTAGGTCGAATCACAAGGTCTCTGAGGTAAACATGGATATTTTTAATATTTTTCTTAACTTCTGAAAAGGTCTATTATATAGTAGTATTTGGTGTACGACAACATAATATGACGAAACGTCCGTCATACGTTTACTATTTTTAATGTTGTCATAAATAATGAAAAATACCTATTAAATTAGTAAAGGGAAAGAACTAAAAGTTAATCTCTCATGCATTGGTATTTGAATTTTAAGTGAATCATTTAGTAATATATAATAAATAATAAATTAATAACAAAGAGCTTGTTTCAGAGCACCCATTAAATTTAAAATTCAAACATTCAAATTATCATTAACACTACATAACTAAACAAAACCGAAATTATATAAGATATTTTACTCAATATGTAGAGTGATCATATTGTTCTGTCAGCTGAGAAGTGATAAAAATAAGTGTACCTATAATAAATACAAAAATTATAATTTTCATTTTCATTTTTTTTTTATTCTTATCAATCTAATCGTACAAAAATAACATGAATAATTTGTTTGCTTATATATATATATATATATATATATATATTATGTGTGTATGTGTTATACGAATAGGCATTTATATTTGATACCTGAAAGTGTATACTATTAATATACTTTATACTTCGTATATTTTATTGTTTTTCTGTTAAAAATTCAATAAAAGCTTTTAAATAACATTCACTATTCTATTTATATTTGTAAAGCAAGTTTCACCGATTTTTCGAACTAATAGTAGATGTTTTTTAATCCGGTTTTACAACTAGACAGGAAAGCGTGCATCACCAATAACACAATACAATTTTTAAAATTCATCATTTAGGTAAGCCATATAACTTTGATTGATGCACAAATCAAATTTCCAAAAACCTCTAACAGCTGTTTATATATGCAACGATCACCACCACAAAGCCAGCTGAAGTAATGCGAAAACCCGACCTTATTTCACCACAACAAATTACAGCGTTACACAAATATATACGGCAGATTAAATACCCGGTTTTCTTTAGCCACATCGTATTGTCTAATTGGGTACTGACCCAAAATGGATTATTTGTCATCGATTGTCAACCGTATTAAATTAACGGGGACACGACCGTTTCGCATAGAAAACTAAAAATACTAGTGTAGGAGGAGGGAATGATGACAAAAATACTGTGATAAAACTGGAACACTTGGAATGGAAATTGCTCGCACGTGTAATATAATCATTTTGTAATCCGGAAATCAAAACAATAATGAGTGATAACAGACACCACCGATTCGAAGAATTATGTATAAAAAAAACCGTGCATAATATACGAGAGATTACGAGACCGTGAAAAGTTTTAACGGCCATTTGCAAAAACGTAAAATTTTACGCAAAATTTTTGTGGCGGTTCCATTATTGTACGCGGTTACAAAGAAAAAATTCGGAAATTTAATGATAAGCTGCTTTAATTTTATCAAAATAACTATTTTTTTTTTTTAAATACGTTAAGTATTATTCTAATTTTGTTATCTGCCTATTATTAATGTATACTATACATAATATTAAACATAGTGAATAATTTGCACAATATGTAATCATCTTATGCAGATGTCGTTTAAATGTAAAGTTATACACGAACATCTGCAAAATATAACAGTTCACCAGAAATGCTGCAAGGGTGCCACCACAACAAGGTCGTCAAGAAATCGCCTTCCGTTATCCATCCGAGTACACTGGATTTTTTAGTACGCTGTACTAAATTATGCATATACTGCAGCCATAAAATTAATAATTATAATCGTTTAGGATATTTATACGTCTTAATAATAATAACAATAATAATAATAATAATAATAATAATAATAATAATAATAATAATAATAATAATAATAATAATAATAATAATAATAATAATAATAATAAATAATAATAATAATAGGATGTAAAACGATATCGACTTATCATAATGAATATCATATAATTATTAATTTTTTAGCTATAAGAAAACAAGTTTTCAATAAAAATAAAAATGCACGGGTTGCTATTTCGATGTTCAGACAAACTGTTTGGCCGTCGGCCTCTACTATAACAACGTTAACCAGAAATTGTGGTTTTTTTGAAAGCTGATTTTCGTATTATTCAAGTGTAAACCGGTGGACCTATAGTTTTACAATAACGTTTCGTTTCTAACTGTACCCCTATAATACAGTACACGGTTTAATTCGAATGGAAAATGCCAAGGAAATGAATACCTTTCACATAAATCTAGAAGTATTAAAAAATACTGTTGTATATCTGGAAGAAAGAAAATAAATTCACAAAGTACATAAACTCTACTATATAAAGCGTATAATTCGAGGTAAAAAAATACCCTTTGTCTTAAATATACGTGTAGCTGACCTCTAGAATACAGCAAAGATGCAATAATATTTTACAGAATATGTGGACATTTCGTTCATATAGCATAATAATGATGATAGCATATGCCACTATACTCCGCACTACACTATCCTATATACTCTATAGTGTCTATAGTAATATTTTATCGGGTAAATAAAAAGAATAAAAACAACCGATTTTTATCACTTCGCTGGAGTTTATAAAAGAGAAGAAACAAAATTAGAGTCCACGATGAGCCGAAAAGTTTTTTTATTAGTTTAGATCGAATACGAGATTTTTTTTCTCTTCCGTTCTAGTTATTTTCATATTAAACATTTTTTAATTTAGCCCGATATCAACAAAATTATTTACTTTTCCGCAGCCAGTGCATAAAATAAAAATATTTTCGTTACGATAATAACCTAAAAATATCATCGTCATTCCAAATAATATAAAATTATATATAGGTATAGGCGCAGCGGAGAGTCAATTAAACACAAATGACACGTTTCAATTCGTCCATTTCGTATTTCGCTTTTTAATTCAAATTAATCTCGTGAAAAAAAAAAAAAAAGAACAAGGCGGCATTTAATGAGAATAATACTCAATATAATAATATGCCGTATTATATTACACACTATAATCGAATACAAATTAAAATATAGCACAACTCCTATAGTAATATTGATGACGACGGCGATAACAAAATATATTTTCGTAATCGATTTAATTATTTAAACTAAATGTGTAAATAGTATGTAGTATGTAGTATAGTGTATGTACACTATATAGTTACTACGATGCGTCGAGAATTAAAATTCTACTCGTGAGATAACGATAAAACGCGGGATTCGACCGTAACGCGATTTATTAAACGCTGCGGCATTAGCTGATGATAAAATAAATATAAAAAAAATATTGTCGTAAGAAAGTTTAGAAAGTACCGCCGATTTCACAGCAAGTATTGTCGTAGAGTAAACTGCGGCCAGTGGACGTATTTAATCTAACAGACGTGATCGCGTCGCACCGCCGGATTTGGGAATCTTCCAAAAACGCGACAGATCACGTGCGTCGGTCGTCAATCGACTTTAACTATAGGTACGAAGAATGCGCGAGTTATGCAACTGTGGACGAGAGACCAATATACATAATATATTATTATTAAACAGTATATAAAAACCTAACCCAACCTAACGTAACCAAACCCACCCAACCTACCCGGAGTGTAATAGCACCGACGGTATTTATGCACATTTTTCATGCGTTCTCGTTATAGGGCAACCACCACACACTAATAATATACATTAACGTTTAACGCGTATAAAGTGTGACGACCGCGATAAATAAAATATACACATAGGTATTGTGCAAAATGTTTATTTCGCGATGCACGTTATAATTTTTATCGTAAAGCGATGTGTCTTCCAGATGCGCGTAAGTTATTATTACTACATGTACCTACTATATACATACTAATAATTAACATAATATACAATACATATACTCGGGAACGTTTCACAAAAACGCGCCGCCACGTCACACGATCCCTCTTCATACGTATACACATTTAGGAGGCTTTTCACGCGTCACAATAATATATCAAAAGGAATACGGCGGTGGGGGGCGTTCTTAACCGGTGGTCCACGGACCCCTAAAAAGTCCGTAGATTACTCGGAGGTCCACGGAGTGGCTGTGAGTTTTTAAAAAAATAACCCAAAAATAAATTTGTTTGAAATTAATTCGAATTGTTCGATGAATCAAAGCAGAAACTGTTATATTTATAATATAAAATGTTTATTGTGAACTATAAAAACCGATTAGATATCAAAGATGATGTGCGTATTGATCTGTCCAATAGAGTCCAAGATTTCAAGGCAATAATACAATCAAAACAACAGCAGATGTCACACTGGACTTAAACTGAAAACCAAACAAAAATCACTCGTATGTATCTTTAACGTATTTATTCACAACAATGCAGTAGCTAAGTTTTAGTGTTATCGTTAAAAAAGTAGCGAGCCGCGGGATGTTGTAAATGTCGCTTAAGAGAATTACTCGGATAAAGATTTTTAATAGTGTATTGTTATCACTATACTCGTAAATTTGAAAGCAATGATAAATCATTGCATTCGATAGAACGATTCTAAGCGAAGCTTCGGTGTAATGTTTTGGGTATATAACAAAAATTAACCCTTTTTACGAATTGAATACCTCAAAACCTATAATTGCTATAAATAGTCCAAAATGAAAAGAAAATTTTTAAATTTTTTTTATTTAATCTTCATATATATATATAAATGGAGCCAAAAATGTATAACAATTCATCAATTGAGAACAGCTGGCCCGATTTGGCTCAAATTTTTTTTAATTGTTCGTAATTACCAGGAGAAGGTTTTTACGAAAAAAAATTTTGGAAAACACCTTTTTTTAAATTTATTTTTAGAAATTTTTTTGACGATTGTTTTTTTTTTGGCGAAACAACGTTTGCCGGGTCAGCTAGTATATAATATAAAGTTACATATTTGACGAATATTTCAAGTTTTTATTTTATTTTTATATTTTATTATTTTCCAAATTACGAAGAAATAACGATAATCGGTTTCGACAAAATCGCGTTTTTATATCATTTTTCGGTAGTTTTTGAGTAATATATTTAGACGGTTTTGAGCAAATCGAAAAATGACCTCTCTAAAGTACTAACTAGATGCAATTTGCAACCGGAAACAAACTGTGATTGTAAAGATCGGAGCACTCTTTCTGGTAGAATTTTTGGGTACAGACATAAAAAAACCACATCGTTGTAAAACCAATACATTCCTGAATTCCTTGCTCCACTCAGAATCTAAAAATAATTCAAACAAAATATTGTATTTTTTTTTTGGGGGGGGGAGGTCCATGGTTAAGTTTATACTTGAAATGAGTCCATGACACAGAAAAGTTTAAGAACCTATGATGATATACGAGGTTTGAAAAAACATCCAGATTGTTCGCAAGGAGTAGTAGTAGTAGTAGTAGTAGTAGTAGTAGTAGTAGTAGTAATAAATGCGTATTATATTATATTATATTATATTGTATTATACGAGTATTATTTAGTGCGAAAGATTCGCAGAGCAACGACGACGACAGTGAAACAACAGTCGAGTTATAGGAGGTAAGCGCGCGCGTCCGGTTTTTTATTTCTCGTCTCCGCATCGACTCGGCATGTGCTTTCACCGCGAACGAACCGCATTCCATCGGCCGTCACTGCCCAAGTCGATTCGCACGCAGCAGGTACACACGCACACGCACCACAATATATATATATATATATATATACACCTCATAATAATAATAATAATACCTATATATTATGTGTACGGCACACAAACGACGATGTATGGCGCATTCCGATTTTCCGTCGTCGAGCGGTCACACAGAACGCGTCTCGTAGTACATCTCCCACCACCACTACCACCACACCACCGGCGAAGAGTTAGCAGTAAAAATAACACAACGGCGACGGACGTACGTGGAGAGAGAGAGAAAGAGGGGGGACCGATGTGCGCCACAGTCGCCAGCATGTCCTCCTCCTAGGGTATTCTCGCTAGCGCGCGACCTTGTCAAGGACGGACGTGAACGGACAAAACGCACGCCAAATGAGAAACAGATCAATATTATATAATACATATTATAATATAATTATACACACCATCATTTTTGTAAAAATACTCGCGAAGCACTTATACGAGAGCAAACCTTAAGAATGCCCCCCAAAGCACTGGGCAAATCGAATTATTTCGATTTTTTAACCTATGTGTGTGTGTGTGTGTGTGTGTGTAATCGCAATAACGCCACTTCAGCAAATCTATATAATAAATGAAAATTTCAATAAGTACCTGTATTTCATATAGCAAAGTACAATTTTTATTATTGTAAAACGAAATGAATATAAATGCATAAAATATGTCGATTTAAATCCGATAGTAATATTTTACAAAAAGTTATTTTGAGCAACTCGAAATTCCGCAATAAAAATTATAGTATAATTACTATTAATATTGTATTAAAACTGTAGGTATAAGATTAATATTCGACTTATATAAAATTACAATGGTACTACTTTTATTTTTAATGTAAATTCGTCGTGAGCTGGTTAAACAATATTTCTTCCATTATACTTTTACATAATAATAATAATAATAATTTATTATAATATAAACTAGGTGTACACATACAATATACCACACGATAAACTATATTATACTATAATAAAAAGGTAGCGAGCTGCGGCGGGGTGTTGTAAATGTCGCTTAAACGAATTACTTGGATAGAGATTTGAAGCGTATAGTTATCACTATAAATTTGAAAGCAATGATAAAATAATGCATTCGATAACACGATTCTGAGCGAAGCTTCGTGATAATATTTTGGGTATATAACAAAAACTAAGCCTTTTTATGAATTAAATACCTCAAAAGTCAAAACCTATAATTGCTATAAATAGTCCAAAATTAAAAGAATGTTTTGAAAATTGTTTTCCTTACTTTAATATAAAATTACATATTTGATGAATATTTCAAGTTTCTATACCCCCCATTAGTTTCAAAATAATCGATTATGACGAAATCGCTTTTTTACCGTTTTTATGTAATTTTTCGGTAGTTTTTGAGTTATATTTTTTTAGCCACTTTTGAGAAAATGGAAAAATGACCTCTCTAAAGTACCAACTACGTGGATGCAATTTGCTAACAGAAATAAATTGTGACTGTAAAGATCGGAGCACTACTTCGGGTAGAATTTTTGAGTACAAATATAAAAAAAACACATTGTTGTTAAACATTCCTATCGCTCCGCTCAGAATCTAAAATACGTAGATACTCGACTTTTTTTACGCGCTACAAATTTTATTATTATTTTAATTTCGTTCATGTATTGTATTATGATATGAACCTGCGCAGTGTAATACGTTTAATATCATCTTGTACTTAATTTTTTTTCTTCTACAATTATGATTTTCTCAAAACGAAAAATCTTGTAAAATTTGTATTACCTATGGCTTTAATGGTATACGTATTTATATCGATTTTATTTCACAATAATAAATTGTAAATCTTCATTTATAAGTGGTTTGCCCCCCAACAGTGCCTCGGGCACTTATGGGATATGCTTAAGCGTTTCTGTAATATAGTTTTTCAACTCGAAGGCAAATTTCAAGACGCACCGAAAAGACGAATACTCTGTTACAACGATTAAATTTACAACTTGAATATTATTCACAACCAGTTTCAGTGGTTTTTATTTTTATTTTTAGTTTATCTATTGAAACTTTAAAAATCAAATTATTTAATTTTTGAATTTTTTTTTGTTTCGAATTTTTGGTAGTTATGGTCTGTAATTCAGTGACATCTCTAAATAGCATATATGTATATATTATATATAAATTAATTTTTAATTGAATAATGCTTATTTATGCTTTAAAATAACATTGTAAGTTTTACACCTTTTAAGGCTGTATAATAGGTACCTGGGTACCTCTATAAATTTTATACGAATGTAAATTCAATTATACAAATAAAAAGTTAAATCAACTTTGACAATCACATTTATTAATATAACATAAAATTATAAATGTAGAAAAAAAAGTATTTCTTTTACATATGTATTTTGCCTGTTGATTGCAAAAACTAAAAAGGTTCCTTTTCAGCAGTCTTGTAAAGTATTTGAATAAATATATTTAAATACATTTATAGTATTTAAAATACTTTTCAAATAAAGTATTTTCAAAGTATTTAAATATTATTTCATAGGTATTTGTACTAGAATTACAAATACTTTTATTTAAATACTTGTAAATAAAATTTCTTGCAATAACTTTTAATTTTAATAAACTTATTCAATTAAAATAAATGTTCAAATATGTGTAGGACGATTTCAAATCTACTATTATTATGTTATGTCTGATGAACTGACAGACGGAGATTTATAATATAATATGAATGGGTATAAAGTTGATAAATATCGCAACCGCGCCCGTGTGATAGATAATCACCCGTGTGAAATGTGTCTTAAAATAGGTTAAAAATAATAACATTGTAACACTGCAACATAAATATTTCCACGTATACTATGAAAAATGTTGGTAAAAATAATTCTTATACTATTTTTAAAAATACTGTAAAAGCTAAAATTGTTGTACTTAATAATTTTAATATTTATATTATTTAATAATTTATTACCCCAAATAATTGAAAACATTAAAGTTAAGTGGTAGAGAGGTTTTAAGAACTATACAAAAATATAATTTAAATAATACGACTGCTATAAAAATAAATTTAAAGTTCCGTACGAATAAGTATTTTTTGTATTTGTATTTAAAAACATACGAAGTATCTGTATTTGTTATTAAATACTTTTTTTAAGTATTTGAAATACGTCTTAAGTACTATTTATATCAATGTATTTGTATCTCTATTTAAATACAATTTTAAAAGTATTTTTTACAAGACTGCTTTTCAGTCACATAAATCATAATACTATGATTTTAAAATCTTCAATATTGATAAAATTGTACAATATTGTAATCAAAAGTTTTTAACAATAATTTTAATCGTATATTGTGTGATATATAACGGACAAACTTGATAAAGAAAATTTTACATACGTAGAAAACATAGATAATAAAATATTGTAGGTACCCGCGAATACCTACGCCGTCATTATAATATAAGGTGTTATTTTTCTTAGTCACATAAAGGTTAAATAATTATTGTTGAAGTGATGTCGTTTGAAATTTGTCCAGACTACATCACTTATCAAACAATATTATAATATAGATACAAACAGTTGAGGGGTCCAAATGGCAAATATTAATAAATACAAAAATTAAAAATTGAAAGACACTTAACAAGAAAAAAATAATTTTATTGTACCAACTCAATAAAAATATAAAAAACGCGTGTTTTTAAAAAATCATAAAAATATGAAAGAATTAAAATAATAAAAATATTATATTGAACATAAAATAACTATAATTAATTATTGTAGGTACGCAAAAAACGTACTATGAAAAGTATTCGAGTATATAGTTACATTACGACACAGATCACAGATATACAGTAAGACAAAATCGTGACAAAAATTAAAATAAATCAAACGTAAATACCTATATATTATTTAAATAATCTTTTTCGCGAGTACTACGACAATTAATGTATTCAAAAAGTTCAAAATCGTGATGATATAAAATAATACAAAATAGCATATAGACGCGTATGAGGATTAATTTTAATTCAAAACCATGACACTACAAATATACTACGACTATTAATAATGTATTACGATAACGTCAAATAAAATAATCGTTAGGTCTAAAAAAAACTACATTAGATGCGTTCGCCTAATTGTTTTATTTTTATTTTCTTATACATAAATAAAAACCATAAAAAATAATAATAATAATAATAGGTACGATCGCACTAATTGCAAACCGTATCCTGTATACCAGCAAGTAGAATAACAATTAAACGTTAAATTTGTAAATTAATTATTTTATTTTTAATTAATCTTTGTACATAATATTCGTCTAATATAGTAAAATATATCTATGTAATAATCTATGTTATAAATATTTTTAACAGTTAAAGTTAACAGAAGTAATTTTTACACGGTTCAAAATAATATTCTAATATCGTCTTTGTTCACGCTGGTATATAATTATACATCTTATCAAAATGCCAACGCCCATATTATTATCGTCTCTCGCCGTCGCGTATTTTGGTATCAAAGTTGTCGTTGTTCGGTACGTTACTGCGCGGCACCGTATCGTCTCGTTTCTCGAATAATCGTTTTTGAAAAAAATCGCGTATAAATCAATTGTTTTTGGTGTAAATCTAGCAAAATATCGTTTTTGTGAAATCGCGTAATATTCGTAGTTTATTCGTCTTGTAATTCGTATATCTGTAATTATTATATTTATTCGCATATATTGATGAATATAATTATTCATGTTATTTAATCAAAATATCGTTTTTGTAAATATATAGATATTAACAATTATTATAATATATATTTTCTATATTATTATAATTTTTTTATATTATTATATAATATATATTTTCTTAAAATAAGATACGCAATTTTAATGGAGAGCATTCTAACACTGAACACGCGTTTCCCTCATACCGACCGTATCGGATCAATCAAGGATTCAGTAAGGAAAAAATTATACAAAAATACGTTTATTATTTATTTCATTTGAAAAACTCATACTATGTCGACGACTACGCGGTGGTATAGTCACAGTCACTCCATCCCCACCACACATGCATGTCATAGGTGTAATAATCGATACAACAAAAGGGAAAATCGCAATTACGATTATATTTTTAATTCGGCAGACCTTATACCACTTACCACTGACCCCCGACAGACGCGCAGCCCCCAATAATGTAATACAATAATATATTACACACAATACGGACGAGTCGATGCGCGCGCCGGTCGCGCTACCCTTTTTATTAATTAATTAATTATACTTTTTCTGAAAGGTGGACAAAGATATTCCGAAGAAGATTTACGAGTATAAATAATATATTATAAGGGATATAATAATATTATAAGGGATCGTTTAACATATTATACACAACATACACTGTAATAAAATATAAAAATACCGATGGGGAAAAACAAACAAGTTTGTACAAATAAAATAAAAATGTTCAGTTTGTAATAAGAAAAAAAATACTGCCTAAACCGTAATCTAATTAAATTCAAATTAAATTAACCACCCCGAACGAAAATCACACGCGACATAATAAAACATAATATACCTATGTACGAATAACGCAGGAAAACGAAAAAATATACATAGGATGTACAATGTACATATTATATGCAGCGCGACTATCGGTTGTTGGAATAACCGTTTGGCCCCCCACCTATCCGCTGTTACGTGCGTTTTATATCAAATCCCAAACACTCGGTAAAGACGCCGCCGCCCCGGCTTACCTGCCCGGACCCGCCGCGTTTTATGAGTCATACAATAAGCAGCATTATAACGTAGGACGACGACTACCACCACCACCACCACCACCTACTACTACTACTACTACTACTACTACTACTACTACTACTACTACTACTACTACTACTATAGAATGAATGGACAGAACACCACCTCATCAATTTTATTCCGAACGTGTGTGTACACCAGTCCGTCGCAGCCGACTTAGGTATAGTAGTAGGACACTATATAGTAGGTATATGCAATATACGCAATGTTAATTATAATATTATGCGCGCGAGTTTCGAATCCACTCACGCGATATTCGATCGCGGAAAAAAAATCGTACACAAAAAAGAAACGTTATACTCAAGGTTTTGTGACATAATATATTTATAAATATATTACGGTATAGAAAAAAGAAACGAACCCGATGCTACATAGGTAATAATAATAATAACTCATTTGACGTATGGTCATGACATATACACACGGCTTAACCGTGCAGTATATACGAACAAATATGTGTCAATCTATCTATCTATATATATATATATATATATATATATATATATATATATACGGCAGGTTATTATAGTTTAATTTTACACAATAAGACCTCCTCAGCTATCGCCGGAAACTGTGATAATGACACACACACACACACGGGCGCGCGCGCGTTTAAAATGTATAAATTACATCCGTCGTCACTGGCAGAACGACGACGACGACGGGATTTTATGTCGGTGTCCGACAAACGAGCGAGACTTGTTGCTAACTCATAGTCGCAAATGCCGTTACAGAAAGAAACGTGCGTGCACGTGTAAAAAAAAAAAATATAAAACTGTCCTTTCTCACAATGGATTTTTTTTCCCACCCCAAACAGTTCAACATAATACTGAATATAGGTACCTACATAATATTGAATTTTCCTTTTTTTGTTTTTGAAATATACGAAAAACGTTCTATTACCTGGCGAACGGTTCGGTTTCCACGTCGTAGTCTTTTTCGATAGGTTCCTTGCTGATCAGTCTCTCCACCTGTTCGACCGTCAGGTCCAAATATCCGGGTTGTTTGGCTTTTATCAGCTGCAGCGGCGGCGGTGACGAATTAACGGAAACCAACTCCTTCATGCCGGCGCACTGTTAAAGAGTAAAAAAAAAAAACCACCAACAAAACGTGTGGATGACACACACACACGCACAGACCCGCGGCGAAAGGACGAAACGGAAAAAAAAAACAAACTCGAGCGCACGTTGTACGCACACACACGCGCACACACACACACACACACTCGCGCACGGTTTTTAATTAGGTAATCATCCAGAGTCAAAAAATTTTCAAAGAAAACGAAACGGTCGCACGCACACACACCACCTACTCATACTATACTAATATTATACTCGTGACATATTGACACGATACTGAAAACGGGACGGGAGGCGGCACACAATGTGTAAATAAATTGTCATCGTCGAATATGAAAAAACCATCGTCGATATTGTGAAAACTACGTGTGTATTCCAACGAGATTGTAATAATAATAATAATAATGTTGTTTTTATTCCGTGTTATACTAACGCGCGTCGCGATTACGAATAACGCGGTATTATTTATATTAATAATAATAATAATAATTATTATTATTGTGAGCGCGGGCTCGTCGCACTACTCTCGGCAACACAACACACGCGACAACGAAACGCGAGAACCGACAACACCGACTGGCAACTACACATCCACAAATGGCCGCTGCGACGACTGGTCTCTCTCCGCGTAGTGAACGGCCACACCAGTCACAGTGGTACCCCCCCCAACCGCTCCCACTCGGAAACGTCTGCCGCCGCACCGTACGACCGGATTGTGTGTGGTGGGGTTTGCCGTTTGGTCGGAATGGAGCGCGCGGTGAGCGAAGTGTTGACGCAGCGCCGCGCAGCTGGCGCCCGCAACGGTTTTTTTCTGCCCCCTACCACCAATTCTTTCACATACATTTTCGTAGTCGTTCAAAGTGAAACACCACCACGACCAGCGGACTAGCGCACGCGTTCCGCGATCCGTACTGCAGTATCTGGCGGCCGAGAACAATATTTCAAATTATAGTCGGGCAATTTATGTATAATGTATTAATGTATAGATATATATAATACACATATACTACAATACATTAATACATATATATATATATATATACAGGATCGGCCTGGCCATGGCCGCTAGGCCGCGAACGCGGCCGGGGCCCCATATTTTTTTTTTACACCAATACTTTTGAACGCTACGCTCCACCAGTTTTGAAATCTTTGCCTTGTATTATTATAATGTATAAAAATAATGCAAAAATTGATTTGAAAACAGAGGTTGTTCGAACCCCGGAACCGTACACGTCAAATCGTGGTATTTATCCATTTGACTATTATAGTACGAGCTGAACAAGGGGAAAAAATAAACCTATTAAAGAAACACGATAAAATCGTTAAATTTCAAATTGCTATAACTTAAAAATTAAATCCGACTTCACCAAATTCTAAGTTCACCATAGATTCTTTTATCAACCTGTATTAACTCTATATGGAAAAAGAAGGCGCTAGTCTAAAAAAAAAAAATCAATTTATTTTATAAGTGGCCCGGAAAAATCTTATTTGCCCGGTAAGAATTTTAGAGTCACTCCGCCCTTGGATCTGGGACACACTATATAATGAATTGTTTTTTATTGATATGTATTTTTTAACACCATATTAAACCAAGGGGCAAGGGGCCTCGGAATAAAAAGATCCAGGGGCCTTTGTTGTGCCAGGCCGACACTGTATATATATATTATATATATATATATATATATATGCGAGCGAAATAAATTACGTATATCGCTTAAGTGAATTACTTGGATAAAGATTTTAGAGTTTTGTTTTTATTATAAATTTGAAAGCAATGATAAATCATTGCATTCGACAAAACGATTCTGAACGGAGCTTCGGTGTAATACACTTGGTCTATTTTTTGTACAAAACTAAAGTAATATGTTGACGTTGTGTCCGAATTCCAAGTAAAATAACTCAACATTAACTGTTTTATGAATGAAAAACCTCAAAATCTAAAAATAGCTATAAATAGCCTAAAATTTAATGAAACTTTTTGAAAATTTTTTGAAGTTGTATAGTACCTACAAAGATACAATTTTGTTGAAAATGTCAAGACAATAGAATGATTATTTTCGCAATTATAATGAAAAAACTATTATATTATACATAATATTGACAAAATCCCATTTTTAGCGATTTTTTGTAATTTTTCTGTAGTTTATCACGTCGCTTTAAAAAACTACTGAGAATATCGAAAAATGATCTCTCTGAACTCTAAAGTACCAACTAAATACCAACAATTTCTGCCGGAAACAAACTGTGACCGAAGAGATCGGAGCACGGAGCATCGGACATGTACTGCGCGTGCAAATTTATAGATTAGTTATCAATTATATTATTATAAAAATATATAAATCGCGTTATTATTATTATTTCAAATCACATCAATGTGAAGTTGTAAAGTCTATCAATCTTGTGTGTATCTATATCTATAAATCTATAATGTATAATATTATGTAATACGTATATACGCATTGAATATGATAGTGCTGCCAGTGTTGGTGTTTTACATATTATTATTTATTACATTACAATAAACATAGGAATAAGTCATAAGTATACGAAACAAATATAATGAATATGTACCTATACCTACATAAGTATTTACTTTCACTTTAGTGTTATATTTTTTTTTTTTTTACAGGCATCATGACATTTTTCATATATTTTATTTATTGCAATATTAATTATTATTTATTGTATGTAATATTGTAGTATATACACATTATTGTAGTTTTCAATGAGTAAATATGACGTTTGAAGTATATAAATATAATATACGTATTATACAATAGGTATGCTACTATGCTCTGTATTCAACAGATTGTCGTAACACATTTGACGACTAAATGTGACATCGTTTATGCGACACTACATGTAAATATGTAATGTAATACATAAATTTGGATCTAGAAAATGCCCTTTCTTTTACTGAAACTACACAAACTACTTTAGAAAATATTCGCTCAAATGTTGATAAAGAATTTCATGAATTATTTAAGTCAGTCGAAAAAATTTGCAATATATTGGACATTGCTGTTCATGTTCTCAGAATATCTGGTCGGCAAACGCACAGTAGTAATGTAGCCATTGATACCTCGGAAAGTTATTACCGAGTAGGAGTATTCATCCTATTTCTAGACAATTTCATAGAGCAAATTACATAATCGGTTTTTGAAACATCGGTCCATATTAAAGAGTTTTGATGGTGTAAAAGTGAAACCTAATTTCAAAGTTACCAAAGGCATTGAGACAAATTTAAGTTACTGATAGAAAAGTCCAAAGACATCTTAAATGATGGTAAAAATATCATTTTAAATAAATATTCAAATCATGCTGAATTAAAATGATGACATAATAGCTTTGAACACCAGCCAAAACAATGTAAAATAACTGAAACAAATCTATCCTTCCAATGTAATTAACAAATTTGGACCGTTATTTCAAAGCTGTTTCAAATTTTCATTACTTCACCAGTTATAACTGCCACAGGAGAACGTTCATTTTCAACATTACGACTTATTAAAACTGTACTAAAACTTATTACTTATTACTTATACTACTGGACAAATCAGACTTAACGATCTATCAATGTTAAATATTTACATGGACATAATATATATTTCAGAAACATATTGTCCCTACTTCTTAATAAACATTTTTACACGCATGTATACAATACAATAATGTTCATTACGTCGTCGTGTAGTATAGTTACCGCTCTTATATCGCGTGGGTTGTCCGCCACCTTTTTTGTCGATATAACTCATGAAGTACAACTTAAATGCGTTTAATATTATTATGTATTATGTTCAATAATAACTATACACAAAATGTGTAGATTTTTTAGCATATACCTGAATATTATTGTATCGAAACAGCTGTACAACCGTGACCATCGTCACCTATTTTTAATATGTTTATTAATTTACGTCAGAGCAAGTGTGTAAATTTAAAAAAAAAATGTCAACACAATTGACTTTTTTGTAGAATCTTGTTTTACTATTGTAATCTACCTAATAAACATAGTGTATTACAATCCATTTTTATCATAAAACAACTAATTATAATATATATTATATATTATAATTTTCACTTTTCGAACGCCTAATAAAATAATAATTAATGTCACATGGCGTATGTAAAATTAATTATATAATTCAATAAACCAAATTAAAATAAATATTTAAATTTAACATATTGAAAATTTCAAATTATAATATTATAGAAAATGTAAATTATTTTTGTTGAGATTAACTACTATAATAACTAAAAATAGTAATAAAATACAATTTTCGAATTTTCTTAGGTTTTTTTTTTAGAGCATATTTTAAGGGCATATTTTGATAATTTTTAGCGCATAACTGCGTACATATTTGATAGGTTTTTAAGGCATATAAATATCTGCCCTATTTATGACACTAAAAATACTAAAAAAATGCTGGCGAATATAAAATAAATGCCCAATAAATACCAAAATATGCCCTTAAAAAAATGAAATTCGACATTTTATAATTTTATTATTAATTAAAAATATACACTATATAAATTAATAAACCGTTTTTTTATTCAATAAATATGACATTTAAAAATTTTAATGAATCATTAAAAATATATACTGTAAATTAATAGTCTTTTTTTTAAAAAATACAAATACATTATTTACAAAATATACTTATTGATTTCTTCAAGTTTTATTGAAAACTTATTTATTTTTTATCGAAATATATGCATTTATCACTGTTTTTTTATCAAAATATGCATTTATTTACAGTTTCTTTTCAAAATATGCATTTATTCATAAAAATCCCTAAATATGCAAAATAAAATTTAATGTATTTGATTCTATGTCGTACGAAACGAATTTATCACTTGGTCTGCTATGGGCACGACTTAAAGAAAAATATGAAAAAGTTATAAACATCCTAACCCAAGTGATAATCATTATTGTGATAATATTATTTAAGATAATGAAGGCGTTGTACAATAATATTTTATATAATATCAGCACATTTATTTATATCGTTGTATACACCTACATTAATTTGTGTCCACCAATCGTGAAGGTCGTGTTTGCAATTATTTTATTCTCTGGCGAAATGACCCACCTGTATTCCTCTAATCTGTAATAATATTATTTATATATGGCGTCAGAAATGCACTTTATATGTTTTATGTAAACATAAAAAGTGTAGGTATGTAGTAGTAGTTTACATTAAGATGAAACAAACGATGTTCATTTATCTGCAGCAGTGGCGTGGCTAGGATTTTTATTTGGGAGGGACTGACGCTAATAATTAATTTATATGTTAATAATGAATATGTATAGATGTTAACTACTAAAAAACTGATTATTTATTAATTTTGGTGAGGGGGCTGCAGCCTCATCAGTCCCCCTGGCTATGCCACTGCTCTGCTGGTATTCAGTTGGAGTTAAAACACTTTTGTGAAGAACTAACACCCATACACTAATGCATAATTATTCATAAAAGAATAATACGCATGTATACAACATTAAAATAATTATACATTATGAACTCAAACCCAAATTAACTGTTTAAGTGCAACTGAGGTACGAGGTTTCATTAAAATTGATTTATTTGAGGTTTTTATGAAGCGGTTCTAGAAAAATATTTCGTTCATTTGTCAATTTTTTTATTAAACTTTGAAAACAAATTACAAGGATACATATAATATTGTGTCGTAAATCTGTTAATTTTTATCCCAAAACAAACACAATTATACGCATACATATATGTAATATACGTGCATATACGTAAGTCTTCGATACTACTATTTTTACGTTTTCTGCAAATAATTCTTACAGATATTTCAAGACATAACATTTTAATAATTCCTGTTAAACAATACATGGTTCAACAAAATTTAATTGAATCTGACCTTATTATACTTAACACACAACAATAATTCTATATGATGTACGCTGAATGCTTGTCATTGAACTGAGGATAAGATGCGTGTAGACGTTGTCCTGGAATAAGATCTATTATAATGTTGTTCTGTTTTCGTCTAGATACAATATGAACGTATATATTCGTATATATATATATATTATTTATTACAATTTTTAAGTATATATTTATATAATATATATCAACATAAAATTTTTAATAATATATATATATATATTCACGTTTTAATACTCACATGGTAAATACACACGTGCCTATATAATATTTATGTAAATTCGATATATTTTATGATCCAGTTGTATGTATATAACATATATATAATCCATATATATAAGTGTGTGTGTGTGTATGTGTGTACTCGTAATACAGTTTTATCACCAACGTAAAACTTGATTTTTTTCTCATTTAAACGATACATTCCTGAATCCCCCCAAAAAATATAATCGATAACCATTTACAACCCACTCGCGTATATACGATATAATCATATGTATATGGCATAATATTATATGTGTATATTATTATCCGTTTATTATTATTACAAACCGATTTTGGGATTATTACTTATTATATGCATTATGCAGTTTAAAAAGAGAAAAATACGCGTTATTCCTTCATTACGACACGTAAAGCAACTTAAATCATTTCATATATATATTATATACATTTTTTTTCGAAACCCGGTTAATTAAAGAAATAAAAAATTATACTAAAATTGATAGATTTTGATCAGTTGCGTGAAGTAAAGGACACGACAAATTATTTATTTCGATACAGATCACCATTCCTCCACACGCACACACACCCGCGCGCGAGCGCTTTAGCACATTCCGCGAACCAGCCGACCGGCTAATCTAATAAAGCAGCAGTTCCCAAACTTTTTAGACTCGCGGCGCCCTTTTGAAACTGAGGTTTTCTCACGGCGCTCTAGATAAAATTGATGACTTTTTAAAATTTTTTTTTTAGATAAAAATAAATAAAACTACAAAAAACTGTAGATAATATGTAAATATTTATATTATTATAATTATATGAGTGTATACTTTATAAATTCTTATAATTATTAAGATTTATAAATATATTTTATATTAACGGTCGGCGGCGCGGCGCCCCTTTAAAGACATCGCGGCGTACACTTTGGGAACCGCTGTAATAACGTTCTCACACGCCACATCGATGGGCGGGTTCCTTGCCATAATTCGTGCTACCGCAAATATTCGCTAGCAGGCGTTAAACAAAGGCGTATACGTGTTATTATAATACAGTGAAACCTCTAAATACCGGACACTCAGTCGCCGAAATTTCGTCCGCTATTAAGAGGCGTTCAATTTATTGTGGAGGAATGAATTAACGTATTTTGTACCTATATCAATTATTATCGATTATTTATATATTATTATTTATTATCAATTAATATATTCAACGTATATTTAATGACAGGTAGAACGGATCAATTGTAAGACATTTTACATTGCCGAGTGGCAGAAATTTTCTCCTTGTAATTGTACCACTTAATTTTCTTAAGATACATTTCGTGCACATGTTAAAATTTTTAACATTTTAAAATAGTTAAACATTGTTGGCCGTATTATTATAGCATGGAACATAATCGAAAAATCAACAATGTAATTTCTCGTGTGAAATATTTTTAAGAATTTGTCACTCTCACCTCACCGCATGGATATTTTTCAAATGATGCTTTAAACGTTCAGCGTAAATTACTCTACAAATTAAACGAACAAATCCCAGATCGATATTTTCGGTAGCTTTGCATTATGCGCGTAGAGACACGAAGGGAATTATTATTTTGTTTATATAAAGATATATTTTCGCGCGGTTACGGCACTGGTACTGCTTGCTGTTGTAGTAGAAATGGAGAAATGTGTTGTTATCGTTTTTTAAAAAATCCGCTTTCCGAACGGTATATTCATTCGTCGTATTATTATATTAAATTCTTAAAGTCGTGGGCTGTGGGTAGGTGGCCGATTAAATTGGTAATGGTCCAATTTTGTAAAAATCAATTTGCGTTGTAGACTGGTTTGCATGTTCCATCCTATCCGTAATCGTTCTACTTGAGCTTCGTCCTATCTACAATACAGTAATAGAATATAATACGCGCTATATTATATATTATAATTTATTAATAAAATCGATTTAGTAAACGATTTATGTCCCAAGACGTAAACGAGTGAAAAAGGTGTCTTCGTAGTTGGCATAATATACACACATAATATAATAGTTTTGTAATAAAATTTGTAATAGTAGTTTAAATTTCTTTAGTCCAATTGATTGATCTAATGTAACACGGGTACAGTACATTATAACATAATAGTGAGCCGTATATGTTTAAAAGATCGCAATGCATTATAAAATATAAAGGCATTACGACTAGCAATTTAAAATTAGGAAGCTGTATATAAGTATAAAACAATTTCGATTTGAAATAGTTACATGTATACACGATTATGTTAAAGTGTATTTAAACGTCTAATATACATTTAGTTAATTTTGGACAAGTCTTGTATGAAAATGGAAAGAACCGATTGGACGTATGTATTGTTATTATATTAAAATAAATGACTTCGATATCACTTCTTAAATAGAATTACAAATTTCGCCTAACTCTATACTAAATATAATAATCAATTAAATTATAATATCGAAATAATAGGAGATATTATATAAGTAGTTAAATATAATAAAATCTAAGTAACTATATTGGGTTTGTTTTTTATAAAAATAAAAATAAACTTAGGTACCTACGAATTTTTTACGTGTTTATTATTTAACACACAAAAAAAAAAGGTATTTAAACTAATTTGATAACGATATTTTGTTGGATATGCAGGAAATATGACGGGAAACGGATATACAAGTATAATTTCTTAACTAAATTCTGAACTTTGTGCATATAGTATATACGAGTATTAGGTCGAACAACTCCTATTATAGAACACCTAAATATAGTTGTGAGACGTTGGTTAAAAATGTCTAAGTATAAATATATTATATATTTTAAATGACCTATATTATAATAATATATTTTATATATGTATTACTTATAAGTTATAGCAAACAAATATGAAAGTATATGTAAAACAATATTATTTTGTAAATTTAATGGAAAGAAATTAACAAAATTAAAATTATCTATATGTAGAGACACATTATATAGTTTTACATTATATTGTTGATCAGTTAATGATATTATTATTATATACAATACGTACATGCACCGACGTTTGAATTAATTTCTTCTGTAGTAATAACTTATATTTTTACAAATTCTTGATCGGTCATTATATTATTTACGCATTTATAAAATATTGATAACCATTTTTCTAATTGTTTTTATATAGTTTTTTAATTGATAAAGTTTAAACTATTATTAATAACAAAACTATTCAATTATCAATTGATATGAGATAAATAAGATATGGAAAAAATTGAAAAAAAATATTATAATATATAGACAAAATGTCACCATCGTTTTCATATGACTAATTACTATTACTGTTAGGTTGACTCTTTGTAAAACGTCAATACTAATTTTCTCGAATATAGAACTGCATCAGTGTGGAATATAGTTAAAAATTTAAATATTCGTTAATATTTGTTAATTGAGTCATTATAGATATTGTTATTGTTCTAAAGTAATCATATTCATAATATTATATATTTAACCAGTAAATATATGATAATACTTTTAATGGAATACTTCGTGGCATAATACTCGTATTAAAAACAAATTTCCGTTCTCCTTATATAGTTATATTTCTAATGTACTCGTATTATTAACTTTAATTTTGATTCATTTACATATATATATATATATATATATATACTAGCTAAGTCAACCAGCTTCGCCCTAAAAAGTTAAACGATTTAATTTACATTTATAATATTATGGATATAAATTGCTTTAATTAATAACTGCTGTTCGG
The DNA here is from genome assembly GCA_032441835.1 of Slavum lentiscoides. NCBI lineage: Eukaryota > Metazoa > Arthropoda > Insecta > Hemiptera > Aphididae > Slavum > Slavum lentiscoides. Next base: position 528,704 of record CM063716.1, read on the forward strand.
TACCCGGCGTTGTCTAGATCAGCGGTTCCCAATTTTTTTTTGCCACGGAACCCTAATTGATTATACTTTTCCTAGCGGAACCCTAGTTTGATAACATAAAATTATTACCTTGTAGTGTTTAAATTTTTATGTTTGATTTGAAAAAAAAATAACAAATATAAATGGAAAAAAAACTATTTTATTTATTAAAAAATATTTACTGTACATAGAAATACAATACAATTAAGTACCTGTTTTTATTAATTTAATGAGAAGAATGAAATTTTTTTACATATTTTCTTAAAATATCACTAAAATTAGGATTAATATCTGACAATTGAATGCGAAGATCTGGAGCTGCATCCAATCTATTTCTGTACTTGCTTTTGGTGTAAGCGTAAGCTGAAAAACCAGTCTCGCATCGGTAAGTTGTCACAAATGGAAGCAGAACTGTAATAGCCTTTTCAACAATTGTAGGGTATTCATCTTTAAGTCCAATCCAAAAATCATTTAAATTGAAATCTTCTGCTTCAAATTTTTGTTTTAGAGAAGATGAACATTTAATATCAATTAAATTCTCATACTCTGACACAGTTAGCATTGATGGTTTGGTATGATTTGCAAATGGATTCTGCAACCAGCTCATGTCCTGTAACTTCTCCGGAAAATACTCCTTCAAGGATTTTTTAAGGCTTATCAAATGCTCATGTATATCTTTTGTACATCTGAAGTTACTTGCAGCTCATTTTCTTTCAGAAAGTTATTTAAAATAGTAAAACATTCGTAATTATGTTGATTAACACATTCGATCCAGAAGCCAAGTTTGTCTTCAAGTGAAGACATTTTGTCATTTACTGTAAATCTAGTAGTAGTTTTTCTCTGTAAGGCTTTGCAGATTACGTTAAGTTTATCGAATATATCGGCCAAGTAAGCCAACTTCATTAACCATTGCTCATCGTGTAATAGTTCAACATGCGTACTAATGGATGCAGAAACGGGTTGTTCGGTGAAGAATATCTTAAGTTCGTTGCGCAATTCAAATAGCCTTAATAAAACTCTTCCTCTTGAGAGCCATCTCACTTGCGTGTGAAGAAAAAGTGATTGATGCTGACTTCCTATATCTTCGCACACTTTTTTAAAGAGCCTCGACTGAAGTGGACGTGATTTAACGTAGTTCACAATTTGTACGGCTTGATCGAGAACTGTCTTAAGCTCGTACGACATTTTCTTCGCAACAAGGGCATGGCGATGTAAAACGCAGTGACTGCTACTACATTTAGGTGCAATATTCTTGATTCTTGTTACAGTGCCTTTTATTTTACCAATCATAGCTGCTGCTCCGTCACTGCACACGTCAATACATTTGTTCCATTCAATATGGTACTTACTCATGTAACTATCAATAACTTTAAAAATCTCTTCTCCAGTTGTATTGGTTTCTAAAGGTGCACATAGAAACAAATCCTCTTCAATAGATCCTCTGAAGGGGTATCTCACAAAAACAAGCAGTATTGATAGCCCGGCGACATCTGTACTTTCATCTAATTGTATTGCAAACATCTTACTGTTCTTCAATCTACAAATTAATTCATCTTGAATGTGGTCTGAAATCTTATGAATTCGATCAGATATAACGTTGTTGGAACACTGAACTGCTGTAACTTTCTTCGCTGCATCTTCACCCAGTACGCAGCTGACAATTTCTGTCATACATGGTTTTATTAAATCCTCTGCAATTGTGTGTGGCTTACCAGCACGAGCGATTCTGTAACTTAGCAGGAATGACGCTTCTGTTGCGTTTTCATTATCTGTTTTCACATATTTATGTAAAGAAGCTACACCAGTTTTTGTACTTCTTTGTGTCTTTCAAAAAGCTTAAGCTTTTATCTTTCAGTTAGGGTGGTTGGTGTCAAGATGTCGTCTTAGCTTTGCCGGTACCAATGAACTATTACACATTATTTTGTTGCAAATAACGCATTGTCCATCCGGATTCTCAGCCATTCCGACAGAAATAAATCCATAGGACAAGTACGATTCATCATATTTTCTTTTTTTGAAGTAGTTCTCTCCTGAGGTACAACACTTTCACTAGCAGGTATATTTTGTCGTTCCTGTCCAGTACTACGACCTTCAGAAATTACCAAACCCTGAAATTAATTGACAATACGTTTTGTAATACCTGTAATAATTTAAAATTAAATAAAGAACAAAATACATTTTAAAAAATTGGTCATAGGTTCCCCTGCGCCCTCAGGCATTTTAATTTTAAAAAGAAAATATAAATATATATAATTGTTTACAATTTCATTACGCATTTATAATTGACGATAAAATAACGATAAAAAAATTATTAAGCCAAAGATATCAAATTTGCGTGCCCGAACGGCGACGTATTTAGTGCAATTTAATAGGTGGGTTGTGTAAAATATTAAACGTGAGTTAAAGAAAAAAGTTCAAGCCGCCACTGGCACAAACACGTCGAAAATGGAAATTATACACATTTTCGCAGTCCATGTATAACATGACAGGCAATTATTTCTATCTCTCCGACAGCTGTATTATTAGCCGTGCAGATAAATAATAAGTTTATAAATTAGGCTTTTATGACGATAGGTAAATAATTTAATATTCTTACAGATAAACCAGAAACATCTTCTTTTGAAATATTTTCATTATACTCTGCTGGTGAACATGCTGAAACATTTTTGCTACTTGCTAGGCGCCCCGTTTTGAGCCAACTATCCATTATTATAATTATATATTTTTTTCACTAATATAACTATAAATTAATATACGTAAACTTGTGCAGTCTTATCGCGATCTTTACTCGACTGTAAATGTACAGTGCGCTGTTTTATCGGCTCGGTATACCCATGCGTATTTTTAACATGCGCCACCGCACGTGCGATTGGAGTGCGATTAGAAATACTAGTAGAAGCATGGAACGGAACACATAACGCATGTTTGCATTTAGGCCGATCGCACACTAAAAGAGCAAAACTGCGTTAGACAGTGTTAGCCAGCCTAATACAGTTTTGTTAAAAATAGAACATGGGAAATTACGTTGCATACGCATATTGATAAGACATATTCAAAACAAAACGTTTTTGCTTTAAATCGCGATAGCCTATGCCCTATGCCCTATACCTATAGGTCAGCGTGCGAACAACGGCGGCGTGGTTGTGATTCTTTTCTACATAATTTTTGTTTAATTTTTGGTCGGAACGCGGAACCCTTGTAGCCCTTCCACGGAACCCCAGGGATCCGCGGACCACCAATCGGGAATCCCTGGTCTAGATTAAGGTGCTTATATGATACAAATAGTCCTAAGTAGGTATTGAATTATTATAATTTAAATTTAGGATAATTTATCATTTTTTGTTCGTATTTAAAATGTTTTTAAAATAGTCCTATATGTATTATGGCATTACACTCAGTAATTTTACGCCATCAATTCGTGCCAAGAAAAAATTCTACAACAATTTTTACAGTGAAAATTGATAACCATGGAAATCAATATATATATTGTCTCTGACAACCGATGGAAGAATCATTAAAGTTAGGTTTGGCTTCTTAACTTAATCGCTATCTTTAAGAAAATCGATAAAGCCTATTTCAGAAACAAAATTAAACAGGTAGCGGGCCACCTGCAAGAAATTTTCTCCTCGTAATTGTACAACTTAATTTTCTTGAGATACATTTCGTGCACATGTTAAAATTGTTAACATTTAAAAATAGTTAAATATTTTTGGCCGCATTGTTACCATGGTACATAATCGGTACATTTTCTCGTATAAAATATTTTTAAGAATTTGTCACTCTCACCTCAGCACATAGATATTTTTTAAACGATAATTAAATGTTCAGCGTAAATTACTCTCTATAAATTAAATGAACAAGCCGCAGTTCGATATTTTCGATAGTTTTTACACGAAGCACGCACAGACGCGAAACGATTTACAATTTTATTTATATAGGTACACGAGTATGTGTAATGTATATATATATATATATATATATATATATATACATTCATAAAAATTGTGATTTTAAAAACAAAAAAACTATGGGGTTTTCTCTTTATAATTCCTTATGTAAATAAATAGTCATATTTTTACAGAAATATTATTTTTTTTAGTTTCTGATCAGGACTGCTTAATAATATTGGTTATCACATTGTAGGTTTTGCATTAATATTTGATTGAAAATTAAATTTATCAAACATTGTACGAAGTGTTAAACAAGTGTTAAGAAACTATATTTTTCGTGGCTATAGAGCAATAAAACTATGCAAATTATTTTGACGATATAAATATAAATCCAGATTTTTATAATATACAAATATTAAGATAATCTAAACTCAATATACGGGGAAACTTTTTACTTAGTATGATCATTTTCTGAATACATTTTTAACTTTAATTTTAGGTTCCTGGTTTTTATACATAAAATACATAAATACTTCATTATTATTATTATTATTATTATTATTATTATTATTATTATTATTATTATTATATTATTATTATATATTATTTATTATTATTATTATTATTATTATTATTATTATTATTATTATTATTATTATTATTATTATTATTATTATTATTATTATTATTATTATTATTATTATTATTATTATTATTATTATTATTATTATTATTATTATTATTATTATTATATACACACGCGACAACTGAATTTCAAAAGAAACACGCGCTTTACATTGGACGTGAAAAAATAATAATAGTTTTAGTTTTTTCTTTTTTTATGAGAACATATTTTATATTATATTTGTATGGACCGAATTCTGCACAATTCCGACAATATACGTGAGATCATGAAGATAAAACTTTCTAGTGATCATGTAAATATGTATATATGTATATATGTGTGTGTATGTGTGTGTGTGTGTGTGTGTGTGTGTGTGTGTGTGTGTGTGTGTGTGTGTGTGTGTGTATTATAAAACAAAGTTAAAACTTCAGTATTATAATTTATATTATTGTAACATATCCAAGAGATTCTATAGAAAAATTACAACAAACTGACGAAAGTATATATAGTTTTCATCGTACATACCAACTGGAAAAATGACCGTTTTTTTTTTTTTAGGAAGACAATTTTTATATTTTTTTATCTCGCTTTTTCACACCACGTAGAGGTGTATTATGACTTTAATATATACGCGTATATATGTATTATACACGTAGTGTTATTTTCGTCAAAAAACACGATTCCCAAACAACACACACACACACACACACACACACACACACACACTCATAACGAATACATTTCGTGCGTAACGAGTAAACGAACCAATACACATTGGAAATACGAATATTCGAATGCGGTCGTGACTGTCAACCGTGGCCGGACCGCCGCCGTCACCACTAAGACTCGATGTCTTTGACCTTGCCAACTGTGTTGTGCCTACTTTGGCAAACACTCGTGGTCGGTGTTGCCTGAGGATAAATATTTAATGCCACCAACACCCGTCCGTCATCGTCGTCGTCACCGCCGCGGCGCGAGTACAAAACCAATTTCGAAAAATAAATAGTCCTAACGCGCGTTTATATATAAATTTTCTCGAGTTGGATTTTTCAATTGACAATTGCAAATTACATTTTATAGTTTATACGATTGAAATACCGTTATTTCTTTTTGATTTCGTCATAATTAATTATCAATTCTATACAAATACTCCATTCGGATATATAAATATATACGATATAATATTATATCATATTATATTATACCTAAACATGGACAGTGGCCATCTTCCATGTGTCATATTTCATAATTATTAAAATGTGCCTATACCAAAAAAAATAGAACTTAATATTTGAAGTAAGCGTACATAAAAAAACGTGCATAATATTACCTACTCGTCAACTTTTTCTAATAATTATATCATTTTGATACATTTCAATTGATTAATAGTGAATATGTGTGTGTGTGTGTGTGTGTGTGTGTGTGTGTGTGTGTGTGTGCGCGCCGAACATATCCCCCATTCATGTACATAATATATTATTTTCACTAGAAATAATTCTATCTATTTCATATTCGTTCTTTATAAAAAACGATGTATACTATAATGAATAAATTATATTATACAAAATACTGAGATATTTAAAAATAGAACAAATCAGTGGCGTAGCCGGAGGGGCTGATAAGGCTGCAGCCCCCACCCCCGAAATGAATAAATAATCAGTTTTTTTAGTGGGTACCATCTATACATATTAATAATTAACATATAAATGAATTAATTATCAGCCTCAGTCCCCCCCTCCCCCCAAATAAAAATCTTGACTACACCACTGGAACAAATATATATAATAATAATAATAATAATAATACAGTGGGTATTATTTTTAAATGATTATTTAAAAAATATGATATAAAATGTGTAAGTTTAGTGTTACAATTTTACAAAAAATAATTTAAGATATTACTTTGAGTTAGGTTCTTTAATAAAATTAAAATGTAATTGTAAAAACCAATAATAAATCGTCTATATTCGGAACACGGAATGTTCGAGTTATCTAGTTTTCCTTTCGTGTAATCGAGGTTTTCGCAAGGGAACGGCATTTATTTCGACTTATCAAGGTTTTCGACTTATCGAGGTTCGACTTATCGAGGTTCTACTGTATTCATATAATAATAAAATTTGACAAAGTATATCAAAGTTAAAGTGATTGATATACTCGTCGTATTTTATACTTTTATTTTTTTAATAAAAATGACATATTTTATCAAAAAAACAAATTCTAATATTCTTAGTTTTTTTAGCTAATTTATTAAGTATTTCATCTGTTTTGACTTCAAAATCTGAATAATGGGCAAACCTTTATGTCGTTGACCTAACTTAACCAGACTACCGTACCAGTTGGTATAGTTAGCGGTCAATAAACTGAGGAATATTATGTATTATGAAAAATATAACAATAAATTTTATTAACTCAAAAAAAATATCATTTTTATTGTTTTTATTCATTATATATTTTGTACATTACATAATATTATGTTATATTAAAAAGAAAGCCCATGGGAGGGGATAATATCTCCCTATAATTATGCCCCTACGATCCATCCCTTCTTATGATATGCCAAAGAACCATAGGATCTTACGACGATACCGAGACTCAAATCCTGACACACGTTCTTAGCGAGAGTGGAATCAATAAATTCTCAAAAACGTATTTGATCCGAAGTATGGAAAAGTAACGTATCAATCAATGAATTGCAGGTGAATCAGATGGGTAGAATAAACCACTTAGACCTGATTTTTCTCGAAGGTTGTGGACCAGGTTAAACCGCATACGCATCGCCAAGGGTCACTAGAACTACTTGACAGAACTATATGCGACAACAGATGATGCAATTAAATGGCAAGATTCATTATGATTCATTAGATAATATGTTATGTAAAAAAGAAAGCCCATGGGAGAGGATCCATTTCCCATATCCCCCGTAATTACGCCCTGCTTCTATCATATCATTGTTCTACACTGTATTGAATAAAGGTCATACAAAAATTAATATTAGGAATTGAGTTTGAAATATTCGTTAGTGTAATATTGATGTAAGTTATTATATAAAATTTTGGATGCTTAGAGGAAGGAAGAATTTATTTTTTCTGTAAACTGTGAAAAGTTTTTCATGTAGAATGTGTGTTCGGATGATCTGGATATGCGTTACTATCAGTAGCAAAATATATATATATATATATATATATATATATATAATCGAAAACGTCAAACGTGACATATTAATATATTATTTCTAAATATGTGTATACAGCCGTATAGGTACCGTAATGATTTAATATACTTAATAATATATTAAGATAATCTTCATTACAATTTGTTTTTTCTAAGAGATAATAAAACCTATGGTCACGAAGACGACGACGACAACGTCTTTGTGACAGACAAAAATCAAACGGTATATATTATTCACTATTATGTGCGAGCAGCAAATAACGTATTATTATATTTAATATATTACATATACATACGTATGGGCACGTATTATCAGATAGCTTTTTTTCTTTTACCGTAGGCGCGCGTTACAAAACGATGTGTCATCCTATATTCTTGTAGTAATAATAATAATAATAATAATAATACGTTTGTGATTTGATGACGATCGAAATGAAGAGACGTCTTCCGCAAGCTGACGTACCTATTATTCAGATTTATCAATTATCCGGTAATCCATAATCCATGTCTTGTCGTTCGTGGTCCATACCACTATCTGGGTCTCAGTGAAAACAATATTATATTACATACCCAAGTACCCGGAGAGGATATGACACTTGCAGTTTTCGCGTACTTATACATTTAACTTTTAAGGTATTATGTAATTATTATACAGCTGTCGCTGTGTCGAATCAAAAAATACGCTCGTGTGTGTTGCCATTGCCTGATGATCACCGCATTTCCAATACCAAGACGTCCATTTTCCGTACGAAATTCGTTTACAGCGACGTCTTCTAAATTATATACTTTCACTCCTACGTAATGCCCCGTTTTTCAATATATTTGTAATATTTTACTATATTTTACAATATATAAATTATAATCATTTTTAAAAAAGGGTAGCGAGCCACGGGTATTGTATAGTATGTCGCTCAAGTGAATTATTTAAATGATAAAGTTATAGTTTTGTTATTACTATGTGTATACATTTGAAAGCAACTATAAATCGTTGCAATCGATAGAACGATTCTGAGCAAAACTTCGGTGTAATATTATTTATTATATAATGTATAATAATGAATTCTGACAAAATCGCATTATTATTTTTTACCGCTTTTTACATAATTTTTTGATAGTTTTTTGTGCTGCGTTTAAAAAATATTAAGAAAATAATACCATTTTTAAAGCACCATCCCTGCAAAATTTTCTACTGAAAAATGGGTACGAGTGTAATGATTGGAGCACTCCCACTAGTCGAAAAGTTGTACACATAAAAAAATACATACATATATAATATAAATCTGAAAGGGAATAACCCCGGTTCTTTAGACGAATTTTGGTATTTCGGAAGGTGTGGTATGCGCATCGATTTATTGCTATAATATTACACTTATTACAAGATACTTGTACGTCAAAAAAACGCGTCATATTATTATTATTATAGATTATCTCCTTGTCGGGTGGCTAACATTATTTGCAGGTTATTAGTGAACCAATTCAAATAATGCTTAGTGTGATTTAACTTAACGTTTTTCTGAACAAATTGCACACAGAAAGTACCACAGAGTGCTGCATCTTAGCTATAAGCCGAGTTGAAATATTAAGCTCTTTCAAATGTTTACTTAGTGTCTTTGGCACTATTCCAGTGGTGGATAAAATTATTGGATGAATTTTAACTGCAACAACGTCCCACATCTCTTTAATCTCCATAGCTAGATCTTGATATTTTTGCAATTTCTCATTATAGGTCGAGGTGAGATTATGTGAGTTCACTACAGCATAATCAATGAGATGGACTGTTTTTTCTTTTTTATTCCACAAAACAGTATCTGGTCTATTGTGTGGCAGGGATCGGTCCGTTAATATTGATCTGTTTATTATTATTATTATTATTATTATTATTATTATTATTATTATTATTATTATTATTATTATTATTATTATTATTATTATTATTATTATTATTATTATTATTATTATTATTATTATTATTATTATTATTATTATTATTATTATTATTTTATTATTGAAATAGATCAAAATTTAAAAACCAATTGAATTTAATTGCTATATATATACTCTATGACTATAATATTATACTTTTTAGGAGATACTCGTATGTCAAAAAAGCGCGTAATATAAATAATAATATATTATTATTATTATTAGGATCGGTCAAAATTTAAAAGCCAACTGAATTTAATTACCCCAACAACACATTATTTTTAATATCGCTTATAATGAGTCATATTATCATAGCAAACTAATTGGTGTTATAATAATTTTTGTTTAATCATACTCGAAACTTATTATAATATATTAGAATTTCTGTACAAATTCTAATCGATAATATTAACAACATACATCGAGACTCATTTCACACACAATCGAAAATGCGTATTAATCGCATATTGTGCTAATACATGTCTAAAATTAGAATATATCGGAACATGTCTACACGATTTCGACAAAAATAATATTTTGTTCGCGATGACCTCGTCATAATATACATGGTAATAAGAACAATGAAATGATTATTAAAGAAATTTATAAATATGAAAATAATAAAACGTTATACGACTTTCGAGTGTATGCGTTTTTCTACAATAACGGTTTTACGTGCAAAATATTTAACCGTGGTGTGTTCCATCAATGAAATAATCGTATTCAGTACTTCCTAAGTAATGACGTGAAGTAAGCAATTTTTATTGTTTGTGCACAATTTATTCTGTGCACCTTGTTAATATCATACGAAACTCTGTCGTCTAAGTAGATACTATATTTTAAAAACGTGCTATAGATTTATTTTAGATTCTGAGCTGAGCGAAGAATGTATTGGTTTTACAGTGAAGTGTTTTTTCTTTTTTTTTATGTCTGTACCCAAAAATTATACCAGAAGGAGTGCTCCGATGTTTACAGTTACGTTTCCTGTAGCAAATTTCATCTGGTTGTACTTCAAAAAGGGGTCATTTTTTGACTTTCTCAAAAGCGCCTAAAAATTTAACTCAAAAACTACCGAAAATTATATAAAAACGGTAAAAACGCGATTTCGTCAAAATCGATTATCGTTATTTCTTCATAATTTTGAAACTAATGGATATGGGAACTTGAAATATTCATCAAATATTATATAATTGTATATTATATTAAGTAAAACAAATTTTCAAAAATTTGCTTTTAATTTTGGACTAGTTATAACGATTATAGGTTTTAAGGTATTTAATTCATAAAAAGGGTTAATTTTTGTTATATTACATCGAAGCACTGCTTAGAATGTATTTATCGAATGCAATGATTTATCATTGATATTAAATTTATAGTGATAACAATGCACTCTATTTAATATTTCTAAGCGCCATTCAATAACGTTTACTCTTATCATAAAACATTTTCTCCATTAATAACCCACTTCCATTTCATTTTACGAACGTCTTAGTTCGTGATTTAAGAATGATCTTTACTACTAAACTTTCCCTTAGTCACCACGTCAAAAGCGTTTGCTCTAAAGCACCTAACGTTTTAGATTTTATTACACGTATCGCGTGTGGCTTCAAATTAACAACATTTTTGTCAAGCCGATATTGGAGTACGAATCTGTTATACACACAGGGTCCTAGTGCAGGCACAGTTTCTTGTCAATTCCAAAGTGTTCAACGAATATTGCCACCTCGACTCTTTAGCTGACCGTAGACACGCGGCTAACTTAAATTTTATTAAAAATTTGCTTGACAGTTCCATTCAGTCCCCCAAATCCCAAGTCTCTTGATCGAACGAATTATATATATATATAGTTAGGTTTTCACCTCTTTTAAGTATAAGTACTCGTATAGTAAAAGGTACTACGTTATAGTAGTGTGAAGGTTTTCACCACTTTTTCGCAGGTTGTTGTATCGTCTTAAATAGTCGTTTCTTACGTGCGAAACATAAAGTATACAGGCACTTATCATGGTGAGCGAAATGTTTTAAACCCGAGATAAAACTGACGTTTTTAGGGCAAATCGACAGTTGTGTCCCGTGCGGAGAAAAATGGTCGAGTTGCATCCCGGTCGTCAAATAGGACGGTCGAGTTGCGTCCCGGACATCAAATAGGACGGTCGAGTTGCTACCCGATCATTGAAACAGATGGTCGTGTTGCGTCCCGCTCATTAAATTTCAAGTGATGAGTCATAACAGTTTTTCCCATCACACTCGATCCAGTCTTCGACTTACAGTATAATGGTATTTATAGACACTATAAATAACAATATTATCTATGCAATATTAGATTTCTTTTTTAAATATCTTTAATTCTTAAAATGTTATAGCATTTGAAAAATACAATTTTTAAATCATATGTGTGTAGGGTCCTCATAATAATAATATGTACTACCAGTTCAAGGTTCTCATTCATTTTGTTATTACGTTGAGTAATGACCGGGACGCAACTCGACCATAGGAGTCATTAGCCGATTGCTTACGGGACGCAATTCGACCGCAACCGTTTTTAGGACCATTGCAACGAATACAATTGATACATTCTAATGTGACAAATTAAGAAGAACGCAACGGAATTACCATAATGGCAATAACGCGTAAGGAAGAAGTGCTTTTTTTATACGAAGAAGAGAAATACGGATTATCGTGACACTGGTGCGATAAAATGGCGTGTACATATTTATAACGAGATGAAATTCCGGAGAAATTTGTCGTCGGCTTATTATAATTTTTTTGGAATTATAATTTTATTACCTATTAAAACAGCGGTGTTTGTGTACTCAAACTCTGAAAGCTATACACACACGACACACCAGTAGCACAAGTCGCAACTAGAATTTTTTCAAATAGGAGGAGGAGTCCATACTTTTTTAAACATAGACATTTCAATTAAAAAAATTAAAATCTGGTATATACATAATATAAATTTAACACATTTTTCATGAAAATATTTAAAGTTACGTGTATAATATTAATAATATATTATTTAATTTTCATTAAAGTTTTATTAGATTAAATTTGAATTATATTATGAAAACATTTTTAAATGTTGAAATTTCAATGAGAAGAGAGGTTTGGACACGAACTCAGCCCTCACCTTGGTTACGCCTTTGCGACACAGGACACACGGCACAAGACCGCTCACCCATTCGAATGATCGATTCTGTTTTTCCGCGACCGTCGTCGCATTAATATTGAATAGATCGCTTCCAACCGACCGTCGTTCGTGAGGTTCCTTTATATTATTCCGCCGCGTGTTTACGGGTCGTGCGGAGTAAGCGCTCACGCGTGGAAGGCCAAATTTATTTTCAGTGTCTGTACGGAAACATTTGGAAATAGTAGTGGCTTCAGACCGGAAGTGCAATGCACGGCGACGCGTGAGCTCTTCAAATACTTCATATACGAAAACGTCAATGGAATAATTAGAAATTTGTGAATATTATGACAATGAAAAGACATATTATAGTCTTATTTATATATATAAAAAATAAATAAATAAATAAATAAATAAATAAAACAAATTTAAAACAGCGAAAAATTGCGTATATATTAAATTAATTTGTTAAAAAAAACAACTGTGGTGTATTATAATAAAATATTATTTTTGAAATCTGTTTGGAATTTTACTAAAAAAAAAAATTACGATCGTACGCTTGTTTAATTTTCGGTGATAAGTTACGGGTTTCTATTCCAACGAACAGCGATGAAAAACGACGCCTTGCTTAAGTTTTGATTTTTACTAGAATAATAGCCGGAATTTGTTGAAACCAATAAATGTGATAAATCATAACGGAATAAATAGTTTTTCTTTTATTGAACAACCTTAAATCACAGGTTTAATCACTAAATCATAATATTCTAATTTAATATTTGTGAAGTGTCATTATAGTGTCGATATAGTAATTCGAAGTTTTTCATTTTCCGTACTTTTCCCTCCTCCCCCCCTCCGAACAAATCTATACTAATTCAAAATCAATAAATAAAACTTTAAGCGGGACGCTTTTTGTCCCGTTTTCCCGAGTTGGTCCTGTAATAATTACAGTTTTTTTTTTAAATTTAATAATCAGTTATTTATTCCAATAAAAAGTAAAATGTTAAAAGAATTATGTGTTTACATTTTTTAGTTAATTTTAGTCTTAGTGGTTCACTAAAAATAATTTAATTTGAGTGACAAAAAAAAAAAAAAAAAAGGTAATTGAAAAGATGCGTCCCGCTTTTTTTTTATAAATATGGTCACCCTAATATAATACCTAGTACATATATATATATATATACGGATGTGTATGTCGAGTGAGAAAACAAAAACAATTGCGTTAATTCGCAGGGGAGTGGAGCTCGTGGTATACGTCATTCAGCTCAGTTTTAGTCTGTTTTTTTTTAATACATAAATACATGTAGGTATATTTTATATCTCAATTGATTTGCGGTATAGAATATAGATGATACACCTACTCCCAATTATATTAACAAAATGAACGCGGTAATTGTGATCGATTCATATAATATACATATATGTGCGAAAATATACTACATATAGTCATATGCATATATAGTTACTACGTAACTACCATAATAGGTAGTTTAGGAAGTATCTGGAAAAGAATTACCGCTCGTTTTGCGCTCGCTTGGAGGTAATATTATATTATTTTTACGTAAATTCTTATTAAATACAATAAACTTTTTACTCGGGTATACAAACATAAAATGTATTATAATATTACAATGAAATATGATTTTTTTTCCAAATAATATGATATGATATAATGTATACGACGGTACAGCGGAAATCAAATGTGTGTATAACGTATATTTTCATAATATATGTATATATAGTTTCTCGAAACTTATTATTTTGCGAGTAGGTGTAGTAACGGTATACGTATGTATACACGGGAATTTAAAATGAATATTTTCCAATCGTTTGCCTTACTGTTTTTAAACGACTGGCATTTACATTTTAAAGTGTTTCGTAGCTAATAATAATTTACAAACCGAATCATCTACGTGTTACCGATAAATACAATAATATATTCCTGTTATACGATTGTAGTTTCTATCGAAATACCATATAAACAACGAATAATTTTGTGGTTTTTTTTAAAGACCGCGTGCACAAGGCGGTAGTAAGTTATGTTTTCTAAACAAATTTTAGTCGAATCATAAAATATATAAAACGACCTCCCGTAAAATTTTAGTTTTTTTTATTATTATTATTATCGTCCGTTCGTCCTTATGCTATATAATTTACTTACACGTCCGGGTTAAAAATGTATACTGTAATATAATAAATACTACATGTCTGCGTATATAATAGCCGGTTTTTAACTACAATGTATAGGTACGTGACTGTATATTAGTATATTATACTTAATACTATTATATAATTCACTCGTTTGAAATTTCCCAGACGTGTTAGATATATACTTATAGGTAGTAGTTTTACACTTGTCAGTTAAAATATATTTTGTTTCTTTTTTTTTTAAGAGAATTTATTTTTCGGCCATTCGTAATATTATTTTACCTATATACATATAGTTATTCGACTTTTTTTTTAAGTTACTGTGCCTTATTCACCGCAAGTCTCAAATTATGAATTCATTCTATTAAAATAATATGTATTCGTTTAGGACGCTTAAATATTTCAAATATGATATTCATCAATCGGCAAACACGAATAACTCCGAAGCCAAAGCTCTTACGAAATGAAGACTGGAAACAGACGAAAATCGAGAAAATAACCCGTTTGTCAGCTATTAAAAAACAGGAAAACAGTATAAGCTAACGTTTTCGTTATACCGATTTGCGACACGACGTTTAAAATTGAAATTAAATGGATATCACATCCTATAAAATGAAACGTTTTAAGTGTGTATTGTTTAGATGAAATTTATTTTATAAAAGATTTACGTCGGCCGTCTTGCCATATTAATTAAATATTTAACGATGTATTTCGGTTCTGAATGATGCGAAGAACGTATTGTTTTTACACCGAAGTGCATTTTTTTTTTCTGTAAAAGTTTTTTCGTGTAGAAAAGTTCTACGAATGATCTCGCCCTGCATATTTTCGCGGCGTCAAATCGTACGTAGTTTTTATTTTATTTTACGAGTTTTTCGATCTTTCCAGTAGTTTCCTTAATATCGCAATTAAGAATAACCCAAGAATTGGAGGGGAAAAACGGTATACGTCTTATATTTGATTCGAACAAGGGAAATATTTGTATTTTTTTAAGAGCTCAAAATATAAATACTATCTTAGGATATATGAATATATTTTAACAATATTTTCCATATTCATAAACTTTATACTATCGCCACTTATAGAATCGTTTTTCGTACACATTGATATATTATAATAATAATAATAATAATATAATATAATCATATATATATATATGTACAACTAAATTTTATTTTCGTGATAAGTTTATGATTAGTACATAACCAATAATCATAACAATATATTTATCGCAAAACAGAAAGTAAAGATTTGAATACAGTTAAATTTAATTTGTTTTGTTCTCGGCATATAAGCCTCTTTTTAATAATATATTTTATAATTGATATTCTGGAAAATATTTACATTTTGCATAAAATTTTAACCTTATTTATTGTCTACTCGTATACAGGCCTAATGTAGTTAAAAGCCCATTTTTAAACTAACAATCAATATTTTTTTTTATAAAAAATAATATTCAAATATCATCATAACTAAAATGATGTTCACATATATATATATATATATATATATAAGATATTTACTTAAAAATAACGACATCAACGTCTACAATAATAATAATATTAACAATGTGAACAATAACATTAAAAATGTATTACATTTTAAAATATAAATGTTTATATTATTAGTATTAGTATAACTTTACTAGGTATATACTATAAGTTCAAGGGTTTTGAAATTTCCAATAATAGTCAACAGTCTACAATTTCCGAGTCTAATATATATTTTATTCAACACAAATGAGGATAAATAAAATTAAAATTCATGTGTCATTGTGATCTTGAGTTTAGATTTTACAACAGTTATTAATTTAGAAAAAGCCCGTTTACTCGAACAACTTGTCACGAGAGTTGTTACACATTTTAATAATATCTTGTAAACGCCTGAAAATATATTCCTTCCGTCGTTTTCTGTCATACCGAAAATGAAATTAACATTATTACAACACGTCTACCTACAGCTAATAATGGAAGTTGTATATACATATTTTTTTTATATAATAAAACTATAGATATTAACTCATCCATAACTCTGTCAAACTTTAAACACATAATTTTAAAAAGCTTGTGAACTTTCTTTTTCAATATCAAACAAATTTTGTTCAAAGTTATACGTTTTTTATTGGAAAAATTTGAATTTGAACGTAACAGTGTTTTTTTAAATTTAATAACAATAATACAATGTTGATTTTAAAAAAAAATTAATAAAAAAATGACGAGGAAATAAATGGAATTTGTGATGGGTCGATTGAAATAATACTGGGTAACGAATAACAGTTCGAAAATTTGTGTGTACAATGTACCTATTCTTAATTGAGAGATATTAAAAAAAGTTAAATCATATGACACTCTCATCTCTTTCCCTCAAACACATCCCTATTATGCGATAACGCGTCGGATCGTTTTTCACTAAATTTCTGGGCAGTCACTTGAAAGCTACGCGTTTATTACGTATCATATTTATATGATTATTACATACAATACAAACAGTTCAAATAATTTTTAACGATAATTTCTCATCGTCCGCCAAATACAATTACGTAGTAGGTACACAACATTCTTAATAAATTGCGAACAATAGATCATTTTAGATCATAAATTCAATTTGGTGGTCTCCGCATATAATGCGCATTTATTAAAATACAAAATATGTTATACACGTATATTATAATATTATATATTATACGCGCGCCTGGTCATTTTGTCCAAACAAAAATGTTTAATTTACCTAGGGTACACGTCATATAATAATTAGTCGTGTATAAATATATTGTACGTAACCACGCCTAGACAATATAATATTACTTATTACCTATAATATTATCGCCACAATCTATATTATTGTGTACATAATAACATCTATTTGTGTGTTTGTGTGTACGAGTATATACAATAAAATTTTATAACGGACATTTATTTAGATACTCGTAATGAAAAACATACCGACGACGCGTCGTATTTTCATTTCGAATGAATAATAATAATAATAATAATAATAATAATAATAATAATAATAATAATAATAATAATAATGTGGCACGTGTGGGTTTCACAAACAATAATATTTTATTAAAGCGCTTCGGGCCTCGAAACGACTTGTCGGAATCGCAAATTCCGCGCGGATAATAAATATGAGAAATTGTTAGCTAAAGCTAAACCTAACCGCGGTAACGCGTGCAATATCTGTAGGCTTCCCGCGTTTATGTTTACGCTTGGAAATAACGATGAAGGTAGGTACTGCGTGTCAGCCCAACGGCGCATTTAGAATTTTTGTCGCGCCCAAAAGAAAAAAGTATTTTTCACCTCTCCCCCACACCAATGGCAATGTTTTCTGCTCATCGGTATACGGTTTCTTACCACAATTTTATAACACGAATTATACAATTTATAATTTAAACTTTTGCAAGAACGACTCGTTACAGGCGAATAATATAGTAATAAAAATTTTTATTCCCTTGAATAAGTACATCATTAAATATGTTTTCACTTCTACTGCCAGACTCTGTTGGCCACCAGCTTATCGATGAGTCGCATACCTTTTTATAAAACAATTTTTGTCCCCATATAAAACCAAATAATATTTTTTTGAAATATGTGTTACATACCTACGTAATACATAAATTATTATAATATACGTATATTTATTTTACGTTTTTTTATACGTAAAAAAACTCGTAGGAAGGGCAATTGCCCATCCTGCCTACCCCGCACTCATGCTTGTGATTGTGGATGTCAATTAAGTGAATTACTAAGATAAATTTAAAAGTCTTCTTCTTATCGTGTTCGAAGTTTAAAGATGCGTTAGTTAAAATTACCCTTAAGTTAAAGTTAAATTTACCCTTGTCACGTCTTGGCCACCTTTATGGCTGCGTCTGTTACTGTAATGATATATCTTTGTAGGAATATATCATTAGATTCTGAAGACATATCAGTACGTGTTCCATCGTCTCCTCCTCCCCACATTCACAGTCTGCTGGTCCGTCAATGTATCCCCATTTCTTAAGGTTGTTCTTTGTTCTAGCAACTCCTGTTCTAAGTCGGTTTAAGGTTTTCCATGTTTACCATTTTTCTGTATTACCTAATGGTATTTCTTGCTTTGGTCTTATTTCAAATTTTTCAACGTTGTATGTATTTTGCCATCGTTGTAGTCGTTCCTGTGCCTGTGTGCCCATTACCTTTGTTAAGGCTTTAAGGAAACTGTTACGTGTAATAAAAATTTTAAAGCATTGTTATTAAGTACTATAAATTTTAAAGCAATGGTAAATCATTGGAATTCGATAAAAAATGATTCTGAGTGAAAATTCGGTGTTATATTATTTCTTATTAACGTACAATAATGAATTTGGACAAAATCGCGTGTTTGTCGTTTTTAGTATACGTTTTTTGGTTAGCATTTAAAAACTATTGAAAAATCAAAAAATATTCTACCATCTGAGAAAATTCATTACCGGAAAATGCTTAGGTACCAGTGTAATAGATCGTCGCGCGTACGCCTCCCATCGACTTGCTAGCCGTGGAACGCACAAACGCGTACGATGACAGGAGAGCGTTGTCGGCAGCAGCGACTGAACGACCCTCGGAAACTTCAGGTCCGTCGAGCGAACCGTCGTTAGGTGTCACTTCACCGAGGGCCCGAACGATGAAGGAATGGGCCAGGAGGGTCGCGCGCTGGGACGCTTCCGTTGGCAGCGGACGGGATTGGATCAGAACGCTGATCCCTTCCGTGCTTCTCGACCGGTGGGTAACGAGGACGCGTGGTGAGATGACGTTCCACCTCTCTCAGCTGCTATCGGGGCACGGTTGCTTCAACCGGATCCTGAACCGGATCAATCGTGCCCCGGCGGACGGGTGTTCCCACTGCGGTGGGGCACCCGGCTCGTATAGTGAGGAGGAGGACGACACGTATCACACTCTCGTGCGCTGCAAGGCGTTTGAGAGTGCACAAGACGACCTGGTCAAGGTGATTGGTAGTTTCGTGCCCCGTCATCTCATTGCCCGCATGCTGGAGTCTCCGGCAAAGTGAGATGCGATGGCTCGATTCGCTTCGACTTTAATGACGGCCAAGGAGGTTGTGGAGCGTGAGAGGCAGTCGCTGCAAGGAATCGCTCTGTCGTGACGTAGAGGTGGCCGGAGGGCGGCCCGTGGTCGTCGGTTGCTCTAGGGGGGGACAGGATTTTTCTTTTTTTGTAAGAGGAGGAACTATAGCGCAGCAACCTTTAGTTCCTTCCCCATTCTCAATTGTTAAACATGTAAGAGGTGTCCGGTCCAGGGACTGTCTGACCATTCACCACGATCGGAAGTTTGTATGTTATATACTAAATAAATGATGGCGACCCACTGCCCGAATTATTGCTTAACGGCTTTCCGGGCAGTGGGTGTATTGCAAATAAAAAAAAAAAAAGGTACCAGTGTAATGAGATAATTTCTTAGAGCACTTCTACTAGTTGAAAATGTGTACACAGAAACATAAAATATATTTGTAAAAGCAATAGTTTCTTTGCTTCGCTCAGTATCAAAAATATGAGAATATAATACTATGTGAAAACCAAAAATTTAAATACGAATACGTATACGTATTTTATGTTAACGTAAATGTGAAACAAATTGCGTGTTGTGAAATAAAAAAGTAATTACAGATGAATCGTTTAAATTGTTTAAAGAGTATATTATTATTTAATATTTACCGATTAACAAACGCGTACGTACATAATAATAATAATAATTATTGATATACATTTTTTTTTTAATACATATTATAATATATCGATAGTGTATATATTGTAATGATAAGAATATTACGCGCTCTAATGTTAAACGCGTCTCTGAATTTATATTCATTACAGTGTATAAGCACTATTTTTTATTTATACAAACGTTGTGTTTTGTTTTTAAATTTTTAATTGGAAAATTAGAACGTTTCTTGAAAAACTTTTTTCGTGTGAAATTTTAATTAGCATATTTTATTGTCGTTCTATATACTAAACACATACACGATTATAAATATTATGCGCGTGTGTACGCCTTTTATAATATGTAGTCAATTATATTCATTGACATATAAATATATAATTAAAGCAATCCGTAATAAACGATTTGTGGAAATAATTTTAGCACAGCAATTATAATACGCATATATTATTATATACGTAGTACTTATTATTTTCATATCTTCATCAGAACGAATGTTTATAATTAATTGTAATAATGTCCTTTTTACATTACATTTTTCATCTCAATCGATATTATCATGTTTCATTCGCAAATATAATTAAGTATACGTTATGAGACATGATCGTATACCGTTTCATTTACAAAAAAAAAAAAACAATTTTACCAAAGTGCAGTATTGTTCTACTATTCGATTGAAAGTTTTTATAAAAAAAAAAAAGAAAAACCAAAATATATGGGATCGGATGAGATAAACGCCTGAAAATTCGATATGAGTTTTTTGAGCCTATCGGATATTATCGTGCAATATATTTCATACATACAGTTAAAAAAAAAAATTAAACAAATCGCAATCGTCGGGTAACGAGTACATTTTTGTCTACGCGCCTTCTTTGTCGCGCTGTTTTAAAAATATACATATGAATTATAATAATTAATAACAACAGCTGATAGTACAATATAGGAATATTTTAGATTATCGTATTTTTTTGGACAATTTCTCAGGCAAACGGCCGTACGTACGTATATCTCTTGTTGTACGCGACCTATCTGTTTTGATTTTTCTACACTGGATAAACTAAATGAAATAATTTTCTTGAGTGTGTTTACGTATACTAAGATGTAAAATGAGTATAGGTGCGTAGTATTACAATATTGAAGGGATTGTCCCGTTTTTTTAATTTCGTTGATTTTAAAAACCGATTCATTTTTGGGAACCAGAATAACACGTTCCAGCAGCCATTGGGTAGTTTTATCTGAAATTTTCGACATTTCCAGTAACACTTTTGACATTAATTCATCTTGCATTCTTTTGGCCATCCAGTCGTGATCGGTGTACTTTGTTTTTAATAATTTAATGAGAATGAAAATACTTTTTAAAGTTTGCGTTTACCCAACGAGTAGAAATTGTTGTTGCTAACAACGTTAGGTGTAATAATAACGATTGTGCACACACGCTATCTTTTATTGTAGCTATTCAGCTATAATTGCACCGGTTGGCTAGGGTTGGATTTTTTTTACTTTAAGCTTCGTTTTTAACAAAGTAGGTACCCACAAATTATACTCCTAAATCACCAATATTTTAATTTTAAAGATTTTATTCGCAATCTTGTGCATAATTTTCGTGGATTTAGGTTCCAGAATAATATTATAGGAGAACCGACTTTTATCAATTAATAATGAGACAAAAACAATTGTGATTCGAATGGTCACTATGGTAACCGGTCATAAACTACTGTTCAATACCTAGAATTTAAAAATATGCTGTGTTAGGTGTCACGAATTATACACATATACTTCCTCGTGAAAATCTCTATCCATTAGTGAAAAACGGAATAAAATTCGTTCAGTATTTACTATATAGTTCTATATAGGTAGATAGATAGATATATACTTTTGCCAAAATAATAATTAATAATAAATAATTTTTATATCAAAGTTATTTAGTTAGTTTTGCTTATGGCAGAAAATGATTAATAAAAAAAATTATACGTCGAAAAAAAAGAAGGTTGACTAATTTGATGCCACTCTGTTAAAAAAAAGAATTATCATAGTTTTAGTGTATTTTATTGCATACAATTATTAAATTACACGAGCTGACGTTTAAGAAAGTTTATTTAATATCAAAAATAATCATACTGAATGGGATTTGGCTGAAGACAAATTATATTTTACTATTATAATCGTGTGGGTATAGTAAATGTTATGTTGAAGTTCAAGATACAAGAGTGGAAAAGTAGTTTTAATGCCGATGAAATATGGTACATGCAGGTATTTAAAATGTAAGAAAAAAAATATTTTAATGAAAAATATTCTCAATTATTATCGAATAATCATTAGTTATTCTTGGAATAAACTCGTCAATAAAAATAATATTCTCCAAACTAACATTTTACGAATAGATGAAAACATTGTTTTTCCCCCAAAACCATTAGAACAATAATTATATAGTTTCAAAACAACATTTTAAAAACGTTGCACGAACATGAGTATGAGGAATTTGTTTGGAGCACCTAACATTAAACACCATTACTGTTTTTAACAAAATTACAAGAAACCGAGAAGTGAAAGTGTGTGTAAAAAAAATAAACTATATCTGAATATTATAATTGATCATAAAATATAACCAATGTAAAATGTAAGTGAAAGACACAATAAAGTTTTTCTACATTTCAATAAGTTTGTTTATGTTTTAGCTGTATAATTTACAGAAAAAACTTATAAAATATAATTTATGTTTTTGTAAAAAAAATTGTTGCCTTGAAAAATGTATGATTTTGCCTCCCGAGGTGGCGAATTATGGTGTTATATAGCTTAGTTTTTAGTGCAAAATGCTAGAAAACAGTTGAAATAAAATATAAATTAAGTTTTTTTAAATTTCTTTATTATATAGTCACCTTAATATAGCGAACGTTTGTATACATGTGAATTAGATGAAAATCGAAATTTTCCTATTTGATTTCAAGAATTTAAGATATTTATTTAAGATGAACCACGTTCCATAATATATATAATATTATCACGAATAATAAAGTATTTACGAAATTATATTATACAGGTATCTTGATTGTATTAAAATTCCAATGTGCTACATACAAACACACGTGTATATATATATATAATAAATTATCGTCCATAGCTCTTATTACTATAATTTATAGTAATAATCATATTAATATATTACTTGATCGAATATTAGATAATCAATTTGAATTAAAATATTAACTATTCTTCATTCTATAAATCGAAAGAAAAAATATAAAATCGTTTTTTTTTATAATATATAGAAAACAATCGTTACCACAATAAAACAAAAATTATTTTAATTTGGGTTTTCTTTTCACTCAGTTGAGATTTTTTATGTTATTATAAATTCAAAACTTATTGACAAATTAAAAATCGTTTCTTCATAATAAGTGAACCTCATTAACTAAAAAAATTACGAGCGCAGTTCTAAGAAGTCTTCACATTTTAGCATAAATTTAAAAAATGTATGCAAATTATTATTATTATTATTATTATTAAATAGTGAGTACTTGTGTGATTGCATACACGTATGTAGTATGTGTGTGCGCATTGTACACGTATTGTACATGTGCAGCAGCAGGCATTCCTATAAAGAGATGCCTTAACCTCGGATTGCAGATTATTTTTTTCTCTCGAAACAGACCCCCCACGTGAAAATTCCACCCTGAGAATAATAATATAATATTATATAACACTTATCGTGTACTTGCTATATTATATGTTATTATTATTATTATTATTATTATTATTATTATTATTATTATTATTATTATTATTATTATTATTATTATTATTATTATTATTATTATTATTATTATTATTATTATTATTATTATTATTATTATTATTATTATTATTATTATTATTATTATTATTATTATTATTATTATTATTATTATTATTATTATTATTATTATTATTATTATTATTATTATTATTATTATTATTATTATTATTATTATTATTATTATTATTATTATTATTATTATTATTATTATTATTATTATTATTATTATTATTATTATTATTATTACTATATAATATTACTCGCGTTTATAGCATGGTGGTTCTTGACATATAGTATACGTATATAGAAATAAAACCGTCGAGTTCCACATAATATCGTATTTAATTTATTCAGGAGATGTATCGAATTAAAGGAATTTTTTATATGATAATGTATAATTGGGAGAATTAAAAGAGAGAAGCTTTGTTAAGTTATATGAGTATACATAAATATATAAAAAAAATTTAATAAAGTTTTATAAAGAAATTGTTACATTGTCGTAACGTAAGGAACTACACCATTCATGCATCTATTTAAAATGAAATAAATATTATATTCCTTATACGCATATAAATTACGTACATATATGTATTGAATGTGCATTCGGTATTTGGTACAAACGAACAATGATCGACCAATTTTACGGATAAAATTTAAATTATTAATTTAGGAATAGGCATTATATTTTTCTGGTCCGCGAAAAAATTGAAATTTGAAAATTTGGCGTGGAAGATTAAAAAAGTGAATGATACACTGCGTGATTGGAGCTTATACTTTATAATCAATAGTCCGTTGAAATATATTGAACTCTACGGCTTTATGTAAATTAATAATTTTAAACGTTAAATTCAATATTTCGATTTTTAGAATATTCTCAAGTCCACTAAAACGTCTTAATTTGGCTTTTTTTTGCTTTTGTTTTTTTTTATGTATGTATATGTTACGGTAAAATTAAGAATACCGACAAAACCTAGGATTTATCGATAAATCCTAGGTTTCACCGAATGATTTCTGTAAAACCTAGGATACACAAAATAGTTTGGTCAAACCCCAAATGATTTTTGTAGTTCAGACTTTTACAAAGGAGATTTTGTAGATCCTAGAATGAAAAGTCGGTGTCGGTGAAAGTCCGAAATTATTTACCGATTGTGTAATACTTTTTTCCTTGTTTTATACTCGTATATATTTATTAATTACAATATTATACTTCAGCTCAAAAATAATAATTTTTTAATTAGTTACTACATCAGCTACTACTAGTGTATTATATACACACATTTATATTATTATTATTATATATGATGACAACAAATTACTATTATATATTACTCCAGAAATTAAAATTCTTATTATATGATTTTATATTATGTATATTTTTACTACAAAAATTATTTATCTGTGCAAGCTTGGCTACTGTGACACCTCGAGTTGCACAATATATTTTCGGATCGCCACTTACATTGATTTGTATTACATGTTTTCATACACATTTATATTTAAGTCGATCGCAATAAAATGTCACTTGCTGCATGCATGCCTGCCTACAATAATTTCAATTTTCGCAGTAATATATAATCAGTGGCGTACATACGGGGGGGTTTTCGGGTTCAAACCCCCCCCCCAGGACCAAAAAAAAAAAAATTGTGATATTATATTATAAGGCCCGTTGCGCGTCATAACATGTTTTAATTTTTACACTGTACAACGGTGCACAGGTATTGTGTGCACTATCGGCTCCTACTCATAAATTCCTTCATGCGCCGTTTAAAGGGATGGTTTTAGTGTTGGTTATTTTTTTTAAACTCCCCCAGAGCAAATTTGAATGTACGCCACTGTATATAATAATAATATAAATATGTGTATTTAATATTCTAGTAGTAGCTAATATGGTACCTAATAATATACTTAAATAATAAAAATTATTACTTTTCGGTTAACGTTTTTACATTGTAATTAAATACGAGTTCAAAGTAAGGAAAAAATATCACACAATTGGTATACAATTTCGGACTTTCGCCAACACTGATTATTCCATCCTAAGATTTACCAAATCTCGTTTGTAAGAGTCAAAACTACAAAAACCATTCGGGGTTTGACCAAATTATTACCGGTTAGGTTTTACCGAAATCAATCGGTAAATGTCCGGAATTTGGATATTTACCGACAGCAGTCGATAAAACTTAGGATTTACCGGTAAAACACCCCAAACATTCAGACAAGGACACACCTGCTAGCCTGCAACAACTGTCTAGCTAGATGCAATGTTGCAGACTTAGAATCAGCAAACGAAAATGCCATCGAGAAAGCACTAAATCCGCACAATATAACTCGTTGTATTTAATCTGTGTTACCCCCGATACGTAAAACAAAATATATATATATATATATAATATATTGCGCCCCTTCTTACACGCATATATAAATATCGAAGGGTTGTTACAGTATTATGGGTTATCCGATGATCAATTTTACATCCCCTCCCATATAACATTCGTAATTACGCCACTGATCGACAGGAGGGGCTGCGGGGGATATATTGGGACGGTACCCACGTGTTTTATACGTTCGCGGGGCTAGTGGCAAAAACAGTGGCGGCGAGTGGCAGCTCACGTCCGGCCAGACGCTGCAGACGACCTTGTAAGGTCGTGTATATGTTATGTATTGTATACAGTATATTATAGTATGCGCGCGAGGCGGTTGAGTGCAGTGTGTGTGTGTGTGTGTGTGTGTGCGTGTGCGTGTGTGTGTGTCGTGTACGTGTGCAGCGTGTGACCTTGACGGTGCGGCGGTTGTGCCGGACGTTTACCTCGCCGCCGCCGCCGACGCTTAATACCGAAGACCGGTTGCACGGTTCGCTCTTCCTATATACGTTTATATTATAATGGTGTGTAATATCATCGTATGCGGTGGTACGCTGTTATTGTCTTTCTGGCCGGTGTGACGACCGTCAAGATCGATTAAAAAGCGAAAAAGAAATGGTGAAGGAAAAAAATAAAACGCGAGTAAAAAACGGTCAAACAGGCGGCCGCGATAAATCGCCGACGATCGCCACGGTCGACGACGACTTTCTCATGGCGCCGTTATGACCGCGTATACGTACTTATTGCAGCAACAAATCTCGTAGAATCCGGTCTTATTGTCGGGCGATCAATAAATTGGCCATCTTTCTAAAAAGTCTTTTCCGAAAAATCGAAATCGACTTTTTACCATTAACATAATATTATATTAATTCGCCGCCCCCTGACATCAAACGTGCGAGACGATCCAGAGGAGAAACGTTTTTCGTAGCTCCTCGGTGATCGCGTTTTATACTCGCATTATATTTTATCGTAATATAAATAAGATGCAGTGGTGGCTATAAGGTGGACTGTGGAGGGGGTTGAAGAACGATAGGTGGATCGGCCCACAACCCTTGAGATTTGATATTTTTAAATTTATTATATCGCTCGCTGGCCTAACATCACCGACACGTACGTAGGTATCTACATATTTTCGAATATTTAGAATTTCCTTGCATATATTTTTTCGTTTTAACCATGTTTATATACCGTAATATAATTATGCTGATTAAGTCAAAAATCAATTATTAATATATAGTGATATACACGTATCTGTGAGAAATACGCGTAACATCACAAAACACAGTAGTGGTGCCTATCTCATACTTCAAGTGTTGCTTCAGCAACACCTACAAAATGGATCGGATGATAGATTTTGCCGGGTAGTCAACGTAAATGATTACGAAAAAACTATTATCCCTCGGGGTTCTTTTGGATACCGTAAATATTTTAGCTTCCACCACTCTACAAGTAGTGTCTTTAATAATTAAATTTTTATCATCATCCAGTTTTCTTTTTTAACTTCATTGATTATTACGCAATTTGTTAGTTCTACTTTATTATGTTAAAATTGTATTTTATACATTACGTTGTAGTTTTAAGACCTACGTATTATAATGAATTTAGTTTGTAGTACTTGTAAATTAGTATCAGGTCATGTTTATGGTCATATAATATGTAATTGTTGAAGTTTAACGTGCATCACAAAACGTTTTTTATAATTAAAAAATATATATATATATATATTTCTCGACCTAAGAGTATTAGTGAAATTCATGTGCAAAACGAATTTCACAGAACAAAGTACCTACAGTACTGGCCAAGTATTTATAATTTATAACAATTTAATACGTATATTTTGTAACACAAATAATTCTTTCTTTCAAAAAGTCTTAATTGTTTTAGCATTACAATATTATGCAGAGCATAATATTAATGCCATTGCTAGAAACGTTGCTATATGGTATATGCTTTTCATCCGTTTTATATTTAATTATCATATAATACTCCTAAAAGAACTGAATATTTTTAAAACTCGAAAAATGTATCAATTGTGTTATTTTTGTGTAAGTACTGGTACTAAGGGAATTTTTGCTATACCTAATTCGAAATTTAAAATTTAAAATTTGGGCCTGTAGAGAATATTTAAGGCATAAAAAAATGTAAATAGATAGTTAATACATAGTTAACAAGTAAAAAAAAAAAAGAGAGACGTATAGATGATGATAGAGAGTGCTTGCCGCAGTCGTCAATTTTGTAAAGAACAAACTATAAATGTATCAAATAAAAAATATTTTAATATAAATTAAATATATTATACAATATATTTAACATTAAATATATTAATATAAATACATAAGTATGGCCGATTTGTGAAAAAATTAACGACAGTCCAGGACCTGGGAGGGTGGGCTGTCCTCTGGAAATATCTTCAGCAACACCGATTGCTTTCTAGAATAGCCACCACTGACAGAATATAACTTACAACTGCAGAAACCAAGGTGGATGTATAAAGTGTAAAATCTCCGCTAATCGGTTGATCGAAAAATATCGTTTTATTTTATTGTTAATTAAATATGTCGTTAAAGAGTTATTATGAAATTTCGTCAAAAAAAAATGAAAACCTAATTCGCCATTCGAGGCAGTTCATAATACAATGGGTTAGCATTGCTTTGCGTTAACAAAGACATTCCTATTTAATATAGATATTATTATTTAACGCTTTGCAAAGCAAAAAAAAAAGACATATGTTTTATTGTAATTATTATGTCAGTTTTCATTTAATCATATTTATGTCACATTTTAATACATTATATAGTACCTTTTTTTTCTTCTTAAAATAGGTATATTAAATTTTTAAAATTATTATTATAGTATAAATATATAATTACATACACATAATACATATACTATATATACATTGTATAATATATATATATATATATATATTGTGTGTGTGTGTATGGTGAAAACTGGTCCAAACATGTTATGAGGAGTGAATTGGCTCTATTTTTGCCACCGCCCCCCCCCCTCTTGAATATCATATACATATAACTGTCACTGTAAATAATAATAATAATAATAATAATAATAATAATAATAATAATAATAATAATAATAATAATAATAATAATAATAATAATAATAATAATAACAAATTTATACGCGTATTATATCACGTGAAACGTATAGAGGGCGACCGTTTTCCGAAGGTCGTTTTGAATATTGTCGAAACACGACTTTCTTTTATATGATAATTTCGTTACAATGTACTATGTGTTCTTGCACGGGAAATTCTTAACTGCGCGTTTTAAAACACGTCCATATATAAGTATTAATATCGTCGTGTATATAGGTAGGTCGTCGTAGTAACGTGATTTTTTATTATAACTATTATTTGCGATAATCATTTTTTTTTTTTTTATGAAAACTTTAAATGTCGATATAGTCATTTTTCTTTTACGTTGCAGCAAACAGTAGGCTGTCGTCAGCATTAAACGCAGTGCTTCTACTGTACACTTACATACGCGCGATTGTGAGAAGCGTTCTCCGAAATCGAAATATTCAACGCACTTATAAAATATATTCGTTTAAATATCCTATGCAATATGACGATGTTTTCATCGCTATACGTTTCGATATTAGTATAATATGCTTACCTTATACTATATAAGTGTACCACTTGTATGCCGATCCGATAAATAATATTGATCACTTTAGGATTTATTATAATATATGTGTAAATGAACGCGTTCGCAATGTATGAAAAAAGGTTGAGACTTTTGGGACATCATGCATATGTTTATTTAACGAATCTAGTGTGGCGTCGCGCGGTGAGATTAATTAGATGCCGTGTATATATGTAAATATATTCACTAATAAATTATTACAAAACACAATGCGAATATTGAAAAAAAAAAATTATTTACGAGAAATTTCAAAATATACATTAATATTTACATTTATACCAATAAATATAAACAGTGGAATAAACACAAATTATTGTCTAGATCTCTTTAGAGGTATTTTTAAGCGTGTTGTGTTAAAAACTTGTAAAAGAAAAATAATTCAAAAACTATTAAGTAGGTAGATCACGTTTTTGTCGAATATTAGTTTTGATTTATTTCCTAAGAAATATATAGGTAGATATAGATTTTATAATTAAATATTAATATTAATGTAATAGATATAATATGTTGTAAAAGAAACAACCCTTCATTTTTGGCATGAATATACGAGTATAACAAAGAAAATTGAACGTTTTGACATATTTCTTATTAATAATATAACAAATGATCAAATCGTATTTACCTTTACTGATAACTTTTATTGAACAATGCAATATTCTATACGAGTATACCAGAGACTTAAACGTAATTTAAAATATTATAAATATTACGCTTATTTTTATTTTTTTCAGTATACTCATAAATAAAATAATTAGGTTTAATCAAACTCCTAACCGACCAGCTTTAACCGTCAAGCGTTAAAATTCGTTAAAACAAACAAAAATCTAAATATACGCCTAGTTTATACGTCTTGTCTAATATCAATTTGTACCGTTTTGACATAAGAACGCTGGCACAAAAATCAGGACTGAATTCGATAAAAAAAAAAGTCAATAAATTATTATTTACTAATTTATTTAGAATGTGTAAAATAAGCAACTTATACGCAAAATGAAATTTTGTCTAGAAACGTGTTCGATTCAAAACGCGAATATTTCAAACACAGAACACTCATAATATTTTGTATACATTTAGCAATTCTGCATTGCAATTCCAGTTTCTAGCAATAATTTTGCTACCGTAGTAATTTACACATATTTAAATATATGATGTGGAAAAAGTAGGAAATATGTAAAATGCCAAAGGTACACCACATCATTGGGCAATTCTAGTGTAAAGAGAACGTCACACCCGCGTATTTTTTATGTATGTGTATATCTAATGGGCATAATAATGTAGCAAAATAACATTACGCGTTGAGTACTATGAATTTTGGCGTTTATACCGAATTAAATAATTTAAACAACTATTAACGAATTTAAAGTTTTTCGAAATGTTATTTTTGCAATTATAGATGAAAAACCCGAATTTTGGTTTTTGGTAAAAATCGCAAGTGTCGTCAATTTTTCCGGGGTTTTTACGATTTTTTTTTTTTAGTTTTTCTGTGCGCTTAAGAAAGCTTTTGAGAAAATCGAAAAACATGTAGAATATAAAATACCTGCAACCAAATATGATTTATATATATACAACTGTTCACAGGACAAACTAGAAAAAAAAAATAGAATAACACATCATTCGGTTCGTTCAAAATCTAAACCAGATTATAAATAAAAGTAAATACTTCATAAGAACTAAAATTTAAAAAGAAAAAAATTGTTTTTATGACACATATACAATTCGCCCAAATGCCCAATATAATATGTCATTTTTTTTTTTTTAGTTTGCTATAATAATTATATGATATTCTTTTTTTTATCTTCGCATTGTTTGTTCACTCTTGATGACGTCATCTATATACCTATATGGTATACGAGTATCTACAATCTATACGGTGTAATATACTTTTTAATTTGACGACCGACGTTGCGATAGATATTATTATTATTTTTATTATCAAAAGTTTTTTTTTATTTCTGTCTGATTTATTATAATTGTTACAATACACCTATTACCTATACAAACGTGCGTTACAGATTTCATTCTTTCCACTCGCCACTCGACAAGATTAAGAAACTAATCGGTATACTTTCGTGTGATGCAAACTGTATAAACGCGCGTGATTTCTTCACTATCGAAGAATGCGGACAATAATATAATATTGTTACGGAATTCAAAACAAACTCGGACGACTATAAATCCAATAAATCTATTATCTGTCCTTTTATAAGATGCATCAATGGGGGTCGAGGTCGTTGATTTCGATATTTTGAGTTCAAAAATCATATTATTATATGGGTATGTCTGCATGTGCAGCGTAACACAAGTACGACCGCGCGACATAGGTATTTACAATGTTATATAGAATATGTGAACCTTAAACTGTACATCGTTTCTGTGAAGTAAATACGTAAATAAGAGTTTTTAATTTAAAATTTGCGAAACTATATGCGCAATTAAAATGGCATTTTATTACATATCATTACTAATTACACGTAGTATTTTATAAAATATAATTATTATAAAAAAAAAGAATAATCAACCGAATAATTATTATAGATTTACTGTTTTCAATACAGCTTTTATTCATTCACTGAAGATATATGTTATTAAAGTTGGAAAATTATTTTTTTAACATACATATATTGTGATCAAAATGTTTTTTTCTTTTAAGTTCAAGTGGCGGCATTAGGGTCATTGGCTATTGGTTTACTGCAAGTATACAATTATATACGATACTATATATAATTAGTTATAGATGTTTCAAAACATTTTACATTCATTACTCCCGAGTAAATTATATTTACAAAATAAAACTGTAGTATTGTAATACGTCTTTATGCTCGCACGTAGCTTTAATAATATTATATTATATATCTCGTGATAGAGTACCAATCATTCGACTGAATCAATATTCGTAAACATTAAAAAAAAAACTACCATTATACATCAAAATCGTTGAACATTTTCGAATTACTATTATAATTTTAATAATTTCGTGAAAACGTATTATTATAAAAGAAGTCTGTATCGTTTTAATAATAATATACATTTTATTTTTACGCAACTACTATTGTACCTAGATTTTATTATTATTATTATTATTATTATTATTATTATTATTATTATTATTATTATTATTATTATTATTATTATTATTATTATTATTATTATTATTATTATTATTATTATTATTATTATTATTATTATTATTATTATTATTATTATTATTATTATTATTATTATTATTATTATTATTATTATTATTATTATTATTATTATTATTATTTATTTATTTATTTATTTACTTTGCAAATAAAATATATAAAAGAAACATTTCCGCCGATATTATCCAACTACATTACAAAACCATAGTAACGAAAGTGGAACTCGTATATATATATATATATATATATAATTAAATATACTTATAATAACTTTGTTTATACTCGTGAGTATATATATACGTGTATTATAAAACTCTTGTATTATGAATTTAGAGTTAAGCAACCGTTGATTTGTTTCGATATACAATATTTCTCTGAAAAATTCATTTTATTATGCTAATATATGATATCGATCAACACTTTATATTGTTTAATGCGGTTACATAATATATTAGTGGATGTCATCATATTTTAATGTCATTATTACCAAACATACAAACAACCCGGTTTTATTTTATTACTTTTAAACTAATTTGATCTTATTATATATATATATATATATATATATATATATATATATATATGTATATATAATATTATACATATTTATTTATATATATAAATATATCTTTATATATAAATTTCGACTGTCCGTGTGTATGTCACTGAACTCCTCCTGAACGACTAGACCGATTTTGATGAAACGTTTTGTATATATTTGAATGGGTCCCTGGATGGTTTATATCAAGGGTCGGCAACCTTTTTAACCGTGTGGGCCATATTTTTTTTCATATTTTCATCGAAGGCCACATTAATAAAAAACAAATTTTACATATGATATAAAACTAATAATGTTATCATTATTCAATTTATAATATCAGTTCACATCAGTGTTTTTTCACATGTAAATATGAGTATAAAAAAATATAAGTTTCTTTGTAGAAAAATTTGCTTTTAGGAAAAAATTTAATAAAAAATGTAAAATTGTAAACTAAAGCTATTTCTAATGCGTTAGATTAGAATACATTTTAGAAAAATCCCATAAATATATGGCCGCATGTGGCCCGCGGGCCGCAGGTTGCCGACCCCTGGTTTAGATTCACAATTGGACCCTGCAGGTCCAATGAGTGAGGGTAGCTAACACGGGAAATTTTAGGATTCTAGACGTTAAACAGTTACCACGATGACCATTTAAATTGTTATTGAGCTTACAATAACAATAAGCTGCATTACAAACTTTATTTGATCAACACAATAAATTAATTCTGCTGTTCAGAATTTCTCTAGAACGAATGCCAGAAGATGACTAAAAAATTGGAGTTAGAGCTGACAAAACATCTTTTGGCCAACATGTAAGACAATATAATGCACCGACAATATAGATGAAGTGGCGTTCGTTATAGTTGGTGAAGAATTTGACTCGCGTGACATAATTCTTCATCGTAGAAACGGTGATGTTCATCGAGTCTCGGGAACTCATCCATGATGCGGTAATTTACCATACCCGATTTTATTTTGCAGAGGAGAATACGGATATCATTTCAACACAAAATTGAGAAATCAGTGAACCAAGTTTCTAACGACACTATAAAGCTTTTTTGTGATTTATTTCACAGAGTTTTTCCAAATACTTCTCCGAGTGTTCCCACGTCACCCATTTTTTTCATTTTTTGTCCGAAGAGAAGAGAGGATATATTATTATATTTAAATATTACGCTTTTTCGGCGAGGCATTTCAATAATTTTATAATTTTTTTTCCTTGATATTTTTTTTAAAAAAATTTCATTTAAAACTGCTCACGGGTGAAGCCGGGTAATTTGAGAGCAGCATTTTATATAAAATATCTAATTGAAGTATATTATATTTATAATACTGCAATTTTCAAAATAATTGTAATGGCGTAAAATAAACATTACAAAGTAATGTTGGAGTTGCGATTTTATAAATATAAAATGTTCATTACGATTGCGGTGTTAACTTGAGTTATTGCCTATTTAAAGGGAAGTAAACTCAGAGAACCTTGTGGAAAACCAATTACAGTAAAATAAGGTATGTGCAATATTAATAGTTACGAATAAAGTAGGATCCATTTTAAATAAAGGTCGGAACACTTGTGCTATACGAAAAAGTGTTCACAAATGACAAAATGAAAAAATAAAAAACATCATAAAACAACGATATTAGGTAGACTGTTCGCTTCGTTCAGAATTTTAAACTTTAATTTGCTCCTATACCGAGAAGTCGTGAAGATTAACCATTGTCATCCAATCGATATTCTTATCGCGGGCATCGAATTATAATATCAGTTATGTATTCAATCGAACAGAGATGGTGGTGAAATATTTCTCGATTATCTATATTTTCAAAAACCAACGAATCTATAATATTATGATAAATTTATTGTAAAACAATGCGTATTATACAGTAGATCGCTTTTCGTTTTAAAGCCACACACGGCACACATCGTATACTTTGTTATTTGTGACCAAT
Source organism: Slavum lentiscoides (assembly GCA_032441835.1). NCBI lineage: Eukaryota > Metazoa > Arthropoda > Insecta > Hemiptera > Aphididae > Slavum > Slavum lentiscoides. Next base: position 564,737 of record CM063716.1, read on the forward strand.
TAGTTCGAAATAGCTATCACTCCTACAGGTCCGCTCGTTATTAAAGTCGTTTTTTACCGCGCTTCCTTCGAGCGTAGGCACGTTACAAAATGTTTTTTAATAATATTAAATTATAAATGGCTAAAGAATTTCTAATTTACACTTCTAATTATATCTTATACGGTTTTTTTACGCAACAATTTTTTTTTTTTTTTGGATCATTATATCGTGTTTCGGATTATTATATGTTTTAATACCGCGTGAACAAATAATAATAGTAATAAAAATAATAAAATACAAAGTACATTCGTGTGTCTCCTCGAACATTACCTATCATTATCGGCGAACCATTTCTATTCGATATCGTTATGTGTTTTTTTTCTTTAGTACATTTGAGGGGAATATGTACTTTTTAATGTGCCATTTATATTATGTTAACACGACCGAACAACGCGCGTTTGACGGACTGTAGAGGTTAGAGAATACGCGCGTTAGGGAATAATGCGCGCGAACGTGCGATTTTATAATGTACCGTGCATAAGGCATACAATATTATATTATTACAATATACGAATTGACCGGCTGTTGCGATTTAAACGCGATTCCGATTAATCACCCGATCGCGGCGAACAACACGTGTCAAGTGTGTGTGTGTGTGTGTGTGTGTGTGTGTGCCGATTTCTTTAATCGTTCAGATAATAATATATCAGCTGACATTTACGCTAGTGCATAACGTATATTATATTTTATACACTATAGTCGCCGTTTTAATCGATATACGTACACAACACAATAAGACCATTAAGACACGCGATCTTTTCTTTTTTTATGCTGTTCAGTTGTCAACGTATGTTCACTCGTGTTTTCAGTAGGTACGTCATTTGACGGCGGTCGAGCGTAGGTGTGCTGCACGCGTGCGTACACTCAACGATTAAAGTGGGTTCAACGGTTCAGGGGACGCTGTTTTTTAATAGCTTTAGTACGTCTTGCAATTGTTTTTCACTTCAACCACCCCACTGGTCACACATTTTACAGGTATAATATATATATATATATATATAAGACGATGGCCACGAAAGAATTCGCAAAATATAGAGAAAGATGGTAAAAAATTGACTTTGGAGGGCTGGTGGTCATAAAGGCCGAAACCCACAACAACAACAACAACAAGATATAAGGCGATCATAAATACTTGTGCGTACCTATATGTGGAAAATGAAAAATAGACGACTAATATCTTTCACCCACTTTGTGTCCATCGACTATCACACACACGCACACACTATAGGGCTTTGCATATTTTTAGTTAATGCGTTTACTTTTATTCGATTCCCAGCGAATAATGCGTATTGTTTTTACGCGGTAATGTTTGTTTTTGCCTGTGAACATTTTTTGCGTGTCTAGAAGGAGTGCTGCTCCGTCGATCTTTACCACGCGCGTTACTTTCCAATGGCTCAGTGGTTTCTAACATTTTATGAGCATGACCCCGAAATTTTTAATTCGACTTTTAAAGAAAAAAAAATCCGTAATAATATTGCGAACGTTATTTTCGCGTATGATTAGTACAAAAACGAGTAAAAAATTACAAAATTGAAAAAAAATTTAGTGATGTGCAGGTACTGCGGTAGACATCGGTTTACAGAAGCAGACACAATTAAACAGAGATTTTAGAGTTGTGTATTATTATTTTGAATTTGGAACACTAATCAATTATAAATCGTCGTACCTATATTAGAAAACAGTTTGTGAACGAGGCTATAAATAATATAGTTAATGATTAAGATAGGTAATATAAATTAACTATAAGATAAACGGCTATAAATATTGGATAAATATTTTAATATAACGTACCTACTCGTATATGAAATTAATACGGATTTTGCGGCGAATGAAATTTCAAACGCTTTTAAAACATTTTTTGGTATTTCAAAAATGCTACGTAATTATGTAGCTGAAAATCGCTGGTAACATTTTCAAACATTTTTTTCGATGTACTTATACTTAATATAAATAAAACGAATAACTAGTTTAAGCGTTTCGAAAGTTTCCAATAATTAATTTTAGAATACTATAATAAAAAGAATCGGAAATTCGGTTTAGTAAAAACCGCATAGAAATTGTCAAAGACATTTTTAATGGTTATTTGCGATTTTTTCGGGTATAACTATTATAATACAAGTATAATGAGAAAACAATACAGTACTGAGAAAACTCGACCCGGTCGAACTGAAAATAGCGGCACTTTTTCCGACTTTACACGACAGTGCGCTCAATGACAAGAAAAAAGACGGAAAAATTCGAACGTGACGTGAAAATCAATCGGGTATCGTGCGTGGGAGGAGGTGGTGCGTGACACAGCGGTCGCACAGCACAGCACAGAACTCGCCGGTGCGGTGGCCGTACTACTATACGCATATTCTACACACTCCTATGGAGTACACATACATACATAATATGATGTATACGCACGCGGTGGCACACTCGCACTGCAATGCGTATTGCCGCGAAAGTGAAAGACCGCAGTGCGTCCGATCTCGCGGTGACCCAAAAAAACCGGGGCGAGGGCACGGCACGAGATGCACGCCGGCGGACAATGAAATGCGCGTATTTGTTTACCGCGTGGGCAACTATTATATATATATATATATATATATACATATACGCGATATAGGTACAGCCGTACATAGATACGACTGTACGACTATAATATTATATTATTGTTGTTCGCGTGTATATTATAATATTTTATATACAATTTTACGCACGCGGTCTCGCGAGTCTACTTATATTATTTAGAATGTTATTTTATCATCATCATCATCATCATCATTATTATTATTATTATTATTATTATTATTATTATTATTATTATTATTATTATTATTATTATTATTATTATTATTATTATTATTATTATTATTATTATTATTATTATTATTATTATTATTATTATTATTATTATTTATTATTATTATTATTATTATTATTATTATTATTATTATTATTATTATTATTATTATTATTATTATTATTATTATTATTATTATTATTATTATTATTATTATTATTATTATTATTATTATTATTATTATTATTATTATTATTATTATTATTATTATTATTATTATTATTATTATTATTATTATTATTATTATTATTATTATTATTATTATTATTATTATTATTATTATTATTATTATTATTATTATTATTATTATTATTATTATTATTATTATTATTTAAAAAATTTACTCGGATTTTTCCGGTGTTCACCACCTGTATCGGGTCTAGGCCAAGATACAGGGGCTTCGACATATGTGTCCATTTGGCATTCGTGCACATTCTCGCTCCCTCTGGTCTCTACATTGCATCAATATTTAGGAACTTTCTAACTGTATGTGTACTGTGTTTATGATTGTCGCTTTTTGTAGTGTAACATATATATTTTGATGCATTCCCCGTATTTTCAGACTATTATGCAATGTACGTGGTATTACCCCTGTCGACGATAGTACAATCGGCACAATTATTACTTTATTCATTGCCCATAGACGTCGTACTTCTTGTGCCACATCTGTATACTTTTGAATTTTCTTTGTGTACGTTTCGTGAACGTTTTGCGTGTTCGGAATTGCAATATCAATCAGGTATGTGATTTTTTTTGTGTTTATCTGTTAGTGTGATTTGTCTGGTCTATTGCGATGTATTGTTTTATCTGTAATCAGTGTTCTGTCGTAATATAATTTGTGAGTTTTATTTTCATATACTGTTTGTGGGTTATATTTGTAATATGGTGTTTGTGTCTGAATGAATTTATGGTTAAGTGCAAGCTGTTGGTGTATGATGTTTGTTATTTGATTATGTCTGTGTAAGTAATCTGTTTGTGCTAGCATTTTGCATCCTGATGTGATATGTTGTATTGTTTCTTGTGTTATATGACAATATCGGCATGTCGTGTCGTGTACTGTGTCGTCCTTAAGTATGTACTTTCTGTAGTTTTTTGTGTTTATAACTTGATCTTGTATGGCTATCATAAACCCCTCAGTCTCTCCGAACAAATCCCCACGTGTCAGCCAGGCGTTTGATGCTTCCTTATCAACCTTAATTTTGTTGATCTCATGTGGGTGTCTACCATGTAATTCCTTCCGCATCCAAGCCAACTTCTTTTGTTGCGTTGTGATTACATCCTCTGTAATTTTGTGTGTGGAATGTAAATTAAGTGGAGTATATCCTGTATCTGCGCGTACAATTGCTGCATGCAGCGTTGATGATGGTTGCTTTGTGTGAAAAAATTGTCCTGGTGTGTTTATCTGTTTGTTGTGCAGGTTTTGTATATCTATCAATCCACGACCACCCTCATGGCGTGGCAGGGTGATTCTCTCAACTGCTGATTTTGGATGGTGTTGATTGTGTTGCGTTAATAGTGTTCGTGTTTTTCTTTGGAGTGCTTCTATTTCTGTTTGTGTCCAATGTATAACTCCAAATGTATATGTAAGTGTGGGAATGGCAAACGTATTTATAGCTTTCGTTGTGTGTCTTCCATTTAAATGAGTTTTTAGTATCTGTTTTATTCGTGTGATATACTTCTGTGTGACTATTTCTTTATTATTATTATTATTATTATTATTATTATTATTATTATTATTATTATTATTATTATTATTATTATTATTATTATTATTATTATTATTATTATTATCGCGGCGTGGCGCGCGTTTTCTTCCACTTTTATTTTATTCTACATACAAAGTGTGTTGAAAAATATACCTAGACTGAAATTCATACAGAAAAACGTTTAACGCTATTCTGTAATAATGTATTATACTAGAGATAATTTCTAGTTTTTTTTTATTATGCGATTCGTATGTCGTTAATAAGTCTAACCAGTCATTGACAGTGCGCGTTTAAACTTGGACATTTCGTGTAGAATCGTGTCTTCACCATATGTGGACGGTGTCGGGCGTGTTACGGAACAACGCGCGTGTGACGCGAGGTGAATTTGCGGATTTCCGTTACGATGATTGGACTGTATAGTTTCGGGATCATATCCTAACACCCGTGTTTCATCGCTCTTAATAATAATAATAATAATTGATTTTATAATATTTTCGGTGGTTAAGAAACTCGATTATTGAAAATGATAGTGAAACATTATAATCGGCTGAGGTATGGACACAGAACAAAAATGAAGACGAATCGATAAAAGCATTTGAGATGTGGTGTCTATGTATAGACGTATGCAAAACTGTATTAACTGGATGGATATAGTGTAAAATTATCAAGTGCTGCGTCGAATAAATAAACAACGGAGTAAGGACAATGGTAGATACGGTAAAATCGGGAAAATTGCGATTGTCAGGCAACGCTTCTATAAATTGAACTCGGTACCAACGAGTGTTCCTCCCACTGTTTGTTTATTCGTCTACATCCTCCTCGAATCGGTTCGCAATACATAGCGGTTGACCAGACTGATGTATATCCGTTCGTTAGACGGGGGAATGGAGGAGTCGTACCGCGGTACCGCGAGTAAATCACTGAGGTCTGCAGCCGCCACTTTCTCGCGCGACAAGGGTCGAACAGGTGGACGGGGGAGAAAGAGAAAGGGAAACCACAGTTGTAGTAAACTATAATAACGAGACAAATATTGGAAAACGCCGCACGATATGTCCGTCGCTAAGGACGCGGGTCAGTCGGCTTAGGCGGGTACACGACGACGACGACGACGACGAAAAATCGGATTTTCATAAAATATAACATTTACTTTGCGAAACGACGCAAACAACTCTAGTGGCGATTCTCTCGGATTAAACACACACACAAAAAAAAAATAATAATAAAAATAACGAGACGAGAAGAAAACAGACTGTAATGGATTTATGATCCGTATTTGTATACAGACGTTATAAATACACACCGCGGTTATGTTGCTGCGTACGTAGGTATTTTAATAAAAATAAAAAAACTATCTCCACACTGTTCTAGAAAACTTACGAACGCACGAGAAGTATTATACTGAAATATCTGTATAATTATTTATTTAACCTGAATATTTCGGTAATTGATTTTAATTACGATTATATCGTTGGGATCCCATAATTATTGTTGTATGCGCGCACAATGCACGCGCTATATTATTATTATTATTATTATTATTATTATTATTATTATTATTATTGTTACGAACGAACGTTGTGGGAAATACGCGAATTATATTTCACGCGCGTTTCGCGAGTATAGATACTCTTATTTTGTACAGTCCTGTTGACTGTCGTACACTGTAATACGCAATAATTAGGTCGATCCAGTTTCCATTTCACTCGGCCGTCCGCCACAGTTTTTTTTTGTCTTCGCTACACGTGCTTATTAACGTGTTACATGTAATTATAATAATTTTTTTTTCATCCGCCAAGAACGTCTTTCTAATTTTATGTTATCGAAAAATATTTTATAATTTATCGTTTGATATCGATGTTACCGATTGCGTACACAATCTACAGGCACATATTTTTCGGTGAAAATAGCGAGTTGTAACGTATTGGGGGGAGGGGGGTTTTGAAGACATATATATATATATATAATTATATAGTATACTAGCTGTATATTTCTATTATTACTATATATACCTATATAAAGCGTTATTGCGATCACAAGACTTATAATCTAAGACTTAGTCCATATCTTAGACTCTACTGAAAATAATATACGGTTTAGGTTGAGTTTAATTAGTTTCACATCAATTACCTTGTTTTAAAATGAATGTATATTGTCGAGCTTGCAAAATTGAACTTAAAATCGTTGACCGTTTAGTTGCTTATTTTTCCGGTCGTCCAAGTGAAAACAACACCAGCTATAAGCGATGTTTTTGACGTTACAATCAAATGATTTTTCCCCGATTTCGAGACTTAAGAGACTTGTGAATCGCTGATATAATAATATTTCGGTGACAAAACGCTCTCACGTTGCACAAAAATTGATACGCACGTGTTAATATAGATGCGACACTAAAACGCGACCAAAATCGGTTCGATAGTCATTTCCCGCGTAAAATGTGTACGATTCTTCATGATGAACAGTGGCGAACTTAATGCCAGGAAAACTGTGAGTCAAAAGAGTCGACCGTTTTCAAAAGAGGACATTTGTTAAAAACTACCTATTTTTGTTCAACTCATCGATTTTGTTTAATTGACATTTTACTAGTGTGAAGAGCGGGCGAGAAGTGATAAAAAAGAAATTAATTATAAAATATATATTGATGAATGTCGTTATATTGACTGGGACATTTTAGCGTTTTTAGATATTTTTGCGTGTTCATTTGAAGAGTGCCCCCCGCGGGGTCTGCGAAAGCTACGGACGATTGCCCAGGACGCTGATCACAAAGGGGCGCTGTATTGACAAAAATCATACTGATATTTTTTTTTTTAAATTATTATTGATTTTAATCAAAATTTTCTTCTAATTCCCGAGGCTTGTGGTTTTTTTTATCTGTTTCCAAGCAAATATATTAGGTATACAATTGATGTTTAAAAAAAGCTCGATGATTTTGGCTAGTAAGATATTTTAATTGTGGGTAAACTAACACTCTGAACCCCTGGATTCCCCTAGATTGGGGAAGAGGTAGAGGGGAAGAAAAACGTAAGAAAATTAAAATGTATATGTGTATAATATAATAATTTATAAATAATATTGTATTATTATCGTGTTTCAGACCCGGACGCGCGAAGTCCGCGTCGCGATATAAGCGGCGACGGTGGTGCAGCGACGGCGGCGGCGGCGGCGGCGGCGGCGGCAGAAAGAGAAATCTGGTCGGATCGTTCGGTACGATAAATGGACGCCGCGGACTCAAAATGTCCTTGATACACTGAAAAAAAAAAAAGAACAATAATAATAATAATAAAATTCTCGTCGGTCATACGGATCCCGTATACACATAGCGTGTACTACACATTATATTTATATATATGTATATGTGTGTGTGTGTGTGTGTGTGTGAGTGCGCCAAACAGAAGTCTCCGCTCGGTAATTGGATCGTGTGTTGTTCGGGTTTCGTTTTATTTTCCCTTTAATCTCTAATTATTTAAGACACAAGAGACACTTTGTTTTTATTGTTATTAAGTATATACTTATTACAATATAACACACACACGCGCGTATATTGTTTTTGCTTTTCCTCTCGCACAATACGAGTGTCTCGTGAGCGCCGTCGATGACCGCGACCGCGCTGCCGTACTACTATAATATACGTATTACGCGTATAGTAAACGTACAAACACGCACTACTATATGGGTACGTGTCACGTCCACTTAGTGAAACCATTCTTTTCACGACGAACTGGAATACTGGATGGTCCCTGCAGACTGAAGACCACTGGGGCGTGGTAAATCTTTTTTTTTTTTCTGGACGAGGGTGAAGGAAATTGCTCCAAGCAAATTTAGTGGTTGGAGGAGGGCAGTGGGTAATTTTGCAGGACGTAGTGTCTAATAAAAATTTATTTTATTATAATTTATTAATTTATACAAATTATAGCAACAGGAAAATCAATATAAAAATAAGTATGTAAAAACGAAGAAAAATCTCTGCTACAAAGCAATATGGATGTTTATAAATATATATATATATATATTTAGCAAAGAAAAAAAATACGATTATTTATTTAAAAATGATTTATGTGGAGGATGGGTTATTTTTTGTAAAGTTTGCTCTTATAGTAAAAATGTTCGTAACGCCATTGTCTGCAGGACGTCTAGATAAAATAAATCGAACGAAATTACGAAATGTGTGGCTGTTTACAGTTCACGCAACGGACAAATTTACATCGTGTACCTAATTAAAAATTATTCGTAACCCGGATCACTTTTCATGTGAAATGAATAGGTTCCATATCCGCAAATTCTATGTAAATCGTTTAATGAAATGTGCGAAACATTCGTAATAACTAAATAATTTATTATTCATTAAATGTATAAAATTAGTTACTAATCACGGTGTTCTAAATGAATGATTCGACATCGTGTTATTGAAAAAAAAATCAACAGCTTTATTTGTAATTAGCAGGATTATTTAGCAGGATTGATAATAATCATAGATCCACGGGCGACTTTTATATATTATTATATAAAGAACACATACATTGAAATTCTTTATCGCGTTCGTGCGAAATTCAAAAATTCATTATCAGCCAATCGGTCGAATAGATAGTTTATTTTAAAAACAAATCTTTTTTGGCGTCGCGCCGCGACAATCGTTTCCGAAAAGAGATCATTTTATACTACTTACTAATTTATCCATTTTGCGATCTTAATGTCCACTCGCATTCTGTAATTTCGTAAAATTTTACAATCTCGATGATATCCAGTTCACGGTTTCGCTACCTTAGATGTACCTGTACACTGAAGATTTTTTTTTTTTTTTTTTAGAGTCACTCTAGGTAGAGTTCTCTAAATGTTAGTCAAGGTAGTGTACACAACACCTAGACCACTCTAGAGGTTGCCTCTCTAGACCCTAGCTAGGCAAAATAGAGTAACCAACAATAATCAATGTACACGAAAATAACTAGGCTCCGTAGTTAGAGCAGTCAATATGTCTATTTGTCATAATGTCAAATACATTAAACAGATCACAGGCAAATATTTGAAAATTAATATTAATATTAATCGTATCGTATTCTATAATACAAATTATTATAATTATTATTATTATTATTATATTAGTAAAGTTATTCGATATTGTTTACATATTTTTTTCTAAATTATTTCTACGATGTGCGATAATTTCCATAAGAAGTGGTACCTTTTACATTGACTTCTTTTAGTAACTTTGCGCGCGCACTCCACCCACAACTTTTTCGTTCTTTTTTTTTTAAATTTCTTGTGTTATTATTATTATTATTATTATTATTATTATTATTATTATTATTATTATTATTATTATTATTATTTAAACTACACATTACAACTGCAGCTGCAACGTGTTTGCGGTCCGACGTTTTTCGTACGGAAAATTGTCATCAACTACACCATGACGCGCTCTCAACGAGAAAAATATCATCTATAATATTAATGTACATGAGCCATAGCTGACTGAACTAGACAGATTAGCTCTACGCGCTCACTGTGACTGCTCTGTTTAAAGCAAATTTCTTTATGGCATGTAAACAGACATTTAGTGCAGTCTAACTAGGCCCCGGTCTAACATTCTAGCTATATTTCTCTCTGTACAGGTACGTCACAATAGTGCGGCCAACGACAATATATAATAATATATAACATTATAAATATATAGACAACACTTGCAGCTGTCGCGTGTCGACGTGTATTAATATCGGCCGTAATGTAATATTTAAAAGGATCGTCGTCGTGACGTCCGCACGAAAGTCGTCCCCGCGGCAGGAGGTTATCGAAATCCGTACATCTCTCTCTCTCTCTCTCTCTCTCTCCCCTCCCCAAGCACCGCAGTAATATATTATTACAATAATAATGGATTTTTATTTTACGTATACATACCTATGCGTACGGTGGTTGCGATCGCGTCCGAGGAGAGCATTCACAGACCTTCGCCTTCCCCCTCCTCTCCCCACCCCTCCCAGCGCATTGTGACGGTTTACGATTTTTTATACATTTACTACACGCGCCACCGCGGAGAGAGAAAAAGTCCATTTCGAGAGTGTCTTATAGTAGAGCACCAGTTCCGGGTCCGGGCGTCGTGATGATGGTAACGCATATTGACTGTTGCGTATTTAGCGTGGTATTCGAATCATTTTTTTTTTTATTTAAGATACTGACCGAAGCGAAGAACACGTCTTATTGGCTTTACGATAACGTGCCTTTTTTTCTTAAAATTGTGTTGTGAACACTTTTTTTTTTTGTAGTAAATCACGTCCGGTCAGTACATTATTTGTCTCGATTTTTTCATCAATAGTTTTCTTAAAAACACGGGAAAAACTATCGAAAAATTCCATAAAAAAAAAAAAAAATGGTGATATTATCGATACATATTCGATTTTCACTAAACCAATTTCGATTTTTCTCTAATATATACGATATTCCACAAAAAGATTATTATAATGCAAGATAATACTATTATATAATGTTCTACCGATTTTGAGAATCGTTAGTAAAAAATGTTTTTCTAAGTGTTCTGAACAAATATTATATAGGTACTTTCTTTCAAGGCTAATTTTTGTTTTTTTTTCTGAACCTACTCAATGGGGTTACAAAAATATATGAGTAAAGTTAAAAGTTACATAAAATTATTTTTTTCACTTTAAATTAAAATTAAGAAAAAAAGAACTCGGATTAGTTAAAAATTAAAATTAAAAAAGTACCGCGAGTATGTTTAGAATAAATATTTTTTAAAAAAACTGTAAAATTCTTTCGGTAACCTATTTAATAAAAGGAATTTATAATGCAATAACTGTTATTCGAAAGTGTAAGAAATCAAAATGAAATATGAATTATTATACCGAATATTAAAAGCCTCCATAGACTTTTTTAACATCCGATGCTTATGAATTATTATACGTTTATAAAACATTTCCTACATTAAAAATAAACACCGGGCGTGCAAAAAAACATGCCTTGTTTTTCGGGTATAATTTAAATCCCATTGTTATTGTTACACGTTATGTTCAAGAAAAAAGTAACTGATTGCGATTAAAGTTAATTAAAAAAAAAAACGTAAAACGCTTTAGGTATAATTATAAAGTAAAATTCGAATTTTTAATTTGTAGCTTTCTTACGCCTCGCGTAGCCGTAAAATATTTTTGAAAAATTTCAACTATAAAACTTGTGTTTTATATGCAGCGTTGAACGCTTCGCTTTTCATTCCGATTACAATAACGTGTAGTGTATTTTTTTTCTTTCCTGTTGTATTTCGTAAGTAGATTTCTTGTGAATTTAAATAACGTATAATTTAACTGGTGGATTATGTAAACTAACGATAAAAATCGTAAAGCGAGCCTTTTACTTTTCGACTCGTTTTAATTATAATTTTTAACCTAATTTTCAGTATACGGACTCGTTAATTATGTATTACGATTATTAATTTTTTTTTTTTTTTTGTTCTAAAAAATTATTATATATAAATATGTAGAGAATACTACAGCTCATTTCATTACACTATTTGTGCGCGATATTTTTAGAATTGTTGGCTGACCAGTTTAAAATATCATTACTCTCCGCATTGCAAACTTCGTTTTCTTGGGCATAATTAATTTGGGATAATGACCCAAAATTTTTACCAAGTTTTGCATAAATCATTCGGGCGAGAAATTAACCAAACATCAGGACGAAAACATACTAATAATAGCATATCTATAAAATTAATATTATATCCAATATTATTCTAATCAGTTAATAAATTATGACAGTGATAAACGCATTTGATCCTCGTAATACTAATGGAACTGAATCGTTTCATATAGTGATTATAGTACTTTCAATTTTATCATTAACATCGAAATATTTATCAAATTATTCATGTTCTACAAGAAATTCACACTTAAAATTTATTCTATTATAAAAAAAAAAATTATCTTACGTATTTACACAAAACAAAAAGAAGAATATACATAAAAATCATGGGAAGGATATTAAAACGGGAAGTGAAAAATATTTGAATATTAAAATATTCTGTAAAAACAACCGTGAATGAAATACCAAATTAATAAAAGAAATTAAACGAAAAAAAATGTATAAATTAGAAAAAGCCTACATTATAGAGTTTTTAAGAAGTATTTGAAGAAGAATTGACAGTACACTAAAGCATACATGTACAGTGTACACTAACCAGAGCAATTAATAATTAACAATTGTTGTGTACATTTTGTACAAGAAACATTTTTTACCATACCAGTTCAAATGAACGGAGAGCCCTTAGTCTATGAAAATGGGAAGGAAACTGTTTCTACTACACAAATTATATTATAGTTTTACTCTAAAATTTAGCGTTTCATATTTATTACATATTTCACCCAAATTATATGTGATTTTGGGTCATTCGCCCCAATGAAACATTACGTTTTCTTCGCTATACAGAATAAAATATTTGAATCAGATACGCATTTCATATGCTCGGACGTTCATAATAATAATATTATTATTATTATTACGTATTCCGCGTTCTTGGATTTATAAATATATTATATTATAATATATATTATACGCGTGTTATAAATTGAGTTTCGGGCATACAAGAAGTTCGGTACTACCTCGCATATAATACAACCTATGTTAATAAACATGAAACCGATTAATCTTAAACGAAATCTATTATTTCACCACGGATAGTCCACGTGCAGGAGAGCTGGCACGGTTAAAGAAAGTTAATTGACTTTTCCTCGGTTGTCCGAGCGATACTCGGATAGTGGTGGGCTCGTGCACGTCCTCGTCATCACCACAGTCTATTGTACAACTTTTTGTATATGGTATTATTATTATTATTATTATTATTATTATTATTATTATTATTATTATTATTATTATTATTATTATTATTATTATTATTATTATTATTATTATTATTATTATTATTATTATTATTATTATTATTATTATTATTATTATTATTATTATTATTATTATTATTATTATTATTATTATTATTATTATTATTATTATTATTATTATTATTATTATTATTATTATTATTATTATTATTATTATTATTATTATTATTATTATTATTATTATTATTATTATTATTATTATTATTATTTAATGATATTTTAGCTAACAGTGAACACTCACGCGTAAACTAATAAATTGCTGAGAAAACGTGTCGAGTTACACGGGGTTTAAAGTTTTCAAAACTTATTGTATCCGTAATACATAGCCGTTTTATCGCATTTAAACTATTACGCTCATATAACTACTGATATAATAATAAAAATATATATCATAATAATGTCAACAGTATAGGTGTACTGTATTTAAAAATGCCGATACCGAGCATTAATTTTATTAATTAAAAGGTTAAATATTAATTTAAAAGTTACTGTTTTTCACAACATTTAACGTAACGAATTACTTTTTTCTTCATTGTAGCGAGTTAATATTCAGAATTATTAAGGTACTTGGACCGCGTATATTTTTAATATAATTTTATTTTACAAACTTTATCTCGCGTTCGGGTGAATAACGATACTCGATAATACACAGTAATTCACGGAAAACGAAAAATATTTTCATGAAAATTTTAAACTAATAATTTAATTTATCTATTTGAATTGATTTAATTCAAACTCGTTTATAAAATAGCACGTAACTCGCACAGCCTTGTCAAATACGCGTTGGAATTTTTTATTTTTATTTTTTTATATATCATAAAAAACGTCGTTTAAGTCATTCATTATACGTCTATCATTACGAGTAATTTTTTACGAAAACAAAACAATAATAATAATAATAATAATAGTTAAGCCATTTTCGCCTAATCTACTATAAATATCATACGATTCTTAACACCTCCCCGGAGGCTTAACACAGTAAGTCGTCGGATTAAATAACAAACGTCGTCGGATTAAATAACAAACGTCGTCATTAGTTGTAGTTTGATTTTTCCCGATTCGAACAAAACGTAACACCTATATAGGTACATAATATACATAGTTTGTATGAACCATTTGATTAAAGAAAAATATAACTCGTAGTATAGTTCTAAGAATACATATCAAAATTAAATTCGAGCCGAAATTTTCGGAAGCCGACGGAAATTTTAAACGTTTTTTTTTTTTTTTTTACCTCATCGAGAACACTACGCTGTAGTTAAATACTGCCCTGTGCGTCGCGACTCCGCGCAGTTCGCAGTTTCATTTCGCCGTCGCCGCCGTCACGGACACCTCGATGATCTCTTCGATAGGTACGATAATAATTTCGCGCGTTACTTTGCACGCGATCACGGTGACATCGCGGATCGTGCTTAGGTACTGCAGAACTCGGTGGTGCCGTTCCGTTTCGTCGTGCAACCGCGGATTATAGTTAGGTACACGTGACGTATATCGTCGTAATATATTATTATGTACGCCGTGTGACGGAAATAAATTAAATCAAGAACACCGTCGCACGTTATATTATACGTGATCGCGCGGGAAAAATGTATACATTTATGTAAAATAGACACGAGAAAAACTATATCGCGAAAGCGACACGAAACGAGAACACGTTTAACTATAACATACATTTATAATACGATATATATATATTATAATATATATATATTTACATATATACATAAATATATATGTGCGAAACGCTCGACGTTTTGAGAATAGAAAAAAAAAAATGCAGATATCAGAATAGAAATAATACATACAACGGCGTATCTTACTTGAATTTATTAGAGGGGGGGGGGACGTGTGAACCGAGGGTCAAGCACCCTGAATGATTTATACACTCGTTTGTTTCAATATCCCAGTATTTTCGTTCCAATTAATATTTTAAAATTATTAATTGAATTTCTTCCGGCTAAACAAAATACCCATAATTTTATACTTCACCTAATATAAGCACAGTTTTTTTCCACATACGTATTTCTTACATTATTTACAAGTATTGTAATTATCAATACTAGTTAACTTCCTCGATTCTTCTAAATTTAAAAAAAATCTGAAGTTCTTTTTTTCGTCATTGCAAATTTGTCAATCATTTGATTTTACCATAGAATAAATATTTCGCTTGCGCGGTCCGACACATACAAAATTTAATATTAGTTTTTGAATTGCCAAAACAATAAAAATAAGTGGACTCGGTTAACTTGTAAAATAAGAGCGTTTCCATCACGTTTTACATTTTGTTATACCGTATCATAACTCCTCTGCATATATATACACACCTTCTTACAGTGGCGGTGTACTTTCGATTTCTCTCTAGAGGGAAGGGGTGTTATAATAAAACATAAAAATTCTGTCCTGCACTGCAAAGGATTTTATACAATATTTCGAATTAAAATATTTTTTTAATATATATTAGAATTTTTAAAAAACAGAAAATTATAATAAAAATTCCGAACATTTATTTTCATCGGAAATTTCTGCAGTGGAAACTTGTTCAGGTTTTGTTGCGTTCTTTTACTGTGACACTGCAGTGTACTTTGGATACATAAAGATAAATATGATAAATCCTACGGGTTTTTCTAAATAGAATAGCAGAAGTGAGGCCAACATTTTTGAAAATTTTCCTGAGCATACTCGTCTACAGAGTGCATACACTGCACACACAACTATCTCAATTCGAGTACTGCAGTAATTATTAATATAAATGCACGCGCGCGTATTATAATATTTGACGCGTGTCAACCTTCACGGCGAAATTTTTCCCCTTCGCGAATTTCGATATATATTTTTTTCTTCTAAATTTCGCGAGACCTTGTAATTTGTATAATAGAATCGAACGGTACTCGGGGTACATAGGGAATCCGGTCTATATCGGGTGGCACAGTATAATGCTCGTTATATTATTATGTTTTACAATAATATAATATTTTACCACGTCGTACTGGCCGAGTTTCTTTTTCCTCACAAATATTTATTTTGCCGCCGCGGGTGACACGTGAGGTCAGTGTTTATAGTTCACGTTGTGCAACCGCCGCCGCCACGCACATTAAAAAAATGCCTTTTTTTATTCGTATTACACGCAATAAAACTCGTCGGTGATATACGCGATATATTCTCAAGTATATAATATCTAACTCGAATATCGAATGCGATACTTTCGCAAACTGTACCATAATATTCCTACGATGGACAGCGTTTTGTTAGCAATCGTCGGATAGCGTCCCAAAATGGCCTTTTTTTTTATGTCCCGAGTGCGTCCCAAGAAAAAAAGGTCGTTTATTTTGCGTAGCCCGAATGCGTCCCAAGAAATAAGGTAATTTTTCTTGTGCAGTCCGTATGCGTCCCAGTAGTTCATTTAGAGTTACCCAAGGTGCATCAGTTTTTATATACGCTTTACAACTCTTTAAAGAACGATTCCATCTTTGTACATCATTTTTTTAATAATTTGTGATATCTTAATTTATAACCATGCTGGCCCATCATATATTCTGGCAATGCCATTATTACAATTAAACAAAACACACGTAAATAAACACTTGTAAATGATAACGGACGGGCAGTTATCAATCTCAACGGTGTTGTGCGACTGAAACTCAGTCAGCGATGATTGAAGCACAATGGTGATTTCACTCGACGGATTATTTTAAGTCGTACCGGAAATATAACGGACGCACTCGGGGGGTTATTCAATATAAAATTGATAAATTACAGCGGACGCGCTCGGGCTATTTAATAATACCTTGATAAAATATTGCGGACACACTCGAGCTATGAAAAAGATTGAAACATTTTAAACGGGACGCACTCGGGAAACCTCGGTCGGATAGGAATTCGTTTACAAAGAGCATAGGTTTTTTTTTTTTTGAAAAATGTATCGACTCGAAAAAGGAATGATCTACGCGTAGATGCGGATATGTTGTTGGGTTAGATTAGGTAATATAAATATAATATAAATCGCGGTCGCGGTTCTATAAGTCGGTTAACGTGACGAAGCGAATATAATATTAGGAAGCACTATTATCGATCAAACCGACCGTCGCGTCTATAGATATATGTATAAGCATTCAACATTAAACTCACTATAGTTACTGGTCGTACCGGCCGGTGCTGCAGTGCACGACCGCAATACACATTATGTGATAAATATTATAAAAACCAATAACAAAGTAAGAAGCCAAAAAGGTTTACCGCGCAGAGTCTTTGGGCGATCGAGCACTCCATATATGCCACCAAAAAAATACAATTTATTATATTTATTGTACTATACGTTCAAGAAAAAATCATAGTAGGTATTGATAAATTTAAGTGTAATTCTTATTTATAATATTAACTCTAATTATTCGGTAAAGAAAAATATACATATTATTTCGCTAAGCTTTGTTAGTATTATTGACTAATAGATATGTATTTTTTTTTTTTTTTTTAATTAGGCTTATTTACATTCTAGACGGAATTTCATTACAAAATTTGGGGGTAAGTCGTTGGTGGTAAAAGTCATTGGATGATGGACGATTCTCAGCCAAATACAAGAAATATTAAGTAGAGCCTCCAATTTTTAGAGAAATAAATTTGATACATATTATAATATAGAGTCACTATTTTTATTTCTCTGTTTGCCATGCTTGTTTTATATATTCAAATATAAATTTAATTATACTAATTTATACGATAAAAATACAAAACTGTTTGAATAACAGAACTTTATCTACGATACTAATAAACTCTTAATACAAAATTTTTTTGTCGTTTGTCACTGACAAATTTAAGTCATTCGTTTTTTTTTCTATTTGACACATTACTCATACGATTTCGTTTTTTCATTTATTACGAATAATATATTTATGTCACGCGTAAGCCGATGATGTTTATTGAGAAATCATTATATAACTGATGTTAATGAACATAACCGAATAAATTGCACTCTTTTACACAATATAATAAACTGCAGTGAGTAGCGTTGATTTTCAGTAGTAGAACGGGCGTACGGTATGATGACGACGTTTAAAACGTGATTGTCCCGTTTTCAAAGCATTATTGCTTCTGATTATTTCGATATATTTTAAACGCTTTTTATCCCGTTTTTCAAAGTAGTGGGTCCCGTTTATTTTCCGGTTCTTTTATAGTTTTATTTATATATAATTGAAAGCAATCGTATAGGCACCGATCTTCATGAAAAATTATTTCACGTAAATTTATTTTAACATATATTACTTTTCGAAAGTTTTTTGTTACCTACAATTTGACCAAATGCATTAGTAGACAATTTGACGATCAAGAAAATTAAAAAATTTATGTGTATAATTATAATTCCCAATGAAATCCGGACAAAAGCAAAAAGTTAAAATACACGATTGGAAATGTCGAAGAATGATGATTGACTAATTACGTTAATTAATTAATTATTAAGTGGATAATTATTTTGTCTATTTCATGAACTAGATGTCCACGTCCCACAATTTCGTTAACATTTACAATTTGGACTTTCAGTTCATGAAAAGAAGGGTTTCACTATATGTGGATGCAACACATAGGCAAGTATATTCAGATTTACTTTTAACGCGTGTACACTGTACAAAGAAACACGTTTAAAAATTTCACTGTGGAAGCAATACATGTGTTTAAACCAAAACAGTAATTTAAACGGAAATATAATTTTATATAATATTACGCGGCTGAATAATTGTCTACCCATCGAATTTCTATTCATCATCAAAAAAAAAATCACATTTTTTTTCTCCTTTTCGTCTTTAATCATTACTTACGTTATTATGTATGTATACGAAGAGAAGTCACCGTGGAAGTCATCACATTTTCTGAAATGAAACCGGCGAGTAATATTACATTACATTATAATCATATATTTATAATAAGTATACAAGTGTGTAAGTGATTTAAATGTAAATCGAAATGAACCCGATTTGTGTGTATGTGTTTTTTTTTACAATTTTATATTTTATGTAAGTATATGCGTATTATAAAATAAAAAAAATACGTACACACTCTTATCGTCAGTGAAAACTAGTTTAACCGAATGAAATGCGACAAAAAAAAAAAGATCTTACTATGGCGTCGTTATTGAGAATAACAACTGGGTTTTATCATTTTGAAACCAACCAGTTTAACCTAGTTGTGCCGAGTCGAAATTGTCCGCACTTTCTTTATGCGGCTATATAATAATAATAATAATAATAATAATAATAATAATATATTGTAGGTGTATAATTTGTTTTCGAATCGCAGCATTGTAAATAGTACGCCTATTACGCTTATATAATATCATGTATAGCTTGTTTTTGGCAACCGATGTCTGTTTAATCGGTTGTTTAATTTAATTTATATTTTTTTCTATCTACGTCGATACTTATTATAACTAGCTGGGAACAGATTTATTCGTAAATAAAATACAAACATATATATATACGTAAATACTGAAGTATAATTTATAAAATATATGGGGGGGGGGGAGGGAAATGCGTGAGTATAGCAACATTTTTAAAAATACGTTAAATACAATTATGTAAAAAAATATATAAATTAAGTAGAAATAATTTTGTACTGAAATCCTGTATATCAACGAACAATTATAAGTTCTTTTAAATGCTTTAATGTGAAATCTTTCCTCTATTAGGTTTTAAAATATTCTCAAAACGGTTAAACGAACGTCCCACATCAGCTGAAATAATATCGCATGTATCAATGTACGAGCGTGATATCTGAAATTACGCCAATATACGTAAAAATCGTGTTTTGTTCGCTTTAACGCGGTTTCAAAGGTACGTATAAACGACAAAACGCCGAAATATGAATAAATTCGAGGAATATGTAAAAAAACATATTTTACATATTTAATTATACTAAATTATGTAAAATAAAATCGGCATCCTTTTAATATAAAGACGGTTTAAAACGGAGACGTTTTATATTATACTTTAAGTGTCTTGTTCTAAACAAATATGCATTTGCACGATTTATAAATCCGTTCCCTACTCATAACAGCAATATTCGGACGCAATTATTATTTCGATATTTAAATATTTTTCACGTTCTTTTTAAATGTTCAATTAAGCTTAGTGATATTATAAATTTATCGCGATTTTCAAACATAGCACATATAAAATGATTCGAATCGAATGACGAGCGCGTGCATACTGTACTCGTGCGAATCAAACACTTATAATTCTGCTTTAATAACACTGCAGATATCATACGATGGACGATGTTTTGCAACATTCCGTTTTTTAAATCGCACGCTGTAATTACTGCAGATTAAATGAATATAAACTCAATGATAGCGTATTCAATAATTATACCGTCGAAAAAACTAACCATTTACTACATACACCAGGTCATCGTGATGGAAGGAGATAGGGGAAATATGCATATCAATGACGTAAATTGTTCATGCAAAATACATGCAAAATAAATTAATATCGTCGTTACCCTTTACAAAGTCGTTCAAAATGATGGGAAAGTAGTAAAGTAGTATGATCACTAATAATGAGTACTAAATGCGACGTACTATAAATTATCTGTACGAAAGAAAATTCGCAAAAAAACGATTTTTAGTAAAAGGAAAACTTTCTTGATGAAACGTCCCGTGGAAATTAAAAAAAAATTTTAATTCGATAAATCGTATTTTTTCAATAGTCTTATATTTGTTATTCTATCACCATATGGGTTTTTATAATGTGATTTCAACATAAGTTCAAGCGTTTATTATTAATGACAGTGTTATAGTCGGAAAAAAAAAACGAACAAATCGAAATATCTAAAATGTAGTAATATGACAAATTATTTACTGGGCCTTTTAAAATCGCAGAGACAGTTTCTTCTGCAGCCGTATAGTCACGTCTATGAGAACTGTACAGGCGTTCTTGTACATATTACGTAAACAGAAACGTCATAACGTATCAGCTATACTTACATGGTTGTGACCATCGTAAATAAAAAATAATAATATATATATATATGTATTTTTTTTTAAATTAAGACGCAATCGTGTGTGCAGTATTTGGATATTATAATACGTTTACAATTAATATTCGCTACTCGTATATTATTTATTCGCTTTTATTCTATTTTTTTTTCTCCTCTCGTCCTTTCTCATTATACCCGACATATTATTATAATACACAATCTCGCTGCATTCCGCCGATACGATAATAATTGTTATATTGTGGTCAACGCGTTGTATCACAATAGTAAATTATTATATCGCGTATAATATTATACTGTTTGTGCCTCCTTGGCCTGTTAAATCACTGAACCCAATCATTGACACTATTATTTTCGTTTGATAACCATATATTTATATATATATATATATTATATAAATAAACGTAACAATTATAATTGCTGTAACAATAATTGTAATTTATTTATTTACATTCAATCGGTATTTATTTTTATTTATTTTTATCTGTATAACATTGCAGTTGTACTATTACCACGTATATGGTCACGAATATGTTGTCATAAGTTTTTAGCTAAACGGTCAAAACAAATAATAACAATTCATTTAACGGCGGGTTCAGATTTAGTATTAAGAATATGGCTTATAGAGGGAACATTGACACGAATATTGAGTAATTTTAGGAAATTTAATGAGGATAAACATTTGGTGGACAAGGATAAGGACAATTGAATAATATATGAATTTGATATGAGACAGATGACAAACGCATACGTTTGAGTACAAAGTATAGTATGTACGTAAAGTACAGTCGTTAAGGTCAAGTTTATAAATATGAGCCGGTCGTAATAATGAGTACTACACGTGTACTAGTCGATTAATTCGAATAACCGTAGAATGTGGAAAAATTTTAATTTTTGAACCGATTATTATTTTGGACACTAGGGACAATGTTTTTGAATCTAAAAGCGAAGTCGGCAGGTGTATTTGTCCAACAAGTGCACCAAAAATGAGTAGTTAGTGACGCCGTAGAATTTGTGTAAAATCAGTTCAAGGAAGAGTATATATGAGGTTAGACGAGATGATTACCGAGTTAAATTATTACGATATATAATGATTTTTCGCAATTTTTAAAAAAGGACTTTACACTACTTTTTCTTTATTTATATATATATATATATATATATATATATATATGTATGTATAAAACCTTCAATAAACCACGACCTATCTCAAATGCTCCTTTAATATCTATACTATACTACGATATATTATAGATGTCAGTCGTCATATAAATATTATACTACATTATTCCAATTACAATTATTTAACCTGTAATTTTCTTAGCGTTTCTATTCCATTTACATATACCTTACTGCAGCAAAGTATATATTTAATACTTTTTTAGTATTTTACATGTATTACCTAAATTCAAAATTATCGTTTGTGTTCCATATTATTATTACATATATATATATATATATATATATATATATATGCATACTGTCAATTAAACCACACACATACACATTACACACTAGAAGTACATTTCTGTGTTACGCTTACACGTAATATTCCGTGAAATGACGGAATAAACAATACAAATTATATATCATAACGTTATAGTAGAAGAAGCACCAATTAATACGTTATAACATCTTATTTCATAAAAATTCGAAATCTATTTTTAGGTATATTTATCTCAAAAAATGTACATAATATAATATACGCATCGACGACGTTCATACGAAAATTACAGTTTCGGTGTCGACGTCTTAGGTTTTATGCCTGATTTATACAAATATAAAATATAATCATAAAATTTCAATTTGTTTTTCAATACATTTTGATGGGTGCACATTTATTTATTTTTAACAGGCGTGAAGTTCAACGTTCTTTCTTTATCGCTGCAGCACTACGCTAATCCGCGCATTAATGGACCATCTCGTTACGAACAAAAAATAATACGCATATAAAACATGACGACAACGGGTTATTACAATAATATGGTCTATACTCTATATACCACATAATGTACGCCTTCGCGAGTGAAAAATTATTTTATTATATAAAAGTGTACTCCGAATAGTATAATAAGCTTGTATACCGTTATGAATTGACGATTTTTTTTTTATTTTTTATATACGTACACAATAACACCAACGATCATACTTCATCACCCGCTAAATCGCTTTAAATGTATATAATGCGAATTTTTTTTCTATTGTCAACACTTTTTTTTATAAAACGCCGAAAACGTAATAAGAATACAAGTGCGGTAGCTTTTCAAACCCGAACTGCAGGCGGCATCGGAGCGTAATACGCCTAATCTAAGCTTAACCGTTATTATACTAGGATACGTTTTTTTAAATTTTTTCCACACGAAAGTCTCAAATCACCTGTACGATATTGCCCCCTCTACCCCCTTCGGCGACGCCACTGGTTAACCCTCACGTTGTTCGTAATGTTTTTAATGTTGTATCCGTTTAGTCAGATATTATATGGAATAATAATCTCGTGATTATAATATACTTGTAAACAGTGGCGGCTTTAAGAGTTATGAATCAGTCAACTTGTGCGACGTGTATAGGACCGCATAATTTTTATCTTAATAAAATTCTACGCACTATTAAGCACTGCCGTGGTAAAATTTAAGGAAAAATGTGGAAAATGATTAATGTAAGTCATCAAAAAAAATAATAATAATTGGAAGGTTTTCGAGTATATAGATTATAATTGCGTTTAAAACGATTTCGAAATTTTTTTCAATGGAATTCGACTACTTTGTTCACCTCCATCGAAAGTAAATTATTTACATTATTATATCGTATATTTTTATAATAAATAATAATAATTTCGCGTGTGTGTATTATAAAAAATTAAAAATTAGAAATGTTATTGCGGAAAAGAAGAAAACGCGTGATACTAATGGGTTGATTTAAAACATAAACAAACCGATTGTAACGATTACAAGAAAAAAAAAATTCCTTATGATTGAAGATTGTTTTTTTTTTTTTTTTGTAGCATATATTTATAGGTAATATACAGTTGTACGTCCCGTATAAAAAGAAAAACGGTAATAATAATTACAATAATAGTAACAACGCTCTTTAACTGGATTTTCTTTTTTTCGATTTTTTAAAATTAAAATCTTTTTCTCTCGTCACCGTTGTGACGAATGTACGTAATATGATAAAAAACGACGACGAGTCAAAACGTCCCCGACTGTTGCGAAATAATATTATTATACGAGTTGTATACCTGTAACCAAACAGCTTAATTGTCCCGCATTTGTACACATTATGGCCGTTACCAAGACTACAGAACGTGCTAACTAATTTGTAAATTCATTGAGTTAAATTAATATTAAATAAGTTTTAAGTAAATTTATAAGTTACTCATATATGTTTTTTTTTTTTTTAAATCAAGAAATAATTTTTTTCATTTATAATAAGTATAATAACATATTTTTTTTAGATAGCCGTTAATATTTTCTAATTAGCGGTAGAAAAAAAAATTAGACAAAAACTTCCTAGCGTCTGATATAATTCTGATATATTATGTAAATGTTATAAAACACTACAGTAGAGAGTAAAAATAATATTTAGACATAAGCGAAAACTATGTGTTTATACATAATATATAATATAGCGTATAGCGTTCTTAATCTCAATCGCTTCAAAAATATCAAAATTACAACGACCTATGATTCACACGTTATATTACTGATTATAAGAAGTAACTCGTATTTAAAATCAAAAGTTAATTTAAGCCAATACCAATAACAAAATATTAACTTAATTTCAACTTTAAAAAAGCCCCTTCATCTCCCGAACCACCGCGCGTATATTGAAATAACTTACGTGCAGCGTGCGCGTCGTATGTGTATATTATACAATGGTAATAATTACGGCGGAAAACCGGTCGCCATCGACCGCGCGTACAAGTCTTTTGTTTAAACACGTATACCACATACCGCGTAAATAGTGTATACCATTGTACATTATATACTGACCAATTTGCACCGGTCGTGTGTGTGTGTGTGTGTGTGTGTGTGTGTGTACGGTGTACCGTACGTATGTCTATGCACACACATTTCGCACGAGACTACGCACGTACCTAGGTAGGTATACAGTGCCGTCCTAACCACCAATAATGCCCTAGGGCAATAACATTTGAGGCCCCCCAAAAAAAAATTTGCAACTGACGTAATATCTAATTACATGATTTTATATATTTTAATAGTAAATACACTCATCCTCGAAATCATCATATAGATACAATTAATATCTAAAATAAAACAACAAATGTTTTCTTTTTATCATTCATTTTTTTGACGCCCCCTGCATTCACAATACTTTGGACGCTCTAGGGCACTTGCCCCATTTGCCCCCCCTTGGGACGGCTATGTAGGTATATCGATTGTGTATATACCTAACCTGCGCGTGTGCGTATTGTATTTACCGTCGATATCGCGGTTAGGTACAGCGGTGGCGCGTTATAATAATAATATAATATAGCGTATGGGACGGCTGAACTCCCGCGAGCCGAGTGCAGAAAATACGAAATATTGTGTTATACGTGGGTATGTACGAAAGACGAAGACGAAGACGAGCGAACGAGCGAGCTAGCTAGCCGAGAGGTTCAACGGTCGCGATGCGCGAACCGCGAAGAACGCGCGTTATTATTATTATTTTCTTCGGATTTTTTTACCATCTTCATTACGAGGAAAAACGAATGTATAGTACGTTCCGTCGCGATGCCTGCGATTCTCCCGCGTTGTGTGCTATTCGCTATATTATATACCGCATTATTATTATTATTATTATTATTATTATTATTATTATTATTATTTTAAAAAGCCATTTTGGTGTAGAAACTATGTCTAACAACATTAAATTTAATTTGAAATAGTATAAAAAAAAAAAAGAAAGAAGAAAAAGCAAATTAATTTATCACGTTTAAACCGTACGTCATAACCTCTTAAAAAAACTTATAATCTTTCGATTACCGTAGTAAATTACTAATTTGAAAATTATTTTTTCGACGTCTACCTACTTATAACGTTTTCTCGTTTGGTGGATTCTTTTCGGTTTCTATAATAATGGAATTTCTATTTGAAATATACCTACCTGACATACGGCGCATTTAAATTAACCGCATAAATGAAAATAAAAATAAATCATGTAAAATAATAATAATAATAATTATTATTATAATATGGATTTCACGCCGAAATGTGCGGTTCCAATTTTTGTGGGTTTGTCTGCGAACACAACGAGTGCTTTTTTAATCGCCTTACATATTTTCCGACAGAAATTTTACACAGAAAACCGAAAAGTCCTTGGACCGTCAGCAGACTGTTCTGTAAGATGTTGAATATATTACGGTAAAATTGTTAATATATACTAGCGGAACTTTACAGAACTGATTTTTTAAGGAGATAAATCGATTCGTTCTACAATTACGAAGAATCGATTTAAATTTAAATACGACACGGGTATAAGATATCATCACACGCATGTTCCAAAAAGGTTAAGTTAATATCGCTTATTTTTCATTCAGCGATTTCCAAGGCTTTTAACATGTTTAAAAACTCGAATCGGTTAAAAAGCATTTACGTAATTTCTCTAGTAAATGTTTACAATATTTAGTTTTATTAGAAAACTAGTCTGATTAATTTTTTTTTTTTAATTGTTTTTAATTTTGCTCTTTTGAGTTTTGACTACATCTAAAGGCGAAAATCATAAAATTGACACACACACACACACACACACACACAACACACCCTCGTATATCCTGAACTTCGCCTAAAAAAAAAAATGCATTAAAATTCGGTATAATAATATATGTTCTATATTATGTGCATCGTTTTACTATGGTTTCTCGCAGCTACGTTTAATTCGAGACGTACCTCTTTATATAATATTTTGAACGATTCTTCACACGAGTGTGTTGCATAACCTGTAAATATATTATCAAAACGACGACGACCGGCTTAATTTATTATGTATATTTTATTCATGAGGCGATAATGATGAACATACCGTGAAATACTTATATATATATACGTTTTTTTCGTCTATGTAAGTAGATAGTAGGTACGTCAC
Organism: Slavum lentiscoides; assembly: GCA_032441835.1. NCBI lineage: Eukaryota > Metazoa > Arthropoda > Insecta > Hemiptera > Aphididae > Slavum > Slavum lentiscoides. Next base: position 592,285 of record CM063716.1, read on the forward strand.
ACACCGAGAACTATATTAACATGATATTTATACGCGAAACACGAATAAATGAATGATCCACCGAAATATATATGTAGACGCGATAGTGTTGATTCGACTTTAATTTTCCAGTCAATTTCGAATAATAATTACTGACTTTTACCTAAAAAAAAAAAAAACCTCTCGTGCGACTGAACATCGCGATATTGCTGTTATAACAAATGGATATTTGAAAAAATGAAGATATAATTAATTTTTTACGACTTATGATTATAATTTTTTTTTTAATTTGATGGGTTCAAAACTGTTACACCGTACCCGCTTCACACCGAAACGGCTTTTTTCAGGGCCAACAACGCATCGAGACCAGTTTGTACTATAAGTAAACGCAACGAAAAAACTCACAATATTAAAACGATTTGAAACCAAACAAATTTTAGACACGAAAAAAAAAAAAAATTAACTCGATATTAAAATAATTTTCGAGAGTCGAAAAAAAATGTAGGTATGTTTCGATTTGTGAAATACTCGCACGTGTAAGATAATAATATTTGCAAAGCGAGAGTTGGTGATGAATGATGGTGCTAAACCTTCTGATGATAAACCTTCTGAAGGTTTAAGAGTTATGCGAAATCGTGTGTCTGCAGCTAGCGCTGCGCCCTATGGTACAACCTGGCAGTGGCGTGCCCAGGGGAGTTGATAGGAGTCAACCCCCCATATTAATATTTATAGTATTTGATATTAATTATTATACGTCATAATTATCATTCATAGTTCATAATAATTTGTTTTAGGTAGCCAACATAGTAAATGAAACCCCCTATTTCAAAATCCTGGGCACGCAACTGCAAACTGGTATTTCGGTAAAGCGCACGAATTCGAACAGCGTGCCAAAACCGATCGTTTTAAAAAGCTTTTTAATCGGAATAAAATTTCCCTGGACACTTTTCGTGCAATAATAATAATAATAATAATAATAATAATAATAATAAAGTGCTTTAAAATAATATCATTTGTTCGCCGCATAACATTTTTTTTTTTTTCGATACAATATTATTCTCCGCGTTCATATAATAATATGTAATACGCGTGATGGTAATACGTACGTATAAATCGCGTCGCGTGCATATAATATAATAACAGCTGACGCGTGTCGTCGTCCTTCCTCGTCTCTTTGTCCACGACCGAAAAAAAATATACGCGCAGCGCAGTAGATTTTTTTCTCTTCTTGTCGTGATCACGCGATTAAGCGCGATTTTCTTTCCCGTTCCCCGACCGCGCGTCGTGTAGTATTTTAATATTATACATACGTACGCGTTCGGCGGTGTTTTTTTATTTATTTTTTTTTTTAATTTTTCGTGGGATCGTACGAAATACAATACCTTCGACCGTACACAACCGTACGCGCATGTGTGATATAATCGGTAGAACCGGTAGAACGCTTTTGTAAAGATTGTAAAAAGGAAAAAAACCAAATGGTAAGCGATGAAATTTGCGCGACCACGACGATATAATCGCTATATGTGCAAAATATGTATAACTGAATATACACACACACAAATATACGTGTCACGACACGCCGCGGAAGTTCTTAATAATAATATGATAATATATTATTTGTGCAGGTTAGGTGATATGCGGTATCTTACAAGCGTATACGTAGTGTCAATGCCCGGCGATTCGGAGCCCACTGATATTATTTTTAAATGAGGCGGTGAGCAAAGCCAAAAGGAAAAAAGAAATAAAATACGTTAAAATATAATACAATAATTACAATTTTTTTTTTTTTCTAAAGGCTCCAACAATAAAATTATTAACCCGAATAAATATTCGTAAATACGTAGGTCACGCAGATTTACAGTAGATGCAATAATAAAGCGTAGAAAAATGATTATTGCACTGAGAAGATCTTGCAGGTTATCTGTTATGTATAATAGTCGACCGATGGGGGGCGTCGGACAGGAACTGCTTTCGGACTCGTCCATATTTCACGCATTTTTCAATGATGTGTTTGATTGTGAACAACGGGAGTGTAACACATCACACCAAATGGAATGCCTTCTTTTTTCATATAAGGTAAGCGTGAGTCAGGTTTGAGTGATCCTCAGGATCGTCAGGTAAGTTTCCACACAATCGGTCAGTTTTACCGAAGAAGAAGAACAGCGGCTCACATTTTTTTTTTTCAATTTGTCGAGTTCCGATGTGTTGTCCCACCTATTCTCCCGGATATCTGTGTACTTTTTTTCATTCGAATTTTCCGGTCGTCGTAGTGGGTGGGGTGAGAGGGATGTAAACAGAATCGTCTGCCGGTAAAGCTTCCAAGACTGCCCTGTCCTGTAATTGTAAATTTTATCCGTGTAATTATTAGAATATGGAATTACGCCGACATAATATGTAAATAAACGATTACTTATAGATTTGCAGCGAAATACGGATATTTATAAATATATATATATACGAGTATTATAATTACACGCGTTATATAACAGTCGTCGTCGGGTCGCTCCACTCGACTTGGCGTATGACCGAAATATTATCGTATCGGTCTTTATACGCTCAAATCGTTATGTACGTCAAACAAATACACACAAAGTAGACGACGACGGGTTCAAACACGCGATAGAAAATATTCCCAAACCGTACGCGCGTGTATATAAAATATAAATCCGTCGGTAAGTCGGTTCATTGTTCACGAGCAAATAGAGCGAATCGTCGCCGTCGCATAACTGTAAATTATTATTCACATTTCCATATTCGTACGTGTGTGTGTTTTTCGCGCACATTTACTACGTTAATAATAAAAATAATAATACAAATATACGCGTATATATATATATATATATATATATATATATATTGCTCACGCACAATAACGATATTACAATATCGTCCTGCGTTGTTGTTGTTATTATTATTATTATTATAATTATTATGTTGTGTGAGAGGTCACTGTATAATATTATTATAATTAATAATTAGTTTATGCCATGCGCGAGACAAAACACGTTAAAAAACAGTCGTCATAATACTCTTCGACCTGATGTTTCCCTCGAGCTCCATCGCCATCGGTGAATCGTAATTAACCAAAGGAAATAACGAGTTAAAAGTCGAGTTAGTTTTGATGAAATCACATAAAGTGTTATACACTTTTTTTTTAAATTCGACTTTTGACACTTAATAAATGACTATTTTTTTTTTTTTTTTTTAATTAAATTGAATTTACACAAAGGTATGGAGTTTTGTCCGTAGAACGATGAGAATATTGTGAATACCGGTTTTTACTTTTTAGAGTAGGCAATATTTTTGTAGGCGCTCTAATAATTAAATGAAATATGTACTTATATATTCAATTTGAATTTCTTTCGCCTTTTAATGACAGCCGTATAACAGGTGTCTTTCAATATTTGTTATAAAGGTTACATAGAAAAAAGACAAAAATTTCAACTATGTCAGGTTAATTTGTTCTCAAAGTTAATTTTTAACATTTTAAAACCAATGAAAACAAAATTTCTAAGTAACTTTTAATTCGTTTATTATATATATAAATTTAATTTACTTAATTTAACGAGTTAAAAAAATTGATTAACTCGCACAGCCTTGACTCTTAATACACACACACACACACACACACACAGAGTAAATTCACTGCATCGCCTCGTCGTTTTTAAATCGTCGTCGTGTTTATCACCAGATTTGTTTGATTTTTTTTCGCAAAATAAACGACTGGCCACCGCGGTAATTATAATAAATACGCCACGTTACCATATACGAATATATATATATATATAAATATTTTATAGACGTATTTGACGATTATATTATATAGTGTATAAGTTATTATTTATATATTTTCTACCAATGTAACCTAGGAGAGAGAGAGAGAGAGAGAGAGCTCGAGGCACTTACGAAACAGTATTTATAATACTATTCATATAACGTGTAATGTATAAGAGGAGGTAAACGACCAGAAAATATAGCGTGTAGTTCGCTTTATATTATTATTATTATTAATTGGCTGGAAAATATTAACCGCCCGCGCACTGTACCGAGACCCTGATAATGATATTATGGTGACGAAATCGCGCCATAGCCATACAAATAATATTATTCTTTTCGTACGAATATTATATTATTATTATTATTATTTATTATACGAATAAACACGCTAAACTCAATGCTTCAAATAAGTGTATAACGCGACGCTAAAGGTCACGGTAGTATATATTATATTCGCGAAACTCGATAAACTCTAAACGAAATAAAACAAAAATGACATTTTTCTTCTTCTGTAGTATGTTGGAATATTACGCCAGATGTAATTTTAATGTTATTACGTTAAACTTAACAGTAGGTTACAGTTCTTTTTGACGAAATTCCGAAAATTTATTCGACGCTCGCTCTAAACGTATAGTTCTTGAGAGTACGCGATATTTTTTTTCTTTTTGCTTTTTATTCCGAAAAATTTGAAATTCGGATAAGAAAATAAAATATTTTATATTCTTGATAATACGTAGCACTATAATGATTTCTCATCCGGAACGACCAATAGATATTATTATTATTTGCCATCCTCTTTATACATCATAATATACATAGAATTTCTATTCATTGAATAATACTGTTCGTTTTACCACTTACACCGTATAGTAAATATCATATTATAAGATAATTAATTATTATAACGTAATTCATAAAAAAAAAAAATTCGTATTTCTTTTTTGTTTTTATGGGCGTCAACAATATTGTAAAATTTTACGAAAGACATTCGTTTATTATATTATATTGATTTGGTATCTTTTTTGTATTTTATTTGGAACATTTTTGTATTTCGTACAGTTTTGAAATGTCCACGACATATTATATACGATATTTACGATCAGAAAACATTAACGTGGCAAAATATAATATTTTTACGAACTCGCATAAATCCGAAACACCAACTCGTACATTATTATAATGACTTCAGTGCTCACAAACCTGCAATAAACTCTAATATAATATTGTGTACTCGTGAGTTCGTGAAGCGTACATTATTATTATCGTCATCAAAATAATGTAATATTTTTTGTATGACCTATAGAAAATAAATAAATAAAAAAAAGGATATACGATCGAATAACAAAAAAAGCATTTTAATTCTATAAATATTAAACGAGCGCTTAAAATGTATAAACCACTCCGTAAAATGCGTTTTACGCGTTTCAGACCAAGGATAACCCGACGAACACGTCTTAAAGTCGTGACGAAAAATACAATATAAATATTTCAAAAATGTGTTTAAATAAATGCAAAACCCGTATAAAATTCAATTACGTAATTTATTTTAAAATATTTTAGATTCTGTGCGAAGCGAAGAAGCGATTGGCTTTACAATGATGTACGCCATACGCATGCTCGTTTTGGATTTTACTTGTACCTGCCTTATAACGTATAATATATTATACGAGTTAAAACCAAAAAAAAAACCACGTTATTATAATATACGAGGAATGTAAATAAAGTAACGAGACTGTTTTTTTATTAAATTAAAAAGACTATTTTACATTATCTCTTTTCTTGGGAATCCACACAGCACTGAAGACGACGTTTCCGTTGTTCATAACAGTTCTGGTACTCAGATTCTGGAATAGCCTTCAGTCGGTCGGTCACTGATCTTTGAATATTCTCTAGCGCCTTAAAATATTATTCTTTGAGTTGAATTTGTATTTGTAGAAAGAGGAAAAGTTCACCAAGGCATAAGTCAGGTGAATATGGTTATTGAGGAGCCTGCATTGGGATATTTTTGGTTAACCTAACCCGTTATCCGTTCGATCTTGCGCAGATTTTTCTCAATTCCTAATCATCGGTCAAAATTTAATAAAATGTCAACCCCAACATCCGATCATTCTGATTGCGTCAACCGACGATCAGATCGGTAATAAGTTCCCGCACTTTGACGATGTTTTCACAATCATTTTTTTTTTTTTTTTTGCAGTTGAACAAGGCTTTCCATTGCGTCTTTCGTCTTCAACTGCCTCAAACCACCTAAAAACCTGGGCCCTTGAAAAAACACAATCTCCATACGCTTGCTGAAGTTTTCGAAAAGTCTCCGTCGCAATGTGCCCGAACCAGAAGCAAAGTCGGATAGCATACCGTTGCTCGAAATTGTAATACGCACAAGAAATAACTGGTTTACGAAAATAATCGCTACAAAACAACACGTGACTGTAGAAAGTTCATACTCGTATGAAAATCACATTGGATGTTATTTTAAAAATCTGTCCGAACGGAAAACCATTAGTGCTATTAGATCGCAAGCTACGCGACCAGTTTCAATATTACTTTATTTACACACCTCGTGTATCGTAAAAAAATCGAATATTTTTACAAAAATACCTCGGCCGCGATGAAAACGCGCCAAGCGCCTCAATAAATACAAAAGAAAAAACTGTACACATTTAATCCAGCTCGTAAAAAACCACAACCTCCGGTTTTCGAATGTTTTCAAAAATAACTTCAACTGCAGTTTCGGACGGACTTTACGAGTTCACCGCCCCAACTAACGCGTGCGCTTTTCTGTTATAATGCGACACGTGCTGCTCGTCTCCTCCGGCCACTAACGTTTCATCATCGTATTAATACATACCAGCGGCTCTCATGCTTTTTTATTAGGTACGCGGACCAATAATATCTAATATTTCGCCTTATTATAAACAATATTTTTATTTTTTTTATGAAATCACATAAGAGTAGGTACGTAAAACCATACACGTCGTTTAATAATTATTATTTTCATTATACTTACACGATTTTACGCGGAAATCGTAATATTTTAATTTTAATTCATTCAATACGAGGAATCGTGTCGCGTTCTAGAAATCCGTTTTTGAACATCGAGTCGAAAGAATTAATCGTAGTTCGGAGGCTCTACGTTTTCTATGCGATTTCGAAACTAGTTTTTGTTGTAATATATGTAACTAAGAGCGGTGAACAATTTTTCGCATAAACGAGTTGTGGACAGTGTCGAATTAAAACATTCAGACGTCCGCTCGATATTTCTGAATAACTTTTTCGTACCTACGTGCAAACAGAAATTTTCTAACGAATCCCGATTAAATTGTATTTTTAAACCACAGCTGTGTGTAGAAATTAATCCGCGATTATGTCAGCCCGTTTATTCGATGAATATCAATAATAATTTGCGAAAGGTTTGTGCGTATAATTCGGTTTTTACTCGTATCTAGAACAGTAGGGCCACGGACCACCACTGTTTAAGAACCGCTGATATATTATGCCGATTGTACGCGCGTATGATAAATAGAGGAATAAAATGCCGGTTACCGCGTTATAGGAACGGAACAACGACGAGTGGTTCGAGATAATAAATTGTAGATGTAGAACGCGCGCATCGACGCGCGTTCGCGCCCGGTAGCCCGGCAACCTGCGACCCGCGGTTATAGGTATATTATGTAAAATAAATTATTATTATTATTATTATACCGGAGGTGGTCGCGTCTTTGGAGACGATAAATCAGAATGCGCACGCGAGCGCGTGGCGGCCAAAGAGAGAGAGAGAGAGAGAGAGAGAGAGAGACGAAGAGAAAAAAAATCGAACCGGCAGTTATAAAAACCGTGTACAGAGATACTCGTAATATTATAAATATATAGAACGGGAATTATGGACGATAGCGCTTTCTCTTGTAATCCGCGAGTACTCGTAAGAAATGATTTTTTTTTTTTTAAGCGCTCGTTTCGGGTAGAGCTATAGCCCGCCGCCAAAGTACACCGTATTTACATAACTCCCCCACACCCCCTCCAACCGCGTTTCGTCGTGATTTTCATTTTTTTTTTCTCTTCATCATATCTCAACCCAACTATATTATTTTCAAATATACGCGCGACTTTTAGTAGGAAAAAAAAATAAAAAATTACGTTAAAAAAAAAAATATACACGAGTATTGTACCACTAGAACGCGCGGTAAAAATTCCAAAAAACTACGTTATGTAAATCATCGACATTCTTGTGTATTAAGAGTAATACGACCGCGACGGCGGCGGCGGAGGGCGTCGGACACAGATCGTTTTCCGCGCCACGTGCAGGAACTTTTCTATACATACACACACATATAATATGCCCTCGTTCGCGCGAGATTTACATGACATATAGTAATAATAATATCATCGTGTATATACGCGTATTGTGTGTTACCGGGGCTTATTCTAAGGATTTTTTTCCTACTGACCAAAAGCTAAATACATTTTGTTGACCTTTTTTCTGATCATAATATCCCTCACCCCGCTTACCCTGAAAAAAATGTCATATAAAAACTATAACGTTTTATAAAAAAATGTCTCTACTTATTCGTCTAAAAATAAAGTTAATAATCGTTTAATTAAAATATGTATAAAACAACACGAGAGATCTTATCAATTTTAATTGTATTTATTAAATTACCTTAGGATTATAGTTGACATTTAAAACTTTTTTTTTCCCCCGAACGATTAGTGCCGTCTTCCAGAACGTCTCTTTTCGGGAACGCATTACGTATACTGTTGTACGGTGCCCGAATTCATAGAGCCAACTGCCTGTTTGACGACATTTCCTATTACCCGATTTGGGTCTCACTGCCCGATGCCCGTTAGAATCAGGCCTCGTGTGTAAATCACGCGCGTACATTCGTCCCGTCGAGTATACATATTTTTTTTTCTCTATGCCGAAATAATTTTTACAATATTTTATAGGTTTTACCTAATTAAAGTAACGATAATTCTGCACAGTTATTTTTTTTTTTTTCATTAATTATTAAGGTAAAGAGAAAATCTCACCGCGTGCGCTTGTTATAACAGAAATATTTGTAAAAAAAAAACGTTCTAATTTCGTTTGCAGTTTTTTTCCGCGATAAAATATCAACCATATCGTAAGATAATCATATTTTTATCCATCGACTCGTCGTTGTTGTCACATAAAATTAAAAAAAAAAACAAACAAAAATACTACGTCGATCTCCAAAAATATTTCAAATTTTAAAAGTCCGTCAAATGTGCCCGATTACAAAAAAAAAATGTATTTAAAAAGAAATGTAAAACGCAATTAGGTAACTGGGTCGTAAAATCATACTGTCAACAGTAGAAAAAAGAACTGCACACTTATCCATAGCGACAATAATAATATATAATACTCTATATTAACGTGCGCGTATTTATAATATTATTATAGTCGTGTAGCAATGTTTAAAAAAAATATATGTTTTGCCGTTATCAATCCGTCGACACGGATCTTTATGTAATATAATATAAGCAGCACGCTTTATTTTTGTACATATATACAATATTAGTTCGTGCCTTGCAGAGAAACTTTCCCGCAACAATCGGCAGTATTACGTTTTAAAACGTAATAAATCAACTCGTTTCAAATTTGTGATATTATACAATATACAAAATAATACGTTTCTTGTGTTTCAATGGCGTAATTAGGGCTATATCATGGGGGGAGGGGGAGGAACCAATAATTTTATTTTTTTTTAAATAAATTCATATTCATTTAAATAAGAAAATTAATAGATACAAAAAAAAATCATAGTTCATATTAAGATATGTAACATAGATCTATTATTCTAGGCAATAGGCGTAACAGAACCATTTCGGTGAGTGCATCCTCGAGATGTATTGGCAACATATTTTTATGAACTTTCAGCATAGATCATAGGACAATCCGTTTAATATAATCTTATGAACATTCAATTATAATACGAAGACTCGTCAGCGTCTCCAAAATCGTGTCTCCTTCTCGTATTCGCGCTCTCTGTTGACGTCATACAAGCGCCCACCCTTTACGCGGCCCTTTTTTCGACCAAATTTTTAACAGTGCTAGATGTGATTTTGGTCATTTGACAGTATACATTTTTGATCAAAAACACTTATATGTAGGTACCGAAATTCCGAAAAAAAGGTGAAGGATATACTCATATCCCCCGTGACTAGGCCAACGTCGTGTTTTTCGAAAATAATAATTTTTTCCCTTTTTTTCGTATATATATTATATAAAATCGTAGATTAATCTATGGTAAAACATAACTGACTCCAGTTCCCAGTTAGTTTTACTTTACAAATTATGTAGGTTTCCTAAAGAGAATTTCACTTGTTTCGATTTATTTTCCATTTCGAGTAGGTTAATCTAATATAATTTTCGAAACCAAAACTACAATAAACGAAAAGGATGCACGTGCTATTAATTTTAATATAGTAATTCATCGCTGTATCCGTGAAATAAATAAGAAAACTTATTTTCATCGTACTTTGGAGACTTTAACGACATAGAGACGTAGAGCCGTATTAATGTCGTCGGCTGCGAGCAATACCCGTGCACGTCGTATACTGTATAATAATATAATATATTATATTTTATATGAAACACACAAAGATCAATAAATCTTGTGGTTTACTATATCCGAAGCATATATAACGAGTTCATTTAATCAGCCTTTTCGTTTCCTTGTCTACGAGATACAGACCTGGATGCTGTAGCGCTTACATGATATTATAATAAATAGGATAACTAAAAAAGGGCTGTTTTAACCGCCTTTGGATTATATGCTGTGATACATAATATTACAATTCATATTGTTCTTTAGTCATAAAAATATAATTGGTCGTGTTAAAATAGTATATGTATACTTATACCATATATAGTATTATATTATATATTTAGCTTTCAATTTGCCATTTTTTAAATATGCCTATTTAATTATCGTCTTAAATAATTAATTTGCGAAATGACTGTAATATTTATGAAATTTGCGGCAAAGGTCAACGCGAGATAGGAAACAATTCGGCTCACAGGCAGTTTGAGAATCGAAACGGGAACATATTCAACCGGTTCAGGAGGGAGAAGCTCAGGAATCGATTTTCGGCATCAGTCATCTCTTGTAGAGTCCGCGACACGAGGTTAATCGTTTTGCCTTTTGTACATGGACAATTTTTAATACACGCAAATGGAACGATTTTTTTTTTTTTTTTAATTTCTCATAATCTATGAAAAATTTCAAATTACCGTCTTGCAAATTAGCTGTATACGCACGGGAGTGTATTATGCGCGTAGGTATATTGTCGTATTATAATCATACGCGTTTATTGACTTGTGACTGCACAGCTGTTTATGATGTTATTCGAATTTCCAACGATAACCATTAACGACGTTTCCATTAGCGCGAGAGTTAAAATCGATTTCAATTTTATTTGTGGCGTCGTCGCATATAGCATGTAATATATTATATTATCGTGTTTTATCACTTGTAATTCGTTACTCGTAATTAGTGTATTTCAACTATTTACAATGAAATATACGTTTTCTAAACCCTGCTTATATACGTACCTACATAAGACTCGCCGCTTTTCTGTCGTATATATTATCGGCGCGATAATCCGTCCGGGTCGTGCCACGCGGCTTCTACTCATATAGGTCTCGCCGTCTTCGGGAATGATTCGAATATATTGAAAATATGATCGCACGACACGGATGTGTCCGGGTCGAACGCAACAGACCGCTTCGAAGAGAAAGACAGCCTTCGGATGACATTTGGTATTCTTTTTCCTAATTTTTTCTTCTTGCTAATCGCGTCTATATGATATCTTTCCCAATACTAAAACACGAATGTATTATGACGAATATATAATATAAACATGACATAATAATATAAAGTTAAAAAACTTGTATTTGAGCGATTAGAAAACTAAGTATTTAGGAGTAAATATCAATTGTATAGAAACAGCATGCACAGTGAGGTACGACAGAGAATAATAATAATTCCAATCGAGCATAGTATTGGACAAAATATTTAGCTCTGGATGAACATTGTCGTGGAAAACCAAAGAAAAACTGTATACCAGCATTTATCTTAGGTACCAATATTGTCATGAGTTCATGACATGATCGACCACAAATGTAGTGAAGGACAAATTTTTCGAGAAAAAGAAATATTAAGAAAGAATTATATTTTAGTGCCGATAAGGAACGCTACTGCAACTACAGATGAATGCGAAGAAAGGATGCAGCTCTGGAACAGCTGTAAGATAAACGGAATTTTAAAATTATTTCATATGCCAAACGACTAGAGTGGGAGGGACATGTTTATGGCGATTTAACAGAAAATCGATAAAAAAATGTGGTCACCACAAATTTATCCAGTAAACGACCTCATGGAAGACAAAGATGGTACTGAATAGGGTGAAGCAGGATATGAGAGCCGTTGATGAATCAACAAGTTTATTGAAGGATTTCCTAGACAGGAATAAATGGAGAATCTTAGTGGAAGCTGTGCTAAAAGCCTTAAAAACTCGAAAAACGCTAAATAAAAGTATATTATAATCTTGCGGTCGTTATTATTAACTATACGAGTAGGTATATACGAAGATAGTTTTACGGATTAAGCAGCGCGTGATTAATCGAGTAAAATCCTTGTAGACCAAACGAAACATCCGATAAAACAATAATATAATGAATCACGTGTATATTTCTAATACATAAATTATTGTATATGGCATTAGCCCAAAACGAGAATATAACGAGTGATTCACTCGATCGACTACACACATGTCTAATATTGTCGTAAGAAGGTCGCCAAAAAATATCGACGGGCGAATTATCGGCCGAGAAAGTCGATTGGTTTATACTTTTATTATACGACGATGACGTGTATTATATTATTATTATTATTATTAATGTTCTATTATATGTAATATTGCGTGGATAAATATGTACAGCATATGGACATTACGTTATAGGATTTATCGCGTGCGATTACGCATAACGTTTCAATTTTTTTTTTCTTTTACAGTCGACTGACAAGACTTTATTGTCAATATTTAACTCTGTACGTAAATAAACTAATAATAAACTTGTTTATTCGATATAATTAGAGATGTGAATTTCCCCCTTAAATTTCGGTAAATCGGTAAATTATATAAAAAAGTACACAAAAATTGTTTGGTGTATGTCTATCATTAGTTTTCTATAATTATTAATTTTCAAAAAAAAAATATTCGTTAACTATTTATTTAGAACCATACATTCTCATTAATTCACCCTGAGTACATAATTGTAAACGATTACTGCAGATAGTCATTTTAATATAAAAGTAACGCGAGTGTTAAAGATCATTCGAGGAGCACTCTTTTCGCACGGAAGTGTCAATTTTTTCACTTCGTCCCTACAAGACATAAAAACCGATTTAATTATTACGTCTTTATTTTTCGTAAAATAAATTCTTTTTCACTAAACATTAACGTTTGTCTATAATGTCCATTATTAGAAAATTCAACTCGTCTCGAACGTAATCCTCTTTTTTTTCCCCATCATTACATTTTTATCGAGTCGCGTGTTACGACGTGGACGCATATATTATTAATTTCCTCGACTCTTCGTAGCCCGAACGGTTTTCGAATATTTCTGACAACTTCGTGTCCGCAGAACGCGGTGCTGCGGCTAGAAAGTCCAAACATCAAGGTCCGACGATAAGCTGGAATATTATAATATCATGTATTTATTTGACTATTAATCATTTTTACTACTCATACATAGGTATGCACCGTCACACACACACACACACACACACACACACACATACACAAAACTAAAAATACCGAAATGACGGATTTAAAACGTATTAATACGAACCACGTGTATACGAATATTCGAAATCGAAAATTATCGTATCACAAACGATGTAGCGTTGCTGACGTAGAATTATATAATTTATGGGGTCACTCCTTCGTTATAAAAAATATATTTTATTCAAAATTTAAATTGAACCGACATGCGCGAATCATCATCAGAAACGATTACATGCGTATTTATATATAAACGGTCTTCACTAATAGTTTATAATATACAATATGATATATGTATACCGGCCGAAGAATCGAAAGCAGTATTAATTAAAAACTCAAATACGGAGAAAAAAAAATCGAAAATTCGTATAAACGTTTTTAATTGATTTTTATATTCATAGGCCAAAATGTGGTTTGTTCGACTCTATTATGTACGAGTACACGTGAATATAACTTGATAGCTAATCGATTTAATAGGTATGTAATACTACTTACGTAATATGCACGCATATACAGATTACAGGGTGTCCCACAAAGATCTGACAGATGCAATGACTTTTTTTAATTCGAAATAACCCTTTTGTAAATATAACTTTTTGGAAAATCTTTTATAATCAACCGGTTATATCATTAATTTTTAAAGTTCATTTAAATTCAAATGGATTGATATCCTTCGGCGAAATATTGTAAGAGACTAGACTCATTTTGCTGAAAACACATAATTGGAATTTCGAAAATTTTTTTTGAAAAATCGTAGCGAAATCAATGACTGATCATTAAAAAAAAAAAAAAATTCCAACACCAAATTTGTTTTGTGAAAATTGATTTGTAAATGGTTATTTTGAATTTTCCGATAAATTAAAAATAAAATTTAAAATTTTTAATTTGTTAATAAATTAAAATATACAATAATGTTGTAACGTAGGATTCTATTAGGTAATTGTAACAAAATAACTGTAAAATATTGAATAGGACAAAAGTTGAACATCCTGTATATTATTTAGTGCTGATGACTAATAATAAGTACCTACTTATAATTGTTTTCTCGCGCTGAATTCAGTAGGTTAGGCCATTTAAAAATATCGCTCTTGCTATATATATATATATATATAGTACTTTTATAATAATAGTATATATATATATATATATATATATATATATATATATTATTATTATTATTATTATACGTTGCACGTTCGAAACGCACCTCGTCTCATTATTTCGTAATATATTTATTATATTTATATACTCAAACGCATGCATTAATGTATATATTCAAGGCTGCAAGACATAAAAAAGTTAAAATTTTTATATAAACTTAACATTCGAACTAAGCAGATAAATCTTTGCTTAATATTAAAGTAATTTGTTTTCCATCGCATCAACTTCAACTTAAGCGTAATGTATTTTTTTTAACCTATCAGTTTAACTTTGAATTTTCATCACCGAAGGTTTATTATTACATAATATTTTATCTTTACTCGTTAGTCATGAAAGAATAATTAATAATAGATATTTAGAATGAGTAGAAACCAACCACTTCAGTTTTCAGATTTCTTAAACGTTATTTAAAAAATGTATTTGTATATTTAATGAACGATATTTGGCGGGAAAAAAACAAACAGACGATTAAAAAAAAAAGGACTCGAGTCAATAGTATTTTGTTAACTTGACTGATATATTTGTATATTTTTAATTAACTTAAAATTTTAACTTGATTAAAAAATTCGGTTAACTTATTTTATAACAAGTTAAAAAAAATACTTTTGGCCATCATTGTAAAAAAATTTAGTAAACGTATGTGTGTATCTACTACATACCGTCAGCATCAATGTTTCTTTATCAATTGGTTTTTTTTGTATAGGTTAATTACGCAAAATAGTGAATTTGTTTCAAATCATATTATATACAATATATATATATGTGTGTGTGTAAATTATGCATCAGCATAATTTTCAGAAATCGATCAAGAGATTTTTAATTATAGATTATGCGACGTAATTTTGCTACCTACGTATAAATAATTTTAACACGCAAATATATTATTATTAATATTATTTCACGTTTATATGTATAATTTTACGCGTAAATAATTATATATTTATATACATAAAATAAACTCACACGGTTTACATTTTTAATTTTGAACAGAACGAAGAATATTATAAATAGAACTACAAAACCGGTTATATTGTAAACCCATAAAGATTTTTATTAAATTCCAAAAATAATATTTCTAAAATTTGTATTTTTTTACGTAATTTTAATAATACACGTATTAAATAAAATTTTAATTCGATCAAATTTGGGTTAAATATAAAATTTAAAATTGCAAAAATTTTCTGTTTTTTTTTATATAAATTTCAATTTTACGATCGAAAGGCTGAACATTTAATCAAATGTTTTTTATATATAATAAAATAACAACACTGACAAGATTTCGAAAATCGATAGACCGGATTTTATTTATATTAATATTAATATTAATTAAATTAAATAAATAACGAAATTTAATTAATTTTAGTATATTAATATTATCTTTCTTTTAAAGTATTTAATGGATTATGAGACAAATCGAACATTTTCGAAAATCGTTTTGCATTCTTAGTATACAAGTACAATAAACCAGACAATCAAATTTATTCCATTTCAAAACCAATAACACAAAATATTTAACTATAATACCTATCCATTATATTGTCGCAAATAGTGACCAACAGTATATATTGATTTATTCGATATTGTAATAATTAAATAATGTATTTTTTTTTCTCATGCATTACCTCTACATACTTACAATAATTACTATAAGTTATTAAAATATATAAATGTCCCATTACTATGTTGTTAAATTTGTATTTAATTATCTCGTTATTGTAATAAGTAAACCATATACGAATAGGCTCACTTACGCAACATGTTTTCTCTCTTTTTTTTTTTCTTTTTCTTTTTATCATTATTTGTATTAATTCCAAGTCTGGACAAGCTAATTTATTCTCTTAACTCGTTCATTTGGGCGTTGAAAATAAATTTAAGTTAAAATTTTTTTTCGGTAACTTTGGAAGTTGAAAATTAATTGTAAGAAGAAAAGTATGTTTATAATATAACCGTTGACTTGGTCAAAAGTTAAAATTTTCTAATTAACAGTATAAAAAAAAAAAAATTTCGTGAAAAATCTTTAATAAATGTCTTAATATAATTGTGTGCACGTAACGCGTTTAATACGAATAATTGGAAAACGTGTTATCACAAAAAAGTAGGAAATTAAAATTAAATATTAATAAATTACAGTTAAGTAATCCATGAAAATTTGCATTGCTCTTCGGGAAAAATGTATTTTAATACTTTTGTGTGAAGTTGACTGTTGACGTTAACCCGTTGACGGATTATTTTAATTGAAATGAACACAACATTTCAACTTAAAGTGCACGACCTCAAATTTAATACGGATTATTTAATGAATAATATTTTTATTTAATTTATTTTGAAAACCCAACACCGTTCGATGAATAACTTAAATGCCTTAACTTCACGCGCTCGTACACAAAACAATGCTAATGACCAGTAAATAAATATAATATATGTAAGTACAATACCCAACGTAAAACTATCTTTACCCGCACACGCATACACGCACACACACACACACACACACACACACACACACGCACACGCATATTTTAATATAACGTCGTATGCTTTAATAGAAAATATTAACAGTGAAATGTACAGTTATTCGAAATCGTCTTTTCCGCGCACACTGCACGTTTGAATAATCGTTTCCGTTCCTATACAATATTATATTATCGCCCGTATATTACCAAAGTAGGTATACACCACTACTCCCAGCTATTACCATACACTCGACCGGAACACTATGGCAAGTTTTTCTTAATTTTTTTTTTTTTTTTCTCTCGGGAAAAAAATATCCATTAAGCCGCTTTGATAAACCCGAAACCGGTAAAAATCGTTGAAATTTTCATTATAAAAAGTGCATGAAAAAAAAAACAAATTCGTATTTTTATTTCACGTTTGTTTTTTCGTACGCCATTAAGATAATATACAAATTAACCGAATATAATATAATGTACAAATAGCGTCGACGTCCAACGAGCATACATATTATATAATAATATTTTTTTTATCCCGAATGATGCGTGAAATCCGAACTTAGGTTTTATATATACTATATATATATACGAGTATACATATATAAAAAGAACGTATACGTAATAAATTTGATATTTATTCTACCTTCTTCGTAACGTTTAAAAATAAAATAAAAACACGTTCTTTTATTCATATTTGGTTCGTCTCGTCGCAACGTGGTGTATGTATTGAAAAGACGGGCGCAAAAAAAAAACGCTTATATATTTATTCATAAATGTGTATTATAAAATATGCATTATATAATGTTATAATATATCGCCATATAAGTGAATATGGAAAATAAAACGATTCACGCCTGCATATACTAACGGGAAATGCGGCTATCTACCTGTATGTGTATATATATATATATATATATATATATATATTATACAATAAGCTACGATAAGTAAATCTGTTAAAAATTCACATAAAAACGAGCACAACATCTGAGGAATCTGCAGCGTAGTTTCGACAAGTTTATAATAAGCACGCGATAATCCATACAGTTTAGGCCGAAAGAGCAAAACCTATAATACTGTTACACGATTTATTATCGGTAAGTAAAACGTAGGACGCATGTACGTATATATTATTTACCGTTTAAAAAACTTAAAAGAAATACAACTGATTATGACAAATTTCCAACTCGATCGTTTTTAAATGCGTTTAAACATATTTTTCTAAACATCGATCAATACGGACAATATACGGTTGTTGTTTCCATACACACACTCTCGGTATTTATGGAGAAAATTTCAAAACGTACACGGCGTAATTGAAAACCATACGTTAGATCCAAACTTTTCGTTGCTTGTTAGATTGTTAACAGAATATTAGCTTATATTCCAACATCGCATGTCGCACTAAATAACATTTGAAGTACTTTTAGAATCGCGGCAGTACTATAATAGACAGCGATAATGCCACATGGAATATGGGAAATGACACACAGAACACCAACGTATTTTCCTTGCAGACCTTTGGAAACGTCACGATTCAGCCGAAAATAGGTCACCTTTTATATTATTTTTATATTGGAAAAACGATAACATAACGGCACAGATAATTTGGTGTATCTCATTATTCGTGTTTTATTTTCAAATTTATATAATATTTAATTTTTTTTTTTTTTATGATTTTTCCTTATGGCATACAATAACATCATCCGAAATATTGGGAATCTATGGAAAACTTAGAAATTGAATTAAATGCTAATATAATTATATCAAGGCTAACAGATAAATTATTTTTCATTAACTCGTAAACATAAAATTATACTGATATAGAAGTTCTTTATATTTTTTCTGTTAATTTTAAAAGTTAGTATTTCGTTGAAAGGAAAAGCAACTTAATTTAAAATTAAAATTGTTTAATTATTTATAGAGAAAAAAACGTGAAAAAAAAAAGACAGCGCCTTATATATTTATATATATATTATATATATATATATAAATTATTATTATTACTATAATTTACACTAATATGAATTATGATTAATATTGCTAAACATTAAGTTGATTTGCCTCGATTTAGATATCTCGTTATATAAAATTAACAAAATCAAGTTAATATGAATTCATAAAAAATAAACGCGTTAAGTAATTTAATTAAAATTCACTTAACTCTTCAACGTAATTTTAACTTTCTAATCGTCAATGCTCAGCCTCGATTATTATTACGCCAAGAGCAACCATTATTATATCTTATTATATATTATACGTATATTTAGATCGAATCCTACATCACACATAATATTTGTATATTATATTATATATTTTTTAGTATAGGAAAACATCGGTGATAATGATGATAAAAATATAAAGGAGTGATGACGATTGACGTCAAAAATACAGTAAAAAAGTGTGAAAATTTCTACACGAAAAATGGAGGAGGGTCGCCGGCAACGTCGGGACGTTCGGCATGTGTATGAATGTATACATTATGTAGATGCTAATTTATATTAATTATTATTATTATATTTATTTTAAATTATTATTAAGTTTCACATACTCTTGAAACGAAAACGACAAATTCTCTACGATTAGGTGTATATTTAAAAAATAAAGTAATAGATTATTAAAAAATAAAACGAGTACCTACATAACGATTCGTTATATAATCGTGTATAATTTTATATACAAGTACTGTACTCGGCGTATATAATTGAATTTTTGTCCACCTTAACGTGTACTGAACCGTAAAAAGATGATAAAATCGGTGAAAAAAAGTACGTTCGATGAATAGTAATGATTATATTATTCAAATTTATCGTCGTCAGACGTTCCTTTCGACTTGAATTTAATGTTTATAATTTACAAAAAACTCCAAACCGAGTTTCGCTCAAAATAATTTTCGAGCGTAACAATTTATCGCAACGTATTGGTTTTACGTTGATGTGAATTTCAAATAAATTAAAATTTTTCGGTAAACACATTTTTATGTAGAAACAGTGATCCAACGAACATTGCACGTGTTGATTTCAATTTTCTAGTAGCAAATATTATTATTTAGTCCCTAATTTATCTGCCACGTTTTTCATTTTTTCAATAATTGTAAATTTATAAGTACTCAACCTCCAATACTTATCCGACATGGAGTCATGGAACGTGCAACATCGCGTGTTTGTTTTTAATGCGTATTTTATTCAGAATCAACCGTACATTAAAACTATCCGTGCGTTTCGAAAACATTTCAAGTTAAATCCGAAAGATCCGGTACCTTCGCGAAACACCGTAAAAACGTGGATGGAGAATTTCAATAAGACTGGTTCTGTAAATAAAACTAAGTCTGCGGGCCATGTCAGTCTGTCCGTACGCCTGAAAACATCGAACGAGTTCGAACTGCTCTTATGAACAGTCCTTCGCGTTTTGGTATGAAACACGCCGCTGCATAACATTTCGATCATCTTGTCCGCGAACATTGAACGAGCTCCGTAGTCCGTAGGTTTCAGCTGCTGCATGATCAGTATCTTATACGTATGAAATGATAAATCATTCTTCACAATTCGATGAGAAAGTCGAAGAGCATCAACGTGTTCTCCGTCGATGTGTTGCGTTTCTGCCTCCCACCACTAGTTGCAGTGTTACCACAAAACAAAACTTGTCAAGGTTTGTTTTGAATACGTTCCTTTACTCAACCCTGTATTTTGAAGAATTTTGTCTCAGAAAGAAGAAATTCACTTTAAACGTAATGAAATGTGAGAAACGCTCACTTCCCCGTATAATGTTATAATTTTTAATGCGTCTAGTCCACACATAATTTACTGAAACGGAAACAAGACGTTTGTAGTTTAGAAACGTTTGAGTCTTTCACTGAGTGTCATGTTCAATTCAAACAAAAATTGAATAAAATAGTATAAAACTTTGCCAGTATAAAACGTTTGTGCGGTGGCGGAACGGTTTTCGGCCCGAAATTAGCATTTCTCTTTTCAGCCAGTCATTGGGTCATCCGCCCAAGTGAATTACATTCGGATTATAATACGTAAATAAATTGTCAAATACACAACCGTATTAAATAAACGTATATGCAATTTAAAATTGAATTAAAAGCGTTTTGAGCTATTTGATAAAAAGTATTTTTATCCTGCAACGCATCCCAATAGATTTTTATCATTAGGTATATAATATTCAGTCTTGTAAAAAATACTGTATTTAAATATATTTAAAAAAAGTATTCGCATAAGAAATACATACAAATACTAGTATTTAAATAATTTTTTTACAAGACTGATAATATTCACCGTAAAAATTTACTACAAAACCAATAATTATAAGTCAATGTCGAAATGAATTTGAACTGTAGTTGTATTTTTTTTTATAAATTAACTGTTCGACTTATTGTACAAAAATATATTTATTATTCCTTCTATTTTTTTTTTTTCGTGGAAATAACGAACGCGTCCTTGGTCGGTCAAGACAAGTGAACTGTACCTACACGGGCGAAATCGAATCGCGTCGCCGCGTTTCCTTTGTTGCAGTGCACCTCACGACCTCGCGACGGCGGCGGCAACGACTATTAGAACGAGTTGTGCGGCGAAACAGTGTAATAATAATAATAATAATAATAAAAAACTAGGACGTCACGACTTAACAGCCGATAATATTTCATAACACCTCTGTTATACGCGGCGACAGACGGAGGAGAAAAAAATTTATATTTATATTTTTTTTTTTTTTTGTTTCGGACTAAACGCACGACAAAGACTAATATTGGTGTCGACCATACGCACACAGACACGTGATATTTATTAGTCAGGTATATATACCCCATCCGATTCGTAAATACGTCTGCCAAGTTTGTGTAATAATATATTTACGTCGAGTATATAATATTACCGTCGACGTCTTTTTGTGCCTCTATAATATAATATGTGTATATAATACGTATGATGAGAGAACCGTTATGCGTCGGCGAATGCTGCAGATGATATTGGCCGCACGAGAAAACTGCATAAAAAAAACAGCCGTATACGCGCGTATATAAGTAGGACGTGGTGGATAGTTTTTTTTTAACAGCTCAAAGTGTAATGTGTAAGCTTATGCGCAATATTTTTCATCGTTCGTTTAATTATAACAAACTTCTAGATAGCGGCTCAGAACCGTGTTTTCAATATGCTGCAACGATTATATTATATTTTATCGTTATATGGGTACTTTAAAATCCGTAATAATAATAAAACTCTAAACGCCTTCTATATGGCTCTCCACGACTCCTTCGTTGAGCGCTAATATTTAGATTCCGAGCGAAAATAACGTGTTTTTCTTTCTTTTTGCCTGCAAACACAATTTTTTTTTTTTTTATGCTCGAATGATCTTGACTCGCGTTACTTTTCAGTAGCAAACAATATTGTATGTGTAGCCGGTACATACTTTATTTGACACGTTTTTCTGATTTTTCAATATCCGCGGTTTTCTTAACCCGCGTACGGAAAATTAATTTAACATTTCGGACAAATTACATGAAAAAAAAACTTGTAAAATTGACAACATATCCGTTTTAAACGTTTGCAATTATCGTATTCAAGATCTGACAAGCTTGGACATTCGGACATATAATAATTGTACAGTTACAATATAATGCAATAAAAAACGTTTAAAAATCTTTTCTCTTATTATTACTTTTCCTTGGATATATTAAGTTTGAATTTTGAAGAATTAAATAATAATAATAATAAGTATAGGATTTCACTGGGAATCGTTTTTTCAAAACCAACGATTTATCATTGTTGTTAAATGTAATAACACTCGTTCAAGCGACCCACTCGAAACGACACCTGCGCGATTCACTATCTCTTTTTTCACTCAACAATTTCTTAATATTTTACGTTATTAGATATTACTGCCTTTATAACGTTTACTGCACATTATTATGAATAATATCATCGCATCATGCTGAACGACACTCAGCTGTTTATCAATATTATTCGTAGTTTTCGAAACGCGAATTTCACATTCTTAAAAAATAGTTACGATAAACAATATTGTTCAAATACTCTTGAAATATTTTATTGTGTCTACACTCGTAATAAATTTCCGTCCGTTTTACGCCAAAAAAAGCGAATTTTCGAAACAAAAATGGAAAATTTTTTTATCGGGTTTTTCAATTTTTATAAAAAATTGTCCGCCATTTTTTCCTTACGCTTAAAGAAACTACTGGAAAAATAAAAAGAAAAGCGTTTCAAATAAATTATCAACTAGAATATTTTTAACTACTGAAATGTAACGCATGTCGAAATCATCCGAGCAGTAATTACTACACAAAAATCCAAATGACATTATAAAATAAATACATACTTCTCTTCGCTCTTGCTGGCCTGCAGAATCTAAAATGAACAAAAACTTTCATTTATTTATCCAAGTTCTATAAGATATTGTAGACAAAAAAAATGGGTTACCATTTGAAAATCAAAAGTTTTCATAGTTATACCAGCAAAAAAGGAAGTTTACATGATAAAAAAATTAAATCCGTTATTTTCTAGTGTTGTGATTGCCAAAACAAAGACGTTTGCTAGTTTTGACGCGTGCTGAGTCGAGATTAACGTTGTATTGTATTGTCCGCGGGGGAAAATTTTATGGTCCTCTTTTTAGGATTTTTTTTAATATTATCATGTTTGGCATCTTTTGAGCATTTTTCCAAATATTTATTTGCCGGGTTTTCTTTATTTGTTTTTTTTTATTGTCTTTACTGCATATAAGAAATGTATTTCTTTTTCGAACAGAACGGAACGAAATGAAGGTTTGTATAAAATCTTAACAACTAACCACTGGTTTATGAAAAAAAAAACTCACCATGTATATAGTACGTTTACAGATCATAGTATAGCTCGTCTAAATCGTGTTTATTTATATAATATTAAGCGCGTATACAAAAATCCGTTTTGAAAATTCGCGTTGATCCGATCTGACCCCACCGAACAATGGGCAGATTAGTTATGTGATTAAGTATTACAATATTATATATATATAAGGATATAATAATAATAATAAGAGTTTAAATACGTGTGCTTATAATATTATATTATGTAGTATGTTTTGCGCAACCACACGGCGTTGTTCGGCGGGCTATTGTCTATATATTTCAGCTGTGCTCGCGATGTGTATATTATTTCATACATTATACAATATGATGTTGCGCTAAAAAAGTTTTTAAAAAAAAGACTGTACGACTGAGACTTACGACAACAGATCTCACAATATATCTAACTCGCGGCGCAACGAAAACTCGAAATCCAATGGTGTTTTATATTTTTTTTTAGTGTTTTTGAAATTATGCTGACGGCCTTCCAATAGATGCATAAACGAATTACGATTGTAGCTTAATGTGTAACATAATGTGTACTGCACTATTTTTACACTTTGTACAAGCAATAGTATATACTCGAATAATAAAAAGGAAATGTTTTTCCGAGGAACTTGAGGTAATATCAAAAACGGTTTGATCGATTTGCAAGTCCGGATAAGGACCTCTAAGAGCTTATGAAACTGTATTTGTTTGTACATCAATGGGGAAAAAAATACAGTTTTCACATAAAAACCATCTTTGACACGTATACAAAAATAGGATCAATATTCAGAAACCCGAAAGACAAAATACCAGAAATGCAAACTCCAAGAGTTTACGAAATACCGTGATCATGCGAGAAATCATATATAGATCAGGAAGAAAAATTGAAGTACGAATAGAGGAGCACGAAAAAGACGTAGATTACAAACGAATAACAAAATCAGCAGTAGCCGAACACATCGAACAAAAAGAGCACAATATTGATTACAGCCAAAAATTGAACAAAAAAACGGACTACGTGAAACGATTGAATAAAGGAGAAATAGAAATAAAAAAATATCCAGAAAAAAATGTAACAGAGAAGATGGATGGAAAATTATTACTACGTGAAAATCAATAATTCATCAAGTAAAAAAACGAAAAGAAAAAAAACAGGCAACAAACGCGAACACCCGGATTGAAAAATCCACATCAACAAAATAACAACCAGGAAGAAAAATCCATTGATGATCCCATACTTAAATGCAAGTGTAGAAAAGGAAGAACAACGTGCATAGAATGTAAAAAAGAACGAGAAAAGAAAACGGTCACCAGACAGCGCTACGACACAACATAGAGGGCGTGGCCGGTAGGCCTATAAATACCAGTCAATAGCAAGCGGACCGCTCAGTGTAATGACGACAGTCAGAACTACGTTCTCGGAAAATGGAACTTGTAACGGTTTTGAAACGTCAGAACAAAATTTGCAATATATATATTTCCAAAAAATACATCAACAATTAATCCACGAAAGGTTTAATAAATTGAATGAATTCATCAAAATCCATGGAGTGGCATAAGATGTCTACCATTTTCTTATCTAACCATTACCAACTAGAAGTAATCCGAAAATTATAGTTAGATATGGATTTAAAAAAAAAATAGTCTAGAGTTCAGTTCCTGGAAAATTTGGCTGTTTCGAATGAGTTTGAGTGAAATCTCATAGAATTTCTCGATAGAATACCGAAAATTACGTATTTTGGAAAACAGGAATCTAATATAAAATTCCAGAAAAAAACAACAACCGTCGGGTCCATCGACTCGACAAACATCAAAAACGATCTGCTCGCAATAGTCAAACAGACGCATACGGAGAATTTGCATACAGTCCCTAGAATCGATTTTTCACGGACGCTCAACTTCACGGATACGAATTGAATAATCGAAACCGATAAAACAAAAATTTGTATTATATGCGAATATATAAATAAGTATTCGTTATTATTAGTAAGTCGTGCTTAGTATTTTTAAACCGGCGGCCGAAAGTACCAATGAAATTTTATCACATTTAATAGGTTTTACTTCGGAAGACGTAAAATAAATCAACAACGTTAACTGTAAAATCAAATTTTATAAAATACAAAGTAGTTATAACGTTATAAAGTCATTCGAAATTCATATATAATCGTGCTTATTACACTGATGATGAATATAATGACGTAATAAATTATCGTAAAAGAAAATTTTCAAACATTTTTATTTTTAATGGATATGGAAAACGTTTGTTAAAGTGGAATGTTTTAAATTTATGATAGTATTAAAAAAAATAATTAAATTAATCGTGTTTTTCGTTTTTGCGTTCCACGTGCGTAGGTAGTCAGTGTTGCCAATACGATTTTTTTTTTTATAGCACCAAAGTGGTATATTGAAAAAACAAAATGGTCGAAAAAGTCGGGTGTACTGTAATAAGAGACCGAACTCTCGTGATCGCATCGCATCGTATAATATGATTAAAGACCTCGTATTTTTAGCAGTGCGTTTCTGTCCAGAAGCCATATCTACACGCATAGTTAAATCAGTCGTTTTAATCGTTTTTTCGCAGTTTAATCGTCTTAAAATTTATTCGTTTTACAATATTTATTAATTGACTTGACCGTATAACACTTTTACGATATAATTACGCGCTTTTTATACTGAATTGTATTTATATACGTTCATACATAATATTATAGTCTAATCGGCGCGGGCATATTTATTTGTCGTTTTATAACATTCATTTATGATAGAAATAAACACTAGACACACGAAAATATCTCTATTTTATTTAGGCACGAGTTAAATATTAAATCACGATTTAAATATATCCTGAATTAGATTTATTAGGTAAACACCTGAAATTCGAGCAATGGCCTAATGCGAAGGACCGAAGCAATGGAATTGAGTACGGCCGTAGAATAATCAATTGGCCGGAAGAAGATCAAGAAGACCGAGGAAAGTGGTGGGGGAATCGATGGTTCGATGAGGTGAGACGAGATTCGAGAATAATATTAGTAGAATATTAAAGGTACTCGTAGAATATTAACTAGTTTTTCGTACAAAATCGAGATTAAAAAAACACTAAAAAAAAAAAAAATCTGTCAGAATGTAATATTATATGCAATGCACAAGTCATTTTGTACACTTATATTTCGAAATAAATAATTTTAAAATTCAGATAGACAACATATTTTGAGAAAAGAATAAATCAGTGCCGATCGACTAAAAATGACTTTAAAGTATTTCGCAGTTTTCCCCGAGTGTTCGAATACCTTTTATGAATATTTTTATCCCTTTTATTCGTATAAATATTCCGAATACAAAATACAAAAGTGTTCTTCGTTCCAGTTATATAATGACGTACGAGAATTAATATTACGTGCCATTACGAACCAAAGAAACAATACGCATATTCTCCCCTTACAGGTCACGCTGTCGTCTTTCGCGTCGTGCCGTCGGCTGCTATATTATAAAGAACACGCTTTTGTGTTTTTTTGCAGTACGCGTATATGTAAAAACGCGTATACGCGTTACGCACAAAAATACGCGGCCGCCACTCAGACGACGTTATACTCAAACAGTCGAGGAATATTATAATATAAATGTGACAACATACACGAGGGTCAGTCGTAAAAAGTAAATTGCATTGTGCCATTTTTTTTTCCCCGAGTCAATATTTTTTAACGACATTTTGTAGCAACACTTTCCACATTGTCCTTTTGAATTATTAAAACGTGAATCGAATGTTAGAGTTTCAAAACTTATCGGTTATCAGTCGATAATAAACATGGCTACTACTACTGTCACTTCGTCCAAAATCTATGTCGGCAATTAGATTTGTATTTGGTTGAAAAATTATAAACAGTTGAAATTTACAGGGAAGTATGTGGAGTTTATGGCGTAAAAATGATTTCGACCAGAATCCAAGAGAAATTAAAATGAGTGAAAACACACAATTATTCTTCACGCACAAAATAAAAAGCAAAAGTCATTGCGTCTGCTGGAAAGACGATGCTCACGCATTTCTTCGAAAATCAAGGCGCTGTTTATTCAGAATTTATGCCATAGGTTTGACAATCATCTCGGCTGCGTACTGTGAAACACTAAAAAAAAAAAAATTGAGAGAGGCGATTAAAAATCGACGACCAGGAAAACTGACGAAATGAATTGTGCTCCTCCATGACGATGCGCAACTTCACATTCAGCGAACGTCACGAAGGATCTTCCCAAAAAAAAAAAAAAAAATTCAATAAGGAATTGTGGAAACATGCACCCTACCGTCTCGATTCGTCACCCTGTGATTATCCATGAAAAACGAACGGGCGAAGATCCGATACCGTTCAAACAACGACGAAGTAAAAAATGTCACAAGCGAGTGGTGTTCCCTGACTAGACGGCAATTTTTTCAACAAGAAATTTCTAAACTCTTACAGAGATACGAAAAGTGTAAGAACTTGTTTGGCGCTTATGTAGAAAAATAATTTATCTTGTGCACTTTTTAATAAAATACATTTTTTTTTTTTTTAATCCTAGTACTTTTTTTACTTATGACCCTACGCAACTTACGTTTTTGATTGACCCTCGTATATAATAATAATATGTATATTATTTTATAATGAGTGTGGCGTGTGAATAGCCTACGAGTATGTATAGTATAAATAACGTAAGCAACATGCAGAATACGGTATTGAAGCCATGTTGGAGTGGCAGTCACTTTCGGCCGAAAGGGTTGGTACTCGACGCGTATTGCTCGTATTTAAAATATGTTTTGTATTTCGAGTGCGTCGAAACGTGTTCTCGTCGTATATGACGTGTGGTATATATTACACACACACACACACACACACGTCATACTAAGAGTTATTAATTGTTTTTATTGACGTGTTTTACAGGGTGTGAGAAAAAAAATTCGGCGATTTTCAAAAAAAACAGAATGTCTACCGAATTGCATAACATCTCTTAAAATGATATACCACCCGAGACGCGTGCGATCAGAGACAACAAATAATCGTTGTAGGACCACGTACCAGCAGAAATGTTTAACCAGTTTTATAGTGATTTTATGGAAATTTCATATTTATAAAATATTTTGATGTCGATCGCAAACAAATCATATTTCGTTGAGGATGGATCCATTTTGTTGCCTCTCGGACTGTTTGACTGAGGTTAGGGTATAAAATGTATAAAATAAAATGAACCGAAAATTCGTTCAGAATCGTTTTATTGAACGCAATGATTTATCGTTGCTTTCGAATTTATAATATAACGTAAAAAAACACTAAAATTACTTTATCTGTAAGTAATATTCACTTAAGCGCGACATCCGCGTAGCGGCTCGTAGCTCTACCCTTTTTATATTTTCAAACGTCCAAAACTCGATAGCCGTATAGGTACGTTATGGAAATTGTAATAAAACGTAGTCCTGACAAAACACTTTATCCACTTAATAAATATCGGGCAGCGTGGCGTATTTATAATAATAATCGTCCGTTCCCACGTCGTCGTCGTCGTCGTCGCCGCGCCGTTTCTACCTTGGCGTCGGCGCTGCATTTCTCTCGCACGACACGTATATTAACAATAATTGTGTCGCGCGGACCGATATACGACAACTCAATAATCTTTATTAAATGTACACGAGCGTGTAATCACACTGAACACTATTTTTATATTATTCCGTGAACTATATAATAATAATTCTTACACGTACATACGTATATGCCGCGTCGTAATATTGTTCCGCGTTAATAATTACACATTACATACCTCGACAATTTATAATCGATAATTTTTTTTTTTTTTTTTTTATCTATCTTGAAACGCAGTAAAAAATAATAATCGACTATACGTGCTTGTATAACGTACATATATATATAAACCTTTTTTTTTTTACAAACCGTTGATCAAGAACAGTGCAGTATTTTTAGGACAAAGCTGTATACATGTTTCATCACATTAATAATTCTTCTACCATCACTAAGAATATCAAAACATTTTTCTTCTTTTAAAAACAAAGAAACTTCATTAAACCAAAGCCTAATTGAATTTTCAGTAACGGCAGCTCTTGCTTTAGATATAATTTCTGTGCTTCTTTCCTATCTCTTGATGTCTTTTAAAATGAAATTAACCACTTTTTCCAGGCCTATCATCATTAAAAGGGTTTTTCTTGGGCAACTTTTTAATATTTTTGAATAGAGTCCTTAATATTTTCAGGTGGACTGAAATCCACTTTGGCCTTGGCCAAAATCCATTCACAATTTTGTCTTCTTCGGTCACAGATAAAATTGTATTAGCCCATTTTTCTTAAAATAGGGACTTTTTATTAACCTTAGTGCTAAGAGTTGATTTTGGAATTCTGTTTCTTTACTAACTTGATTGAGGATTTCTCTTTTTTAATATGGCATTCACTGCACTAATCAGCATATGCTACGTGTTGAATTGTTTTATAATAAAATACTAATTTAAAAAAAAAAAAAAAATTTAATTTCGATGAAAATTTCTTTTTCGTCAACTATATTTAAACAACGGACAATAACGTTACGATTAATCTAACGTGTAACTAATTGGCGCCGATCACCTAATTTATCTATGACATAATATGTCATAGTAGATTTTGTAGCTGGGGGCCCTCAAAACCCTCAAATACGATCTTAAATATAGGATTCAAATACTTGTTCAGCTAAAAAATAAAAAATAAATGGCTTATACATTGCATTATGTGGGTGCTCTCATTCGCACATCTAGTTGTTATGTGGAAAAAAATTTGGGGGGGGGGGAGGCCTCTTGATGTATGATGTCATAGTATTTTTTAAACACATCGGCGCCACTGATGTAACTGACGAATTGATATTAAAAATTTCGTCCGTCTTTGCCTATACAGCAGTATACACACATATTATGATAAGCGGAAAAGGAACGCTCGGCGAAAAAAAATGAGAATGAGAAAATTTATTTCTCTCGTAAATTTGTTATAAAAATTTTCTTAAAAGTAAATGTAAATGCTCTCCATATGTATGTAATTTAATACGAATTTTAAAATCCGTAAATACAAATTAGTGATTAAACCATAATATGTATATACGGACTACTTTATTACGTAATAGATGAAATTTCGGGCGAGTATTTCATGTATGGCTCGTAAAACTATAAATAATCACAAAACGTAAAATTCAGTTTAAATCGCGATATATGAAATTCATAAATTTTAACACTACTCTAATACTCTCTATAAAAGTGACTATAAATACAATATTTATGTAAGTTTTCGCGGTTCAGGCCAGTTCGGTCCAAAACGTTTCCATTTCGGATCATCCTGTGATGTGACCGACCTAGGCAGCACACCACAGTTATGAACAACGCAGTCCAGCTGTATAACTCGTGGCTTTAAAAAAATTCCCGTGGCTTTTTATTCCGGCATTCATAATGGACGAAACATCGTCGTCAAATATGTGTTCGTATTTCGTAATTCTAAAGGATTATTATTTCGTTCTCTTTTCATCTGGAAACGCGTCTCGTCTCGTCCGATGATATCATATCCAACCCCTTTTTCACCGATCGCTTATTAAAAAAAGTGTACGTCCCCGCGGTCTCCTGAGTAGGGACCCTCTTATGAAAAAAAAAATAATCAAATATAATAGTCATTAATTTCTTTTGTTAATCCGCGCTGCGCACGTCGAATATTTGTTCTCGTCGCGCCTTAATACAATACAATACAATATTATATACACACGATTAATGTACACTGTTTGATATAAAAAAAAACGATTCGATTCAATTAAACTTGGGCGTTAATCGCGGGCTAACGGCTCGCACGCGAGTACACCTGCACCAAACAGCCGCCGAGCAACATTTGAACGTTTACAGCCTGAAAGAGTTCACTATTCGGCCGTTATTAGATTCTGAGTCGGAACGAGGAATGTATTGGTTTTACAATGATGTGGTTTTTTTTTTTTTATGTCTGTACCCAAAAATTCTACCAGATCTTTACAGTCTTAGCCTGTTTTCGATAGCGAATTGCATCTAGTTTACTCAAAAACGCCTAAAAAACTCAAAAAACACCGAAAAATTACGCGAAAACGCGATTTCGGCGAAATCGATTATCATCGTTATTCGATATTCGTAATTCTGAAACTAATGGTTATAGAAACTTAAAATATTCACCGAATATATGTAACGTTGCATTATATAAGGGAAAAAGTCTTTCATAAAATTGTCTTTCAATTTTGAGCCATTTATAGCAATTATATATTTTAAGGTATTTAATTCATAAAAGAGGTAACTTTCGGTCTTAACGCGTAAAAATTTAATAAAATGTCATATTTCATGTAATATTATTATTATTATTATTATTATTATTATTATTACGTGTAATACGTACTCGTTTATATAATATTATATAAACCGACTCGTGTAAAATGGTGGGCGTTAAAAACAAAAATTAATGTTTTTGAACGCTCGACATTCTTTCGTGGAGTTTATTAAGTCTCTATACGTATATATATATATATATATATGTACACCTAAGGTATATGATACTCACAATATTGTGTTGTATCGCACGGTATAGTATAGCGCAAGTCACGTCAAAGTACATTATTGGTATAGTGTTATTATTATATTATTCACACAGCCACGCGTTATAATACGTTATGTACTCGCAATGATATTTTCGTGTACCCCCTATAGGAGGCCTCGGATTTCGTTATAACATACTCGTATTTATAATACGGGCGCGCGCGCGCGCGCGCGCGTTACGACGAATACACACGGGCCGCCGTCGTGTGGCGACGAAGAGCGTATCTCGCGCCTCGGCGCGCCGCACGTGTTTAATAATAATGTGCTCGGGCGAAAATCCATTGGAATTTCATGAACAGGAGTAGGAGGAGAGAAGATTAATGTGTTTTTTAACGTCTCAGCTGAGTTCGTTTTAATCGAATTATAACGCGTTTAAATATAAATTTTAATACGCGACAAATTATCTCTTTACTATATAATATTATATATGTATTATAATTTCGGCGATGGAAATGTTTTTCTACAGCTCGATGAATCGATTCCGAAATACCGGTCAATATCAATACCAAATATATCGATGTGATATAGAAAATAAAAAAAAATTCCACATCTCGATCGCGGTGTATGTTCATAATAAATGTTAATTCCGATATTCACAATCGAAATCGTATTTTAAAAGTCAATTAAAAAAAAAAAAATGAATTAATTGGAAAAGAAATTAATTAATTGGGAAAAAAATAAATAAAAATCCGCGTATAGTCCACCGCGTCTTTATCGAAACGGCCTAGTCTCCACCGAAATAAAATCTTCACCAGCCCTGCGATCTATGTGCCCGCAGGTAACTTTTTTCGGTACGTTATAATACACGGTTTTTGCACGGTTTTTTTTCTCCTTCCACGATCCGAGTTTTCGCAGACAACGAATACGTTGTACAAGCCGAAAAATTCGTAAACGTACGTACAAGATTGAGGGGTGGAAAACGAATTTTATAACAGATCGAATAACAGTTGGCCCGACGGTATTTTTCTTCAAACCGTTTTACTGCAATGTTAAAATACGCGCGAGTTGACGTTTGAAGGCTGTATAACCGTCAAAATCGTCGTGATAACGTGTCTAACACGCGCGCATTATATAATACTGACGTGTATTTCAAACAGTGTTGTACTTGAAAAATAATATAATCCGATAGATTTTACGATAGGAATTTCGCGTATTATATACGAGAGAGTACGATTTATTTATCATTTCTTATTGAAAACGTTTTCCATTGCATATTATAATAGTAGTAACGCGTGCGCCAAAAATATTGTGTTGTACACACCTACTGTCGCGTTTGCGTTTACGTACAATAATATTATAATAACGTGTCTTTTTTTTTTCTTTTGCTACGACGGTGCGTATAAAGGATTTTCGTAAATATAACTCGCGACGAATCACGCGTTAAAAAAAAAAAAAAAAAAAAATTAAAATTTCTACAATACGTAACTGTTGTAGAACGCTTGACAGTCCCGTTACAGTATTTATAAATACATTATGTACTTTGAATTATCTACTTTTTAAAGTTATCATTCTTCGAACCGTTTAAATTTAATGTCCATCGTTGATATCGTATAGACGATATTTTATTTTGTTTTATTATTATATTGTATTAGAAACGAATTAAGACGTTTTTTTGGTAGGCGTTCCCATCAAAGTGGAAACGATCATATTCGGACTTTGGAGTCTGAAAAAAAAAAACGGTACTTTTTTTTATTTCAACTCGACTCGTCCTTCTCTTTACTATATATATATATATATATTCGCGTTATGTAACGTATGATATTAACTCTTATAATAATTTGTATTCGTGTCCGATCAAACGTTTTCAAAGCTTCAGCAAATTGATTTCTATTTTTCCATTTTCCACATACAATAACAACGTGCCATAAAATTAGTCCAAATTTTTTTGTGAAATGATTTTTTTTTTTCGCAATAAATAAATCCAACGATTTTAGAGTAAACAATATTTGTGTCGGTCGAAATATATACTTTTTTTTCGACCAAACGCTGAAAAATGGTACCATCTCGTTTTGAACGGCAAGTGTGGTGTCACATCGTACACGAAAAAAAAAAATGTAAATAGGTATCGTGGTTACCACACGCGTTACACATATAAATTACTCATCACGCCTTTGATCGATTTCCACCGGCGACACATCAACACCGACCGTTATAATCATTTTCGGTATTTGAATTTAATATTTTTTTTTTTTTACAATCACAATATAGTTTTTTAACCGTATTACTTTCGGACAACTAATATAAACAGGTTTTTTTTCTTAATGTATCCGTAATACATGACGAGTACACTGCTTTTGTCGTGAAATATTCAAATATATTTATTATTTTTAAAACAATATAATAAAATAACGTAATACACATGTACGAATAATATTGTCCTTAAAATAGTATCGCGAAAACGGTTTGAAAATCTCCGATACGAAAACCGTGTTTGTCGTTGCGCCAGACGACATTTTCGGATATATAATAATGTTATATTGTCTCAAAAAACAGCCGCCGGCAGCAGCGTACGGCACCGTGCGAAAGTGTGTCGAAATAATGTCAAATAGTCTTTCACTAATTCTTTTGTTTTGTTCCGCAGAGGACGAGGCGTGTGATTGTGTGTATGTGTACACACAATACAACCCGGCTAATTGAATCCCACGTATACCAATTCTAATTACACTGCACATACGGCGGTTTCACTGTGTGTACGGGAATGCGTATGCGTACTGTATATACGTATATAAATATTTTATATTTTGCTGTACCGGAGCAACAATATAATTCGTTGTGTATCGTAAGGTGAGGTGCATTCCCCTGAGTTCCCCCCCTTAAATCGGTTTTGAGTAGTGGCGTAATCACGTGAAGATACGGGTGTCGGATTCCTCCCCCTTGGCCTTTTTTTGTGAAACGTAATTTTGAAATAAAATGTAATAAGTGTTTCTGATGAAATTTGTACAATCAGACGATCGAAATCAGATCTAGTATAGTGTAAACAATTTGGTCGAAAAACGGACCGCACGTCAAAGACGCGCGTTTTTGTGTCAACAGACGGCGAACACCGCGCGCGAGAAGGACGAACGGTTTTGGTGACGACTACGAGCGTTAATAAAATGTTCAGTATTAACTAAATGTTATGTGTTCATTCACAATCGATTAAATCCGTTAAGTATATTCTATATCAATTAATTGTCTTAATAACCACAAATGTGCTTAAAAAAATTTTATATTTGTTGTTACGAAAAAATATTGATTCCCCCACACACACCACCCGTGACTTAACCCTAATTATGCCGCTGGCTCCGATTCGGGAACCGAAAATGAATAAGCGAAGGGATTTTCGAAACAAACCAAAAACAATCGAACGCCTTGGGTCTGATTTTTAAATTCAAAGTCGGAGATATCGGGGGAATGCACCTCTTATAAGAAGGTACAACAGAGGGTAGGAGAGCATCATTTCTACTTTCGATAGAACAGAGCAATTTGAAAAAAAATGTTTGACCCTCAAAAATCTTTTATTAATTTTAATCTAAGACTTTGCTAAAATATTCTGCACGTGCACAAAAAATTGAAAAATCAATCCAACACATTCCGATCATTGATCATTACTGAGCTCGAGACCAAATCTGTTCACTAAACTTAGTGTGCGTCGGATAAGCAGACTCTTTATACTTTCTTTATTTTGTTTTATTATTCCGCATGGTCATTGTAATTATTCTTAATTAATAATAAAATTCGACGAAAAATACTAAAAAAAAAAAATGTTATCGTGGGAAAAAACTGCGACAAACCGTTTAGACAAACGTTCATATTTAACACGCGTACAAAAAAATATTTAAATAACGTTGCGTCCTCTGATTTCCAAAACTTAAATATTACCGATTTCATTACACGTAAGAGCCGGTAAAAGCCTTCCCGTGGACCCAACACCTCGGAGAACACGAAAAATAGAAGACTACTGCAGTGGGCTGGACACGCGTGGCGTGGTCAGAGCCGCTTGCTGTACATAACGCGTTGGAATCGAACGCTGTTGGAAAAATGCCACTGGGAAGACCTCGCATGAGACGAAAAGATGTGGTGAAAAAAAGGTGTAGAAGCGTTAGGTGAAAGTTGAGGCTAGAAGGAACGAGCATCCGACAGAGATGGCTGGAGGAATGAGTGGACGGTCTTAGCGGCAGTTTACCGGAAAGAAAAATAAGAAAAACCTGAAATCGTAGTCGACTATACTCGTTTAAAATCGCATCGACGTCACCGGCTCGAAGATCTATGATACGTTTACAACAAAATATATTTACTTAGGAAATAATTAATAATTTTATTGTGTTTTTCGGAAATATCCCACGTCGTCAATTTTTCCTGACGTTACAAAACCATTGCAGGTTTCATCTGCGTACCACATAATATGCAGTCACGGCAGTCAGACGAAAAATCTGAAGACGGAACCTGCAATGGTTTCGAAACGTGTGGAAATAATTTGACAACATGGATATTCCCGAAAAACACAATAAAACTAATAGTTTTATCCGCGAAAGTTTTAATGAATTCGTAATCGAATTGTGCGGAACGTTGCACATATATACGCATAATACGCGGATACCATACGAAATAACGGTGATGCGGAAACGTTTTCCACCGCGGTATTTAAATAGTTACCGGGGGAAGGGGGGGGGGGGGGAAATTCAATACATTCAAACAGAAAAATCGACCGTCGTCAATACGTTAAAAGATTCACTGCGTGTATCCGTATAAAATAAATACGCACGGTGTGTAAGTATCACGATTTTGGTAAAATTAAAAATTCGTCACGTTGACATACGCGTGTAATATATTATTATTATTATTTCGCGTCTCGCACGCCTTTATATAATAATAATATACGCCGCCGTAATATTATAATATTGTAATGTACGCGCGACCGTTATATTGTATTATAATTCCGTGTACTCGTATTTATTTCTATATAATTTTTTTTCGACGGGCTTATATTCGTACAGGGCAAAGACGTTTAAAGGCAGTTGGCGTCGTTAGGAAACCGTGGCCTGCGTATATCGCACATACGATTATTATAAAAGAACTAACGCGGATGGGATGGGGGTGGGGGACTCCTAAAAATATATTCAAATTACGTGCACTTCGAATCGAGCTCTGCGCAGACGACGACGGTGGCCAATATAATAAAATATGATTTCGTGTTTACCCGACCAGAAGACGGGCGTGTGTATATATATATATACTCGTATATTATTATAAGCTGTACAGCGCGGTAAAATATTTCATATTATATCGTATTATAATAATATATAATATATACGCGGTGGCGCCATTGGATTACGCCATAGTGCCGACGATATAAAAAAAAAAAACAAAATTTAACCGTTTTGACGCGCGCCAACGATTCGCATACGAACAATATTACATATTATATATATATATATATACAGGGTGAATTAAATTAATATTATTACGAGATACGCTATAAGATCGGGGGGGGGGAATGTAATCAAATAATAATTTTTGGTTATATGAAAAAAAAATAAAATAAAAATTGTTCGCCTAAAAGAGTAATCGTTGAATATTAATAACGAAGAAATAAAACGCTTTCGATACAATGTATATTTGGCGTAATAAATAAATCACCCTGTAATAATATACAAGTCGACCCGGTAGTATATATACGAACTCGACCGCTGCAGCGTTTAAGCGCAGATTAATAATTATGATATTTACAACCGTTCCTAGATCGCGATATATATGTGCAGTGTGTGTGTGTGTGTGTGTGTGTAAATTCCGCACCGTCGTCGTTAAATTTGACACGCGCGCCTATGTAGGTATGTATATGCACGTTGGACGATAAAATATTATATTATAATAAAAATATGTTATCCGCGCCGAAGCGATTGTCGCGGCCGTAGCAGCAGCCTCCGACCGCAAAGACCGCACGCGCATTATAATAATATGTGTTCGAGTCATAAAATATTATAATTTTTTTTTTGGGTAAAAATCCGGGACAAACATATTATAATAATATTGTCCGAATCCAGGGAATGTGAATATAAAATATAATCCGAAACTCAAGTAGTAGTAGTAGTAGTAGTATACAATCGCGCGCGACTACTTATTATTATATTTACTTACATAAATATTTATTTTTAGAGAATTCAATAGTAGTAGTAATAATAATAATTTCAATATGACCGTCGTCAGTGATGTATTGTAATAATATTTACTGTAATATTGTATACGTTCACCCGGGCTAATTATATACGCTGTAACAATCGAAGCCTATATTGAGAATAAAAAAACAATAATTTTCAATAAAACTACCGTATAAATACACTTATATAGAGGAATGTTAAACGCCTGTTACTTTTCACATTGTAAATATTGATAAATTTACTGGATATACGCGTACTTTACACTCTATGTGCACTGTCCGATTGGGCATTCGTTCATTTTTTGACGTTTCATTCCGCCCGCCAGGCCCGCGAACTACCGAGAAAATCTCGGTGAGCCGCGTAAAATTTGGGGCCGGTAGCCAAAAAAAATGGGCCGTTATTATTTCGGACGTGAGTAATGAGTAGTTTAGTCTTTCTAGATAATAGTTTAATTCAAAACGATATAATAGAGATCCAAATAGAAAAGTTATAAGATGGTTGATAACAATGAATGTGTCAGTTATATAATACGTCTGTATTGGCCATTGGGCGTTGCATTCCCAAGAATCGATAATGTACACGACACGCTGTTGTCGCCAGTCAGTTTCATCAAAATAAATATATTATCGATCTAGTGGTGCGATAAGAAATTTGAAAACGGATTTGAATTCGTCGTGAAGTCTACTCGAGATCGACGTTACCACATTTCTAATTTTTTTTTTATGAATTTGTTGAGGGCCGATCGAAATTTAAAATTTCGGTGGGCCGGAAAGTATCAGTCCGGCGCTGCCGCCCGCGCGACATATTATGCGTACAACAGAGTTGTATAAAGAATAAGATACATGTCGATTCGAATAATTTATGCGCGTATAGGTACAATTTTTTATAACGCGGAATATTCCGATATAGCGTTTGGTGCATTGGCGTGACTACGGTGGCAGCCTAGGGTGCCTGGGCTACCCCTGCAATTTTAGAAAGGCGCCGGTCAACCGAGTTAAAAGTCGGTGACTTACAACTTTTATTTAAAAATAAAAATAAAATGTCTTCTGAATTGATGCACTCGTTTATTTATGATTCTTATCGCAAATCGCAATATAATATCGTGTAATTATTATGCTGGTACCGGGTAACTGTCAAATGCCAACTGGTACAATTTATGAGAAATTGGTAAAACACTTACTTACCTAATTATAATATGGTGTAATACTGTAGATAAATAAGATTTCCGAAGTTAAATTTAAAGGTACTGAAAATACTGTACATTTATTAGGTAATTAAAAATGATAATACAGATTACAAACTTATTTACATAAATATTTAATTGGGGGGACTATCCCCCCTTTAAATTGTGTGGTGGTGGGGGGTATGGTGCTTATTTCGGTGTATAAAGGTGGCGCCGGTCATTAGCTAGGCTGCCGCTGCGGATGAAGTCTAGTCACGCCTATGATTTGGTGTATTATCAGAGTAGCTATTGCGAGAAAACGAAAAAAGAAAACGTTACTTACTACAATTTAAACGAACGGAATACGCAAAGTGGTGGTATACGTGTCCCGTGTGTATTGTATAATAGTTTAACGGTTACGCGCCCTATGCTCTATGACTTACCACGGGAAATCGACCGTATATTTAACACAATATTATGAACGCGTTATACGCATAATAAATATCCGACGTTTAAAAGGATTTCCAAACGTACACGAGTTCGATACACCGCGAGCCGGATATCCACGAGAGTGAGACGATTAAGTCGGCTTTGTTTCTCCGTATAATATAACACACACACACACACACACACACACGAATACAGTACTCGTAACACTCGTATAATGTGTTTTTCATTTTCCTGCTCCCTCCCCCCCCCCTTCCCGCCGAATAACACGCGTTGTATTGCACAACGTCCGCCGTTCATATACATACGTGCATCGTCGTCGTGTACTACACTTTATTGCGTTCACTATAATATCGTCGTGCACAACCAAACTTACACTATATATCCGTAAAAAATAATATAAATACACAGCGGGCCAACGACGGTTTTTCCGTATAAACTGTACAAACAAACGAATAATTATTATTACCAGTTTTATAACGTATTTTATACTGAGTACACACGTACGTATATATTGTTATCAGTCGCATTTGTTATTCAAATTTTAAAACCCGTACGTTACACCACAATGGCGCGATTGTTTCAGGAAGAAGTTGTGCGTTGTAAACACACACGTGCAGTGCGATCCGCATACGCGATGTGCGATATGCCGTGCACGCGAATGAATTCGAGTTCTTTTTTTTTTTTTTCTTTAATTTTCGTATATTGTGGAAGAGAAAAAAAAACCACTGTGCCGCAGTAGCACTCGAGGTGACCCGTACACGCGTTCCGGTTTGCCGGTTCGCCTACGCGATCGGCCTGCAGCACAATTATTTTACCGGAATTCAGTTATAGTCCACCTCACACAGTAAAAAAAAAAAAACTCGCGGTTTCTCGTTAGACGCGACCGATTCGGCAGAAGACGACCACGCGCCGGTGCGAAAAATTAGAGCTAAACGTTGCCTCCTGAAACGAGAGAATTTTTCTGTTAATTCTTTGTAACCTCCTTCCCGTAATTACTGTGATCTACGGTTTTTATTCGCCATTTAAGCGATTTGTACGAATCGACGAAATCCGTTACGGTCTTCGAAGTCATTACGAGCGTATTAAAATGATATTAAACGATATGCGACTCCATTTCCGACGTGCTAGAAAACTGAGAACCTGTACACTGGCAATGGCACACACGCTCCACCGGTACACGGACCGGTCCGTATTGCAGGCCGAAAGCATCGTTTTCCGGTCGCCTGTACAGTCAGCGAATATTGAGGGAACTCGTCACACACGCACAAATTGAGAACAGCGATCATCTTGTGATCGAACGTCTCGAATAAAAAGTGTTGAAAATGTTATTTGCTCAACAAAAAAAAAACGTGTGTCCGAATAATGTTGAAATACGTATTTGTCGCGTAGAACTGGAATGATATTGGAAAATACTTTTCGTTAAGTCTGTTCGAGCCGATTCGAGCTTATTTAGGACCTCGCGGGAATTTCACATCTCGTAAAGATCACCACATTTGGAGTATTTTTTATTTATATGGAAGTGGAAGACTTTTTCTAACTGGTCGCTTTTTGAAAATTCAAATTTCGAATGCTATATAAACGTCCGGATAATTCCAAATTGTTGGTATCTTTTCTAAATGTATTACTATTTTTTAAGTTTAGTCGAAAATCGGCGTCTCGTACGAAATAGTCTTGTTTCGAATATTATTACGCGAAAAATGAACGGAAATCTGACTATTGCAGAAAAACGAAATTTTTTGAACATATGTACAATAAAACGTAATGTAAGGTTTTACACACGAAATATCTTTCGATCGCGCGCTAAATATTATAATATTCTGTTTTCGACGCGAGCGCGCTCGGTCAGTGTATTTAAATGTTCTCTAATATTCGATTCCAGGACTCGGTTCTTGTGCGCCGCTTACGAAAACAGTCAATATTTGTAGTTTGTACGGACCACACAAAAATAATAAAAATATTTCTAGTGTTATAAAATCGACGTATGTTTTCTATTAGTTTAGATATATGCATCGGCGTGTATTTTATAATAATGAATTATTATTATTATTGCTCACGGACCGCTTCGTGCCGTCGTGGTGTCAATATTATCGTTGAACCCGATGGACTATGAATTATTATTATTATTATTATTATTATTATTATTATTATTATTATTATTATTGTGTGCACTGCAGGCGACAGAGATTTGTTTTTCGACCATATTGGAATAGTCACTACGCGACGTGTACCTCAACTCGAAGAAAACCGCATCTCGTTCGCATGGTTTTTGTTTTAAACCCGTTCGCGTACACGCATCGTGTCATCACTCGATGA
The DNA here is from genome assembly GCA_032441835.1 of Slavum lentiscoides. Lineage (NCBI taxonomy): Eukaryota > Metazoa > Arthropoda > Insecta > Hemiptera > Aphididae > Slavum > Slavum lentiscoides. Next base: position 634,930 of record CM063716.1, read on the forward strand.
TACACAATATCGAAATAATATTTTGCAGCCATTCCTATTGTGCGTTGTGAACGCGATATGTGTGTTTACACATTTGCAACAGCTGTACAAGTGGATATACGCGCTCGGAAATGTTATATAATCGTGACGACTTCAAAACTTATTATAAGTTTGCTGCCGCACGTTTTCTTCTTCTTCTTCTCCTTATTGGATTTTATAATGATAAATGTTTTTGTTTCGTCCGTGAACACTCCTTTATACAATAAAAGTACACGTCCGAGCTTTATGCGTGTAATACCACTTTTGGTTCGTAATTTGTTTGACACGGGTTTCCAATTTTTCGGTAGAAAACTGAAAAAAAAAATATCTGTACAATTATCGAAAAGTACGATTTTTAACAAGTCCAATTTGGTTTTTTTCTTCTTTACAATTCCAAAAACAATAACACTCAACATCTTCCAGTTGTTTATTAAAATTAATTTAAAATGTTCAATTTTACGACGGAAAACATGAAAAATCAATACAAGATTTTATTGATATTCTAACAGCGATAAAAATAATATGTCTAAAATCGATTGTCACTTTTTTTTCTTTTGAAATTAAAATTAATTTCGAGTTGAATTTTTTTTTAAATTGTGAAAAAGAAACAGTTTTTTGAGGGGCACCAGATTAAACACCAGATTAAGAACACGTTTTCCTATTAACAAATACATTTTATACATTACTTTATTTTTTTATTATTATTTTATATATATATATATATATGTACATCGATATCCAAATTCCTATATTATTACGTCATATTCATTATTTATAAGTTATAATTTATAACCTATCTGAATCGATCTGAATCGATTTTTGAATACAGTAATTTATCATTACTTTCAAATTCAAAATTGAATCGACATCCAAAACATAAGCGAGTTTTTTTTAGTTTCTTTTTTTCGGACGACGGTGAAAAAGAAATTATAAAGTTGTTTGTTATGTATTATCATTTATCACGGGAATTTTAGGATACATAAAATATTACACTTTTTATTAAATAAAACAAAAACAAATATATTGTAGAGGTGATTCAAAACCAGAACTAACATTTTAGAACTCAAAAGTTAGTCCGAAAAAATATTACGAATAAATTGCTTTCCGGTCTTTAACTTTCAGAGACACACAAGACGAATTTAGACGAAGATAATCATATTCCGACAATTTACACCATTTTTGTATTTTTACATTTTGTTCAAAATATGCGGACGTGTTTTAATTTCGACATCGGGAACTGTTGTGTACGCGGAGGAAAACGATTACCAAACTATGATTGTGAAATAAAAATAAAACACTTCCTTGGGAACGATTAAAGTCGATATGAGAAAGATTAGCATATCGTTTTGGATATCATTTATGTATGTTTTTTTTTTTTTTATACCATTCGATTGTGTTTTTGCGTGTTAGTGTTTTATAATACGACGATAATAATAATATAATACGTGTGCTCGTGTAAAAACCAAATATGTACACGCATGCCATTCTCGAAAGAGTTGCGGAAACGTTCGCGGCGAGGACACATCTACGGGTGTAGTCGCGGTCGCGAGTTCCATCCTTCCGGTTACACATAACGTTCGGTCACGTCTTCCGAACACGATAGTGTTAAAAAAAAAAAAACCAAACGTCCAATAAACGCCATATTATTTCCATACGACAAGTCGAATAACATTTTCTAATAGTTGTCCGGGAATAAGCAATTAATATTTCTACGTAGATGTGGCGTAACGCAAAAATAAAAAAACTTGTTGTTTAAATAGTTCTTAAACACGTACATTGCAGGGTATTCGACATTCGAATTATAAAATACTCGCTTTGAAAACAGTGTTTATAATTGCGGTATGACTTGATTGTTGTTTCAAATCGTTCGTTAGTTGTCAGTAAAAACATTTATTTTTAATACTAAAAAAAGTAATTTTAAATGTGTTTACATTATTATACACGCGCGTTTTAGTGCTGCTGGAAACTGCTTTTACGTTTTTTTTTTTTTAATTCGTCGGAATACGAGAAATTACTTTTTAGAATGCGCGATAAGATCCAAAGAATTTTGAATATATATTCAATTCTTTCATTTTTTTTTCAGTTTTATCAAATTTAGCGGTAAGCGTGCATTAATTGCGCCAAAATAACACGGTGTTCGCAATTTCTCGTTTACACGCCACTGCTCTTTATTTTTGTAACTCGGACATTTTGAAATTTGAAATTTTAAAATAAGATTCTGAGGAGGATTTTCAGAGACCAATAACGCGTCGTGTATCTTGTGATTCGTGAACTTGTTTGATTACGCGTTTACTTTAATACGGACCAATCACCATGGAATCCATGTGCCTGCAGTTTGAATAATCATTGAACCTGAGAAATGACCGAGGCGGTTATTCGAAATATATGTTCCCTTATATCGTTTTAATCGTTTGTGTCGGTAAGTGTAATATTTTGATTTTTTTTTCCTATTTTATGATGATATAAATTGTATATACCATTGTTTTATACCTATATTTATAAGTAAAAAACGTTATAAAATATTGTATAACCGGGATGAAAAAAAAGAGTACAACTTTAAATGGGTGTTGTATACTTGAAGAGAATTTTTTTTTTTTTAATTATCTTTTTTTTCGTATGTTCATTAAACGTTATTGACACGCCGCGGCTTTCGCGACGCTTAAACGAATGAAAAATTGGTAAAACTTAATTTTCAAACACACGACGCTCGTGACCCCTTTCTTCGGGGTACCTGTCTCTGCTCCGAAACGCGGTTTCGTGACTTTCACTGTGCGCCAAGAGTAAATTTTTTAAGTGTTTTTTTTTTTTTTCGTACGCATTATAATATTATTATACTCGAGCGGTTCATTTAAAAAAAAAAAACGAGACGACGAACGGCAAAAGCGGTTAACGAGCTCCTGCAGTGTACCTAACCTACACATAATAGAGTAACAACAATTATTTTCCACGTCGTGTTTTTTTATTTATTTACCCTTTTTTTTATGGCCGCCGCAATTGTGTTTGGCGAACATCGCCGCGCGAGATCTATCGTCGTTTTTACAGTTTGCAGCTCGCGCGATAGCTTCGTCGATCACGCGCGACTGTATATTTTTTTTTTTTTTTTAGATCACTACAACAGATATATTATCCATGTAGATACGAATATGTATGCCCGTTGCCGTTTATATGGGAAGAAAAAAACTACAGACTTCAGAACAAAATAATTACGAGTAATAATATATTACACAGTAGCGTAACCGAACACGCACGTAAATTACTGTAATTTAAAGATTTATTAAATAATTTTGAAGTTTTATAAAATTATAGGCGGAATTAACGAAAACATTGAATAGCTTTTTTTTCAAACTCAAGTCTGTTTGATCCTATGATTTCCGATAGCGTAAAAATAAAAAAACACTATTCCCAGCAGCACAGACGCACGTGTGGATAATATTGTAAGCATAATTGAAATTGATTTTCCGTTATAAAAGCGACGTTTTCGGACGGAATTGATAATAACAGATTTCAAACAAAAACAAATCAACATTACAACACTCGTATTTGTAATAACACTTTTTTTGAAGCGATTACTATCAGCCGAATGTCAATTTATGTATCCAAGAGAAATTGTAAAAGTTTATTTTTTATTTTGTCGGAGCAGCCTATATTTGTTTTTCAACGTAAAGTATCACCTTTCAAGCAATTGCATACAAAGATGTCGATAATCGATAGTAATAATTATAAAAATCATACAGGGGGACAGTATTATTTATATTGTTTAGTAACATTTACATATGGTAAATGAATAAGATTACATTGATTATATTTTAATATATTATAATACTATATTACTATATAACCAATGGATTTATACTATACTGAGACGTTTTATTTCATTTCTCGTGATATTTTATTGCAAAATATAACATTTAACCGAGTTAAATGTTAATTTTTTATTATTAAAAAAAATAAAATGTAACGTAACACGAATTTCATTTCATAAATATATTTTATCGGGGTACATAAATGCTTAATACATATTTTATATTATCATTCTTTATGCTCCTTCAGGGGCGTAAAGAAGCATAAAAATAATGCATTTATTGCAAGAAGTGACTATATAATAATATATAATACATAGGCTTGATTATTGTAGAAATTATTTAATTCACTTTTGAGGACGAAATCATATATAATATTATATTGTATAGACGTGTATTTTGGTAATATATCTAAAATATATTTTACTAATTGATTGTATATTATAAAATACTATAAAATATATTTTAACGTATCTATAATAATTATTTTTTTACGCTTTTAATTCTCATACGCGTGTGTTACCATTGTTATAGATGGGTACGCGTTATTTAATGATACAATTCTCGTTAAAAAAATAAAATAAAATAAACAGGTGTGCTAACATTAAAAAATTTCACATCTATTATATATATATATATATATATATATATATATATATATATATATATATATATATACACAAGTATACATATGACGATTTAGATTAGATTTTTTCCTTTATATCTTTTCTTTTCAATTACAGCAATCATTGCGTATATATATATATATATATAATAAACATTGTGGACTATATAAATTCTAAAACATGATTTTTTTTTTCACATCGTTGGAACGTATAATCTGCTTCTGTTACATTATAACAAATGATTTGTACATATTTTCTACGGCGTATATTTAGGATATCTATAATATATACAATATATATATATTTTATAGTCACTAGAACAGAGAATCTATTATTTGACGCGTATTGCAATTGTTAGTAAATTATCTCATTGTAAATAATATGTTATACGCGTATAGAGGAAGATTTTTTTTTATCATGAGCCAGGCTATATCTCAGAAAAATAATTTTTGTTATATTTTTTTTTTAAACGGATTTTTCAACGAATCAATTATTATTATATCTGTAATAATTCGTTATAAAATAAGAATAATGTAGGTAACACAAAACGAGTCCCATGAATTAAATAAATAGATAGAACCATGTACGAATACGTATTTATAAATGTTCGTTTATTATTATATATTATAAAATATGTAACACGCATAATGCATTTTTTTTCTTCTAAAATACGATTGCGTATTGCGTTATATTCTTATAAATTTCAATTTAAGTTCAACTGATGAACGTGTTTTGTTTTTTTTTTTGTTTTTACTTTTAAGTATTATTAAAATTATAATATTCTTACAATTATTTTTATATTCGTGCGATTTCTATAAATATTTAAATTACAAGTCCAGTACTACGCTACTTACATAATCAACTTTATCGTATATCACGTAATATATTTACATACCGTTTTTAGTTTAAATAGTTTTTTTTTTCAGTGTTAGTTGATAAAATCCTACTGGCCCGCTATAGTTTATAATACGCATATAAAATATTTTGTCCATGTGTTTTACTGCACTGGTGCTCGAGCTGTTCGTGAGAAAATTTTTATTGAAATAAAACTCGAAAGCCGCAGCATATTAATTATGCTTTATACGAGAGAGATACAACAGTGTATTCATTTGTCGAAAATTCGAGCCTAGTGAACAGAAATACTTTTGTTTTTTTTTAAATTTTTATCAATTTTGTTTATATTATATTACACAGGCTATTAATGTGGTAACTCCTTACAGATAAATAACGTTGTTTGACGACACTGAAAATGGATGATCATTCATCACATTTTTCATATAATAATGTATTACACTAAAATAATCGATAAACGTGCGTGACCCAATCATTATATTACGTTGTCCGGCGAGTGCCGTCGAACAACACGCGCCTCCCCTTGTCAAAATAATATTCTTCACAAAACGTATTGTATATTTTTTTTCTTTTTCAAACCACTATGATATTAATAGAAACGCGATTACGACGATGTGTTTTGTTTTCGATAAAAAAAATTAATAATAACTTGTAATCTACATATATTATATAAATATATAATTTATATATTATATATAGGCTCTTCTTCGTAATCCGTTTAATTAAATTCTAATTTTCAATATGGAAGACAAAGACAAAATATGGAATTTCGTAAAATTTATAGTCAGAATGTGTTAAAACACTATTAAAAAAATCTTAAATTAACGGTTCACACTGTACGACGAACCGTATAGGTGTGTGCAGACTTCATCGGCAAGTGGTGATGCAATAGAAAAAAAAAACACGTCACTCTCAAAAAAAAATTTTAAAAATATATATTTATGTAAAACACACTTTATTTGATTACATTTCAATTCAATCAAAACACAATATTTGTTAAGACTAAATTTCAAATCGGACCTAAAGAGACGACTAAAACGAGGAATATTTGTACGAGTATGTAATTTCGTCTTTGATTTACTTCTGTATAATTGGTGTTTTAGTACTTTTTAAAAAAAATTGTTTTGAGTTTATTGGAGTTTGATATATTTTCCCGTTGCATTTGCCAATTGTAATTTAATCTGCTATTTTAGTTTTTCGGATGGCTTCCGCAGTGATAGTAGGATTTTTGATTATGGGGGAGTTTTGATTTGATGCGGCTTCGTTTGCCATTTGGTCAGCTACATCTCGTTTCCTTCAATTCCGCGGACACGTAACGGAGCCCAGAGAAAAATAATATTTTTGTTTATTCTCGTAAATGATATTTAGATGCTTTTGATTAGTTCATTAACAGCGTTGGGATTTTTTTAATACTTCAATTACTGACAGTGTTACTTACGGTTAGGATTTCGCTTGTTTGTATATTTTTAATATTAACGCTTTGTGCATCGTGTATGCTTCTGCAGTGAAAATATTGTTAAAAGGCGGTAATCTCACCTGCATTTTTAAATAATCGATTCATCGATGAATTCATTAATATCCTTCGTTCCGCACGGTTCATAAATGAAAAAAACATAATATTTTAAATGATATTTTTAACAATAAATCTGATGTAAAAAACACGTGAAGGTGAAATACGAAAAAATGAAATATTCCGTCGAGCGTTGTATTTTGTGCTTCATTTCACATATAGTTAAAAATCAATCTCAAATTTTTACCAACAAAAAAAAATTATTAAATATTTTAAATTTTAACACTATTTTTGCCACATATATATATATATATAATACTTTATTTAAAATATAAACAAGAATAAAATCGATTTATCGGTACACGCGCGCCTATGCGTGGATACGTATTATTCACGCGCCATGCAATGTGTGTAAAAGCGAACGCATTTTCGTTTAGAGAAAAAAACAGCTGTATGTGCGTGTATTATACTCGTATTCGGCTTACTTGCTCCGTACATATGTGTCGAGCTATTAACTATTTTAAGAAAACTTCCAGGTGTCGGTTTGGGCCCATTAAATGGTTTGTAACGCGTATTCGAACGATATATATATATATTACATTGCCACACGTGTATGTTCTCGTCGATAACCCTTATACGTGAACGCTGCACTTCGATTTTTAACATCCTTATAAGTTACAAAATTAATACAAGCCACAAGGGCAATCTAACACGGCAAACGTTTTGGTTTCTATACGCGTCTGTTTTTTTTTTTTTTTTTTGACTCGTTAAATTAAGTTAACAAGAAAATATATGAGTTAATTAAAAGACACTTTTTATATAAACTTTGAAAATTATTTTTGAGAAAAAAAAGGTTTAAACTTTAAAATGTAAAGTTTTTAATTAACAATAATTATAAAAATATCGTGAAATACCAATGACGAATATTATAAAAATTCACTATTTTTTGTGTTACTTATAAAATAAACATTGAACGCCCTGTTATGATTGTTATTCAAAAGTGTAAAACTCACAAAACGGCGTTTTTTATGCATATCGTTTTTGATCTTAATCAAAAATGGTCTCCGTTTTTAAAATTTTTTACAAAAATAAAACGAGAAAAAATTTTTTTATAAAATATTGCTCGTCGCCCTCTTTATTTGGTTTTAAGAATATAAATGTACGAAAGAAATCCTTTGAATAGTTTTCGAGAAAAATCGATCACCGATATGATATAATTATAAAAAGTGAAATTAATTTCGATTATTTTAGCGGGGTTTTTTTCTATGTAGCCGAGAGAGTAATCGCAGTTTACAAAAGTCATTGGTAATCTACATAATATTTATTTAAGAACCGTGCTGACGTTAATTCGAGAGGTCTATTCCTGAATCCAAATTATACTTTCTTAGTTTCGTATTAGTGTTTAGTCCATTAGCAAATATTTCACATTTTCCTAAAATATATTACATTTGATTATTTCTTTGAGTAATACTAAACATACGTTTATACTAATTATATTACGATACAATTAAAAAAAATATGATATCGAGAAAATATACAGAAAAATTTAAGAGTATATATGTACATACTACAACACTGTGTACCCTACAGAAACTGGGTCGTACGCATTCTGTACCGAATTCTTCAAGTCAAATTTTAATAGTACTCATACATTTTTTAATTTAATTTTCTTTTCCCCCGATATCGTATTCACGGTTTCTCAATATCAATATAATCCGCTTTATATATATATATATATATACTATATAGTCGTCACGATCGGCTCTGCATAATAATACTTGTGAGTATCGAAACGACATTTCCAAAATACTAGTTTCGAATTTTTTTTCCCCTCCACGAGCTTATCATCGCGATCGTATATAATACCTATTCGCATTACTTAGACAGTATTATATAGTTATACTTATTAATAATAATATCGTATTTCGCCTGTCGTTCGCGTATAAGTATGTATTTGCAGCGCGATTGCTATCTCTCTCTCTCTCTCTCTCTCTGAGTTTCGGATTTAAAAAATCCGATATTGAGTTACTGCCGCACAGAGCGAAAGAACAGAGGACAAAATATTATATTATAATAATATGTCCTTTGGGATTTATTGATTCTTATTTACGGCCGGGCTGTGATCTCACGGACGGATTAGTCGGAAATCTATTTAGGGGGGGGGAAAAAATTATCAAAATCGTAACTCACCAAATATCTCCCCCTCATTGTGGGTAAGGAGGAGGACAGACGCATTGTTCGCCCGTACATCTATAAAATTATCCTCGAGGGTCAAACCATCCCTCCGGACGGACGATCCCGATGGCGGAGTATGCGACATCTGCGATCGAAAACGTCATACACGCCATCTTTCCGATATTATTATTATTATTATTATTCGATAATATAATTCGATTTGTACGAGAATATTACTGTAGATTTGTATACGACGCGTTATCACTTCGCGTGAAAATTTATACAAAAACAAAATATTTCAGAATTATATAGGCCGTGGGATTTATATATTATTCTATGCATTGATATATTCACAGCATCCAAACACAAAATTATTAATTATTTTGCGTACTTTGTATGTGATGCGTATGTTACGGCATAATAGTATTTTGAACTAAACAAAAAAAAAATCTAAAAACGCGTGTTTTATGTGACACATTTTAATATTTTACACAGTGCTAGAGTGATTACGATAATAACACACCGCAGTGTATAAAACAAAATAATTTTATACGGTAAGTGGTGTAAACGCGTTGCGTAGTTACAAATCCCAAATTTGAATAGTGTCACGTGATTTAAAGAAATTTATAATTTTTTTTTATTTATACAATATTCTCAGTTTCTCTCTCTTGTCAACCAATTCTCAGATCGGTTTACAGCTTCAATCCATCAGTTCCTGTCGTCCGCTTTCCTTTACAATACTCGCTGTAAATACGAATCGCATATTCCATCGTTCACGGTCTGTTTTATATATTCTTACGCGTAGTTCAACGCTTCTCTCTATAATCGATTTCAGCAAATCTTCACGCGTCTAATTTTACACGGCCAATCCACTGATTTCGTCTTCTCATCAAACTTTTCCGTAGTGTTCTTTCCGATACCGTCTATACCTGCAAATACGGTTGGTTTAATATTTTTATAATTTACTTAAGTACGACACTATACAATGGCTAAATAACTAGTAAAAAGCACCGCGATAAAATTCGTTTAAAGTCTTGGCGGACAATCGACGATGGGATTGTTATAGAAAAAATATCACCCTGTATAGTGTATTATATTTATAATTGAAAAAAAAAAGGAATTTTGAAATGAATATTTTTATTTTTTCAAAAAAAAAAAAAAAATTCTGCTGTCGAATACCGGTATCAGTAATTTTGTTCGTTTTAAACTCCCCCGGCAAAAGACTCGGAATTGAATTTATTAACTTCTCGACGCGTTGCCAAATCGCGTATGTTATTATAATAAAGCCAACCGCCGAATGAAAACAACGACGTTTTCAAAATCAGTTTTTTTTTATTCAATGTCTTTTCTCCGTAACGCGCGTTTAACCGATTCAATACACGTTTCGCGGAAATGTCCATCGACGTTTTTCGGTTCGAACGTTTATTATTGTTCGGATTCGAATACTGGGAAAATAATCGTGTTGGCGTTTTAGAAATTTTGGCCGTTCCACGATGATTTATTATACATTATATCGTCGTATCGATCACAGGTTAGGCAGGTTAGGCGTGTGTAAAACAATGTCCAAAAACGTGTCACGCGAGTATAATTTTGCTCCGGGACACGTGTTTTGTGAAGTGCGTGCGCGACAGGCGCGTTAATAAAATCAATAACACAATATTTTCGACCACATAGTGATTAAATTCATATTTTTTTTTTTGTATGATAATTAAAACCTTTTTTTCTATAGGATGCTCGACGCGATGTTTTCCGAAACGCGAATGCGCGTGCAAACTAACAACAAAACGCGTTTTTGGCGGTTTAGTGTATTTAAAAAAAAAATTTTTTTTAATTCATCATCAATCGATTTCTAGTAATATTACGAAGTAAATATAAAACAATTATTTAACTAAAATAGGCTTATTTGTTTCACATTGAATAACACACTGGTCAAATTATTATTATTATTTTTTATTTTATGGCGAATTTTTATTTATATAAAATTTAGTTAGGGCATTAAAATCCCGGCTCTAATAATAACGTAAGTTTCCGTCGGTTATCGAATCTTAACGGTTTTCATTAAAAAAAAAAAAAATGTATAATAAAAGAACGCGTATACACGAATACAGCGAGTTGTTATTACTATAGAAATCGTATAAAGGCACGTGCAGTTTCGCGATAGATGTCGGCCGGCACACAACCAGGTGTGGATAAAAACGATAGCGCGTATTCCAATTTACTCTCCGTCCAGGTGCGCGTTACATTTTACTCGCCGTTCCCGCCAAAACAAAAAAAAAAACCACATGAAAAAAAAACATACAAACATATACAAATAATAGTAGCCGAACGGTTACGCGGAGCGCGCCGAAACGGTCCCTGCGTCCCGAACATCCGACAGATGTGTCGGCCTCGGCGGTAGCACTGCGCAGGAAGGACTACGCGCGCGCACGCGGTATCGCAGCCGTCTCCTCGGGACAGATGCGCGACCGAGACGTTATTATTATTATTATTATTATTATTATGCGCGCGTACCCCGAGGGAAACTGCACGTGCTACGCACGTAGACGAGGAAGTGCGCGCAGTTTTTCCCGGGACGACGTCGAGCTGCAGAGACCGCAACATTTGCGGCCGTGTGGTGATTTCGTCTAATCGTCTTTTTAAACGGATAAATAATTCCACAGTGTTTTGCGCACCACTCATAAATAGGGTTGCCATATTTGACTAGAGTCTCGTCGGGACGTTTTAGGAATTCTAGGATAGAGTGTATAAAAATACTCAATTTTGAAATAAAAATTAGAGCTCTTTATTTTAGATGATGCTTTATATCAGCTTTACCTCCGTGAGTAACGGATAAAAAACAATTACAAATAGCACAAAGAGCTTCTTCATCCGTACGCCCTTCTTTTATAAAACTCCACTCCTTCGTGTAGTCATCCGAAAAATGGCACTTTCTTTTTGCAGACATTTTTGTAGATTTATTTAAAATTACGCACTTACACAAAAGAAAAAATCGTACCACACGTCGTCGAGTAAATAAAGCGACTGGCTGACTGACTGAATCCTACGTTATTAATAAATACCATGAATCGATAACGTTAACGATTGCGATAACGACTTAATTGGATTCTAAAGTCCGCACCACGAGAGAACGCATATGGCTATCGGAGCGCTTCGGAGCACGCCGGTTTCGTCAGAAATTAACAAGTTGAAAAAAAAATCTTTTTTGTTTGGGATTCATGAATCGAGACATTTTAGTCTTTTGTCGGGACGTCTCGGGACAGAGAGCTCAATATCGGTGACAGTGCCGATATATCGGGACGGATGGCAACCCTACTCATAAAGTGCAGTACTGGTCCAAGCAGCGGCGCCGAAGTCTGAAAATACTACACAGGCGAAATCCTACCGGCCCTTTATATTATTAATTACATTTGAAGCTACGTATAATACACATAATTATAATATTTTGCCTACTTTATTGTTTGATATTAAACCAAAACGCTTCGGCGTGACAAAAACGAGAAAAAAAATGCCCCCCGGGATACACGACGATGAATCGTAAAACGCTTAAGGATACGCCGCCGATGGATTTATTGTCCTTCCGAGGAGAAGGACAATTCGAATTTCGTCGGGGATCCAGAGAGACTTCGCATAAACTAAATACGATAATCGACAAAAGACTTTTTGGTGGACGAGAAACAATATTATTTTAATAGCGAACTCCGTGGCGTATCGTAAAAACGATATAATTATTTTTTTTTAAATTATATGCGTATATATCTTTCGGAATAGGTTCGGTGGTGTCTGCAGAGAATAATCAGATTTCCCGCAGCGAACGCAATTATTATTTTTACGACTCCATCGGGAGCCGGGCAAAGGATTCCACGCGTATTAAGTGTATACTTGCTGTGAACTTGACAGTAGTGTACAGTGTAAAGTACTAGCGAGTTTATATAATTTTTTTTTTTTTCAACGCGCTAAACCTAAGTCGACCGAATTTCTTAAACATAGTTAACGTCATTTATAAATGAACAAAATACTGTTACGATTTAAAATTTTTTTGTTTTAATCGTCGTTCATGCGCGAAAATCAGTCATTTATTTATACAAATACATAATTTTTTTTTTTTAACAGTTTTTAATGAGATCCAAAATTGTTTATCTCTACCTACTCATTATAATAAGCATTACTACTTACGGCACTGAAACCGCACAGGCATAGTGTTAAACACCGCGCGTTCTTGTGGAATGCGTTACGATAAAATATGTCGACAAACAGATCTTCAGCAATATTCAGTTCGAAATTCAAATTATTGATCTAAATTAATAATAATAACAAATAATTACTTATTGTGTTCACCTCGAAAAATTACAAATACAAAATTATTTAGAGAGCTTTGGATAATAATAATATTATTATTATTATTTACGATTTTCTAAAACAAATCGTCGTAATAATTTTCAAATTCCGACAGAAGAGATCATTTTACACGACGTATGTGTTTTGCACTTGTTTACAAGAACTTTATGGCGTATAACATCGATTTCCGTTATAGAATATCCCGTTTAGTTGATACTTCATTTGACAAGTTTTTCGATTTTTACAGTATAATTTTCTTAAGCGATAAGAAAACACTTGCGTAAAACGGTTTATCGTTATAATTCCAAATATAATTTATAATTAATAATAACGAGGGATTTTAAATTTAGAAAATTTAGAATTTCAAATATTTAACAATAATTCTTGGGTTTTTTTGTATGTTTAACAATATTAATAAAATTTGAAATTTTAAGATCTAAGGCCTGCAAATTTAATGCGAGATTTATCGTATATATATGGTATTGAAAAACGTCGAAAAAATTTAAAAGCTCGTCTCAGCCGTGTGAACGTTCATAAAACTTCTTGGATAAGATAAGGCGAACAAAATTAACGTGATTTCTAATTTTACGAAATTTTCTTGTCAGAACGGGTACGGAAATCATATAATATATTATGTTCTTTTATGTCCATAATCTACTTGTAATACGCTTAAAACGGTAAAACATTTTACTGCGGATACGCGGGAAAAATAAAAACGTTTTTAGAATTTTTTTTTTCTCTTTTATAACTTAAACGTGGTCGATTTATCATTACCACCACGCTTTTGTATTTGACCGCTAAAAACACATAATCGTGTCGCGGAAAATAATTTATATATAATATATTAAAAAAAAAAAAAACGCGTATCCGTTTTCGAGCATCACGAGTAAAAAAAAAATATAATGTTATTGAGTTTAAGTCTTATACGTTTGCACGCGCGCAAATATATATATATATAAAAAATTTAATAGTATATATATACAATATATATATATAATATATATAATACGCTTTAAAGTGATTGTAATTTATTTGTGTACCATAAAGCAATAAAGTTTACAATGTAATTTTTCGAAATGTAATTTTCTTACGCCTAACATAAATCTTACCTGCAGACTAAACGCGTTCAGTCGTAGTTTATGACTCGAGTACATTATACTTTTTTATCGTCCAGCGAGTTCCGGTTTGGGATTTTTTTTTTCCGCGCGCGTTAATAAACGTGGTCTAAATATTCTATAGTTATTTCGTCGAAAAACCTACACCGTTTTTTTGTTTTTTCATACCGTTCCCGCGGTGTATTCTCGAGAATCGGAGAATATTTAATTTTCTAATTTTTCTAATATTTAATGCGCAGGCGCGCCTGCAGTGTACGTTTAATATAATATATATATATATACACGAGTGGTATAGGTACACAAAATTATATAGGCACCTATGTGTGTACCTATATAAAACATAATATTTAAACAGAAAATATACCTACATAATATTATATGAAAATCGAATATTTTATGATTTTCACCTTGAAACGTTCTCGTTATAAACAATAAAAATAAATTACACAACACTTTTATGACGTTTTGTAATAATTTTTTAAAAAAAAAATCTTATCCCGTACGTTATAATACCCAAGTATATAATATAATACAAGGCGTATATTTTACGGAAGAGTTATACATTTCAACCGGATTTTTACATCCAAAAAATATTATTATTATTATTATTATTATATTATATATAGTATACCGTAAACGGAACGCGTGTACGGTATAAATCAAACTGCGCAGTGGTTCGTTTTAAAACTAGTTTTGAAAACTCATCGTCACGTGTTCGCCGCCGCTGATTATATTAATACCCCATATTTTTCATTTCAAAGGGGGAACGGATGTCGGGACGATTTCTACAATAACGAAAACAATATTGAAAACCCGATGCCGAGTTATGGTGAAAAAAAGTGAAAACGAAACAAAGAAGGTGTTAAAAAAAAAGATTTTCATTGTCCCGTATAGTTTTAGAAAAACAGTGAAAACCTTCTAGTCGCGTATGTGCAAACGATACGAGTTTGGTATCGCTGCGTGATGTCTACGTCGAATACCCGAAATCGGTTAGAAATGGAATTATTCGTCAAGTAAAAACTATAATTACCGCTAATTTTCGTATAAGGACGCGATTTTACTAGTTTTTACCAATAATGGCTTTATATAGTTTATGGGAATTATTTTATTTACGCTTAGTTTTTTTTTTCTAAACATTTAGTAATAACTATAGTTTTTACACGTGGACTCGCGTTAAATTTCGTTTTTATCGTTTATATAATATTATAACATTGCAGATTGTTATTATTAGTGAGTTTATGACTAGGTAAATATTTGAAAAATGATTTATGTATATACACAAATACGTTTGAAAAAAAAATGTTAATATACGGATATTGAAAAAAAGATGACGTCAGTGCGTATGATGTTTCTCGGGTATATATTTTAAAGAATATATATTTATATATATAAAAAAAATATTACATTATTTGCCAATACATTTACGTATAGTAAACATAATTTTACACATTTCATAATTTGCCCATAAAAAACAATTCGTGCCATTTCCAATCGCGTTATTATAGTTTATAATTTTTACACGAATTGGGTAATGCATAAGCGGTCAATATACTTACTTATCTGTACTACCTTCTATAGACAATGCCTCTTTAATCTGCAGTGATAATAATTTGTCATATTTTTCTCGCGTTTATTTATTTTTTTTTATGGGAATATATCATTTAATTTTATGACGTTAATTTTGACATTAATATAGGCGGGAATAAAATTGCACGGATCGTCGTCTTCTGATTAATAAAAAATCCGGATAAATTTTAAGATTTTTTTTTTCTTAAATTTTCGAGTATGCGTATAAATTCGAAAAAAAGTCGAATTTTTTTTCGGATTTAATACCTATAATAACATTTAGCGGTGTACAATTTCGAATTTGTTCTCGGCAAACACGCGTTTCAAGGAAATTCTAGACCGTCGTAGCGTCGGCAAAGATCACAAAATCATTTAAGTGTCTGTGTATGGTTCGACCGACAGAGTCGCTGGACACGGTTTTTGGTCACACGAATACCACAAATCATCGAAAACACGTTTAAAACGACGTACATATTATAAATTTTAATATTGTCGTAATACGAGCACATAACATTTCGTTCTTTCGATTTTTCAAACTGCGACCGCAGACGCGGTAGTTGTCATCCGAGTGTACACGCCGCGTGTCCTGCTTCTCAGAAAACAAAATATATCCCTCTCCACTGCTCGACACGCGGAAGCGGCTGTCAACCCACGTGTTTTTTGACATAGTTAAGGGCGCTCATTGGGGACGACTATGACGCGCTCTTACTTTCACACACAATATATTTCAAGGAGTTTTCACACCCCTCAGACGATTGCGTTTTAAATATATAGAAAAAAATTTTTTTGATCGAATTTGTACAATATAGTGTGTATTAAATGAAAAGTTAAGATTATTAAAGAAGACATGTCAAGGCTAGTGGAAATATTAATAACAACAATAAATTGTTATGATTTTTTTTTTTCATAGGAGACGATCTTCGAGAGTATATGTCAACATTGCTCGGTAATCATCTGGAAATAATGTTCAATCTGACGATTATTTTACACTCACCCGAGTAATATGATTGAATTCGTTAAAAAAAAATCGTTACAACGTTAATTATTGACGATAAAAATGTTATATGTGCGACATAGGCGGAAATGGGGGGGACTTAGGGGGGCTAAGCGCCCCCAAATATTTTATAATTTGTATGTATTTTGGATATTTGACTGATTATGACTGATGTTAAAAATGTTAGCCCCCCCAGAAAATTTAATAGATTTCCGCCTATGATGTGCGAAGATGTCTGTGGTTTTTTTTTTTATACACCGACGATATCGTTATTATCGACTATCGTAACGAGTTATCATGAATTATCATCAAACTTCACAAATTGCCATTTCAAGAAATTTTCAAGAGTAAAAATTTTTGATGTGTATCAGAATTCTCATCTTCTGATATTCTTTCTGATACTTTTAGATACTTAACTGATACAATAAATCCGTAAAAAAAAAACAAAATAATCCCTTTGATTTATTAGTCTGAAAACAAATATATTACTAGATTCTACTATACAATTTATAACTTTAAAAATGAATCATTCGATTTTAGTATTGTTCCTGGATCTAAACTATTCGAAAATGAATGGAGAAAGTTAACATTAAAACAAGTGCTGATCTAACTTTGAAATATGAAAATAATTCAAATGGTTTAGAATTAACTGAAGAAATAACGCATTTTAAGCATCATGCGATATGTTTGTTAAATACCCATTGCCATTGATTTTATAAAGTCAATACTATTAACTAATATCAAACATAAAACTTCTTATTTATTATATTCATTTATTCATAAATATTCATTGGGTGACATTTTTTTCAAATATTTGCATCGCTTTCAACTTTATTTAACATCACTATGCATTACAGCAATATGTGAACCCAGTAATTTATAGTAAACTGAAACTAATTAAAATTTATATTTCAACATCCAAAAATCTTAGTTTCACCTACAGTAAATTTAACTTGTAGCTTTATATTTTGGCAACAGTGATACAATTAAAACAGTGAAAACTGAACGAGAATCGAAATGCGAGTTATACTAGAAGTCTAGATATGTAAAAATAGCAATGATTAAAATACATAAAATATCATATTCTAAAGTAGCTTTAATTTTTAATTTTATATGAATTGTGAGGTATAAATGACTCATACAGATATACTAAGGTACTTCACATTTACAATTACAATTCATACACTATATTGTCAGCACACTGCAATAATTATACTACAGATAAGATTAAACCTAATTATATAGGCTATGATTATATATATATATATATATATTTAAACATAGAAATACAGAAATGAAATACATTTTTATTCATTTAAGTACAAAAATGTACATAAATCTGGTATGTATGTCATTAACAAAATTATTTTATTATAGTGTAATAGTGTATTATTATTGATTTATGTGTGGAGTACCTATTTATACAATATAAAAATCAAAGGCAATTATAAACCCGGGAGGGGGGGTCTTGGTACAAAATGGTTTTGCTTTTTCCATTTTTGACAGCCTTGTAGAAAGAGCTCTGATGACTGATGCACCGATCACACTAGAAGGATTTTAAGGTAATACTATGTGTCAGAAAAACAAACACCAAATAGTAATTTTGTTTTTTTTTTTTTCAAGATATTTAAATAAATGTTTTGGAAAGAAAAATCAGATTTTCAGATGTATTTTCCTCTTTGAGAACATTATATAAAAAAACACGGATTTATCAAAAATGTCTTAATTTAATGGAAAAATGTCTTAAAACTATAGTTCTTTTTTCTTTTAAATATAAATAATATATAGTACCTATAACATAATTGTCATATTAAAAATAGTCTTATGCGTTAAATTTAAGTGTCTAAATTAGACAAAAAATGTTAAGGGTAAAAAATTCATATTTACATTTCAAAAGCATTATATCAACAACAAAATAAAAGAACTTAAAATTGAATATCGTATATAGATATACATATTATGTATATATATATATGCAATTTTATTCTCTACATCCATATTTATTGTACATATATTTTATAAATATATGAAATATATTACAAAAATATGGATATAGAGAATAAAAATTTAAAAATACTTACATTTGATTATTATTATTACTTTTTTTTCATACCCTGTGTGCGAATTTGTTTAATACTAGTTAATAATATATATATATATATATATGTATAATGATAATCGTATTTGACATTTAAACATATTATACAATTTAGAAAAAAAAAAAATACACATTTCCAGTCTTGCTCGCTCATACCTTCATATACATACACACAACACACGACTTCCTTGTCCAAAAAATATCGACTGTATACATTATATAGAACTATCCAAATATTATCATAAAAATATGTGTGTGTGTGTGTGTGTGTGTTTAGAGTGAATATAGCGATAGACTCGTTATCAGAATACTATGCCATGGTCGTTTTGTGTAAATTATATCGTAAACAATAAAGATAAATTTAAAAAAATGACAATAATATAATAACGAGCGAACGACAAAAAAAAATGTTTTCCAATACTCGTCGTCAGACGTGTTAATTTTCTGACCTAACATGCATTTGTTGCGGGTAATAAATTAGTAATATAGTTCTTCTCCAGATCAGTAGATGTGTTTGCACGTTTTCGTCGATCTCTCTGAGCAACGGAACGCAGTTTTGAAAGATTCCGAATGATCAGCTACCGTTTTCAATCTGTTTGCAACGAGCGGGAAAAAAAGATAAAGAAATTAATGAACGACAAAAATCAAAACAAAATGTCAAACATCCATATTAGGCAATCGGAGCCGCCGACGCGTTTTCGAATCGCATGCACAAAACGGGAATATATTATTTTGAAAATTATTGACAACAAATTTACATAAGACCGTAGGAATGTAAAATCAATAAAGTACCTATTACACAGGAACTTGATAATTTTTATTTATTTTTTCATTTGTTATGAGATCATATTAGATTTTTCAAATTTCTGAAGCTGTTATATTAATCTGAATAATTCCAAATTTTGGCATTATTTTAACATTTAATAGGATCCGATGAGACCTTAAAAAGTATTTTCCTTTAAAACGACAAAAAAAGATTGAAATTCGAATACTGCACAAGGCACGAGACTATCGAAATTTGCATATATTTTTATCCTTAAAAAATGGCCGGCTCCGACAAACACATAATAATAGTAGGTGGGTATTGATTTAATCGCGTATACGCGATACACAATGAGTTGCCTAATCGGAACGCCTCGACGTGACAAAAATAAAAACTTTATAATAATATTATAATACTTACAGAAGAGATTCATCGGACATTAGATCGTACATTGTGTCGAATTCTTGTTGTTGCGGAGATTTAATCGAACACAGAGACTGTAACATTAAAAAACATAATAATAAATACAAAAAATAAGAAACATCGAAACGGTTAGGTGTCCATCACCCAATTTTACGTTTAAACCCCACAGTAACAACTAAAAAGCGAATATAAAAAACATACAAATTATATGTAAACATCTAATGTTATCCTAAAACGAAGCGCTTTCGAGGGGATATCCTATACCGTCCGTTTTTCTTTTACCAAGACTACCGGTCCATCGTACCAAGCAACCATATATGGATGCAAAGCGCTTTAATGCGATCAGAAATGCTCATTTTATAATGAGTATTGGATAAACAATTTTCAGAATGTGTGCGGGCGCATGTTGTCATCGTGTAGGAAGAAAATTATTGGACCTAATTACTACCCACATGTGCTTGCACATGGCAATATAATTAGAAAGAATTCAATAATTGTAAGCACATAACACCATGATTTAGAATTAAAATCTAAACAAATTTCATCCACTTAGAATGAACAAAATTTAATTACTTTTTTATTTTTTAGGTTTTTATTATACTAAAACAAATGTCCAAAAATGTAAAATTCTACGTGGGAAAGGTTCCTCTTCTCCTTCATAGGCTTTCCAAAGCTTTTGAACAGAATGTGAGTGATACAGAAGCATCACACACACACACACACACACACACTAATAATCATTTACCATTCACACGTTCCTATAGTATAAAACATCCACACTTTCATGTATATAATATAATCTAAATTCAACACCTTAAAACGGTCGGTATTCAATTCCATTAAAGAATATTGCGTTATTTTACTTATACTTTTTCAATAAAAATTCTTTTTTCAATTATTCAGTTATTTTATTATTATTATTATTATTCTTTTTTTTTAGTAACTGTAGCTTTAAACTCGGGATAGTCAATAAGACAATATACTTACTTGGGCGTACGCAATAAAAAATAGCGAGTCGTATTCGTAGAATTCCATGGCTGGTTGATGGTAATACGGTTCCAATTGATTTTTTTTCGATAAACTCTGCGCAAACACAATTAAAAATATCACGAATAATTCATTAATTATAATATATTATTAAACTGAACAAGTATGAAAACAATGTTTTTAGTCTTTTTAAGGCGAGAGGCCCATACAAATTTACTCACTCATCCCGTGTAAAATCAATTCCAATAATTCTGAATAATTATTATTAGGTATATACGAGTATAGTGACATAGATTTGGGTTGATTTTTTCTACAACGATATTACATATTTCAATACATTGTTCAAATGTAAATTATAAATATCAATTTTCAAATCAAAGATTCTTTGGAACTTGTAAAGTATTAGGGAATATTTAGAATTTTATTTCTTTTATTTTATTACAATTTTTTTAGAAATCCAATCTTTCTTTTTATCAAAATACTGACAGAACACTTGAAATTAAAAAAAAAATTTTGAACAAGGGCAAGTATCTTTAATGCGCATTCCGTTAAATCTGGTTCTATTTGCAAGTCATTAATAATAGTAATAAATAATAGTGTGTTGAACTATTGACGGTTACCTGCAGAGCATATCGAACACTAGCCACGGACAACATGGCGGTCAGTGCGGTGTTGTTGGCGATTTCCACTTGGTGCTCCTTGACATAATGACCGAAACACGTACGCGCTTCTACGATGCCGCTCACACTCCGGTTGACAGCCACCGAGTGGACCGGCAACAAGACTCCATCAGTGGTGTAAGCCACTCCGGGCGGATATACGCTAGACAAAATGGCCGAGCCGATTTCCACACCGAGACCTCCGTACAGCACGGCCCTGCGAAATTAATGCGCATATAAATTGAGTTGTAGGCAACTCTAAAGCTTGGCCGAATGACTGAGAACGTTTTTCAATATACGCAATGTAATCAGTCTTCCAAGCGACTTGAACTAAAAATTTGCCTGATATTATCCACCAGACTCAACGATTACCCGCTGAACCGACATAAACAAGAGGCCTCTACGAATAATATGTACTTACTCGGGGTAGCCGATCTCGAAATACGGAGGAGCTAACAAAGACATGGGTATGATGACTTTGTTGCTGGCTACGTTGTACGTCACTTTCGGATCTTCGGACACCAAATCGTCCAACCATCTGTTGTACAAGAAGAAATTATATTTTAAATGGTTATTTTTATTTTTTGTACATTCAACGAACTCACCCGTATTCTTCTTTCTTGGCTTTGAGTTTGGTTTGCGAATAGTCTGTCGCGAACGATATAGCATGATTTACGTTCAGGAAAAAGTCCAGCTTCTGGATGGGCAACTGACTGTAAAACTGATTGACGTAGTTTTCTTGGAGCATGTTGTCAGGTAGCCCGATTTGTATTGTCACTGAATCCAACTAACAAAACAAACACGATTAATGTAGTGTAATTGTGTGAACGCCTGCTACGTCTACGGTTTATTACCTTGCCCAAAACGTGGTCTCGCAATTCGGACACCAACCCCTCACTTTTTTCCACATTCGATTTAATCGTCTCTTTGACGCTGTCGAAAACGTCTTTGACCACAGTGATGATGTCGGCTTTGTTTTCTACGTTCTGTTCAAGTGAAGCGGTTATGCCGAAACCCATAAACTTCTGTAACAGTGACACGCAGGTCTCCCATCTCGGGGGCAAGTCTTTCTCGCCAGTCAGCTCGGCAGTGTATATCTTCACGATCTCTCTAAACTTGACCGACAAATACGGCACATAAGCCTCGGCCATTTTCCACATAAAATAGTCATTCAATCCACTGTAAATATATATATATATAAATATATATTTATATAGAAATAAAATAAGAAACGATACAATAATTATAAGACATTACATCTGTGTTTGGGCAAGACCAAGTATATAAAATACAACAAGACTACAAGACCTGGGAAATGGACAATAATATTGTTACCACTAGTTAAGAATCATGTTTTGGGGAAAAAAAACCAAGGCTGGTAACAAGATTGAGTTTAAAAATATAGGTGACACTAAGATCTAAGAAAAACAAAACAAATACTTTCATATCTTGTTGTTCCCCTATTTGTTATTTATTTAGTATTATTGTCAGATGTCACTAATTAAACATTTTATGTTTTTGGGAACAATATGATCTGATTTGTGATAACAAGACTAAGTACAAAAAAAAAGAGGATAATAAGATTTTAAAATCAAGCGCCCTATTTACGTCACTAAACGTAATTCATAACCGTGGAATTTTGTACTAGTAACACCAAGTCCTGCAGTTGGTCTCTATCCATTTTTCTAATAATTATTTACATTCCACAGCGGTATAAATATGAGAACAACGATGACTAACCTGCGGTCCGACGACGATATGAGATTGGACAGCTTACTGAAATAAGCTGGCGACACAACCGATATGGACGTCTCATCGCTTATGTCGTTTTCTGGGAATTTCGACTGCAGAATGTCTAAAAGTGGGATCTATGAAAACAAAACAAATATTATGTACAGAAATCATGTGCACCAAATTATCGTTTTATGTATAATAATTATACATACCATTCCGGCGATCTCCTTCAGTTTGGACAATTTGAAACGACGGTGAGAAGTGAACGGATCTTCCTGTTTGCCGGCCGGGGTGATCTCTGCGATACGTTTCTCGTAATGGAACATGTCGTTGCTGAATATAGATGCATCACCACTGGTAGCGCCCAACAATTGCGAGACGTCCACCATGTACTGTTTGTACGCCGACACTATCTGCAAATAAAAAATGTTTTTATTCTTCATGAGATGCTCTGGGCAAAGCTTATAATTTTATCGGTTTCGGTTTTTAAAAATGTATTTCTTTGAGGTTTTGATTATAGTTGAGGTTCTTGAAAATACAAAATTGACCGCAGATCATAACCGAGGTTACATTAAATGTTACAAATAGTTTTTAAAGATTTTTTTTATATATATAAACAAATTTATTTAAAATCGTCAACGTTTGTTTATTATTATTACGTACAGCTGGTGTATATAGCTGGATTACTTATTGATTTTAAATTGTGTTAAATATGTTCTATTATAATTTAAGGTTTTTTGTATTTAGAATTAAGCATATATTATGTGGATGATGTTGGAGGCATGGACAGCCCAAGATTTCAGTACTAGTTGAGCCACTGAAACAAACTATACTTACTTTTGCGTCTTGTTGTCTGTAATAATATCTTCGATCCGGCAAACCTAGTCCGGCCGGGGATATCTGAAATCATGTCACACAATATGGTTTACTACATAATCGTGGCCACTGTCTTAATAATAACTATTAAAAAGAAAATTACCTGAATTATGTTCTGTCCGGAGACTTTATCGTCGGGAACCACGTCGATCTTGAAGAACGGGCTCACGTTGTATTTCGAGTGCACTTGGACAAAGGTATGGGTCAAGTCCCAATCGTTAACGTTGAAGTCTTTCAATACGTGCCAGCCACCTAGCAAAAAAAAACCACCATATTTATTAAAAGCATACCCTCGAATAAACTCATTTTTTAGCTTATCAAGTAAAATAAAATAATGTCGTAATAAGCAATAAAGATAATAATAATAAAAGCATAGAAAATGAAATAAGATTTCCCAGTGTTTTATACATCATTGTTAATTCAACTCAATTTAGATATCTTTGCATGAAATTAACACGTCAAGTTTAAAAAAAAAAAGTAATTTACTATAATAAAAAAAGCCGCCTTAAGCGGCTTCATTAAAATTAACTCGAATTTTCAACTTGTTAATGCTCAGTCTAGCGTATAAAAAATAACAAAAAACATACCTAAGATCGTACTAATAATCTTTTTTAATGGTTTTCCTTCGTCCGTTTCGATATTGTCCAGGTTCATGCACGATTCGTAGAAATGCTTCATCTTCCAGTTCAGCGAGTTGGAACTCGCGACGTTCCGCAGCGTAACGACCATGTTTCTAATCTTAATTTTTTCTGAAAAACAAAATTCGACACGAACCGTTTAATTTACAATGATTATTTACACTCGAATACGTATTCGAAATACTTGAGCGCTTATGACTGTTATATTATAAACTCAAATCAAAAAAATGAAATAAAACAATGCACTTTTAACTTACGTATACGTATTCCAACAAATATATGTTGTCACATTAAGTGCTAATATAACGATTTATTTATATAATATTAATATATTATATTTTTTTTAAATTATTGTTCCGAAGAAAATAAAGCTAGTATAAAAAAAAATTGCATTGTATTTAAATTTGTCAAGACGTTTAAAAACTATGAGTGAACATTTAAAATTAATTCGATTATCTATAACAATATTTTTTTATAAAATTGTTAGTGATTATATGAATGCCCCGTAGAAATGATTATAAATTAATACGTTAACTTTGAAAAGTTTCTAATCAGTGGCGTGACGTAAAAATTTGGAGCCTCCACAAAAATAAAAACCGGGTTATTTAAATTATTCTTAACGATATAAATTTGGGTGTTAGACGTTCGGCTTATATACTTTCTCGCTTCAAAAGAGGTTTACGAATTGCGGTAGAGTTTGTTTTTATTTAAAATCGTACATTAATCCTGTTAAAAAAATGTTACTTTTAACATTACAAAACAAATTTAAATTCGCTTGTAATATTATTCACATTAGCGTCCGCGCTACTGGATATGCGTCGACACCACGATAAGATTTAAGCTTTAAGACATACTTCAATTTGAATATATTCAGTAAATTAATTTTTTTTTTTAGTTATTGAAACTAAAAGGAGGTAATATCCTAATAAGAAACCCAAATTTACGTGAGCCCATCCGCGACACGCGGAGACTGCGAATACTCGGCCACTGGTTCTAATTCGAAAAGTGCACTTTAAAAAGCAATTAAAATTCTAAACCCTTTTCAATGTTGACATTGTTTTACTTTACTTTTTTACAAATGTTTCTAATAATGACTTATTTTCGTAAAGTCAATTATTTTAATAAAGTTAACAACGTCATTTATAATTTAAACTGATAATAATCGAACTATTAGAAAAATAAAAATAAAAATAAATTTTAAAGTGCGTTTCGTGAACAATTTCAATTACTATGCCCCCCGAGGTGACAAAGTGTTTTACAAATACGCTTACGTTCTTGTTGAATTCGTTTCTTCAGACTCCAAGAACTCATGTACGCCGGCAAGTCGTTGGTTTGCAGCCATCCGCCGCAAGCGTATCCTCTAAAATTGTCGCACGGCGATTGAGTAAAATTAATTTTGGGCAAAACCTTTGAACAGAAAATAAAAACAAACGAAAAATTTAAATCACGTGTATCGGTATAATATAAAATAATAAGTACACTATGTTTTCAGTGCGATTCGAATACAAAAATCGTACAAAGAATTTCCTGTACACATCATCGTATGGTCACGGATCGTTAACTCTACGGTTTAATTCGATTTTAAACCCCAACGAAACGTCATGCGGCACGTTATACAACGTCACGAACGCGGATAGTTTTATAAAAGTGTTGTGATCATTTGTATATATATATATATTTTTTTTAATACCGACACAATCATTTGGCGAGTAAACGATAATTTTTAACTCGTTACGTTGAATTTATATACACAGAAAAAAAAGTTATAAGTCGAGTTAAAAATTACTTATACTTTTCTTCCTGACTTTAAAAAAGCAATTTGACCGGGAGAAAAAAATACTAGTGACTTGTCAAGTTAAAAGTAAGCGACTCGGTTAAAATTAATTTAATTTTACGGACTTTTAACTCGTTAATGCTCATCCTCGTGCACGAATTATAAAATTATTCAGGTTATGAGTTGGTCGGTATCGGAATGGAAACAATAGTCGACATTAATTTCAGACACGCAGCGCAGCGCAGTCATTATGAAAACGACGGTGGCGCGATAAAATGAAATTTCTACACTTCTACACGATCAGATTTTAATATTGTCGGCCGACATGTACGTGTTCATCGTACACTGTTCGATTCGAAACTTTCCAACCGATTATCACCCGATAACACCGTGTCGCCTTTCGTATACTTATTTGAATATTGTTACTAAATAAGCGACGACGCTTTTGCGGATTGCCGGACGGATTCTGGAAGTCTACAACGAAATCGGCGCCACATTTTTAATGTCATTATTATATTTATATACAGAGTGATTGGAAAGTCTCGACCCGATTTCAAAATCGCACATTTATTTTCAAATAATGTACCTATCGAATCTCCGATTCGGTCGTTCACAATACGTATATGTGTGCTTTTTTGTTTATATAGGCTTACGTAAAACATAAAGTTTTCGTTCCACCCCTACTCAAAGAGGTCGAAACTCGGATAAAACGGCTGTATGTTATTTTTCCGAATATATTAATTAGTAATTCGCTGATTCGCGCCGCCGCGTATCTTCATTTTCCGAAATAAACGTTAAATCGGACGAAGAATTTTGAATCGCCCTGTATACACCCGCTGGGTCTCCGCCCTTTTTCCAGCTGGTTACCTTATATTTGTGTTCTGTACCGCGCGGTCATAAATTACCTAACCGATTATTATACGCATTATTTCAAAAAAAAAAAATGTGTTTTGTAGGTGGCGCACAAAAAAAAAACGCGAAATAAATCATTAAAATAAAATTGTTTCTGTTTTTTCTAATATTATGTCTCGTACATCGGTTATTATCGATTATTATTGTAACACACGATTCCGATAATGAAAGCGTGTTTCGGTTGCAGCTCGCGTCACCATTACCGCGACGACGCGTGTAAAATAAAAGGGCAGATTGTTTTTATTTTTTTCCCGAAACGGACGAGAGGCGTTCCGGTGCTGCGGCCGTCGGAATGACCACGACGAGAATAAAACATCGGCGTCACCGTGGAAAGTATTTTTTTTTTTTTTTTTTTTACCCCGAAAATTTCAACGCGAGCGGCGCGCAGCGTATAAAAGAAGAGATTAACGGACCGTGTTGTGTATTCTCTATCGGATCGGGCTGGGCGAGTTAAATTGTATTATTTTTTTTGATGATATTCCAGGACCGTCGCAGTGCGCGAGCCTCGCCCTTGACGATAAGCTACGACAATATCAAGCGGGAGTGCCCACCACCGGCCATCAGCAACAACAGTGTAATATTATAGAGTAATGCGTGTGCGCGCGCGCGCGATACGGTTATTTTTTGAACTTCAGTTCTTATAAACCCGGTCGTCCCGACAGATATTACATTACTTTCACTGGGATATCGCCGCGGACAATAGGCAAGGTTAAGGACGCGCGCGCGCACCCGCGTTTTAATCGAATTCGTCACGGGTCGGACCGCGGAGGATTTCGTGTGTATAACCACCTATACCATCGCGAGTCAAGGGGACCGCCGTTTGTTGTTTGGACGCAGCCGCCAGTGTATGATTAAATGATCGTTACGTGTATATATATATATATATATAATGAAACTTAAATTTAATTCTTTCCATTTTTTTTTTTCACGTTCGATATTTAATAATAACCGCGATGACTCGACGGCGATCGTCATTGTCGCGGTGTATCGAACACACAAAGTCGTTTCGAAAAATAAAAAAAAACCGCGTAGGCAATACGCGTTTTTCGTGAAACGTTAATACGTGTTGATTTGTTACTTTATTCGATAAATTACGCCGCTGTTATTATCGGACTTTGAGTCTCGGTATTCTTCGTCACTTTTTTTTTTTTGGTTTTCGAAATAAAACACGTTTTAAATATACATCACCGCGGTTATTTTCTTATTATTTGAATACGATTTGTACACCTGGCATTCGCTTATTGACGAATTCTGAGAGAAGAATATATTATAGCCATTTTGTAAAATTACGGTGTTTTAAAAAAATCGTATATTTTGATTATTTTTTTTTTTTATTAGACGATATTTTTAACGAAACGGATGTATTCGAAAACATTGTTTTCTTCAAATAAAAACGGTTATATAAACTGTAACGAGTGTTTTCCTATATAAATGCCACGATCCAAACACCATATTATATACGATTTTAATTCTACGTAATGCCATTCTGTTCGTATTTCCCGTTAGAAACGGATATACGGAGACAACAAATTCGGGCGTGGCGTCCTCTTGACACACGCCGTGTGACGCGATTATATTATGACGTGATAATTATTACGCGTATATAAATTATTATTATATTTAAAGTGTGCGCGTACGGATTTCCTCTCCATTCGCGTTTAGTACAATATTATGAACTGTTGTAGGAGACAAATTTTTTTTAAATTAATTAATTTTATGTTTCTGTATCGTAAGCGTCACGATTCTCTCTGTCTGTATAACACCGATTGCTTCACGCGTTCAGAAAATCGATAGGATTTTTGACATTTGTGTTGTATATAGGTCACGTATTGCCGTATATTAAACACGGTTATTTATATTTGTAAGGGCTAATTTTTTCGAAATAAACGTTTTATTTAGTTAGTTTAGAGGTTTCATTCTCCATCGGATTTTTCCGTTTAATCATCGCATTATTATAGAGCTCGCGTGTTTCAACGGGCATTTGCGTTGTTTTTATTTCTTTAGAATTATTAACACGACGCTTTCCAGGCACATAGCGTCATTCTATAATAACAATTTTCATTTTTTTTTTTTTTTTGTACTTTTTGCATTTTTGTGGTTTTTTTTTAAATTACATGAAAAAAAAATCGCGTAAATTAAATTTAAATACAAAAATACACGCATATATATATATATATTTATTTTAAATAAATCGCGATAAATAATTTGTATTTAATTAATTTTTTTCTGTGTATTTTTAAATCATAAATGCTTTTTTTTTAATTATTTAGTTTTGTATGCGGCAAAAATGAAATGCCGTGTTTTTACGATGTTTTTTATGGCACTAATATAATCTTAATTTGTCAACATGTGTTATAAGTTATAACTGTTAATTAAAACCATTTAAACGAATCATATCTCAAAATCCGAGGTTAAATCGATACTTTTTGTGCAATAAGCTGCATGCGACATATATTTATAAATATCACATTTTTGTAATACGCTGTATGAAAAAAAAACATTAAAAATATTCTTGTACGGAACGATGTATAACATAATATTATTAAATATGGAGGGCGGTTGATTTTCGTAACGTAAATAAAAAATGAATTCGAGTAGGATTATTGCGAAAGATCTACCTGCAGATACTCTTTATTTTAGTAGGTATATTTATATAACTGTATAATATGTTCTTTAGCTACGATAACGGTTTTACGTGAAAAATATATAAACCTGCAGTTCTTTGTTCCGCCAATGAATATTATAATTTATTATAATTACATTTATTTTCTATTTCGGTATACATCCGCCACGAGGCGGAAATACGCAACACCGAGAACAATTATAATATTATGATGTGATGATCAAAAACTGCGAAACAAAACGTATATTTTGTATAAAATTGCAATTATTTAATAATTGTAACACGTTAATTATTATTATTATTATTATTATTATTGAAATTACAATTTGTTTTCGAATTGCTATTATTTACACTCGAACAATATTATTTCATCTTAATCGTTATACGTTTTTGCGTATTCGCAATTTTATAGCGTTTTCCGGATATCACAGAGACGTGTATAACTTTTAACTTAATTTCCATTTTTTTTTTTTTTTTTGATTAAATTTAATTTACAGCGAATTAAAAAAAAAATTACTTGCCCAAACTTGATATTATAATATGGCGTTTTCGTCCTCGCGGCTGTCCTTTTCGCAATACTCGTGTGATTTGTATTTATCGAAATCGCGACAATTTTTATTTATAAGAATATAATATATTATTACGCTATACGAATATGCACGCTCAGAAGTTTATTTAGCACAACAACGACAACAAGAAAAAAAATATTGTAAATTTTACAAAAAAAAATTTGTTTGCAATAAATTATTATACCGCGAGCAAATAAACATTTCAAACAAAATTGTTTACAAAAATTGACTCTCTTCATAAGTGTATGTCCACACTTGTGCGTTTTCGTCTTCAACTTTCAATTCGATATTCGAATATTTTTTTTTCTTCTGTATGTACACATAATCTTATGAAGTTACAACGCGAACGTTTCGGACGACTACTGCAAAGGAACTAACAACCGTAATTTTGTTTTGTTTTTTTTTTAATCGTTTAATATCACAATGTTCTTTTTAAACTCGTGCGCGTATCTTAATATTTTATATTTTATCGAAGCCAATAATATTTATTATCGGTTATTCAGAACGTCAACAATATATTATATTGACACGCATTTAGATTGTACCGCATATCACGCGCACTATATAACACAAGTACTGTCATCGTATAGTATAACCTTTCCCGACATTCATTATAATAATACATATATGTAAAAGAAAAACACAAACAAATTAAAAACTACAATTAAAAAATATATATATATATATATTTATAAATCTGTTAATTAAATATTTTAAATCTGTGTATATGTGTATATACGAGTATAATACAGAAATTTAAAAACAAATCGAAATAATTACAATGCACTGGGCAATTTGACGGATATTTTGTATATATTACAATGTTTTTAACTGCGCGATATTACAGAGAATATAAAAATATACAGTTTGAATTTAATTATTTTGAAATACGTGGAAAAATTAGAAAAAAAAAAAAGTAGACGCTATAACACAGCTGTATACGAATCGTGCGCGAATGGCAGTTAATTTTTCTCTCGTTTCTTTCTACGGTTTTGAGAACCATTGCGAATAAGGTAATGTAACGGCTGGGCGGTGGTGGCGGGCGGGAGGACCAGCCGAGAAATGGACGCGTTCCGCTAAATTGTCTTCTCTCTCTCTTTCTCACCATGCCTTGTGTGTATGCGCCGATGCCGCCGACGCCAGGTGACCCTCCGGCCGGACTACCACCTCCGCCGCCACAGCACCGGAGTGCGTGCGTGTCTAGTCCGAGTCTCCCTCGTGCGGCACAAGAATGTGCGTGTTTCATAACGTACACCGAGATTACGCGGTATACCGCAGTCGCGAACAAGTTATATAATATAATGATGATGATTATGATGATAAAGTACACGGGAAAACGACGATTATTATTATAATCGGTGGTGTTCTCATCAGAAGAAAAAAAATTTTTTTTCTAAGTCATCTCTAATGCACCTAACATTGGATATTCAGCTATACTTTTCTAAAGGTTGATAAATATGAATAATATAAAAATTACGTTTATTTCTGATTTCTCCTTTAAAACGGTTTTCTTTCAATGCGTATGATTTACATCGAAACTCCGCGTGCACGCGTAACGAACATAATATAATATAAAAAAACATATCATGACGATACGCACGTTTTTTAATAAAACAATAAAAAATTAAATGAATAAAAAGGAGGCGTGAATGAAATACGAATAAAAAAAAAAATGGTAAATAATGAATTTTATAGATACATATTATGTGAATCAATACAATGAAGTCGAAAAATAAAGAAATATAATATATAGTCGTATTAAATATGTTTATTTACTACCGCGGTTCTGACAAAAAGTGATCAACGCAGATATTAAGCGAAATAGAAAAGACAACAACGGAATAAAAAATAAACAAAATTAAATCGAGAAAATTATGAATATTATAACGTAAAGACAGAGACAGTTGACAAAAAAAAAAAACAGTAAAAAAAATCGTGTACTTAATGAATTAAATTGTAAAAAATAACATCATGTATGGCGTGTTATTAATGTTATTCAACATAACATAACGATATAAAATATTATTTTCTTAAAATCTGTTTATGATGTTTAATTTCTTTACGTACATACAGTTCTTCCAAAACCATATTCCTATAAATATTACGGTGTATATTTAAAACGTCTGTCATCATATTACGAACACATTAAAAGTAATAGTTTATTATTCTAGTTTTCTAAATTCGTATTAGCTTTTATTCTTAAATTTCATTCATACGTTTTGTATTAAAATTTCTATTCGTTTTACGTCAAAATATTATAATAATTACAACAAGAATTTCCCCTTCCCCTCCCTCGAAAAATTCAACTGTTCGACAGTGTGTCCGCGATTTTTCAACAAATTGTCGAGAGTATACGACTACGATATTGCAGGAACACCACCGCTGCATGTTATAATAATAATAATAATAATAATGTATAGTAAAAAATATTTATAGCGCAACTAGCAACTCGTCGTGAAACAAAATAGTACGTGCGCGGCGTATCGTATATAAATACATAACAGCGGTACAATAATATTATACCGACCTGCAGTTGTACTCACCTATACTGCAGGTATATATCGCGTAATAATATTATTAAAAAAATAATAATAATAATAATAAAATTACACGTCTGTATAGCAGCACTCGACGCCCGCCCGAGGTAGACGACCCGAAAACGCGCGTTCCCAGTGGAATATTATTTTTTTTTATTATTATTATTCTATGCGCTCGTGTAAGTCGGTTAAAAGGTCGAAAAATAATTGTTTTTTGCGGTGTAAAAAAATATATTTATATAGTTGTAGTAGCGTTTTAAAAACATATGCGTGCGCGTAGACGAACAACAAACCGCATCGAATAGAACACTCGGAATATCACATTATTATGTACCCTCGTAAAATCCGTTTGATCGCTGCCAGTGGTCGTTATGGACGAAAACTAAAAAAGAAATAATACACATTTCCGAAAAAAATTTTTTAAAAAAAAACCTGTCAGAAAAAGTATTTTCGTGGACATTGTAAAAATGTATACGAAGCCGAACCGGACACCCGGAGTTCGAAGCGTATAATAAATATAATAATAATGTGTAGCTGGTCACCTGTTCGCATGTATAACACGCGCTTACTATTATTATTATTATTATATAAATGACAGACGACGGCGATAAATTCCGAAAAAGAAACCGTGTTTTCTGAAAAAAAATACCGATCTTCGTATCGACGGGGTGGATGTTTATTGCTGCAGTAAATATGTTCTCGTTTCGTGACCACCGAGTACGCGATTCGATCGAAAACGACGTATATAAAAAAAATCGTGTACGAACATAGATTTTCATTAAAATTTTTAACTATTCATTCGATATTGACATTATGCAGTTTAAATTCGTAATTCGTATTTTACAGTCGATTACCTCTGCCCAGTATTTTCCTGCGGTTTAGTCGACGACGAGCTGCTGCTAGAGACGAACCGATACGCCCATTCGATATTATTGTGTTTGGAAAAAATTCGTTGTTCTCTCGGTTAGTACGCAGTAATAATTGATTTCGTTCGAATCGAATATATTCTATTATTATTATTTCTAATTTTAACCTTTTTTTTTCAACCAAATCAATATCAATATTTTTCCGTTTTCAACTATATAGTTAATTTTTTATTTTATCAACCTGTGGGCTGTGTGCCCCTTAATGACGGGAATACCGATGCGCTGAATTTCGTTCTGACCGCGGTAAAATATATTATAAAGATCATTTTTTTTCCAGTCAATATTCTATATTTACGGTGCGCAATTCATTAATCATTGTATACTTAAATAAATCGAATGAAAATCCGCTATGTAAATAATACACGGTAATACATACAATGAGAGACTCGCGGTCTTACGAATATAAAATTACGATATTCACTAACGAATAAGGGATGGATCGAATTCATAAACGGAACTTACGAGTGAAATCTCGTGCGAGGAGGTGTTATGGTCTGTAATTCGCATAATTTATCAATTATTAAGGTTTTTAGTTTTTACTAGGTGGTATACTGGGTGAAAACTACATTACCGACGAATCGACTAGCAAACCATAGAAATACACGTATAAATACTCTCATTGACACACTAATGACAACACTGCCGACTGGATTAAAACCAGCCCGATAACATCTGTAAAACGCGTATATCACGACAATTTCAACCTGTATGCGCGAGCCACTTTTTCATCGCGAAATCCCGTTGGAAAAAAATCCTAAGCCGTTCAAACCGTCGGTATCAATCGTCGCGGGAAACGGGTCTTTCCTAAGGAGAACACTACTAAATACCGGTCAGGTAATCTGGAGCCGTTAATAAATGCACACGCAGGAGGCGGCCACTTTTTATTGTATGTCGTACTGAAATTTAGGACGTTCCGATTCCTGTCCTTCCAACGACAAACTCGAAACACAATATAAGCCCACAGGCCCGATCACGGCGACTTTGAGGATCCTCTTATTTTTATATCGAATACAATTTCATCGATTTAAATCGACTCGTAAATCGATTTTTTGTTTCTAACGAGTAGAGAACCGCGGTGTTCTATTTGGTCGCTTGCGATTTATAATTTCTCGGTCCTGCAAAAAAAGAGCACCGTTTCGATATTAAACGCATTTTCGAGGAAAATAAAGAGAATCGCAACGCGTTCCAAAACGACACTGAATTCGAAAGTCGTCAGACCACAAAGCATCCGCGACGAGAATCAAGCTCGAGCCGACGACATCCGATCGTTTGGACGTTCACGACGAAAACTCTATACGATATAATATTGTATCAAAAGCCGAATATCGTCTGTCACGCGCTCAATTATTATTATAATACGTACGTACATTGTGTTTCGTGCAGTTTGTCAAAAAACAGTAATCTTATCTCTTAAACAGAGAGATAGTTACTATAAAAAAAAAAAATATATATAATATGCTTGTGCGCCGCGTTGTGTATCGTCGTTCTCGGCTCCGTATCGTTTTGTCGGGGGCCATCCCGACGTATTTTATTCGTATGTGCCGCCATCGCTCGTCGGAGTGACAGTTAACAAAAAAAACTTTGTCGCGCGTTTGCTGCTAGGCCGTGGGCGAGAGACGGTGGAGGGAATACGCGCTGTGTACAAAACTGACGTCAATTCTCGAGCGCACGTCACATAGTGTCTCCTCCTCCCACTCGCGCGTCCGTTCATTAGGCGCGAATTTATATCGTTTTTTTTTTTTTCAAAATTATACTTTATAGATGGACCCGGAGAAGATTACTTCGTATTAGAAAGGAACAGCAATGGAAGAAATTCTCCGAATAATATGGGAGAAAAGAGTATTGCTATCTATCGCATTAGATCAAGAAGCATAATGGGACACTTAAAAATACATAATGCCTTCGCAACCAACACAATGGAAGGAAGAATCAACGGAAGACGTTCATATGAGAGATGACTGAAATGGCTGGATGCAGCGGGTACCTATTCACACACGAAGACTCTAGTATTAAAGGGAGAAGAGTGGAAATAGAATTTTCGCTACGACAACGCTTAGCCTTTAGCAAAAGAGATAGGTGAATGCAAACTCTGGATTTTCAAATGACAATGCATTGTGTGCGTTCTTCTCTATTTCATCGTGTCTCAAGTTTAAACGGGCTTTTTTTTTTGGAAACCATCTAAACTCACTCTTTTGCACCGTTTGTCATTATATACGTGTACAGACAAATCAAAAATTCCTCTTTTAATATCCGCGCGCGTTTTTAATTCTATTAATTTCTCTCGCCATACGACTACTAAAATATTACCGTGTAATTGAACCTGCATCTGCACCGTTCGATACTCGCTAAGATGATCGACACATATTCTACAGAATCGAAGCACGATTTGAAAAAAAAAAATCACTTAAATTACTCGAAACACGCAATTTTCGAATGTGTTTTTAAAATTTTTTACAACAAATAACGCGCGATAATTGAAAATAAAAATGAATTTACATTTTCTTTTTTTTTAATAATAATAATAATATAAACAAAACACAAAGTTTTAGAAATTTATAAAAAATAAATCTTATCTATACGTTCATTACACAACAAGCTATAATATAATATAGGAAATATTAATATAAAAAAAAAACATAACGGCATTTCATTGGCAAAAAAACTATGACATATCAAAGTGAGATATACGCATGTTTATACATTGTACACTACGCAGATTATATTAGAAATTATTAAATTGAAAAAAAAAACTACGACAATTATTATTCTTTGTTAAATAATATTTGCGGTTTAATACGATATCATGTAGAAAACAATTTCACGCGAAATCACAATTTAAAACAAAAGATAAGTACGGATAGTTGATAAAACGGTTATTTTTTTTTTTTCAATAGCTTTAAATTTATAATTCATAAAAAAAAAAGTTAAAATATAATCAAATATGACGTATAAACTAAATATATTCCTTGTTATCTGCCCGTGAAATATGTTAAAAAAAAAAAAACATATTTTTCTCCTGTGAACTCTGCAGGTGTTTGACGATTTTCTCGAAATTTAAGTAGTCTTATTTAAGTTGCATGTCCTTAAATTCTAATCGTAAAACGTAAACAGCGGTCTTGACAAGTAATCGAAAAAAATACGTATATTTAAACAAAGCCGATCGGGTTAAATATTTTCTTTTTTTAACTCGTCAATACAAAAAAAAAAATAGAAGTCAAGTGAAAAAAAGTCGAATTAAAAAAAGTAACTTCGCAGAATACATTTTATAAAACAAACGAAAATCCAAGAAAACATAATATTGGTCCGATTACAATATTTATACCAGTTTAGTGGAATAACTGAGCATAACTCACAAGTCAGGAACTTACAAACGCGTAGTCGTCCTCGTTATCGCTATACGCAATGGCTATACTGCAGCTTATTATTATTATTATTATTATTATTATTGCGCAAATACGAAAACAAACAACTTTTTTGATACATAAATATTCTTCTATAAATACTTTTTTTTCTCAAAATTTATTCGCGAATACGTCATATTCCGAATACTTTTCAAACGTCTAAAAATATGATTTGACGAAAAATAGACGAACGTCATATTATTTCAAACGATCATCGATACCGCAATGGTATAGTCTGGACGATTAAAATATAAAAAAAAAGTATCGTCTATATTATACGTCACGTTTACGATTTAACACCACACATTATGATGCGGATAAATAACTTGTGGCCGTTCGAAGTGTATAATTGATTGTACAATAAAACAATAAAACGCGCTGCAATAACTGTAATAATTGTCGCGCGGAGTCTCGTAATAATATATTAACGAATACCTAATTTAAATTTTGCAGTGTATTAGGCGTTTGTTTTTATAATCTCAGATTTAAAAAAAAGAAAAATAACGATAATACATTACTACAACAATATGACGAAAATAAAAATTAATTCGATTTAACGCTGACACGTCCAATACTTACTGCAGGGTGTTTTCACTCATATATAATAAAGAGAGACGCGAGCATAAGAAAATATTTTATAATAGCGTGTAAGTATTTATATCGCATATAAATATACTTACTGCACAAAATTTTATGTTTTACGTTACTTAATACAATATTCTTTGTCATAAAATATTTTTAAAAAATTAAATGGCAATTCACACGATAGAAATTTAATTATTATATAAATACTATATGTAATCGCGAATATAAATATTCTATTAATTTATAATAAGAACTTAAAAAATAAATATTTAGTACTACAAACAATACGATAAAGAAATATTTCTAGTAAATATAAATTACAGATTAATCGAAACGCTACCTATTCGATAATTGGTAAAATATGAGCCACGAATCGGTCCATTTTACAGAGTCTGAATGAAATTTATTAGTTTAGGACTAGTTACTGTATTTTTCTGATGATCCACAAAACATTTAGGAGGATTTGGTGATACTGTTTTTAGACTTTGGCAATTTTCAAACTGTGCTTTACTTTAAGGCTTTGTAAAAAGCAAATAATTCAATTAAAAATTCAATAACTTGATTATGGA
Organism: Slavum lentiscoides; assembly: GCA_032441835.1. Lineage (NCBI taxonomy): Eukaryota > Metazoa > Arthropoda > Insecta > Hemiptera > Aphididae > Slavum > Slavum lentiscoides. The sequence continues at coordinate 673,995 of CM063716.1, forward strand.
AATATTTAGATGTGTTTTTTTTTCATGATTTCAATAATATAGGTAAACACAGAATGTTAATTGATTGAAATTTTTATTTTAAATGGTATCAAATTGAATTTCATTTTCTAATTACAAAAAATATATCGTATACGTTATAAACGTAGGTACACATTTTATCGTAAACTTTTACTCTGATAAAAATATAAACCATATGTATACGATAGAACTGTTGTTATATAGAACAAGGTCTCAGATTACAAAACCCGAATAAAATTATGTCTTACACTCTCCTTGCTAAACTCGAATAACGTTTTAAAAGTTTTAAACATAATATACACGTGCGTGTGTGTGTGTGTGTGTGTGTGTGTGCATGCAATATAAATATTTATCTCGCGTCCCATTTGAAATGTTTTTCACGTATCAGCCTTCATATGATAATCCCGCAACGACATCGTTTTTATCAATTCGCGTTTTAAAGCGGCCTACTATATCAAATAAACAATAAAGCGCTGAATTAAAACGTTCACAGTTCATTTATTATTGACGGTAACAACAACAATGACGAAAAATCAGTGACAAAAATTTTAAACTCATATTTGAAGAAATTAACTCTTACCAGTAAAAAAAAAAAAAATTCAAATATTGGATCTTGGCCGTTTCACAGGGCATTACTCATCAATTCGAGCACTGAAATTTATGCGTAATGAATAATATGACATGTACAAAATACCGGTAACGTAATATACCGAATAAAAGTCCCCCGTGTACCCTTCCCAACTGCGATGACGAATTCCGTGATTTCCGTTACTATTGTCAATTACACATCCATCTCTCTATATCCCAGCAGAAACTTCTCTTCTTACACAAATTCTCTATCTTCCAATAACCTCTCCAATCGTTGAATCCATCTTAAATTTTATCCACGAAACCGACTTTGAACTACACTACGACGGACTCGACATTTTCTATCTTGGCCGTAACGTAATATTGTTCGGACTTAATTTCTGCCGAAATCGATTACGAATGTTATTTTAGACGCGTTGCTTTTCGTTTTCCATTTTTTATCATAAGCAGTTAAATTTATCGGGGCTGTAATAGTTTTAACTGTGGGCTAATAAAAAAAAGAAACGCACTTATATACGATGAGCAATTTATATAAATTCGCAGACGATAATACGTAAAAACGGTATTTCTATTCCGACGTTCTCAGCCCATTGTCGGACGACCTACAATACAACAGATACGACAGAACGTCTTGTACAGTCCAGACTACGTACAATAATAGTTTCTGCAACAGAATATATACACAATAATAAATACCTGTTCGGCGGAATGATTTATATGAATACGTGTGTGCAGCATACGCGAGCCGGACGCTTTTCGCTTCGGGGAGATCTCGTTTTGTTGTTTTTTTTTCTGTTCCTATTGGCATCCCGTCGCCGCCGCCACGTAAGTAAACAATTTTATAAATATACGAGCGCGACGTTGTGCAGTGCGTCTTCAGCGGTGAATTCTGCAGCGGATCGAACGAAAGGAAACCGAACGCGTTTTAGGTTATATACACTGCGTGCGCGTGTGGCGTACGCGCACGACACGACTGCGATATAACGGGAAAAAACGGGAAATCTTTGTGCGTTTTGTATTCGCTTCGAAGCCGGTACGACATAAAAGGCACCTACACGTAGGTCACGGCGGAAAACAATATAATATTTTCTACGCTTACGTATAATCATCTCTTTGGAAATACGCTCCTCGACTGTTGCAGTGCATACAGTCTTTTCGCTCGAACCTTCTGTTCTTCGTCGTGTCAGTCAGTTGTGGTGTCCAATTCCTTTTCTGAGCTAATAATTAATCAGTTTCATTACTTCGCCGTTCGGTTTTCTAAATAAGTCGTTTCTATTACATTTCGACTCATTCTTTCCGCACTGCAGTATTCCGCACTCCACCATTCGCATTCTGTGGTCTCTCCCATTTTCCACCGTACAATGTTCTTTTTCGTTCTTCCTACTTCTACTCCCGAGCGGTTTAAGGTTTTCCGAGGTCTGTGCATGGAATATTATCGAAACTTTGTCGGGTACGCGAAGCAGGCATTAAAATTTTACCGCGACTTTCTAATATCATTCCAACCAGCGACGCCAAACTATATTATCGTTTGTCAACCGATTCAACTGCCCGAAATAATACTCCACGTACTACAAAAACTGCCCAACTTGTCCTATTACTTTTTAAGATTTCCACTGCAGTGTGAGCATCACCATATAGGTTATCCGATTTTTTTATCGCTTAACTTAGGTTAAGTGCAAAAAAAATTTTAAGTTGGGTTAGGTTCTTTCTTTCTTTTACGTCTCTTATACACACAATATTAACAAATCGATTTATACCTATATTATGATATGTACTATAGAATGTATGATTAAACAGTGAAAACTTGCGCGCGGTTTTATAACGAATAAAATAAATATTGAAATAAATGCGACTAAAGTATATAGAAATTATACGTGGTCGCAGGACTTGCGCGATAACGCTATGTATATATAGATTTTTTTTTAAATCCTGTATCTCGCCTCCCATATATTTTTTTGTATAATATTTACGTGATTTCGACGCGTCCGGTTTATTTTTTTTCATATGTTTTCGCGCACGATTATCGTTTTGGACTTTGAAAACGCGACGTTTGTTTATGTATCAGTCACAGCGCGTGTCCGATCGGTGTTGTTTTTATATAGACTCGAATTTATTGTTATTACGAGCGCGTTGGCAAAAAAAAAAAAAAACATAAACGTTCGTTGGCTTTTGACGTTTAAAAAAAATTACAAATTTCGAGCCGAGAATTTGTCGACGATATATTTATATACGCGCGCTATAGTATTTGATATTTCGACTTATATTCGCGTTAAAGGTCTCGCGTATACCTTGCCACATAAGCTCCGAACACGTATCTGGATTACAAAAAAAAAATTCAAAATGGAATTTTGATTTCGCGAGAGTCTCGTAAAGATCAAGGTCGTGGACGGTTGCGTTCTGATAAAATAATATATGGCGCGATTTAGATCGATCTCGATAAATAAATACGTATATTGTACGATTTGTACGCGTATATGTGACAAAGCGCGTATTATAATCGGTGTTTCGATAGTTTGAAAAAAAAATTTTTTTTTAATTACGTGCTCGATCAGCTGATTAAATCGTATTTTTTTCGCGATACGCGCGAGCACATATTCTTTTTGCAAGCGCATACTTACAGCAGCCCGCGACCAGTAGTGGGGTTATACAATATTGTTTTCGAGCAGATCATTTCAACGTTTTCACAGTGGAATTTAAAGAATCGGATAAAAGGTATATTTTTCAAACTTCGGTTACGTTCCAATTGGAGAATTAAATTCGTATTTCTGGAGCGATTTTCATGCGACAATTTATTTCTAATTTCAATTGAGATAAGCGTACCTATATCGAATTTTTAAAAAATACGAGAAAGTAAAAGGACATATCGCGATTGAAATATATTCGAGTATACATTTTTACACTCTTGGCCGGGGGATGTATAAAAAAACAAATCATAAGATCCCTCGAGCGTATACGTACAGAATATAATATATAAAACCGAAACATTTTTCGAGGGAACACGATAAGTAATGTGAAAATTATTAATTGACCGATTTGAACGTCACTCCGATGGATTCGTCTGAAACCCCTGTGAAATGTCATAGACTATCAATAATTTTCTCGTCATAATAAATTATCATTCGGAAGAAATCATTATAATTATTGTGGTTTTACAACCGTGCATCCGTGACGACTACTTCCCCTGCGAAAACAAATGAAATCTCTTTACGGATATTTCATATACGCGTCGTTCATAGTTTAAGCACGACTTCAGAAGGGCGAAAATATAATCCGATTCATTTAGGCAAAAATTGTGACATATATACCGAATACGATCTACAGCTAAGCAAATTATTATCTTCTACATATTTTTAGTTGTGTACTCGTATGTTCAATGTTTCGGTAGAAATCAACAACGCGTTATATATTATAACCTCTTTCTCTGATAAAACTGTAACACTATTATTAGAATTTCTTAAAATTCCTGTTACAGAGATATCGGAGCGGCGTTCATTAGATAAATACTGTACAGGTATTTGAAGGTGACATAATTAATGGTGTACAACTTTTAAGAAAAACTTTAAACGAAATTGAATCGCGCGTTGTTAAACGCGGAAAAAACACATTTAAACAAATCAAAGTGTTGAGATTAAACTGGACAAGTATTTTTTAATGCGCTTGCACGAGGAACAGAGAAGACTATACTGTAATGAGTTTTTTTCTGGCCAAGCTCAGATCGGAATGCTTATCGCATTTGCAACGGTGTCATATGGCATTGTTGCTAATTTGACGGAAAGAGGAAAAACTGTGCCTGGATTTTTTTTCCCTTTTTATTCATGTTAGCCAATCATACAGTGCAATGTACAATGTCGAATTGTTTTAACTTTATCGGAATCTCCTCTTAAACTCGGTCAACGTTGGGTTAGGCGTTACGAAAAAAAAAATAAAATGTTTAAAAAACGTTCCCGCAGAAAATGTTACGATTATTTCCGTAAAATTAACTGCTTAAGCAAACACTGTAAGGCGCAATAAACATATAATATTATTTATGAGTTTGAAAAAAGAAAACAACTGCACGTTATTATAGTGTACTGCAAGGCGCGTTTTAGACGTTCGCAAATAAACGTAATATATTAAGACGCGCGTATTAATATGGCGAAACCGACAAAAAAAACGGTGCCAATTTCGCGGATATGTTATGATTATTGTTAATTGTTATTATTGCCGAAGCGAAATACGCGCATTCGTCAACAGATCCGAATTTAGAATCGAATAAACTATATTGGAAAAAAAAAACTTGGCGATTTATTTGAAAATTCCTGGGCCCGCACGAACGCACTATATTTAATGAAATGACTCGATATCGTTATAAGTGTATACTTATCGGCACACAAAAATCGTAAAATATTGATTGCGGATCGATGATCTTGGCCCGATCGATCGATCGAGGAAAAAAATATATCATCGAAGTATACGCTCGACGCGTTCCCGAGAAAACGTGTATTAAAAAAAAAAAAAACCGTTGACGTTTTGGAAATTGACGCGCACACACGACAAAAAAAAATATGAATATTTCTACGAAATCCCGAGAAGGAATAACCGTGTCAAGGCAACGAAGTAGTAACTCGAGAGAGACAGAGAAAAAAAAACGAGCGCGTGTTCAGTTGGCGTTTTCGGGACGATAAACGGCGAGCGTAAAATCGTTCACAGGATAATGAACTAAAAACTACTTATTTTCAAAATCAAAGTAAACATATGATAAAACAAGTGTCGAAAATTCGTAGTGAATTTTAAAAAACCACCCCGTATAGAAATTTCGTATCTTATCGCCTCCTATGCGCCATTGGCGGTCGTACATGATGTTCAGTGCGGACAGGCGAAAATGGAGCCAACCCCCTCTGCCAATGAAATATCCAAATCGACGAGTAATAACCAAGAAGAATGTATTATTAACGTACAGAAACGAAATTTAGATGTAGAAAAAGGAAGAACGTGCATGGAACGTAAACGAAATAATAATAAAACGGGAAAAGAAAGTCACCGGATAGCGCTACGACACAACAAAGAGGGCGTGGCAGAAAGGCTCACGCGCGCAAACATACACACACCGCAGTCAGACTCGAACTACAGTGTAGTCACGCCTGACCGCCGTGACTACACTGAGCGGTCCGATGGTCTCGGACCGCTATTTATATGCGCCTTTCTGCCACGCCCTTTATGTTGTGTCGTAGCGCTATCTGGTGACTACTTTCTTTTCCTGTTTTATTACGGTCGGCTGACGCATCATTTCGGTACGTGCGGATGTTTAGTTTGACGCTGACCGAGCAACTGATCGTACGCGCGTATGCAATCTTTATTAATTATTTTTTTATTATTATTAATAATAATATTATTTCGCGTATTTCAATGCAATGAAATTAACGTAAGGATTCGCCTTTCCTCACTGTACGCTCGTTTACACGTTTACTATTTATTTAACGTTTACTCACGTTTACTTGTTTACACTGTACACGACCGACCGTGTTTGTCGTCAGCTAAGCACTAAACGTTCGATCACGACCGATGATCAGCGCGTACCGTACGCACTAATTCCAGCTTTATACATGGTGTTCAAAGAGGGAGGGCGAATATGGAGCGTATATAATCCACATAAAATCGAAAATGCCCTCGGTTTCTTTAAACGCGATCGAAATAATCATTATACAAATTCTCTACCCTCCCCGTGAATATTATATAATGTCCAGTATAATGCTCAAACTCACTTCTCTAGCAGACAGAAGAGTGAAGAAAGCCAATTCGGTGTTTTTTTCAAAAGTGTTAACTGACTGACGTATCCCTCTCGGTCCTTCCCCAAATAAATTTTAAAGTTTTTAATCCACTAGATCCGATTCTCCCTTTGCTGTTCCGTCTCACAACATTACTAACTACGGTAGGAATCATGCGATTCACCGTACCAAACGTTTTTTTAGCTCCTAAGCCTAAGTCACTCTTATCATTGACGCCTGTTACACTATTGACTCGTACTTTTTTTCTTAATGAATTCTCGTCAATTCCAATTGAGTTGTAATATTGCGATTTGCTGTTAGTTATTTTATGTTTTTATCGTTGTTCTTACATTGACCCCCGTTAAATTAATAAAAAATAAAATTACACGAATTCGTCGGCAGTTCGTCGACGAAACGGACACACGCTGGTATAGAAGAATCCGCACGCGTGGGCCGTAACCCTCGAGAACGCACCTACTTGGTTGGTGATGCTGCAGAGAAGTGTTCTTACTCTGTTGTATACGGACAAAACGTTTTTTTCCCCCTCTTCCTTCCACTCGGAACACGAAACTATACACGCGTACATGCACTATAAAGCCGGAGGATAGACTGCGCGCGCCGCACACGCAGCAGCCAGAACCAGTTCGGATAAAGATTCGGGCGAGCACAAGATACAAAAGCGAATATTATTATTTTCGGTGATTTCGACATAACGCGCATAGCCACGTGTTGTGTTTGTGCGTTCCACCACTCGAGAAAACCGAGGGGGCCACGTGTTTTGTTTTCAAACGAATTTTTTTTTTGTTTTCTGTCCGCGATCGTCTAAAAATACATACACTGCACGGTCTGATGTCATGTGTACTCGAGTCGATCGAACACGCGATAGATATATTTTTTCTCAATTCAATCACAACAGTACACAGCAATTAAATCTCGATTTTTTTTTTTTTTTTTTGGATTTTTAGAAAAATCACGAGAAAATAAAAAGAATTCCTTGGGTCAGACGATTGAAATCGGACTGCAAAAAAATTCAAACACTTTTCAACTCTCGACCGATACCGATACGAAAAGAAAAATAATCATTCCCTTTTGAACACGTCCCTGTGTCGTACATAATATAAATAACACGCGGTACATTGTAAAATATTCAGCGGCTGCGGATTTAAGAATTAAATATCTATTTTATATAAGTTTATAATAAAATTAATTATTATAACACGACGGTCGATTTTTTAAACATCTTCTGAGGTTATTGAATTAAAATTCTACTATTTGTATTGTCGTAATGCGAGTTGCGTGATGAGTTAAGAGGACGCTACGCGAAACGACGCCCGAGAGAACGTGTACCGCGAAAATACAGAAAATGTTCAAAAATTGAAACTTTCACGATAAAACCGTGTCACGGGGAAAAGAACGCTGAAGGCCACTGAAGTTGTACTTGAAACACCAAATTTTTAAACAAAATAAATACCAATATTTTATACATAATAATACAGAGATGTTTTTTAAACCTCTAATTCGTAAAAATAGTTATGAGATATAATAATAAAAAAAAAAAAAAAAAATGGTAAAAATTGTATTTTTTAAACGCTTATAACTTTTTAAGAATCAAATGTATTTTAAAAATGACTGTGTTATCGCAAAATTAATCTACAAATAATATTGTGTACCTATTCGCAGTAGCGGTGCGTGAATAAAACACGCGGGCAGACTGAACTTTTGTGTACTACTTTTAGCTGTATTTCGTGGTTTTTACTTGAAAATCATTACATTATGGTTTATAAACAATAATAATATTCAATTTTGTAACAAATGTCATTACATGTTTTTTACATTATATATTTTACTGCAGTACATTTATTTAAATATATACTTTATATGTCGTTTGAGAATTGTTTTTTTTATGTGAGGGGAGGGGTATTATAAAGAGCGTTACGATTATCCTTGTCCCGAGTGACAAATATTCTATATCCGGCACTGGTAATGTTATTATTATTATTATCAAAACATATGGTCATTTACCATAAAGTATACGTACCAGTGAACACTATATACACCAGAGGTTCCCAAACTTTTAATAGGTGCGACCAAATATGGAAACCAATTTTTATTTATTTTATTACGATACATTACGTACAAATAAAATATTAACGATATATTCAAATCGAAAAAGAAAAAGTTAATTTATATAGTAATAATAATAATATTGTATAAGGTAAGATTTATTTGGTAAAAAAAAAAAAAAAATTATTTTTATTGTTATTCATATTAGTTGAATGTAAAACGACGCGCTTATTTCCGACTACCTACTCTTGTTAACCGTGCATTAATGCGTCTACACTGATGGATCTCGATCAGAAATTCGTTCCGAAATTTAGTTTTTATGATAACAACTACGACCGAAAATCCGGACGGCCAATAGACACACCATTTAATAATCGCGGTTAACACACAATTTTAACGAACCGTCTTCTATCAGATCAATAAATAATTCTTCTTAACTTCGTTACGTGCAAATTTTACCGCGACCCACAGTTTTCGAGCACTTTGCTATACCTACACTATTGAAAACGGCAAAGTCTTGTTATTCGTTATTGAAATTTAAACTATTTTACGTTTAAATAACGAATACCGTATCATCGAGGAAAAAATATTCGATTTTTTTTTCCTTATAAAATTTGTACGTAATAATTTGAAAAAAAACATGTTTTTTTTTTTTTCGTATTTTATCTATATTATAATTTTAAATTGTTTGTACGGTATATAACATGTAGGCAATATAGTACATATTTTATTCATCGCACTCCTGTGCCAATAACAACCGCTGGGCGAGCCGCCCGGCCGCCACTGAATAATAATAATGTGTACGAGGTGTACGTCGCACACACTGCAGATCGTGTTGTAAGACGCGCGACCTTGAACGCGGTTAACTATATTATTATTATATGAATACATGTGCATTGTACAACCGCGGCGCCGAGTTGACGCGTCATCATCATCATCATCATCATCATCATCATCGGAGGAGGCGGCGGAGCTGGAGGTGGAGGCGGAGGCGGCGAGGTACGTGACCGTAGGAATTCACGAAAATCGGACGACGGATAATCGTGTGTGTGTGTGGGTACACATTAATAATAACGCTCGCTATATAGTTCCGGAAATTACCTATACATTAACTACAACATGGATAGTGTTTACGGTGGGTAGGTGGGGCGCACGCCGGTAGCTGCTCCTGCAGCGTGACACGTGAAGCGAGATGTCGGGGGAGGGGGGGGGGGTAAATCGATAAAAGAATCGTTGCTGTGTCACATCCCGTGCCGGAGTACGTTTACCGGAGTAGGTACACAAGTGTTCCTTTCCAAGTAAATATATTATAATAATCATTCCATAGAATATATTAATTTCAAGATGACACCGTCGAGACTGTTGTACGGCCGGGCGTATAAAAACGTTTGTATTATTATTTTTTTAAATTTTTTTTATAACCTATCTATTGCAGTGGATACTACACGCTCTAATAATGTTATCGACCAAAAAAAAAAAAACGTGTTTTTAATGTTTTTAAACGTGTGTGTGTGTATTATACGTACACACAAAACACAGTATCGCATAATAGTGTATTATATAAATATAATACTGTTCAATAAAACGTGTGATTCCGTCACAAAACCCATACGACGTACCTATATAATATATAGTAATTTTTTTTATATACCTACAGATAGGGAGGAACGTTGTTATTACAACACAATACATCGTTTCGTTTTTGTTTCCGCCGCTGCAGTTTGTTATGTTCGATATTCGGCTTGTTGATTTCCTACGATTGGGTTTAACAGTGGCTGAACTCACCTCGGAGAGCTTCCCTTGGGCCACCACAAAAAAAAAAAAAATAAAAATCGAATTTCTGCGCCGAGAAAAAACATTTTATAACAAAATTCGATCTCCCTAACACCACCGACATTATATCGGTTATTAGATTTTCGTATCGTGTGCTAACGCGTTAAATGACATAGTTGCTGAAGTTTCGCGTAAAAACGTGTTTCGAAATACAAATAATAGTTTGTTTTAAAGTAATACATTATAGTATCAGCATTAAATTTAGCAAAGGCAAAAGTATGATTTTATTGTATTTGTATTAATAATTATTATATGTATGTATATATACGATTATTTTCCCGTTTTTTTTTTCTTTTAACAAACATTATGGAATTATTGTTCTTCGGTGTTCCTTTACAGAAATACACCTCTTTGCAGTTCCGCCATCGAGGTTGAACTAAAAAAAAAAAATTAATAAACTAGACACAAATTATTACTATCGAAAATCGCGTTTCGGCATCATCTCCATTTACACGAAAATGTGTTCAAAAACACTTGAAATTTTAAAACGCAACGAAACCCATCGTATTCGCTCTTAATTGTTATTCTAAAATTTTTATTTTAAATAAATTTAATGTCAAAACGCGAACGGTTAAACTCGAAAGCGTTGTGCGGTAAGAAAAAAAAAACGACAAATATTAGATTTTTCTGTGTACTATACTCGGTTCATTAAAACGTGTGTTTTAAAATATACATATCAATAAACGGGTACCACGTGCGACGACGGGTTAACCGCGAACACGATACACGTCCCCGCGTCTCGTTCTGTACTGCAGACCGCGAGACAGTATATAATATAAATTAAACGATACTTATTTTTTATTTTTTCAATAACCGCAATCGAATGGTTAAAATCCATATACAGAGTGTTTTTTTTTTGTCACGAGCCAATAGCCATTTATATCTCGGGAAATATAAATAATTTTTGTAATTTTTTTTTTTTATATATTCCTTTTAAATTTTTCATAATTTTACTATTTTCACCCTATCTCTATTATTTGTTATAATACTGTATGAACGTTTGATTTTTAAACCGGCAACGTATATGCTTTTAATTTAAATTTCTTCAATAATATATTTTTATGGGAAAAAATTAAAATAATTTTACACGTGATTATTTTTAAAATCATTTAAAACTATTTTCCGAGTATAATAGATTAAGAGACACGGTAAAGTAGAGAAGTACTAATGCTGTGTATTAAATATTGAAAAATTCCACTCTTTTTTTTAGACGTTTATTGTTCATAAACGAAATATTGAAAATAAAAATTGATAAAACGTATTTTCATTTATTTTGGTTCGGTGTAAGAAAAGCGTAGGCAAAAATTATCATTTGAAAAAAAAAAACTTTACATCTGTTTAAAGTAAACGGAGTGAGATATAACATTTTGGAAATTGTGTGTCCGCGAGTGATTTAATAATGAATAAAAAAAAAAACACGTCGAAGTAAACAATTTTTTTTTATATAAAATCTTGGCAGACGAAAACCAAAAAATCACTCTGTATACACGCGCCGTGTTAATTACGATACTCCGTGAACCCTCCGAAATACAATTAAACGTAATAAATAATTTTCTTTCGTTTACAATATAATAAACAACAGCGGAGTATATTTTATAAAACCGATATCTCGTTGGCTTGAAAATCGATTTTATTTTTGTAGAAAAAATTTTTTTTTTTTTCAACAACGCAGTGTCCAATGCTCGAATCGGGAAAAGTGTAGAAAAGGAACTTTAGTTCAACGAAAAAAAAAGAGCGTTCTCTAAAAAAATTCACAAAATCCTAACACCATCCTGCACAACTACAAACCAAACGTTGACATTTATTAAATATTAAATTTCTAATACGTACACACACACACAACTCATAAATATATATATATCATACCATAAATCGGCAGCCGATAAACACATCCGTTTTTTTTTTTTTTAATTCCACGGGCGTACAGCGGTTATAAAAGCCGCGTTCTTTTGAAAACGTTTAATACAGGAACGTTAATTTGTTCGTTTTTATACGAAAACACACAGCTGCAGGTATCTAAGCACACGAGAGTAGGTATACATTTTTCGCCACTTTTATACTACGTTCGTCATTTAAACTCGACATTCGCTGCGTTTTGTCGTGTCGCGCGTACGTTTTCGTTAAATTTTGCGCGAGGAAATAATCCGTCGTCGCTCGTATGAAAGATGTGGACGAGATGAAAAACGATTTTTAACGCGAGACCAGATGACTACATGACTGTAGCGTTTCTTTTCTTCTCTCACTCGTGCCTTCTCACGCTCCACCGCCGTGTACAGTATACATATTATATGAGGCAAAAAATAAACTCAAAACACACAAAAAAAAAAAAATCTAATAACAATAGCGTTATAAAAACACGCACGCATTCCTCCAGTGATGTGCGGAAGACACGGCATAATATTATGTACAATTATATTATATCTGTGCACGGCGCGGCGATGTGAACGGCGTCTTATAATAACCAGCGAACATCGGAAACACGACTCGGATCCACCGAGCACTTTTTTCCACCAACTGTTTCACGTCATGAGATTCATATTGTGTTATAGTAAACATTTAAAAATTACCGCTCACGAAAACTGCGATTATTTTCGAATACCTTCTAAATCGTACGCAAAAACGGCAGTGATAATTTACTAATTTACGAAAAACTTTTAAAAAATCCCTTTCCTATACAAAACCATTTTTTTTGTTTTCTTAACATTTCTATCGATCGACGAAAATTAACGCATTGTCGAAACGTTTCGATTGGAAGGTACCTTCCCGTCGGTTGATTCGAAGCATCTCGACGACGATAACTGTATGAATTTGCAAGCAATGATGACGATTCCGAACGGGGCTTCGGTGTAATACACACTTTGTCGGAGAATTTAATGGGTTGATTAAAAAAAAACCCCGTGACTTGGGATTTTCAAGATTTTTTTAATACAATTGAAGTAAGTAGTAGGACCTATGTTGTACAAAACGTTCAGCTCTTAAAACCGAAAATTATCCTTTTAATGACTTAAATAATTCAACGTATAATAATAGCTATAAAGAGCCCAAAATTGAAAGACGTTTTTTGAAAATCGTTTACGTACGTATTATATAGTGCAAAGTTATAATAATTTTTGTACCGCGTTTAAAAACAACCGAGAAAATAGTAATTCTTCCAAATTTTCGGATCGTTTTGATTTATACGCTCAAATAAAGTATACTGATTAGATAACAATTTGCTACCGGAACGTAACGCATGACGATATCATCCGAGCATTCTTTTTAGTCGGAAAATTTGTACACAGAGAAAAGTAAGATAAAATAAACGTCAATGTCATACCAATAACTTCCTCGTTTCGGTCAGAAATAATCATAGTGTACGTGTGTGTGTGTGTGTGTATGAGAATTACAAAAATTGTTCACTAATAGTTTTCTTGGTTTTTAATTTTTACAAATTGACGTATTTAAACGGTATTTATATAATCTTCTCTTACTTGAGAATACACAGTCACAGTCTCGTTTCGGTCTGTCTCTGGCAACACAACCGAAATTCATTGGGAAAAAGCGAAATACGCTTGCAGAAAACACGTCATTAAAAGAGAGGAATTTTAAACTCGATTTTCCACGTACCTATGTATATCTTCGAATACATTTCAGTTTTTTTTTTTTGTGTGTTTATTTCCGTTGGAAACACGCTGCACCTTGTTTGCGGTGGGCGTTCGTTTTCGCGATTCAATCCGTTATTATACGCAGAAAGAATTCCTGTTGGTGTAGTCAACAGTCGTCAGTGTGAACCGCCAAAGTCGCTATATTCGGCGGGCCCCCTACTCGTAACTTAAATATTATTTAAGCTATTACAGACGTTCACAAGACGATAAACATTGCAATAAACCTACGCGAGATCCGACTACAAAATAGAACCTTTCGTCGTTATTTGTACGTATACAACAAAATCACTAAGTCATTTTACAATCATTCCGCCGCGCGTTTGATGTGTAAAATTATGTATAATTTTTTGATCCGGACAATATTATGTCAACGGGCGAAAAATGTGGCCGAAATAAATATTTTATAACGTTTTACTTTATAAAATAATTATCATTTGTCAAATTATCAAAAAAAAAAATATTGCGGACTGCGGTAATGCCTAATGCTGCGCATTAACCACGCGATATAACCGCAATACAGACACAATTGAAATAGTTTAAAATTAAAATTAAATTTACATATGCATTCATTAAAAAATAAAGACAAATATTATTTATAGCCGATAGTAAATACGAAAATAAAACAATGACAAACTTAACGAATATAAATATTCAAAGTATATTTTACAAGTGAAACATATGTGTCGTCGATAAAAGGATAATATGTATACAACGTGACCTACATAAAAATAAATGTATATATATATACGAAAGTATTACGATATTAAAAAAAAAAGCGCCTATGTTATAAAATTTGTAATAACACGATTAATATAATATGTTTTTCACGTTTCTCAATTATACGAGTCACAATTTACTTCTTCTGTAATTTGTTTGACAGTCTATGAACAAAATTGATCCTAATATAATTTTAGCAATTTACACGAATTTTAACACTACTGTAGTATCTGTATTTTTAAAATAAATAAAAAATTGGGCTCTGTAGAATAAAGATTCGTTCCCATATGCTTCCTTCCTCTCCGGTAATAAAAATAATTCATTTTTTTTTTTTAAGTGTTTATAATGATAATAAATCAACACGTATGGATGTGCCATGTTTACACTAATTTAAATTAGTTTAGTACACGCGTATATTAAGACGTATCAAACAGTTTTGTGTGTTCTCGTGCGCAGTGTTTAAACCCGAAATGAAACGCGACGGAGATATTTTATTTATTCGTATTTCGTTTGTGTATATTATGATGCGCGTGTATACAGCGAAAACGTACAGTATAAATAAATAAATATATTGACAAATCGTCTGAAATTATTCAACGGACTCGAATATTATATACTGTTTAAATTCACTTCACGAACCATACCTCTGTATATACGTATACCCACGCAATAAACGGACGCACGAGAAACTTGATTCGCTTGCTCGATAACAGCGAATATATTAAAATATTATACGCGCATTATAATAGACGCCGGGCGAGTTCGTTTCTGTTCCTTTTACTATTCACCCCTAGGTCTTAAAGAAGACGAGAAAAACATGTTCAAAAATACACTAAATACCTATTACACGACAAAACCAATTTTTTTTTTTTTTTTACACCAATATATAATATATTCTCTGTTTTATTAAATTACATGCAATGTTTTTAATAATAATAATTTTTTTTTTTTTATACGGAATCGTCATCAGTGTTCGGCTACGTTCGTCTGTTTATCGAAATTTATATAAAACAAATGAGTATATTGGGTGAAAATTCGTTTGAAGGGCTATTATACGTAATAGAACCATTTTAATTAATAATATCTCAGAAATACGCCAATGCCCCATTTTTTCTGCTCTGAACTCGCGTTAAATGTACTTTATTTCCGTATAACGAAAATAGTTTTCACTTATATCTTTTTTAACTACAATTATTTACGAATCTATCGTTAAATACCAATTTTTAAAATGTTCGTAAAAAATTCGTATTTCACGCTTTAAATAGGTACTCGACAATTTCTTATGGTCGATTAATTCAATAGGTAATATATTTTTTTGTAAAATTTAATAAACTAACCACGTAGTCTTTGACGACATTTCTAGATCAAAACTTATCAGTGTCCTAACTGAACAAGTCACCACATCTGTGGTTTGAGATCGTCTGTAATTTCTGATGTTTTTTTTTATGATTTTCGGTTAATCATACGAGCTTTATCGTGATTGTGTCTATTGTATAGACATATTTTAGCACAATGTACGCGCGCATCATAACAATGTACCTATAGTATAGATCATCGTATTTTAAATGTGTAAAAATTACCGTTCTAATTTAATTGATTTATCTAAAAAAAAAATGTATATAATATTTTTTTAAAAGAGTAATTAAGTAAATATAAAATATAAAACTGTCTATATAGTCGCCTATAAATGTATTTTTTTTAAAAAACCCCTTTACAAGACGCTGGTTAAAATAAAAGAGATCTGCTCATCATTCCCGGAGATCATATCGATTTTGTCCGGGAAAACAACATATGTTTCAGAAAAATTTACAATAATCACGCGTGGTGGTAATTCAATTTCAACTGATACATAAGTATATAAAAACATGTTGTACGTCATATTTTCACAAGCAAACACCTGCTACTCGTCGAAATGACATCCTGCTTGTATAATATTATATAATATGCTCGGCGGTTTCAACCGCAATAATAATAATAATAATAATAATAATAATAATATAATCATTACGTGTGCTCGCACGCGTCATAATATATTGAATTACCGAAATATTGATAGACGCCAGTGAATATATATTTTATATATCATAAGGATTCAGCCGGTTAGGAGCTTAATTGAGCGGAAACCGTACTTCGGATATACACATATGTACATGTAAGGGCGGATTAAGACGTTTGAAGGCGCTTATTTAAAGAAATAAGTTCTTTCGTATAGGACATAGTCGGTAGATTTTCGAATTTACAACGACTCTCGTATATACAAAATATTCTCTCATTTTACACGCAGACATACAATCGCGGGGTACGAGAAAGGATACATATATATATATATTTATCCTAGTATTTTGAAATATTTTAAATGACGTTTTTTTTTAGTTTTTTGTTATTGAATTGTTTTAAACATTTCTAATTATCTTAATCAATTACTGCGACTA
Source organism: Slavum lentiscoides (assembly GCA_032441835.1). Lineage (NCBI taxonomy): Eukaryota > Metazoa > Arthropoda > Insecta > Hemiptera > Aphididae > Slavum > Slavum lentiscoides. The sequence continues at coordinate 691,035 of CM063716.1, forward strand.
TGAGATGGCGGGATACAGATTGCAATAATTGCGCAAACGATCTTTCGCGGTGATGTCGAATCCTCGCAATTCGCATTTTTCTAATCATCAAATAATATCCATTTCGAAACTGATTTCCAACGAATGTCGAGAAACACAACAAAAGATTAATTTCTCGGTAATACGCGCGTATCTTTTTTTTTTCTGGATTTTCGTTTTCACTCGAGCACCGTATACTCTGTAGAAAGTCTACATTCAGCCCTGCGGACACGTATAGATGTAATAGTAATACATAAGTGCTTAAGGGACTTTATCACCCTCGAATTTTTATTTATTTATTAGAAAGAACGTTACATAACAATAGGAGCAGATACACATAATAACGAGTATAAATACGATAATAATAAAAAATATTAAAGCAAACCGATAGACCCTCATTGCGGACACGAGTGGATAATACTTTTATTTTAAATAATCGGGGAGGTATACAAAGAGGAACGTAAATTGGCTAGTATAGGGGTTACATAATATAAGCTACAATAAGTTGTAGAGAGGACGTTAAATTTGATTTTTTTCTCGGCTTTCAATTCTTTTCATAAATTATATCGATCCACCTATAAGAAACTATAGTGTACTGCGAAAGTAATCGCACATAATATATCGATGGCTAATAAATAAATTATATTATGTCACAAATGTCGAAGTTTACAGTACCATAATAATTTAAAGATTTACAGTTCTTTAAATCACTATTCGTTTAAACTAATTTATCATTGAATTCATTTCAATTAAAAACGCCGAATCGTAGAATAATTATTTATAATTTCGTGTAAATTAAAGCATGTTTAAATAACAATTTACTGAAATAATGGACTTGTTATAAACGGCAATTTTTTTTTCTTCATTAGGACATACGTGGATATAAAATACGTTTTATAAAAAGGCTACGACTACAAAAATTAACAAGTATATAAAACTATTTCTGGATCAAATTATACGTAAAAAAAATACCGTTTTTGAATAATACTTGTATTTTTGAAACTTTAAACATATTCTAAAAAAATAACAATTTTGCTCAACGTAAAAAGTCCGAAATCACACGTATCGTTTTAATCGAATATGACGATTGAACACCGATGTAAATACTTCTATTTAAGTTTAGTTTATGTCACGAATCTATTACACTTGTCGTATTCGTGCGTTCAACCGATAAAATATCAAAAATTAAATTAGAAAAATAACGTGTTCTAGTTGGATTATTAATGTATTTTGTAAATACAACAAAAATCTGACATATAAAACCACATACACACGACTTGACTCCTTAACCTTCGATATACTGAATTTATACGGATGTTCCGAAAGTAAAAAGAAAATCTCGACTTATCCGCATTTATATACTCGTATACTTAACGTTAAATACTTCTCGTTAATAATTCTTGTTAAAAAATCGTCAAACTTCCGTGAGTACATTACACAGCGTGTACTCAATCGTTGTAACGTGCAAAAACATAAAGACAAAAAAATTGTATCTTAACTCGACAAACGATTTGATTGACAATTACTACAATATATAGCAATCGTAAATCTAATATGTTTTTTTATCAACATGTACATCATATAGACGATTTTTTTTTCTATACGCGGAACAATATTATAATTATTTATGAAAACGCGGTCGTGCAGTTGGTATTTTTATCAGATTTCAATAGAATTATTCGATTTTCATTATTATTATAACACTTAGATACGTATATTATAATAATATTTATCAATCGCGTTGTTTGTTTTTTTTTTTTGTATTAAAGAAAGACGGTATAGTCGCGTTTATTTTCGCTCAAAAAAAAACGATATACACATATTACATAGGCGTTTCATAACATTTCTATCGTGATGTCACGCAAATAGGAAATGACCGACGATTTATAAGACAAATTTATTATTACTATTATTAACTATAAATATAGGTATAGATCGCGTAAATCCGGTATAGTTCACAATATTATATTACATTATGTAAACATCGGTAACCAGTTTTGTCGAAAAAAAAATTACTCGTATAGGCACGATATAGGCCAATGTCAATGACCTCTTTTATAAGATATACGTTAAAAATGTAAATAAACAATTATTATTTTATTAAACATACGCGCATTTTGTTACAAAATGTTAATATTTAAAAAAAAAAAAAAATATTTTCATTTATTTAACGATCGTACACAAAAGTTTATTTTATACGGTAACAACGAACATTTTTTTTTTTTTAAATACTAAATTAAATTTTAGATTACAAGAGTTTTACAAGAGTGGGTGTGTTTTTTCTTTTTAATCTGTAAACACGTTTTCGCGCACAGAAGGAATATGCGGACGATCTCTCGACATGCTTTACGTTTCAGTAACAAATTGTATCTAGTCGGTAATTTATTTGATAAGTTTTTTGATTTTTCCAGTGGTTTGTCGTAAGAAAAACTAACCAAAAATTGCAAAAAAAAAAAAAAAAATTCCGGTAAAATGATCGATTTATCCGTTTTGGGCATATTTGTGTTTAAAAGTTGAAAACGTGACACATATATTTTAACAATATTTATCATATTAAATGTAATATAATAATAGCTTTATCGCTCTGCAGAATCGTTTTTCGAAATTTATAACAATTCGAAATAATAATAAAATACTAAAAATCTCCGTCTGAGTATAATTCGCTTGATCCGATATCCACAAGATATCCGCGACTCGCTACCGTTTATTCATATTTTTGAAAACTAAACATAATATTCAACGACAGCGAGATATATTCTTACGTTTCTATATAGTAACGAAAAAAATTGTAAAAATTTAGCGAGTCACGGCCGCGGTTAGGTTGTGGCTTGTATGTTCGAGTGGATCACTCCATTTAAATGTATAACGATATAAATATTACTGCGTAATCGGTAAACGATGTTTATTATATTGGTTTACAAAAAAAAAAAAAAATGTTAAGACAAACTATTATTTTGTGTCTAATAAACTTGATAGAAATGTTCATTTAGAAAAATATATCACGTGTCATAAAACGGATATTTAACGGATACTTTTAACCATTTTTTATTTTTTTCGTTTGCAATCTTTCTCCGGTAGTCTCTCCGGACGCGTTTAAATATTGAAAAAACGTGTCTTTACGTGCCGATCAAACGGCAACATTTTTTTTTAAATTTATTACCTGCTATAATACTGTTGCCCGCGACTTGGGTGGAATTCAAAGAGAAGAAAAGTTTTGTTAAATTCTACGCCGAAAATTCAAAAGTTTTTGAAAATTTTTTTTTTTTTAAACGTACAAACATTTCCGCGGGATAAAAGTCCTCGCAGAGCGCCTCTGACCGGCCTGCAGGTCGAAATCGTTTCGGAAATTAGCCCCACGGGTGGTGCAAACGGGCGCAACAAACGCAGGAATATATTTCAATATTTATTCGTATAATAAATATATCGTTATTGACGACCGTCGTACAGGCGCAGGACGTAACCGCGGGACGAGCGTTACAAAGGACACGGGCGGCCCGTGAAATTCGTTCGAAGAACACTGGTGTACGCGACCACCCCGCGGCGACGCCGCCGTATGGTTGCTATACGTATGGGTGGGGGTACGTTTTACGACGGCGGTCGTAAAAAACAAAAATCTGACATATAAAACCACATACACACGACTTGACTCCTTAACCTTCGATATACTGAATTTATACGGATGTTCCGAAAGTAAAAAGAAAATCTCGACTTATCCGCATTTATATACTCGTATACTTAACGTTAAATACTTCTCGTTAATAATTCTTGTTAAAAAATCGTCAAACTTCCGTGAGTACATTACACAGCGTGTACTCAATCGTTGTAACGTGCAAAAACATAAAGACAAAAAAATTGTATCTTAACTCGACAAACGATTTGATTGACAATTACTACAATATATAGCAATCGTAAATCTAATATGTTTTTTTATCAACATGTACATCATATAGACGATTTTTTTTTCTATACGCGGAACAATATTATAATTATTTATGAAAACGCGGTCGTGCAGTTGGTATTTTTATCAGATTTCAATAGAATTATTCGATTTTCATTATTATTATAACACTTAGATACGTATATTATAATAATATTTATCAATCGCGTTGTTTGTTTTTTTTTTTTGTATTAAAGAAAGACGGTATAGTCGCGTTTATTTTCGCTCAAAAAAAAACGATATACACATATTACATAGGCGTTTCATAACATTTCTATCGTGATGTCACGCAAATAGGAAATGACCGACGATTTATAAGACAAATTTATTATTACTATTATTAACTATAAATATAGGTATAGATCGCGTAAATCCGGTATAGTTCACAATATTATATTACATTATGTAAACATCGGTAACCAGTTTTGTCGAAAAAAAAATTACTCGTATAGGCACGATATAGGCCAATGTCAATGACCTCTTTTATAAGATATACGTTAAAAATGTAAATAAACAATTATTATTTTATTAAACATACGCGCATTTTGTTACAAAATGTTAATATTTAAAAAAAAAAAAAAATATTTTCATTTATTTAACGATCGTACACAAAAGTTTATTTTATACGGTAACAACGAACATTTTTTTTTTAAATACTAAATTAAATTTTAGATTACAAGAGTTTTACAAGAGTGGGTGTGTTTTTTCTTTTTAATCTGTAAACACGTTTTCGCGCACAGAAGGAATATGCGGACGATCTCTCGACATGCTTTACGTTTCAGTAACAAATTGTATCTAGTCGGTAATTTATTTGATAAGTTTTTGATTTTTCCAGTGGTTTGTCGTAAGAAAAACTAACCAAAATTGCAAAAAAAAAAAAATTCCGGTAAAATGATCGATTTATCCGTTTTGGGCATATTTGTGTTTAAAAGTTGAAAACGTGACACATATATTTTAACAATATTTATCATATTAAATGTAATATAATAATAGCTTTATCGCTCTGCAGAATCGTTTTTCGAAATTTATAACAATTCGAAATAATAATAAAATACTAAAAATCTCCGTCTGAGTATAATTCGCTTGATCCGATATCCACAAGATATCCGCGACTCGCTACCGTTTATTCATATTTTTGAAAACTAAACATAATATTCAACGACAGCGAGATATATTCTTACGTTTCTATATAGTAACGAAAAAAATTGTAAAAATTTAGCGAGTCACGGCCGCGGTTAGGTTGTGGCTTGTATGTTCGAGTGGATCACTCCATTTAAATGTATAACGATATAAATATTACTGCGTAATCGGTAAACGATGTTTATTATATTGGTTTACTGGGTGGGTGTGTTTTACGACGGCGGTCAAAACGGATTGAACGGACGAGCGCCGACGGTTGTGGACGGGCGTGCGGTGTGCAGGAGAGTGGAAACCCGATCTCGTCCCTTTTCGTTTTGGTACCTGCCAAACGCGGTCGTACAACACACGCATAAGCAGCGGCGGGCTTCACGTGCAGCAGTGTGTCGGTATTCGAATATAATGCACGCGCGGGGGGTCCCCCGTGCAGGAGGCGGCGGCGGCGGCGGCGGAGGTCTTTTGTGTGTGACGCGCGAGCGCGCGCTAACAGAGAGGGGCTCGTCGTCGCTCTTCCCGGCGTCACTCGTGCGCGCACACACACCGTACGGACGGGGATGTTTTCTAACATTTCGAAACGGCCGCCCCGAACACTATTTATTTCTGATACACGAAAAGAAGAAAAATGTCCACTGCACCGTCCCACGCGATTCGGCGGGGATTCGTTTTTATATTCGTATCATCACGACGAAAGAAAAAACGCGCAGTTTTCGCGTGCCGTTTCGGTTTAAAATTTTAATCGTATCGTGTTTGTACTAATTCGAAAAATCTAGTTTTAATAAGATACCCGACATTTCGTTGATACACAATATTCGTTCACGAATTTTTTTTTTTTTAAACCGTTCTAGAAAATACACGAACTCGGTGTCTCTCGCGACACCTCTGTCAGTTCTATTGTAAATACGCAGTTTATGTCGTAGGAACCGCGACGGCTTCAACCGGATAAACAGTTTTCGGAATACGCGCACTGCATACAGGGGCGGACTGGCCAGGGTGTGCTAGTGTGCTGTAGCACACCGGGCCGGTTCAATATGTCAATATAATGGGTAATTGATTATTTTCTAATAAAAGATCGAATATTAACATAAGTTTTGTTTTGTTCGTGGAACTATTATTACGTTTTTTTTTTTTTTTGTTTTGCACTGATTAAAATTTTAGAAATATCATTTTATTCACTATTGTAATCGAAATAAGGTAAATTGTGTTTTTCAAAGATCCAACAAGACCAGTGGTGTATTTATATAATCAGTCGATAAACAGGTCGGTTATATAAAATGAGTTTGGGCCGTTTATAATTGTGGAATACTGGGCCGCATGCCTCCCAGTCCGCCCCTGACTGCATAGTTAGTAAGTCGTGCGAAAAACAAATTATTATTTTGTATGATTACGTGCACCAAACTATACTATCCGTGTCGATCTCGCACGATTACAGATTAGAATGAATTAAATGTAAATTCTCTGGAAAAAAAAGAACATCGGTCTATATTTTCTAGGTTATTGCGTGCGTTTATAAGTAACAAACGAGTGACACATTGACATCGCTTTATAACGCATTTAGTTTTAATAATTGATCTGTCGAGAACCGAACCGCGCAATAACCGGCTATAAAAAAAAAGGATAAACGAGTTCAAATCGTTTCGTTCACAATTGAATTCGGTTCACTCTGTAAATTGTCGAATTTTCCTTTAGCGTTTTTTTTTTTTCTTTTAAATACAGTAAGAAATCGTGAACTGTCCGAGTACTCATAAACGCTTCTCGAGCCCGAACACCGTGTCATACGCATCGGTTTATATAATATCTCGTCGCCGGTAAACGATAATGAGACAGCATTCCTAAGCACGCGTCGTCCGAACTAAATAATTCAAAAGACACGAAAAATATTACACGATACGGGAGTGATTTAAATAACGTCGGATTAAAAAGAAAATTCAAAAATTATTTATTTCAAGGTACGAATAAAACGATCGGGTATATTGACACGGTGTATTACGAGCTTTCGCCGACCTGAATTTCGAGTCAGTGATATCGCAATGATTTTAAATAAAATTTCATTTATAGACTAGGAGACTTGAAAATTTCTGATAAAGCGCCTTCTAGAATTTGTTACGTCTGCTACGGTATCTTTACTTTACCTTATTTAAACGCGCTTATTACTCGAGAAATGTTCATGGAAAACTAAACATAATATTCAACGACAGCGAGATATATTCTTACGTTTCTATATAGTAACGAAAAAAATTGTAAAAATTTAGCGAGTCACGGCCGCGGTTAGGTTGTGGCTTGTATGTTCGAGTGGATCACTCCATTTAAATGTATAACGATATAAATATTACTGCGTAATCGGTAAACGATGTTTATTATATTGGTTTACAAAAAAAAAAAAAAATGTTAAGACAAACTATTATTTTGTGTCTAATAAACTTGATAGAAATGTTCATTTAGAAAAATATATCACGTGTCATAAAACGGTGCTATACGTATGGGTGGGGGGGGGGTACGTTTTTACGACGGCGGTCGTAAAAACGGATTGAACGGACGAGCGCCGACGGTTGTGGACGGGCGTGCGGTGTGCAGGAGAGTGGAAACCCGATCTCGTCCCTTTTCGTTTTGGTACCTGCCAAACGCGGTCGTACAACACACGCATAAGCAGCGGCGGGCTTCACGTGCAGCAGTGTGTCGGTATTCGAATATAATGCACGCGCGGGTCCCCCGTGCAGGAGGCGGCGGCGGCGGCGGCGGAGGTCTTTTGTGTGTGACGCGCGAGCGCGCGCTAACAGAGAGGGGCTCGTCGTCGCTCTTCCCGGCGTCACTCGTGCGCGCACACACACCGTACGGACGGGGATGTTTTCTAACATTTCGAAACGGCCGCCCCGAACACTATTTATTTCTGATACACGAAAAGAAGAAAAATGTCCACTGCACCGTCCCACGCGATTCGGCGGGGATTCGTTTTTATATTCGTATCATCACGACGAAAGAAAAACGCGCAGTTTTCGCGTGCCGTTTCGGTTTAAAATTTTAATCGTATCGTGTTTGTACTAATTCGAAAAATCTAGTTTTAATAAGATACCCGACATTTCGTTGATACACAATATTCGTTCACGAATTTTTTTTTTTTAAACCGTTCTAGAAAATACACGAACTCGGTGTCTCTCGCGACACCTCTGTCAGTTCTATTGTAAATACGCAGTTTATGTCGTAGGAACCGCGACGGCTTCAACCGGATAAACAGTTTTCGGAATACGCGCACTGCATACAGGGGCGGACTGGCCAGGGTGTGCTAGTGTGCTGTAGCACACCGGGCCGGTTCAATATGTCAATATAATGGGTAATTGATTATTTCTAATAAAAAGATCGAATATTAACATAAGTTTTGTTTTGTTCGTGGAACTATTATTACGTTTTTTTTTTTTTTTGTTTTGCACTGATTAAAATTTTAGAAATATCATTTTATTCACTATTGTAATCGAAATAAGGTAAATTGTGTTTTTCAAAGATCCAACAAGACCAGTGGTTTATTTATATAATCAGTCGATAAACAGGTCGGTTATATAAAATGAGTTTGGGCCGTTTATAATTGTGGAATACTGGGCCGCATGCCTCCCAGTCCGCCCCTGACGGAGACTTGAAAATTTCTGATAAAGCGCCTTCTAGAATTTGTTACGTCTGCTACGGTATCTTTACTTTACCTTATTTAAACGCGCTTATTACTCGAGAAATGTTCATAGGATTTCAAACACGGTCGTGCGTGAATTTCCATTGAAATATATGAGTAAAGAATTTAAATTTATTATATATCATAGGTTGCCGTTTACAATTAATGAAACGTCGATCCAATATTGTAACAAATAACGGATGGGGTTTAATGAAATTGCGAAAAAAGTAAAGAACCGCGATGTGTGCAAACGATTTTCTAAAACGAAACGTAACAAACGTTGATAAAGTGTCCAGTGCAGATATACGAGCAACAAGTAAAGTGGCATTGTACAATAGATTCGAGATGATAGCGAGATATTTATTTTATACGTTTCAACCACCACAGGTCTCGCAGTTATTATCAAATTACCGCGTCGCGTGTTATACGTTTTAACTTTTTTTTTTTTTTTTCAAATTTAATTTCGTATTACGTGAAACTTAATACTTTAACATTTTACAGTGTAATATTATTTAGGACAATACAACACGTGTCCAGTTTCTCCGACCGACTAAAATATATAATAACCGTTGTAAAAATAAATAATAAATTTCATAACTGAGAATGCGGTTACCGGATAAAGACGGTATAAAAAGCATAAAAAAAAAAAAACGAGGTTCCGACGCTAATTTTATGGAAATACGTAATCAAAATATGATAATAATTTTTTTTTTTTTTATTTATTTATTTTGCTCGTTATAATCGAAAAATTATCATTATCACTATCGTAGAAAAAATCGATTTGTTTTGCGAAAATATTACTGATATATTTTCCGAGATATATAACATATAAATCACCCTGTATGTAGATGCGGCACGTAAAAATGTATTATGTAAAAAAATTCGCATCCCGTGCAGAGGAAGTCCGGGGATATTTTTTTAACACATGCGTGCAACGCGAACCATACCGAAAAAAACTTAATCGTTTTACGAATATGTATTTTTTATATTTTGTACGTGATTTGGTTTTCGAAATAAATAATATTATATAGATTTTGAATCGCTCCGTATAATGGTATTGAGGGGACGCTATACGCAGACAAACGAACAACCGCGCTGTTAGACGTAAGTACCGCGAAAATACCGAAAATGTTTTGGATAAAACCGTTTCACGGGGGAAACAACCCCTGCTAAGGCCACATTTGTACTTAGACACCGAATTTTTACACGAAATAAATTACAATAACAGAGCTGTTTTTTTTTAATTGTATTTTTAAAACGCTTATAACTTTTTAAGAGTTATAAGCATATTTGAAAAAACGTTATTTTATAGGTAAAATATTGTAATTTATTTTGTCTAATATATGATTACATATTATATATGTATCCTTCAGAGTATTCTTTCTCGCCTGAAACAATTATTTCGATGAAAATCATAGGAGTGTATCGTCCACTTAAACACTCGGGAGTCGAGGGCGGTTAGGTTAATCCCGAAAAATTGTATTCGTCGTTTTTCCACTAATAATACATAATATTGTGTTATGTGTAAGTGTACAAAAACCGTTCTCGAACGCAACCAACCGTATCGCCAAACACGGATTTGCATTTAATACTGCATAGTTAGTAAGTCGTGCGAAAAACAAATTATTATTTTGTATGATTACGTGCACCAAACTATACTATCCGTGTCGATCTCGCACGATTACAGATTAGAATGAATTAAATGTAAATTCTCTGGAAAAAAAAAAGAACATCGGTCTATATTTTCTAGGTTATTGCGTGCGTTTATAAGTAACAAACGAGTGACACATTGACATCGCTTTATAACGCATTTAGTTTTAATAATTGATCTGTCGAGAACCGAACCGCGCAATAACCGGCTATAAAAAAAAAGGATAAACGAGTTCAAATCGTTTCGTTCACAATTGAATTCGGTTCACTCTGTAAATTGTCGAATTTTCCTTTAGCGTTTTTTTTTTCTTTTAAATACAGTAAGAAATCGTGAACTGTCCGAGTACTCATAAACGCTTCTCGAGCCCGAACACCGTGTCATACGCATCGGTTTATATAATATCTCGTCGCCGGTAAACGATAATGAGACAGCATTCCTAAGCACGCGTCGTCCGAACTAAATAATTCAAAAGACACGAAAAATATTACACGATACGGGAGTGATTTAAATAACGTCGGATTAAAAAAAAAATTCAAAAATTATTTATTTCAAGGTACGAATAAAACGATCGGGTATATTGACACGGTGTATTACGAGCTTTCGTCGACCTGAATTTCGAGTCAGTGATATCGTAATGATTTAAAATAAAATTTCATTTATAGACTAGGAGACTTGAAAATTTCTGATAAAGCGCCTTCTAGAATTTGTTACGTCTGCTACGGTATCTTTACTTTACCTTATTTAAACGCGCTTATTACTCGAGAAATGTTCATGGGATTTCAGACACCGTCGTGCGTGAATTTCCATTGAAATATATGAGTAAAGAATTTAAATTTATTATATATCATAGGTTGCCGTTTACAATTAATGAAACGTCGATCCAATATTGTAACAAATAACGGATGGGGTTTAATGAAATTGCGAAAAAAGTAAAGAACCGCGATGTGTGCAAACGATTTTCTAAAACGAAACGTAACAAACGTTGATAAAGTGTCCAGTGCAGATATACGAGCAACAAGTAAAGTGGCATTGTACAATAGATTCGAGATGATAGCGAGATATTTATTTTATACGTTTCAACCACCACAGGTCTCGCAGTTATTATCAAATTACCGCGTCGCGTGTTATACGTTTTAACTTTTTTTTTTTCAAATTTAATTTCGTATTACGTGAAACTTAATACTTTAACATTTTACAGTGTAATATTATTTAGGACAATACAACACGTGTCCAGTTTCTCCGACCGACTAAAATATATAATAACCGTTGTAAAAATAAATAATAAATTTCATAACTGAGAATGCGGTTACCGGATAAAGACGGTATAAAAAGCATAAAAAAAAAAAAACGAGGTTCCGACGCTAATTTTATGGAAATACGTAATCAAAATATGATAATAATTTTTTTTTTTTTTATTTATTTATTTTGCTCGTTATAATCGAAAAATTATCATTATCACTATCGTAGAAAAAATCGATTTGTTTTTGCGAAAAATATTACTGATATATTTTCCGAGATATATAACATATAAATCACCCTGTATGTAGATGCGGCACGTAAAAATGTATTATGTAAAAAAATTCGCATCCCGTGCAGAGGAAGTCCGGGGATATTTTTTTAACACATGCGTGCAACGCGAACCATACCGAAAAAAACTTAATCGTTTTACGAATATGTATTTTTTATATTTTGTACGTGATTTGGTTTTCGAAATAAATAATATTATATAGATTTTGAATCGCTCCGTATAATGGTATTGAGGGGACGCTATACGCAGACAAACGAACAACCGCGCTGTTAGACGTAAGTACCGCGAAAATACAGAAAATGTTTTGGATAAAACCGTTTCACGGGGAAACAACCCTGCTAAGGCCACATTTGTACTTAGACACCGAATTTTTACACGAAATAAATTACAATAACAGAGCTGTTTTTTTTTAATTGTATTTTAAAACGCTTATAACTTTTAAGAGTTATAAGCATATTTGAAAAACGTTATTTTATAGGTAAAATATTGTAATTTATTTTGTCTAATATATGATTACATATTATATATGTATCCTTCAGAGTATTCTTTCTCGCCTGAAACAATTATTTCGATGAAAATCATAGGAGTGTATCGTCCACTTAAACACTCGGGAGTCGAGGGCGGTTAGGTTAATCCCGAAAAATTGTATTCGTCGTTTTTCCACTAATAATACATAATATTGTGTTATGTGTAAGTGTACAAAAACCGTTCTCGAACGCAACCAACCGTATCGCCAAACACGGGATTTGCATTTAATACAACGTACATACGTAATAATATGCGTATCCACGCGAACACAATATTATAATGGGAAATAAAACAATTTTTTTTTTTATTTTTAAAAATTCTCTATTTATTTTAGGTACGCCTGGACAAAACCGTTCGTAAAGGATTTCTTTTTTTTTGCATGCTATTTAAGCAGGTATCTACTACAAAAAAAAAAAAAATACCAGCGTATTTACATGTACTTATATTTTTATAATATCCTTTTTTCCTCTCTCTCTCTCTCTCTCTCTCCTAGAATTCCTCGTCACTATATACACTCCCGTTTTTAACGTGGATTTATTATGATCATAATAAACGGGTTTTGTGCGACACAAAAAAACCTGAAATTAATCACCGATATAAAACCAAGGATCTACAAAGGTATTGGCCAAACGGGCTAATTTTTCGTTAAATAAAGTAACTGGAACAAAACGGAACAACAAGAAATAAGGGACAAAGGAACGAATTTGACAACGACGATAAAACGGTGTATAGACGACTCACCTCGGCCGAAGCTCTGAGACAGGCGGCCCTGCGGCACACGGAGAACGGACGTGGCGGCCGCGGCCACATGACCACGAGCACGACGAGCGTGACGAGCAGCACGGCGCACAGTAGCACGGCCACCGCGGCCACGATCAGCCCCGTCCTGGAGAAGCCGGTCTTGTCGCGCAGCTTCTGTTCCAGGCTGGTGGCCGCGGCGAGCGCGTGGAACTTGCCGGTGCCGTTGCTGTTGTTGTTGTCGGCCGGCTTGGCGTTCTTGTCGTCGCAGCTGGCCACCGTCCCGTTGTTCTTGCACTCGGCAGTGGCCGCCGCGGCCGCCGTCTCTTTCTCTTTCTGCAGACACGGTTCGCGCTCTTCGTCCACCGGCGACAGGCACCCGCCGTCCGGTTTGTCTCGCACCTCCAACTCGTGGCGATCCTCGTCTTCCGGCAACTTCACCATGGTCGTGGTATGTTTATATTATTTTCAGACAGTTATGTGCGTGGTAGGCGTGTACCGGTAGCAGTCGTGTCTCCCCCGTTCAACTGCTCACGATCACGTCGCACATCAGACTCCGAACGCACTGCCTCGCGCGGGATTACGTTTTCGTAGGCGACGAGAATTCCGCGGGTTTACAAGTGAGAAAAATTTGAAAAATTATTCCGCGCGCACGCGCGCACACACATACACACAAAACACACACACACACACACACGCACGCAGTGCGAGGGGAAAAAAAACGGAACGGCAGGACGCGAGGATACTCGGTGAGTGACTGACGCGGTGCGTCCGTGCGCGTGTGTGTGCAAGAACGCGACCGATCGTGTGTGTGCTACCCGTCAGCGGCGCGACACACTACCAGTTTGGCGGGAAAATCAGTGTTGCCAACGTTACCGGGTCTCGCGAGACCCCTTCGAAACGCGAACGGTCGTACGCGACTGCTGTGCTGCACGTGCGCGGTTAGGTCTTCTGCTGTACAACGAATTGTCCGAAAACGAAAAACTAAAAAAAAAAAAAATTTTTTTTGACAAATTAAAATTTTCATCATTTCCGTGTCTTTCCGATTTGCCGATTACGCGACTATTATACCGGCAGATGATCTCATTGAATTTCTAAAAAATAATTCGTTAAAACGAATTTAAAATATCGCATATATAACTCGACGCGAACGCCGAGCAAATCCGCGGATTTTATACGAAACGCGTTAGTAAATTATTTTTGACGTAGCCCAACGAATTACTGACACGTATATTGATGAAAATAATTTTTTTTTTTTTAAAGACAAAAAATAATATATATATATAACGCGTCATAAATAAAAATGTAATATTATAATTTATCGGGCAGAGGGGGGGTGGTGCAATTTCAGTAAAAAAAAAATCTACTGAAACACTATAAAACTGTTATTTGTCAATAACATAAAAAAAAAAAAATTCTGTCATTATACCATTTTATTTTGTGGGCGCTAAGCACCCTGAAACCAACACCAAATTGCGAATTTCATACGTTTGAAAATTCGAATCGATCAGATATATTTTTTACTAAAGTATAGGTATGTGCGTGCGACCGACGCTCATTTTGAGAGAGTAAATACACCGAAACACTTCAATACATATTTTAAGTAAAAAACGGAAAATTTGAATTAAAGTTGTTATATTCGTTATAGTTTTATTCAAAAGGAAATTTTAAAAATTTAATCGGACCGCCGTTGCATTGTGAATTTTTCCGTGTCTTCAATATAATATTTCGAATGTAACGACAAAATGTTACCGAATTTTTTTAATACAAATTTTGTTGTCGATCATTGGCCCGGAAGCCCTTCTATTTGTGTAGGAAATTTTTTTCTACATATTATTAGGCGATCATATTATATATTTTAAATGTCATATATTCCCGCATGCGTAATCGACAAGTGCGAATTGGTATTTGATTTTTAGTATGTTTGTATTTTTTTTTTTTTTTTACATCGGCGCCATCACTGCAGTTGTCGATTATAATAAAAAAATGTTCTTTTTTTTTACAATATTTTTGTAATAAAATAAGAAAAGTACAAAAAAAAATTTAACCGCGACCAGTGCGTTTCAGTTCTAAGCCGAATTCCGCACGTTCGTATATTTTACGCCATATTTAAACGTATAACTTTTTACCAAAAATTTATAATACTTTTATGATCGCAACCATATTTTGTCGATTTTTATTATTATTGAATCGATTAATATGAAAAATGTTCAGCTGCAACAGAAACAGACACGTGGTTAGCTCACTAATTCTTTCATATATATTTTAATTACTCTAACGCGTGTCTCTGTTATCTTCGACGTATTATTATTATTATTTTTTTTTTATTATTATTATTTCAATGTTATTGACACAATTTAATCTTAATTAAATTAAAACGTCATTTCTAGTTTATTTAGTTCAATATAAATACATTTACACTGGATTATGGTGAATATGGGATTATAAGGTTTAATAATACGTTTTAAATAATTTATTATTACTATTTATAGAAATGGCACGGCGTGATTTTCTAAGACGCATCCACTATTACAATTAAAACGTAGAAATTCAGCAATGGCGCAAGTATAGGATTTATTTTCGGAGGGACCGATTAGTCGTTAGTGTACTGTACGTATTTACGGGGGAGGGTCAAGCCTCATTCCCAGGACCAAAAGGACAGTTGAAAATATTATTGTGCGCATTGGTCAATATTTTATATTAATGCTACTGTCAACGCCCGACACGTATTCAACAACAAACTCCTGCAATTACTCCAATTCTCTATTTACAGAAAATGGTTACGAAGAAGATTTGGTCGATCTCATAAAAGAGTATAGCGAAGATCTGCAGGAAATTTGAAAGACTAGTAGGTACTTGTGAAATTCTACATCAGATGCATTGATATATAGTTAATCTTTGTTCGTTTTTATTAAATAAAACATCGAAATTGGTTAATACTTTTAACAGGGAACGGAATCTAAAGAAGTTCTCACTGAACTCTTCAATAAAAATAAACATTCAGAATTTGTATTATAACTTTTTTGTTTTCTAAATTTTAATAAATATTTGTCGAAATAACCAAGTTTTATTACTCGATGAGTAATTTTTATGTTTGGTTTATATGCGACATATACTATATATACACTATAAAAAAAATATTTTAATTAAAAATATAAAATCGTTATATAGTGGACACGAAGTTTCTATATTTTTTTTAGAAAAAAAAAAAAAAAAAAAGAATTTCAAAGAGAAACTGAAAGTGCGCCACTAACAGTGTGATGGCACCGACTTCACGCACGTAAATATAATTTATGACAAATAATTTTATCGGTATAAAATACGTTTTTTTTCTAATAATATTACGACGATGAATCGTGGAATAATCTATTTTCGACCGCGGCGGTTCCCCTAAATAACAATATTATATTATTATTAATTATTATATGCGTAGTAATAAAAAAATTTCTTTTGATCTTTTCCCGTTAAGGATTTGTCGTTATATATATTATATATAGTGGCTAGATGGCTATAAAAACGTTATATACTAAATAATGGCGTTCGTAAATCAATAGGTATACTTCCCAAAATGTCTTTTGCTCGGTTATTTTTTCATTACGAGCCAGGCTATATCTCGAGAAATATAAATAAAATTCGGTAATTCTATATTTGTCCGTCATTTTATTATTGCTATATCGACTTTTGATTTTTAAATAGGGAAATTCTATACGATTTCAACTATAGATTCTCGAAAAACATATTTTTATTGGAATTTTCGCGTATATCGATTTTTTTTTTTTAGTGCTATAAATATTTCCCAAGCAATTAACAATTGAATTTAAGAAACAGTGCGAAAGTATTGTGGTAAATGATAAAAATTTACCATATTTTGATTTGTTTTATTTCTATATAAAACAATTAAAAAAAAAACAGATATGTATTTCATTTGAAAAACAAATCAGTTTACATTTTTTTAAGACACTGATGGAAAACATTGTTTAACCAAAAAAAAAATGTATATATATATGTGAGAAGAGATATACTTTTAAAAACTGTTTACAAATATTCTTTAAGTGATCAAAAATAATGAATAATAAATAAAAAAATACCAAAATAAAATTTGTTTTTTAAAATATTTACAAATGATCGCCGGTTGATGATAAAAAAATCAGTATACTCTGTACACACCTTCATTAGTTTTATATTATATAATAATATGGGTACCTAATGAATATTCACACCGCGTGTGGCGATGACAATTTTATCGTCGTCTTCGTATATGTAAAAGACTAACGAGTCACATACAATGCGTTATATACGCTACCTTTTTTTTAAAAAAGTGCGACGATTTTTGTTCGTAACATATAAAAAATAAAGTACAGAATAGATAAAATTATCTAAAAACACCGTCGTCATTAGATCAAGAAGGGTACGATAAAACGACAAGGATGATATGTATTTAATTAAAAATGTCCTTCGTTTCTTGGCCTTTAATTTAATTAATTTTAATTTTATTATTACTTTTTTTTTTTTTGGTTTTATGATACGACATATAATTTTATGCGAGTTGATATCGCAAATAACTTTTATAATTCACGCGCGTTTATAACACTATAAGCAATTATAATTTATAACTATATTACCGTTGTTTTTATATTATATAGGTAATAATAATTAATATAAAATCTATGTTTTGACGAAAAAAGCAATAAATTTTTTAATAATTTGCCGTTCTATAGGTACGCGGTGTTTTGCAGTCTTCGTATTAATTTCGAGATTTATTTACAAAGAATACTTTAAGAAATAATCGTTGTTGACTAGTTGGAACTTTTTTTTGATATATTTTTTTTCTACAGTTTTCTTGAGCGAACGGAAAAGCGATTAAAATTTATAACCCCCCAGTAAAATTATCTACGATTTTTACCAAACCGAATTTTATTTCGTTATAATTCCAAAAACAATATTTCGAAAATATTTTTGTGATTTTTGGGTTTATAGTGTATAGTATTAATTACTCGACAAATTATAGATACTTTTTTTCTATCACAGTGATAAACGTCCGTATTTACAATCGTTTTGTATTTAAACAGATTATTACACGTAGTGCACATAGTGACGT
The DNA here is from genome assembly GCA_032441835.1 of Slavum lentiscoides. Taxonomy (NCBI): domain Eukaryota; kingdom Metazoa; phylum Arthropoda; class Insecta; order Hemiptera; family Aphididae; genus Slavum; species Slavum lentiscoides. The sequence goes on from CM063716.1 coordinate 709,322, forward strand.
CGCGAAAGTCGATTTCGGTATAAGCCGTTATAGGCTTTCGATTTGAAATTATATAACTGCAGTAAAATAATAAACGAGCTGTACATATTATGCTACATATTGTTCTCGATTTTAAAAGGAAAACAAAAAAAAAGAACATTATCGTTGAAGTCCTTGACACGAATTATTAAAACAATATCGTTATCCGCATAAAACAAATGGATCGATTGTACGTATATTATATAGGTACGTATAAAATCGCGATCTTAATCAGTATTTATATAATATAGCTAATAAGCATATCGCTATAAGTCTGACTTTGGTTTTCACTCGAGTGTCTATTACCGTACTCGTTCGTTTTGAGAAAATACAGTGTGCGTGTGCGTTTTCGTACCGTCCAGAATTAATGTAAGTCGAAATCGATTTTAAATACCAGTAAAAATCGAAACCAAAATCGTTATCCGGAATCTAAATCGTATAATTAATAATTAATATAAATATCGATATTCAAGAGAGAAATCTCTATAATATGGAAATACGTATAAACATATTGGTAATCCTAACTGAAATTGAAATTTCGATTACTCAAAAACGTGAAAAGTAAAGTATTAAAATCTAGAAGTATACTTACAGGTATATTTATTATTTAAAAATATTAACTAATTCGTTTCCTGTATATTATTTAAATACTATATTTTATTTTAAGTTTAACGGCGATATACAAAAAAAAAAAGGTATTAATAATTTTGTCTGGTTTTCGGATATAATTATTCTACGAGTATAGCACGCTATACGATGTCGTGCAGTGCGTATATAAAACAATTTCACTAAAACGTAATAAATCTGTATATTAATTTTTTACGTGTAAAAAAAATATATATACTCATGTATATGTGAATATACAATTAAGCCAAAGGGTATTATGTAAAATAAAAAATACATAAAAGTCATAATAGGGTATTAAGCAAAAAAATAAAATAATATAAAAATAGAACAAAAATAAAATGAACAAATTACATACTACAGAAAATTATGAATATTATAATAAAAGATTTCAAAAAAAAAAAAATTAAAACAATAATAATAACAAATTAAAAATATATATATTTATAATTATTTACGAGTATTAATTTATAGTTTTATTTTTATTCTCCTATTTATTTAATTTTTTGTTTTTGTTTTTACTATTTTTACTATTAATTAAAATAATAATATAACATAATATAATTTGCATATTGTAATAAGTGTATACGAAAGAGATTTTTTTTTTTTTAACGCTCGACCTCGATATTTAGCAAACCGTGATTTATATATACATAATAATATCATATACGAATGCTTATTGTCTTTCGAGTTATAACGTCGTCAATCCTTTACAGGATCAAATAACACACGTAGGCATAATATTATATATCTACACGCACATTGTTTTGAACATTTAAAAACAATAAACACTTCTTTCATTTTTTTTTTTTATGGAAGTCAACTTTAAAACGAATAAAAAATACCGTTAAACGGTATACATGATATATATTACATACAGGTAAGTTAGGTATATGTGAACAAAAGTCATCGAACCTTTTAGTAACTTTTCCGATTACAATGTTATATATAATTGGAATATTACGAATATTTATAAATTATAAACTGATTGAAAAACTAAAAATATATAGATAATATAACAATAATAATGAATTATATTTATTACATAATTTATTCGAAAAAATTCGATTTCTTTTTTTTACAAACGAATTTCGCATCTCGAAACGATCAGACATTATTACAGAAAAATGTAACACAAATGATGGGTTGTTTGTATGTAGTCAAGAACATATTGTAAAAACGGGATATATATATATATATATATATATATATATACAAATTGAAAAGAAAGTCTCTCGCTTTGTAATCATTAATATATATATATATATATATATACGCATGTTGAGAACCAGTTCGTTCTAAATATGGACAAATATTATATTACTCGAACGTTCTGGCGAAGGGGCTAAATGGTTTTTACCGAAGACTCGAGACACACGCTCGTATTATATACCTAAAAGAAAGTTCGGCATTATACGGAATATAAAGAAAGGAAAAAAAAGACGTTTATAAATGTTACTGTATCGTTTAAGGTATAAAAAAAGGAAAAAGTAAAAATCGTCTCTTATAAAGAGCGAAGAAGTTTTTGCAACACGTTTTTTTTTTCCTCGATAGGATTCAACTCGTTTATTATAATTATTCTTTACAATTTATTTCAGTTTGCATTGCGACGAAAACGTGATAAGAAAAAAAATATTTATCACATGCAATATGCAAATATATTATCCAACAAGTTGCGACAGCCTCCTGCAGGTTATTATGGCCAGCCTTAACCGTCCAAAAAAACGGAGAAAATCTCGAATATTGTTTTGTTCGTACACTCAAAAAAGTTTTAAAAAATTAATGGGGAAACGGAAAGGCTCGCGGAGCTGACCGTATAAAATTATACAATTTTCAAAAAGGACGTATTTTGCTAAAAAACACTAAATAAAGTTTAGCGAAGACAAATGTACAGGAAGACTACCTATAGGCTATATTACCAGTAACCAATAGGTCGAACCTTATATTATTAGCTATGACCCAGGAGCGGTTAATCTACCCTGAAAAAAAAAACAGTTTTTGACTTTGCGATTCATGACAATCAGTGGATGCGATCGCCAAGTCCGGTGTATAAAGTCAGTTAAAAGTTGAAGTCCGACAAGTCGCTATTGCAGGAGAGCCGTATTATTTTTGATTGACGTTACTTGATACCGACTGCTGCTGAGAGACATTTTCAGTCCTTTGGCCGATCCGCGAAGAGGAGTTTGTATTTTGATGAATTAATTACTTAGTTGTATGTTCGTGATCTCGTCTCTGACAGAATAATTATGGCCGGCCGGGGTGCGGAATTTCTGACGAACAGAGGTTGTCCTTGTCGTAAGTAAAACCTTTACATATTATGTAGTAATTTTTCTATGCGTTTTATCCGTTATTTGGCCGTTGTAAACTGTATAACAATAAGAAGTGCGAGTCCCGAAGTTCATGAAGTTGATCGCAAAAAGTTGTTAACGACATTTAACAATTAATTGCAACCGGGTTGAAAAATAATTATAAAACACTATTTTTTACTAATTTTAGAGCTAATTAGAAATTTTTTCAACCCGATTGCAATTTTAGTCACTAAATTTTGGCACAAGTTTAGAGTTTCTGCGACAAAGTCGGGAGACCAAATTACAACTTCATGGACGCTGAGTCGCGTAGGTTCAACAAAATATCATATACAAAAATACGCAAATTCAATGTATTTGTTTTATTTGTAATTGAATTCGATTTTTCCTCCGTTAATATTCGGTTTTCATTTTCTTCTTCAGCTTTTAAAAACCCATCGCTGCTTGACAAAGTCTCGTCTACTCCACTCTGGTTCCGGCCGACTATCTACTCCCGGCGTCTTCAGCAATACTGTCTGATCAGCTAAAGTACGTGCAGTGCCAGTACCAGTGGCGGTTATGAGGCGGGGCGATAGATGGATCGCTCCCCATGGGATTCGATGTTTTAAAATCTCTGATGTAATCTCTGACCTAACAGCACCGACTTGTGTCATGTAAGTTGGTCCAATTATGTTATGGTTATGCTCCATATTCGCCTCCCCAACCCCCTTTGTACATCATGTATAAGGCTGGAATTAGTGTTTGACCGACGATAAGCGCGTATGGTACGCGCTGATCATCGGTCGTGTCGTCGTGATCGAGCGTTTAATGCTTAGCTGACGACAAACCCGGTCAGTCGTGTACAGTGGAAACGAGTAAATGTTTAATAAATAGTGAACGTGTAAAATAAACGAGTAAACGTGTACAACGAGGAAAATGAATCCTTTCGTTCATTTCATTTCATTGAAATACGCGAAAAAAAATTATTTTTAATAATAATAAAAATAAATAAATAATTAAGATAGCATACGCGCGTACGATCGGTCGCACGGTCAGTGTCAAACTAAACAGTAAACACCCGCGTATATGTACATAGCGCGTCAGCCGACCGTAATAAAACGGGAAAAGAAAGTAGTCACCAGATAGCGCTACGACACAACATAGAGGGCGTGACAGGAATGCGCTTATAAATAGCGGTCCGAAACCATCGGACCGCTCAGTGTAGTCACGGCAGTCAGGCGTGAACAACGTAGTTCGTGGCTGATTGTGTGTTCGAGACTCGCCGCTATTTATAATGCGCCTTTCTGCCACGCCCTCTATGTTGTGTCGTGTAACTACTTTATTTTTCCGTTTTATTGTTATTTCGTTTACGTTTCATGCACGTTTTTCTTCCTTTTTTCTACATCTGCATTTCGTCTCGATATATTAATAGATCTTGCCAGTCCCTAAAATACCCAAATTTTCGTACTACACACTCTTCGTCCTAAAGTATGTAAAGTATTAAAATTATAGCTACTAAAAGGATAAATTGGTGAATTTTTGAAGAACACACTTTTAAATTTCGTATACACACTTCACTTTTCGTACTACACAAAGTGTGTCGTACTACAGCCAATTTTATCTTGCTTCTTGGTTATTACTCGTAGATGTGGACATTTCATTGGCAGAGGCGGTTGGCTCCATTTTCGCCCCCCATGAACATCATGTAACCTAACCGCCACTGTCTTACTGATGGTCTCGATTTTGTCTGCAACTCATGGGTAGGTACCTATCATTATTTCTCATTTCGCGTAGGTAGATAGGTACACTCATCTGTTTGCGGTCATTTCTCTTTGGTTCATTTAATGTACGCATTCGTCTGAGAAATTTTCTTCCCTACGCACCGCCAATTTGCTCTTCTCGTCTTCTTTCGACGTCATCGGCATACATTGCACAATACAATCAAACATTGTAGGCGTGTTTTTTTTTTTTTTTACAACAATACGACGTATTTCGCTATAGTCGAAAAAATGTTTGTACAAAATATGACCAATAGGCGCGAAAACAAATAATTTTATTTCGAAACGCGCGTGTGCCGGCGCGAACGGAAATGTCGAAATCGTTGTACAAGGTTTTTTTTTTTTAACTTTTTTTTTTTTACTGGGCGGATCCGAAACACTTCACCACACGCGGTGTGTGCGTATAAAACGGAATTCATTTCGACCCGAACCCGTGTTCGAAAAACATGTTAAAAAAAAACGACCGTCGCGCATAGGCGGAAATGGGGGGAGGCTTAGGGGGGCTAAGCCCCCCAAATATTTTATAATTTGTATGTATTTTGGATATTTGACTGATTATGACTGATGTTAAAAATGTTAGCCCCCAGAAAATTTAATAGATTTCCGCCTATGCCGTCGCGGCGCCTTCGACAAAATATTATTACACTGCTATTCACAATAACGCAGCACCGGGGTACGCTTGTCCGGCAGACGTTTTTACAACGGCTCGAAAATTTACGCCGTTCGTACGTACCTATATATATTTTTATAATTGTCCAGACTTTACTACTCTAGACATTGTAGCGTTTCGTCTGAAAAACGGTTTATAACGGTTTTTTTTTTTGCTTTTTAAAGAGAACATCGCCTATAAAATTTACGATTTTCCGTATATTATAGAGTACTCTGTACACGTCTGTAGCTTTAATTCTGGAAACCAGACGTGATTTTAAAGCGTATAGTTGAGGAACACACTTTGTGTAGCTGGGAATCGTTTTGTGCCGCCGCAACACTCGTGACTGTAGTGAAAAATCCATTACTATAGGTAACAGCTGGTAATATCGGTATACTGTTTTGAAGATATTGTTTTTATTCGTTAGGATTAAATTATTTTTCAAATAGAACGTGAACGTAACCAAAATTCGACGTTTAAATTAAATTCATTTTTAGCACACATCAACATATACACAGTATAATTTTATCTACGCTTTTATAGTAATTCTCGATCGTGTCCTGTTGGTACACTAATATTTCACTGAAATTAATATTTTTTTTAGATTTACGTAAAACTATAAAAATATAATAAATCGCAGTATAAACGTAACATTATTTCGCGAGTCTACGAAAAATTATATTATACTCACACCAGTTACAAGTGTATTTACATTTAGTATACGTTCTAGTATATTTTTGTATTTTTTAATTGATAATTAATCTGAACAATATTGTTCAGAACATTAATTTTAAAAGTTACTCGAGATATTACAATGTTTTCTTTACTGTTAATTATTATTACGCTCTTAAAATCTTATTATTTACATTACCAAATTTAATTATGGCTAATGTGAACTGACAACTACAAAAAAAAAAAAAATGAATAAGTAAAATTTTGAAACTTTTATGTTCAAAATTGTGTTTTAATCAATTAGAAAGTAATACGAACGTGAATAAATCAAGTTTTCCAGTAAACTTTTCAAAATCCAAAATTATAAGGTTTAGGAGTAAAGCAAGTGGTTCAATTGTCCATTGATTTTACATACATACCGAAACAAAACCATATAATATTATCACGAATTAAAAAAATAATTAATTAAAAAAAAAAAAAGAAAGAAAAAGAAACATTCTTTATTTTGAAGAACAAACATCTTATAGTATACAAAAAAAAAAAAAAGAAAGGAAAAATTCACAATTTTTTCGAAAATATCACAATAAAATTGGTTTCAAGCAAAAAAAAAATATATATATATATATTTGTTTAAAGAATTTTTTCAAAATATTGTAATATTTCCATGTTTATAATGCAAGCTCATATTGTATACATTAAAACAGACAGTTTCCTTAATTATCATAATAATAATAATAATAATAATTAATTTTACATAGTAATCCAATGAAATTAAAAAAAAAACTTACAAGTCTACATAAAAAGACGATATTTAAGTAAATATTGGTATTGATAAGTTTTAATGCTAATCTGTGTAATTTTTATATTTGTATTATGCGAGTCGAACCATATAATATAATAAGTACTTATTAGAATTATTTACAGCTATTTTTATTTATATGTATATATACATATATTATGGAAATTGCCTAAAAATTAAGTAGCGTTTTTAAAATCTTGAAAATAATTGTACACCACATCCGCAATAATTATATAACATATATAATGCGTGTATGCGTACATAATACATATTATTACATATCTACGAATATTAGTCGAATTCGGATAATCGGTCACTATACATATATTTATATAATATATTATTACTTATACACACACACACACACAAATATTATATTTTATTAAATTGTACAAACTACCTTCCCACAAACCCTTCCCCCCTCTGAACAACTATGGACGTCGACATTTTTTACCCTGTCCTATCATCACTCCCTGCTCTCTCACCCAATCTTACCCCCGAAAAATAAAATAATCTTTGTAGCTGGAAAACGGTATTTTATCGTTTTTAGTAATTTTTTTTTTTTTTTTTTTACAGACGTCGTCGTCAATAGCCATGACCACAATCATCCCTCTGTCGGCGCGCGGTGTGATGGTAGTAGAGCGGTATCCCCGGTGTATAACATAGGTATAATAATCGTGTGGTCGTACGCGGTCAGCTGCACAGCGGCGGTCATGAAGTAGTTAAGTGGGTTGCAACATGGGATCTATGTTGTTGGACATTTTCAAGTCACTGTTGCTCGCATTATCTTCGTCCTGCAACTGCTGTTGCACCACATCTTTGCCCTTGAACTTGAATCGTTCCTCCAAAAATCCCGGTTCCTAGAATATAACGTATACATATAAAAACACGTAATACACATGGTGACGTTAGCAATAATTAATAATTTATTTATATTAAAAAATCAATAATTAATAATTGTAAACAAATATGTTCATAAACTGGCCGCCGCAGTGGTGTATTGGGAGCAATAATTAATAATTTATTTATATTAAAAAATCAATAATTAATAATTGTAAACAAATATGTTCATAAACTGGCCGCCGCAGTGGTGTATTGGGAGTTGTAGTATACTGTAGGACTGTAGTATACTTGATAATTGTACTGATAATTTTTATTTTAAATTTATAATAAGAAATTACAACTTTTTTGCTTATTGTATCGGGATATGAGAAAACCGAGACCACGAACGTAAAATAATAATGTGTTGAAATTTGCTTTTTCAATAAATTATCCAGAGAAATATTAATCTGTACATTTCTTTTAACAGGGTTTAAACATTTCTCAGAATAAAATTTTAGCAAAATACCTATACAATATACACAGTATACACATATTTAATTTGTATAGAAATTGCCTTTTTTTTCAAATTGAATATATTTAAAAAATGCGTAGATAACCTTAAGTCGATTTACCCAATACACCACCAAGTAAACGACGATCCATTTGCAGTCATCGTTACTCTATACACGATGTATACAGCATGCCAACAAATAAGGGCACAAGTCTCGCATAATAATAATACTGACATCCATGACATATGCTGCTGCTAGTAATGCTAACAATTAGAAAATACACAAATTAAACGAATTATCATGAATGTGGTGTGTGTAGGGTTTACAACAGGCCGAAAGCTGAATGTGTATATTCTGATATTGAAATGAAACTAATAATAATAGGCATAACGTTGAGAAAAAAATTTAAAAAATATTTAAAAAAATAACGAGTTTTGTTGTAAAACGAAATTGCATGCCACATGGAAAAAACTATAATATTAAAAACACACACCGTATTAGTCGATCTGATGCCCGTACTATCGAAGATTGCGGGCATATCCTTTAAAAACAGAATACAACAAAATAATGTCATATTTATTATGATGATAATATATATTATATTTATACAAAACAGTAATATAGTCGGCAGTAGTATATACTACATAGATAGAGAATACAATTTAAAATTTTTTGGCCACACCGCGTATAATAATAATTTATTTTATAGGTATATCTGAACGAAGCCAAAAATATACATAAAAAAAAAAACATTCTTGTCGTTTTATAATGTTGTTTTTATTTTAATTTTGTCTGAATACACATTTTCAAACAAATGCTCTAATTTTTCACAGTTCAGGACCTCACATTCCAGTAGAAAATCGTGTTCAGTTTTAATAGATACTTAATTCGACGTGTTTTTCGGTTTTCTCAATAGTTATCCTTAGCACACGGAAAAATTACCGACAAATTTGAAAAAAAAAAACCAGTAAAGTTGTAGACACATATCATTTTTATCACCAAACCATATTTATTTTTTATTATTATTATTTTATTTTTTTGTTATAATTCTAAAAATAATATTTTGAAACGCTTGAAATGTTTACTAGTTATTTAAAGTACGAAATTTTTTTATTATGATAATTTCATCAATTTCGGGCTAAATTTTTAATTTTATGACCGAAGGCCTGATAATTTGATTCGAAGTTTATTATTTATAAAATTTTAACAGATACTGAAAAAAAAAAATGTAAAAATCGGCAGTCGCTTTTTTTTCTCTGTCCCTACATTTAAACCCACGACAATCACAGAAACCGCAGCTTAATTTTTGTTTATAATTATGTAATTCGATTAAATACATTTTGAAATCCGTACGCGTATGCGAATAGTGTGTTCAATTTATTGTATTCCCGAACAAAAAGAATTATAACAAAGAAATTCGCTCAAAACGTGTTTATAAAATTGCGATAATAATAAATCCCGTCATTGTCACCACCTGTTGCACGCGTAAGAAAAACGACTCATACTTGAAATTTGTTTCTTTTCTTTTCGTTCCTTTTAAAAAAAAAATTAACAAACAGGAAATAAATCGCGTTTTCCGTGTCAACGAACCAATTTTTGAAAATATTATATCGTATCACTCACTACTCACTGTGTATGCATTATAATATACTCTCAAACGTTCATTTCAAGGTTCTTTACTACACAACACATACAAACAACCTAATCAGTCGTGACCGTTTTATCGCATAATTTACTTAAATATTAAAACTATTAGATACCAGCTTCGTATACGTAGAATTGTGTAAATGGACCGCGAGTGATATTTTTTTTCCCCGACACAAGGCCAAAATGAATTAATACGGCACACGTTGGCCAAAAAATCAAATGACAGCTGTTGGTCAGGAATAAATTTATGAAGTATAAAATGTTTGTGTTTGCCCTCGACTGACGGGGGAAAAAAACCACCCAAAATCGATTCCGACAAGTAAACAAAGTCTAAATATAGGTAGGTACTGCAAAACAGCGACTTAAAAAAAATAAGACATTTTCAATTATATTATGTGCTTATCATTCATATACCATAATCACACATCGACTAACGGTATAACTTCCTTCATGATAACTACACTTTAATTTGAAACGACCTTTCAAAACGAAACTAAAAAATTTAAGTTTTCCAAGTATTTCTGACTATTCACATATTTTCTGAGTCGTTAATTCGATTATACGGTACCGGATAATAATAATAATATACGTACTATTAATTATTCGTCAAAAACAAGGGTAAATAGAAATTTATAAAAATGTGTGAATTTTTTTTAAAATAATGAGTAACTTCAAAAGAAAGCATGCATTTCACTATATTATTAAGTCAACTGCAAAATATTTCTCGAGAAATATTTACACAAAACACAAAATGAAAAATTATTTTAAAAAAATACTATGTTGCTCATAATCCGTAAGCCTAATATTTATTGATTTAATAGATAGTAAATAATACATAAATATTTATACCCAAATGACTGTATTAACATACTTCTTTGCAGGTTTGAAGTCGTGTAAAGTTAAAATGTGATGACATAGAAGTATTACAATATATTGCATATAGTGATCAAGCAAGCTATTATTATTAGTTATAGTTTTGTATACCAAATAAAATAAAAATTTTAAAATACAAAAAAAGAAAAATGTATTTTTATTATATGATGCCCAGACGTGGTAAAAAAAGATGTAGAAACTTTGTGGTAGACATTCAGAGCGAAAAAGATAAGCATCTGACAAGAACAGTATGATTGGTTGTATGACATGATGGTTCTATAGAGATTAACTACCCTAAGAAAAAGAAGAAGGTAGGTTGCGAAGGTAATATATACCATCGAAACAATATTGTTGATAACAAAAATGAATAATCGGAGAATGAGATGAATATATTTCCACAAGGTATTTATGATATATTAAATATTATATAGAAGAGACAAGCCGGAATGTTCATTAGATGGTACACACGAGATCTACGCGACACATTTGCTTAGGTTAAGGGACGAAAGGACGAAACAATATATAAATATAGGTACATAATATTGTGTGGGTCGTATGTATGTAACTGACACAGGACTTTTATGTTTTCATGGCAAGCAAAAATAAATTGGCGTAAAATCAAAATAATTCAGACTTACTTTGGGAATACATATTTCTGTGCGATCGATTTTAAGTAAATTCTAAAAAAAAATATTCAAATGTATAAACAACACATATGTATATCTTATTGAGTGTTCTACAAATTGAACTTTGAGAAACTGAATATAATATAATATATATAATAATATTTTCAATTTTATTTAATATGCATAATAGTATATACCTAGTTATTTTAGAAACGATAATAATATAAAAACCGTCTTCAGTTTGGAACAAAATGAGTCAAAAATGTTCATATAACTTACAACAAAATACATATATTGACAGAAATGTCTGAAAGTACAAACATATTATTGATTTATATTATGTAAGTTTGTGTGATACCTAGTACATGCACACGTATAAAAATAACAATCTAAAACGTATTCATATGTAAAATTTAGATTTCAAAAACATTGTTGATACTTCTATAGATTAATGTAAAAAGTAAATGCTAAATATAACGTCAAAGAAATTTTTGATACAATGCAGGGAATTCTTAAAATCGGACAATACTGTATAAATAATGAGTCGAAGTACGGATAGGTGACCATTTATTTGGAATTTTTAACAACATATTTTTATTAGTCTCGATACAATAGGTTTTTTTTTCCATAAAAAAAAGCTTCAATACCATAAGTACATCAAAATATAGACGATTAAAATACGTTTACACGAATACAAATGAAATTAAATGAAGATACTTTGCATTTGTCTATAAATTTCAGATCGGACTGCATTGAAACACAACGGGACTAATTAAAACAACTCAATAACTGCAGTATTTATAAGACGTATATATGTTATAAACAATTATTTTCATTAAACAAACTGGCATTTAGAATTTATTTGACGAATGACTTTCAAGTTTATATAAACAAATATTACACATGGTATTATTGTTATGACTGTGAAAAACGTACATTACCTTTTTTGTGCACTTAAGATTAGTAATTAATAATAATTTCCTTTTTTTTTTTTTTTACAAAATTCCACAAAAAAAAAAAATCAAACCGTTTAATGAAAACAAATTTAAAAACTGGAAATTTATACTTTTTTTTTTACCCTTAATACCAATCATCTTTGTTTATCATAATATATACTGTAATAGATTGTATTTTTATTTATTTACACGCACCACTTGTATATATCAATTTTAAACAAACATGATGTAGTATATTGAGATAAAAAAAAAATTCTAATGTTAAAATATGTCATGCGTTAAACCGTAAATTGTACACAATTTTTTTTTCGTTTTATACTCAACTAACCTGAGGCTTTGGACGATGCGTGTTGACGGCATCGATGGGAAAGTTAATCTGCTCCATTTTACAACCGTATGCCACGGGCGTGAGTTTGATCAGCGAATGCAATGGTACTTCCAAGTATGGTAACTCTTCTACAAAAAAAAAATTATAAACCATTAGTTTTTCAATTACAAAAAAAAAAAAACATTCGTCTTTCCCGCACCTGCGTTTTTGTCCAAAAAATATGCCAACAAACATCGGAGGACAGCCTGATGGCTAACCACTAAAACATTTCCCTGTCTCTCTAATTCCATAATGACCGGTTCCAATCGGGCCACCAGGTCTTCATAAGACTCGCCTCTTGGATAACGGTAAGCAAACTTGTCTTTGTCTCGGGCTTCAAACTGATCTGGATACTCTTGTTTGATCACTTCGTACGTTTTACCGTCACATACACCCTATATATATATATATATATATATATATATATATACACATCACAAGGGCAAAAATATAACAACAATCAAGATTATTGAAGAGAAACAGCAAGTAAGAAATTTCAGGATCTTATAGGTCATTCTTGAACTTACAGCATCAATTTCGTTCAACGACTTCCATCGTTCCTGCGGCGCCCGAACTCCACTCGCTGTCTGAATGGTTCGGTGGTGCCACGACGTCCACACTCGAAGGTTTTTGATGTTCTGATCGTTTATGTAATTGGCTAAAGCGATGGCGTACTTGACACCGTTCGATGACAACTGGGAATCTCCACCGATTTTCCCTTCCTTATTCCACTCGCTTTCGCCATGCTATAAGATATTACAAAATGATCAAATTAGATTTTATTATATATTTAACTTATTAATATAACACCTGAAATTTTGTTTTGCTCTAATCACATATGTAGGTTTTTTCAACATTTAATACATTATTATACGTTAAAAATCAATTTGTTCCAAATTTAATTTAAATATTAATAGAAAACAACTAATAAGATAAGGGGAACAAAATTCATGGCTAGATATTAACAATAAGTTAAAAGTTAAAATTACATCACGAAGTTTAGATGCCTACTTAACGCATTAATTTTTCCAAAACTTTATATGTTAACTTTAAGTTACCATGTGTATAAAATTATCAAGATTAAATTTAATTAGTAATGACATAAGTAACATCAAATACTTTTATTAGTGTTTATTAACATAAGCAAACCGTATTGAAGAGTGAGAGTTATTACCTCATTTTTCACAGTATTTCTTTTTTTAATTTTGATTAGAAAATTTCAAATTTTACCCAGGTTAAGTTACTTTTAAAGTTAAAACAAATATAAGTACCTTTTAAGTTAATCAACCTGCGATTTTTTTATATTAACTTAATTTAATGAGCTAAACAAATTAGTTAATTTGTTTAGCCTTGATAAAATCTAAAAATGCCATCATATTAATATGATACATTTATATAGTTTTTCGAGTCTGCAGCACTCACTCTAGTCAGATAAATGGTTCTAGGAATGATGTGAATGTTCATTAGATAGTACACAATCCGTGCCTGTATGTGACCCTCGTGCTTGTGCACCAACACCTTTTCGCCGGTGTTGAATATCTTCATGTAGCTCAATCCAGACTCGGTGTGTTCGTCTAATGGTTCATACCGTTCCTGGTAATGTTCTATCCGTTGCAGAAAGTCCCGAAGGGCCACATCTGCGCCCATGCTCTGATAGTCTGGACTGTTGATCTTCACTTCCTGCAGCACAACAAATACATAAACATGATAAACGATAATAATCATATAATTAAAAGCCGTGTTGAAATCGCAATATTATAATATTATATGTTACCATTATGTTCTGTTCAACAATTTTTGGATCGTTGCACACTGATTCAACGAAAAACAATTTGAATCCTCGTTTTTTCACGACTATGTCCAATATCAATTGCCGGCGTTCAATGGTCGAGTTGGTAGCATCAAACACCTGAAAGCATTTGTATTTAATAATATCAAAAACACAAAACACAAGAAAAAAGTTATTTATATAACCTATTATTTTTATCATAGCTCGATAAATTTTATATCGATTCACATGATTGTTGAGAGGACAAAAAAATATTGTTTTTCAAAAATAAGTACAATTAAATGTTTAAACAAAATTTAACCTCGAGTGAATCAAAATAATTATGCAACGCTGTGTCAATTTCTGATTAACCTTATTCATTTTTCATTGATGGAAATTATGTATTTAAGAAACGGGGGATGTGGCAAGCTTACCCTTCCACCAAAAATAGGGCAAAAGATAAAAAAATCAACAAGTATCACCTATCGCAGACTTGAGTGATTTGGAAAAAAACTAACAGCCACTGAATCAGAGCGTATACTTACAGCAACTTCTCCGCCGTTGTCCAGCCACGTGCAAACGTCGTCGAGCGCGTCGATGGCGCACTGCGTTCGGATGGCCATCGCTTCTTTGTTGTCGGGACGGAAAAACTCGTGACTCTTGTAAGCTGTGGTGGCGTGACGTCGGTATTCTCCGAGGTTGAACACTACGCGTTTCACAATTAATAATATAAATAATCAAATACATAATATCGATATTGGATATTTAATATTACAGTCGACGATTATTATACCAATGTGTTTTTTAAAAAAGTACGTTTTTTTTTTTTTAGATTTTTAAGTACTGTTTTCAGAAGATTACGCATTAATTACACTGCAAAACAAAGACATAAAATGTGAACAAAATTCTATCTTAATTTCATATGTCATATTTCATTCTTATACAATTTTGTCTGCAATTTCATCAAACATTTTATGCGTGCAAATGGCACGTCATGATTTTAAGGTTAGATTAAGTTAGGTTAGGTTAGGTTTGACCTTAGAAATCGGAGCATTTTTACTGTAGAAAAATGTGTTATATATAAGATATATATAATTTTATATAAGATATATAAATAATATTACAACTGTCCTTCGTATATTTGTAATACATCAGTTGAATTTTTTTCAAACACCCTGTATACTGTATTGATTTTCTGCGTATATGTATAAAGTTTATTTACCTTTGGTGTTAATACCGATCCAGTTCAGGTACCGGGAGAGTTTTTTCGAAATGTAAGTTTTCCCCCGTGCCGGCAATCCGACCATAGCGATGACGTGCGGCGTGTTGACATAGTTGAGACGTTCGCCTATAGAAAAGAAAAAAATTCAAATCAAAACGATATTATAATCACGTGCAGTACAAACGAAAAATGGGGTCACAACAAATTCTCGTTAGCGTGTTACAGGACTTCAAGTGAAATCATTATTTCATATGCAATAAATGTACTGAAAATGCATAGTTAACAAACATACGGACCTAAAAATCAACAATATTTTTGAACATTTTGAACGTGAAATATTAAGCGAAAATAAAAATATACTTCGATTAAACTTTTTTTTTTTATACATTTTAAGATTTGAAATTCGTTTTTTCACATACCTAATAATGATAATATTATGAATATATTCTACCAAAACAACCGATTTACTATAATTTTAGATAATATATATGTAAGTAATTATGGTTCTTTTAATATTATTTAATACTGGTACAATTTTTAATTTGTAGGATAACTGTTTATCAAAAACATAAAGAATCCAAGGAAAACACTTTGAATTAAAAAATAAAAATTATATATTAAATACACGACCAATTCGAGGAGACCGAAAAACCTTTACGCAACTATCATCATATATATATATATATATATATATATATATATATATATATATATAATACCATTATTAAGAATGTCGTAATATAATAAGATTATTATTATATATTGTGTACATTATATAGGTTTAGACATTAGTAATATTTTAATCACTGAATTAAATATTATCGAACACGAATAAACCTCATCACTGTAAGCTCTGATATAAATTATACGCGTACAAGGTATAGTATAATAGGTATCTACCGCGATTTACGTTCTATTAAAATATTACGCGATAAGACAATGACTGCAATACGTATGGTTTTGAAACATTTGCTGTCCACTTTAAATGTACATAAAAAAAAAAATTCAGGTGTCTAAAGATTAGCAGATATTTTTATTAAAAAAATAATGATCATATAATTCAAAGACATATGAACACATATTTAATTAAAATAAAACAAAAATGTTTAATTTGTATTTTAATCTGAAATGATAAAAGTTTTGACAAAGAAATATGAGAATAATATGTTAAATGTATACACCTCTACACGCCGTTTCATCATGAAATTAATACTTTAAAATTTTAAATGTTTTTCGCGATATTAAAAACTTTTTTTTAAATCGCATTATATTATATTGTATATATACTATATATATATATATATATATATATATATATACATGTATGCCAATTTTCTAACATACTTATATATAAAAAAACTACATTTTTACAGTTTTTAATAGAAAACTTTTCATAGAGAACATCATACAATAACATTAAGCATATAGGGTACATAAAGTTATCGTCGAGTCTTACATAAGCATGACTATACCATATGTATTTTTATCCGACATACAAAGTAAAAATTATTTATACACACTTATATATTATTTACATCCTTTCGACATTTTAATAAATTACGAATACCTATTTACTCAATACTGATACCCGCGTACACATGTTAATTTTATATATATTATATATAGTTATGTAGGTTATCATTAAATCAAGTAACACGTTTACAATATTATTAGGGTTAAGATGTTTATGTTTTTTTTTCACGAGTACAGGTATACGTGTATACTGTATGTAGTATTTATACACGTTTATTTTGAGTATCTTCCAATTTTATTGATAAATGCGGATTATAAATTTATTATACTTATTATTTAAATTTAAGGTCATGTTTGACATATTATAATTATATATATATATATATATATATATATATATATATATATATATATATATATATATATATATATATAAAGATGACGAAAAAATATTTTATTAAATTTACTACTATGGGACGAGTAAATAAATTAAGGACAAATAAAAACAAAATTTTAATTATGTTTATACACAGTACACACACATATATATTATTATGGATTGGTATAGCTAACTAATCAAATTACAGTACAAGTCAATTCTAGAAAATAATGCGGAATAACATTTATACATTTTAATACATTCTTTTCATTTTAAATGCACATATTTCAGTATTTTTAGGCGCACAAACATAACCTAACACTAATTAGTAATAATAATATGCCAAGGCGTGTTTTCACACAAAAATAATATTGACACAATACCTTAAATATTTATATCTAAGAACTATATTCGTCGTGTTTAAGCTTATAATATAATCGTGTGTGTCAAGGTAAAATAACAATATATTAAGTGCAGTGTATATAAGAACTGTAACAATGAGGTCTGCAAACACGTATATAATCACTTTTAACTGTTTAATTTATATTAATAGATTTATAAAAATACCGGAATATATTAAATATGTATCGATATAATAATAAAAATTATAATTTTTTAACAGTACAACGTTTGTATATGAACGTGTTTATAAATATAAATTATGCGTACGATTTTTTTCCACTTTATCCATTTTAATCAATCCGATTAACAAAAAAAAAAAAAAATTCACAATCGCGTTCTACAAATCTACGCAATCGATACCATCATGGTCAGAGGCGGGAAGTGTGCTGCAGGGTACCTATATACGATAACATCTCTGAACGTAAAAATAATCTTTTGTAATATAATTTCAACTTTAAACATATACAGTGAACTCGCAGTGTTCCTCGTTTTCATTAAGTTCGTCGTTGTAAGTTGTTATTATTGTAGCTAGGTCGTTTTATTATTTTATTTAATCTTATCAATAATAAACTCGAAGAAAAATTTTTTTTACGTTCGTCATTCGCTTTGTAAACGATAAAAGAAACAAAAGAGTACGTAACAGTTTTAATAGTTCATAATTTGCAATTATTATCCAGTTTTAAAACGAATAACTAAATTTTGTTGTCATTATAATTTCTAATTATCGATTTAATATTATATTTTACATATATATCGTATAATATTATTACATACATAATTATTATGTATAGCTGAGTTAATTAACTGAGAAAATGAGAAAATGGACTCATCACAAGTGTAATCGACTGAACAGATATAATTTATTGGGTAAATATTAATTTTTTTTTATATATAAATTATACAAAGGTTTTCTACTTTTCGGGCGAAAATATTTGTACCACCTGAACACCAAAGGTTAGGTTATATTATTACTGTAATACGGCGCAGGAAAAGTTCCAAAATTACAAACGACGTAATTTATATATCAAAAGACCGACGCCAACTTTTTAGATTTATATGTGCTACTCTATGCGCGTTATATAAAATATCTCGTTAACTCATTATGTACGTATATATACAGGATGCGCCATGGACACCTGACAAACGCTAAATACTAATTATTACAAATACTCGTGGTCAGTTAAAAAAAATAAAAGAATTATATAAAATATTATGTTCAAGACGTTTAACAAGTTGAAACATATAAGTGTAGAGACCAAACAATGTTTTTTAAAACGATAACAGAAAAAGATTAAAATCATAAAAATATATATAATATCAATTACGACAATAGAACACCAAATGAAGTCAAGTACTAGAAAAATTCAAAAGGGAAAATAGATGAATTAATTATAATAATACCGTAGCTTTAAAATACGACACTGACATATTGTAAGAAGGTTTTTTTTCTCACAAAGATCCGTTTACCATTCTCGTACATATGGAGGATTTGGTATGAAATGAAAAAAAAAACTGAAGGTCACATGTGTGTTATAGCGATTATGTCGAATTATCAACGTATAATAGAAACGTATGCACACGCACACACGTTGAACTTCGATAATATATACACATCATTTCCATTCCTGTGCTACAGAAAAAACGCAGTGATCTCGATGTTTTTTTCACTATCAATAAAATATATAGCCTATACATGTATACAGAATATAATATATTTCCAGTTAAAAAATATTATTCAAACGTCAATACGAGTTTAAAAATGTGGCTCACCTTTATTATACAATATTATAATACTATATACCTACTGTTATGCGTTAATTATATACAATTATTAATAATTTTATAAGAAATTTCAAAAAACTATTTTATAGATTAAAAAAAAAAAAATTCAAATTCCTGAAATATTGACCGAATGCGAACAGTTGTTTCCGTATACACGTACATATTCTAACAACTCAAAATTATTTTTTTGGTACATTATATTTTGAATAAAACGACCTAAAACAATAAAATTTTTAAATGATTCACTCGTATATATACTTGAACAATTTATAAATTATAATAAGTATTTAATTAATCTTATAATGAAAAATTTAGGTGAAATATGTTAATACAGGCCATTGACAGTAAAAAACGTAAATTTTGAAATTGCGTTTTTTGAGTCGATATAGTTTAATGTTTAGAGAATTTTTTCTTTTAAGAATTTCAAATGATTTAATTGTCAAATTAACCTTTGATATAAATATAGCGCTTATTACAGCCGTTTTCCTCTACTTGCAGCACTTCATTTATTCGTTTAATTTTTCTTTATTGAATTTTACTATTTTCGTTTACAAAAATAATTATATTTTATAGACAATAAAATAACAATAACCTACGACGCACGAGTAGGTACGAATTATTCTGTTTTTGATCCAATACACACAAATGAAAATTCAAACAAAATTATACGGATAAAAAAAATACAATAATGTTAGTTGAAAAGTCACTAAACAAATATGTTTTCTCCCTGTAAAAAAACCGACTCCGCCTTACAAATAGTAAGTCAATAAAAAGAAAAAAACAATTAGAAAATGAAATATATTTTTGTGGAAAAAAATGTATCGGGCAAGCGAGTCAGTGTGGACTGCACTCGTGGCGTATAACATGGATTTTTACGTTGGATTCGATGCCGCGTAAAAAAAATATGAAACCAACGGAAAATTTAAAAGCGGATACGATGGAAAAGAAAAAAAAAAGGAAAACATTTGAAAATAGTCTCTCGGCATTCGTATACGCGCACGGGGCCGTACCGCGCGCGCGAATCGATCAAACCCAGCGCGGAACTGCATCGGCACGACACGCCGAACAATGCGCCGCCGCCACTGCCGCCGCGATACTGCAGTAGAGGTTATTGTTTTAACGTTCAGAGGGCATCGACGACTTTTTTTTCTCATTTATAATGTTATAAATTAATAATATAATTTACAAGCAAATTGTGTACAGAGCAGAGCGTATAAACGCTGTAAAAACGCACGATTTTTTTTTTTTGTCAATCAAAAACCAGCAAAACGCACATACAGAGTTTTTTCCCCAAGGTCAAAAACATAAGGTACGTAGTATTTGTTTTGTTGTTTCGTTGGCCCGCGACTCACCGATCATTATGAACTCTTGTCGCTCGAAAAGCGACAACCGCCGGGACAACATGCTCTACAACACTATTAAAAAAATAACGCACAGCAGCGGAGAAACGCGTACGAGACGGGATTTTACCGTCTTCGGAAAACGACTAAAAAACGCACAAATCCCGAAAATGAACGACGCGCGATGTTGTTACATACTCGTGTGTGTGTGTGTGTGAGTATTATTGTGTTTGTAGTTCGTGAGAGTAATGCGGATGACGTTGTTTCATATATGCGGCGACGGCGACGACGACAACGACGACGACGAGACGACGACGATTCGAACCGACCGCGAATGCGATCGAAACGAACGTATCCGCGCGCGCGTATATATATATAATACGCGCATACACTGCAAAGGAGGGAAAAAAACGGAGGAAAAAAAATTACCACCACGCTTCGAGAACACGAGATTAATGAATTTTTTTTTTTAAATTCACCGGATCCTGACGGACCCAATAATAAAATCTATCGGTCCGATTTATAAATAGAAAATACCGTTAAACGACAATAATATTATAATCTCGGTCGTAACCCTCCAATACGAAGAGTACTCAACACGTCTTAAGCCGCGCTCAAAATTAATAATCAATTACAGTGTAGCCAATATGAGAAAATAAATTATTAACTGGGTGTGTTATATAGACCCGGAATAGCAAGACATAATACGCACGGTGCATTATTATTATTATTATTAGCAGGGCTCGGAAGTTCTAGCAAATGCATATTTTTATTGGTTCGTCCTAGAACATCCAAAGTAAGATACAAATATGTTTCACACTTCTCTGATGTCATACACGAAATTTTATTTTGCTATTTTTTGCATATTTACGGTTTTTACTGCTATTTTGCTAATTTTAGGTTTTTAGTGCTATTTTGGGTATATTTTCACATAAATACATATTATAGGAGGTATTTTGCTAATTTGGAGTTATAAATGCTGTTAATGGGCATATTTAAGGAAATAAACACATATTGTTGAAAAACTAAATTACCTACCAAACAGCCGCCTACGAATATGTGAACGAAAACAAATTGTTTTAAGATTGTACGCATCCGGAATAAACGGCCTTAGACCGTTGTTATCGTCGATTAAATCGGACAATTCCGTTCATTTCAATAATTTAGTTATTTTAAAATTGTATCAAAATATGAACTGCAGTTATCGAATTCGTCGTATTTACGTAAGATACGGCGTTATCGCCGTACGTAAAGACCTATGATTTTATTTTAGTTTTCTTTTATTTTGCATATTTTCCAATTTTTAGTGCTATTTATAGCGCTTATATTAATGTTTTTATGTGCATATTTAAGCGCTAAAAATTAATTTTTTTAATGCTATAACTTCCGAGCCCTGATTATTAGGTATACAATATTAAAATGTCCGGAGTGCTGTGGCACGTAACAATTACACGAAAGGTAGGTCGTGTAAAATCGTTAAGTTCTCGTCGTTGCCGGTCGTATAAACCGCGGCGCGGTGGTGGAAGCATAAAAAAAAAAAAAACGTTGCAACGCGGTATAGGTGGGTACCGATATTTATACATTTAATACGCACACACACACAACACGTGACGAGTATAAACTCGATAGCAAATAGTGCAATAAGTAGTTGTTATTATTTCTTTTCTTTTTTTTTACTCGTCTATAATATATTGTGTAAAACGCGGCGGATGAGCCAGCCCAGCCGGCGACTGCACCGCGTTTATAAATAGTAGGAGACGAAGGGACAGCACGCGCGCGCCGCGAGTAACGCATTTACTTTTCACGCGGTCCCCGTCAGCCACGTTTCCAGCAGAGACCCGCCGTTGTCGCGCTGCGCACGCGGTTATAAGTGTGCCAATAAAGCGGTGACGACGAGTGACGGCCGAGAGCTAAATGAGGTTTCGAACGAGACTGATTTGTGTCTGTAACAACATATACACGAAACGTTTATAAAACAGTTACGAATTCGTCGTTAAGTCTATACGCATATATACTCGACATTGACGTTCCCACGATTTTTCAAAATTCTTTTTTTCTACTCGTTTTAAAAATTGTCGACGCCTAATTTTTGATATCTTACGACGAAAAAAAAAATGTCGAACCACGGATGCACTCGAATCCCAAACATTACGTATTATAGGTATTATTGTACATATAGGTATTTACTCATCAAAACCTTCGTCTAAAATACTTCCTACATATTATTATACTATTATTTTATATAAAAAAACAACGTTCGATTCGTGCAGTACGCGTAATATATACAGAATTCCCAACAGTGGCGGTTATACATGACGTTCAAGGGGGCGAAAATGGAGCCAACCCCCTCTGCCAATGAAATATTCACATCGACGAGTAATGACTAAGAAAAATCTACCAAGACGAAATGCAGATGTAGAAAACGTATGTAAAATGTATGAACGTAAAGGAAATAACAATAAAACGGAAAAAAAAAGTAGTCACCAGATGCCGCTACGACACAACATACAGGGCGTGGCAGAAAGGCGTATACAAATAGCGGTCAGTCTCGAACACCACACACACGAATACCGCAGTGAGACGCGAACTACGTTGTTCACCTAACCGCCTTGACTACACTGAGGGTCCAATGGTTTCGGACCGCTATTTATAAGCGCCTTTCTGCCACGCCTTCTATGTTGTGTTGTAGCGCTATCTGGTGACTACTTTCTTTTCCCGTTTTACTACGGTCGGCTGACGCGCTATGTATATGCGGGTGTTTAGTTTGACACTGACCGAGCGACCGATCGTACGTGCGTATGTAATCTTTATTATTTATTATTATTATTATTATTTCGCGTATTTCAATAAAATGAAATGAACGTAAGGATTCATCTTCACTCGTTGTACACTCGTTTACACGTTTACTATTTATTTAACGTTTACTCGTTTTTTCACATTTACACTGTACGTACACGACCGACCGAGTATGCCGTCATCTAAGCACTAAAGCATCGAAAATAAACTATAAAAAGATACAAACATGTCGTTAGGCGTATATAAACAAATTTAATAGGTATTTATATAAAACACACGATAAACTAACCTCGTCGCTTGAAGTTAATTGAAAAAAAAGAAAAAAGAACGTATATTTTGTGAAAAATGAAGCGCGTGTTTATTCGGAAAGAATATTTTGTGAAATTAATTGTTGTAAATATTATTATATTAAATAATACCAGAGAAAAATACTAAATTCAAAACGAAATAAATATTATATTTTCGCTACGAGGCACCCCTTAAAATTGGAGAGGTTCTGCAAAAACACGTCCAATGTGTCTATTGTGTATCGAATCCGTAACGCGTCATACAGAAGGAAACAATACAACATTATACATTATACGTATTTACACGAAAATTCGTTACATTTGTCAACCGACTAGTAAAATGTAAACCACCAGTAATTTTCCCTTAAAACGTGCATAGGTTAGGTTATAACTCGGTTAGTCAATATACCACAGTAATATCTACTCGTATCGCGGTAATTAAGTATATATAATAATAATATATACCTGAAGAAACACCGTATATTTTATAACTGTAAAAGTAATATGACACTTGAAAATGCATACTATAATTTATAATTGATAGGTACATGATGTACATAGACGCTACACAACAATTACGTCCAAGATAAAACCATAGGTGTTTGAAAAATACTAAACGATTAGGTTAAATTTTTATAAATAGAAGAGCTTAGATGACAATATTTTCTTAGTGCGTGTACGAGTTCTATAAATCGGGCAGCACGTCAAAAATTCTACTGTCTGAGTAACGTAGTTTTTTTTTTAAACGTTTGCCATGAGAATTGCGTATCATACAAAATTCGACGTTCAATCGAGATACATAATATATAGTTTATTTTTAAATATTGAGCGAAAAATAAAAAAAACAATAACCGTTTTTTTATAAATAATATTTTTACAAGGATATAATTATCTATTTAAATATATATATATATATATATATATATATATATATATATATATATATATATATATAATATTTAGTTTCGATCGCATCGGCACGATTACGTATTGTAATTCGTATAATAATTAAATTATAAATAGTTAAGCAGTTAGTGCCAGTTACATGCATTTAACTTTATAGGTAGTAAAAAATTGTACCTAAAAGTCTAGGCCATAAGTTAAGATTAGATTAGGTTAAATTAACCACAGGTTATTTTTTTAAAAACACTACTCAAAATAGCGACTTTTATTATTGATAAAGTACTTGTAAATTAATTTTAATTAATACAAATTGATAAAACAAATAATTCAAGTGTTATCGGTACCTACAGCTAAAATATGTGTTTAATTAAAAACATAGATAATTCTATCGGACATCGTATAAATGTCTTAATATATAAACTCAGTGTATACTCTAAATATATAAATAGACTGTACAAGTCTAATATAAACTAATTTTGGTGAGTTTAATATACACTTATATACTTATACACTTATAATCCCACAATTATGGGTTTAATTCAATGCTTAAATACAAATGTGTAATTTTTTTATTTCAAAAAGTATTCACGATATATACGTATATATTTGTTTTAAAAAAATTAAGCACCTGTCTAATGAATATTTGTATTTGATTCAACGAAAATAGTTCAAAATACCCATTTACAATGATTACGTGAATTAATACGTTTGCACGTATACAAATATAATATCATTGATTTATATCTATAAAATCAAATACAAAAACGATATTCCGTTGTGTAGATAATTGTTTAAAATAATATTTCCTGCTTAAATATTACAGTGTAATTTATATTTTAAATATAACGTACGCAGATATAATAATTCCTCAAACACAAGGAAAGAAAATACGAACTTTGCAGCGGTTTACTAATTACTAAAATTATTGTACAAAAATAGAATGCAAAGTCATTGCAGACGTATATATTGCGATTGTGTAATATGATTACATAAAACATAATAATATAATAAACATACACAAAAATTAATGTCTAAAACGTAAACAATTAACGTATATATTATATTATGACAGTCATAAAAGATATACCAGCTTATTAATACGTAATTTAACAAATTTCAGTTAAACAAAATCTTATGATTTATAAACAATGTAAAAATGTTAACAAAATAATTTTAACTCTCATTTAAGTAAGTAATACTTGTCGTCTAACTATAATTGTGGTCAAACAATCAACATTTGAAAGAACGTGCAATAATAACAAAAGACGAGATATTTTGAACTGCAACTTTTTAGGTATTTACATAACACACATCTCAATATTGATACAATTACAGTAATTCAAACATACAATTGGACGATAAATATCGATTCTTCGAATAAATACCGTACTTCAGTCATTCGGTCGTAAGTTCGAGTGCGTTTATGAATCATATATAATTATAAATAAATATATATATATATATATATATATATATATAAGTACCTATTAAATGTTCCTACAAAACGTTTACCGGTCACAAACTTGCAATAAATAAAGAAACAATCGCAACAACCTAACGTTATTCCGAGTATGGCGAATATAATATTATGAGCGAATTTTTTTATCAATGCGAATCAAAAAAGTCCAAAAATTTCAATAGAATAACAAACGAAAAACCGCATAAATATAGTTATTACTCGTATATAATATTTATTGCGAGTAACCGAAACGGAAACAAAAATATACGAACAAAGAATATCGAATTAACGCGTTATAAACGTGTATAAAAGTAATCGTCGACGAATTATACAGACGCACTCGAATTTACGTTTAGCGTCGGAAGCGAAGAAAACCGTCTTGTCACGGTCAGACATCAAAAATCGTTTTCTCGAAAAACTTACAGAATTGCTAACGGTCGCGGTTAGGTTAAGTTAGGTTAGGTGGACTCTGGACCATCGTTCATGGCGGCGGCGGCGGCGGCGCCCGCAGCCGCCACCTTCGTAGAACCGAACCGGTCCGACGACCGCACAGCAATAAACGCGTGCACGTCCACGTATTTATTTATATGTGTATGCATACGTTAAACACACCAATTTGTATTTATCACAAACATATTATTATGTATAGAAGAGATGCAATGAAATCTGCCCAATGCTTGAATCGTAAACGAATTAGTGGAGACAAACAAAATAGGGTTGTCAACGGTCCAGGTTTCACCTGGACACTTCAAATTTTCTAATATCTACCCAGTATATATTTATAAATGGTCGCCAAATGTCCAGGTTTTATGACTTACGAGGTTGTCTCTAAGTCCCTCGGCGGTTTGTATGTACGCAAAAACCACAATTACTAACGCCATTAAATACAAGCGTATAGGAGTCATTAAAGCAGAAATTATGATAAATTTTAATTATAACTTGACGTGTTAAAGAATTTTGTGACTTTTTGGAAACAGAAGGGGGATCAATAACTTATAAAAGCTGCACAAAGCGAGAAAGAAACGGGTTTAAAGTTTAAATAAATAACGATTCATTTATTTATTTAGAAAATAGATATTTTTAATGTACATTTATTTATTATTATTATATTGTATATTTTTAGTTTTTAAAATTCACTAAATTTTTTTTTTTTTTAATATTATTTTAATGATTTGTTCGTCAATTGTATTTATATTATTAGTTATGTATACCGAATACTAATAGTTTAAGATAAAAAAGTCATTGGTTGTGTCCAATTTTTTTAATTCTAAGAGTTGGCAACCCTAATACAAAAGCAATCCAAAAGACTGAAATTTCTTACAGGCTCGTGGAGGGCTAACGTAGGCCACACGTATATTATGTATTAGAAAAATAATAATAATTAAATCGCGTAAAACACATAAGGAAATCGTCCGGCCGACGACATTGAACGGAATTTCACTCGCGTACATACCTAGTACGTGTGTGGATATTATATACACGATTTATGTAGAAATACTCGCATATACGTGTTATAAATTCAAATGCCAAGACAACAAGACGATAAACACACTGTAGGTGCAATATATTATCAGAATGCGAATGGGTTATCATCGTCGGTAATATCTGATATACGTTTAAATAATATAATATTTTTGTTGTTTTTCTTTTCGTCTCGAGAAATCGCTTACTTTTAATATTAGTAGTAATTGCAAAACGTGAACCTATATACACGCTGCAAATTAAAAACAAACCCGCCAAAAACTAAATATAAAATACATTCGAACGCAAATCAGTACATACATAATACACAGAAATATTTAATACGGACGAAAATCACGCGAATATAAAACGAATAGTTTTTCTTTCCCAGTCTATAAACTCCAGAGACAAATAATTATTATTCGTAATATTTCATCCATAAATAGTCGTAATTATATTTTAAACAAATATTATAATTATAATCCCGTACAAATAATCATATGAAATCGACATCGCACGAATAATTTTGCTATAATATTCATTTTTCAATACAATAATATAGTTTTATGCGTGTGATAAACTACGTTTCAATACGAGCTTAATTGAAATATACCAATGTGATGCGTGTGTATATATATATATATATATATATATATATATATATATAAGGCGTAATTTAAAATTGCACAATATTGCATTGAATCCGCAATATTGTTTGATTTGATAGAAAATGTAAACGGTTCAATTACACATACACGATACACACAATTATTACATGAAATATGTGTTGTTGGGAAATCGCGTATTTATTATTAAATGATATAGGTGGTATATTACGATGTATTAATTAGAACGTTTTCTACATTATTATGAGCATATATTATACGTGTGTATGTAATAATTAGTAAATAAATATCGTGCGTGTGTCTATATTACCTACAAATATACGCGTATTATTATAGTAAATTATGCCAATTAAAACGTATGAGTAATCGTCTGTATTTATATATATATATATATATACATACGCTTAAATTTAAATAATACGAAATATATTATAAGCATATTAGTAATAAAACAAAGAACGTCGTCGCGTCATTAAAAAGAAAAAAAACCAACTCTTTAAACATCGCAAAACTAAAAAAACTAAAAACTTGGTGGGGAAAAAATAGATACGTGTTTTTAGCGTTCGAGGACACCGAATAGATCCCTAAATAATAATTCGAATTAAAATAGCGTGTCCATTCATAAAACTCTACGGTATTCCGGATATCGTACAGCAATATTATAAACGATTCGAAAATCCCGACATCATCACGTGCACGCTGCACACCTCGCCCACCAGAATATATCTCGTTTGCGTCATTCATTACACACACACAGGAATCCTCCTCCTGAACTGAACTCCACTATTATTATTACCATTGATGAGTTTATAATACTAAACTAGTATATTACAATTACATAATCAACGCTATATTATTAAATAATATATATATATATATATATATATATATATAGAACAATGCGTTTTCTCGCCAGTAAAAACGTTCATTCAAGTATACGACGGTTTTATTCCAACACGCGCAGAGAAAATCGTACCGATTCGCACACAGACTCCCTCTCAAAAATATTACCGAGACAAACAAACGCGTATTGCGCATTTTTGTGCAAATCATAAATACGCAGTTATTTTAATAATATACCTATAGATATTATATTATAATTAATGAATATGAATAAAAACGAAAATATCGATGATTGACGCGAATAATTCATAAAGAATTTCATAAAACTAGTACTATTAATTCAATAATAAATTTGAATAATATATTACGGATAAAATCGAACAATATTTTGCATTTCGTTATAACTATTGGTAAATAATATTAAATTATTATCGTCATTAAGAAATCGAAAACACGGGTATTTAATTAATGACGACGCGTTATTGATTATTATTATTCGATAAATAGCTCATGATCATCTCATAGAATAAAGAATAAACATCCTGCTCCAAAAACTAAACAATAGCAAATACTAAAAAAAATATCATATTTTATTCTTTTAAAACCATATTTCTCTACACTAATTTTTACTTTTTTTATGTTACTTATTATAAATTTTGTTTAATTTTAAGAAAAGACTGTACTCGCATTTCATTAACTTTTCTATGTGTGTAGTTTAAAAAATATATTATGTATGATTTATCTAACAATAATAATTAATAATAATTAACCATCTCTGTCCATATTATCACATGACAATACTCAACTGAGGGTGATGCCCAAATTTTATCAAATATTAACTTATGTATATCATATTATCTAGGTATGTGTTATTTAGTTTTATATGTATTACACAATTTGCTGTAATGTCGTAAAATAAAAACACTAAAATTAATTATAGAAAAAATATATAGATACTACCTATTAATTCTCGTGGTTTTAAAATGTAACTATAGAAAAATAAAAATAAATTCAATGATATCAACAACTGACTCAAAAAAAAAAGAATTTAAGAAGTTAATAGTACTAAGTAAGAACCTACATACCTATATATGATTTATATATATATGCACATAAAAACAATTCATTAAAACATTTTTAAAAAAAAGACTACAATATTACAATAGGTACATGACGTTCAGTTTTTAATTTGCAAATTACATGCAGGCGAATATTGTAGGTAATCAAAGTTATAACTCATTAGTATTTAATAACCTATATAACAAATTTATTTGCATATCCTTATGAATGTATTCACTTAATTATTTCATTTTGGTAGTACGTACTATATCTATTGAGGATGACAGTATAAGTCGAATAATGTACAAATATTAAATATGAATGTATTAAATCAGGTATTAACTTTATAATTATTAATTTAATAACAGCTAAATCAATAAATACGATTATTTGAAGAAATCATTACATTTTAAACAATAAACATAAAATGTATAATCATACTTAATGAAAAAGAAAAATATATTGACAATCATTATTATTTTCAATCAATAACATATATAATAAATTTAAGTAAATATCATCAATAGGTACTTAATTATAGATTAGAATTTTTTAACTGAAAACATGTTTACAAATAATAATTAACAAATTTCAAATGAAAAGAGTGTTTAAAATTAATTTGGTTACATTCCAATTTTCTATTTAATTTTCTTCACTGATAAATAAATGTAACATCCGAAACTAAACTTAAATAATCTATACAACTTTAAACTTCCATCATATTCTCTCATACTAATTCTTATCAATCAGATATACATTTTAATTTAAAATATCTTCCTATAAATAAACTATCTATGTTTGAAATCTAAAATCATTAACATAAATTAATGATTTTGTTGTTCTTATATATATATATATATATATATATATATATATATATATATATATATATATATATATATATATATAATTTTGGTCAATGAAAACACTTTGAGTAACGTCAATAAATTTAATAATATTAAAATATATTGATTTTTTATCTAGTTAATTATGAGATAAAATGTAGGTATATTTATTTATAATTAGTTTTAAAAAGTCTCACATATCATAAATGTATAGGAAATTGAAGAAGGTAATCAAAACATTTTAGTTCTAAGCATGTACAAAACACAATAAATTACTAAAAAAAAAATTATACCTAGTTAAAAATGTACTGGTAGTTTTTTTGTAAAATATGTACAAATCAAAATAGGAAATCTTAAACAGATAAAGCAGTTTAATATTTATCCATTACGTGCATGAATACAATAACTGAATAACTGGCATATTTCTAATTCTTTACTTATACACACACACACACATCTATTACAATTAACATAATATTATGTTTTAAATATTATTCAATTTTAAAATAAATACCTACTAAAAAACGCGATATAACTTGTTTTAAATATTGATACCACGAATATTAAGAAATATTTATTAATGTGCAGATAGTTTATACATGTTCATTCTAAAGTTTATTACTATCTTCTATTTGTATGTTTACTATATTCCAATAAGAAAACACACAAAAAGAACAGTAAATACATAATTATGAACAACAGGTAGGTAGTGGATACCTGCATACATTAAAAATGTATACAAATATTTCTGTAAACAATAATAATAGTAAATTTATTAACCATTTAGTACCTATTACACGTTTTTAATAAAGTACAGACTATATTATGATAGATTGGAGGAACCATTTGATTCCAAATAAAAATTCTTTCGGATTTTAAAAAATAAACTGTTATACGATCATTTTTAATGTCATCAAGTACCTACGTATTTACTATGTTATTACAATTACACCAAATATTATAAATAATTTACTGATTTATTTATTTGGTCATAATACATTTGTATTTTTAAGTACCTACTAATTTTGGTTTATTTTATTTTATAAATATTATAGTTAAATATCATAACAATGATACTTAATAGTAGTAAAATAGCAATTTATTACGATGTTAAATTATTTCGATTAACATAATATTCTATGGCCATAATATCAAATTAGGGAAATTTATTATTTTATTACATAAAAATATACTGTTGTACATTTAGAGGTAATGTACAACAATATTAACAATATGTAGGTACGTCGACACTTTTTATATCAAGTAGATATCTTAAAATAAAAAAAATTTATCTTTGTATAACTAATAATTTAATACTTAATATTATTTTGTAAAATCACGAATAAATTTGTTAAAAAATTTTTAAGGTAACCTACATGCGTTTAATATTGGCGTAAATTGTAATTTGATACATTTATTTTTATTAATACCGAATGAAATTTCAAAAAAATTCTCGGAACATTTATAACGTCGAACAAAAATGTTTTCACGCATTTACCTATAACACTACCGACCCAACAAGTTTATTAAAATAGGTAATCGAACGATTATTTAATGTTTACCGACACTATAAAATCGAAAATGTCGTATCAGTCTTGACATTCAAGCTGCAAGTGCGTTAATAATCTAAATTACACAGTATTAAAAATTGCTCTCGATTACCTTTCCTGCAGGTAATAATTCTCAATATAAAATGCGTTCCTATCACACGGATACCTATAAAATTGAAAACATTACCTCGGATAGGAAAAGGTTTGGTCTGAACGGTGTCTGTGGTCGGAGGCAAGTGTCGATACACTTCATTGTTCTCGTCTCTGGGTGGCCAATAGTGTTCGCTGCACAATTTGACGCAGTCACCGTTACTGTAATCGGGCACGATCGTTTTCACGACTGAACTGCAAACGGCCATCACTTTATCGAGCGTACGAGTAACGAGTATACAGCGGTTACACGTATATGTATGTATTATACACTTATAGTATAGATATTAAAATACACGGATCGTTGGACGGGCACGAAACGAAAACGAAAGACGAAAAAAATTTGAATTTGAAAAACGCCGTTCACGTGTGAAAACCGTATTTATTGGCGGAAATTTCGAAGCAAAAAAATATCAGAGCTCAATTATTCGGATTTTGTCACACGATTGGCGCGACGACGGGACGACAGCAACGGGAACAGTTGCAACAGACGCAACGCAAACAGGACGGATGGACAGCGATTCGTCGTCGTCGTCGTCGTCGTCGGACAGAGTCGAGTAAGTATTGGAGTCCTGCAGCTGTTGAGAGACCGTGCCGTACGACTTGGATGTTTTGTACGAACTCTGATGGCACGGGATGAATGAAAACTATTGATTGATAACGGAGATTTGATAACGTGTACGGTCTGATGTACGTGACGTCAATGTTCGGCAACGCGAACTTCACGGTGACGAGGGATTTTTGAATTTTTCCAAAATTTCGCATTCGTACCCGGTAAATTAAACGGTTTTTTTTTTTCAACAATATAAAATAAAACGTTATAGATTTTCATGGACGCAGCGAATTTTTTTTTTCCGAATTAAAAAACACCGCGTTTACTGTTTTATCGTTTTTTTTTGTCTTCCATGCTTGGCCGTGAATTCCCCACCTCACTACGCGGCCGTCATCGATACCGCCGCCGCAACATCAACCAAAACGGCGTTAGAATAATTAATAAAACTTTTATAAGTATTTTTCTTTTTATACTTATAGTTACGGACGCTAAATATAGATATTATCATCGCACGCGCCCAAGTGTTTATTATCATTATTATTTTTATTTTTATGATTATTATTATTATTATTATTCTCATTCCGAATTTATGCGACCGAACGACGACGATCGTGTACGTTGAGTTGCCTATATATAAGTGTCTTAGGGCGCCATGCAATATATTCTAACATTAAAAAAACGGTTTATTTTTTCGTAACGTTTTTAAACCTAAAAGTTTGGGTAAATGTTGATTTTTTTTCCGTACAAATAAAATACAATTTGTACGAAATATAGTAAAATTGTGTGAATTTTTTATCAACACATCACGTTAAGCGACCATTGAGAGGAACTCCAATCTACATTTTTTTTTTTTTTATAAATTTATTTAAAAATACGATTTCTTTTCATCATAACCGTGCGAACCATACGTATCCACCGTATTCATAAGATTTACTGAAAATAAAATAATAACTGATCGTCCATAAACGTATGTAAAGAAAATATACGTTAGTACGCAATGTTTTTATTAATATGTTAATTTTATGAGAAATAGAACCGAGCTCCGTAGATCATTTGATCATATTATTACTACAAATAATAACGCAATTTTTAACGCATTGGAGATGATTAATACATATTTATAGTTATCACAAAGATTGTTCATCTGGGAAAAAGTTATTCAGATCGAAGAAAAACAATTTCGAAGCATATACCTATACTTACAATGCTCTATATTTCCAGAACGATACGGAATCATATAAATATAATCAACTCGTAACTCAACTGGCATTTAAGGAGATATAAAATATTATGATAGATCACATAATATATATATATATATATATATATAAATTGGTAAAGCTTATAGAAACAAGTGTTATGGAAACATTCATTAAAATAAGAATAGGAGACGCTGAAACCGACCCAATAATAGTGAAATCAGGTCTAAGACAGGGGGACTCTATGTCACCTGTACTATTTAATCTAGTATTAGAAAAAGTTATAAGAGAAACTAATATCGAACCCCAGGAGGGGGTGTCACTACAAGGGTCTTCCGTGGCATTATTGGCGTATGCAGACGATTTGGTCCTCATGGATAAATCACATAATGGACTAAGAACATTATTCGGCCGTTTGGAGAAGGCAGCAAAGAAGGTTGGCCTACAAATAAACGAAGTTAAAACAGAATACATGGTGGTAGGGAGGAGAGATAGTACGAGAATGTATCCTTCCCTAAGAGTGGGCAACCATGAATTTAATCGAGTCAAACAATTTAAATACCTATAGGTTCGGTATTGACCGAAAAAAATGAAACGGAAAAGGAAGTAGCAGCAAGAATCCTGTCGGGTAACAAATGTCTTTACGGACTAACAAAGATACTAGGGTCAGGGTCCCTGTCGAGAGAAATAAAAATACAATTGTATATTACACTATTACGCCCTATAATTATATACGGAGCAGAAACATGGACATTAAGAAAAACGGAGGAAAATAAATTGATTATTCTGGAAAGGAAAGTACTAAGAAAGATCTTTGGTCCAGTAAAAGACGAGAAAACTGAGGGATGGAGAATAAGGAAAAACAAAGAACTAGAGGAACTTTTCCAGAATCCAAACATATTATGTATAATCCAGAGTAGGAGGTTACAATGGGCGGGTCACGCCTGGCGTAGTCAAAACCCACTACCGCACATGGTTTTGGCCGAGAACCCAGTAGGGAAAAGACCCTTTGGACGTCCCTGTCTAAGATGGGAAGATGTAGTAAAGAGAGACGTGGAATCGTTGGGCGGAGGTCCGGATTGGAAAGCAAAAGCAGCTGACAGAGAGACTTGGAGGATTGGCTGTTCGACGGGATGGTCCTAGTGGCCGTTATTACCAAAGAAGAAGAAGAATATATATATATATATATTAAACGTGTGCATAGGCGTGCGCACAGGGTGTGCCGGGTGTGTCGTGGCACACCCCGTGGCCCGTGGCTTTTTGTACAACTTTCATTCATTCGGGGACTTTGTTTGAATTTTAAGCTATAAATAATAAAAATTAGAGAAAATAAATTAGACGCTCTAGCAAAATTTTTTAATATTCTAATGTAGGTTACTAACCACTAGGTATATAGGTATATACTATATTGTAAAAATATATCTAAATGTTGTGAAGCACAACATTTAATCAATAAGTTTTTATGAATTGATATTTTGCATTAAATTTATCCTTTTTTTTAGGTTGAGAGTTAGGTTAGATTTGCTTAGGCTCATATAAGGGAAAGCGGCCCAATTTTCTTCATGGCACACCCCATACAAAATTCCTGCGCACGCCTATGAACGTGTGATATCGGTAATATATATTATGTCGATAATAATTATAAAACCTAAGTACCTATAAATATTTATATAAGTTTAATAACTAAATTATTTAGTATAAGCGTATTATAAGGCATATAATAAAAATATAAGTACATATGTAATAATATGACGTATGTATATAAGTAGGTACCTATATTATATGTTAAATTATACGGTTATTACAGTTAGTTTTTAAGTCTAGGTGCCAATTAAAATCTTTATCAATTCTATTTAATATAATATGTCTATAAATATTTATCTGATATTAATATGTAGTAACTCAGTAAGGCGCGAATATACGTATATAAAAATATATCTTTTATAAATGATAAATATGGAAACTACTTTACTATTATATTACCATTTATATCTGCAGTTATGACCGCGATGCAATTAAATAAATAATTATAACGATCCTTCGAGAAATACTGTACATTTTTTTTTCATACTTGAAAACCTCCGAGAAAAATGCTGCACTTAAATTTCTATTTGTAATTATATTACTCATTCCGGATATATGCCTATTCACTATTCAGGGCCATTTATTATGCTTATTATTGTATAACGGAAATAGATCACAAATAAAAAAAAATTATAAAACTCACATTTTTCGAGTTAATACGTAAAAGGCAAAAACTATATACGTACATTTATGTGTATAATATATCTTTAAATTATAATATAAACGTATTTATAAAACATTAAAAGTTAATATTTATTACAGAAATGTATATATATATGTATGTATATAGTCGGTATCGCGGGCTTTGTCATTCTTATGAAATATTGGGTGGGTTTTGAGTTTTGACATCTCTTTGGACAATATAAACTTTTTTTTTTATATTAAAATAACGATTAAACGACGAGAGGAAAAAGTAGATGTGTGGGATAAGTGGGACACTTATAGACAAAGACTTTATAGAATTGCGTATTACTATTTTGAATTTGAATGTAAATGATAAATCATTTGTATTCGAAGAACGATTCTGAGCATCTGAGCATCGCTTGTATCGGTACTCATATAATATGCTACCTACCGCGACTTCTTTGGTGTAGTATCAAAGCCGTAGCCAGCCAAAATTTGGGGGGGTTGAGAATATAAATTTTTTTTTTAACTGAAAAATTTTTAAAAACATAAATATTCTCAATATAGTATGAATTTATGAAATTATTATTCAAATTAAGTACATGACATTTTTTTATTTAGGTAGTTACATTATTTTACATTTTTACTCAATTTTAAACTTTATACATTAATATATATATAAGCTAAATATTTTTATTAGGGTGTCCGTTATTTATACACATATAAGAACAATTTTTTTCAAAACAAAATTTTGTCAAGGGTATACCGTACTGTACGATCTATAAATCTACACTTGTACAAATTTCAAATTTAATAGATATTTAAAATAATTAAATTTTATATAAAAAAAAATTTCGGGGGAGGGGGGTTTGAACCCGGAAAACCCCCCCCTGGCTACGGCCTTGTGTAGTATGCTACATTGCTACCTACCTGTAAGTATAAATTGTTACCTACCAAAAAACTGTATGCGTATAGTATTGCTATCTACAGTAAAATGCATTTATTTATTCATTATAATATGTGTGTACAAATTAAAAAAATTCACAACACAAAAAACACATACAATACAAAAACACAACATATATAACAACGAAAAGACACAACACAGACTAAAATAATATATCTAAAGTTTTTGTTGTCTTGGTGGGCATTTACCAGTTATCATAATGACTATTATTGCATTGTAGAAACCGTTATCTTAATGACTTGAATAAATTACAGTTAATGACAAGTACATACTACATTCCTCTAATGAAATGAAATAAAAATATAACATATATTATAAGAAATATGAATATGACATTATATGGAAAATTGTTGATAGATAGCATTTATGCGGTAAGTAGCATATTACACGCGTACAGTTTTTTGATATAGGTGCAAAGTATAATTTTACAAGTAGGCCAGTGGCAGCTCATCAGGGGAGACTTTGAAACTGCGACTCCCCTTAAAAAATACCAGCTACTTGAAAGTAATAATTAGTTAAAAATAAATATTTATAGAAGTATTTTTATTTGAATTGAAAAATAAATCGTTTTCTTTGTCTATTAGTATTGAAGGCCGTGAAATCTGAAATCTATAAATAGTTAGTTCGACGGAAATCTTATGTCAGTCATTTGGATGATGGTCGCCGATTCAGTGAAACTGCCGCCCGACAGTTTCAATCATAATGTTATCGCGTATTGTTCGAAGGAGGCAGAGGAGAATAATAAACCACGTATTATAGACGGTGTTGAAACTGGGTTCACGACAATATACGCCGTGCTGACGTCATAAGTCAGTGTAATCCGTTATAATTTATTACATTTAATAATTATATATATAATTTTCTTAGAAACGCAATAACCAATAAGCGGCTTTCATGTTTATCATCTATGGCGATTGAAAAAAACCTGCTGGGTGATATGGCAAAGGATCCAACTTTTGTGGAGAGTGTTACTGACGAGTTTGCAGATAAAAAGATAGATTGGATTTAGCTTACATAAAAATTTAAACCATTGTCATTAAACAATAAACAGTATAAATGTATGTATTATTTTGCTATTAAAGTATACTTAATTTTCCAATAAAAGAGTTTTCCTTGTTCATTGTTATATGGAGTTTATGTTATAGAAGCTATTATAATAATTTAAATTTTCAGTCTCCCCCAGAATATTTACTCACGAGCCGCTACTGAAGTAGGCAGCATATTATACGAGTATATCCTAGTATCAACTGCTGCAGATTATTGTAATCGTTTTGATGAATATGGTGTAATACATATTATGTAAATTAGCTCGAATAGCTATTTACATTTTTTTTTTAATCAATCGATTTTTATGAATTTAAAAATGTATGTACAGGAAAATATATCTATGTCGTTTCAGTTTTCAGATATTAAATACAAAAATTGTTCCAATTAAGAATTTAAAAAAAATCGTTTTACTAAAAAATTATCCATTTACACAAAATTCGACATTAAGATTATATAAGATTTAATTTTTAAACAGCTGCGTATAAGAACGCATATTATGATAGATCTTGTATTCAATTTTGAAGCCTTCGATTCTAAAAAGTTAAAATTGTATTAATTTAAAAAAATTACATATCCGTATAATTTTACGCAAATTTTGGACTTCAGAACTTCATAAAAATTCTGACGAAAATTTGCGCCCAGTAGCAAGTCTTCCTTTTTCCAACAAGAAAATTAGCAAA
Organism: Slavum lentiscoides; assembly: GCA_032441835.1. Classification (NCBI taxonomy): domain Eukaryota; kingdom Metazoa; phylum Arthropoda; class Insecta; order Hemiptera; family Aphididae; genus Slavum; species Slavum lentiscoides. Next base: position 748,949 of record CM063716.1, read on the forward strand.
ATCGGACAACTTTAGGAGGCGTGGGAGTTTTTCCTCTAAAGCATATAATATCGAGCTTTTTATTTTCTGTCTGTCGGTGCTGCGTTGACACGTGTAAAATAAAATTTTGGTAATCGAAATCCAGTGCGCCTTGCAAAATGTTTTCCTCTTTCCAACGAAAAATTTCGAAATCGGATCACTCTACAAGACCTGAGAGTTTTTCCAGTAACGTATGTATTTCAGCTAAAATACAGCCATACTGCAGATCAGGCGCAGGCCCTTTAAGACGAATTATAATTTGTAGGAATTGATTTTGGGAAGCGATATCATTCACGTTACCAATCTGTTGGTATCACAACAGTGGCTTAACTATAAATTTGGGGCCCCGGCGGGCAGTATCAAGTTTTGGCACCTCGTCAGCTATTTGTGCTTCCAAAACTCGTTAATTTGTTTTACAAAATTTAAATTATATTTACATATACCGCATTAATAAATAAGTACTGTTTTAATATTTTTATTATTTTTTTTTTTGTACACTTCAGTCTCTATAACAGTACAACGTGAATTTCAAAAATTCAGAATTTTTTTACACACAAAATTGTATTTATGAGGGCTCCTCCAAGTCCCAAGTCTTCAGTTTTGCCACTCCATAATTACGTCACTGTATCACAGATTTGTATATCGGTCGGTATACCGCAATGATTGGTAAATCGCTGCTACTCAGTATATTGACCATTCGTAACCTTGGTCGCATATTAAACAAACAATACGATTCGAATATCGTGACCACAATAGTCCAATCTTATAGTCCGCGATTGTGTCTAAAACATTTTAGTACTCCACGGCCTAAACGCGGATGTATGTATTTATATTTTATTTATTAAATTCAGTGCCGTCGTACTTGTATAAAAAAATTGTGAGGCGGTGGGGGAGTGCGTGATTTTAATGAAATAATTTCGTAATAAATCAGTGCGCTTTAAAAGAGATTTTAATCCGTTTTAATACCTATAAAATATTGTAATATTAATAAATACTACCACGGTGGAAATAGTGTAAACAGTAAACATGTACGTTAAAAAATATTGTTGTCTAATTCGACCCGTGCAGGTGTTTTCGTTTTGAATTTTAGCCGAATCGATAAGGGTCGTTATCACGCATTAAACGTCGAACGTCGCAATTTTTTTCCTCGTGTTCGTAGTGAACACGGGATGGAAACAATTTCCTCGTGCCGTGTGTGTGTGTGTACAAAATAAAAATCGATTTATTAATATTACGTTTATTGGACGTTATTATTTTATATTATGTATGGACTAAAATAAGAAATATCGATTGTGTTAACCAGTAGCAGCGGGCGTCTATCGATTGCTGTGGAAACGGCGTGGCAACTCGTACCGCAGCAGCCGTACGTTGTATTGTGACTTGTAACTGTTGTGCTCATCGTTTCCGCGCGTTGCAGCTGTAGTCGTCGCGCCGCCGTTGCCGTTGCTGCTGCTCCCGGTGTCTACAGACCTAAATATCGCAAATCGCAATATAACATATTGTGCGTACCTGCCTCTCACCGCTCCCCACTCGTCAGTCGCCACTCTCCAGTAACGGATACCCCGTACTCCGTAGCGTTCCGTCCACGGCCGTGTCGTCGTCAATCGTTCCAATGGTGGTATTTTTAATCGAGTTTCCCCGTGACGGATCGACAATTCACATTCCGTTTTGTAACAACAATACCGAGCTTATAATATATTAATTGTTTCTTCTAACGACGACGACACCGTTGTTCTAAATAATATGCCGTCAATTACGACGACTGTGTCCAGAACTTTTCGATGATGTTTTCACTATTGTCGTTTAAAAATATGGGTAAGTCCTTTTCAATATACCTATTACCTAATAATATCGGAATAAATTAACGCGTTACCTAAGTGTGTACAGTGTTTCGTAATTCGTCTTCCTGTACTGTGTTATTATTCGTAATAATATCCTCGGTATCTTTTTGACAAATTTGTTCGATGACGTCGATATTTAACACTTGTTCGTCCGGAATATCTCCTGTTATTGGTCTCCTAGGGGACGGGTGTAAAGGCGAACGAAAATTCTGTTTAAAAGAAAAGAAAAGTGTACAATTACGTGGCCTAAACGTATAATAATCCCGAAAACATTTGGTAGTCTATTGAAAGATATCAATGCAATTGAAGACTTTGTAATTTTCAATGCTTTACTATAATATATTGTTTATCTCTATTGTCAAAAAAATAAAAATAAATACGTAAATTCTTTAGAATTTGTATGAGATAAGCGTTTTTAGATTCTTTAAATAATAGTAGAGACCGTAATTGCTATTATTGTGTAGGTACCTATGTTTTGACATAATAAATATTATGTTGGTTTCGAGTAGTTTGATCTCAAATAGTACAATATTATCTTTGTTGAGCGAGTTGAAGTCCGTTTACATTTTTGTTGTACCTATTGGAAAAAAAAATGTTTTTCGTATTATTATTTCTTCCTTTTTTTTTTCTTAGTCGTTCGATAATCGAAATAAGGTTAAGAACTCGAAATAATCAAGTATATAAATTGTTACTTATAAAATTATTTAAATGTGTTCTTATATTTAATAGTCTGAAAAATGTTAACGTTTAAATCATATACCAGTAGTATAATACCATGTATACCTACACGAGTATTATAATTTCTATTTCTTTATAGTTAGGTATGTCATTCTTAAACTAACACATAATTGTCTTATCATGCAATAAAATGGATGTAGAATGTTTTTTGATATCGATAATTTTTTTATTATAATATTACCTAATTTACCAAATATCTACCTTTTTTTATGCAATTATACTATTAAACATTTAAATGTACTTTTAAAATCCTAATTAATTTGTCTTCTGTTAATGTTAGATTATAATCTTGTTTTATAATTCTTAATACTTAATAATTTAAAGAATTCAACATAAACATTATAAAAATAAGCTCATTTGATTAGTATTAAATACTTACGTACACAATAAAATATAATCAATATATTTAAGTATATATTTTCGTAATTGTTCCCTTAGAGTATCAGGTTTTTTGTACATCTTAAGTCGTAGATAATATTTAATTGACATGCTTGTCGATTTTGACGTGTTTTTAATATATTTTTATATTACGAATGCAGTTATATAAAAAAGTTATAAGATATTAATTTCTATAGAATTGCTGAGTAGGTAGGTAGGTAGGTATGGTACTATTAAAATCAGTGTAAAATTTTAAATTACCTTCTATTGTATCACATTATTACGTAATTGTTTATAAGTAATTAAGTATCAAGGTTAAATATTTTAGTAAAAGTATCCAAAATATCAACTTCACTTATTCATAGTACTTAGCCCTTGCGTCAAATTATCGGTACATGCTATTTGAAGTATCAAATAAATATACTTTTGTGCATCGCATGCAAATTTTAATTAATTTCATTTAAAAATAATTGTTTACAAATCCATGTATTAAAACAAATGTTATTGTTTTGTTTTGTAGTACACATACATGATAGGTACCTACTTAAATTCTTTTTTTTCATACCCAATAATAATTTGTTAATAGCTCCGTCATTACAATATTATATAGTTATTGTCAACATAATACATTATATATATATATGTGTTTGTATATTTACATTTTAGATTTAGACTAAATACTAGTGCTTACTCAGCATTACTGATTTACGGGCCGATTTATTATGGCTTTTAAATTAATTATTTATTATTTTGTAATATTTTATGATGATAGTTTATATTGTTCTTAAATGATAACTGTCTGTTTAAAACTACTTCCGAAAAATTAAATTTTATAATGAAATAGTTCCAACAGATATCACTGAAACGTTCAGGAAGACGAATGTGCTATTTTGCTTATCAAAAAAAAAAAAAAAATTTATATGTGTATATAATATGTATTATCATTGATACTGTATATGGTAAATCCACTGAATAGCGAACATTATCAGAAACCGAAATTTTGTCTGCTATACAGAATTCAGATTGGAGTAGGGGGATTAAAAATATGAGGTAAACTATATTTAGGAGGTCAATTAATACATAAAAATAATTTAATAATTATGTATGTATTATATATAATTCATGAAATATATAGTTTATTTTAAAAATTAATAGGAAAAACTAACACGCATTTAATTTCTATATATAATTAATACATTTTTTATATAGTTATGTATGATTAATGATGATGTTTTAAATATTAATTAATATTAAATAATATTTAAAATCTTAATATTTGGTACAAGGTTAAAGACATTTTTCTATATAGGCGTATATTCCAAAATTCTTAAAATCAACTGGGACAAATAAAATTAATCTATTTATGGAAAAACAAATTATTCTACTTTTATTTAAATTAAATTATTATTACTTAGCAATATATATTTTTTATTTTTATTTTAACTTGACAGTTTTATCTGAGATTGATATTCCTTATCATATTGTAGTGAGTAATAATTTATAGTCATTATGGTTGACGAATAAACGCCCACATACAAATTTCATAAAAAAAAAATTCCCCATCTGTCTATATATTTTATATTAAATTAAATCCCATTTGAAATGTTTTTCAAATGCAGATATGTAATGATTTATCATTTATCAATACTAATATTACTAATAATAATATATGTTTTTTAAATTTGAAATTATTTTAATAATATCTTATTTTACAATTTTAAAGCATTTAAATTATATTTTTATTTTAAAGTGTATGGCTTTAGAAAATAGGTAATAAAGGTGTTCATAAATCATAATATTTTATACAATTTTAATTGTTTATTACATAATATTAATTTAAATTATATATTATAAGTATTTGTTATTTGATTATTACTAAATGTATTGTATTATGCGTGCCATGTAAATAATCTAGATACTAATACAGTAATACAGATTCAGAATATCAACCACTTAAGTAATTAAAATAAAATCTAAAATATGAACAGCAATCAATATGTATTATTATAATTATTACCGATTAGTAGGTGTATTACATTCCATAATTATTTTACATTTATTAACTCTTTTATAATTTATGAATATGCATTTGAGTTTTATTAGTTCCAAATTCAAATATGAGAACAAATTTAGTTATATTTATTTAAATCCTTTCACACTGAATCTCATGCATGTTTTCATTCATTGTTGTATAGTTATTAATTAAACAAATGATACATCATATTTTAACATTCTATAAATCGTAGTGTTTACACTACTCCATTGATCATTATTACTTGAAATACGTATACATGATAAGTTACTTGTACTATTTTTGGATTTGCAAGACGAGATGTATAAATATTTTCTGTGCTATTTTTATTATATATTTATTGAAGTGTTTTCTGTTTAGTCAAATGTAAGCTTCTTCATTTTCATAAAATATTAGTTATAATTTAGTGTAAAATAACTATTTACTATTATAGGAATAAGCTAATTTGGTTTTTTAATACATTAGTCGTGATATTTACATTATACATTAATAATTTTTTATATTTACATTTTAGTAATAGTGGTTTACAGGTTTTTTCTTCTCATTTTGTTTTTCATGAATGCTTTCTAGCCTGTGTTTACAGTTTTTTAGTGATATATATGTATACAGCGATAAGTAGGTACTAAAATTGGTTAGGAAGCAGGAAAGTGCTAGATATGGTCCAGTTACTATAGTCGTAAGACCGGTTGTCAATAGTGTATTACTTCTTGCATTGTTTTCTCTTCGTAATTTTTTTTTTTCTACATATACACTAAAATAGGTATTACACACTAATATCGGATTTTATTAGATTCTGTTGTATACTTTTAAGTTTTCTTTTATAGCGTACCTGTTTTAATTGTTTTATATACATTTGTATTTGTAGAATGTTAACTCTAAACGAACATGGCACTTACAGACGATGGAGATGATAAAGAATGGCTTTATAGCCTTTTATTGGATGTTCAGCTCGAACATTTCCATACTCGAATTATTGATGAACTTCAAGTAAGTTCTAACATGTTAACAATAGTTATTTGTAAATAATTTAAACGAGAATGTTTCGATTATAATGTTTTGATATATTTGTTTTGTTATTAGATAACTAGATTGTCTCACTTCGAATATGTTAAACCTGAAGATTTGGAAAATATTGGTATTAGTAAACCAGCAGCTCGAAGATTATTGGAGGCTGTAAAAAAACGAAAAGGTGCTGAACGAAGATGCAAAATTTTGTCGATTTTGGGTGGAACGCAGTCCAATAAAAATAGTTCAACAGGAACTCTAAAAAGAAATGCTTCAACTCCTCAATCTGCTCAACCATCAGCTTTATCTCTCACTTGTTTAATCTTGGAAAAAGATATCAAGTAAATGTTAATTAATTTTATTATTGAAACATATGTAAATATTAATAATCAATCTCGATTTCTGTGTTTAGGTTATCTGAAAAAATTGGTGATGGTTCTTTTGGTATTGTGAGTCGTGGAGAATGGACTACTTCGACCGGGCGTGTCCTTCCAGTTGCTGTCAAGATGCTAAAACAAGATGTACCGTCACTGCCACAAATGTTTGAAGATTTTGTCAAAGAAGTTCAGGCTATGCACACATTGGATCATGTGCATCTTATCAAGTGCTTAAATAAATTATTAGTAATATATCTAAAGTGAAAACTGATTAAAACATTTAAGAGTTCAAAATATTTTAAAATATACTTTACAAATTCATAAGTAGGTAGTTTAAATAATTCACTATACGATACTTATGTTTGATGTTATTTTTTACGTTTCAAATGACCTTTTTATATATCCACCATCAAATTGTTTGTTTAAACTTTAAATCAACAATAAATTATCAATAAGGCCTTGACTACTATTAGTTGTTTTCAAAGCGTTTTTTCTTCTTCATATCAGTTAATGTTTTATTAAATTATTATAAAAAGTCTGATAAAATTTAAAATATTGAATTTATATTGATTTTTATAATATTACTCTTTTTTTATGTAAATAATTTTATTTTTTATTTGTTGTTTATTTAATATTATTTGTGTAATATTAAATATAATTTAATGTGTTTAGGTTGTACGGAATTGTATTAACTCAGCCAATGATGATGGTTACTGAACTTGCTTCACTAGGCAGTCTTAGAGATTATTTAAGAAAACGGTGTGGTCATATTATGATAACAGATTTGTGGGAGTATGCTCTACAAATTTCTACTGGTATGGAGTATTTAGAGAAGAAACGGTGTATACACAGAGATTTAGCATGTCGCAATATATTACTTACTACACCGCATCAGGTATTATTATTACTTTTTTAATTTTACAATTTTGTAGTTTTAATGAATTTATTTAAATACATTTTTATTTAGGTGAAAATTGGTGATTTTGGACTGATGCGTTTATTACCAATGGAAGAAGATTGTTATGTTATGACTGAACGACGCAGAGTACCATTTCCTTGGTGTGCACCAGAAAGTTTACGTACACGGCAATTTTCACATGCTTCTGATACATGGATGTATGGTGTGGTGCTTTGGGAAATGTTTACTGGTGGAGAAGAACCTTGGGCGGGTCTTGATGCTACCCAAGTACTTTCGAAACTCATTCGTGAACGACAGCGTCTAGAGCAACCAGAGGCTTGCCCTGTAAATTTGTACAAATTAATGCAACAGGTGAGCTTAGTAATATTTTCTTTGTCCAGATTTGAATTATTTTGATTTTTTCCTGTGTAGTGCTGGACTATAGATCCAGGCGAACGTCCAAGTTTTAAAAGCATAAGGAATTATTTAAAAACTAATTCGCCAAGCATTGTTAAAGCTACATCATCTACAGGACCTATGGAGTTTTCCAATAATTCAGCCAATTTGGATTTAGAAATCGATGATAAAATTGTTGTCATTGATGGACAGCCTGATCATTTCTGGTGGAAAGGACAAAATTTAAGAACTTATAAAATTGGAAAATTTGCTAGGTAAAATATAATATGTATTATCATTTATCTTTATATTAGAGAAGAGAAGTTAAAAGCTAATAAAAAAAGCTAAAATAAAACAAAAAATTAAATTTATTCCGTTAGATCTTTGAAATATACAATAACCACTGTATTATTCAATAAAAAACTAAATATTTAATAATTACTCTTAGCTGTAAAGCATGAAAAAAATACTAAGCATTTAAATTATTTTAATATTATATTTTATTAGCATTATAAATTAATTTTACTTTTAATTATTCATAGGAATATAACAAAATTAATATTAAATATTTATATATGTGTTGAATGTAAATTGTGTTCACAAAATTAAAACATACAAATTCAATAAATTCTCAGCCTTAGTAATTAAATGTTTACATTTACATAGACGGTCGGTTGACCCAATGAGACGAAAAGCATCAGACGACATCAGCAAACCTCTTCGAAATTCTTTCATACATACTGGTCATCATGGAGATGCTAGTGGAAACAATTGGGGTTTTCACGATAAAATCGATCAAGTTTATTTAAATAATCCAATGGAGCCACCAGATCTATTAGGAGGAAGTTCAAGTGTTGTAGAATCTAGTCCTCCTATACTGCCAAGTAGAAAAAACATGTCTCCCAAAAAGAACACAGACTTGGTTCAAAAAAATGTACGATCAAAGGCAGAAAAATCTAAAAATACTGTGCTTACATCAATACTGCCTTGCAATAAACAGTTCAACTACTCCAAGCTTACGGAAGGTCGTAAAAGAAGTTTAAGACCTGCTCCCGGCAGACCTCCTGGCCCATTTCCTCAGCAGCTTTCTAATGGTGAACAAGTTTTGGTTGATTTAGATGGATGTGCTCCACCACCACAGCTGAATGACAACAGTTGTTCCTCATCGATGAATTCAAATCTGTCTATCCTCGATCAACCAATTGATGTTGAAGAAAGTAATTATTAAAAAAAAAAAAAATTTAATATTGATTCTGTCTGAGTTCAGTCGAAATAGTCGAATTATTATCTGTTTATTTTTTTTCAGCTGATAACAATACTTCTGAATCCTTCGACTATCATCACACATACACGAATGTCAATGGATTATTTTCTTCCGAACAATCTTCTGACCCATTCGATACGTCTATATTTGACACAGCTGCTACTGGTTCTGTCCATAATTTTTCTGCTTATTCCGATGTACATAATTTACAAGTAAATGAGCCCATCCCTGCAAATACACCCAAGATTGATAACGAGCCCATTCCTGCAAGTACACCCAAGCTTGATATGAGTTTTATTGCTGAACTCGAAAAAAGCTTAGGCAAAAAAGAAGCTCAAGCTAATACTAATAACCATGTTGTATTAGCACCACCAAATGTGGTGCCAAAGAAGTTGAACACAGAAAACTTAAATTCAGCTATTCCTCGACCTTCAAGTTCTCAAAGCATTCATACTAGTGGGGCGAGTAGTAATTATTATTCGACAACAGAATTAGATATATCATCATTTGTTTCCAAGTATGATTCGGATCCAATATATGCGGCTAATCTCAACGTGACTGAGAACAAAGTCAAAGAATTGTGTATAAGTGATATACCGTCGAATAAAAATATCAACAAGACAACTTCGAACTATTATAAAAACGATCTATACTCAAACGTCAAGACTGATAATTTAACTGTCGCCTCAAATTATAGTTCGCCGTACTATAGTCCTCCGGTAGATCCATCTAGATACTATAGTCAAACGCCCAACATGTATCAGGTCATTCCAGAACCGAATACGGTAAAATATAAATTATTTATATATGATAATTGGAGCTTAACTTACTATTATTTTCAGTCTGATTCTTCTGTATCTCGGCTCTGTAGCTATTTCAATAATACAGTGACTATTGATGAATGTTTGGATGCTTTGGAGGCAACGTCATGGAACTTCTGGGAGAGTGTAAAATATTTAAAAATCAATAATCTCTTAAGGTTAGTAAATTCGTAGCAGTAATGAAATATCTGAGAAAACAGAAAAAGTGAATTTCATTTATAACCGGTGTTTTTAGATTGGGAATGGCGTCCAGAGAAGCTTGTGTGGTTGCTTTGAACAACTGTGATTGGAATGTAGAAGAAGCTGCTTCCACACTATGTGATGCAGTTTGATCGTACACAGGACAAAAAGAATTCTCCACTTCCAGTATTAGGAAGTAATTTTTATGTATTTTTTCCCAAGGAAAATTGTTTTTTTCTTCTATAGTTGAATTATTCAACTCGTGAACTGTACATATATATTATATTGAAATTAAGTGTGTCTGTGATAATAGTAATTTGTTTAGAATATTAGTAGCCATTGTAACAATTAATTATATTGTAATTATAAGTAGTACCTATTAAACGGTAGTAATTTATCGTTTTAGATATTTAAAAATCAAAATGTTAATTATCAAAGAATTTAACTACTTTTTAATTCTTTTCTTAAATCCTTTTTGATTTAACTATAGGAGTTACGATCATACACTTAGTATTATACACTTTTTTTTTTTTAAATTGACTCAATTTCATTTGAAACTAGTGCACGATAAACGATCAACTTTGATATTATTGAATAGAACAAGTAATGACTTTGATAATTTATTGTTAATATTAATTTAATTTAATATTATTTATTGTTAATTTTAATGGTGATTATTATTTTTAGAATTCCCTGAAACAAATCTTTATCGATAAAAAAATCTTTATGTCCATTTCTTGATACTCACATTTGTTCCTCATCGGTCCAGTATTTCATTCTATTTTTATGGGATTCATTCATAATAATATAGATTATAGTTACCATCGAATAAATTCATCCATTTCCTACACCCTAGGTATACGTTTTATGTAAGCTTATCTTTTATGAGGACAATTTTTAAAAAGTATTTTGGTATAAAGTGTAAACGTGTTATGTATGTATTTTAAAAAAACTATCCAAATGCTCATAGTACATAAAAATTACATGTAAAATAAACCAATATTAACTCACACTTTACGTAAATGGTACGTAGAATAAATGTACGCGCTCCCTTTTCCATAATATTTATATTACCAGCATGCTTTATTTTTGTTTTTTATTCTAATTTTTTTCTGTCTTTGTAGACAACCTAATATTGGAAGAACATAGATCTTTTATGTGTAACTCGTAAACCACTCTAGTAGGTATATAATTTCATTATTTTTAACTTTTTTCCATCATTGTATTTTAGTATTGTTGTTTATTGACTTGATATTTTGTGATTTAAACTGTCCATTGAGAGTTTCCTTTAGACAGTATTATTTATCCGAATTTATTTGTATTTTATATAATTATTATTATTATTTTATATATATATATATATGACCAAACAATAATACTTTGTAAACTGTGTATCATGCAAAATCCAGTAAAATGTGTATACCTGCTGAAATTACAAAACAAAATAGTTTTGAAATTTATCCGTGTTTATTTTTACAATTTGTCTCGCTTTATGTCTTATATTAATCGTGTACCACTTTTCATTTGAGAGATGTAATATCAGTGTATTACATTTACTAAAACATCCAAATCACTAAAAAAAAAGTATACATTAAATAATCAAAAATTTGTCTTGTAACTAAAAGATGAGTAAATTAATGGAAAAAAAATCTTTGATTAGTTAAGTTTAAAGACAGAATGGAAAAAAAATCCGAGTACCAAGACGATGCATTTCTATATAACACTACATTGGCTGCGAGTCGATCGCTTCCTGTTTGACTGAGCCTTCTTAATTTGTTGTTACATTTGGAACGTTGATAAAAACATTCGTCACTGGATAAATTCTGGAAAATAGTTCTTAAACTATAATAAGTGGTCAATGATTGTGTATGTGATTTGGATTTATACGCATTAAAAAACCATGAAATATGTTCTGTACAATTTTCAAATATGTCTCTGTTAAATCTGTCCGAAATGAAATCAGTATTTTGTACAAATTTTGTTTCGGTTAAAACGTATTATACATAGGTGATACAATTGAATTCATTTTTAAGCAACACCTAAACGACTGTGTTAAATACAGCGGTTATATACCTGCTACTTGCTAGCATAGCAAAATAAATATTTTAAGAACCGTTAGGTGTACAGTTAATTCTGTTATTTTGTTTTCCGTGATGTAACGGTCCAGAGATTTACTGCTGGAAATATTAAACGCAACCGTATGTAATTATTGTTGTCGAATTCAATTTCGATATCGATGAATTATATTTGAAATAATTTATCGAATATTTAAAAATATTTAAATGCTTCTCAATACAGAACGTAACATAAGATCTACGTGTCAATCTCGTACCGCGATTGTCTTCGGTTTTCTTTTTTTTTTCGTGGTCAACCACCAATGAACTTTTACTTTTTATTACAAAACTGTATACATATTACATTATAAATTACAACGCTGGACGTTAACTACAGTTAAACATATCAAAATTAAATTAATATTTTCGATAAAAATCAACTCGGTAAGTTATTTTAACTTCAAGTTTTACAAATAGTATCTACACCCTGCAAATTGAATTAATATGGGAACGTCAAATATAATATAATATTTTTCTTTTGAACAGTCTTCTTCTCCTTCGCCCTTTCTCCCAACTATTATTTGGGGTCGGCCACCCTGGTCCTCAGCTTCCATTTGACTCGATATCTCTTGCATCCTTTTCACACACACCAGCGATTTCCATATCTCTCTCAACCACCTCTTTTTCGGTCGCCCTTTCCCCATCTTACCTTCCACATTCATGTTCTTAACTCTTTTAACTGCCTCATCCCCCTCTCTTCTTAAAACACGCTCTAACCGTCTCGATCTATTCTCTCGCGGTTCGTCCGCTACTGAAGCCACTCCTATTACTTTCTTTTGAATTAGTAATTAGAAAATTAAAATTTTCTGTAAAGTTGCGAAGAAAAATATGAGTAAATTTTCGATATCATTTTTTTTTTGTCTATCGATTTCATCGAACGAATAAATATATATATATATATATATAAAAAAAAACTCGGTAAATTATTATCGCGGTCGCCCGTTCCAATGACGAAATATTAATTCGAACTAGTTTTTTTCACCTTCACGGCTTCACCGCCGCGGACGATCACTTCGGCTGCAACTGGCAACCTGTGTGTCCGTCGTCCGTCGTCGTCAGTCGTCGTCGGTCTATTGGCAGTAGTGTCGGCGCCGCGTTGTGGTTTTCTGTCCCGTTCGCGTTCGTCTGTTATCTAATCACGAAGAGCAGTGTTCGCGCGCGCGCCTGTCTGCTCGTACTTCTCTTCTCCGCCACTGTTGCGAGCGAACGGTTTTTTTTCTTTTTTGAAGTTTGAACTGTCCGCCGAATACCGTGCGGTATACTACTTGTATATCGCGGAAATTATCGTCCGAAAATGACAGAACCGTCTTCGAAGAGGTCGAAAATGTCGTCGTTGGCTCAGCTCAAAAAGTTCACCGTCGTCGTGGCCGACACGGGAGATTTCGAAAGTACGTACCTGTACTCCTCTCCTCAATACCGTCCAAACGGAACGGTATTCCCCCGAAATATATTGTTTCGTGTGCTCGTTTTGACCGATCACGGTAAACGTAACGTAACGTCCGGAATCGAATTTGTAGTGTTCTAGTGGATAGACGGGGGAAAAAAACGGTTTTAGGCCGTTCGTACACCTTTCACTTTCACGTCTCCCGGGTTTCTTCTAGCGATTTATTTTGTAACTTTTCTCCTTGTTTTTTTTTTTCTCAAGAGTTCACTTACCCACCGCGTGTGGTTGAAAAGTAAAAGTAAGCCTATTTATTTTACTGCTGCTAGGGGGCACGGGGAAAGGAGATTTGTGCAGGCGTATATTGTATTTTGATATTGTAATATTATTAGTACAATAGAAATCCGTACACGGGTAGAAAGAGAGAGAGAGAGAGAAAATGTAGTTTAGTTTCGAAACGTCTAAAATCTCTAGTACACTTCTGGTCGTCCTTGAGTCGTCGTTGGTGGCGGGTTTTTTTTTTTCATTTTCAACGACTTTACAGAGTAGTACGCGTTTTCACGTACACAATGTCATTCAATAACCTAGGAAAACGATTGATTTTGGACGTTTGGTGCGAATGACCTTGACCTTTGTACACTGTGTTATAATTGAAAAATCGAGTGTAATATTATATGATGTTAGAATAGAAGAAGCAATGAATTAATCTATTTAAAAAATAGTAATAATTGAAGTACATTCGGAACTTATTGTTATTAGTAGTCATGTAATTTTGATATTTTACCAAAGTATTAAAAATACGGTAGAAAAAAAACAATCTGTACTAAGAAAAGCCTAATTTAGACGATTCAAGAATATACAATAACATTAAATTGTGATAAAAATAATTAATTTCATTGTTTTTTTAATAAGTCATACGATTTAATTATCTACTATATTGATTAATGTTTAAAAATATGCAATACTCGTAAATAAGAAATGTAATCAGTAATAAATAAGTTTACGTTTTTCTACTCTACTTTGGAATTTGAAATTGATCATAGATCAATATATAAATAATATACATAATCAGGGCCGGTGCTGGCAATTTTTGACACGTAGGCAAATCTAAAATCATTTGATATTTTGATATTATAATATAATAATATTTTCGTATTCAATTCAAAATATGCCATCGTAGACCTGGGCCTACGTCGCCTACGCCTGAAACCGACCCTGTACATAATGTATCAAAATATTTGAAATAATTTCCTATACGGATAATTAGCGTTTATTAACTACTTATAAGTGATATTTAATTTTATGAAATGTCAGAATTGTAGATTATTATAGATAGTGGCATATTCAGACGCGATAATATAGGGCTTTATTTTAGCAAATATATTTATATTTTTCTATTTAACTACTTACACAAATCGTTGTTTGTGTAGTATAGATTGTAATATTAAAGTGTTTGCTATTTTTATTTGGGGGATTTTATATTTTTATTTAACAATGTTTGTTCGGAACAAATGAATAAGGTTTTTTTATTGATTTGAATTAATTTATTGACACATTTTTCCGCAGCCATGAAAAAGTACCAGCCTACCGATGCTACCACAAACCCAAGTCTCATCCTGGCCGCAGCAAAAATGCCACAGTATAAAGATTTGATATCTAAAGCTTTGAAATTAGCTGTTGCAACTGGAAAGTTAGTATGTTATAAGAAAAAGAAAAAAAATGCTTTGAAATGACAAATATTAATATTTATAGTTTCTACCTCTTCGGGTATTTGTTCTTGGTTGTAAATCATTGTGTTTAATGGGGTTTTGGAAGTCTGTTAAATCGTGTTTTTAATTACTATTGTACCGACAGGACAATTGAAGAGCAAACCGAAGAAGCCATGGATCATCTCGTTGTATTGTTTGGTACTGAAATTTTGTCACTGATTCCAGGACGAGTGTCTACAGAAGTCGACGCGAGGTGTTTATATTTCAACATTAAATATTATTTGTTTAATAAGTGTATTGTTGTAATAAATGGTTGTAATGATATTTTTAGATTGTCTTTCAACAAAGAAGCGAGTATCGCCAAAGCTATCAAGTATATTAAAATGTACGAAAAGGCTGGAATCCCCAAAGAACGCATACTTATCAAATTAGCTTCTACGTGGGAAGGTATCCAAGCAGCCAAGTCAGTATTAATTCTGTTAATAATCTATAATTGTTCAGTTGTAATCACTGAAGTTTTATGTACTAATACATTTTTAAATTGTTTTCAGAGTTCTGGAACAAGAGTACGGTATACATTGTAACTTGACATTGTTGTTCTCCCTTTATCAGGCCATTGCTTGTGCTGAATCTGATGTCACTTTAATATCTCCATTTGTTGGACGTATTTTAGATTGGTAAAATACATTTTTAACAATTTCATACCATTTATTGTTATTGAAAACAGTGTAATATTTTGTTTGTTAGGCACGTCGCAAATACCGATAAAAAGAGTTTTGAGCCATTGGACGATCCTGGTGTCCAATCTGTAACCAATATTTACAATTATTTCAAAAAATTCAACTACAAAACTGTGGTTATGGGAGCATCATTCCGTAATATTGGTAAATTAATAATTTTATTGTGCATTATAATATGTATTATATTTGTTGAATTAAATGCTATTGTTGTTTTTTTATTAGGCGAAATCAAAGCGTTGGCTGGATGCGATTTATTAACAATCAGTCCCAAGTTGCTCGAGGAATTGGAATTGTCCAACGAGCCGCTTACTGAATATTTGACAGTGAAGAATGGTAAACACTTACTTGAATTTGGAATTTTTTTTCCTTTTTGATCAGTAATTATTAACACAATATAATTAACTCTAGGAAAAGCGTCCGATTTGGAAAAAATCGAAATAAGCGAATCAAAATTCCGTTGGGAAATGAACGAAGACAAAATGGCCAATGACAAGTTATCCGAGGGTATAAGAAATTTTGCAGCTGATTCTCGTAAGCTCGAGAATATACTTACAAACATGTTGAACGAAATCAATTAATAAACGCACGACTATTGTGTGCGTGATATTGAGACGATTCTTAAGTTTTTGGGACCAAAATGTGACATTTCACATTTTCAAATCATTTACTATTGTTGCTATTATTAATATGAAAATTATTTGTATTGAGGAGAATATTTCAATTTAAAAAGAAAATTTTATTCAGTGTTTCTTTTTTATATTGTTACATCATTTTATTTATAATTATTGTGTTAGTTGTTGAATGATCCGTACGTAGTTTAAAAGTGGTAGTTTATTAAAAAAATATAATATTTAATAATAGGTATACATTTTTTACCAGTCATTTTACATTTATTTTCCTTCACGAAAACCAGTACTGATATTAATTGTTTTTTACTCTGCTCTATTTTTATTATTGTAATGGTTATAGTACAATTTAATGATTGTACGGACAAATTCATACCGTGAGATAAAATATCGAGACATTTTATTTGTAATTTAGTGAAGTAGTTTCCAATCAGCTTACAATGGTTAACCTTAGAACATTGATATTGTTGTGTTGTTTTTTTAAATAATAATAATCAGTTCTATGAAGAAAGGGAGATAATTTCGTATAGCAATTAAAAAATTATAAACAAGTCTTATTATTGTTAATGTGTTTAACACTGAGTTTTTGATAAAACTCAATTATATGCATTATATCATGTTTCAAATTATCTTTTTATAACTACTGGTTGATGTTCCCAGTTTTTAATAATATTTTTATGGGTCAGACGAGAACAGAATTTTCTCAGATTGATTTTTAAATTTATATTTTAATCTTTGTCGGTTCAGTGACCGAATTTTGCTTGAAAACATCGTAATTTACGTACTAATGAAATTCTCCACCAACGCTTATTTAATAAATATTGTAGTGTAGTTATTAGGACATAGATTAAAATTCCGGAAAGGCGGTTTTTATCCTTTTCTGGAAGTACCTTGTAGAGTTTGAAATCATGGTTAAGATTTAAAGGTGTAAGGTTTTATTAAAACCCTTTTTTTTTTTATTATTATTATTTACCAAGACATTTGTTATACACGTGGCTAAATGTTAAATTGTATTTTAACAGTAATAATTAAGCATTTATTTTCATTTTTATTCAAACCTTGTTACCAAGTATTTGAGAACAATAATTCTAAACAATTGAACTGTGTTAAACCCATTGAATTTGTGGGTATATATTGCGTGTGGAGTTTATCAGCCATAAAATTACTTAACTTAAATCGTGAAAAATTATATATATTGTTTACTTTGCTTTATTCTAGAGAAAAACAGGGTATTCTATATTTGATCGGGTGATCAGGACAAACACGAATTAGTCGAAAAAGGCTCATAATATTACTTGTAAAACAAAAGTATTACAGGTTTTCATTGAAAGAATCTAACTTATATATTTTTTATTTAATTTAAATTTGAAAATCTTATTAATAATAATTAATATTAAGCAGTGTGTGTATACCTATGTATTTATACAAATATGTTTATTATTATAATTTATATGTTGTATTGATCTGATTCTTCTAGACTCTTATAATTAAATTCCCAGTGCAAAAACTGGGAAAATAAATACACTAAAATATTGTGAACGAAGCACGTAAATAAAATGCGAGAACATCAACTGCCAACTTGTACTGTTTTTGAATAATAGTGTTTAGATAATATTTATTAATATGTGCTTGTGCTAAAAAAAAAAGTGTTCTAATATATACTTAGAAATGTGAACAAATTTTTTTAGCACATTTTTTTAATGTAAAACAAAATATAAAATAGTCGTAATTTTACATTTCTGTATAATATATACTCTAGCAGATTAATACACAAAAGCAGAATCCAAGGAACAAAATATAAATCGAGCTAAATTTAGCTGAAATCAAGACAGATATACTTGGTTGTAAATTAAAAAAATATACTTATGTGTATCACACCGAAAACAAAGATTAATTTATATAATCAAAAACCAATAAAATAATAATTTTATAAATATTATCGCAAAAAATTAATAAAATACAAAGTAAAATAACATAAAAAAAAAAGGTTTTGTAGAGCTATATACATTTTCTATGTAAATCTTTTCTACTAGAAAGAGTGTTTCAATCATAACTTACGTACTCATTTTCTGGTAGGTAGGTATACCAGATTTTCCTGGTACTTTGGGTAGGTTAAAAACGACAAAAACGCGATTTCGTCAAAATTCTTTATTGTATTTCTCCGGCATTTCGAAAATGACAGTCCTAGTGTCTTGAAATTTACACCGAAAATGTAACTTTGCGGTATGGTGTGTACGTGAAGAAATTTTCAAAAAAATTTCAATTTTTAGCTATTTATATAGCAATTATTAGGTGTTGTGTTATTCGAGTCATAAAAGAGGTAATTTTAGGGTTTTAAGGGCTGAAAATGTTGTAGGACACAGGTCCTCTACGTTACTTATTCAACTGTACTCGAAATATCTTGACAATCCTGCGAGTCACGATTTTCCGACAAAGTGTGTATTACACCGAAGCTCCGCTAAGGATCGTTTTATTGAACGCAATAATGATATCTATCGTCGCTTTCAAATTCGTTATATAGTATAATAACAAAATTGTATCGTTTTTTAAAAATCTTTTCCTTTCCTTTTTAATGTGCTCTTTTTTGGACGGAGGTTTTAACCGGAAAAATCCTCCGAGTGAACGCGACTAGTCGTCGATTAAAAAGAAAGAAAGAAAAATTTTTTAGGAATAATAATATTCGCATTTGAGCGTTTTCACCGTTAAAACCCGGTGAATTTTTCGCGCTGAGAACTGATAATATCGTTTGGACGCGAATAAATTATTAAATCGTTATTGATTGACCGCGCGGTTATTTGCGTGGCACGTGGGCCGTCTATGGCAAGTCGCTGGGGACTTGATTGGCGAGGGAGATATTTTATTTTTCGATATCCGATATATATTCGTCCAGATGCGAAGAAAACCATTATCGCCACTAGACACGCGCTTTTAAAAACCGGCCGTTTTGTACTCGGAGAAAAAAGCACTTGTATATTATATAGTATTACTATTAATTATCGTTGGATCGGGTATTACATATTATATTATATTGTTTTTTTTTTAATGAAATTCATATTCCCATATGCGCGCGCCTTCGATTTTATTCGGTCGGTCAGCTTTAATAACTATTACTGCCATAATAAAGAACGTATTATAATACAGTTTTATAAAGTGTATAATATATAATATATATTATAGTGGTCAATTTTATACTTGTTTTTAGAAACGCGATGCGAAATAAATAGCTGGTAACACTGTTCTACAAATTTTATCAAAAATATATAACGAAATACACAATTTTTTTAAAGTTTTCTTGAAAAAAAAAATGAAAATATAAAAATATATTTCAAAAGTAGTGTGTACAAAATATTTCGTCAATATTTATGTTACATATAGCGTTAATACATGAAATACGTTATTATATCTATATAATAACACTAGTTATTATAGTATATAGAATTTCCAAATATGCTCTTCAATAATATATGGATTGCACAGTTCCATTAGATATAATTAGAGTATGGATTTTAAAGCAATAAAAAACTAAAGAAAAGCATTAAAAAAAAGCAATTAAGCTGTATAAATCTTCCAAAAAAGCTTAAAAAAAGCATTAAAAATGGGTTTTTAAAAGAAAAAAAATTATTTATCACAAAAAAGTATTAAAATTATTTATTAGTCCATTAAATTATTTTTTTTAAAAAAAGGTACCTATTATAATAAATTTATTCACAAGCCGGCTTCCTCGAGTTTTCCTTCTTCCACAATTATTAATCTGTAAATTAGATTTATTCTATTTAAGATAATTTATAAAAAAATTAATTAATTAATAGTTACAAAATGATAAATATATCCATAAATCAAACATAACGAGATAAAATCGATTGAGCCAGCCATGACCTTGGAACACATTATATTATAATATAAAAATAAATATTAACACTTTAAATACGTTTATTTAAAACACATTTTGAAAAAATGTAACTTAAAAGCAAAAAAAAGTACTCAAAGTACCCAAAAAGCATTAATATACAAAAAAAAGCAAAATAAAATATCGTGCATTTTATTCTTAGTAGTATAAATCGAATTTGTAGCTGACATAGCTTCGTTTTAGAGGAATAGAAAAAAAAAAGCAAATGCCTTCAAAATCCGTACTCTAGTTATAATATACAGAATAACGGCTGAGGAAATGACCAATAATTTATCATCTCGTATGGTTCGAATTGTTACAATAAAAGGTAACAACGTTATCGGAACGTTAGGTTAAGGTTATTAAGGTTAACGAAGGTTAGGATAGGTTCCAAACATTTTAATGTATAGGTAGTTAATTTTAAATATAGTTTGAATTTTAATGTGTTATACTTGAGTGTGAATTGACGTTAGATGCGTAAATTATTTTTTTTAATTTAACATTTATGTATTTAAATACCTTCTTCAATAATATATATATTTTTTGAATGTACTGTATATTACATTGGTGTTTAACAATTACAACGGATAGTTTATATAATACCTAATTAGTATACAGGATATAACTAGTTTATTGATGTATTTTTGGGTTTATTCAATATTTTAACTGAAAATGTTCGTTATATTATATAGAATAACGGAATTTCATATACATTAATAACGCTGACATACTTTATATATCATTAATCGTACACTGACAAAACGAGTAAACAAATCGTCTCGTTTTCCGTCCAATTTGAAAATTTATAAGTATCATACAACACTTTATATATAGTTGTGCTGTGGAAAAGAAAAAGCTGCTACGAGAAATACTAAACAGATTTACTGACGACTATCGACGGTTGCGATATTGGTTAATACGAGTATAACGCATAAATCAAGAATTATTGAAATTATACATAAAAACATATATTTTTTTATTCGATTATTTGAGCTTAATATAATTATAAAAAATAATTTAAAACGTATAAAAAATAATTATTAGGTATTATAAATTAATTTAGAAAAGAGAATAAGAACTCATTTCAGTACCTACTCGAGGTGCATATAAAATATATATTTTTTCCTATCTTAGAAAACAATTTTGTTTCTTCCTGATTGGAAATGTATGATCAAATAATGACCAAAATAATAATAATCGATTGTCAAATACGTCTTATAAACACTGTAGCGATCGCGCCATTCTTTCTGATCTCACGCTGATCATTATGGCATTATATTACCAAATTAAAAAAATAAAAATAAATACATTTATAAAATAATTTATATTGAATAACTTTCATTTTGTATTACTATACGAATGGCGAAATACATGTATAAGTGCCTATATAATAAAATTAAAAATTCGTTTGTATATCACGCGATTATACAACGCACGCACGGTAGAAACTGCGCAGGAAAGTTAATAAAATAAAATTGCAAATAGTATATATGTCCGTATATTTTTCTCGTGGACCACCATAATAGTATAACATATATAAAAAATTCGAAATTTTAAATCGTCGAAATTGAGTTCACAAAAATTTGATTGCACCATCGTTTTTAAAAAAAAACATCTATCGAAAAGAAAAAAAAAATGTTACGTGAAAAAAAAACAGGATTGTTGAAAAATTCCAAAACCTGATTTGTCAAAAACACGTCATTATTCGATTTTTTTCTTTTAAAGGAAAAATCGAATTTGCTTGTCAATTTATAAGTATACGCGTATACATAAACTTACAATTCTGTGAAAGTGTTGGGCGTGTGAGCCGCGTACTTAGTCAAGGTTCGAACCCTCTCGGTCTAGACTTCAGATTATAATGAAGTCTCTGGGGAATCGCTTTTTATAGGATATATCATTATTTAGTCGTCGACGCGTAAATGCGTTCTATAAGTATCGCGCGTAAAACCGTCTAAAACCCTTGTAATGTTTTGAAGTCCCAAAAGCGGTTAGGTATTCGTATATTATAATCTATACGCGCGTAACACTTATATAAAGTGTACATATGGGGCTTAAAATTGTGTACGAAACGAAAAATTAAATCTGTAGTAATAAAAAAAAAATTGAAATTTGGTCTCGAGTTCGAGAATTTCCAGTATTAAATATTGTTCCAAAGCGATTTATTGAAAAAGCGATTTTCGTAAAAAGAGGAGTGTAGTACTTAACGTTTATTTGCGTATAATTTTATACAGTTAGTACTACCTAATCTAATGACGCGGGTGTTGAAACGCGTTGTGTTTGTGCAGTGCGAAAAAACGAAAAATTTAGGTTTTGTTTACGACAGTAATATGTACGGAGTGTTTTTTTTCTGCCATGCGCCAGCGTCGATATCTGGCAAGATTTAAAAATAATTATTGCATTTTTGCATTTTTTTTTTTTTATATTCGTTACGTTAAATTATTTATACATTATTACGTATTACCTATATATATATATATATATATATATATATATATATATAAATGACTTATTACCAAAAAGTTTTACTGTTTAGTGAATTTTTTGTTATTTTCACATTAAATGTTAAAAACTTAAACAGACAATTCGTCGAAATGTCTATAAATATTATAAACATTATTCGAATTTAGCGACGTGCACGTGTATAAATATTAATTATATCGTATATACGAACCAAATTTTGTCGAAAAATGTTTTAAATTAAATTTTAACGTCAACAGTTTATAATGGAAAACCATTCGGAGAATGACGTAAATATAAAATTATAAAAAATTATTATCCGTGTAATATACTATTTTACGAGAACGTCGCATTTATATAATATATATATATAAAAAAAAAAAAAAACGGAAATGAAACTGTTGCGGAGCTGATAGCCGATCGACTATGCTATAGTATATAGTAGCTGTACGGCTATGACGATGACGGTATATATAATAATTATTCATCCGATTAAAGCAATATATTTTAAACACAGTCTTGTCACACAACCCGACCAACTTTGATCGTGCGAAACAGCTGCAGCTTCAAAGGAAACCCACTGTTGGTAATCACTGCAACAATATTATAATATTCTAATCATGGCGTGAATACCGATTAGATAGCGGTTAGACGAAACTCTGTTTCTTCAGTTGTTCTTTGCAGTTGACCGGCGCTTTTCTTAAATGACTGCAGTGGCATCACGTGCAGCCTATGTGCGTGTGTTTGTGTGTGCATAAGTGTGCAATATAATGCTAATCAGTAACATTACCCTGTCTGACCTAAAATCACGTAAGGCCCTTTCATACACTATTTATAAGAGACAGTTAGTTCGTTGCGAATTCCATTCATTGCAGGACTACGTACGACCACGTGACGCAGCCATATATTACGGAGAAAAGAGGCAATGTTTAGAACCGCACTGACAAAGCAATCTATACACCCAACCTGAGGAGCACAGCAAAGGAGCTGGTGATATCAAACTTTGAGCGCACATTGAGGAATGACGTAGAGATCGGGCGACATAAGGTATTACAAACAGCAGTTTTGTGTCCATCTTCCATGGAATGTTGTGTAGGTCCGTACTTTATTGCAGACTTCGAAATGGGTACGGCCGATGCGGTATCGTGACGTTCGAATGTGATCTAACGAACAGTTCTACGTGGTCATGACAATCAAACCACGCATCATATATCGTATATCCATGTACCATAATGTATCGTATTTGTAGAGAAAGTTCAGCCAAGGCTTTGAAGGGACAAATAAATAAGTAGCCAACTAAAACGAAGGTTTTTTTCTTCGTAAATTAAACGTACTCGATCGTCTAACACTAATATTGTATTAGTCACTTAAATTCAGTATTATTATTAATAGGAATTACGTTAAAATAATTATACTGAAGTTTTATATAAAGTACATTTTGTTATACCCGCTTCGACTGTTTTTAAAAACCTTACTGCAGCGTCGTTCCTTTGCGGTTGTTATTATATTATTGTTCAAAAGGCCAAAAACCTTCAGAATTGTCGGAACATTCAAAGAGCGTGTAAATATTTTAGTGAAACGTGTAATGATGTATATAAGTGCGTATATTATAAGAGGCGCACAGCAGCCAAAAGCGAGTGTAAACTCTTGGGTGGTGCGATTATTATATACAGTGGACGCGCATGTATACGTAGAGTATTTAGTGGTAAAGTATATGGGTATTATATATACATTGTCGGCGAGGACATATTATTTCTTTTTTTTTGTGTGTGAATACTATATGCGGTATACACCCGTCGTACTGTATGACAATATAATATGTCGTTGCCTTTGATGTTTCGCGCGATCTCTGGTCGAAAGGTCTACTCGTCACACATCGGCGAGTAAGTATATATATATATTTGCTGCGCAGAAAATACAGGTGTTGTTCGATTTTGGATTTTTGACACGCCGCAGCGCCGCAATTATGAGATCTGAGAAATGATGAGGTCTGAGGCTCGTGTATGAGAAATCGTTTCGAGGCGGCCGTTTACGATTTTTTTTTTTCTATAAACTACCACGGTTTTCTCGTACTTTTTTTCATATTTATACACTGACGTTACATCATAATATTATACACTATTTAATAATTTTATTTTACTATATATTTCTATAAAATTGCATTTTGCCATAATAAATAATTTTAAATTATACCGAACGTGAAATGTTTAGCACCTGTATTTTATCTTGTATACGGCGATATTAAAATAAATACAAAACCATTATAACCGCGCTCTAATAATATTATAGGAATAAAGTAATTTTGAAGGTTTTTTTTTTGTTTGTAATTTCATCTTTTACAGTACTGGAATTTATGTAGTCTCGTCGGGCGTTTATACGTATATCACCCTAAACGTGTTATTGATTTTATTCGGAAATCGAATCATACAAATAATGGTCCAAAATCAAGAATGCGCGCGTGGCGGGTATATTATACTAAGAATTGTGGTAAAATAATAAATCTGCACATACTTTGTCGTCGTGTTAATGTAAGTTGTGTCAAGTCATAGATTTTTCATTAAAAAAAATTATATGGGGAATATTATATGTATCCCTATTCCCAACAATGACGCCATTCTATATAGGATTACCAGATCCGTTCCGGATTCGTCTGTAAGACACTGCCGATTTTCAAATAAGTGCCCCGGTGTCCCGAGGACGTGTCTCCGGAAGAGTGAAATGTCCTGTCAAATTTTAGTTGTTATAAAATACCGTTTTTAACTCGATGAAAAAAATTATCACAGTATAAATGTTTAATAAAACTAAAATAAATAGACGGATAAAAAAATCGGTAATTTTTATTATTAATATATGCGATGTCTAAGCCAAATAATATTTTACTTTTGACGAAGGAATGTTTTTCCAATGATTTAATAGATTTTCGAAAAAAAATTTTTCATCACCAAAATAACGAGTAACATTTATCTTCGATAGAAGATATAAATGATTATTTATTTTCAGCACATTGCAGACAAACAAGAATTTTCTATATAGTTATAAGTTATAGTTTTGTTTTGCCCGATTCAAATGCAGCTGTGCAGGAACGTGTACTTTTTTTTAATGAACAACACACGGGCAAATCCGAGAAATAAACTCGATATAAAAACGGTAAAAGTTTCTGCGTTATTATTAAAGCGAGCTTTAATAATCAATCTCGCGGAGAATTCTACGAGCAATTATGTTGAAAAACAATATAGGTTGTTGGAAAAAAGTTCACGTATTAAATATTTGACGAAATCTCAAGAAGCTGCAAATTACTCGGAAAAATTCCGAACACCGATCAATATATTATATAAATTTCGGCCCAAACACCCTATACTGCGCAGATATTTAAATCGACATAATTTAAAATGTAATAAATAAATAATTTTTAATAATTTCAAATTACTATTGCATTATTATACTCGTACGCTATTTATAATAATAATAATAATAATAATAATAATAATAATAATAATAATAATAATAATAATAATAATAATAATAATAAATTGTACCTATATAAAATAAGTAATTATTATTTATTTTTGTGCGTATAATTCCCGAAGAAAATAAGGGATATTGTAATTGGAAAAAAAAATTTAATCGTTGAACAACCGCGGCCTTCATTCTTTAGTAATAACACGAATCTGCGACATCAGTCTTATCCTTCTCAATTATCCCCATTTATCCTTAGAGCGTTCACGTTTCTATTATTTTCTTAATTCCCTCAAAATTCCTTTTAATACACACCACATTCTCTCTTCACAATCTCCTATACTGTCATCCTCGCCACCTTATCCTTTTTTCATAAATCCGGGCTGCATATATAAATTTTTTAATTTTATTCTTTTGTATCTTAATCGTCGAAACTAATTGTTTGTGTGAACAAAGTTTCAATAATAAAAAAAAACACGTATCTTGATTTGGAAGCCCTTGAGATAGTTGGAGACCAGTACGGTACCGAATGGCGTAACTGTCCTAGGGCAATTCACTTAAATCCAGTTTTTCTTTAAGCGGTCGTGTTTTCGATTACAATTCGATTTGAATTATAAACATTAAAATATTAAAATATAAAATTTGAGTTACAGTTAAATTCGCAAATATTAAAAACATTAGCGTATTAAAATATTAAATATTTAAACAGTAATAAGCGCGTCAAAAACTGTACGTTTAATATTAGGAACGTATTAATCGTGATAAAATCTTATTGTCCACGGTAATAACTATTTTTTTTAACATCATATAACTTTTTACTCCGTGCGCTTATTGTTTTAGATTCTGAGCGGAGCGAGGAATGTATGTGTATTACAATGATGTCTGTACCCAAAACGTTTACCAGAAGAAGTGCTCCGATCTTTTCGTGCAGCACCTTTTCTTGAGTGCAAATCGCGTCAAATTTGTACTTGAAAAATGTCATTTTTCGATTTTCTCAATACTTTTTTCAAAAGTCAGGAAAAACTATCAAAAACGACATAAAAGCGTTAAAAACGCAATTTCGTCAAAATCGATTGTCGTTTATTTCTTCGTTTACACCGAAGCTCCGTTCAGAATCGTTTTATCGAACGCAATGATTAATCATTAATAATTTATAATAAAAACAAAATCTTTATCCAAGTAATTCACTTAAGCGATATCCACAACACCCCGCGGCTCGCTACCCTTTTTATTTATACGCGGTACCGTGGTAAGTATTCTCATTTAAAAAAAAAAAACAAATTCTACACGTATATATTTTAAATTTTGATAAAAAAAATGATTGCGCAAATTATATAGTTTAATCGTACTGCCCCCCGGGCCCTTTCCCATCATCATCTATACGCCACTCGCGGACTCGTACATATCCCGAAGCCCAGAGTATATACTTTGCCGCGTGTAATATACGCGCGTATATATAAAATATTATTTTATACGCAATGTAGTCGGCGCGCCCCCGAGTATTATTGCAGTATATAGCGCGGTGACGATGACGAGGGGGTGTAATGCGCGCGCGCCTATATACAATATTATACAATCGTTAAGCTGGTATTGAGCGATGTTTTCATTGGACCGTGAAAGATACAATCTTCAAAACCGATGCGCGCGTATGTGCGCTCGCAAAGGGACGGGTGCGACGCGCGGAGCGGACGGCTACAGGACGGCCGGGCGCGCTGCAGTACACCCCGCGGGCGTATATATATGTACTGGTGCACGCGATCCCTGTTCCGACGGTGTTTATGTATATATATATATGTAACACATATACACTTCTTTCTCCCCCCCCCCGTCCACCCTTACCACTCCGAAGGGATTTTGTGCGCGCGCGACCGTCGGACAAGGGGAGGGTGCGTATACATATATATACACGCAACAGCTGCGAAATTTCAAAACTGACGCCATTTTGATTTCGCACGCGCCGCGGTTGCTTCCCCTATAACCGTGCAGCTCCGCGGCGTGCAGTAGGCGCGATTCTTCCCCTCGCGCCGTCGCCGCAAGCGCACACAACTGCTATCGCCGCCGCCGCCGCCGCTGTTGCAGTCCCGGTGCTGCAGTCGTGTATACCGTTTTTTAAACACCAGTGTGTGTGTGTGTGTGTGTTAATTGATACGAGAGAAAAAAAAACAAATTACTTCGAAAACTCCGTCGCTCGTTTCGCAACGTTTCACCCTTTTTTTTTATATATATATATATATATAATATGTTCTCGTATATACATAAATATAGAAACGCCGGAGTTTACTCTTTCAATTAAATTTTTAAATGAAATTAAAAACAATTTTGTGAAAAAAAAAGAGAGTGCACGAAAAAAAAATATATGAAACCATCTCTCATCCTCACGCCCGGTGCGTGCAACGAAATTGAATTAAACGAGCGCAACGACGCGAAACGACACTATATGTGTATATACGTATATACGCGCGGAGTATACTTTGAGCGATTGTTGCGAAATCCGAGGTCGGCAGACCGTTTAAATATATAATATAATAATATTATTAAACTTACTGTTTTTTCTCCACTACTACACGAATATTCGTCGTCGACTGATCTTTTTTTTTTTTTCTCAAAAATTTCCGTATTTTTTTCGTTTTTCCATATATATTTTGTATATGTATAATACAATAATATATACGCGTTCGCCGTAACGAAATTGTATCGTCTTTGCACGAGATAATTTTTTATTTTTATTTTTTAAAACGCGAAAAGAACATATAATATAATATATGAGCGTATAACCTAACGTGTTCAGCTGGGGATGTCAAATATTTTCGCTCAGAAAAAGCGCATAGGGAATATTTTTATATATAAAAAAGTTTTTTTTCTCGCCATTATCAAAAAAGAAAATTATAAATATAGTAAAATAAACGATTTATTTGCCTGTAGGGTGTATGTGGGATTATGTGACGATATTATTACTGACTATATAATACATTTTTTTTACTATATTTATTTTTGTTTAATCATCACTATGGCCGGTTTCACCAATACTATATATTGTTAAATACACTCTAACACCGTGCGTTAGTTAACAATTTGTTTAAATTTAACATCTGGTTAAATTAAATAAGTTTCACCGTTACATTTTTATTGTTAAATTAACAAAATGTTATTTGGGTTACCGTAACGGTTACCTTGATTCCAACGTTCTCATTGGTTATCACGAAATGTGATAACCGATAAGTGATAATATAATATAAAAAATTGGCGATTTATAACCTAATGTACTATTGTGGATCTATATGGCATTTTAAAATGCCGATTAAATTACAACAAGCTGATTTCGGATGATTAACTATTGACAACGTGTCAAGGTCAACAAATCTAGGTGAAACCTAATTTTCACTAACTAATTGTTAAATAGTGTTTTTATATAAAAATAAAATATTAATTACATATAGTTTTTACGATTTATAAATATAATATTTAATCGACGAAGAAAAAAATATGTGTAATTTTGTTAAACGCGCGTGTATACTGCAATAGATTATACATAATATATTTATTGAAAAATAACGCGTTTTATCGATTTGAATAAATCAATACGCATGTATGTATAAAATATTTTATTTTTCGAAATAGCTGTATAAAAACATTGTATAATTGCCATCATTCTCCGCGGTTGCTATTAATATAGCTTATAATATTATTAGCTAATATTCTCAATTTTCTTTTTTTACAGATAATTATTAGTATACGCGTAGTTAGATTAGAAGTTAGGTGGTCGAATTTTATAGTTCTAAAAAAAAATAAAATATACAAAGTATTCGATAAACTATATAATACCTATAATATACTATTATTATTAGTTTGATATTGAATTCATATTATAAATATTATTGTAGTAATTATTATTTATTTATTTTTCGGTAAAACGGGTGCTATGTGTATTTCATTTAAAATATTCGCAATTCCGAAATATTATTACGCTAAATACATAAATACGAGTATATGTATAATATACTGCGTAATGTAACGTTGATTTTTGCCATAAATATACGTCGTTATGTGTACATATAATATTAAATCGGAATAATAAATAATATTTATTAATAATTTTTATTGATGAAAACGATGTGTATATAACGTTTTTGTGGGCTATATTCGAAGTAAAATGTATAAAACCCGTTGTACCGTTTAACAGTAATAATAATAATACGGGGAAAACGAGAAACAGATAAAAAAAAAGAAGGAAATTATTAGTTTTTTCCCTCTAGTTTATAATTATTATATTATACAATGAAAACACGCGTTAACGACAATTATTATTTCGCGTTATAATATTATTATATAAGTTTTGTTGTTTTCACGGAGTTTTGTAACCTAATCGATTTGTTATTATATATATAAGTATATACCTTATTTATATATATATATATATATATATTATATATTATATATATAAATATTAAATCGAATTAATACAGCGTCGATTAAATTTTATTCGACGATATTGTGTGTCGCGCAAATATTCTCCGAACAGACGGATTCTTTTTGTTTTTTGTTTTTCACTGGAAACGCTGAGTTTTTTTCATATACATATAAAATCATTGTTTTCTTACAATATTTTCAAAAAAAAATAGAAATATATATATACAGCTAGTGTGTTTGTACTTTCTTTTATATTATTGCGATAATTGTCACAAATTCACAATAATATTCTATATCCCTACAATAACTATATATAGGTACTTATAAAATTGTTTTTTCATTTACAACGCGTGTTATTTTATAAAAGGAATATTAAACAGATTTTTTTTTTTTTGTTAGAACTTGGCAACGTTTGAATTTTAATTGCTTCATCTATGCTGAGATTTAGGTGTTTAATATTTTTAATTCCATACATTTTTGCCACGAAACATTATAATATGTATTAGTCACAACAGATGATATTGTTGAGTGTTAATCTAATCTATTAGGTATGCGACTCATGAACTATCATTAACTATATGATATATGGTTGGATAAATTACACGTATGACTAGCATACATTTAAGCGCTATATTTTTTATTTATTCAGATATTCAGATATAAAACAAATTACAAAACCAAAAATATTTTTGAAATTTCACGGAGTCGCTAATTGGCGTTTTTTTCTAAATTATAGGCAACAGACTATAATAATTGTCTATATATTTTTTTGAAAATTTGTTTAGTAAAAATACGAATTTTTATTATTTTAGCTATATTAAATTTGAAGAAAGCCAATTTAAAGACTTTATAATTTTATGGACCGTAGTTCGATGAGTAAACTTCAGCTAATCTCATTAAAAGATTACAAATAATAATGGAGTGACGGACATGACGCATGTCCGTTATTTTATTATTATTTGTGGAAAAATGACGTTTCCCTTTCCGTTGTGTCGGCCTGCAGATAACTATATAATAATTGTGAAATAACGTCACATGCCTATATATATTAGCCGTACACGTGATCAGCTTTTTTTGAAGAAGCGAGTAGTATAATTCTTAGGAAATTAAAATTATTATTATTAAATTAACGTTTAGATCATTATTTATTTTGTTATAACAAACGGGGTATTTTTTAAATATTTTAAAAATTATTGCTACGGGGATGGATGTTTGTTACTCTTTCACATAAAAACTACTGAATGGATTTTAATGAAACTTTACAATAATATAGCTTATACATCAGAATAACACATAGGCTACAATTTATAAAGATATTGTGTGAATTGTCCAAAATATCAAGTAAGTAGGAAAAAATCTAATATCTGCGAGCTATTCTGGCGTGCGCTGCCAAAACCGCTAGAGTTACACATATGTAATGTATGATGGAAATGTTTATCTTAAATAGTCCTACAAAAAAGCCCGCCACAGTATATAACTATATCTTATGTGTAAGCCGTTATAGCCAAAATAGTGAACCATATAACTACAATGAAAATTGATTATTTATTTCAAATGCACATTTGATAGTAATAAATTGATTCCTAAATGAAAATAGATACTTTTATCGCTTCTGGTATTTAAAGTAGATAAAATATTACTTTCACGCTATATCATTTGGACAAATATTTTAATAGTTATGACGATGACAAACCGAGTGCGCGATACTATACGGTGCGGTCCAGCGGCACGGCGCCGCCGGTGGTGACGGGCGAACGGGGCGGGGCGGAAAAGTCTGCGTGTTTATGCTGAAGGAAAAAAATCGTTAAATATAGTTTATAGGAGCATACTGCAGTAGCTACCTATAGGCCTATGATTAGGGCTCTGCAGTGCTTATAGTTACCGTATTTCTTATGTTGACAATATTGTTACCTACGTCATTATATTATAGTGCGACTGTAACATCTCAATATTGTCAGGCTGTTATATTTTTCAAATGCGACCCAAAAATTATTTATGTGATAATTTTAATGTCATATAATGTTAGTTCTTTTCTACGTCACGCTAATATAAGCTTCTCGAAATACTAATCCTGCGCAGACCAAGTCGCGGGCACCAGCTATTTATAGTAAAAAAAAATACAAATCTTTGCACGGGCAACGCCGGGCGGGACAGCTATAGTATTATTATAATACAATATACGTCGTTGTGAAAACGATATATTTGTATATTTATAGGGAGAGAGAGAGAGAGAGAGAGAGAGAGCACAAAAAAAGAGTATAATATTTTATAATATTCTATAACAGTCGTCCGACGCGTATCTGGCGCGCGATGACAAATAATTCGTGAACGAGCGCGGTTTATTTTTCGTAAAGACCCGTCAAGAGTATATACACACAATACGAGTAGGTACATATCGCACGCGCGTGCGCCGGCGGCTCTTTGTTTTTTGTCGTTTCACGCGTCGACGGACATATTCGCAATATATGCGACACACGGACGAGAAATATAATATTATAACGTATAAAAAAAAGGCTAGAAAACGGCCACCCATCTCCCGGCCCCGGCCGTGGACATTCCGCGGGCGGCGGGCCACGTGTCCGAGCACGTGCAGCGCGAAACGCACGCGCGCCACCGATCAACGGCCGATGCGTGGTGCGTGGTGCGTGGTGCGTGGTGCGTGTGTGTGTGTGTGTATAGAGTATGACAAGTTAATTTGATGTGAAATCAAACCGGCTTTCTGCACCTACACCCCTCGGTCCGTGTATATCTCCTATATTTTTCATCTCCCTCTATAACCCGTATAACGGCGTACGGGAAGGGTATATATATATATATATACGCGTATATAAAAGGGCGGGAGTGGGCGGTGGTGGTATAAAAAAAAAGAAAGTTTTCACACCGAAAAACGATAGTCGGTGCACGCGTCCGACAATAATTTTTACACGTGTCCCGGCCGGTTCTTTTATGCGTGTTTTATAATATTTCGCGCGCGATACACACACACACACACAGAGTATCGTTTGCAAACGCGCGCGGCAACGATTAATAACAATGTGTGTGTGTATAAATAAATAAATTTTTTTTTTCTCTCTACACTCTCTAAAAAGGGACGAGATTTGACGTCTCAATATATATATAGAGAGAGGTTAAGGGTCCGCCGCGCAAACGCGTGTCCCGTTTATTATAATATTATATATTTGTTTTGATTTGACACGTCCTTCCTTATTTTTTTTTTCTCCTTTTTGTTTTTCCCCATATAATATTATTATATACGAACAATCGTATCGTTTCGGGGAAAAAAAAAAAAACAAACGTCGCCGTCGGGTGGCGATGAAGTCGTTGACTGTATCAAATTAAGTATTAAAAACTAATATCGTATATATTATAATATATATAATAATCGCGTTGGGCCGGGGTATCGGATTATAATAAACGCGCGCGTGCATTAAATCGTTGACCGTCGCCGTGACGGACAGCGAGGCGTTTCGTCGCGCGATACGCGTTTCTCATAATATTTATTTATTTTTATTGTAACGCATTATAATACGCGTATAATAATAAGAATAACGTTATTGTATAATGGGAAACCGGACGGGGAGAAAAAAAAGTCAAACGACCTATAATAACGTAAAGCGTATATATAAATTCAGTGGCGTATTATATATTATGTGGCGCGGGTTTCGAGTTGAAAATCTCCTAACCAAAAGGTCAATTTATAGTAACACGCACGTTTATAACGTCGTATACTGTTGCAGTCGACAACGAAATCCAACTAATCTCCTCCAGTTTATTTCGAGTAAATTTTATCAAAAAAAAAACATAGTGTAAGATTATATTATATAGTGAAGATCAGCTGCAGGAAATCGGAAACACTTGAGAATACATCAAATGTACTGGCCGGAAATAACGCAATAAAACCCGAAAAAGTCCGCGCGATCACCGTGATTTTTTTTTTTTAACATTCAAGCGTACTAAAATCGTATCGGCACAATATATTTGCGTTTATGTATACTATATAATCACGCGTATACTTTGGTAAAATTTGAATAATTATATTTTTAAAAAGCTTATGGAATTTCGGTTCAACCGCGGCATTAGCATTTTTAGTATGAAAATTTTTTATTCCTACAGACATTTAAATTTTGACAATTTTTAATCCTATTATACATTCGGATTAGTTTCACTATATAATTTATTGCAAAATGTCCAGTGTATGAACCGCGCGGTATACGCAATAACGACTTGAACATTTTCCAAAGAACAACTAATATATGAAAACACGTGGCAACTGCAGTACAATAACGACATTATTTTCAGTCAGAAAGAGGTTATAGGACGGGCAGTACAGGGCTCGCCCTATCCCCATTAAGAAAGTCACGGAAAACGAGCCAGCGGGGAAAAGACCTGCGAGAGGCAGACCTCGGCATAGATGGTACGCGCGGATATACGGTTGGGAAAGATCTATCAGTATACGTCGCTGCATGATGATGGGAGCGGTGTTGGTAGTGGAAGAGCGTGTATTGGAAGCGGCGATGGTCTTAAACGGGCCGTTATGAGCCCGACAAGAAGAATATATAATTTATACAGTGTCTGAAAAAAAAAAAAATGTTTTTTCTCGTTTAAACCAAACAAATTTATTACGAGCGAAAAATAAAATGAAAATCGAGGTGGGCTTATTAAATCCCCCATCGAGTTGTTATAACGTACATAAAAAAAAAAAAAACGCATACTTAACGTATAATAATCGATCATTTTCGTTGAGAGTAGAAGCGGAAAAACGGAAAGCGTTTTATACGCGATTTCCAACGGAAAACGCGCGCGGCGATAAGTGATGATGGTGAAAAGGCGAAAGAAAACGGGAATTTCTGTGGGGGAAAATGCGTATATTTACGGTCCGATACACACACAACGGTACATGTGCTCGTACATATATATAAGTTTATAACCGTTAAAGTCTTTACTGCGGGATGTTTTTTTTTTTTTTATTATTATTATTATCAATATAACATACGTATATGAGCGCGCGCCGCGGGGGGATGATGCCGAGCGATCGTATAACTTTATTATCGGTCTCCGCGCGGACTTATATAACTATTACTATATATATATATATATAAATGCGTGCGTATACGCGCTGCTATATTATATGGTATAGTTATGCCTCCGAGTGTATTATTACATAACGTATACAAGACTTATATTTATTGTATTGTATATACGCACTGCACTTGTATATACATATATATATATATAGAAATAATTCTGTACGGGTGTATAGGTACACGAGCGAAAAGGGCGACATCAAAGCGTTCGGTATATAGGTCCCCGGGGGGTGTATTATTATTGTGTATACCGCGGGGCTATAATATATCTGCAGCACATCGCGCCGTATATTACACACAGTTTGCGGTCGCGCGCTTAATCTAATATAATATCTCGCGTTTTGCCGGTGGTTTGAGACTTTGCCGCGAGTCTCCTCGGCCGCTAAACGCATTACAATATAATATAATATTATATATATATATTATACTCAAATACAATACACCGCGCGTATGATATTATGTAATAACATTATAGATCCACTTTAATACAGTTATATGTGACGACTACGATTTTACGTTGTGTACAGACCGCCCGCCGCGACGCGCTTTTTTCGCACCGTTCACGGACCGCCGCGTTTTATTGCGCGCCGCCGTGCAGTGCGCTTTCGCCGGTCCGCCGCGGTCTTCGGCCGACAGCCGCGCTCGTCATCTGTTTCGCATAGCGCATTTTTACCGTGTGAATTTCTTTTGAATTATATTTAATTAAAAAAAAAAAAAACCCGAAAGCGAATTTGAAAATTTAAAATTTTTTACTATATACCGCGGAAATACTATAAAAAAATATACCGCGCAGGCTCATATATTATATAAACGATTAAAACACACTATATGTACTGAAATATTTGTCTCGGCCTGCACTATATATATATATATATATATAATAGCATCGCGCCCAACGTTCCTTTATTCCAGTTTAATAACAGCGAAGAGTTCAAAATTATTATTTATATACGTCGCAATTATATATATATATAGAAATAGACTCGTCGCCGGCCATATATTATTATCAACGTAATAACCTAAACTAAACGAGTGATTTCATAATTTTTATTACTTATACGAAATTATAAGAGCATATAACAAATAAAAAATAAAAAAATAAAAAAATTAACCGAATTCGAATTAATACGTATATATATAGTTGACTAAAATACATGGTTTAAAAAAAAAACTGTTCTCGACAATTCAATTTAAACGATAAGCGTATAATAAATATTTAAATATTCTATACCTATACATATAAGATACCATCGCTCTCACTTCTTTTAGTTAGCATAATCCATCCCACCGCGCTAGAATTATTCATTCATTCTTCTTATTGGATTTAAAAAAATCTATTTTTCTTTGTAATATTTGTAGTTCTTATGTCACCTATTTTTTTTCTTTAAATAATATCTTTAAAATCACTTTTTTTCTTCATATAAGAACTGTTTTGTTTTCTAAAATTTCAACATTCTGTAGATCTAAACGTCACTTACAATCACAATCACAATAAACACTGCAGTTCGCACCATCGAGGTTAACGGGGCCTTTTGTTAAAAAGACATTTTTTTTTTGCTTATTTTTCAACAATACGGACTGTTTACAACTTTGATCCCCCCCCCTCACTTTCAAAACTTGAAATGACCACGCATTGCTCATTTCCGTCCCCCCCAACAATGTCGGTTGCCACATTGAATTTCCACGCGAACGCCTATATATATAACGCGCGGTGTTGGAATAGTAATAATTTTGGTGCGTATATTTATTTCACTGTAACGATTTGAAAGTAAACGCGATCGATATAAGATAATGTGAAAAAAAAACCATTACCGCGCGTTAAACCGAATTTCGTTATAAAAAAAAAAAAAATTAAATAAGACTCGCGGATTTTTTTTTTTTTCACGACCGAATAAACTTACGTTTTGTGTGTATAAATTTAAGATGTATTCACATTTTTAAAAACGTTCCAGATTAACCACCTGTCCGTATATATATAGGTAATATACAGGGAGTGTTTGTGTGTTCGCGCCGCGCGCGGTGAGCTTGTTGTATATATGAAAGATAAACCGCCGCCACCGCCACATTTACACTATACGCGCTGCAGCATTTATGTAAGCCTCGAGCCGCGGCGATACGTTATATAGAAGAAACACAATGAAAGATTACCGCGCACCGACTAGAATATTATTGTTGTTATTATTACTATACTTTTCCTTTTTTTTATTATCGCCATATTATTATATATTTATAACGTATATAAAAGATTTCTGCAGTGTACGTATACAGCGGCGCGAGTAAACGCCGACAAAAGTGTCTCTTACATTTAAAAAGGATATTTTTCACTCTTTCTGTGTGCGCGCACAGTCAGTCATCCACCGCGCAAATGCGTGCGCGCGGCTTTCACGCTTGGCCGGAATATATACGTTCGCATTTTTTTTTTTTTCGAAACCGTTTGCCCGCGTCACATCTGGAAAACTAATACACCGCGGCGCTAACTACGCCGCGTCCAAATACGCGTATTTTTAAAGCACCGCGAGACAAGGGGAAAAAAAAATAACACCGCAACGTGACAATGGGCCGCGCGTTTTTACTTCCCCCACACTTTCGTAGCCGCTTCGGAATTTTTCAAAACCGCAATATCCAATAATAATATTTCTGTATATATATATATACGTGTTTTACTATTTGTTTTATTTTATTTCGTATATATCCGTTTCCATAAAAAAAAAAAAAAATAGAC
Source organism: Slavum lentiscoides (assembly GCA_032441835.1). Classification (NCBI taxonomy): domain Eukaryota; kingdom Metazoa; phylum Arthropoda; class Insecta; order Hemiptera; family Aphididae; genus Slavum; species Slavum lentiscoides. Next base: position 787,479 of record CM063716.1, read on the forward strand.
TTCTCATTCATTCAGCTATTGTATAAAGGCCAAGCCTCGTCGATGTAACCGTTCATGATGTCTGTCACTTTACAGTTGTTGGTGTAAGAGGCGTATAGAACCCGTCCGACGGAAAATTTCTTCAAAGAAAGATTTATACGCGGTCAGCTCCCTCTATATAGTATTCTTTTACCGTTTATTTTCCCTTCCGCGATGATGGCGACGCGACCTCGCATTGTGTCTTATTATCTGCAGATACGTCCAATCAGCTTTATTTGCATTATTATACGTTCATCGATGTTCATCTCTCGTTGACCTCGACCAATAGGTACTGCTTCATTATAGTCTTATATGTTCTATCCAGCTTGTTCCTGTCATTTTCCTTCACATCCGCTACATTTCCATCGCTTCCGCGCGGTATGTCTCTCTCTCATACTTTCCTGTCGTTCACTTTTCACGACCATATATATATAATAGAATACTCCAAATTTTTTTTTTTTTTTTTTATGAATTTCTTTCTTGAAATTATACTCGGATGTTTGTTTGTAAGAATTGTCCGTTTTTTCTCGAAGGTTTGATTTTCATAGGCTTTCTATAATAATTATCTCGATTTTTCAAAATCATTAATAATAATTGTCAAAAATCCGAAAATTGCGGCGGAAAACGTCGATACTTTCGGATTCTTGAAAATCATTAATGATTTTGAAAAATCGATATAATTATTATAGAAAGTCTATTATTATATTTTTTTGGAAATGTGTATACGTCAGCTATAATAGCTAAATAATTTTTATTTTACCGCACATAACAAACATGATGCCCGAATATCGTTTATATTAAATATATTTTCATAAAATAATAATCGTATTTTGTAAAAAACTATAAAAACGTTAAACGCGTGTAAAACTAGATTTTATATTAAAAGCTATTAGCAATTATATATGATATATCTGGATTATTTTTTTAACATGAAATGGATAGGTTTTCGTCCGTATATATTGTGTATATATATATATATATATTTCATAAAGTGTTGCAAAACATCCGTATATTTTATATATCGTATTTCAATCGATTATATACGATTAATTAAATTTTAAATTTGTTTTTTTTTTTTTTAACACAACGTCGTCGCAATGATTGATTTCTTTGTTTAAAAATCGATTTTCTATTGAAAATGTTCTAAACAATTATAATATTATTTTTTTTACGCCTTTACTATTTTTTTTTTCTCCGTGGCCTTAATTCGACGCTCTTCTTGTATCATCTTAGCTGCTGATGCGTATACCATCAGCTTCTATTATGAATAGTTCTTCAAATGCGCCTATATACTCTTTCTATATAATGTTAATATTTGCTTTTGTTTCGTAACACAAAAATATTTTTGTATTCTTTGACATATTTTTTCAAGCGATGTAAAACTAGTCTCGTATAGTTAACACATAAAATCCCTTCATTTACGTTTGTGATTTAAACTATATTTTCTTAGTCGTCCGTACAGTTTTCAGCATTTAACGGATCCCTTGAAAAACCTTCCTCCGTCGCTACATTGTTTGTAACACAGAAATATGACATCCGGCACATTTCTACCGGACATGTAATTTTATATAAAATATCTAATAAAATGATTACATAAAAATATCGTGTCTGCTGTATTATAATATGCGCGTTTTAAACAAATGTAAACAAATCGCAAACAGCCTCTGTATAGGATTTTCGCAAAAAGACTGATACATATATTATTATGTAGTGAATTCGTGTATATTATAAAGTTAATCGCGAATTGAAAACTCGAGGAAAACACATAAATAATAATTATTTACGAGAAAGGAATATATTATTATTACGGATTTTGCAGAGACGAAAACCACCGCGTATATATTATTATTATTATAATATCGAGCGTGTTCGCGCGGGTATATATAAATATATAATGTATATATATATATATATATATATATTTACATATACTTACTTATTGCCGCCGATATATTTATATTTTATTCATTCGAAACACACGCTGAAATTACAACAAATGTTCGCGCGAGTGATTGATGAATTCGATGAATATTAATCGCGCGCGGCACGCCGACGACGCTGTTCGAAATCCGCATTTTAAAACGCGCGCGTACGACGTAGATATAGTATTGAAATATATTAAATCGACAGAAAGAAAAAAAAAGTGGTAATTTAAGAAAACCGTAATTTCGCCGCGGAAACGACTATAACGTAAAAATGCATTTATAAATACGTCCATATAAATTATACGAACGATCAACAGTGTTTCCAATCACGTTTTAGACAGTTTATATATTTCATTTTATTTTTAATATCAAAATCTGAGTATATAATTATATCATTATCAAGCTAGACGTAAATAATTGAAAGCAAATGATCTATTTATGTAGAACGTCGAATCGATTATATTTCTGTACAATAAAATTACAAATATAAAAGAGTAAAAACGAACGGTATACCCGGTCATCGCACGCGTTCCGTATTTAGAAACATTATAGAAAATGGGCGTTGAAATATTAAATGAAAAAAAGAACAGATTCTTTCCTTTCAATTCGAGCAAAGTGTACCTATACGAGACGGACAGCGTAAAAATAATAATAATTAATATTCAATTGACTTGACGGATTAACTCGTTTTCCCTCGCATTAACGTCGTATTTTTAATTAAAATTTTTATTTTTATTTTTTGCTTATCAATTAGTTTTTTTTATTTTGAAATATCATTGCCGGACGTGTTTACATTTTTATCGACACGTTGTGTCCAAACACGTTCGGTATAACGGCCCAGAATGAGTGTACGTAAACGACTTCGGATTCCGCATATATGAATATTGTTAAAAAAATGTATTTTAACCATTACCTAATAATATTATTTCGTTAACTTTACCGACACGTATGAATTCAAAAAGAAAAAGAAAAAAAATCATTGAACACGTCTCGATAATAATAATATTACTCGCGGCGCGGTGCTATACAACAGACGGCGACCGTTCTAGCAGCTGTCCTCGCCGTATTCACTCGATCGATCGACACCGACGACGGCGACGCAAACGAACGGCCGTCATGCTAACGCGATCTGTCGGCCGAATATCGTCACCGCGAGCACGACACGGACTAAACACAGAACTGACGGCGTAACTTCTATCGTGTGACGGTTGTGCGATGGTCGTTCGGTTTATATGCGACCGGTCCGCGAGCACACCGTCGTGAGGTTCAGCACGCGGGAACGCACCAATTTCGCCGTACGGCGTGTTGGCAGGTGGTGTGAGAAGGGTCGACGGGGCCCGAATGTGTCGTTGGGACTGTGTGTGTGTTAAGCAGAGGTGGTAAATCTGTAAGCGGGGTAACGAGTGGAAAAAGGTGTGGCGGGGTCGCGTCGTCTGCACGGGTGGTTGTGGGGGGTCCCGGGGCTCCGCTCCCCCTCCGGCAATGGTCCGGGGGAGGGGCACCCGGGCCCAAACCCCCCCTTGAACCCTAGCAACGGCGCCGCGGTCCGACTCCCCCGCACCCCACCGGTAGATGACGCAAAACTGCGCGTAGTTACGCGTCATCCCGAAGGTCCCTCAACATACGCGCACTACGGTAAGAGAGAGCTGAGATTCCTGGTTGCTCTCTCACATCGAGTCGAATGTGTTGTTGTTGTGGGCCTTTTCGGTCCCCCCGGGTGTACTTTGTGGTCCCGGGGGGGCGTCGTACCCCGCGCTGCGCACCCAACAAAGATGGACTCGGCGGGGGGATCCGTGCCCGCTTCCACGGTTGTGCGCTGGCCACGCGCAAGGGCGCCCAGAGCGATGTGTGGACGGAATCGCTCTGGCCCCATCCTCTGCCGACGACAAATGACCTCCTTTGGTCATTCCTCATCGTGCTCCCGCGTGCGTTCAACCAACCTCCAGAAAAAATTTTTATTTAAAAAAAATTGCATTTTGGTGGAAATTTTTTATTAAAAATTAAAGTTGTTAATTTGGTTAAGTAAATCTTATAAAGCGAGTAAACATATCATCTCGCTCATAGTACCCGATGGTGTATTATAACGAAAATAAAATGTATAATACCCGTTTAAAAATAATTAATAAATATTTTGTGACACTTTCTACAGGACAGACTGTCCGTCTACCCGCAAGCGGTCATTAACCGTAGGCCGAGATCGACCGTTGAAAAGTCGGAGCCATCCATGGGTATATGGATTATTTTTGTTTGTGTTAAAACGAAACGAGAAAAAATAATGAAATTAGAATTTTAAATAGATCAGTCTTAACCGTGTTATATAAAAAAGAATGAAGATTAAATCAAACGCGTTATTTATTTATTTTATACGCATAATATTATAAAAAATGTGACACGGCTAGATATCAGATAGACTATAATGATCAAACAAAGATAAAAAATCAAATGAAGCAATGAAAAGCCTAGGCGCTGATATCGACAGTGACCACAACTTAATAGTACTTGAAGCAGAACTTAAATTAAAACTCTAAGAAAAACAAAACAAAACCAGACTAAATTTAGATTGAAGCAAGAAAATATCAGAATGAAGTTTTTAGAATGTAATAAAAGCCATATATAATCATTGTTAAAATGAAATAGTATAGAAATATAATACAAGTTCAAGCAAATTCTTAAAGAGAATTATAATAATATTCTAGAGTAAAAAAAGAATGTTGCAAAGAAAACCATGGATAACTGAGAAATCATAATGTTAATGGAAGAGAGGAGGAATTTAAAAATCATAGTAATATATATAACCAACATAATTATAAAAACTTAGAATTTAATAGATTAAAAAGCGCAAGAACAATGGCTAAATGAAGTATGTCAAGAAATTGAGAATACATTAAACGGACAGTGATTTAGATTTACACAAACACCAAGAAGAAGGTAAAAAGAATTAAAGGTACAAATGTCTTACTAAGCAAGATGAACAATACTTATGGAAACAGAGCAGAAAGTAAAACGATGAAAGAATATTTAGAGAATTATACGACGGTAATCTAAATGAATGCGTATTAGAAGTGGGAACCTGGAAGAAGATGATAAGCGATTATATTCTTCAGTCAGAATTTAGCAGCAGTGGAATATACTAAGAATAAGCAAGTGGAATAGATGAAATACCAATAGAGTTAATAAAATACGGAGGGAAAGCTGTGAAGGATAAATTATATGAGATAGTTATGATATATCAAAGAGAGTAATGCTAAATGACTTTAAACGGTTTAGTAGTATTATGAAATGAAATGAACAGAACGATTAATCTTACATCTCACGCTTCTAAGATTTTATGTAGAATAATAAAGACACGAATAATGATTAACAGAGTTCAAACCTGTGTCGTTGGGACTGTGTGTGTTAAGCAGAGGTGGTAAATCTGTAAGCGGGGTAACGAGTGGAAAAAGGTGTGGCGGGGTCGCGTCGTCTGCACGGGTGGTTGTGGGGGTCCCGGGCTCCGCTCCCCTCCGGCAATGGTCCGGGGAGGGCACCCGGCCCAAACCCCCTTGAACCCTAGCAACGGCGCCGCGGTCCGACTCCCCCGCACCCCACCGGTAGATGACGCAAAACTGCGCGTAGTTACGCGTCATCCCGAAGGTCCCTCAACATACGCGCGCACTACGGTAAGAGAGCTGAGATTCCTGGTTGCTCTCTCACATCGAGTCGAATGTGTTGTTGTTGTGGGCCTTTTCGGTCCCCCCGGGTGTACTTTGTGGTCCCGGGGGGGCGTCGTACCCCGCGCTGCGCACCCAACAAAGATGGACTCGGCGGGGGGATCCGTGCCCGCTTCCACGGTTGTGCGCTGGCCACGCGCAAGGGGCGCCCAGAGCGATGTGTGGACGGGATCGCTCTGGCCCCATCCTCTGCCGACAAATGACCTCCTTTGGTGGTCATTCCTCATCGTGCTCCCGCGTGCGTTCAACCAACCTCCAGAAAAAATTTTTATTTAAAAAAATTGCATTTTGGTGGAAATTTTTTATTAAAAATTAAAGTTGTTAATTTGGTTAAGTAAATCTTATAAAGCGAGTAAACATATCATCTCGCTCATAGTACCCGATGGTGTATTATAACGAAAATAAAATGTATAATACCCGTTTAAAAATAATTAATAAATATTTTGTGACACTTTCTACAGGACAGACTGTCCGTCTACCCGCAAGCGGTCATTAACCGTAGGCCGAGATCGACCGTTGAAAAGTCGGAGCCATCCATGGGTATATGGATTATTTTTGTTTGTGTTAAAACGAAACGAGAAAAAATAATGAAATTAGAATTTTAAATAGATCAGTCTTAACCGTGTTATATAAAAAAGAATGAAGATTAAATCAAACGCGTTATTTATTTATTTTTATACACATAATATTATACGCGAATACATGCGGTGAAGTGACGCGTGTTGTCGTTGTTGATTCTGCCGCTATTGACAGTCGTTGATGCTGCCGCTGCCGATATCTCCTCCCCGTCCACTGACGTAGTCGGTTGGTCAAACGTAGCTCACCGTGCATTTGGATGGACGAAGGAAGCAGAAAAAAAAAAATATTGATACCGTCGTCTTCAGGCACTGTGCCTAGGGCCTACGAAAATGTGTGGCCACGATTTTTTTTTGTAATATTTTATGTTTTTTTTAATAATTATTATAAGTTAATATACAATCTGTAGAAATTAGCACAAGTAAAATATTATGTATATAAGAATTTATACAGGCAAAAATAATAATATTACTCTTATATTTACACTCAATATTCGGTTTCTTAATCATCTGTGCCTAGGGCCTACGATAGTGTTAATTCGGGCCTGGTCTTCGAACGTCCACGGCATACGCGAGATTGAGGACCGAGTCATCTCCGATGACAACGGTTATAAAATTGTATCGATTTGGCTCATGAAATTGTATCGATATACCACCCCGGCGTGTTGGGTTACCTTTTACGATAATTAATATATTTAAATTATATTATTAAATTGTTATATTTAACATTTTTCATGCTACAGTTTATAAAAATAAACCCATTTTTATCAAACAAAAACTTGAATACATACACGTTTGTAATAATTATTACAAATTAATACTGGTAAATAATAAATACGCATAAAAAAATATGAAAATATACAATCGAGTTAAAGAGTTAAATGAAAAAAAATATATATATAAGTTATCGCGATAATTTTTTTTTTTTACTAATGCGGTTTCGAATAAAAGTCGTCATCGGGTAATAATAGGGAAAAAGAAAAATACAACAACATAATACAATTATTATTTGATATTTAATTTTTAATGTTCGAGAGTATTCTTAAATATTTTCAAAAATCGAAAATGTCGTATACAAATCGAAAAACGCGGATCACGAATCCGTTAAAATGTGTTTAAAATTGTGATTAAAATTCGGCGAGCTAAATAAAAATAAATTCAGTTTTTTAACTGGCAATATTATATATTATTACCATCGGATGTCAACTATAGAGCGCGGGTTAAAGAAACTATCGTTAATGTGTGTGTGTATATATATATATATGATTATAATAATTCAAGAAGTTTTAAATGTTCCAATATTTAAAATGAAATAGTATTTGAAATAATTTTTTTTTAACGTTTCAAAATAAAAAATACGTAAAATATTATAATGTATAGATTTCATATTGTTTAGGTAAACGCCTTCATTCGGTGCAGGTCGTACTCGCCGTAGCGAGTATATTTAAGTATACTTTAAATATTATTTGAAAATTTGAGTATATTTTGAAGAACATAATATAATATTTGAAATGTATTATGAGAAAAATTCCGACTATGCGGAAACCGCATTACAATATTATAACGAACGACCGAACAGCAAAATTTCAATTTTGCACGATTGAAAAAATGTTATCGAACTAAACTTTAAATGAATTAAATAGAAATAGATATAAATTAAATAGTTATAGAGTGAATTAAAAAAAAAAAAAAAATTGTGTTTTTCGCGTGCACCGGAAAATTTTTTTATTAAACGTTATAGAATTTCTTCGTTACACACAATCGGATTGAAACGTATTAAAGAATATTTTATAAACTAAAAAAAGAAGAAAAATCGTTTGAAAAAAAAAAATCACGATTTTCACTATCATTTCACATTCGCTATATATATATTAAAACACGAGCAGAAACGAGATTTTCGCTGTTTAAACGCGCCTGATTCGCGTTGTTAATTATTCGTTATTAATATTTTTAAAAATCTATCCGTAAAGGCGCCGCGATAACCTATTGCAATTATTTTTTTTTTCAGAATTTTATATACTTCTTACATTATACATTTTGACTCTTCAAAGGATTTAACCGGTTGAATATAGGGGACTAGGCATCGTTGTTTTGGCCGAAAACGGTGATGTCTCTTCTTCTAAAAAAAAACCGCGTATCATTCAACAGATGTAAAAAAAAAACTGCGGGCCACGCATTATTACACGAAAAACACTCCCGCCACCCCACTGCACTTAACCATTTAAAGCAAGAAACGTCTATACTATATATAACACGCAGAGCCGGCGTTAGCCATTTTGCCGCCCCGGGCTAAATTATTATAAATACCCCGTCCTATCAAAACGGTAAATTGTAAATTTACACCTATCCTTCAAATTCAATCATTTTTCAGTCTTCTTGATCCCTATAATTAATAATATATATATATCAAAAAAAAAAAAATTGCGTATCGCAAAACGATCAATTTTGATAATTACAATATATTTTTAAATGACGTGTAGAAAAAACAGATTCATATAAATCACAAACTTTCTCCGGTATATGTCGAAATATATAAAAATAATTACACCTAAAGTAAAGTGTATAAGCGGCCTAACATCAATATATAGAGAAACGAGGAAAAGTTATATATACGAGTATACCTTCTTCTTCTTCGTAATCGACCATTATTAAGATATCATACCGTCGGTCATAATGTATTCTTGTCATTTCCCTCTATCCATCGCCAAAATACGTCAATCCGGCTCCACCATTTGAACGTCCTTTTTCACTCGGTCCTCGTCCCGTCTTATTAATCTCGGTCGCCCCAAACGTGTCAATTCCTTTACATATTGGACCATCCGCATTAAATAAAGTTCCTGTTCTCTTTTCTCCGTGCACGTCCTGCCCATCGCGGTGTGTCTTTATTTCTCTAATCAAATCAGGCGTTCGACACGACGGCTCTTCGTTTTTTTTCGAATTCTCCGTTCCCCCCACCCCCTCCCCCCGGGATTTCATCCAGACGAGTATAAAGCGTTTTCATATCGCTGGATTTGTAACCGCATTCGACTGAATCGCGGTGAATGTGCATGTGATGCAGACGTTTCATCGAAATCTGCGGAATTCCGGGTACTCGGAAGGTTCGAAAGGCCGGCTCGGGCTTTTACGCGCGCGTCTGTATACTAGCAAATGGTCCGCGACAGACCGCGGCGCGGGGCGTACAATAATTATCGGCGCGACAACGGCCCCGTTATTATTGTATACGATACATTTTATGCGCGTACACGACGGGGGTGCGACCGACAATTAATCGACCGTGGCTCGAACGCGTTCTCCTCGCGCGTTTCTTTTATTTCTACACAATTTTTATTGTACACAATTTTCGTTCTCTTACCCCCGCCGTCGTCGTCGTTCTAATGACGTCGTTTACACTGTATTTTTGTTCCGACGGTCGCGTGCCACCTTTTGCGGCAGACTTATCGACCATAAATTTCCGCCAGCACCGCGGCCACCATACGCCGCCGCCGCCGCCGCCGCCGCGCGCGCGCCCATTAATCTTTCGCATATCGCCCGCGCTCTCGGTGTTATGCGCAGTGTGTGTGTGTGTGTGTCAGTGGCGGTTTTGACGAAACTTTTAGGGGGCGATTTAAAATATCAAACCCCTCCTCACATGTGTATCTCTAGTGTAGTTTAGTACATTGGCAGACAATGGGGGGCTTGAAACTTCGCCCCTAAAAGTTTAGTTAGCCCCCTTAAAAATGGTTTGAAAAATTATTATAATAATATTTAAATGTATTTATATATAGACATATATCGAGCGAAGCGAGAAAAAATTTTTTTCAATGGCAATTTAGTATACTGTCTTATAGCGACTTAAACCCTCCAATAATTTAACCCGATTTCCGCTAATGCACCGCTATTACTCCTCAAATTGCGGAATCGGGCATTAGCTTCACTGATTAAATAAAATATAGACAAATGTGACAAATTATGCATAAATATGTAAATTTCAAAATACAATTTTTCGGGATTTGTGATAGTGAAGATGACTTATGCTATTGTTTTTGAATTTTTTTACTTTTTGTCACAATAATATTAATTTTTGTGTGTTTATTTAAAATATAGATAATTTGAACTAACAAAAAAATTTAATTATGTGCTAAAGCATCTCAGCCATCGAGCAATGAATTAGACTAAATATTATTATTATTATTATTATTATTATTTTATAATAATTAAAAACACAATTAGAGTAAAATATTTCGTAATGAAACTATTTTCGATATTTTACTAATATTATGATGTCGCATACGAGCGACTATTTTTTATTGATGGGCTAAAAAGAATGTGATAATGAGCCGAGGGAGTTGTGGATGTTGCTAAGGGGGAATTACTTAGATAACGTTTCAGAATTTTGTTATTACTATACATTTGAAAGTAATTATACATTATTGCATTCAATAAATCGATTCTGAGTGGAGCTCCGGTGTAATATTGCACTTACTTGTCAAAAAATTTACAGTAGCGACTAATAAACAAAATAAATTGTGACTTATGATTTTCAAGATTTTTTGAATATATAGTTGAAATAACGTAGGACTCATGTATACAATTTGCAGCCCTTAAAACAAAAAATTTCCTCATTTTACGACTTAAATAGCTCAACATCTAATAATTATTGCTAATAACAGCCCGGAATCGAATGACATTTTTACACACACACACACACACACACACACACACACACACACACACACACATATTCGGTGTAAATTTCAAGAATCTTGGACCATTATTTTAGTAATTTTTTGTACTGCTTTTAAAAACTATATTGAGATAGTATGGTTTTTTTTCAATTGTATGGGTTCATTTGATAATTACGCATAAAAGGAAACTATATTGAGAAAATTCAAAAACGTTTCAAATAAAATACAAACTAGATGACAATTTTCTACCGGAACTTAACACATAATGAGATCATTCGAGCATTCTTTCTAATAAAAATTAACATCCTTGTAAAACCAATAGCAATAGTAATTGTCTGAGTTTTATTACTATAGAGAAAAAAAAATCAAATAGTTATTTGTATGCATACGTATTATGTGTAAAAGTAACGTCCAGGGGGGGGCGATCGCCCCCATCGCCCCCAAAAACCGCCACTGGTGTGTGTGTGTGTGTGTGTGTGCTCTGCAACAGAGCGGGGACAACTATAAAATATATACTGGCGTGCCGTAGCCGATTTTCCTGTGTGTGTGTGTGTGTGTGTTACGCACTACACTATATAGACCGCATAATATAACGCGCATACCAAAAAAACCTCTGTGCGTGTTCGTCACAACGCAGGCCCCGTTAACACCCCGCCGTTATATAAGTACGGTTTTCCGGTGCGTAGCGGCGCATTATAATATTATAGTGAGCACCGAGGACTTTTCAAAGAAAATTGTACGAGCGTCTTTCGCGCTGTGCTCCGGCCGAGGGGGAACGACCGCGAGACTATATTATGTTGCGCGTCCGGCAACGTATGCGCGAATGGGGCGCGGCAAGGCGAAATTTATGGACACCGGCTTATTATTACTACTGCAATAAGCGCGTGTCGAAATGCGTAAAGAATATACGAAAAACGTAAAATTCAAAGTAAAACTATAATTTTCATTTTTTTTTTTTTTTTTAAATATGTAAAGCGTATAGGTACGTAGTTTAGAGACAATTAGGACTCGCAGTTCGTTTCCGGTGGCGGTGCAAGACCTAAATTTTATGTGGGCGAGATTAATTTTGCGAGGCCCCTTCTGGAATGCCCTGATGACGCAAGAAAACATTTTATGTGTTTTTTAACTCACAAAATGTTAATTATTTTATTTAAAAAAAAAAATAGTAACACATGATAATGAACATTATATTAAAAAAGAATTCTCATAATAACTAAAAGTTTATATTCAGAAAGGAAAAAAAATTTTCTACTTTTTGCTCTACTAAACTCTATTATTAATTTTTTATAATTCAGCTTAGCTGCAATTTTCGCTTCAATCGACAGTACCGCCAAAGCTGAAAGTCTTTCCTGGCCCATTGTGTTTCTTAAATAATTTTTTATTAATTTTAACCTAGAAAAGCTCCTTTCAGCTGAGGCAGTACTAACTGGTATAGTAAACAAAATTCTATAATAACAATAAAAATATTTCGATAAATAATTATAAAAAAAATTATTTTTTATTATTTTCAAAAAGTTTTCTTCAGAATAATTTTTTCTGCTACAATATTAGAATAATTGCAATTTAATTACGGCTGGTGGAGGCCCCCAAGTGGTTACGTTTACAGTAAAAATTGTACTCATGTCCTCGTGATTGCGCGAGGCCCCTCGGACCGCGAGGCCGTGGGCGTTTGCCCACGTCGCCCACGCCTAACGCCGCCACTGTTCGTTTCAATCGGTCTGTGGTTGAAAATGTTTCTTGTACACTATATGCACTGCCGGCACCACACGCAAAGACAACGAAACCAAAACAGAAATACTCGGTGTTTTTTTTCCCCCGACAAATTGTTGGAGTTTTTAAATACAGTCGTGCCGGTATCTCTAAGATCTCTCTATCCTTCTTATTAGAAAATTCGCTAAAACCTTGTGTAAAAGATTCCACTCTCGTTTACAAAACTTCATTAGGTACTGATCCTTTGGTACCCCACTATTCCTGGTGACCTACTAGATGATTAAAATCATCTAGACACGCCAAAGTACCACCAATGAGTGGCCTCTTCAATCAAAGCTATATATCATCACCTACTAACAACTTTATCACTTACGCTTATTGTAAATATTGTTTTTTTTACAGATTGTGTAATTAAAATATTAATGTTACGAAAACAAAAAAAAAAAGTTGTGCCGGTATAAACGTCAAAAGGTTTTTCGGTTTTGGCGAACATTGCCGAACGTTCGTGTGGACAACGTTTTAAAAATATCCAAATGGTCGATAATATCTCGGGTTTCGAATGCAAAGTCGGCTTTGCCTCAAAATCGTCTTTTATTATTATTGTTTGTAGTTGCTATAAATAAAATATATAATCAGCACTATCGGCATAAATAAATCTTCGTAGTGTTCTACATTAATTCTTCTTATTTTCCACAATTTAATTTGTGTTTATCGCTACTACAAATAAACGACCGAAATACCGAATAGTGAACGTCTGAATTGGTCGAGCTTCAGTGATTGAATGAATGTCCGATCGGTGAAAACAAAATGTAAGTATTATACAGTATTTCAAAACAAACTCGTTCGGCGTGGACAAGAGAAAACACAAATGAAATTTTAGATTTTTATTTATATTTTGTTGAATTTTTACTCAACTCTTTATGGACGTATGTTTTGTTTCTTTGACAACTGTGTATGGACCCGGTATAAGTATCAATCGCTCTAGTTACTTTACGTAAGCTTTATAGTACGTTGTCAATTATTATTTTTCTGAAACTGCCATACAGTATAAGCTATGTCTAAATTTTTTTTTTATATTCTAAAATATGTTTTTATTTATTAATATGGTATTTCATGCCCATTAAAAAAGAAAAACACATTTGATTTTCGTTAATATTCTTCTGTTTGATATTGAAATGTATATTCTTTTAACAAATGCGTTTATCACTATATAATAAATGTCATAATTTATTATCTGATTAGATTTTGATGAATATAATATTGATATAATATTATTATTGTATTTTCGATGGCAAACTTATACGATGGCACGCGAAAAAAAATTAAATTTACTAAAAATTTATTTAAAAAAAAAAACGTATAAATTGTCTAAAAATTTCGATAGAAACGATAAAATTCCTATAGAATAATTAATTAATTTTTTTTTTTATACTCAATAAATATTTTTGTGCGAACGCTTTTAAGAATCTTTATTGCAAAATGCGTTGACACTCGACCCGAGAAAGTTTCTCCACCTCTGGTATACGCGACGTATTGGTGTGTACGTTTTTTGATAATATATTGTATTTACGTGTACGTAATTTATACATTTCTGCGTGTCTATCGTTGTAAAATATGTACCGCGCGTACACGAAGTATACGCTATGGACAAAACCAATTCCAATACGAATATCGATTTCGTTCTATACGAGAAGAGAAAAAAACTCATCGTTAAAAAAAAAAAACCTCGTTTTTATTGTCTGATAATGTGTACTCGAAATAGATTCGTAGCTCAGAAAGAATCGGGTAAATAAGAGAAAAAAAATGTATATTGAATTCCGATTTTCCTAGATCTTTTACACATATAATATATTTGAACGTTTTTTTTCTTTTAACAAATAATAGACAGCGAGAATATCTTATGTACAAGCAGGTATTTTTTCAATGGTTACGATAAAATGGAATTTCGACAAAATGAAAGAAACCGCGTGTCCTTATATGTCTTTGACGAGTTACATTTTTTTTTATGACGACTTGTAAACCATTCGTTTCAGCGAAAATATTGATTTTTTTTTTTCAAATTTAAATCCTCTCTCCTTTTAAAAATGGGTTCTTGTAGCGTCTTTTTCTGAGTACATTATTAATAATATTCCATATAATACGACCCTTTGAAAGTATTTAACGTTTAGTTAATAAAACAAAATATCAGAAACTGGAATAATTCTACCTTACCGAAGTATTTTAATTTTAGTTTCTTGACCATCCGTCTATTAATACATAATTTTATACTTAAAAAAAAAAAAAAATTAAAATCGATTAGATTAGACGCGTTCCTGCAGTTATTCGTTAATTAAAACGGTTGTTTGGTCTATTAAATTACGATTAATTATGATTATTACGAATACAATATATATATATTGTTATAAAATACAAACATATAAGAAAATAAATAAATTTTAGTTGCAAAATAAATTGTTATTAAAACTAGATAAATAGGTACAAAGTACTTATTATTATATCTAATCATATATGTACCCGTTTATTGCGTATAATATATGCATAATATAACATAAATAAATGTAATAATTTTCGGATTTTTAAAATTTTTATATCCATAGTGTATATTATTATTATTATTTATAAATACACAAGGTTTGGTAGAAAACGATGGAATTTCATACGCGTCGTGACATATAGTGTCTGTTTTTACTTGCGTTAATATTCGTGAAATCAATACGTGACGATAGTTCAGACGGAGCGCAATTTACGATCAATAATTTTGCGATAAATCGACCTTGTAGCGTTTATTATTACGTTATTTATCTCTGTGTATATTTCTTATAATTTTTCGATTACAATTGTGTGCATTTAAATTTTTAACTATTTATTTCAATGAAAAAAATAGAGTTTTAAACGAGTAATACAGAATACGAATATTATTTATATTAAATATTATAATGGGGTAATCGTATATATTTCTTTAAAATTATTTGCGAGATAAATCGTTTTTATTAAACGAGCGTCTTGCTGTAAATTTTTTGCCATCAATTTATTATTATTATTATTATTGCTGAGAACTCAAATTTATCGAATTTATCGATCTCCTCGTATACCGCTCTCGTTCCTACTAATATATCCACGTTCGAATAAAAGGCAAATTTTTGTAAGCGACATTTTTTTCAAAATTATACGGGTTTTTCTTTCGTATTATAAATGAATATAAATCGCATTATATTTTATTCAGAATATATAGGTACATAAGATAATTTTTTCTTCGATTTCGTATGGATTTTTGACATTTTCGATAAGTTACGTATTTATGTTTGAGAAAATTAATTGAATTCTTATGGTAAAATCCATGTATTCATAAATCTCATGTCAGATTTCGATCAGTTATTTTTTAAAAATATTTAAAAGAAAAATACATTATAAAGTTTACGCTGAACTCCATTTTTCGATTAAACTTAAACAAATAACGTTTGTAGAAAGATACATTTAAAAAATGTAAAATTCGGAATTATTCAGACGCGTTTATTATAGCTTCCGAAAATTTTAATATTGAAAATCAGAGTGCAGTGTGACCTGCAAAAGTTTTCTTCTTTCAAATAATAAAGTCTTACGATGTGTGGCCTTGTGGGAATTTTTCCTGTGAGGCAAGTTCTTTTAATAATTTATTTGCGAGGGGTGGGGTGTTATGAAAAATGTGTAAATTGTTACTTACACTACAATTTGTCGTCTAAGTCTAAACCGAAATAAATTAAAAATATAATTAAAGGATGAAAATATATTTAATATATTGTCATAAACAGTGGCAAATATACATGATGTTCAAGGGGGGCGAAAATAGAGCCAACCGCCTCTGTCAATGAAATATTCACATCGACGTGTAATAACCAAGAAGAAAGATCTATTAATGTATCGAGACGAAATGCAGATGTAGAAACAGGAAGAACAACGCGCATCGAACGTAAACGAAATAACAATAAAACGGAAAAAGAAAGTACTCACCAGATAGCGCTATGACACAACGTAGAGGGCGTGGCGGAATGACGCATATAAATAGCGGTCAGTCAAAGCGGGGGTAAACACCCGATCACGACCGATGATCATCGCGCACTGTCAGCGCGTATCATACGCGCTGATCGTCGGTCGAGCACTAAATCCAGCCTTATATATGATGTTCAAAGGGAGGGCGAGCGGGGCGAAAATGGAGCATAACCATAACATAATAATTATGTTATGGTTATGCTCCATTTTTTTCCAATTATTGGATCAACTTACATGACACAAGTCGGTTAGGTTAGGTCAGAGTTATCTCTAATATTTTGAGATTTTAAAATATAAAATCCCGTGGGGGATCCACCTGTCGTACCCCTTATAACCGCCACTAGTCATATAGTAAATTCAATATGTGAAATACTACGAGTATATTATATAACTTTAAATATATTGTGGGGATATGTTTCCTGCAATTTCGCCGAACGCAAATTTTGGCATTGTGATCGCTGTAGTTGTATATTATAATAGGGTATGTACTCGTATAGGAACGCGCTATTATTATTAACTCGACCAGAATTTACATTATATTATATATGATATGATATAGCCACGATTTCAATCGCAGAGTGTATGCCGTTCGCATTGTGCTCTCGTATACAGACGTTTCGAGTATATTATATGTATGTACGCTGCACATTCTTCGTTCGTATATTATAAATATATAATACACAACAGGGTGTAACAGGACTAACTGACAAATGCTATCAATATTTTGGTTTTATTCTGCAATATTTCACAATTTAGATTCTGAGCAAAACGTATTGGTTTTATAAACACGTGTTTGAGAGAAAAAAAAATGTATTTTGTGTGTCAATGTGTCAACGCTAATTGTAGTGTAGCATGGAGTGTTCGAATGATCTCGACACGCACTATTTTCCGGTAACAAATTGTAGACGTAATTTGAATTTTTTTTTTGAGCTCAAAATGCAATTCAGGCTTAGACAAAATATTTTTACAATAATTATCATATTCGTTAACTATATTTTATAATATTATTTTATACTAGCGTCGTTTTTCGAACACAATATATCAATATATTTAACTCGCTTCGTTTTGTTAAGTCGAATTATAGGAAGAAAAAATATTTGGCGATAAAAGCTTTTCTTATAATATTTTCACGGTTATTACTATTGTTTACTACGATTTTTTCAAAGTTTAAGAAATAGATTTGTCATATACGTAGGTCGTAGTATAGTCGTACTTCTAAAAATTTCAAAAAAAAAAAAATCATGAAAATTATATAGCCGAATATTAAGAAAATTGTTTACCATTATTGTTTCAACTCAATGACACTGTTATTTTTAATTGTGTGTGTATAAAAAATGATTTAAAAAAAAGTATTTTCTTACACAAAAAATAAAAAACGAAACTATGAAATTATATTAAAGAAAAAAATGAGGTATAGCGAGTCGCGGATTTCGTGGATGTCGCTCAAGTGTTATTACTACAACTAACACTGTTATTATAATGTTATTACTATGTGAATTTGAAATCAATTATAAATCCTAATGTATTCGAAAAACGATTCTGAGCGGAGCTCCGGCGTAATTTACAAAACTGTATTGCTGTCAGTTTCATAAGTTTTAGACATTTTTTTTTTACGTTAATAGAAAATTCATTGTAAATGTCAAAACTCAGGACTATTACTTTCGAAATGATACAAAACTAAATGCGATCTCGTGACGAAATCGTTATTTTATAAGTAATTTTTTTGTGACGCTTCAATATGCACTGTTGGGAAAATCGAAAAACGAACTCTCTAACAACTAGACAAAATTTGATACCGGATTTTTCGTTAAGCGCGTAACGATCACTCTTTTTATATACCGAAAAGTAGTACATAAAAAATAAAAATCGTTTGTAATACCGAAAAATCCTCGTCTGAGAATTTAAAAACGATAGGAAATCGTGGCACAAAATCGTTTTAGAATTTTTGTCGTTCGGTCGTGTTCATCCTGTACATAGGACCGCGGTCTGCTACGAATTTCCACATGACGTTTTACCGTCGCGGTGTATATACGCATTTTACAATATATTATTATTAATATGGTGATAGTGGATGAGGCGGATTTCACTGTACAGGAAATTTCGCAGAAATCTCGCAGCGCAAAACCAATCGGCGAAATCATTATGACGTACGCGTTATCAGAACAATACGAACACATATCAAATTAGCTGTATGGACCGTTCCGAGAAAACGGTACACTAAATCGTGTGCCTAGTGAATTAAATTGTTAAAAAAACAACTGCGACATGTGTTTTTTTTTTTTTTGAAATTTTGCTTAGTAATTTAGTTCTACAACTGTATACGTACAAATTACAAATACAGTGTTGAAGGTGATAAAAAAAAACCAAATATGTAGAACAGAAAAATTTAGTGTAAACGATAAAATATTAAATAACAAAGACAGCAGCTATCAGAATAAAAGAATTAATTGTAATGTTTTCACGTTTGGAGTTAATGACAGAAGGAGATCGAAAGAAACATTTTCAGCCGGTTTCACCAACATCTGTTAACGATTTAACGTTTTGTTAATTGTGTTTAACAATTAGTTAGTGCGAATTAGGTTTCACCGAGATTTTTTTAATCTTATCTGCACGTTGTTAAGTCAATCACCCGAAATCAGCTTGTTAAAATTTAATCGGCATTTTAAAATGACATAGATCCTATTTATAGTACATTAGGTTATAATATAGACATAATATAATATATAGGCATATTTGTAATATTATATTATCAGTTGTTCCTTATAACCAATGAGAACGTTTGAATCAAGGTAACCGTTTTGGTAATCCAACTAACATTTTGTTAATTCAACAAATAGAATTTAACAATAATAATGTAATGGTGAAACTTGTATAATTTAACCAGATGTTAGATTTAATCGAATTATTAACTAACGCGGCGTTTGAGTGTATATTTAACAATACGAGTAGTTGGTGAAACTGGTTCTTTGGGATTTATCAATCAAAACTGATCGTCATATATAGATGAGGACGGTGAAATAGAACACGAGGAATACAGCAAATGCATTTTTTCGTTGTGAGTGCAAAGAGGAGAATTATTTGGAGAAAGTAACAAAGGCGCATATAAGTTACCTATCATTATACTAGTATACTAGTATTTAATATCATAGATAATACATAATGGCCATATTCGTTATCAGGCGTTCCCGAATCTTCTGTCTCACTCAGCAAATATTTGGATTACCGATACGTTGATAACAGAATACACTATTTTTTCAATTATTATTCCATGAAACAAATTATTATTTCATGGAACAAAAAAGAATTTCTTGCTGAGTAGGATAGAAGATATGGTTTTAATATTGCTATCTCTCTTCTTTATTCAGGAATGCTGCCCGCTTTACATATTGTATACACATGGCCTACCCATTATGTATTATCTATGTTTAATATATACATATATTATATTGGTACAAAATATTATTTTTTTAAAAATCTCTTTGTATTTAAAATACATATATATATATATTTTTTTTTACGTTTAATTTCTTTAAATAAATTCTTCTTGTAATCGTTTTATTAATAATAATCGTATACACGACGACGTAACCGCACGTTCCCGAGCGATTTCTATATTATTACATATTATAAATCAAATTTCTCGATATTCTGCGAAAAGTCCCTCACTCTCTCTCTCTCTGAATCGTCTCCTCGTCTGGTCGTCTCCTCTTCTCTTTCCCCGCTCTCACGCGCGCACTATCCCGTCGCCGCCCGTTCTCGTCGCGCGCGCGCACTCGCTGTAATAATAATTCCATATTTTCAAGAGTGCTCGGGGCGGGCTGCGTTTGAAGGGCTCTCCATAAACCGGTAGCCTCGAACAACTCAATTACGAGGAAATTGCAGTATATTATCTAACGGGATGTGCACGCATCGACGGCCAAGCAAATTGTTTCGTAAACTGATTAGTGTTTGCTACTCTACCACCCCAAACCCAGCGCGGCCGTCTTCCCCGCCACCACCGCCGCGTATTGCGAAACTATACCGCGCGACGGCGAGCCGCACACGCGAAGAGCGACCGTCCCGGCGCGAGAGAGCCGAAACGAGCGAAACAATATTATTATTGTTATTATTGCGTTTTGATTGATTTATGTTTTTATTATATAAATAATTCGTTCGTATATCCCGCAGCGTCGCCGGGGAGGTTTCCGGACGATATATATTGTAAGGTTTCAGCAGTAACGATAGTCGAAAAGCTAAACAACAACGCGCGCGCGTCGAGCAGTTACAGCTGATATTTATTTTATCGTTCAATTTTATACTTTAGACGAGCTTTTTAATTAAAAATCACGACTACTTAAGACGTTTTTATTGCTAGCCATGTATTTTTTTTTTTGGTGAAATTAATTTTCAAATGGGGTACCGTTTAACTGGATTTTTAATATTACACCTTTTTTTTTTTTTGTGTACAACGCGCATATTATCGCATGTGCGCTGTACAGCAATACGAAGAACAATCGAGACGACGATGATGCGTCTCCGAGAAAACCTCCTTGTTTTTTTTTTTTTTTTACCCTTTATATCGTTTAAGGACGAGACTAAATATTTATATCCTTAGGCTTAAAAACTATATCGGTATTGTGGCTCTTGTGCAGTGTGTGTACACGCACGGCTGAATGGATTAACAAAAACGGACGAGTATCATATTATATTATAGTATATTATTATAATATGCAAACGAGACGTCGAACAAACAACTGTTTGTACGTCAGTGTATGTAAAGAGAATAACTTTGATTTTGAAAAGCCTACGCGTATAATATTATACACAGCTCACTAAGTATATTAAAGGCTGATTTAGTTTACACTGTATCCCGTATTATAATATATTGTTCGACGATAAACATGTTTGATAATGGGCTTTGTATACTACGTACAATATATTGTGTTTGAGGAGTTTATTTCGTAATGTACGTTCTCGTCAGAGTTCAGATTTTAATGCCCTAAAATGTTCAAAATTTCCCTTTAAAAATAATGAATTTACGACTTAAAAAAAAAAAATGTCCTTACCAAATTTTATAACAAGAAAAAAAAATCGTTTTGAATATTTACATTTATTTTTATTTTAAAAAATAAACAAAATGTAAATAATAGTTTAGTTAAATTTGATTTTTTAAAGAATGACCCGTGTAATTCAATCTGAAACAGAAATGGGCTAATCCGCATAGTATATAGACGTGACAATCTTTTTATTTAAAAATCAGATATTACTTGATGTTGTATTAGTACAAAATCATATATGATTATATATTTCGATTTTGGGTGAATTTTTATTTTCATTTCGTGATATTATTATAAATAGGTTAAAAATTACATAAAAAAAAAAAAAATAAACGGCCAAAAAACGTTAAAAAATGCCTCGAAAACCTCGAAAAATGTCTCGCGAAAAAATTCTTTGTTATTGAATAGTGTTTACTATTGAAACACGTTTGTATCTCGGAAAGTATCGTCTCAAATATTCTATTAAAAATGTACTTATAAATTCGTTCCCTAGTCGTCATCGACTTACAGTGACGTATTTAGAATTTCCTTTTTGAGCGGGAGGGGATAAGAAAATAATAACGAAATCGCTGATTTTCAAACGAAAAATTAAATCCGAATTTTGAGTTATGCGATAATGACATAAGATACGTTTTTGCAAAACACAAATGGTAAAACAGCGAAATTCGCGAATAGTTCGTTAAAAAAAACAGACTTATATGTAAATATTATTATCCGTCGAAATAGTTATATATATTTTAATTATGATATAATATAAATGTTTTGAAAATCCGTTCAAACATAAAATAAAGCGTAGTTACATTAAAAGATTTTTACGAGTAGATTTACTTATTTCTTTTATATTTACTGCAAGTGCTTAGTGCAGTACAAGCGTATTTTTTTCGCATCGTCGAGCGTATATCGCATCGGACACGTATTTTTCCTTTTCTCTCCCCCATCGACAAAACGAGTTTACGAGAAAAAATATTGCAGTTACCACTGTAGTCGGAAAAAAGGACGGAGAAACGACGAACGAGTCTCAACCAACTCCCTCCGTAGCTTTTTTCTTTAAAGATTTTCAATCGAAACCCACGCAGGTCATTCGCATTATATTCTAAATGCTCGGAAAAAAAGTTCTTTAAAAAAAAGGAATTAGTACACTTTCCATTTGCTAAAAAAAAAACAAATCCTTTCTCGTTTCAGGAAATGCGCGTTTGCGCGATTTCTATATTGGCGCGTATTGACGTTTTGCAAAGACTTCCTTCCGACCGATGTCTGGCGTGTTAATGCAGTTAATTACGATAACCCATAGCTCGCGGATTTTTTTTTTTTATACGGATCGAAGCTACAAAATGTACTAACACGTGACTCATGAGATGCGAAAAAATTATAATAATTCAGTAAAAACTCAATAAAAAAAAAAAATCAACCGGCAACCACAAACTGCGATATTATACATCTGTTATCGCTGTCATATAAACGACGTTTCAATAACGAATAGAATCATTTTTATTTTTATTCGTCGAGCGAGAATTGACCAACTCGGTTGTTTTCAATAGACGTTATTGAAGAGTTTAAAGTATAAATACTGATTCCTATCCAAAGAAGTCGATTAACATTATTGTATTACGTTTTATGCGTTTATTTTCATGTTTTAATGTATATATATATATTTTTTTTATTAAGACATTTTGCACGAGCAATTTACATCGACAATTAAAAATTATATACAATATAAAATATAGATAACATTACAAACAACATTTTAATGTATATAATTTGTTATTATAAAAATATTTAACGTATAAAAAAATAAAAATGTCGCGATGGATTTTTTTTTTTATATCAATTGATATTTTACATTAAATTTCTTCCTTTTTCGGCGCGGTTTGCTTGAGGCCCGTTCAAGAGAAAGTTGCCCATTTCCTTCGCGGCACACCCCGTGTACCGAATGTACGCCCGTGACTTGTATTACGCGCGTATATGTATTATACGCGACGAACACAACAAAGCGCAATTAATAATATCGTCGACCGGGTGGTCCCCTGCTTCAGCAATCCGTTTACACAAGAGAGTAAATATTTTTATTCGTTCTGTTCGTACAATACGCATTATCGTCGTTCGCGATACACGCACGTATAATAATAATAATAACGCCGCGCGACATATCAATATTATTACTAGTGTAAATAATATGGAAACCCGAGGGGGACACGACACCCGATCGCAGTAATATTACAGTTTAAGTTGTCGTCGCTAAATATGATTAGTACGCGACGGCCACGCGCGTATAAAATACAAAACGTATCGGGAGACTATATCGTCGTCGGCCGAGCGGGGAGGGCGATGGAGCGTGCGGATTTATTAAGGGAAAAGTTAAGGACCGGGGGGTGAGAACCGAGAGACAAAACCGAGTTTTAAAACGGCGTTAAAATACGGCGTATTATGAATATCGCGCGACAACAGCGTGTAGAGAAAGTGTTTGTGTTATATCGGTGAAACGACTTGGATTTTTTTTTTTTGACGTCCCTCCGCGTCGCAAAGTCGACGAACGGTTCGGGGGGTTTAAGTACCGTATCCCTTCTCGTCCTCATCCTCCGGAGCATAAAGTAATTATGACGAATAGTGTATAGTCTCCTGCGCCCGTCGACCCTGCGTGTATCACATTTTATGAAATACGCACGAGCCGCGTTTCTAATGAACGCCATTCATCGCGTCGCCCGCGCGCGCGCACACACACGCACTGCAACACCGTTTGATCGTCGTCTAATGATTCTCTCCACTTCCCTGCCGCCGACCTTCGCCTCTGAACGCGCACAACACGCGCGTCGCTTTGATGTAAATAATAATTTGTACGATGCGCGAAAACATGCACTTTATGCGCGCGCGGCCACGCGACCGGGTCGTTTAACGCGTTTCTATACCGCGATTGACGAAACGTGTGGGGAGAGGGGGGTTTATATTTTTACCGACGTGATTTTATTTTACACCATGTCGTTCAATGTACAGTTAAAACAATATACTTACATGTACGCAGGGCCGGATCGGGGCCCAGAAACTTGCCGAGCACAATGATTTTAGCGGCCCATTAAACTTATAAGTCGTCCATATATGCGTAGGTACGTAGATAACGTAGCACTGTATTATTATTTATGATTAAAAAAGTTTCAATATTAACTAGATATTTCAGTAAGCGGCCTATGTATCATAATAATCTTGCGGCCCACCGCGTTCAGCGCGGTAGCTCGCCGGCCCAATCCGGACCGGTATGTATGTAATAATTAAACACGCGACGATTATTATAATAATAAAAACGGTTTGTTGCGTGTAAAATTGTTAATTTCCGTTGATTTTTCGACTAGAAAAAGTCATCGTCGGAGGTATGTACGTAACACAAGAACGACAGTTAGAAAATTACTATTATTATCAAAGAAATATGTACGTAATGCGCACTTTAAATGTCTCTCCGTGAGACATTTCGAATAAAACGTCGAAACTTTGTCCTCTGCTGCATTATAATAATAATACTTTTAAAATTAAAATATTTTATTTTCTAATAAATTACGCGCGACTCATAATATTATAATATGTTGTAAAACAAATTAATCGCGTCGATTAGTAATATAGTTATTCGAATTTTCCATTGTAGAGTTCTAGTGAGAACTTCTTCGGGTCTTATATATTTCGTCCTTATTCTTATCCAATTGCGCCGAACGTAACCAAGTGTTCCCTGCAATTAAAAATAATAACCGATTTTGAATTAATGTTTTTTTTAATCGAAACGAATAAATATTAATTACACGTCCGGTGTATGGAATTCCTCCAGTAAGTCTTTCCGATTCTCTGCGGACCATCACTTTTGATACACACTTTTGTGAGATCGATAACGTTTTCAACACGACCGTTTTGTATTTAATCAGAGAATTGGAGTGATTGGAGTTTGTTGTCGATTACGCACTGTCGACAACAGCGTTAAACGCGTTTTAATACAAAAACTGACCGATGCGCAATAATATTTTTAATTGACATTTTGGTCCTTGAGCGGGAGAAGAATGCGAATTAAATTTTAGACGGACGACTGTTATTAATATAATATTTAATTTATACGTAATATAATATTTCTTTTATTTATCATATTTAAAACGTGAAATCGGAGTAGGTACTTTTACACACAATAGTATACAGAAAACTTAATATATATTATTAAGTCAAGAAAAATGTGGACGGAGGAGTTGATGAAGCGAGAAAAAATGATTATCTCGGACAGACATTTTAGAGTTATATATTATTTACTTTGAATTTAAAAGCAATTATAGGCAGTTTAACGAATACGATAAATATATATTTTCAAATTATTAGGTTTTTAGGTGTAAAAAAAATAGACCATTGTTCGACAATTTTAAACGTTGAATTACGTCTAATTACGGGGAAAAATCAAAAAAAAAAACTTGTCAAATTATACCATATAACGTATATCACAATCGTTCGAGCACTCTTTCCACACGAAAAAGCGCTCACATAGAAATTAAAAAATTGTTATTTTAAAACGTTTTATTCGCAGTCTAAAATAATTTTGCTAATCAAGTTTTGTGGTAAAAATTGTTATATACTCTGTTAAAGAAAAAAAGAAAGTCATCGATCAAACGGAGCGAACTGTCGGGTTAATACAATATAAATAACGTGCTGTTAATACATTTATATGGTATTCAATGCGTATGGAATTACAAACTGATAAGGCGTTTCGATAAAAATGTGTTTTTTTTTCTCGATAAAAACACGATTATATTATTGATATTTAACTGACTAATTTTCGAAATGTATTTTTTAAAAAAAAAATAATATCTTATATTTTTTTACGTATAAAACGAGACACGCGATAACTGCAGAGTGAAATGTCATATATTTCTATATAAAATAAAAAAGACTTTTCCAACAAACGAGTGATTCGAGTGCGTGTGATTCGCGCGATTAACGGTTATAAAAAGAAACGCGTCCGTTATTGCATTTTTATACAGTTAATAGAATTTCGGCGGAGGGAAAGTTTTTGGATTTTTTTTTTTGCTTTTCATTTTAAGCGCGTTCAAAAGAGCGACGACGACGGAGGCGTCGAAAAACGCGCGGCGCTCGAAGAATGCGGCCAGCACGACGCGCGCTTCAAAGGGTTCGCCTGGTTAGCGCCATTCGTTCGGAATTTTTTTTCAGCACCGCCGTTCGCGTGTTCGTAAAACCAGTGACGTATTTAAGATTTCCTTTTTTATTGGCGTTCGGAGTGGGCCGTGGAGAGGATGACGTGAAACGAGTATCGTCGACTCTTTCTCGTCCTTTTTTATTACGTATAAAACAACACATATTTCAGTACAGGCTGTAATAAGCGGAGCGAAAGCGCACGTTTTCGAACGACGTGCTTTTATTTATTTTATTTTTTTTCGTTGAATTTCGTCCGCAATGAACTGTTTTTCCGATCGGAAACGTATTTTTTCTTTTCCTAACCGAGTAAGTGAATAAGTACGAGAACGTCTTGTCAGTATATGAGATACGGCAGAACGAAAATATTGTGAAATGCAGGGTCATGTGGAAAGAATACCAAAACGCGTAACGCACGCAAGAACGAAAGGAACCAGAAGACAGGGACGTCCAAGAAGTATGAAGATGGACGGATGAAGTGAAGAGGGATCTACAACAGTTGGGTGCGTGGAACTGGAGAAATGTTGCTAAGGATCGTGATGAGTGGAGAGGAGTTGTTTTGGAAGCCAAGGTCCACGTGTGGCCTGTAGAGCTAATGAATAATATGAGACGGCAGCGTAGTAGCTGCGAAGAGCAATTAATGAGCAGAATAAACGAAGCTAAGCGTAGCGAGAACGTTATTACGTTATTATGTATTTAATGACGTTGCAGACGTATAAGCGAGGCAGTGGCGTAATTAGGGATTTGTTCTGGGAGGGGGATAGACATTTTTTTTGTCACCCATTTTTTTCATTTTTTTTTGTTCGAGGAGGGGATGTATTTTGTTTAAATGTTACGGGTTTTCGGCGACGCGTTTCAATAATTTTACGATTATTTTTTCATAAACAATAATTACGTTTTCGTTCAGAACTGCGCACGGAAAAATCCGGGGTAATTCAGCTGGTTTGATATTCGTGCGAAAAACTCGAGTAAATAGCGCTGGTAGCGAACTTGTGTTCTATGTCTGTGTGTTATAATAAACCGTAATCGTTTTCCGCATTTCTCATCGTCTCGTTTCGTTCAGCGATGATTTCGTCAAAAATGTATTAAATTTTCTAAAAAAAAAAAAAAATCTTAATTAGAGTTAAAAATGTGGTCGTATATGTGGATGAGCTAATAAATCGTTATTTACACTGTAAAACCCGTGGCGAGGCCTCCTAACACCGCCCCTCGCATTCGCCTCACCCGAGTGAGTATACTTGCAAAGCGCCGCCGCCGCCACTGTTCTCGTCGTCGCACATCACACACGCGTATTGTGCGCGGGACGTGTATCCAATACACGCCACTGATTATGGGTATTAGAATCCGGCTTCTTTTAACGTCGGACGAGAAGATGCGCCGACAACGATTATTATTATTTTATTTTGTGTATAATACGCGCGGCGGCGCGTCGTCGCCGTCGTTGTGATAATAATAATACGTACCGCGAGCCGACACTGCACGGCGATAATATTTCGGTTGTGCGCTCCCCTTTATTGTCGCCGCGCGGGTGTTGTGTGCGAGTATACAATATTCGTCGTGTCTGTCTGTCTGTCTGTCTGTTTTTTTTTTATAAATATATCTATTATACGCACTCCGCCACCGCCCCCTCCCCCCATCGGAGTCGGTAATCCTTCTCTGTTACTCTTTTATTTTATTATTATTACATTTTCCTTTTTTTTTTTCATCTCTCGCAACAATATATTATTATACGTGTTATATACGATAACGCGCGGTGTATATACATTATTGTGTATCGAAGCGGCTTCCTTTGGTCTCGCGCGTCGAGCAATGCCGCGTGTGTACGTTTTTCGCCGCCGCCGCCGCGTAGTCTCTTCCATCTTTTATTTCGTCGTGTTTTTCAGGGGAGGTTTATTATTATTATTATTATTATTTTTTTTACCTCGATGACTCGATACAATCGTGTTCTCCGCGTCTCTCGCCATCGCCTTTATATTTAGACGGTTTTTCGGTTTTGGATTTTTATAAATTCTCGTGAAATACACAACACGTCTACTGTGTAACGTAGCTCGCGTCGTCCCGCGCGGTATACCTACTCGCGCGTTATATACACCACCCGGACCTACCCGAATACGTTATTACGATACCGCCTGCACGGATCCGTCGAGTATATACGAACACTTTATTATATATTACACCGCCTGCACGCCGCAGCGTATTTCCGAACAATAACTGAGAGCTGGCGCGACACGAGTGCCCGTATCCAGTTACGGCCGGTGTACTGCCGTACTCAGTTCCGTAACTCGTTTAGGACATAGCTATCAAAAACATTGCTATCTACTCTTTATTAATAATATTTATTATTAAAAAAAAAAAAATAGCTGAATAATAACAATATTTTTAATTAATACGTTTGATTTATTCAATAGTATTATAATATAATATATTTTTAAAATATAAATAGTATATAATAAAAGTGAAATACATTTTATTCGATAAAAGTGAAAAAAACCAATACCGTTACCTACGTTTCTCTGTGTATGAAAAAAATTGTTGAGGTACGCTGAAATATTTGAAAAAAAGAAACAATATTAATGTCCCACCATTCACTTTCGACTATTCGGATATTCGTCAATATATAAGCGAATACAACACACACGAATTTTCCATACAGTAACATAAAATCGAGCGCCTCAATAATTTATGCGTCGGATTCAATATAGACTTATTTGCGAAGCAGTCTTTGCCGAAATTCAGTGCATTTTTCTCGTTTAAAAAGAAAAGAGAATTTTTTCCAGTGCTACAAGACCGAGTGAATTTGCCGTTTTTTTTTTTAATGGCGTATTTCGCGTCACAGTCGCTTTATATTATTGTATAGTTTTTTTTATTATTTTTTTCGTCGTGCGTGTGTGTGTGTGTATGTACAAAACTCAATTTCAGTATTAAAAACAGAAAGATTTTTCTTTTGTCGTATATATGTCGTGTGCGCGCACGCGTGTGTAAAAAAAAAAAAATACTATCCCGTTCTCGTCCACCGTCCCGCGAAGCCCGTTCGCTCTGCGGTCTTTTATGTCAGTTTCGCAATAAACACAATTCCAAACTGTGTGCGTTTGGCACATTGCGAGGACATCGCCCCGATGTATATTATTTCAGCTCCGAGGGGCCCAGGTTCAGTCACCGTGAAAATGTCGCTCTCGCCCTGTACCGAACACGCGCACGCACACACACACACACATATATATATATATTATATAGACGAACTCCGTTTTTAATGAATCTCTCTCCTCCTTTTTGCTCTACTTTTCCTCTTTCCCTCGTCCGCCACCACCGCCATCACCGACCGCTGACGTATTCCTTCGTCCCGCTCGCTGATACCGTCGTTCGTTTACTTCGCGTCTGTCGTACAACTTGTTTGAAGGAGTAACGCGCGTATATCGTACACATAATGTACGGGACGCACACAATGTGTCACACAAAATGTCGACCCCGGTTACCGCCACCCGAATTCGGCGACAGAGTCGATAAACACCGGATTATAATAATAATAATAATAATAATAATAATAATAATAATAATAATAATAATAATAATATATCGTATATTATTGCGACGGCCGGTGGCGGAATTACGAGAAAAGGTGGCCCAGGGATGGATTTTTAAGTATTTAAAAAATGTGATCTTAGGTGATATAATAATGTTCATTACCACAAATAAAATAAAACCATCTACTTCTCCCAATGCTGACTTAACGCTTATATAAAGAAATATTTCGAAATAATACTTTACGTCGAAAAACCGGATTAATTTTATCGATATTCTGTATATAATAACCGATAATATTGGTATTATGAGAGAGATAAGATTTTCTTGTAAAAATATTTTCCTCAGAGCAGAACTTCGATTTTTTTTTGGGGTGGGGAGCCTTCTAGGTCGGTGGACCCAGTGGATGTCACTCTCTTACTCATCGGTAGATCTGCTATTGACGAAAACCGAGTGTAATGCGCTACGACCATCGGGAAGATTTTACAATATTTTAAATCATTAGACACAATGTTACCTTATTAATCACGTGTTTTTTTTTTTTTTTTTTTACATAACTCTAAAAACATATCTCGAATTGTCGTCTGTCGTTCACGGAGCGTTTTTTTTACTTTTCGTGTGTTTGAATTTCGAAATGTAACGAAACGTGCTCAAAAAACATGATTTATTAAAGAAAGTGTAGCGATGGCACGCAGAAAGATCGCTCACATTCCTTCCCGTCGACCTCGGTTTTATAATCTCAATTTAACTAGAGCGTACATCACTCGGCCTACTGTAGGCTTCGTCTAGGCCACAATCGTCTCCCTTCACATTTTTTTTTTAAGTCAGGTTCGAATAACTCTCCTTTACGCCGTCCATACGACGAGGAACGGATTTGTAATCTCTCCAAATTCAATTTCCGACTGTGCACAACATGTACACGGCTCGAATCAATCACGTTTCTTCGGAATTCCTCGGAGAAATATTTCGCCATCTATCACCACACACGTAGTGTTTGTTCGGTTTATTTCATTAGCTGCACGTTTTCTAGTTAAAATTTTACTGTTCGGTATATAATATTACTTATTTGTACGGTGTTGTCTTTTGGTGTACGTAAATGTTGTAATAATTGTCGAAATTCGACGTTAATTCGTTTTAAATCCGTCCCTGAATACGCGTTTTCGGGGGAGAAGTTCCTTCGTACAGTGAAAGAGAGCTGCTCGTGAGAATTCGGACATCCGCGGGCGCAGCGTGACAAGAAAACGACCGGCCCATAGTCGTCGCACGTAACTGTTATTTTTATGCGCGCGATAACGACGACCTATAGTCCCCGCGGATCGTGACGGCGGAGGCCGAGGATAATATAAAAATATGATATATTGTTACGCGACGTCGACGGGGTTGAAGAAAAAAAAAAACCCCTTCCGATAATATACGCGCGTATATATATATATATATATATGTATATACGCGACTGCGCCGTGACCCTTTCTGTCCACCCACCGCCACTACACCGGTGTATGTGTGTGGTGTAATACACGCGTATACATATTCGCAGAGCGAATTTCACTATATAACCGCTGCTGGGGGAGAGAAGAAGGAATATACGTGTCGCCAGTCATCGTCGGTCCTCCTCCCTCGACCCTGCGCGTCCATCACCCGCCGCCCTTAATCATATTGTTGTATACGTCCTTCGATGTACACACAAAATATTATCGTTATTACTGCAGTTATTATTATTATTATTATTATTATTATTATTATTATAGCCGCGTTGTTATAAATTGTGTAACGATAATGTTATTAGCCCCGGACAGTATATATATATATACACACACACACGATCAGTGTGAGAGAGAGAGAGAGAGAGAGAGAGAGAAAAGAAACTGATGTCCATTATATTATACGATTTTGTTGTCGTGGACGACAAAGTGAGCGCGCGTGTGTGTGTGTGTGTGCGCGTGTTGGGAAAACGACACTAATGAGCCAATGAACCCTTTTTCGTCCTGTCGACGATACGTTCATGCGGGGGATAGGAAAGGACATAAAAAAAAAAAAAAAAATAATAACGATAAAAGAAACGCATAGGCGGCCAGAAGATTATATATAGTTAAATTAAAAATAATTACGTTTTCTTTATATTTTGTAAACAGTCCGGTCGTAATAAACGATTTAATAAATTTGTGCTGTATATGCGATTACTATACTTATAGTTTTAGAATATTTTAAGGAGTTAACACGCGCGGTGTGGAGGAGACGAATGTTTTTTTTTTTTTTATGGAAGTTTCAAATGCTCGTATACGGCGATATTTTTATAAAACGTAAGAAAAAAAAACCTGATTATTACTTTTTTAATTCGAAAATTTTCCGCTGAAATCCCAGTTTAAATCCTAGAAAATATAACAATTTTTTTTTCCAAGCTCAGTTGATATTTCGTATATTCAACAAAGTTTACAATAAAAATTTACATTATATAAATGTAACAGTTTCTATCTTGGTTTATCAAAGAATTTGAATTAATTTCAAACAAATTTATTTTTGGGTTATTAAAAATTTTTAAATAAAACTCATCCACTCCGCGGTGGAACCTCCAGCAACTGTCTGCGGAACTTGTAGGGGTCCATCGACCACTGATTGAACTCTACGCTCTTTACATTTTTAGTAATTTAACAAATTATATATATATATAAAAAGCATTTTTTTTTTGTACAGCACGGTTAACACGCGTTAAATACCCCCGAACAGAATTAATAATTCGTATACACATATTGCCTTGAAACAAAGCGTAGGAACAATTCAAAGTTTTACAAGTATAAAAAAAAAAATGACCTTCACATGTACATAATCTAAGCGGACTCGACGATGCGATTAAAACCGTCGCGAATCGTTCAGCGCTCATCGTCGACGTTTTAATTAGTTTCTGAAAATAGAGACGGTGAACGACGGCCGGTTTCGGAGTGTACGAAAATTTTCGACGATTTTGCAGCAGACGAGGGTTCGTCACCCGTCAAGTCCTATATTAAAATAGTGTTATAAGGCTGTAAATATAAATATTTTATATAAATGAATCGCCAACTATGTACAGAAAGTGTACAGTTTCATTGTCTTTGTGTAACGCTTCGTGTAATACATCGTTTACTGGAAAAAAAGAGATCCGAACAACAACAAAAATCGGACCACACTAACATTTTATTATCAAACGATCAGCAGTTTAAATATTATTAGTACATTATAGCTCTACAGTATTTCTATCGTTAGTGTCGATTTTAAAAATTACCGGCCGTTATATTTTCGCTAAATAAATAAGTGGCGAATAAAATATTACAGTTTTTTTGAAAAATTTAACACGTTTTTTACGTCTTTGTTTTATAGCATTACCATATACATATATTTGTCGCAGAAAATATTTGATTTCCAATTATTAATTTATATATATATATAAAAAAAAAAATTATGAAACTAATTTTTTTTTTCAACTGAAATACGAGTATTATACGTTCGATAACAATTTAATAAATATTTTCAAAATTGTATTTATAATATTTTACGTGTTGTTTAGTTTTTTTTTGTCTCTTGAAAAATTTGAAAAAGTTGACTTGTTCCCATTTTAAAGCAATTCACCTACGAGAAGAATAAAAAAAATTTTTTTTCATCAATACAGAAGTGCTCCGATTTTTTCATATATTTGACATGGAAAAATGTGAAATCTATTTAGATCATCGCACCATTATTCGGTAGAAAATCGTATATAACGAGTATTTTAATTGATACGTTTTTATAAAATTTTAATTAACTATTAAATAATTGGGGGAAAAAAACCGATAAAATTGTCCGTACATACGCTATTTCTACCGAACCGAAGTTTTTGTTATATAATTAAAAAAAAAAAAAAAA
The DNA here is from genome assembly GCA_032441835.1 of Slavum lentiscoides. Classification (NCBI taxonomy): domain Eukaryota; kingdom Metazoa; phylum Arthropoda; class Insecta; order Hemiptera; family Aphididae; genus Slavum; species Slavum lentiscoides. The sequence goes on from CM063716.1 coordinate 821,698, forward strand.
TTCGAAACACTTGACGTTTCTATCAGTTTTTTTACTTTAATAATATATACATGCACGCATAATAAGGATTGTAAATTCTTTGAATATTGTCAATAATTTCCTTTTATTTTGTTTTTAAAAATTTATGAAATATTTAATTTTACGATTGAATGCCTGAGTGTTTAACAGGAGACCTATCATATATTTATAAAAACAGTTGTAAAAACATTTAAAAAAAACGTTAGTCACAATTTTTTAAAGAGTTTTATGCTCAAAATCTGCGTGAATCGGACAATTTTTACGTAAAACTTTTAAATCCCTGTCTGTGTACTAAACAGCAACCACAGACCCATGATCTATTTTCTTAAACGTATATTTAAAAATACCAAGAAAACGAGCATCGTCTACTGGCCTATTATTACAACATGACTATAGTTAATTTAGTGTACTGTTAACTTATCGAATTTTATATTTAAAATACTTGCGAAGAATTAAATTTTTTCATACAAAGTTAAACCTAATTAAAAATCCGTGTTTACTAAACACCAAGTGCTTGAAAAAAAAGCGTAATTATATATATAAATATTTTATTCTCAAATAGGGTTTCTATCTATTTTTAATGAAATTCACTGATTTCTGTAATTTCGACCGAGTTAACTAAAATCTGGTATAAACCTAATTTTGTCTAGTTGATTTTATCATTTGTCATTGTCGATAATTAAAAAAAATATCAATTTACATAACGGGAATTCTGTAAAGAAGACACATAAGAGAAATCACTCAGCGATTACATTTTTTTTTTATCTCGCTATATTTTATTTTAAATTTTTTCTCGTCTTTAAGAACCTATGTCTGTACGTCAAGTCCGGGGATGGTGCGTCTGAATCGAGTTTTTCCATATAATATGATTTGTGTTTTTTTTTTGTACAATTTTTCTTTTTCTATTACCACTCGTGTGTGTTATGTCGAGCGCACTGCTACAGCGAGATTAAAAACAGAAATCATCAAAATTTCTATACATAAAAAGGGCATCGAAATTGTTTTAAAGTATTGTTAATAATAATAGATAAAAAAAATTAAGAAAATAATTCTAGCTGATCTATAGTAAACTGGTCATTAGAGAAAGAAATGTTTTAAAACTTTTAATTTGAAATTTTCGCCGTAGTAAAAATAGAAAAAAAGACGTATATAACGTTTTTGAATTTGACGGGAACGTCACAATGAATGAATTTCTTTGAAATTCTTTCTTTTAAAACAAATTCCTAGACCTTGCGGTCACTCGGCATTATCATAATATCATAGTCGGTGAATTAAACATTGAGCACACATATTATAACGTGCAAATACGCTGCAGCACCGCACAACACTACTCGATCACGGCTCGATGTCAATAGGCCAGAACGACCCCAACCCCACGGAAGTCTCGGGTATTAAACCGTGACGTCATTCCCGGCTAGGCAGAACTTTACTCGGGGGTCATTAAAATCGAGCAACAATGTATCTTCCTACCTCTCTCCGAATCTCTCCGTATTAATATCGTATATTGTAAAGGGATATATACTTTTTTTTTTTTATCAAAAAAAAAAAAAAGGGGAGGCGAGTTTTTGAATTTTCGCATCCGGCAGATGATAATGGTAATGAAAAAAAGAAGAGAATATATCTTCAAATTTACATGACAATCGCCGCGGCACTCGGAGCGGAACAGTGTCGAGATCCGGCGGCCGACGACTTCCCGCGGACTTCTCGTCCAACTTCCGGAACGGCTCGCGACTGACGCGCTGTGGCGTATAATAATATATTATAACGCTTTGCAGTGGCGATAGTTTTTTAGCTTCGTGATGCATATTATGTCGACAATTCTTTTTATTTACGAGTATTCGATTTGAATAGTTTTTTGTATTTAATTATTAAATGTGTTTTTTTTTTTAAAAATATTATCGCGAGCCCGAAAGTTGTCAGGTGGCAAAATAATACGAGTAGTGACGGGGTTTTGTCGGAAATTGAATTTTTTTTTCGTTTACGATATTATACGATTTTCGTTCGATTTAATTGGGATTTTCTTTTTTTTTTTTTTTGTTTAATTTTCGTTGTCATAGTGTCACACTGCACCAGTTTATTTGGAGTTTTCCCGCGGTATTATAAATCATATAATATTTTATCGTGATATCGATTTCGAAATAATACGAGATTTTTTTTTTTGCAATTTCCTCTTTTGAATTTATTGATACTCGCAGATGATAGCTGGTGTTATTGTTTTCGAACGCATTCAACGAGTTCTTTACCGACTCTTCTGTTTTAATAATTCTCATTAACAGTAGTTCGATTTAACGCGATATATGAATTTTAATAGGGTTACGATTAAAGCCAATTTATATTAGCGCTCGGTCGCTCGACGTGTCCACAGAACTCTGTGTTCATCCAATAAACAGTGACCGTGAAAAAGAGATTTCTTTCGGTTTTTTTTTTTTGAAAATTTACAAGCATATAGTATTTCTTTATATTTTACCGAATCTACTCATATGACCAATCCACCACCTTATTGATGAGCCCTATCATCGGGTTTGTTGTTACCGGAGTCTATCTATTACGTCTCGTTAAAGAAATTACGCGGTTCGATTGAAGGCTATTTATTTCTCTATATGCAGTCTATATAATTTATCAGTATTTTACTTGTTCATTAATTTTTCTGGTCACCGTGTTAACTAGGGAATTATAAGAAGAAGAAAAAAAAAAGACAAAAATTCGCATTATCGTGTGGTCGCGGACAGAAATTCAGACTTTGAGCCGATGATAATAAATGGCTCGGCGATCCGCGTTCGCATCGCCCAAGCCCGATAGCGTACGGACATCTTTTTGTAAACGAAACGAGTGCAAAAAAAAACACAGAATTTGTTTAGGTTGTACATTGCGGTGGTATTCGGTATAAAATTAAAAATTCGTAAGATTTCGATTGATTTTTCACTGATAATCCGAACACATTAACGAGCGTGAAAGCGTCCGTTCTATAATAATTCTTCTGCAACCGTCCCGTATATAATTGAATTCGCGTACGGATATAACGCGTAGTCCGCGAGCGAGTAAACGTTTTATAGGAAACCGTGAAATTTAACATAATCCCAAGTACAAAACGCGTGTGATTTTCTTTTCTGGTTAGGGAGCGCGCGCACGGGGGTGGGGTCAGAGAACGCCGTGCCCTTCCGTACAGAAAAAAAAAAAACGCCACAGAATCCGTCGATTGTAACCAAAAGTGTTGGTGCGTTCACGTGTACCTGGTATACGTACGCGCGTATTATGTGTAAGCGTGTAAGGAGAATAAAGTTAGACGAAGCGTGCGAACAGCGTATATACGAAATACACCGTGAGGGTGCCGGCGTGTGTTTCTTTTTCCCCGGGAATACATCTGCGCGTTTTTTTTTATTTTCCGTGCCCCGCGGTCTCTGCTCTTTTATTTGCGCCGCGATTGTCCAAAAGCGCGTCGGTGGGACGGCACGTCTTCTTATTCGCGGATGAGCACGTTCGGTACTAGCGGCGCGCGAGAGTACCGCCGGCTGCACGTCGGCGTGTGCGCGTCTGTCGGCGGGGTCCATCGGTCGGCCGCGCGGGGTCGGTGCGCCCGGCGTTCAATCGCCGCGTAAACCGCGGGCGGCAGATCGCGCAGCGATCATTTTACGGTAAATGGACGGAAGACGAGCCGCGCAGACGACGTTATTGTACACGGATCTGTGGCGCGGTACGAGGGTCGGGTGGAGAAAAAAAAAAAAGAAATTCCTATTAAAACACGCGTAAAGACGCGTGTTTTCCTCACACTTCCATTACCTCGAATACCGCGCGCGGTAACGGTTTTTATAAAACACGTTATTCTATCGGTTTCGCGCGCGATTCTCCGGTGATAATACAATACGGCGCGCGTCTTAATGGATTCTCTCACTTTTTTTTTTTTCCCATAATCCCCGACCAGATCTTAAATTCAACGGTACCTTTTACACGCCGCGTGTATCATCTATACACTTACGTCATTTCTACAGTAGACATACGCGCGCGCGCGTTCCGGCCGGCGGCGGCGGGAATCGCTTCGATAAAAGAAAAAGAAACTGGCGACAACGGTTTTCGCACACGGTACCTACACGACAATCGTTAGGGCCGCGTGCCTCGAGAAAACACTTAAAACGTGCATTTATGCTCTAAAAATATCTCGGATAATTATAAAAACCAAAACGTTTCAATGACGATAATATATTTACCATAATAACGGCGTATTCATATTAATTTATCTTGTTGAGCTATGACTAACGGTTTAAACTAAAAGCCAGTAAAAAAAAAATATATATTAGTGTGTCCGAACGAAATCTCGAGACGCGATACGCGTATATTTTTTTGTTTCCGACTTTAATAAAATCTACTTTTTCTACGCCCTCTTTTCGTTTGTTCGGTAAATTTGGACTTTGCGTTTCAGTATAACGCTCATAAATTGTCAGTTTTAACATATTTTTTTTATTTGTAAACCATAAGACCGGGATGAGAGCTAATCGTGGTGGTGGTAACTGTATATCAATAGTGATTACGGTGTGTCAGTAATTCTTATTATTACAGTTAACAATATGTTCTCACTTGTTTAATTGCATTTTAGAACATTGCTTTTATTATTTTCCCGATCGATTTTCTTTGACAAGGTATTTTTCCCCGATTCAACGATAATATCGAAAATTATTTTGGAAATATCATAAAAGGATGCGGGATTTTTGTTTTTTTTTTTATAAAAAAAAAGCGCGCAGAAGCATCTAACACGACGCTAAAATAATTAAAACCTACACGAGATGTCTCTGTTGTCAGCTTATATTGATCTGAGGTATCTGGATATAATGAAACGCGTTTATTGAAATAACGGTGAAAAGCAAAATTTGTGTACGAATTTTTATTCGTTTAATCTTAATTGAAATAGAAACGAAATTATTAGAATGTCGAAACATCGATCGATATATTTTAAAAGCGTAAAAATGTATAAAATTTAGAAAAGAATATTTTAATAGCGCGTTAAAGCTGATGATAATATAAAAATTTTGAATTTTTAAAAAAAAAGAAAAAACATAAAAATTAAACAAAACATTATTTTATAAATAAACGGCTCCAAAAAAAAAATGTATATTATGACTATTATTCGATTATTCGCTAAATTTAAAAAAGAAAAGTGATTCGATCTGTACCGGGAACGAAAACTTAATTTTGCCCTATGGATAAAAAACTACCGAACAGATGATACAGGCGCGTACTAGCCAGTATTATTATTATTATTATTATGAGGATAATGCGATAATTTCGCGTATAATAATAATAATAATAATATACCCGTTCGACCGTGTAGCAGATTCTCGAAAATCGTATTATTTCGTATAATATTTTACTAATAGCGAGTAAATATAATATTACCATATATCTATAGGTATTACGTGGTATTATGTACCGCGATTACCAAACAAAACGCGGTTTACTCGGAAAATATAAAATGTATATACAAATTATTATTATAAAAAAGTATTATATTTCGTTTATATATACGGGATTATTATTAGTTTTTTGTTTATCACTAGTCTGCGAGTTATGTCTCGGAAATACATTTATATATATTATATTTTTTTTTTAGAAAGTTTGTTTTTTTCCACTTTTCATTCTATACTTTTTTTTATTTCTACCCCTTCCCCTCACAACCATCGCTATTTCATAATTTAAACGTGTTAATTTTTAAATAATTTCTTCATTTTAATAAATATTATAGAATTCTAATTGGAGACTGCACTGTGAACTGGACATTTCGACGAAGTTACCCGATTAAATCATATTATGTGCGAGTCATTTGCAAGAATTCACGTACAGTCCGGCCAAGTTATCACAGAAATTCGAAATCGATGTTTAAACTATTAGAAAAAATTTTCATTTTTACGATTTAAAATGTAATGAAAAAATTGAAATTTTCATAAACTTCGAAGAACTGAAGAAAATCAACGACTTTTGTGAAATATTTTCGAATAAAAATAAAATCGAAACATTTAAAAAAAGAAATGTTTGGTTTTGCGAACAATTTTATTTCTAGTAGTGAAAAAAAATTGCAAAAAAAGAATTCCAGTAATTATTAGTAAAAAAAAAAAAAAAAAATACTGAATAGTTATTATACATCTGTCGGATTTCCGTAAAATACCGTATTTATATGATTATGAACCGAGGCCGAATATTTCACGAGAAGAAAACATCGAACGCCGAAGTTGATTAATATGTCTATAATTTTAGAAAACGCCATAAAAAAAACTGTAAAGTTTACACTTAAATAATATATAGTAATTAGTAAGTATATATTTATTATTCTAAGTTTTTAATTTACTTATACGTTTCGTTACACCGTAAATTACACGAAAGTATATATTTTATAAGTGATTTACTTTACGCGTATAATTATACAGCGTTAAAAAAAAAAATGGAATAATAATAAAACTTTTTCCAAATGTATAATTTATATAGGTACAATATTTTTTAAGTTTTTTTTTCAAGCCGGACACGACTTGTAATATAATTTTATTCGCTTGTCCGAGCACACGTAAGAAGCATTATAATATAAACGGGTTTTAAAAGAAAAACTTAATTTTTGGATCCGTAAAGATCGAATACCCGTTATATTATAATAATATTATATACATTAAAAAAAAAAAACCTCTTAAATCGTCTGTATACGTATATATATATACATTTTGGAAATGCTCGTTTTCCATTTTATTTTCGGTAAAAAAAAATATACCCACAATAAAATATATATATATTTTAAGCCGAAGTATAAAATAAAGAAAGTTATTACCGAATTCGAGTATATAATATTTTCGTTTATTTTATTTTATTTTTTTTTTTGTTGTTCCGAGATTAATTCTGTCTATATATATATAGGTATATATATTTATACCGCGAACGTTTCTTTCTTTTTTTCTATATATTATATATATATAATATTTATTCTCGAGTCATCGTTCTTGCGGAATTGCCATTCAAAAAACGTTCGCTTATCCAAGGTGAAAGAATGGAAAAATAAAAAATAAAAAATTTATTTATATAAATCTCTGGCTTTTCCATCATCGTCATCTTATATATATATATATATATATATATATATATATATATGCGCGCCAAAGGCGGTTCTCGCCCTCTCCGCCACAGCCGCCGCCGCCGTCGTCCCTTAACCATCCCTTTTTGTATTTTTTTTTTCGATTTCCAATCGTCGTATGTATCTAGCCATCGGCCGCGATTGCCCAGCCGACCGTGCAACCCCTGAAAATAAATCTTTACGCTGGAACGGATCGCAGTTGTTGTGCAGCGCGAGCTGGATTTAAAAAAATAAAAAATACAAAATGATGGTGAAAAAATAAAACTCTCTCTCTCTCTCTCTATATATATATATATATATATATATATATATATATATATATATGGAAAAGACGGGAAAGAAAACCTATCGGAAATAAACGGCTGCAGAGAAATAAGCATCGTAATAACGTTATATACTTTTTAGTTATTTTTATTTTATTTTGTAGATAACGTTTCTTTTTTTCGCTAACGATTATATACGGAGGAAAAAAATATATCGGCAATCATCCCTTAAAGAAAACGATGATTTTTTTTTACAGAATCGCAATAACCTGCAATATTATATATATAATGATATGACTTCATATATAATTGTACGAGAAATCGGAAAATCTTCTGCTCATATATATATATATATATATATATATGTAGGTATATAATATTTATATAGAAAGTCGTTTTGCAAAAATGCAATATCATAGGAAATCCTTTTATTTATTTTTTTCCATCATAAAACTCTATAACCGTCAACGAATCCCCCTATATATATATATATATATATATATGTTTATAAAAAACTTATTATTATTTCTAAAAATCAATTAGAGACCTATAGAATTTACTATAGTAAAACTATATTTTTATATACGCAACTAATATAAGATCTAACTCGTGTTTTTACTAAAGTGACTATACACCGCGTACATAAATCAGAACTTGAAACCAAATTGAAATATTTCTATTATTGGTTTTCAATTATTTCGGAATACGATTTTGATTATCGGTTTTATTTATATGAGGTTCAAAAACCTCATATAAATAAGTCTTGAACAACACACTTACACACTGCAGTCAGACGCGAACTACGTTGTCCACGCATGACCGCCGTGACTACACTGAGCGGTCCGATGGTTTCGGACCGCTATTTATAAGCGCCTTTCTGCCACGCCCTCTATGTTGTGTAGTAGCGCTATCTAGTGACTACTTTCTTTTCTCGTTTTATTACGGGCGGCTGATGCGCTATGTCGGTACATGCGAGTGTTTAGTTTTACGCTGACCGAGCGACCGACCGTACGGATGTATGCAGTCTTTATTATTTATTTTATTATTATTATTAATAATATTATTTCGTATATTTCAATGAAATGAAATGAACGTAAGAATTCATCTTTCTTCGTTGTACACTCATTTACACTCGTTTATTTTACTCGTTTACACTGTACAGTGTACACGACCGACCGAGTTTGTCGTCAGGTAGGTAAGCACTTAACGCTTGATCACGACCGATGATCATTGCGCGCTATCAGCGCGTACCTTACGCGCTGCTCGACGGTCGAGCACTAATTCCAGTCTTATACATGAAGTTCAAAGGAAGGGGGGGGGGGTGGGGCGAAAATGGAGCATAACCATAACATAATTGGGCCAACTTTTATGACACAAGTCGGTGCTGTTAGGTCAGAGATACACTACATTTAAAAATATAAAATCCCATGGGAGATCCACATATCGCCCCTTCCCCCATATTACCGCCACTGGGTTGATATATATGTATATCTCCTCCTTGTGTATTTATTCTGGATTTCATTAAACATTATTACAGCGTAAGACTCGATTTTTCTCTTCTTACAATTAACTTTAAGCTCGAGCTCAGGAACGCCCACGCAACAGTCGCCTATGATACAATAATGATAATAAAATAATAATTGCTATAGCGGCGCAATTATATGAAATAACATCCACCGACAAAGTCGCGACATTCGCGAGTCGTTCTTCTGTAAGCAAAATAATAGCTATATTAAAATTCAAATTGTGAACGTCATCATCGTCACAAAGACCAATTATAATTATTATTTTTGTTTTTTAATAGTCGTCCTACAAAACGAACTCGAGACGAGAATAAATATATTATTACAAATTTTCCCGGAACACTTGAAAGGCAATCGAGGCGGTTGGTGTATTTTAAAATACGAAATTAGTCACGTATTATACAAAAACGTATATTCGTTAAAATATGTAGGTACGCTTTAGGAAGAAAAAAAATTAAATTGAGTAATGTTTGCTTTTTTTCAAATTCAATTACTCTTAATGAGGTTCGGCAACGTTTTTACCGTCGCGGACCACATTTTACTTCAAATTTTCTTTGAGGGCCACGTAAAAAAAAAAAAAAAACGGATTTTGCGTACAATCCTAACAAAATATTACTAGGAAAATTTGGTAAAAAAATTAAATTTTTAAACGTAAATTTATGTGATTTCTGTTTGCCGAATTTCATTAGTTAATTTGTCGTTATCGATTTTTAAACTTAACATTCCTAGCGTTTGAATTTTCATCGCGTAGTTTACGTGCAAAGAATATAATTTACTTTTTCTGTACTTGAAAATCGACATAATAACTATAGAAGTTTCCCGGTAAAATAATTTTTTCAAAGTTCGTTACTTATTGAAGTTCTATGAATTCCATTTGTAAATTATTATCCGTCTATGTCACACAAGAAATGGATTCTGGAATAATCTAATTTGATTATTCCGCTGTCAATGTTTCACAAAAGATTCAATTGTAGTTATATAACAAGAAAAATTATGTGAGTTTACAATATTTTTTAACTACACACTCGTTAGTCTCGTTTCGTCATAAAAATTACAAAATATTCATAAATCCTTTATAAAAAAAAAAATCACAATTAGGAGGTATCTATTGGAATATATAATAATAATAGTACTTTTACAAAAAAATGCTACATTTTTTTGTAAAATAAAACTACTTAAAACTAGACGATTTCTTGTTAAAGCGTCACTATTAAATTTATTAATAAGTTTTTTAAATTGGAACGTATTAGGTATGCTCTTTCATATTTGACTTCGGTTTTCACGAAACAATAAATGTGCAAGGTCGACTCCCACGACTCGCAAATACCTCTTACAACCTATCACTGATATACTGATAGACTATCAGTATATCCGTCGACGAGTTTATTTTTCCTTCTAATTTTATATATATAAAAACGTCCTTTAAAAAGCTGTTTGCGGAACGTTCCGTTAACGCCCCCCCGTGAGTAAACATTTTAATAGGCTAAATAATACAGTAGCGGAGTTCGGTTAGTTTTTTGGGAAAAAAAAATTGTACGTATAAAACGCGGTGACTATTCGGTGGCCGCCTTATTAAAAAATAATAATAATAATAATAATTGTCGTACTCGTGTCGTGTTATAATAATAACTCGACCATAATCGAAACACGTCCTGAACGTTCTTACTGTTTGTAAGAATATATTCAGTTTTTTTTTTAATCTTTTTCTTTATTTATACAAATATAATTGCTCGTGGTGTGAGACGTGTGTGTGTGTGTGTGTGTTGCACCACATATTGCTTACGACTTATCTGTGCCAGTGAAAATATGTCAATTGTTTTAATTTTTAAACGCTGACGACGACGACGACACGATATAATCGTTTTTTGTTCTACGCGCGCATTCGGTGACAACTACAACAACGAATTCGTGAACATATTTCTACGATTCTATTTTTTCGTTGTCCCAAAACCGGGACCACGTGTACGTTTCTTGTGTAAAATTACGTTATAATAATGTGTTAATCGAAACGTAAATCAATATTATAACTAAATTATTATACGCGCGCCGATTAAAATAATAAAGAAAATCGCGGCGGTTCGTCCTGAATAATGTCGACGGTAAAATACAACGGATATTACTTTACTAAGACCGTTAATATATACGTACAGTGTTAATAATATCGGTTCAGAACATCTCATATTTTTCATAATCTAACGTCAATTATATTTTTTAAATCATCACGTTTCGGTGTCGTACGTTAGCGTCATTAGTTTTGTCGCGTAACTCATCAGAGACGTTTTACGTCATTTCCAATTATATAACAATAAAACGGCATAAAGGATAATTATTATTCAGTGTAGGATGTTATAAAAAAAAAAGAGAAACGAGTAAGGAAAGTCGAAATTCCACGAAAGTTTTCTGCGGTATTCTTTTTTTTTTTTTCGTAAATTTTTAATTTACGAGTGTAAAACGTAAGTAAAAAACATTCAAAAAAAAAAAACACCGTAAACAGCGACACGAAGCGTCCCGCGGTGGAGTTCTTACAAACCACCGTTCAAACGAACTTTTTAATCATCGTCGCATTCGCATTTTTGCATAATATATTATTATATAAATGCACGCGTCGTTCACGCGAGTTTTACACGGTCGTGTAATTTTTCTGTATAAGTTTTAGCGTTTTACTATATTATATATGGCACATAAAAAAAAAATAATAAGAATACATATTCCGTTTTTGTTTTTCCGTTCTGCGTTTTCTTTCGAAACGCTTTTAATCAAAATAATAATAACGATAATCGTGCACGCGTTCCGCCGCGCGCAATATAATTTCTCTGCGTATTCGTATACACGGCACTCTCCGCCTCGTATCTCGTTATTGTACGTTTTTAGAAAATATAAAAAAAAAAAAATTGTTTTTCCCTCTAACGGTCGCGCCGTTATATTCAAAACGTTTCGTTTCTTTGCTGAGCGTATACAGTGAACAACAATAATAATAACACTAACAAACAAAAACGTAGAAAAAAAAACATAAAAAATGTGTATTACAAAGAAACGACGAGTATAATATATACTACCGACTATATGGAAACGGGGGAGAATCGCACTGTATATATTATTTCAAAGACTTGCCAGGTCTGGTGGTTCGTTTAACCCGGAACGGAATATCCGGAGTCTCCTGCAATCGTGTTGAGTTTCGCATTTTTTTGTGCTTTACCATCGGTTCTCGAAATATGAAAATTTTCCAGGCTCCACACTCGTCTAGAGAATTTTTGAATTAAAAACACATCTAGGGCCTACCACACGCCATATATAGTGCTGAAATCGGAATAAAATAGTTCTTATAAATTACGTCCTACGAGAGAGAAAAAAGAAACTTATTTCAATAAGGGGCCTTGTATACACGCATTTTTAAAAAATTTTTTGTCTACCGTTTTGGCGTGTGACTTTTGAACGCAGCGCCATTTTAAAGTACACAAATAGAAATCACATTATACATACGTATAAATATTTATTTAAGTGCAAAAAATATCCTGTCGTAAAATTGTATATATTAAAATAATTTACGAACGTGTACTTACACACAGATAATACGTTTAAATATTCGACCTCGGATATTACGCCAGTCTCCCAACAACGATTGTATCGGGTAGATAATTTGCATCTATATTTGCTACGTCGAGGTCATTTATACAAACGGATGCAAGTGATTTAATACAATTTTAGTATCTGCACTCAATTCTGAATCTTTTGCTGAATTTTTCTAAAGAATATGAAAGTATACCAGTTTTGTTTTTTTTTTTTAAATAAATTATTTTTTTCTCGGACCACACAGGACAGGTTTTAGGCGAAAAACAAGACAGGACAGAGTAAGTCGTATTTGTATGTCGACGGACTGCGGTTAAAAAGCGATCATAACGTATTTTTTACACGGGTCTGGGCAAGCGGGATTTTTTTTCTTTAGATACAGTTTTTTCGCTCGAAAAACAAAAAACACAGGGCCGAGTCGGGCTTAAAATTGTATGCGATTCCGGCGGTTTTCTTTAAAAACACGTCTGCGTTTACGCGAGTGCTCTGAAAGTTTGAAATCCATCGTATGGGTTCGTATATATTTCGTGTTATTATTTTTTTTCAGCTTTTACAGTCCATTTAGGACTTAAGCTGTCCTTTACTACCATTATCCATCTATCACTGTCTTCGCTGTCTTCTATTTCTGTTCCTTGCATGAATTCGGCCAGAGCTGCCTTCACTCTGTCTACCCGCCTCTATCTTGACCGATCTCTTGGCCTTTTTCCCATTAGTCTTCCAGTGAAAATATTGTTTGCTATACCATTATTTGGCACACCCATTCTAATCTTTTATTTTTTCAAAAACGCATTGATAGGTGGTTTTTAAAATAGTCGGTAAATTTCTTGGTTTGTTCGTTTCCTATATTCTCCATTTTCAATTTGTAGTGTCATATATTCTACGCAATACTCTCCTTTCAAAAATGTTCATTTTTTTTCCTATTTCGTGTTATTAAAATATCGAAATCGCAGCGTTTTGACGGGAATCTGAAAATCGTTATACGCGAAGCTACCGGAGCACTTTGCATGTAGGAAAAAAGAGTTCACAGACAAAGAAAAAAACCAATAGTATCGCGGTAAAAATCAATAAACGTTTTTCGTTCAGAAGTGAACGGGTAAAAAAAAAAAATTCGCATCCGGTAAAATCACGTATAAAATACGGAAAATTTATACGGTAATAAAAATAATATTATGTAAATTATTTCGGGCGATGACGACGACAACGAGACGCGCGTGTTCGGAAGAGTTTTTTTTTCTCCCTCGCCGCCGTGTAATGGTTGTATCACTGCCGTACTTTATTATAAAGACTATAAAATGAATAAATAAATAAATAAAACCGCACGTGGCTGCAACGTAACAATGTAAAATACGAGACGAAATATCGTAAAAAAACACTACAGACGCGTTATGGTGAATTTTTTTCGCGTTCTTTCCATGGTTCTCCTGCTGCTGCTGCAGCACAGGAGCAGCGGATTCGTCGCGACCGTTTGCGAACATCATCCGACAAAGTATCCAGTCTCCGGCAATAATAATAATAATAATAATGCAAATTCGCCCCCGAGTTCTCGCGAATATTCCATTCGACGACGGGATATAAAATTACGCCATTTTGAATAATAATAATAATAATAATTATGTATACGCGACGACGGCGGCGACTTGAGAGAGAGAGAGAGAGAGAGAGTAGATTTTATATTTTATACATTTCGCGTTTAATTACACTTTTCGGCGGACGAGTTATCCCGTTGCCGCTCGCGTAAATACTATATTATATTCTACAATTTTTTCTTCACTTAGCTTAACGACCCCTGTAGCCTGTAGGACCTGAGCTGCCACAAGCGATTCTCTCCGTCTTTCCCTATCAAATGCCAGGTTAACTGATACATTTCTTCCCAACATTCTGATATCTTTCTCTACAACATCTTTCCATCTCGTACGTGGTCTACCTATTGGTCTTTTCTTACGTACATATGGTTTCAATTAGTACTTTTTTTTATGATATCATTATCGGCTCTCCGCCATACTTGCCCAAACCATTCTATTCTTTTAACTTTTATATATGATCAAATATTGTGTTTGTCCTACATTCTATATAGGTCATCATTTTTCCTCCTTTCGTATGTTCCTAACTCTGTATTGTATATTGGGCTGAAAATTCGACAATTCACGAGATGATTTATTTTTATACACGAATTTTGTAATCCTCGCTCTTATTCTGATTTTACTTTATAATTCTTCTATATCCTTCGGCCTTACGCGTAAATAATACGACCCTTCCTTTTCCATTTAAGCCGAGCCATGTAATGTTTTTTCTTATGTACAGTTTTCAGTAACACGTACTGTCTCATTAATCAAAGGCCTGTCCCGTAAAATATTAATAAATAAATAAAATAATACGCATTTTGTTGTTTAATTAGTCGCGCGAAGACGATTTGGACGTTTAATACAAATCGTATTTTTCTCTCGATAAGGTTTCGAAAGACAATTTACGCGTCGTCGCGACAGTGGCAAATATTAATAATAATGGCCATTTTTTTTTTTTACAGTATTGTTGCGCAATCACCGGAATGTCGAACGTATACGAAAATATAAACGCTATTATTATACAGGACGATTTTTTTTTATTCGTCATTAATAATCGCTGAAGGATTATTTATTTACACCGTTTTTAATAAAATCCTTTTTGGGTTTTCGAGGAAAAAATCGATACGGTTCCCTTGTATTCATTATGTGTTTAAATTGTGGTTCCGTTTGGGATTAATACCGGTAGTATTGTTTCCTACTTAAACTTGGGAAAAATAAGTTTTCTTATTACGTTTAAAATTCAAAAAATGTATACCGTTTAATTTATACTTGACTGCGACATTTAGATTGACCACGAGGTTTATTCACTATTAATTATTAAAAAAAGTGTTCGGTTTTCTTACAAAATTGAAAATGTTATGGGTTATGCGATGGGTTTCGAAATCTGGTTACGGTTTCAGTTCCCGATTCGTGTGTCTCAAAATTCCTAAATCCCCACTACTGAAAAAGGATTTTTTTTTGTGATCGGTATTTGACGATATAAAAATAATCGTAATAAATACAAGAAGTGAAAATATTAAAATGATGAAAAAGCGGAATGTGCAATGAATTTGAAAAAAAAATATGCAATGAAAATTATTTGTATTTTTCCGTCTAGATCTTTTTTGTCAGATCCTGGATTAAGATAAAAATAAAAAATCACCCTGTATATATTATACGCGGAACGATTTTAGAGTTTTACGCGTATCCTCACGAAAAGTGTGAACACGTTTAAAACTTTGCGACAAGGAAATAATGGCGGTGAACTAGGAGGAGAATTGCTCGCGAACCGGAGAATTTTCCGACTCTTCGAGGCGACTTAAAAACTCGGAAAAGTTTTTGAACAAACAATAAATATATGTACTGCTGGTGTATAATATATATATATATATATATATTATACGTACATAAAGTGGCTAAAATAAAACTTAAATAATTAACAAATATTGTGATTGGAAAACGTTTAACAAATTTCAAAACGTAAAACGATTTAAAAACTGAGTAAAAATTGCTCGTAAAACTGAGAACTTTTAAAATCTTATTTATTGGTTTAACAGTAGTGTATGTTTTATTTTTTTATTTTGTTTATTTACATTTTTTTTTTTTTTGTAAAACACAAATATTCCGGGTTTAAATACTTTCGATTTTCTGGTAGAAAATCGTACTTACCTAGTATGTACTTTGTTGAGACTCTTTCTCAATAGTTCCCTCGAGGGTGCGGAAAACTACTGTCAAATCGCTAAAAAGCTGGTAGAATTGTCAAAATACACGATTTTACTAAACAAAATTTAGACTTTTTTTCAGTTATAATTTCAAAAAACTTAAAATTTACCTACACATACATAGGTATATATTTTTTTAAAATTGAAATTAACGAAATTTTTATTTTTATGACCGAAGACATGCAAATTTAGCACAAGGCTTAAAACATATTATAAAAAGAAAAAAAATTGTCAAAAATGTCGATTATCAGAATTTTTTCTATGCGCGTTCAACGTTCAAATATATTCTATTTATTTTATGTATTCTATTATATAATTATGTTATTCTAACAGTCGTTATAGTAGGAACGACTTTTATTTCTATGAGCTTCAGATCAAATTTTGTGTAAATTAAAATTTTGTGTGTCGTAAAACGACTAAACGAGGTTTGAAAAAAAAATTTAACGTGACCAGTTTTTATATTTTAGAACTGAAAATTGAATAGAATATTATTGTAATATTGTTTATTGATCGTATGAAATAATATCACTTGCTCACACGTGTGAATTTCTCTCGTCGATCGGCGTTTGACCTAAAATTGTATACTCATCACTATTGTCAGCATCTGGTCGACAATAATTCCAAACGGAAACACGTGCGTTGCTGCTGCTGCTGCTCCTCGAGAACGACGACATATACTTAGTATTGCAGTGGATGAAAACCGAAAAAACGCACTTACGTTAACGTAAAACACGAAAGTATATTTTTGTTTTTTTTAATCTTCGGAGGTTAAACTTCACAACAATTATTGTATTGAATGGCACACATGTTCACAACCGGTTAACAAAATTAATTTCAGTGACATGGGTTAACATACAGGTAAAATACATACGTAACAAAATAAGCAACGGTCTCGTGTACATACATACATAATAATCATAATAATAATAATAGTTATAATAAAATAATAATAATAATAATTAATAATTAATAATAATAAGAATAATAATTAATAATAATATGTTCTATTCCGGTATCGACTAATCGTAAATAAGTTATTTATATATATATATATATCTAATAAATATTTCGTCTATGATAGAATAGATTAATAAGCGAACAAACAAACAACGTTCAACAAATGAATCGCTTTACATTCGGTGGCGGCCCAAGAGAGACGGATAAAATGACTATAATAGTAATAATAATAATATAGAGATTTGAGTGTGTTTTCGCACAACAAGAGGATATGTTAAATTTACGGTATAGGTATAATAAAATATCATAATATTCTAAAGTGTGTGGTTAAGGAAGATTTTATAGTTGGTGTTCGAATCCTCACTTGAAAATAAAATATTACAATAATAATAAAAATTTAAAAAAAAAAAAAAACAAAAATCTGAGATAACATTTGGTCGTATTTACAAAAAATAAAACAAAATAAACGAATACGTAAAAAGGTTTTATATATATTTTATCATATATAAATATCACAAAAAAATTGGGTGTAAAATCAAATTTGGCCTCGATTTATTTCTTCTTCTTCTTCTTCTTCTTTCTCTTTGTCGGCTGATGCTTGATGTACTATCGGTTTATTTAAGTCGAATAGGAACGCCCGATTAAAAACAGTAAAAATCTTAGCACCTATCTTATTACAATATTATTATAATAATATATTATTAAGTTAGTGAACTTTTAAGTTATTCAATAAAATACGAATTATTATTATTAAATTATGTAGGATTAGGCTACGGATATTTTCTAAACATCTACGGAGATACGAACGCGAATACCGTAGGTAGGTACCTATAATATCTTATGTGTCGTAATCAACAGAATTTTATTTAATTAATACGCATAAAGAAAAACAGAATTAAAATAAAAATAAATAAATTTTCGCTACATTGAGTTCTTATAATATAAAAAAGTAATTTTTTAATCAAGCACGTCGTTACGATGTATAATAATAATAATAATAATAATATTGAGCACTTTGAGAGATAAAATTGCTTTGTCGTCTATCGTACAAATACGCGCAAGTAAAATATTCATAAACGAACGCGTTTGGAAAATATGAAAATTTGTTTTTTTTTTTTTTGGTAACTGGTTTTGAAAAACTCGAAATAATACGCTGTGTGTGGAAAACGTGTAATAATAAATGCGCGCGCGCGCGCGTTTTAGTTGACAACATAATTTTATGCATTTTCGTTCGATTCTCCGGCCGTTTGTATGCCGTTCACTTTGATCTCGTTCACGGAATGAGACCTCGCGTGCTGCTGATGGGAACCGGTACGGCCGGTACCGTTCGGCGGCAACACGTGGTTGGTAGCCGAGTGCGATCTCGTGTGACCGTTGTTGGCGTTTCTGTTCGCCGTTTGTCCCTTGAGCGCCATCTGATAGGCGACCTCGAACGCTTGGCCCAACGTCAGAATGATTTCGGTCGCCTGGTCCTATTATACGAAAACGGGCCGTTTTTCTAAATATTATTACACACACACACACACACACACACACACGCGCACAAAGGCTAGGGGGACGAGTCGACTTTTATAGTTTATGACAAAGGCACCGAGGTGGACAGAAACACAAAAATAATCGGGTTTTCGCTCGAAACGCGTGCTTTACACGAAAAATTCTCACGTAGTACAGTATTCTCGATTGCAGAACTCTCGGCTTATTTTTAAAAGCAATAGACTTAAATGTTAAAAGACTAAATGAGACGATTATAAAGTTAAAAAATAGGTTAAAAGACTATAAAGAACACTTCCTAAAGGGGGTTTGAATTTTAATGATTTTACTAAAAAAAAAAAAATTGCTTAAGAACTTGTAAAAATTCTTCATACTTACAAACTCTTATTATAGCGTTTAAAAATAGATAGGCGCCACATAAAAAGCCGTCCTCTTTAAAATAATAATAATAATAATAATAATAATAATAATAATAATAATAATAATAATAATAATAATAATAATAATAATAATAATAATAAAAATTGTCTTCATTTATTTTCGAAAAAAAATGCCTATAAAATTATCAATATGGTGTCCGGTAATGCCTAGGAACTTTGTGGAAAAAATTTAAAATTCTAAAAACGCGACAATTGGTTGCGACTGACTGAGGCTATTATTTAAATGAAGAAAAGCGAGAATTAAAAAAATTGTTCGCCAGCAAGTATTACTAATTATTAGCTAATTTATCTTGATATCCATTAATGATCATTTAGAGACTCACCATGGACGTGACGCTGAATACGTGACTGTAGTGCGAGCTAGTGAGATGGTCTTTGGTGATGTATGCGAAATGGTTCAGATCGTCTGCGTCTTGACATGCGCAGTCAATGTTGCGAATCTCGTGTTCGCACACCAGACTGCTTGACACCGGATCCATAAACCTCACTCCTCGGTATGAAATCACCAGCACGACCTCGGGCAACGTCCGCTGGATGCCGCTGGCCACCGCATGTTTCAGTTTTTGTATAGACTGCTTGGTCGACTCGGTGCCCCTGGGTTCTTTTACCTCGGTTGACCCCAAATACTGTGTGAAAATTCGGTACATTTTACCGGTAATTTTTTTTTTTCTAATCGACAAAAATCCGTAAATATTCCCCTCCTTAAACAGTCAATGTCGAACACTGGACAGTATAGACGTGCGCATATCAACCGAATCTAACTTTTTTCATTCTCATCATTCATCACTTTAATATATAAATATTTTTATTTATTTTGTTTTTCTCTTCCTTGTTGGATTTTCGGGATAACTCTAATTTGTTCTGCACAACAAGCCAGGGGTGCTGGTAACTAGTTGTTACCTACAACTCACGGTAGGTAATGTCTAACAATTTCTAACAAGTATCAAATAAGATTGTTAGATAATATATTTTAGTTAAAACGTACGACTAATGAAAAATAAGTATTAAAATATACCGTGTTTTTGTAAAAATCACATTGTCTTGTAAAAATTACGATATTCTCTCGAGGTGGCAAAATATGATGACATTTGCAGAGGGTTGTATTGTAGTGAGAAAGCCCCGGATTTAGGTTGAAATAAAAATCCCGTTTTATTAACTTCTAAATGTATACGGTCATCCTAAGCTACATATTATTATAATCGTGTGTATATTATAATTCGACAGACTTACCGACGCGATGTACTTGACGTTACCGGTGACCAATGCGGCTGGCTGGTGTCTCCATTGGGTGATCAGCGTGGAAGGAACGCCGAAAAGCAGTTCGGAGGGTCCTCTGATGACGAGATCGCTGTTATGTCGACTCGGCGGATTGTGCTGCGAAGGCGGTAGTGGAGCGTGTCTGGACTTTTTGGGATTGTGCCGGAGCGTGGCCGTGCCGGACGCCACGTGAATAGAATGTTTGGAATTGACTTTGTCTTTGAGCGATTTTATGTTGTTTTTCTGTAATACGCGCTGACACAAGGTTAATAATATTATCGTAAGGAGAATATCCGCGTGACAATGTACTAAATTAACCGTTTCCAGCTCAAAATTATTTACTGATGGAGATATTAATTTTTGGAATATCACTTTTTTACTTAGAATAACGTCATTAAGATGTCTCTACAATAAAACCTATTTTACGTTTTTATCATTTTATTTTTTTTATTTTTACTATCCGCTGAAATCGAAACGAGACATTTTTGACATGTTTATTAGATGCATGGCGGAGAAACGGTTAAATTCAAAACAATATTGAAATATTGACACTTCGAGAAAACTCACCAATTGCTTCAGGTCGTTGCCGAGATCGTTTAAACCATCGTCGACGGAGACAGCTTGGAGCAACGGCGACTTGCTGTTGTCGACGGACGACAATATCCTTCTCCTGTGACCCGGTTTGGTGATTTCTAGCACCGCGGTGAGTTCCACTTCCCAGATCCTCGCTATTCGGTCCAGGTCCGTGTACTTGTGTTTGCGGAACGTGTCTACGTAACACGCCAGACCGATGCTGGTCAACCATTCTTCCATCTGTTTGGCGTCTTCTTCGTCGTCCACTTGATCCAGATCAGCGATGGATTTGCTTTTCGCTTCGGGCGTATCTTTGTTATAACGTTTGCACCAATACTCTTTCACCAAACACGGTAGATCGTTGACAGATTCTAAAATCTTTGATCGGTCGTTTTCGTTTTCAATGCCCATGGCCTTCAAATCTGATTCCACTAATACGCCACACTAAAAACGGAAATGTCAATAACATTTTTAAAAACACCTACGCTTAAATACCTACTCGAAACATTAATACGGTTGTATTGATATTTGTGAATTTACAAGCTATTATTAATGTCATATTCTTGTACTCACGATAAAATCCAAATTATCATAGCCGAATTCAATAAATGCATTAACAAAGTCCTGGAAGCCTAATCCGAATAACCACGATTCAACCGTAATTTGATTATTATCGCCGTTGTTCCGTGATTTTTCTCTGCTGTCCGATCG
Source organism: Slavum lentiscoides (assembly GCA_032441835.1). Classification (NCBI taxonomy): domain Eukaryota; kingdom Metazoa; phylum Arthropoda; class Insecta; order Hemiptera; family Aphididae; genus Slavum; species Slavum lentiscoides. The sequence goes on from CM063716.1 coordinate 843,360, forward strand.
GTTTAATCCTTAAACAATATGTTTAAATCATCCGCGTTAGCAATATCGTTCGCTATCGAAATCCGTTTAGCACACATTTACCTAGTCTCGCTTGGAATTCCTTCTCGAGTTCGTTACACATGGATTCATTAGTGTTTCCTCCTCCTAAATTAGTTATCAAATCGGATATTTTTGCCCATTCTTCTTGCTCGTCAAACGGACTCAACATGGCGCTAGAGTTTTTCGACTGGTCTTCCGCAGAGCCGGGAGATTGGGACATGACCGGAGGATCGTACACTGTGCGTAGTTTACGTAAAGTTTTCGGTCTTTCAGCTCGATTGCTATTGACCGATCCCTTAAGTAGGCCTATATTCGAAACGCGGGCGTTTATTAAAATAATATATTCATTTGCATATATATGATTTCCCCGTCCCGTCGAACTGACCTGCAAAAGTCGCGTCCCCTACGAATTCCTCTACGGGCGTCTCTTCGTTAGTGGACACACTTTTGTCATTCGACAATACGTTTGACTCGGGTACCCAAGTTATAACTAATAAATCTTCTTCGATTTCCGTTTCCATATCTCTCGATTTTCTCTTAAGGTTACTATAAATCTGTAAACGAAAAGCCGCCCGTCGTAACAATGATAACAAGGATATTTTCACTAGATCGATACGTTGTTACGTTCTACACGTATACTATTAGAGCGAAATTCCAAAGTACTTTACCTGACTTAACGGTCGTATCCTCGCGTGTATGCTGCGTTCGGCTTGGAAAGGAGACGGGGGCGGATGATCCGGAGTGGGCGCTTGATGGTAATGCGTAGGACTCAGAGGCCAGTCACCCGAAGGCGTGTCGTCGCCGTCGAGTAAACTTTCTCGGGAAGACGAAATGGTCGTAGTGATAAATCCATTGTGGTCGGAAACTACGACCTGATTGGTCGTAGCTGGTTCGATCGCGACGCGTTTGAATTGCAAATCGCCGCGTGACAGTATGGCGCTCGGGTCTTTATCGTGACGTTTCAACTTTCGGCGAGGGTTCGTCGTGCGTATCGGCACGTTTTGATAGATAGAAGTCAACGCTACGGGCTCCTCACCCGACGACGGTCGTGGTCTCATCTCGACATATTGATCGGCCGACTTTTCCCGACGAAACACGTCTCCCCGACGGCTTTGATTTGACGTAGGTGATCCGGATGTCGCAAAATACAAATACTCGTAAGGACCGGTACTGTTGTTCGAGCACTGTACTCTCGAGGGAGAATCAGCTGCGGGCGTCAGTCTTTTAGACGTCACGGGCTGCAAAAAAAGTATCCACACACACACACACCATTGATAACGCAAAGACGACCGCGGGTGACTATGTTAACTCACCGAAATATTAGATGCACCGGGGGCACCCATAGGTAAGTAGTAAGTGGAAGATACGGGTCTGTGACCACTGGAAGTCGTTGAAGAGCTTATACTAATAGTGTCCAATTCAGGACCCGAGAGAAAACTCCGGTCTTCTATTAAGGATCTGGAGAGCGGAGTGGGCTCGTTTTTATACCAACGGCCAGAATGGTAATGTCCGTCGGAAAACCTGCAGCGTTAATTATTAACGTGTAATCGACCGGTACGAGCGTAAGAAAAGGACGTTGAACAAAAATTAAGTGACAGTACTGTCACTTAATTTTAATTTTATTTAATAAGTAATTTATTATGTATGACTTAATTATGATTATTATCAATGACACGCGGACTTACGCGGACGATTCTGACACGCGACGGCTTTTGTGTTTTTCCCAGCGAGTAGGAGACGGACTGGGCGACAACATGTTATCGTAAGGACTGTTTAACGGCGGCGCGGGTGCAGGATCGCCGTTCTCACTTCTCCTCTCGGTTTCCATGTCACTATCGTTGTTGTTATTGAACTGATGATCTTCAGACAGAGAGACAGAAACAAAACCGATTATACGATATTATTGATGTGTCAGTGGTTCGGAGCCGTGTTATATTGCGTACTTTGCAGCATGGCCGTGATTTCCACGGCGGGACCGGCTTTGGGCGGGAACTGTTTCAGTAGATCTTCCACCGTGCGCCTGTGGATATCCCTAATGTGGGTGTTGATACCGTGATCTAACAGTGTTCGGGCCACTTCAGTCTTTCCGCATTGTGCGGCTTCGTGAAGAGCGGTGCCACTGCCGGTGCGGACGTTCACGTCCATTCCAGCCGACAACAAAAGCTCCACTACAGTCCTACACAAAAACGTACGTATATATTTCTCTGTGTACCTCGCGTGATTCGGTGGCATATTTTAGAAAGTTAATTTTTAGAATACCTTTGGAATTTAAACTAAAAATGAACGCGTTTTAGGCATTTTTTTTACGAATATATTAATAGTTGAATTACGCGATTCAAACGAGTTTACTAGAGAAATCATTAGCATATGGTCTGTCTAACCACTCAGTACTAGTATATACGTAAGGTTCAGTTTCTAAAACTTCTGTATCTCATCTTATTTCTCTGTCCCTTTTTATATTCCAAGGCTATTTTCATTAAGTTTCCAAGTACTACATTCCTTTATCAATTACCTCATTTGCTTCTGAATGTCTATTGTTATTCTAGAAGAAGTCTTCTTTATCAGAAAATCACAATGTTTCAGAGCTATTTCTCATAGTGTCAAGATTCGTAGTCGTGTCTCATCCTTTCATTAACACCTTCCGTGTACAAAGATTGTTTTTTTTCATTTTTCCAACCAGGGGTTTTATGTTAAAATTATACGTGTCTATGTAATATATATTTACGAGTATACGTAGTCAAGCAGGTATTAGAATACTTGCTTCAAAGTTATCCTTTAATAAAAAAAAACCTTTAGTTTTGAATTTTAATACGCTTTTGTTATGCATGTAGATATTTAAGTTTTTAAAACATGACTTTCTAAAATATGCTTCTATAATATATAACTACTACAATCTAGTAAGTAGTACGTGTAAACGTATAAAAGAAAAAACAACGTTACTTGTGGCCATTTCGACTCGCTAAATGTAAGGGCGTGTGTGCAAACATTATGCCGGCTGCACGAGAATTGTACGATCGTATCAGTTCCGGTCGTTTCGTGATAATCAGTTCCACAGTTTCCAGTCTAATCGTCACGATACACACAAATACAAGTTTTAAGTAAAAAACATATATAACTATAACATATACTTTAGTGTTTCGATTTGAGACGAGACGTATGATGACGAAATATAATTATATAACATGAAATACGTATGTATCGCAGAACGAATTATAAATATAATTATACTGAATAAATTTCAACAAAACAGAGCAAGCGCGCGGTGTTTATAAATGCGATGTACTCAATTTGTAGTATACGCTGTTGTTACAAGGCAAGTTTATTTCGTTTCAATTGTCGAGTAAAAAAAAACTTTTTTCTTTATTTTAACGTAAATTTGACTACTTTCATGCGAAATTCAAACGAAATTTCTCCACATTGTTTTGAAAAAAAAAAATACAATTTATTTCGAATTCAATATAATCTCCTACCTTCCGTATTGTGCGCACAAGTCTAACGGAGTCTCGTGTTTATGGTTTCTTATCGTCGGGTCAGCACCGTGTTCTAGGAGAAGGGCGACCACGCCCGAGTGACCGTGTTCCGCTGCACAGTGTAACGGAGTTTCTCGATTTTTCGTCTAGTATTGCGAGTTGGCGATTTGAAACGGCCAAAAGTATTATTTTAATTGTATTAAATTTTTTTTTTTTGTGAATTTACCATGTGATTGACGTTTGGTATTGACGGCCCGTGGCAGAGCAACAGGCGGACAATGTCTACGTTTCCTCTCCATGCCGCGTAATGTAACGCTGCGGCACCTTTGTGATCGACCACGTTCGTCGACGCTTCGTTACACAACAGCAGTTGGACGATTTCCCTGACAATTAAACGATTCGAAATATATAAGAACACACGCGTTTACCAATTTAACGAATAAAAATTCGAATTCGAGTATTTGCAGGTTTTTCTTCCTGAAATCTCGCAGTCGTTCGCAATCTTACGTATTATAGGGTTGTGAATAAAAAACAAAGTTTAATGAAAATTTTCAGTTTTCAGAAAAGACGAAAATGTTCTATAGGAAAGAAAAGCGCATCTCGAAAAAAACCAATAGAAATTGTCGAGCCTTATGATTTAACCGCCAACACTTTTAGTGGGTACACATTGTGATTTTTTTACCAATAACTGATACCCGTAGTATTATTAAAAAAAAATTCTTATTTTTTTAATCTTAGCTGATAAAACGCTTAAATCGTGTACCTACAAATTTTTCGAGACATTTTATAAAATGGTGTTTCCACTAGTATTAATCACGTAGGTTTATATATGTTTCGTGCTAATTCGAACTCGATAAAATATAATATATTTAGTATTCGACAGAGTGACCGTTTAATAATAATAATATTATTGTAAAAAATTGGAATTAATTGATAATATTTAAATAATAAAAAATTACAATAACGGAAAATCTGGCAAGGGAATCTGCTGCTTCCTTGCCTGTTACTCTCTTGCTTATGCCTTTAATGATGCAATCTTCTTAATATGCGCAATTCTTTAGTGAACATTTTTGTTTTTATCCTGTTATCACTTAACTTAATATTATCACGTCGCTTTATTTTTATAAACTACAGGTCATTAAAAGTTATAAATGTAAATTTTCGTGTCATACGTTTGAAAAAACAAAAACTGACGACGAAAAACTCAAGATAAAATTAAAAAATTGAAAAAATTACATTTGCTACAAATTCACTGCCCTAATTATTTCGTAAATGTTTTTATATGTTTTTGTTTCGTTTAAAAAACCACGCGGTTTGATTATTACAATTGTTTTTTTATGTTTTACTCTACTCGTTGTATTCGTAAATAAGAGCTAATATTATTATTAACAGTTTTTTTTATATTATTTTAAAACTATAATGGAACAACAAACGACTTACTTGTAGGCGTTCAATGAAGCGTGATGTAATGCAGTAAAGCCAGTTTGGTCTTGAGTATTAACACCCGCACCTCTTCTTAAACTATACGAAAAAAACAACGATAAAACTTTTTCATTTCGACGAAACATTTTATGGAAAAAATTGTATTGTAATATACATAAAGAAATATATTAAAAATAAATATACGATAAGTATATGGGTTAAAAAAAAGTCATTATTTTCTTGATAACAGTTAATATTTGACATTTGAATTTCCATGCGAAATAATAAAAGTTATTTTAAACAATGGGACTTAACGAGCTAAAAATTAAAAATAAGTTACTCGACGAGTTAATTTTGTAAAACTTAACGTGTAAATTCAAACTTGACTTTATGCGCCTAAATTAAATTTTGAATTAGCAGTGATATAAATAACATCAACTACTATAATATATATTATATATTGTTATGTTGTACGATAACAAACTGTCAGATGGATTATATAGAACGCTAAAAAGTTTTAATTCATTTCCGTTGCTATTTTTTTTTAAATATATCGACTCCTGTTTTAATGTTAAAACACAAAATACGAGTTGCTTTTGACTTAATTTTTTTCTTTTCATTATTATTGATTTAACGAGTTGAAGAAATTAGACTGCAGCTTTGATTACTGTTATTATAACGCTAAACATAAATATTTATACAAACATAATAATAATAGTTTGTTTAATAGGAATCAATTATTAATGCTGTCTCAGTAAATAGCGCCTGAGTATACATACATAATTTCGTATAACGAATTATAGTTTTGTTTCTGATAAAAAAAAAAAAAAGAAATTATTTATAATATAATTTATTGTGTATGAATCATCGAAATTTCGCTATTAATCACGGGTTGTAAATTCTCGTTCACACCATATAAATTAATCCAACGATCGCTGTAAACTAGTTAATTTGTTTTTATACGGGTGATATAGAACCCATAAATTCATAAATTTCACCTATTTACATAACATGGTTATTTTATATCAGCTACTGTATATAATATATTTGTGCAAAACAATGAATGAAGTACACGTATAGTTAAATTAAAAATTGTGAATAAATCCAAAGAAGGGTCCACGTTGACAGATTTCAAGAGACGAGAAAGGGATGAGTTATAAAGGGCAAGTTGTCGTGTTCGATAAAGGAAAAATGAAAACGAGTTGTATAGCTTATACGTGATAACGGGACTTTCAAAGTTATATCGGCTAACAGAGACGAAGAGTCTACGTTGACAGACACAAGCTTCTACGGGGAATGAAAGACCGAAAGAATCCAGATTGGACGAGAGCGTAAACGTGAGAAGAGCATTGGATTTTTAGAGCAAAGTAAGAACTTTTTCCCGAGCACGAGATTGAAACCGGTAGCAGTTGTAAGGGATAACAGAGAATAAATTGTAATTATCAGAACGATAATTTTTTTTTTATCATTTATAAAACTGACTTTACTCGATGTCGTATCCACTTAGTGAAACCGTTATTTTCGTGAACTCGGCGGTGAAGATTGTGACATTTAATAAAAATTACGGAATGTTCACATCCGGTTCATGAAACGAACATATTAATTATCCACTTTACGTAATTAAATAATTTAATTCATAATTTGCATAACTATTTGAACAGGTTTACGTGTCCATATTCTGTAATTGATTTCATAATTGGGACAATAATGGGCATCCATTTTATGAAATAATATATTTCAACAGATCGATCGATTAAATCGATTTTTATCGACTAAGTACAGTATTTATTTAATTAAATATTTATAATTTTAAACAAAACATTTTTATGAATTTTAAAAGTAACGAAACTTCAATATTCTAGTTTGAAATATAAGACCTCGTTTCGGTGCTCGTATGTTTGCTCTTCATCACAGAAAAGGCGTTCTATAAATAAGTGGTGGGAGGCATTGCTTGTATTTAATATAAATTTGATTAAAAGCGAGATAAGAGAATGTATTTGTATTGGTTCTTTTTGGGAAATAATACGTGTAATTCTGTACAACGGTTGTCGTTTCACTATTGTTCCATTCCTACACTGGAATCTTGAATATCTTGAAAAAAACGTATGAATATTTTTGTAACTAACTTTTGTCAATGACTTTACTGAATTGTTTAAACGCAGTTAAATTGGAAATATATCGCGTAAAAATATAATTAGTCGACTTACTTTTATTTACATATAAATAAAGTGACTAATCGAGTTTGACTCCCAACTAGATTTTTAAAACGTTGTAAATAATTAATGCCCGAACGTAAATATTTTTTAATTAAATATTTTGTGCACGCGAGTTTCGTACAGTAACGTTTGAATATCCTTGAACTAAAAATAAAATATCTTCGTGTAAAACGATTATATAATATAGTGGATTTTTATATTGTAGGCGACTATATTATAGGCATACAACAATGTGCAAAGAGTGTTGTATCTTCATATTGAGAGGTTAAATTGATTGATATTTTTAACCACAAGGCTATAAGTATAATACACACACACACACATTATGTTAGAAACGCTGTATAATGTACGTATACTTTATAAAAGGTTGGGCCGTGAGCCGCTTGACTTCTTTCCTCTGCCGTAGCAGCAGCAGCAGCAGCAGCAGCAGCAACAGCAGTGGGATTATATCTCGTAACAATAATAATAAATAATAATAATATAATACGAACGTGATTATAATTATTACTCATTGTTTGTTTATTTTACAATATGTCTCAGTGATCAACTGTATATACATATACATATTATTATTATTATTATAATTATTATTGTTACGTTTATTTGTGTTTTATAACGCGCACGTTTCCAGCTCGTTCAATCTCTTTCAATTATGACGTATACGTTTGAAAAATGTAAATTATTGTACATTATATTATATTCTTATTCAAAGTCGCAGTTTTACCAAATTGATAATAATAACAATATCGTAAAACGTACGAACGGAAATGTACACAAAACAATATGACGAATTATCATAAATAAATATCAAAGCTCGCTCGATTTTAACGACTTGACCAGTCGTTAGAAAGGTGAAAAAAAAACTGACTTCACTGCGTATCGGTTTACGCGCAAGTAAAACATATAGTAAAGATTGAACGTGTTATTATTTGACTATAAACTGCAACGAGAACTCGTTTATTTACAATTTGCATTGTTTTCGAGTATTATCGCTCAATTATTTATCAAAATTGTAAGGTAGGAACGGAACATTTCTTAAACCGCAACAGCGACCACGTTACACGTCAGGGTGAAGATTGTGACATTTAATAAAAATTACGGAATGTTCACATCCGGTTCATGAAACGAACATATTAATTATCCACTTTACGTAATTAAATAATTTAATTCATAATTTGCATAACTATTTGAACAGGTTTACGTGTCCATATTCTGTAATTGATTTCATAATTGGGACAATAATGGGCATCCATTTTATGAAATAATATATTTCAACAGATCGATCGATTAAATCGATTTTTATCGACTAAGTACAGTATTTATTTAATTAAATATTTATAATTTTAAACAAAACATTTTTATGAATTTTAAAAGTAACGAAACTTCAATATTCTAGTTTGAAATATAAGACCTCGTTTCGGTGCTCGTATGTTTGCTCTTCATCACAGAAAAGGCGTTCTATAAATAAGTGGTGGGAGGCATTGCTTGTATTTAATATAAATTTGATTAAAAGCGAGATAAGAGAATGTATTTGTATTGGTTCTTTTTGGAAATAATACGTGTAATTCTGTACAACGGTTGTCGTTTCACTATTGTTCCATTCCTACACTGGAATCTTGAATATCTTGAAAAAAACGTATGAATATTTTTGTAACTAACTTTTGTCAATGACTTTACTGAATTGTTTAAACGCAGTTAAATTGGAAATATATCGCGTAAAAATATAATTAGTCGACTTACTTTTATTTACATATAAATAAAGTGACTAATCGAGTTTGACTCCAACTAGATTTTTAAAACGTTGTAAATAATTAATGCCCGAACGTAAATATTTTTTAATTAAATATTTTGTGCACGCGAGTTTCGTACAGTAACGTTTGAATATCCTTGAACTAAAAATAAAATATCTTCGTGTAAAACGATTATATAATATAGTGGATTTTTATATTGTAGGCGACTATATTATAGGCATACAACAATGTGCAAAGAGTGTTGTATCTTCATATTGAGAGGTTAAATTGATTGATATTTTTAACCACAAGGCTATAAGTATAATACACACACACACACATTATGTTAGAAACGCTGTATAATGTACGTATACTTTATAAAAGGTTGGGCCGTGAGCCGCTTGACTTCTTTCCTCTGCCGTAGCAGCAGCAGCAGCAGCAGCAGCAACAGCAGTGGGATTATATCTCGTAACAATAATAATAAATAATAATAATATAATACGAACGTGATTATAATTATTACTCATTGTTTGTTTATTTTACAATATGTCTCAGTGATCAACTGTATATACATATACATATTATTATTATTATAATTATTATTGTTACGTTTATTTGTGTTTTATAACGCGCACGTTTCCAGCTCGTTCAATCTCTTTCAATTATGACGTATACGTTTGAAAAATGTAAATTATTGTACATTATATTATATTCTTATTCAAAGTCGCAGTTTTACCAAATTGATAATAATAACAATATCGTAAAACGTACGAACGGAAATGTACACAAAACAATATGACGAATTATCATAAATAAATATCAAAGCTCGCTCGATTTTAACGACTTGACCAGTCGTTAGAAAGGTGAAAAAAAAACTGACTTCACTGCGTATCGGTTTACGCGCAAGTAAAACATATAGTAAAGATTGAACGTGTTATTATTTGACTATAAACTGCAACGAGAACTCGTTTATTTACAATTTTGCATTGTTTTCGAGTATTATCGCTCAATTATTTATCAAAATTGTAAGGTAGGAACGGAACATTTCTTAAACCGCAACAGCGACCACGTTACACGTCAGGTGTTTTCAAACATTGTTTTCAACAATTATTTTCAGCATCCCGAGCATACGAATACTCTCGTATTCAATGTATAAATGTATATTTTTCATATTTTTGAATTTATACCGCGCGTTAACTGGCGAACAGATATACAGGATAGGTATAATCAACATTTTTTCTTCTTCTAATATCGTCGTTAATACTGTGTTTTACATACGGTTCGGCAACGAATACGACGTTATACAGAGTTAATAGAAACAAAATAATATGTAAATATTTAGTAAGTGAAAAATTTTATTGTTCTTATCGAATATTATGCTTGTGCTTTGCTTACTGATTTATACCTACTCGAGAGTTTAAAAGTCATAATATTATGATGAAGTATAATCGCTTTATATGCATCGAACGAAACGTATATTATATCCTCCACGTTCCTACCCGGCCCCATCAGGACAAAGTATCGGTTTACAAGTGTGAACGTTCTCGTATAAATATAATTTAACGCGTCATGCCGAGAGGGTGCAGTGCACAATAATCGAACGACTTTTTTCGGGCGTAGGGTGATAATGGAGATTAATGAGATCGCTGATACTTGAAAAACGTCAAAAGCAGCAGTGTAATTAATTTTATAAAAAAAAAAAAGACGCGTATTTTGCTTTAATTTTAAGTCGTAGTTATTGTTTTCTTTTTAAAAACGCAAAACATATTTGGTACTTCTGGCGAAGGGATCGACGATAATAAACGAATGCGAAAAAATAGAATAAAAAAAAAAAAAAAAGTGTATAATAATCCGCTTCGTTAAGTCGAGTCTCGGCCCAGTTCTCCGCGATTCGATTACAGTAATATGAATAAATGTTTGTGTGTTTAATAATAAAGTCTACTGCGACAAGAGAATATGATGCGTGAGCCAAGATTTCGGTATGCATGAACGTCTAGACGCGCATGGATAATCTACAACGGAAATAGCGAAACACGCCGTGCGCCTTATCTTGTTTAGAATTTTTTTTTTCTTTGTTTTTTATTACAAGATTTAATCAGGTCGAATGCATTTTATTTTATTTTTTTCGTATTTAAATATAAGGTATATTGGTCAGTTGCTGTGTGTATCATCGCGATAACGAGTCTGGGCAAATCGACTCATTTTTTTTGACTCGTTAAGTCAATATAAAACTATAAACCTTTGACAAACTGATATTGAAAAACTGAGACATTTTTTTTTTAATTTACTAATATTCGACCTAACGTGGTATAAGCTTAATTCCCTACAGTAATATATTTTTCACATTTGAAAATGTACTATAGTAAAACTAAATATTAGCACTGCCTAACCCATTGGTCTGTTTTATGTAAAAGAGTTACCACACCTGGTGTCAAACTTTTACCACGTTCATAAGTCGAAAATCAAACATAACGCAAATTTAAACAAAAAAAAACCACATTTTTCGATATCATTTATCAAAAAAAAAAAAAAATGAACAGTATTCGAGTAAAATGTAAAAAAATATGTGCCGGAAATTTCGAAGTCCCTTAAAATGTAGGACGTCATGATTACGTTTGATCGTGTCAGATCAACGCATGGGTTGAACATTTCGAAGAGACGGATTCAACTCTCGGAAAGTAAACTGCAACAGGAAGTCAAAGAGCTGCCGGGACCTTCAATGGTCGAACGTTCGACAGCTAATTCGACGATCGAGTTATCACCCGACTTAAAGATGTGTAATTTTTTTCTTGCGAACCGCCTTATAAACAGAGTATAAACCACTAGCCGAGTTGAAAATCAGAATTATTAAGAAAAAAAATTTACTGTGATTCCCGCGGAAATGTTGCAAAGACAATCGAGACATTTTTTTTTTCGTCTGACCGTATAATTTACTTTTTATTTTCAACGATAAAATTCGGAAACACATCTTGTGAGAGTGTATCTTTCCCCTGGACATATATATATATATAATATTATATATTATTTACAACAGCGTTTATTTTAAAGTTTTTTAAATGTGCGCGTGACTTGAAATCCTCTCCTCCCTTAACTTCTCACCTTCATACCTTCACCGTCCCCTCGCCACCACCGCACCATACTTTATCATATTCTTCCCCAAACAGAGGGAACTTAGATTTAGATGTTTAAAATATGGACAAAATTCGTTATAAAATTAAAAAGAAACCGAATGTGAATTCGAACGTTATTGTATCCTTGATCGAAATGATATTAATAAATGTTACGATAATCGAATTATTATAGGTACCTAATAAAACTTTGTTAAAAAAAAAATGTACAACTACGCATTTCTCAAATTAGAATTGCGCAAAATGCGCGTTAAAAGCAGGCGTTGCTTTACAAGACCGCGTTATTATGTAAAATTATAATATCACAAACCGGGAAGACGTCCCGGATTCGTCGTGAATCGAGGTCAAATATATCGACCTATAATATTGTATATATACAAAAAAAAAACGTATTATTATCAAATGCAGACGAAATCTGTGTTAAAATATTATTACAGTACAAATACACTAACGAAAATAGTTTTGTGTGAACGGTGTGCGTGATAAAAAAAAATATATATATATATAATTTTTATAATAATTATTATCGTTTTCGTACACCCCGTTGACCGCCGACAACGCGGAGAGATATGAACACGTTAAAATGTGTATATCCAATTACGGTCGATTATTACACGCGAGTAGTGCGATATGTAAACGAATATTGACAGTAATCATTGTCGTAATGCACTCACTTGTTGATCTCCGCGGACCAGTGGTATACACATGGTATTTAACCGACGACCGAGAGCCAATTTAAAATCCATAAAATCCACGAATAAATATTAAACTAGACGATAAACACAGTTGTATTTACTGTGTATACGCGTTCGATATAACGCACTATTCGAGCATTAAATTTTTTTTTTAATTCGACTATAAAATTTTAAATACCTATTTTATACGTTCGTTCGCGGGCGTACGATTAAAAAACAGCAATTATAGATCGGAACGCGGTAAACAAATAAATGGAAATCGATTGCGTTCCATTATAACATAATTCGATTTTCATAAACCTACACGCGGCGCATTTCGAATCGAAATTTTCATAATAAATAGTTTTGAATATACACGGCGATCACATAAGAGAGAAACGAACCGCGTTACAATATCCTAAATGGATTTCCTCGGCTATATTATTATAATAACGTCACGAGTCCGAGATTTCGCATTAGGTCCAACGGATTTCGTCCGACTGCAGTTCAGATTTTTCGTATAAAAACATTTTATCTATTCAGATCTATATCGGAATCTATTGTGAATTAAAAAAAAGCGCGACGTGTACGATTCGGACGAGAACCTGCAGAAAGATTTTCGTTTCGGTCTCCCACCATCATCGCGAAAACTTGCAGGAAGTTTAGTGAAAAAGTTTCTCGGTTTTAAGAAGAAATCGGAAATATTTCGAATTACCCGTCCAAATTGATCTGTTTAAAAAAAAAGAACGGACTTTGATTATTCGGACAACACATTAGGAGCGACGAAACGTAAATATCGACAATAATAATCGACGCGTCTGCAGCAACTCTGTGAAACGCGTACGCAGAAAAACGAGACCGCAATAATCATTTTTAAAACACGTCGTAATCAAAAAACGTCAACGCGTTTCTACACTCTACAATACGGAAATTACGTTTTAATTACGGAAAATCGATTTTAGTCAGAGCGTTAAAACGCTCTCGCATTGAGCATATAAAAAATACTAAATAAACAATAAAATATAGACAAAATTAAAAAAATAAATCAATAAAATAATAAAAAGGATATGTAAAAAAATTAAAATTAATACTCGTGAATAATAAAAAAAATCTGTATATGTATATATACGTATATAAACAATAAATATACATACATATAAATAAATGTATACTTAAATATATTATACTATACTGCCAATGAGTATTACGTAAAAAATGAAATAAAAAAATATAAGTTGTTGTACAAATAAGTTTATTTCGACCGGTTTCGACTAAAAGTCATCATCAGGTACCTCCTATAAATTACTTCTTGCAAAATACAACAACAGAAATATTCAAAAATATATAGGAATACCTATATTTTTTTATTTCATTTTTTACGTAATACTCATTGGCAGTATAGTATATTTAATTATACGTTTATTTATATGCATGTATATTTATTGTTTATATATATATACGTATTACATATACAGATTTTTTACTAAATAAACGTTGTTATGTAAAAAAAATAACAATGACGATAATAATATTCGATTTAGTACGGCCGCCGACTACGAGCGTGACTACCCGCAGGGGTTTTTAAAATGCGAATCGAAGGGGATGAAAACGCATCGGACGACGCGTTTTGGGAAACCGTTGTACGAAACACCGACGCAGTTTATACGCGCGCGGGGCGCTCTTATTCCCGTGGTGGTGGTGGTGGTGGTGGCTGGAGGGCGTATTTTTATTGAAGCCGTTGGGATAGGTAGTACGAAGAATAACAGTGATTTCTGCAAAAACGTATATGGTACATATACGCGCAGGGAACTGTAAACTGGGAGCAATTATCGATTAATTAACAATATATTAATGCGTTTTTCACGCACAATATTTACTCACGTTATCAGTTTATCTGCAGGGATGACGCCCCGCCGCGAAGGGACGAGGAAATCGAATTCGATTAGATCGAGTTTAGAGATCAGGTACGAGTGTTCGACATGGGCGCAGCTTACAAGAGAGAGAGAGAGAGCTTACGAGCCCCGCCCGGGCGCGCACGCGATTCAACAATAAGGGACAAACGCGCGCGCTTTAATACGCCCGTTCTCACCTGGCCAACGGACCCGTTCTCTTGGCCTTCTGCACGAGTATCTTCTCCACGGCGTTCAGGTTGCCCGTCTTGGCGGCGATCACCAGGTCGTGGTCCTTGCCCATGACCGCGGTTCCGCCTGCCGCCACCGCCAACCGCGGCCGGTGCAGACGCGCACTATATTGTCCCTTGCGCGCGGCCCCGTACGGTTCGAACGCGGACCGTAAACGTGTCGGTCGGTCGGTCGGTCGGGCGTGCGAGCGGTCGCGTCCGTTCACGTTTGTCGGCCGACTACTGCAGTCGCCGTCGGCTCGATCGCTGCACGTTCGACGCGTACCGCCGCCACCGTTTCGGTTCCGTCGGACTTCATTATCACCGACGACACACGCACGTACACAAAGGGCACACGCACACACGCACACACACACACACACACACACACACACACGCACGAGAACGGCGCGCGCCGTGAACGGATCACAACACACGGTCGCGCGGCCGTCGTCGATCGATCGGCACGGAGCGCGCCTTAGTCGCGACGAGTGGCCGGCGTGCGCGCGCGCGCGCGGTGTTCGCCGTCACTCCCCGCGCCGGCCAGTCAGCTGCTGTCGGCCGTCTGGAAATCGATAAAAAAAAAAAGTAAAATTATTAAAATCCCGTTGCCGCCGTCCTGATAACGCGGGCGCTGCCGATCGCCCTTCCCCCCCCCCCACACAATTTGACGAAATCCATTTTTTCTCTCTAATTTTTTTTTACACAGAAAAACGAGTTTTTCTTTTCATTAAAAAGTTTTCACACTTACGGTGCGACGGCCCCGGCGGATATTGCCGGTGCCGTTGGTGCGGACGAACGCCAGTGCAGTCGTCCGCGCGGTTTAAACCGTACGGGCGAACGGAGACGATTTCCGCGGGCCGTTGTAACTGCCTACACTGTGCGAACGGTCGGGCGCGCGCGCGCGTGTGAATTTATGACGTCACGCGAAGAACGATAGACTATACGCGAGACGGCGGGAATAATATAAATGACATCCGAACAGAAAAAAAAAAAAACAAAAAATTCTTTGAGAGGATTTCCATCGAAATAATTGCTTCGCGCTGGAAAGAACTCTGAAAGACTATAATATATACACTTTTTAGAAAATCAAATTTTTACGCGAAATAAATTTTACGATAACTCGGCCATTTTTCAAAAAAAAAAAAAAAAATATTCTTAAGGACCTTCAAATCTTAAGGATTAAAGATATTTAAAAAAAATGATAGATAATATCGTAATTTATTTTGTGTGCGAATTCGGTGTCTACGTTGAGTATCGCAATTATTGTGGTCTTCAAAGTGTTCTTTCCACCAAAACGGTTTTATATCTTAAACACTTCAATATTTCAACGTTTTCTGTATTATTCTGTATATATATAACAGCACGTATTCTCTCGGGCGTTTCGTTTGCTTGCATAGCGTCCTATTTTAACGGTAAAAGCTATCGTGTCCGTCAGAGCCCAACTTGGGGGGGGGCTAGGGGGGCTGCAGCCCCGGGCCCCGATATTAATTAATGTCGATAATTATTAGTGGCACTGTGAAATGTTAAACGGATTACACACACGATTTGGTCGGCCCGACAGTCGGGTTGGTTGTATTATCAGGTCGTGTGTATAGACGTGTCGTATATATAGACTATTATAGTACAATTTATTTATAATCTTAAAAAAAAAAAATTAAATATAAAAAATCAATATAGCAAAAAAACTGAATTTATAATTTAAGGGCCCAATCAAAAAATTAGACCCGGGCCCCAAAATTCCCAAGTCGGGCTCTGGTGTCCGTGACGCGACAGTTTTTTTGGTATAAAAAACAAAATTTCTTTTTCAATTACATGCGCGATCCATCGGTTTCCGGTAAAATAATAATTGTGGGTGTGTGCTTAGTATTAAAGGCAGTATTAAACGAGCAGAAAATTAAGCCTTTATATATATTGTACGTAACCGAGAACATTTTCGGTTCGTATACCTATGCAGAGTGTTGAGTCCAGTGAACCCTATATGTGTGTATACCCAGGCTATAAGACAGGGCGACTGCCAGGTACGTCGTAAAAATTTGGGAGGTTATAAGGAACATTATACTGATATGTAATACGTATAAGGCCTATCGCAAATTCTTAAAAGCATTTAATCGCTAAAGACGCCGTTATATCCGTTAAAAAGAAAAAAAAAATTGAATTCGTGTCTTTTTGGTCACAAAATGAATGTTTCGGACAAAAAAAGTGTGGGCGCCAAAGTTTTTGATTTTCTATTTGAAAATCAAATTCCGGACGAATGACAGATTTCGAAATATCAAAAATAAGGGTGAAAATAAATTCTTATCTCGTTTTTCTCATCTTCTATATTATACTAGACAAGAATATTCCGGTACCTCTTTCAAAAAAAAAAGTCCGTGATTGCGTACGGGTGTTTTTTTTTAAAAACATTTCCCCCATTTTTTCGCGATGAAGGAGTATACTGGGACGATCTCGACTACTTTGTATTTGATACGCTTTTTTTCAATTTTCTCGTAGTTTCCTCGAGCGTGCAGAACCGACCAGAAAATGACAAAAAAAAAAACCTGTTACAATTTTTAATATTTTAAAGCGTTAGACGCATTAGCTCAGACACGTAATAATATTATCGTCTACGTTAATAATACGTGGCCAACATAATATTCCAATAAAAATAAAAATAAAAATAAAAATTTATAAAAATAACAATAAAAATGTTAGCCAACGGCCAACACTCAGTTCTACACGTCAACGTCACCGATAATTAAGCAGTTTTACGAACATTTTCCTTTTACTTTAAACGACGACACATTTCTATCGCACGAGGTCACACCTTCGTCGCGTGCACAGCTCTCTCCGCTTCATCCGGCCGCACCTTATCCTGCCTGCTATACGTCCTCTGCAATTTCTTCGATACCTTTCTACGTGTATGTATTAATACTATTCAATTCACAGCAACAGCACCTGTATCAAATAATCTCGATTGAATAATTTTTTTTAGTTTTTAAACATTTTTTTTTTTTTTTACGTACCTATATTTTCGTCGTCGTTATTCTAATAATTTTTCTTGTTTCCGAAAAAGTACCGTTCCGGTTGTCGTTGTCAGTGGGTAGAGTGTTGACGAGTGTAGGTTCGGGTCAAATCCTCTCCCCCGGGATCATAAAGTCAATTAGAATATTATCGAACCGTCGGCCAATTTAACACGTTTAACGTGGTACTGCGTCGGCGCATGGTCCACAACGAACTCCAATTAATCAAATTCTCTGCATTAGAAAAATGGGGGTTATAACGAAGATTTTATCGATCTCGTAAAAGAGTACGGATCTGCTGCTGCTGCACGAGAACGGAACAACTCATGTCAGAGGTATATTTATTCATTTTTATTAAATAAAACATTGATTGTTATTTTGAACAGAATGGAAGAACTATTGGCTTATGCTCATTGCAGTTGGCGGAAAAAAATAAAACCCAGACAAGTTCCCTCGCGGAACTGTCCAATAAAAAATAAACGTTTTGAATTTTCATCACGATACAGTTTTCGGTTTTCTAAATATTTGTCGAAATAACCGAATTCTGATGCTCGCAAATGAGTATTACTATAAAAAAAAAAATTTTAATTCAAAATACATTATATAAAACCGTTGTGTAGTGTAGACTGTAGAGGACACGAAGATTTCACGCTTTATTTCAAACACTCTCGCAGAGAGAAATTGAAAACACACCACTGCAGGGTATAGAGCGTAGTTAAACACGCAATAATAACAACAATAATAATAAGTACACGTGTATAGTTTATAATATATACATATATAAAGAAAATATTTAAACTTTCCGCCTCCCTTAAACTCCACCACACATACATAATATATATTTATCCATCGCACTATTACATATTATTATTATATATATATATATATATATGAGGTCGCCCTCTTTTTATATTTTTTATTTCGCCCTCTTTTCATACACACACACACACACACTCTTTCCTTTGCGCATTTTTACACTCCATCATATATGCGCAGTGTATGTTTGTTATTACCATTTGTTATTATAAACCTCCGTCCATTTTCTCCCTCTAGCGAGCGTATCTCCCTTTCGATATATGCGCATTTTTCATTACAGTTCCGCGTATATATTCCTCTTTTGTATATATATATATATATTTATTCGAAAATTCCTATTTCGTCTTTTACCATATAATATATAATGTAGTCGTGTCGTTGTTTTTTTTTTTTTTTTTTTTTTTTACATATATATATATATTTTTTTTTACTTTCCTTTAATACGGAACAAAAACCTTTTCCGAATATTAAAATCGCGCTTCGCCGTCGCCAAAACCATCATCTCTCTCTCTCTCTCTCTCGTCGTGTCGAGAGAATATTTCGACGTATTATTATTTATAGTTGTTCGCGTTTCGGTTATTTATTTATATATATATAATATTATATTTATAATATAATATTATACGAGTATATATAGCCTTTGCAGGAACAAACAGTATACGTTATACCTTACGTGGCAATATTAATTCATAGAATTACAAAAGGTAATAGTATAGGTATAAGATGTTGCATTGGTGTTAACTTGTAATATAGCATTAATGTTAAATTTTAAATATTTAAATAGTGATACTGCGATAACATAAAATCTATTACTTTTTTGAAACATTCCCGGGATATTGAACTAATATTAATTGGTTACATTTTTATGAAACCTAAATTCAACATAGCAAAAATGTAATGTAACTATCACTGCACTGCAGTGGGTATGGATACATTTGTATTTTGTACGGATATTACTTAAAAAAAATATATAATATCTTATATAGATATACTTTAAATATTTACTCTTTTAAATGTCTTGTATTCTTTATTTATAATAAATAATAATACGTAAAAACCACTTTTTTTTTAATCGTCTACAAAGTATCACGATTATTATTAGGAAAAAAAAATTTAAAAAAAAAATATGTTCATGGATGAAAATTTTGTTTTTTGTTTTTACACTTATTTTATGGTTTTAAATTCTTTTTTCGATTATTAAACTCGTGTTTTAGTAATTTCGATTCGTCAAAAAAAATTTTGGTCGAATAAAAATAAACTAAAAATTAAATTACAAAAAAACGTAAAATTATCGTTCATTTGCGAAAAAACTATATTTATAAAATATCTACGAAACTATTAAAATTTAAAAAAAACGTCATTAAAAATCTCTCCCCTCACGCATGACATACATGACTTCATTGCGTAACAGAGTTCTAGAGTCTGGAGTATCTCTTATATGTACCAGGGCGAGTAAATACGTTTTTAAAAAATCAACTTGACGAACTATACTTTCGGTAATTAATTACTAATAACTTAATTCCCCTCGCATTAACGTCAAATGAACGTAATTAAAATTTTAATTTGAACCAACTGAATTTAACGATTTCAATGAAATAATAATCATTTTAGGATCTAAAATTATGTACACTACAACCAATTTGGGTAGCGAGAAATCGAGAATAGTAAGTCGCGTACGAATAATTTATCATTTATCAATTCAAACGCCATAAGTTTATCGTATTTTCATTTTTGAATTGATCCGAAACGATTTATCCATCAGAATAATAATTCTATTTGTGTACTCTGTACAATAAGGTTTAGTTTATCGTTGATTTCTATATCGTTCTTCTCGTGTTCTTAAATCAATCGATTATTAGTTTTAACGAGTCTCGTCTCAAAACGTGAATATTCAAACGTTTTGTCACGCGTGAAATAAGAAAAAACCGAAAAATTTAGTTTAGAGATTGTAGCGCGTGTTGCAGTTGAAAAAAAAATCATTTCCTAACCTATTTCAAATTCTCCAAACAATATAATTATCTTCCAGAGTTCAAAAAAGATCGGTAAAATTAAAGAAACGGCAAAACTCTCACGCATACCTAAAACACCGCGAAAAAGCTCTGAAACCCGTTATAATCCGAAATATTTACGTGTTTAATTAATTTATAAGCTAAAATATCCAATACGTCTTGAACTGGAGCTTTAAAAGCGTCTTGGTGTCAATACATTAACGATTCGATTTATATTTTTCTCCTCTCCTGTATTACACTTATCGTTATACATATTATATTCTCGTAAATGAATAGCGCGGAGTATACCGGATTTCTTTTCTCCAATCGAGTGTTTTAAAAATAATTTTGTGTGTTTGCGTGCAAGCCTCGCACTCGTACTTACCTTTTTTTTGTCGGCGGAAATTTTTAATTTCGCAGTGTGGTACCACGTAGAGGAATCGTGAAAACAAATGTAAAAATCGTTTCCTGACTGCGGCTAGGGGTGAGGTGTACACTCCCTTTGTCAGCCATCGAATAAAAGAGGTCGTGACTATATTATATAATTTAATAAATATTATTGTATTTACTATACCGTAAAAACACGCAACTGTCACAGTTATCGCGACAGGACGTATTACACAACTGCTTCTCGCCATTTTACGAATAAATAATTTAATTAAAACGTAATACATTTGTTATATAAAAATTACCAGTGCCGTAGCCAGGGGGCACTAGGGACACGTGCTCCCCCCCGAAATTTTATATGTATATATAAATTTAAGCCACTAATAAATTGGTGTATTTTAGAATGACTATAATAGTGATAAAAAAATCTAGTGCCCCCCCCCCCCAAAAATAAATTGCTGGCTACGGCACTGAAAATGACGAAAACTGGAATGAAAACAACTTTTCAAATTTATAATTCTCGTTTATTGACATACGTACTTTTATATATATATACATTATATATATATAAAATATGATTTTTACAAATTTTATAAACAATTTAATATCGTTGTAATGTACAAGTTAAAAAAAAAAATTCGATCACATCATAAATATACATATATATATATTTATATAACTACTAGAATCTATTTTATCGTAAAATAACAGTTTATTATATTATTTTATTAGATATGCGCGAGATTCCTATATATATATTTTTTTTTTCATATTGTACAGACACTATAAGAAATGATTAAAAAACTAAATACTTAAAAAAAAAATTTTTCTCTATGATGCGAATCGAAATTAAAATCGTTATATAAACACGCTCGGGTAATGTTTCGAATATTTTCCTTAGTATGCTAAATTAATTTTTAAACACTATCTTTCGAAAGTATTTATTTATGTTTTTCGATTATTTTTGTATTGCCGTTTAAAATTATTGTTAAATAAATTAATATATTCTTAAATGTCGAACACTATCATTGCACGTCAAACGCTACTTTTAATATCCAAAATATTATATTTTACCCCCGAGTACGTTTATATATATTATATATACCTACGTTTTTTATAATATATATATTTGAAATATATATATATATATATATATACGGATTCATATATTGTTTCGCGCTGCTTATATATATATATATATATATATATATAATGTATCTAGACAATAAGTGTAATAATATAAATAAATTTATACAACAAAAATATTACTTATAATATTATACGTTAAAACACAGGCGCACAAACGCAAATATATATATATATATATATGTATATATATGCGTGTGTGCGACCGTTGTAAAACAATTATATTAAAAAATATTTCACGTTTATTAAAATAGAAATTGAATCACACACGCGGAATTACCATAATAATCGTCAATGTACATGCACGTAATTTTATATTTTCTCGTTTGCGCCGTTCGGTTCTTTCACTGAAGTCTGGACCAGTACGTGTGTTCCGGGGCTTGGCTCAACGGTATTTGCACTGGTACCGATACTCCAGCCGATATTACGCCTGATAACACAAAAACGGTATATTTACAAAAAAAACACACCATGTATACGTTCCCCTCCCCTCCCCCCCCCCGGTTTCTCACTGTCTTTTCGCGAAATCTTTTTTATAACCTTTTTCATTAAAAATAGCAATAATTTATCGCGAACGCCAAGAATCGTAATAATTGTCCTTCCTTAGTGTCCTAAGACGATTGTCGTAACGTCACTAAGCCAGGTGTACGTCCTACGAGAAATTTCCTGGCTTCTTTGGACGTGGATTTTTTTACAACATCATAAACGTGTACGGATTCTCAGCCTAGGATGTAGTATAAAAAATGTGTATATTACCTGTACCCGTTGCTCCGGGGGACGTGTTGGACGCGTGGTGCGTGGAAGTCGGATAAGCTGCCGGGTGAGTGTTGGCGTTGACTGAGTGCGCGGGAGCCGGTTGGCACGGTACGCGCGGCGACGAGGACACCGGATGGTTGTACAGCGAGTCGGGCGGCGGATGATGGAACATGTACGGGTACGAGCTGGCCGGATGGTGGTGATGGTGATGGTGATGGCCGCCGGACACCATACTGGACATGGAGCTGAAAAAAGCGGAACGGAAAAACGTCACACGACCGTCATGAGTTTTGCGAAGCGATAACGGTTTGTTATTTCAGGTTAAGTGACTGGGTTCGTGGAGAACGACCGGAATTCCTTGTAATAGGACTGCGTTTACACTTTACAACAGGGAAACGTTTTTTTTTGTTTTTTGTGGCTCGCTTCGAATTTTCGCCACGAATGTTCTAATCGATAGTTTTAATTAAAATGTACGCAGTTTTCCGCGTTTACAGTAATTTTCCTAGAGACCATCTTCAGAATTCGCGTTCTACACTTCTGAAGATGGACTCTATAACGGGTCTGAAACGTCAAGAAAAAAATCAATAACGCGGATACATCGGAAAAATATGATGAAATCCACGAAAGCTTCAACGAATGCGGTATTTTAGTTTTCGTGAAAAAAATTATATCCCACTTTCTTCTTTGTTCTTTGTTCCTCATATCAGGCACATGTTATGGTTTGCCGTTACTTTAGCACGTGTTTGCTAAGATTTTAGTATTTTTGAAAATAAAATATTCGTTCGATTTTCCGACTCTTTATGCGCGTGACCAGAGCTGGACATCTTAACTAGTTAAAAGTTTCTAAGACGGCTCTAAAGTGGTGATGAATACAAAAACCGCGTTTAGAGACCTCTCCGATAAAATCCCGAGACTTTGACGTGAAGTGCAATTGAAATCGAATTTTCCGCGTATATTAAAATGCGTTCAATATTTTTATTGAACGACTTAAAGATCTAAAAATTGTCGATATTGAATTTTCGATGATGATAAAAAAAAAAAATTCGATCCGAATTGAAATACGTGACGAATTCAAATGTGTTACCTTGGCTAACTCATAAAAAACTTAATCGTTTAACGCGATTTAATAAATTACCGCTACGTGAATGAATGACTATTATTTCCAAACCGAATAATGCGCGTTAACTTCAAATGAACTCTATACAATTACCAGACTTTTAACTCAACGGAATTCATAGGACCGATTGAACGAGAATTAGTTAAGTCTGGACAGTATCGGTGACGCGTATCGATGAGATTAAAAATAGTGTTTTCAATTTAACACGCTATTTTTTAATTGTATTTCGTAAATTACAAAATTAAAAAAAAAAAAAGAAAGAAACAAGTGAATTTGACGAGTTCGAGAAAATAACGTAATTTTTGACGACTTACCCGTAATTGTCAGTGGGCATGGTGGCGATCGGTTGCGAGATGGACTGGTACATGTGATTGAAACCGGCCGCTTGGATGGACGAGATTCGGTTGTTGTGACCACCGCCACCGCCGCCGCCGCCGCCGCCGCCGGGAGCGTTCGACGAGGCCACGGCGGGCGGACTGACGGACGCGGACGAAGACGAGAGCGCGGCCGGCGTGCCGCCGTTCTGCTGCTGGTCGAGACCTCCGCCGCCGCCGCCCCGGCGCTGATTCCTCAACTTCTCTTCGCGTCGCCACTTTGCTCGCCGATTGCTGAACCACACCTGTCGTCAACACGCCAAAAAGGTTTCGGTCAGTTTTTTTCCACACACACACACACACAGTTCAAATCTTTTAATTATCATGCATCGTTTGAATTTCACGAAATCCAGAGGCTGTATAGGGGAAAACGTTTGCGATCCGTAAACTCACGCATTCCCATTAGGCTAATAGATCCGACACAATACAAACGCAATATCGTCTCGGATCGGTTTTTTTTTTCAATTTTTCACGTTTTTTTTTCTCCACCCCTCGGTGCGTTTCTATATGGGTGGGCGAAATAGGATAGTCGTCGCGCATCCATTAAAAGATTTATTACGTCGTATTACAACACTGCGCTGCGAACGCGCTCCCCATCGTCGGCGCTGATTCCGTTTCGAATGTACCACCGCATTGACCGAACGCATCGGCCCGTGTAAAAACCGCGTGTGTATACACACACACACGGACAGATAACTGTGCTGCACCGTATGTGACGGTGTTTTGTACGCGTATTACTCTGCGCGATTCTAATTTGGCTAATGACCGGTTCCGTGCTGCAGCGATCGCGTGCTGTTTATTATTATTATTATTACTACTATTATTATTCAATTTCATTAATGTCGCGTATACGAACGCTCCTTTCCCGTCCCCAAAAAAATTTCGTTTTATACGCCGACGACGATTGTTCTTTGATTCTGTACGAATCAGATGCGTATATTTATCCCGGGTCGACCGTGGCCATCATGACATAAAAAAAAAAAAAACGGATGTTTTTTTTGCTGTTTAAACCAGGGACTAGAACCTTAATGATTTTATCGGTTCTGGTTTCGGTTCGGTTTTTGAAAGAAATAAAATTTCGGTTCCGGTTTCGGTTCCGGTTCATGAAAATTGTGAATTTCGGTTTCGGTTCCGGTTCCGGTTAATATCGGTACTATCCCGTACTTCAAATATGGAAATTATGATTAAAAAGTAATAATATATTAATTTATAATGTGGAGCAAGTATTATTAAGGATTTAATAATTTTTTTAGCATACCACTTTTTTGTTCAGTATATTTTTTCACTTTCATCATACGAGTATAACCACCAGTATTAGTAGCCAGATTAATTATTTAAATTTTCTACATTTTTTTTTTGAGAAATTTATTGGACTTTTACATAATTTCTTGTTATAATACTTTTCTTAATATCCTATCAATGTTGATAATTTTATTTTGCATATTTTAAATTCTGAAGAAAGTGGAGAATGTGTTAGTTTTACAATAATGTGTTTTTTTTTATGTCTATACCTAAAAGTTGTACCTATTAAAATTTCGTTCCTATCATTTATAGCAGCTATCCTAGAAAATATAGGTGTTGCTGAAGACAGACACATAAAACTACCCACCCACCCAGGCACTACAAACTACATTCGTAAAATTTTATATTATCTCGTTCTTGTCTGTGGTCTTTACGATTATCAAAGTTATTTATAAACATGATTTCCCTATTGATGTTATTTTATTAGAGGCCCGTACACGTGCGGCTCTACTGTGTTATCGTAATTGCGCATTACATAATATAATATCAGTCTTTGAATCCGAAACTATGAAATGATATAATGTTGTACAAATCGTAAGCGAGATTTGATACCAAATAATTTTCTATTTTTACTCCGTACGATTACCGTATGAGAATACCCATATTTTCCGTGTGGTTTTATATTCGAATACGCACGTGTACCGGGCCTAAATGGCAAACATTTATTTTGTCATACATACAAAATTTCATTACGAAAATATTATTTTATACTTTGTGTAAAATATTTTAGTTTTAATATATTTGTACCGAAAATAACCGATAAAACCTGTATTTCCAAATATCGGTTCCGGTTTCGGTTCCGGTTTTGAAAAAATAAAATTAGGGTTACGGTTAGGTTTCGGTTCCAATCTTTTCAAAGGGTTTCGGTTCTATACCGGTTCTTTTCGGTTCGGTTCCAGTTCGGTTCCAGTCCCTGGTTTAAACTATACCGGGAGCCTTATACCTTCTGGGATATGATAATTTTGGTACGCCACGGTTATTCATCGGAAAATGTACGTGTCGGACGTCGATGAAATAATCGATTAATTATCTTATTTTTTAATAATAATAAAAATTTTATGGTATTTATATGTTTATATACTTTTATACCTATATGATTCTATAAAATTTTTATAAAAAAAAATATATATATTTTGTAATGTTTTTTGACAAAATTGTTTACTACTTTATACGATAAAACAGACATATGGAGAGGGATAAAGCCCCTTCCATGATATTGAAAAAAATATCTCATTTCCTGATACTCGGAAAATATTCCTAAAATATGCTTCTGATATAAATACGTGCGTTTCGGTTTCTCGGAATACCGATATTATAATTTTCTACAATTTTGAAACGCATTCTCCCCCGCCCAGTATAGTTTAACCGGCTACCCATTATACTTAGGTCCGCAAAATTTATGAAATCGAAATTATAATAAACGGAAAAATGTAATTTATTTTATTTTATGTACAAATTTTAAAACGACAATATAACAACAACAATTTTGTGGTGCATAGTGATCTCTTCTTATCAATAATGGTATCTGAACAGTTGGTCACACTTATTTTCATACATTTTCGGATGAAATATTTTCTTATGATATATTTTTCGGACAAAATATTTTTACAGTATTGCTTTCGGTGTATATATTTTCGAAATAAATATTGTTCGGATAAAATATTCTTCAGTCACAGTAGTTGTTCTACAATCTACACGAATTCGGATATAATTCTATTGAAAAAACCTATAATATTCATTTATTAATATTATAGTAAAATTGGTATTTTTTTTTTGTAATGTAATACGCTCGCTGCGAATCGATATTGAATTTGACTTTAAATTTTAAACAAAATTTATATCGAATGTTATCAATATTAAAATATAATGTTTTGCCAGATGAATACCTGGCGTCGGCGTTCAACTGGTGGCTGATAGTGGTGGTCGTCGCATAGGGTCACCGAGAGACAAGTTAAAAACCGGTGGTCGTTCCGTCCCTATTCGCGCTCGTTAAATTTATGTCCCTTGCACGCTTTTGTCGTCGTTACGCGAGGGCGGCCTGCGCGATTAATCAGACTCGTATTTTTTTTTTCTTCTTCCTTTTTCCCCCCGGGCGACGATACCGATGTCCGGCAGCGAAGAGGACAATTTCCTAAACTGGTGGCGATCGTGGGACTCTTGCAGCATCCGCGTGCACATGATACAGTGTTTTACAATATCTGTATAGCGCGATACCGTGATAAAACCAAATAATTTTCTATTTTTACTCCGTACGATTACCGTATGAGAATACCCATATTTTCCGTGTGGTTTTTATATTCGAATATGTACGTACAAAAATCATGGATCATTGTGGTAAAATCCCGGACGTGTGAATTGCACCACTATAGTCGCTATATTGGTAATAAAACGTCATATTTATGATATTTTGACTGCGTTATCGGAGTAATTTTTGGCTCGTCCGGACTCGCAAGGTGATGAACACGCGTGTGTCGAGCAATTAGTTCATGGATAAAAGCACTCGCAATTACGATAACGCAGCGCTCCCGCACATCAAAAAATCGCACGTGTACCGGGCCTAAATGGCAAACATTTATTTTTGTCATACATACAAAATTTCATTACGAGAAAATATTATTTTATACTTTGTGTAAAATATTTTAGTTTTAATATATTTGTACCGAAAATAACCGATAAAACCTGTATTTCCAAATATCGGTTCCGGTTTCGGTTCCGGTTTTGAAAAAAATAAAATTAGGGTTACGGTTAGGTTTCGGTTCCAATCTTTTCAAAGGGTTTCGGTTCTATACCGGTTCTTTTCGGTTCGGTTCCAGTTCGGTTCCAGTCCCTGGTTTAAACTATACCGGGAGCCTTATACCTTCTGGGATATGATAATTTTGGTACGCCAGCGGGTGGCGAGGAACGTAATGCTATGCTTCGTTCCGAATAAGAAGAGACACCGATCGTCGGGGACGAAACACGGCGGTAAGTGGCGACCAGCATTGCTGTCTCAGCTCGCCCGACCGTCGTCCGCGTTACAAATTCCGGTTGTGCGTGCGCTAATTATTATTTTTAAATTTCGGTTATTCATCGGAAAATGTACGTGTCGGACGTCGATGAAATAATCGATTAATTATCTTATTTTTTTAATAATAATAAAAATTTTATGGTATTTATATGTTTATATACTTTTATACCTATATGATTCTATAAAATTTTTATAAAAAAAAAAATATATATATTTTGTAATGTTTTTTGACAAAATTGTTTACTACTTTATACGATAAAACAGACATATGGAGAGGGATAAAGCCCCTTCCATGATATTGAAAAAAATATCTCATTTCCTGATACTCGGAAAATATTCCTAAAATATGCTTCTGATATAAATACGTGCGTTTCGGTTTTCTCGGAATACCGATATTATAATTTTTCTACAATTTTGAAACGCATTCTCCCCCGCCCAGTATAGCGTTTAACCGGCTACCCATTATACTTAGGTCCGCAAAATTTATGAAATCGAAATTACTAATAAACGGAAAAATATAATTTGTTTTGTGACTTTGTAGTTTTATAAAAAAAAATCGCTTTATAACGCAACAATATTACTCTTGACAATATTACGAAAACATACGTTCAACGCAAATTTTAAGGCTTTATACATTTTATAATTGTTTAATACTTTATTAATTTAATACAGTAACACGATTTGTAAATAAGAGTTTATGTTTTTATATTTAATATCGTGACGCGTATCGTAAAACTACTATCGATTTTTATTATTTCGTATAACAATTATTTTTTATACGTATAATCGTTTTTAAACAATTTATATATATATGAAGCAAATAATCGTTATTTTTCTATCACACGATATTAATTGTTATTCTTCAGTCACAGTAGTTGTTCTACAATCTACACGAATACGTACATATATATTCAAATTGAAAAAAACCCGTATTCATTTATTAATATTATAAAGTAAAATTGGTATTTTTTTTTTTGTAATGTAATACGCTCGCTGCGAATCGATATTGAATTTGACTTTAAATTTTAAACAAAATTTATATCGAATGTTTTTCAATATTAAAAATATAATGTTTTGCCAGATGAATACCTGGCGTCGGCGTTCAACTGGTGGCTGATAGTGGTGGTCGTCGCATAGGGTCACCCGAGAGACAAGTTAAAAACCGGTGGTCGTTCCGTCCCTATTCGCGCTCGTTAAATTTATGTCCCTTGCACGCTTTTGTCGTCGTTACGCGAGGGCGGCCTGCGCGATTAATCAGACTCGTATTTTTTTTTTCTTCTTCCTTTTTCCCCCCGGGCGACGATACCGATGTCCGGCAGCGAAGAGGACAATTTCCTAAACTGGTGGCGATCGTGGGACTCTTGCAGCATCCGCGTGCACATGATACAGTGTTTTCGGTGCTGCTGCTGCTGCTGCTGCGGTATATGCCGGTGGGGGAGGCGAGTGCTTCAACGAGACGACGTTTCGGGGGTAATTGAACTGTCCCCAATTGCCCGGCACAAACAGATTATTTTTATACTACACAAGCACACACAATACACTGTATATAGCGCGTTATACCCGTCGCTAATAAAATCAAATTGGTCTAGGGTCGTAATAACGTAGTAATGTTCGCAGGGCGATGGGGAGAAGTACGAGCGTTTATACGAGCACGACAATATTTTCCGCGTCTCCGACGGGGGAAGGAAACGTATTTTTTCCAAGCGTGTACGTCGTACTATGTAAACGATCACGCGCTCAATAGTTTTGCCAGATGAAAAGAGATTCCAAACGTCCTGGGCAATTTTTTCTTTTAACTGCTCGCTATTACGTGAACAATAATGGTCGGAAAAACGGTTTTTGAAATAAAAATTCGATTCGTTTTTACTGGTCGAATTTTCGTTTTACTTCTACGAATCTTAACGTCTCAAAACAGAGAAGGAATAACTTTTGTAAATTTGCTCCCTACCCCCCTCCTCCCGTTTTCCATTATCGTTGATATAATAATATGTAAGCCGGCCAGTGAACCCACTCGTTTCGATTAGTATTTATTTGCTTTTCGGTTAACAATATAATCAGTTTTGCTTCCGCGATTCAGACCGTTGACGAAATAATATGTCGTTTTCTTTATATTAAGCGTCGAATAATCATGCAAAGTAGTTGCGTAAAAGTTTTCCTTCCCGCGAGACGCTGTGTTTCCACGGGATTATTAATTATTTTTTATCATACACTGGCCAGTATTAATATTTGGTTAATTACAAATTATCGTGTTGCAGTGGCGGTTATACGCATAATGTTCAAGGGGAGGGGGTGAAAATGGAGCCAACCCCCTTTGCCAATGAAATATCCACATAGACGAGTAATAACCAAAAAGAAAGATCTATTAATGTACCGAGACGAAATGCAGATGTAGAAAAAGGAAGAACAACGCGCATCGAACGTAAACGAAACAACAATAAAACGGGAAAAGAAAGCACTCACCAGATAGCGCTATGACACAACATAGAGGGCGTGGCAGAATGACGCACATAAATAGCGGTCAGTCTCGAACACCATACATACACACACCGCAGTCAGACGCGAACTACGTTGTTCACGTCTGACCGCCGTGACTACACTGAGCGGTCCGATGGTTTCGGACCGCTATTTATAAGCGCCTTTCTGCCACGCCCTCAATGATGTGGCGTAGCGCTATCTGGCGACTACTTTCTCTTCCCGTTTTATTACGGTCGGCTGACGGTATATGCGGGTGTTTAGTCTGACGTTGACCGAACGAACGATCGTACGCGTGTATGCAATCTTTATTATTATTATTTCGCGTATTTCAATGAAATGAAATGACCGTAAAGATTCGTCTTTCTTCGTCGTACACTCGTTTACACGTTCACTATTTATTTAACGTTTACTCGTTTACTCATATTTACACGTTTACTCGTTTATATTGTACACGACCGACAGAGTTTGTCGTCAGTTACGAACTAAACGCTCGATCACGACCGACGATAGTTACAAATCGCTACCGGATTTTGTTAGACGAAAATTTGTACTGAGAAAAAATATATAATTGTAGTATAAAAAAAAAGACAGAGTTTGATTTATACACGGCAATGGATTCTTGTAGATTTCGTCTGGTCGTCTTAAAGTGCATTATTTTTTACCGCGAATTTCGTTACAGAAAACCGGTAATTACCGCGGATAAATACCGGCATCCGCGGTCTATACCAGTGCGTAATAACTGCAAAAATACTTTCGGGAAGGGATGCGGAAGGGTCGGTTTTTGTGCGTTTAACTAAACGAGAAAAAGCGGGGACGAGACGCGTCACACCGCGCCGGAATGCCGGGGAATACATAGTGTGTGTGTGTAGGTATTATTACACGACCGGCGTCAGCCAACCGCAGTCTCGCGCGCACACACACACACACACACACGCTACACCGCACTGTGCACAATCCCAACACCGGTGTAGTGGCGGGAAGGGGGGACGGTTACCCCCTTTTCAAAATCAATACGTCCGCGCGGTTTTCATTGTCGCGCGCCCGAATGGAAAATGTGCGAATCGCATTTCCTCGCTCCGCGGGCCGTCGTCGTGGATATTATAATATGAAAAAAAACCGAATGTTTTCTTTTCGGAGGCCGAAAAAAGCGTTTCAAAAATTTATCACCAGCCGTAAACTCAGCCCGATCGGATATTGTACGATCTATATGAAATATATATATATGATTTTGATCATAATCGCTTTGATTCGAATGTACAATAAAGAACGTGTAATTAGTGGCAAAAAAAAAATATTTGTATCAAAAACGATTAATATTTCTCGAGAAATATAGCGCGGATCTGTCAATAAATAAAGATCGCCAGTTTTTAAGGCGCATATTTTAAATAGAACAACTCAAAAGCATAATTTTTTCGCATAAATAAAATACATAAATACTTTTTATCGAAAAACGCGTAATATTACAATAGGTTTTTTTTTTATACAATTATTTCTCATCGATAAATCCGTCTTACCTGTATTCTGGCTTCGGGTAGAGAGATGTTGTCCGCCAGCCTCTCTCTGGCGAACACGTCCGGATAGTGTGTTCTTTCAAACTCTGAAACGCATAACAATATCGTTAGGTTGAAACGCTTATGGAACCGGTGGGCAGGGAAGGAGAGAGAGAGAAAGTTGATAAGTTATTCTTCGAGTTATCCTACTAATAATTTATCTGCTTTAAATCGTTCGTCAAATTGTGGTTTTGAATTTTTATGATCGCCGCGCAATCATAATAATCGAACGATAGAATTAATTGTGTTTCACATTTCAGTTTGTCTTTCAAATGCGAATAGATCTCTAAAGAGTTTGAAGATATCGTACAAAATTGCATGCTTATTAAATAACCCGATTAAAATCCATACACACGCACCATTTAATGACAGCGCACGTATATAAAGTATGATAAGGCGTATCTAATAAAATCGCTAATTTGGACAACGCGCGTGTAACGTATTTTGTTTTAATTCGATAAAAATTCTTTTGAACTGGTAACGTTAGTTTTTGAAAATAATTTGTCTCGTTTAAACGTTTCGAAGAAGGACGGACTTATATTGAAGGTGACCAACCAGATACCGGGTACACTTCATTATCACAGACAAATGATAGCGTTTGTTCTTGCTCGGAACAAAATTAGAAACGATCGACGACTGCGCATTCAAAATTACGTATTTACGTATAGTCAATAATGTCAGCATATCAAATTTTCTATAAACAAGTTTCGGAAACACTGAGAGTTCGTCTTCAAAGATCAGAAATCAAAGTCTTGTCTTTTACAACTTTCGGCAACTATAAACTATAATAATTACCGGTGACTCGGCTCCTTGGGACATTTTTTTTATTTCCTAGACTCAATAAAACTTCCATCAAAGACCGGAAATTCAATGAGGTTATTAAGACTATTTTTGAAATACAAGTTAAGAGTTTAAGACTATGGAGGAAACTCAGAAATCTTTACGAATAATATTTATATAATTGTGGGTGTGTATACGGAGAATACGACTTGTGGTGAATTCAATCGACAATTAATACTCGACCAGTGTCGACTCGTTTCGCGTGTAATTCTATCGATCGAAAACAAACGTAAGACGTGCAAAAACTGTCGAAAATACTTCAACGATGTAAACGAATTCGCTCGCCGAAATAACATTTCAAACGTGAGAAAATCGGTATTTCAAAATTATCGAGTTATCGATACGAATAATCTGGACATGCGGAATAGAAAATGCAGTTGAAGATGAATCGAGTAACCAATTTCGATAGCGTTTAACAGACAGTTCTTAATAGTTTTCCGAGAGATGAAAATCTGGGTGCTTTTATTTCTTTGTCGGCGGATTTTAATCGATAATTTATATATAGTGGTATATAAACATACGATATTATTTGGTCGTACGACTAACCTTTTTCTAAGCTGTCTATTTGGTCGTTGGTGAAACTAGTCCTGTTCCTTTGCAGTTTTCTTTTCAGTCTAAGTCTTAGTTGCGAATCATCGTCCGCCGACGAATTGTGCTCCGAGTTGCCATCGGACGTGCTCTCCGGTGCCAATTCAGCAGCTGAAACACCAATGTCACATTCGAATTCGTCTAAATCTATTATGTTCAAATAAGACGTAATTCCGATATAAGGCAGATATCGCACTACACACTGTAATATAATTCTAATCCCGAATAGTATAAAATAACTATTGGGCCTAAGAAAAGAAAATATCCCGATAAAAATTAATTCTCTTGATAAACGCGTGAAACAATAATAACAATAATTATTATTATATTATTAGAGATAAGAAATGTCGTGAAATAAAATTTATTTTCTATTCTTATCGAAAATATTGTAGTTTTCTGTCATTCAACACTATTGCCATAACCGTTTGATTTTTAAATATTGTTATAAATTGATATTTGAATAATTGCTCAACACCGGAGAAGCAGTTGGATTCAGTTTCAGGAAATTGATATTTTATATA
Organism: Slavum lentiscoides; assembly: GCA_032441835.1. Lineage (NCBI taxonomy): Eukaryota > Metazoa > Arthropoda > Insecta > Hemiptera > Aphididae > Slavum > Slavum lentiscoides. The sequence continues at coordinate 878,027 of CM063716.1, forward strand.
CACTCGAAGTAAATTTGCCATAATGCGATATTGTGTTTTTTTGGAAAGTCATATTTTAAAAAGGCAGAGTTAAAATTGGTCGGAAGAAGTGTTTGTTTAAACGTTTATTTGGTACTGTTATTAGATTTATTTTCACTCGAAAATCATCAAAAACCCTAACACTGGAATAATTATTTAAGAGACGTTTGCGAATTCAGTGCTGAGGAAAAAAATAAAAATTGAATGACGTGAAATCCCCGTAGAAATAGACGAATAGTTTGGTTTCAAAACGCGAAAATAATGTTGACAGTACACTTCCGAAACAACGGATTTTTGGAGGATTGTGCTGAGAAAAGAAACGGAGTGTTTTTTGGCGTCCAGATTACTGATGTTTAGTGTTTACACTTCTCAGCGATATAGCGTTAAATATGAAAATAAGAATAGACAATTCATTCGATTTGTTGGCGTGCACACAACACTGATGGATTAGAAAAAGCTGGCTTTAAATATTTCACAGCGAACCGTAACAAACACTGTATCGATCCCCAAAGTGGACCTCTTACTCGAAATTGATAGAAAGGCTTTGGGGGTCTGTCAGACGTGAGAACAAAAAAAATATTGTGGTGACGACCATCTAAAATCCTATCCAGGTGAATACATTCACATATAATAGGACTACGACTTGAAAAATTCAAAATTCAACGATACTACAAAACCGTTTGAATAATTCGAATTTTTTTTTTTAAATAGATATATATTTCTGACAATATTTCAACTTAGAATCGGAAAACCAAGTTCGAGTAGAAAATCTGACGCTATTGCACTATTAAAAATATGATTTTCGTTTATTAACTCTTGTTAATTGAATTGACTTGATTAGTTTTTAAATTTGCACTTTACGGACTTGACTCTTTTTATAATATTGCGTATAATTATAATTGAACAATTATTCATTTGACCTAGCAACACCCTGCAGGAGACGAATATTTTTTTCTTACACAGATTTCGAAACGCACTGTTATAAGCATTTGCTGCATTGTAACTCAACGATTCGTACGATGACGAATACCTTCGTATTATACGTGTTAAACGGTAAAAAACGGACTTTTTTTTAAAAATATTTTTAACTCTATTTCTTTCGGTTCTAATAATTTAAACTCATAATAAACACGTCGACTATATTTACATATTATTAATTGAACTCGACTCGTTCGAGTAGTTAATTATGGAATTCGACAAGAGATCGGTCCGCGCGCTATCCCGATTATACGACAATAATATGATATATTAATACGTAGAATTTGTTCGTTTTGTTTCACTTTCGATCGGCGGCTTTGAACGCTCGCAGCGCTCTATCGCGTAGCCGTCCCTTGTCGGCGGCGGCGGCGGCGGCGTGTAGAGAAGGGTCGGCGTGAGTACCAAGGGACGGAGGGACGCGTGGTAGTGGAGGGCTGCACGTATATAGGTGCGGTCTACACGCAGGCACACCACCAGCAGCACAGACACAAGCGAGCGCGACGCGATCAATCGGTGCCGCCGTGGTGTGTGTGTGCGCGCGCGCGCGTGTGTGCACAGGGTGCGGGTACACGTGTAACCGCCGCCGGCGCGTGCGTGCGCGTACCGCGAAACGGTCCCTCGTCTCGACGGGGGCGGTCCGGCGCGGGCCTATCGGAACTCTCGGTCGCAGGGACGCGCCGGGCCGGAAGACCTGCCCAGTCATTGTGTGTGTGTGTGTGTGAGGAGCCGCCGGTTCGGGAAACGCCGCGGGGTGGGATCGCTGAGGGGCGGGGGGAGGTGTGGGATCGAAGGGACGAGAGGGATCCCCTCGGTTCCCGGAAAATCGGAGGCCCGACGCGTATAACCGGATTTCGATCGGTCGACGCCGCGAGGGTGGCCCGCCGCAGCCCTTTCCCGCCGCGCGCGGTCTCCGTCCCTCTGAGGGCGCGCGCGTCAAAACGAAAACAAAAGAATATCTCGCCGACCCCAAACGCCGGCCGCCGCCGCCGCGTGGCTATATAGTACTTATGCGGTCTTTAAATAAAAATTTTTTGAAAACAATTTTTTTTTTTCGTTTTTTATTCGCCGTATGCTATGTGTTTAACGCGAAAAATATTTCACGCGTGCCTCTAATTAAAACATTTTTTCCTATCATTTTCTCCGTTTATATCACTTTCCGAAATTCTAATCGAATTGAAAACATATTTTTGTGGATTACGCGTGAAAATTACAAAAAAAAAACGAGTCCGCTAGTATTCGAGACATTGATGTTGTAAACGTCGCGTGAGCGGTAAAAATTGAACGGAATTGTGAATATTGGTATTTTTTTTGTTATTAGTTGTCACGACAACAGCTTACACATTACACGCAATTTATAATATTGCGTGTAAATTAATTAATATTATTATTATTAGTTGTCATGACAACAGCTTACACATTACACGCAATTATATAATTGCGTGTAAATTAATTAATATTATTAATATTAATAAATACTATTATTAGTTGTCATGACAACAGCTTACACATTTCCTTCCCATTTCCCGAGATTTATCCTCATACCGCCGTAATAACGCACCAATATATTATTTTTTTATTATTGCGTACGTTCTCCTTCGAATAGGCAACCAAACGCGCTAAACGTATTGTAAATCGTATACGTCGTAATATTACGAATTTGATGTTGTTTTTTTTTTTTACAATTTTGTGAAATTATACAATTTATAACTTTTGCCCGCTCGAAATTATTACACAATCCGTACAACGGACTTTGTGTGTACAATGCCCAGTACAATAATAATCCGTAAACGATACATTTCACGTTTGCAGAGGCGCATAGAGATTTGAAATTCAAGCCTGTTTATAATGCGTCGGCGAGTTATTGAACGAACGAAAACATTATTGAAAGTCGAGGAGTAAAAATAAAATCGATTGAAAGTGCTTTGACTGATAAAAATTATTACTATAATATAAAAAAAAAAAAATAGAGAATTTTGTATTATTTGAATGTTAAAGAAATGTTTATAGTGTTTTTTTTCATTCTGTTATATTGTTACGAAAAAATAAAAACTAATTCGTCACAACCGATTTGCCGCGATCGTATCTGCTATTTGGACACAAAAACGTGTTCTTTAACGTCTAGAAATCGAATGTATTTGCCGATGAAACTGTGTAACGAATCATTTTTTCGTATTTTTCGGGGGCTTTCAATTGACAAAAGCGTATGTATTCGCAAAAGGAAAAGAGAAAAAACTCGACGGAGGTTTCAAAAATAAAATATCGATTTTTTTTCCTTTCCCGACAATTTTTCGAACATAAAAGATTTTTTTTAGCTCCTAAAATATTAGCCGTTCCTTTACGTACGCGAACGAGCGAATAAATTTTGTACTTATAAAAAAAAAATGTTGTTTCTCATATATATTATGTCATAAAATGTAACGAAATGAGCTTTACGTTAATTTATTAACAAACATAAAAAAAAAAAACTCGCGTTGAATAATTAAAATAATCGTAATATATATTATAATATAAGCGAGTACTTTTTTCATTAAAAAAAAAAATAATTTAAATTTAAGTGTAATATTTATACGCACTCTTAAATCACTTCAACTCGGGCCGGAATGAATTAAAAAAGGAAAAGGAAATATATAGTAATTTAAAAAAAAAAAATTCCACGATCCTATATAATGTAGGTACAAACATATAATATATATATACGAGTATATATGCTTTTCAAAGTTGGTTTTTATAGGGTTGTGTGTGTGTGTGTGTGTGTGATGTTTTCTTTTTATGTGTTATAGAAAAACCGTGTGTTAAACGCAGCGTGTGTAATTGCGGACGGAATTTCAGCTCTTACGAAAGAAAAAAAAAAGAAAAAGTAAATTGAATGTGTGCCGTCGAAAGAAAGAAAGAGAAAAAAAACGAGACCGGTCGGGCGGGCGGGCGGCAGAAAAAAAAAATTAAAGTTTTCCGTTGAAATTAATTAAAACGCCTTTTATAAGGATTGTCGGTTTATTTTTTCTTTGTCAATATACGTTTTATTTTTGTTTTTTTTTTATCGAATTCGACAAACGTGTATAATATAATAATATAATAATATTATTATACACTTTCATAATATTCTATAATAATCCGTTCGCGAAAGTTTTCCATCCGTGTAATATATATATATATATATATATTCGATATTCGCGTGATGAATTTTTATCAATATATACCGTGAATAATATAATTTTCGTATTAAAAAGTTTTTCTGTTTTTTTTTTAATCGTCTATACATTATAAGCCGTTATCGCGTGATTAGTGGGGTTCGGATTTGTTGGAAAAACTATATAAAATATCCATATAATACTCCCAAAAAAAAAAAAAAAAATTCAAATAAATTTAATTTGTTTATAAAAAAAACGTGGGCGAAAATTATTCGTAATTTTTCTACGCGAAATTTTCCTAAAAAAAAAAAAAAATTATATAAAAAAAACGTAGGATTTAATTTTAAAACGTAAATAAATCAATAATAAAGTATTGAAAAAATTCTTCGTCTTGTGTCCGAGAATATATAGAGTTTTGACGAATCGAAATCGCCGAAATACTCGAAATTCAACGCGTCGAGAACTGACGAAGGTAAAAAAAAAAATAGAAAATAAATTCCGAGACGTTCATTGTTTATAGAGGAGACATTATTCGGGCACTTTAAAATGTTCAGAACGTCGTGCGGTAAAGTATAATATTTCATACGAGCTTACCTGTCATATTTCCCGGAGAATTTAAATTTTCCAAACTCGCTGACAAATTTACTTATATACACGACAGAATGACGAAAAATATAAATTATTTACAGTTATAAAAGCGTAGCGTATACGCAAAACAAAAAGTTTCATTTCGAAAAGACGACGAGGGGGTGGAGGGAAAGTTTTTCCACGGTACGCGGAAACGTATAGAAATTCACGAGAGGTCGGGAAACGGGTGAAAAGACTACGTCCCAATCCGTTCTCGTGCTTACACAATTTTCGGTTAAATAAGATACGTTTCTTATATTTAGCCCTAAGTGAGTCAGAAAAGTTAAAATTTCATTAATTTTGAAACGCCAAAAAACGGGAAATTATTTTCAAAACGACGGAAATTAATACCGGAATTCTTTTTGCGTATCCTTCCGGAATAAATAACCGACAAAAACGTTGTGTTTCGAAATAAAAAAAAAAATAAAAAAACGAATGTTTTTTTGCAGTTTTTCGGAAACTTTTCCCGTTCACGATTTTCTACAAAAAAGTGTTCGCAGACAAAACGATAAATTTTTCGCTTCGCACAGAACATAAATTTAAAATAAACGTATCTAAAGGTTTAAACGTTACATTCACTCGGCCTATACCTGGTCTTCCTTCGAAAACAAAAATTTATAAAAAAAAAAAAACGAGTCTGCTACTACTCGAGACACTGACGTGTAAACACGTCGCTTGGGCGGTAAAAATGGAACGGAATTGTGATTGGGTTTTGTGAACATTTGGTATCTTTATTCAAAGTAATTGCGATAGTAAATATTATTAATATTAATTAATTTACACGTAATTATAAATTGTAAAGCTGTTGTCGTGACGACTAATAATAATAATAATAATATTTATTATCGAAATTACTCTGAATAAATGTAACAATATTCACAAATCCCATCACGACAACAGCTTTACAATTCATAATTGCGTGTAAATTAATTGATATGAATAAATATTATTATTAGTTGTCATGACAACAGCTCACACATTTCCGTCCCATTTCCCGAGATTCGCCTCATACCGCCGTAGGTAGGTTAGGTTAGGTTAGGTACACATCAATTAACCCGAATTAAACTAAAATACAATGGACGACGGTTCGACCACGAATTTCAGACGGGAGCGAGTCTGCTACTACTCGAATTGAGACACTGACGTGTAAACACGTCGCTTCGAAATCACGGCGGTAAAATGGAACGGAATTGTGATTGAACGGAAGAAAACGAAAAAAGAACACAAATAAAATTAAAATAAAAGGTTTTGTGAACATTTGGTATCTTTATTCAAAGTAATTGCGATAGTAAATATTACTAATAATCTTTAGTATTAATTAATTTACACGTAAGTTGTCCGCTTCGACTCGCGCGTAAATTGTAAAGCTGTTGTCGATATGTATAATATCGACTTATATATTCGAAGGGCGCCCAGTAATAATAATAATAATATTTATTATCGAAATTACTCTGAATAAAGTGCTAAGTGCAATATTCACAAATCGACCATCACGACAACAGCTTTACAATTCATAATTGCGTGTTAACGTAAATTAATTCGAAACAACGATATGTAATGTTGTCGACAACGGAGTAACGCGTAAAGCACACAATTGCTATTATTAGTTGTCATGACAACAGCAATACACGGTCGGGCAGGCCACACACATTTCCGTCCCATTTCCCGAGATTCGCCCTCATACCGCCGTAGGTAGGTTAGGTTAGGTTAGGTACACATCAATTAACCCGAATTAAACTAAAATACAATGGACGACGGTTCGGAAACTAATATTCGCAGTGAACAGTAGTGGAGCTTACCTCTCCTCTGGATCTCGTCGCGGGACACGGCGGTGAGCGACGCCGCGGTGGCCGCGGCCAGCGAGGCGGCCGCCGGATTGCCCGGATGGTGGCCGGTCGACCCGACCAGCGCCGGGTGGTGCGGCGACGGCGCGCCGCCGTGCACGCCGGACCGCCGCCGCCGGCCGACGGCGGCGGCGGCGGATGCGGCGGCGCGGCGTACCACGGCCAACCGGTTTGCCCGTTGAACATGCGCAGCTTGTCGTACACCGATTCGGCCGCGCCACCGCCGTTGCCGACGCCGCCGCCGCCGCCGCCGCCGCCGACACCGCCGCCGCCACCACCGCCGCCGCCGAGGCCGTTGCCGCCTCCGCCCGGATGGTGCGCCGACGACGCCTGGTGTTCCTTTTGCGCGGCCAAGTTCCTCAGCACCCGGTTGATGGACGATACCTGTGAAAATGGAATTTCTTTAGAGTTTTTCTAAGTAGTAAAGAACAGAAATTTGCGTTTTCGTTGCTCGCGCTACCCACTTTGGAAAGGTTTTTTCGAAAAATTTTGAATATTTTTTATTTCCGGTCACTATTTAGAAGTCGACGAATAGTACCAGTTCATATCAAAACGTTTTTTTTACCGAAATTTCCGGTATTTTTTTTCAATTCAAATGCGATTTTTTTTTAAAATATATATTGATTACTTGATTTTCACTTTTCAACATTTTAAAAACATATTTTTATATAATATATATAAAAAAAACGATTTCGCGGATAAGCGTAAATAGTAGTCTTAAAAGGGGTTTTTTTAAAATGTAAAATACTATAATATTACAATCACTAAAATTGATTGATTACAGTGAGTATATATTATATTTTAAAAAAAAAAAACACATAATATCCAATACCAGTTTTTCTCTTCCAAATTTTCCGTGATTTCTCCTTACGCTTAATGATTTCTCTCTGATCAAACGGGGAAAAAAACGTGCCAAAATACTAAATATATACTCGTCTGGAAATAGTAACGCGTTTAACGCTCTTTGTCCGCACGAAAACGTTTTCACACTGTTCGTTTAGCTCAGAATTAAAACAAAAAAAAATTCTCCAACGCGCGTGAAACGCACTGGGCGCTATTAATTTTTATTAAAATTTTCGCGTCAATTATGTCCGCACCGGGTGCAGCAATTAATGTGTGTGCGTGCCGATTCAGCGATTCGACGCGCTTTCGCCTTTTTTTTTTTTATTATTAACCCGTGTAAACACGCGTGTTATGCGCTATAATAATATGTTATGCCGAACGGTGATCGATATAATAATAAGAGACGCGGTCGACTGGAGAAAACGGGCGCGCGCGTGGAACGGGGGAAAAAAGAAAAAAATTTCTGTTTTAATCAGTCCCGCGGCCCATTGTCCGCGCTCAAATCGGTGTGTTAATTCGGACAAATGCGGTGGCAGGGCTACGTCGAAGGGTACGGCGGTGGCTTTCGCGTATAATGAAGTATTGGCTGGCCAAGTCATTGAGCAAACACAATAAAACAAACATTTCACTGCGCTGTGTAAAGGAGGAGAGAACGTTTATGAAACGGCGCGCAGCGAGCGGGGAAACGAAGAAAAACGGGGCGCGTCGGCGATACACAATTTTCTCAGTTGTTTTATTCGGCGCGGTAATTGCGAGCGTTTTAAAATATAAAAAATAAATACGCGTAACGCTGCGGGGGAAAAAAAAAAATGTTTGCTTTTCAGCTCCGACGACGATAACCAGAATTCTCTTTCGTATTTATTCGCTGCTGGCCCTTCCGTCTCAGCCTCCCATTTGTGTACACAATAATATACTCATCTTTATGGTACGTAAAAAAAAAAAAAATAGACACCGCCCAATCCCTTATCCTGCACCGTACTGATCGCGTATAGCTCGGCTCCGCTCGCATTCGGTACGAGACGATCGTGAACAGTGTGTACGACCCGAAAGTAACCGGAGATCTGACTGCGAAAAGTTTCGCGAATTCTTTGTAAAACGTCTTATTTAGACGGGAGTTTTTTTTTTTGTAGTAAAATGCGTTGGCGAGTACTCCTCCAATCTTTCTTCGGTTTCTTTTAACGAGACTTTAGGTTCGCGCGTTAGGTTCAATTTTTAACCCCGTCATCGACGCGGTAGAGAAAAATTTGAAATTCAACAAAAACAAAATCTTAAACAATATTGATACCGTATTCGTATATGAATCAATAACAGTGCCACTATATTAGCTATTGGGTGTGCATTACACACCGGCCTCCGAATCTCAAGGACCTCCAAATCGAAATTCATATTATTACGAATAGTGCCGTAGTCGTTATTACACTTTAAGTCGTCCTTGTAAAATATTTCCATACAAGGCAAATAACGTATTTAGAGTGCACGACGGGACACATAAATTCCAGGGTTACAAACGATGAATTTACGAGAAAAAGTAATTGTTTTCAAAATTACTTCATTCCTGAAATTAAGTGTTCTTAAATTCTTATTCACTTTAATATTTGTGTACAAAGAAAGAAAAACTATGTTAAAAAATTATCATATTCAGTTGGATTAAATTATTTATTTCAAAACGTGTCGTGCGATTTTATAAATACCTCTATGGTAAAATATTATTTGAAACGATAATATAATGTCAGTCCAAACATGAAAAACTTTTGTATATAAAAAAACTGCTATTATACCATAATCATGTAGGAAAAAATGGTGGGCCTCAAAATAATTTCAAGCACACGGGCATCATATCTCAATATAGTCGCGGCACTTTTAATCAGTGATAAAATTATTATATTCGCAATACGCTTCGTGCAAATAATTCCCGTCCACCACGCGGTACAAGCAAAAACGTTAGAAAATTCTTAACGTTTTTATATTTTCACGTGCGACGCTCTCAGTGCACAAATATCTTTTTCCGGCTTTTCGCCTGCACGTCGCGCACCATTGCCACTTTCCGAATGAAATTACAAATACGTCGCGTGTCTAGGCGGATTACGGCTAATAGCGAACGGTTAAATATTTAATATGTCAATTTTTTTTTAACGGTTTATTTTAAGTTTTTAGAAAATAAGAAAAATCTCCTACGGACGACGTGAAATAAATTTCGGATAGAGAAAACCAAAAAAAAAAAAAAACGTTTTCCGAAGCTAACACTGCAGTCGACGGTCTCGTGTTGGATTCGACGCGAGAATAATTCTAATCCGGTTACGAATTGTATTTTACCCGGCGGCGCGTCATAACCAAAGTGTACAGTAGAGAAAATATGAAATGAAATTACTCGCGTCGCGAGTACAGCACGGAGAGAACGACACACAATATTATGACACACACACACACACAGACATACACAGAGAGAGGAGGGCTGTTCGAAGGTTTTTTGGACCGTGAAACGCGTTGTACTCGTTAAGTGTAATTGCGTTACGTAAACGGCTGCGCGCCGCGTAGAACTTTCCACCGGCTCTAATATAAGCTCGTCCCTTTCTCCGTTTCTAGCCCCGTTGCGCTGCCGCGTCCCTTTCACGGACAACCAGTCGCGAAGTAACGCCGAAGGGTGCGCGGGGGCGCTCCCGAGGCGGCGGTTTTAGCAGCGAATTGCCAGTGACAGCGCCGGAGACATAAATCCTACGGGATAAAAACAACGTCGAAACTTATATATACGTATAACGAGTATAATATACGAGGTCGCAGCATCCGGCGGCAGTGACGTGCAAGAGTTACGTACACGTACGAAACACATGCCGTCGTCCTGGCGGTAACGAGTTAGTGTGGGCTGGCGCTTTTGGCGAAAATTAACAACCGACCAACCGCCACCGTCTCCTACGTTTTCATTGCCTCCGGTCCGGTTCTTATATTATGTTGTAACAGAAATTCCCAAACGTTTTACAGGTACGTTTTACCATTTTCGAAAAAACGTTCAGATTCAAATCAAACGTTTCAAAATTATTTAATTTTTTGCTAATAATAATAAAAAAAATAGGGTAGCAGCCAGCCGGGGGTGTTGCCGAGCTTACAAAAGCTGATAAAAAAACAATTAAACCGTTTCTCCGACGGGGAAAAAATGTTTTTACAATTTTTTTTTTTTTTTGATAACATATTATCTTTATGCGTGTTTACATAGCAGACGTATAATTTTTCTTTCTCCCCGCCCGTATCACGTACTTCAAAAATCTCCGATTTCGACACTTTTTCTTTGGCCCATCCGCGTCTCGATTTCTCCTTCCGCGATTCATAACGACTTCTATTTTCTCTCAACGCGCCCGACAACCTATTTTTCCTTCTTATTTCCGACTGAAAACTTGCGGATTATTCTTAAAACTATACCACTTACACGTCAATTGCGAATTCTGTTTGACCTACACGCGACAGTCCATCTTAACGTTCACATTTCTGTCACTATTGTTGACACGGATATGTCAATATGTCCGACACCGAGAATGTTACCACGATGACGTCATGAACGAAACCGTTACTATTTCGACACTGCTACAGTATCGACTAAATTCAGTAGCCACAAGACATATCCATGTACCGATGTACATGCATGCATACTTTGAATTTTTTTCTTCTAAAACGCTTGTAAAAACGTGTAAAACGTTTGTCGTAGACGGATTCCGGTTTGGCGAGCCACTGACCTATCTTTTTTAGTTTTGGCGGTGTAAATGACGAAGATCGTCGTTTCCTTTCCTTCGGTGTACATAAGTAATTTACTCATATGACGGATCAGTGTTATTTTGTCACGTGGAAGGACAGGGAAAACAATCGATGATACACGTATCGCGTATACGAAGCGTTCATTGATCCGCGGCGTCACACGAATATTATGACTCGCGCGAGGCGTGTGCGCGACAATAAAATCTGCTGTACAACGTATTACAGGAGTATACAGGGCAGGGAGGCGGAGGCGGATTGCGATTGTGCGCGACCGAGTGAACTGAAACGTGCGCCTCTTGTTCTGAATCGCCAAACGAAACGAAATATCCACCTCTGGACTCTGGTCCGTTCTCGCCAAAGTTTACGCCGCGTTTATATTAATATTTTGTGGTGTAATCTGCGGTGCAGGCCATCTATCGTTACTTGTAAATTAATAAAAAGAATGAAGTCGTTTCGATGTAGCCGGGTTATCGAAATAATGTGTACTTAACCTACGCACCATACTGGGGTAGAAATATCGGCTCTATAAAGCGTCAATTTTAAAAAAGGAGGAGAAAAAAACTTACGATTTAAAAAAAAACCAAAATTTCCGTAAAACACGCGCGATTTAAATGTATACATCGCACACATTTTTCTCTCGATTTAATCGTATAAATGAACGCGGTGTTGAGAAAAGGTAACTAAAAATATAACTAAATGACGATAGAACAGTTTGAATTAATGTGTAAAATAACCTCGTTTATCTCATAGTAATTGTACAATAGTTATAAATTAAAATACCTAAGGATACCTGGGGAATTATATTAATTATTTAAACAAGAAAACGATTTCGTCGAGACGGGATCACTTATTTTCACGATTTATTTTTGCGATTCGCGTTAAAAACACGACCAAAACAATATTACTGTCAATAGACATATAAAAAAAAAATAATAAATCACTTTAAGACACTACAAGAGTGATTAATTTTTTTTACCCAGCCGAGATTAAAGAAATACTAATTTTGTTATTGAGCTCAACACTCAACACTTTGTCAAAGTGTTACACACATACACACCGCAGTCAGACGCGAACTACGTTATTCACGCCTGACCGCAGTGACTACACTGAGCGCTCCGACGGTTTCGGACCGCTATATATATGCGTCTTTCTGCCACGCCCTTTATGTTGTGTCGTAGCGCTATCTGGTGACTACTTTCTCTTTCCGTTTTATTACGATCGGCTAACGCGCTATGTCGGTATATGGCCGAGCGACCGATCGTACGCGCGTGTGCAATCTTTATTATTTATTTATTTTATTATTATTAATAATATTATTATTTCGCGTGTTTCAATGAAATAAAATGAACGTAAGCATTCATCTTTCCTCTTTGTACACTCGTTTGCTCGTTTATTTTACAAGTTTACTATTTATTTAACATTTACTCGTTTACTAGTTTACACTGTACACGACCGACCGAGTTTGCCGTCAGCTAAGCACTAAACGCTCGACCATATTATAGCGTTAATTCTTTTTTTTTTTTTAATTCTTCGAGTCTAAATTAAGTTGAAAATTATTTATATTTTCTAAGGTTTTTCTTAAAATTGTAATAGTTTTTATTTTTTTTTTTTAAATAACGCGAATTGATTAAAAATTAAAAAATTTCTAATCGCCGATAATAATAACGAAAACGGCGTGAAAAATCGCGTAATTTTATGTTTAATATTACGTTGAAGCGAATATAATATTGAATTAACGAAAAAATCAACTCGAAGTCAATAGCCAAACGATTAAAAATATTTTAATTAAATTGATAAAAGAAAAAAAAAAGAAGAACTGGTAACTTTCCGACGCGATTTTCGTAACTTTTAACTCGTTCACAAAGCTCATAATATTAATACGTTCTAAACACGAGCGCGTCGCACTATATGAAAACATTTTTAAAAATTAAGTTTATCTCCCGCGCACCACAGATGTTACGAATTTATACGAATAAAAATACGGAACAGACGCGCGCGCCGAAACGAGATTATAATATATTAAATAAACGACGATCGTCTCCTCCGAACCGAATGTAATTCCGGAGTATGAGCGAAACGAAATTAAAAAAAAAAAAAATTAAAAAAAAATTTGCCGTAAACGACATTTGGCGCGTATTATACGGTCGCGTGTGAATAACAACGCGACGGGCGTTGTGACGGGACGCGTGACGTCTTTTGTGGCATTTCGGAACCGATACGATTAAACGCGTAAAAACAGGGCCCGGGGCGGAGAGGGGGGAGAACACAAAAAAAAAAAAAAAAAAAGGGGTGACGGGGCGCTCGAGAGACAGGATTAAAGGAAACCGTGGGACGTGAGGGTGACAAAAAAATAAAACGCGTCCGCGAAAAGCTTAAGAGTAGACAACGCGCGACGGCTGTGTAACCCGCGCGGATTCTGCGGACGACGACGACGACGACACAAAGTCTCTTCCGGCCGAACGGGTTTTTGCGCGTTTTACACGAGCAACGTCCGGAGAATAACGTCCGGCGGGGCGTGCAAGGGCCGTTTTAATGGTATTATACCGCGGCGTGGGCCCCCGCGCGCCGCGTAATCTGGTCGACGGTTATATATACATAATTTGTAATATAATAATACGTGTTAAACATGCAGCAGAGAGGGACGAGACTCTGGAAACCCAAATATTATATTGTGCGTGCGCGTGCGCGTGGTGCTGGGCTGCACAGGGATCGTGTGTGCGAGGGAGCGGTGGGGCGGTGGAATTCATTATGTTTTATTCCGGGAGCGCGAGGCCTATGCCAACGCCAGATGGGCTAATCAGCTGATCTTTATTACGGGCGACATTCTTCTGGACCGTTCGACTGGAAAACCCGACTGGAAACCCGGGGCGAGTGGTTTTGATACGTCAGCCTGCGTTTGACTCGCGAACGAGCGGGACACGCGGCTGTTACGTGCGTGCGGGGGAAGGGGCGATTTTTCTCTATACTTGTCTGTTTTTTTTTTATTTATTAATTCTCTTCGGTATTTGTATTATTATTCGATTTTTTTAAGAAAGAAAAATAATAACGTCCGATATGTAATATTATATTTTGTAAACGAAACGATATTATATAAATAGTATATATTATGTTATACCGCGGGCTTTAAAAAAAAAAAAATTGTATATTTGATCGTTTCGAGCGTCCCGAGTTTTCAGTATATTTTCTGTTTTTTTTTTTTGTAAATCGAATCGTTTTATCGATCAGAAAAATAACGGTTTATAGTTACGATTCCGCACTAGCGTTTTTGAACAAATTCGATTCGAAAATTTACAACGAATTTAATCTATATAAATGTGCGTTTTATCTACACGAATTCGTATAATGCGCGTATATTTTTTGTGGCCGATATAGTTGAAAACGATATTAAGTTTTCTGTTTAATTCGTTTAAATCTGTAACGGTACGTTATCGTAATCATTCGGTTTATTTAACACTCTGGATGATTTTACCCGCTGTTCGATACGCATTTAGGCGCATTTGAACAGCTCTATCTGTCTGACGAGTTAACAGATCATAAGCAAATATGGATGTAATACGTTAAAAGTTTTAAAAAATACCGATCGGTTTATTGTGTTTTATAGATGTAATTTCGTTTAACGAAATTCGAAATTTTCGTGATTAAAAAATAAAATTAAACTAATATTCTTTTTTTTCATTTTAGACCAACTTAACGGACGGTGTTTGCAGAAAATCACCGCACCCGTTTTCGGTCGCATATTTTCATAAAACCCCGACCGTTTAATATAGAAAATCGACGTCAGTATAGTAACAATATTTTCGGTGGTTACATAAAAAAAAATTCGATCCGAACACAATGAACATAAAGAAAATTAACGCTTTTACGACGGAATTATACACGTTATTTTTTTTTTTTTATTTCAAACGGTTCTCCTGCAAAATAAATACGCACAAAGAAAACTAAAAAAAAAAAATGTTTCTTTTTTTTTGGAAACCTCATCTTGATTTTTTAAACTAAGCGCGCGCGCGCTCCGATAGAATGAATTATTATGCCTTCGTTATAATAATATTATATAAAGATTACATATATATATAATATATTTGATATAAAACGCATTTACGTTAAATTTAATTCGAGTTCATTGTTGTAAAAATAATTTCAATTCAAAGGCACGCGTCGAGCCTTTTAATTAACTGTGGAACCGTATTATTATTATTTTTTTTTTTGTTGTCCGTCCGTCCGTCTTGCCGGCAATGTAAAAATCCGATTAAAATATTCGTGTTCGCCGACTTTCGGGCAGTAACGCCAAACGGTTTCAACAATGGGCCTTAAATTTTTGACAAGCCTATTATTTGCGGTTACGCGGCCGAGGAGGTGGTCGACGCGGAATGGAGAGAAGGAGGAAAAATAAAAAATAAAATCGTATATATTTACAAAATCTCCGGGGTGCAATTTCGGAAAAGGGGTGTGGGAATAATTTAAAACTAATTGGCGTGCCGGACCGCGGGAGAAAGTTTCTTTTGTCCGCACTGGCGTCACGCAGCTTGTTGTAGTTTAGTGTATGTAGGAAGCTGCGGTAAGGAAAGACGCGCGTATATAATATATATTATTTTATTTTATTATTATTATTATTAACTGAGGTCTTCGAGCGCGTATTTAAATGACAATGGTCGGTTCTGCGCGCGTATAAAGTTTAAAATAAGAAATTTCTGCTCTTTGTCGTCGTTTGTTATTAATTTTTCGAAATTACAGGGTGCGAAACGCGCGACGGATGTACATTGTGCAGGATACAGACGACATACAATTCGCGAGGAATAATAATTTAATAAATACGACGTACGATAATAATAGAGAAATCGATATAAGACGTCCCTAGGAAAACGACGGAGGTTTTTAAAGAGAGCGAACGCTTAGTTCTAAAGAAAACGAATCGTATTGTATTACAGCAGTAAGAAACGTTTATAGCGTTGTTGCCGATATAATAGTAACGACGAAGAATTACTTTTCATGTCATAAGATATTAGCGCTGTTTCCATAAAATATTCGTCGGGAAACGGATTTTTTCATTTGACACGATTATTGTCGAACGCTCTTTGCAAACTGCAACGGTTTTCTTTCCATTTAATATTATTTTATACTGTTTTACTCGCGGATCGGGTTTAAATCCTTGTTATGGAAAAATAATTACATGCCATCAATGTACAAAAAAAAAAAAAAACCATATAATACTTTCAGTAAAGCACAGGAATGTCCATTCTACGTGTCAACTATACAAATTTGGCGAGGAGACGAGATTTCGATCTAAGCACTAACGCCAACTTGATTTCCAAAAAATATTATTTTGTTTTCAAAAACCGTGCGCGCCAGAACGACTACAATTTGATTTCTAAAAAATCTTTAACGAATCATTCGCAAAACGCCAAATTCACGGGTATTACGGACATGTAAAAAATTCCTCCGTAGACAATATGTATATATATGGTTTTTGCCAGTATTTTTTAGAAATAATAAAATGTGATCGTTGTTTTTTTTGGGGGGGGGGGAAGGGATATTCTAAAGCAATTAATCACATCGTTTTTCACCGTTCGAAACGGCCGTTTCTTAAATATTTTTTGAATTTCAGTGAAAAATATTGGCTGCTTTCTACGATTTTCTCGCGACATTCGTGATTAAGTAAATTGTATTTCAGTACGACATTCGTATACGCTAAAATTTTGAAAAATCGCTGTTTTCAATTGTTTTTTTTTTAAGTATTCTCGCTTTGGAAAAATTGAAAAACACATAATATCGTATGATGAAACGTCAGCTGTATAATGTCACACACTGTATACACGCCCGACACTAAAAACGGACGACCCTAAAAACAGAAGACTTTCAATAGCAGAGGGGTGGCTGCTTTACCGCGTATTATACGCGTTCGGTTTTTTATTATTATTATTATTTTTTTTTATTTAGGGAAACGTATGACGTTTATGCGTAAACGGCGCGATGACAGATATGACCCGACGGCGGCCGCCGCGACTTTGGCGGCTTCGGACGTTTGACCCCTCCGCGCGTACGCGATGGATTTCCTAGGACGCGTACACACGACCGACTCGACAATCCGTCAACTCGACGCCTCCTGTGAATACGGGGACGACAGGGTTGTTGTGTACGTTATGTAACGGCAACAAAAATCGGAGGAAATTTCGTCGAAATTCGAAAACAATTCGAATGTGCGTATACGTCACAAAGAGTTGTTGTTATGGGGGTGGAAAATATTTCGTTAAGCGAAGCGAATCGCGCGATATTTCATGTCACAAACGGTTACGGAAATCATGGAGGAAAAAAACACTGCAAAGATTTTCAGAAAATCTTTTCGGATTTCTCGAGAGTAAAGAAACTTTATACCGCACGTCACCCGTATAATGTGATCCCGTTTCATCAATACCACTTCATGTACGGTTTGCTCTGAAAGTCTCTCTTTCCGCACAATTCTCCGTTACACGGACAATTCTATACATTAAAAATATTCTTTTTTTAATAATTCACTTGAATTTCGCGGATTCGATAAAGTATTTTCGACCGCTTTTAACGCAAGCGTCTTTTATTACTTTTCGCGTATCTTTAAAGCTTTTTTAAGTCGTAATTTACCGGTAGCCGACAACTCAGAGTTTGGTCGATTACTTTTTACCGGTCGAATCGATTGGAATACTCGTTGAAATATAGAATTTCGAAAAAAAAAACACCAATTTCAATAGTGTTTTTTAAACACAAATTGAAAACAATTTTTTTTTTTTACAACGCCGCGTAAATTTTGCATAAAAGTCAATAAGCGATAGTTCGAGAATCTCTTTTTTCGAATCGCTTTTTCTAAAATCTCCGGAAACGTAGGAAAATCATCGCTTTCGAGAACCACCTATACCTTGGAAGATATCTGAAACGTTTAAAATATTTATCGGTTTTCAGGGAGGAACTCGGGAGCGGCATAACCTACACACACACACACGAAATAAATGGGAAAATATCGCCGGCTGTGGCGGTTAGGCGCGACCGTCGGGGCGTGGAAAATTATTGCGCGGATTGGTCGGAAAACGCGTAGCTGGGAAAAACATGGCCGAACCGGCGGGAAAGCCTAAAAACATTGATCCGCGTATCGACAGGGTGGCGGCGGCAACCCATATTTCCCCTCCCCTCCCGGATTTCCGTAAACGCTGCACGGCCGCGTTATTGTTTTACAACACTGGAAAATTCATAAATATGACTGGCGATATAAAACGTATACAGAAAACATAACGGGCGTTTAATCGGAGCGTGTTACGGGTTTATCGAATACATGTTTTCCAAACGGTTTTCTCTTTCCATGAAAATACTCGCCTGCAAATACTGGACGACGGTTTTGTACCTCAATCGGTTTTTCTTCCAACGTTTTAGGCAACAATTATACCCTTTCGTTAACTAACCGTATATTATACACACACCGATGAGTAGTGTGGAACGTTTAACGGCTGCGAAGAACAAGTTCACGTGGTCTTTTTTTTTGTTTTCAATAAAATTTTTACGCAATTTTACAATTTTATCCGTGTACCGTATCTGAATGACGTGGCAAAAAAGCGGACTACAGAAATTTGGAAATTTAAAAAAACCGAATCGCACCATAGAAAAGTCACGTCTCTGTTACAGATGATATTACTAAAATCGTAGGTTTCGTTTCTTTTTCGTTTTTCGTCTACTAAAACCGAGTGTGCTTTTTGCTATTTTAACACGACGTTTTTTTTCTATACAAAAAAAAAAAAAACGTGAGCTACAAAACGACCGACGACGGCTCGTCGTTAACTGACCCGTTCGGTTGCGTTCGAGAGAAGGGTGTGGAAAAAAAAACGAAAACCCGCGGAGAGAAAACTGAGCGCAGTATAATAAATATGCGTGTTACTTCGGAGTGAGTTTAATGGCCCACATCCCAGGAGGACACTGGAGCCGTGCAACGACCACTCGAACCCTGAGACTCTCTGTACAGCCCTTTCCTTCGCGTTCGAGCTATGATGTGTATTTTTTTTTTTCCTTTTTTTTCTCTTTTCATTTATTTCCCCCCCCCACTCGTCCTTAGTAATTGGCACCGGTTCTATTACCGCAGTACAGCAGGACATTTTCCTCCAATTATCGTTAAAATACCGCGCGATTGCTGCTGCTGCTCGAGGCTTTATTTATCGAGACCGCGGGCCCCGCTCGGATGAAGTGCTCGCACACACAACGAAGTGAAAATATACTTAACCGCATCACGCGAAGTGATGCGAACAATGTGTGGTGCGCAAAACAAACTACGCGCGTATAAGGGTTGACCGCGACGGGGCGCAATCCCTTTTTTTTCTTCCGATCTTCGAGGGTATTTCGAGGATTTTTCCGGTACGAATCGTAAACAATTTTTTTTATTTTATTAGCGCGTTTTCATTCGTTTTTTGGTCTTGACAATCCGAATTCGTATACAAAATTATTACAATAAATTTTCAGAAAGTGCATAACCCCGCACGATCCAATTAAAAACCCGTTCGAGTGTTTTCTCGAGTTTTCCAGTCCCCGTTCTCGTTGCAATAATTTGTGGATTGATTCGCGGACAAAACTCTACACCGTTCGTACACTTTAAATACTGTGCACGTAAACACGTTAGAAATATTGACGACGACAAACAACAATTTTCGAATACTCCGGTCGCTATCGCGTCGATCTTATGTATCAGTTTTTTTAATAACGACTATAATTAGCGTCGTATATCGCACTAGTTTTATCGTGACAAACAAATATTTTATAGTGACTATTAAAAATTTTAAGCGATTACAACGGAGGAGAAAAATCGTCGAAATAAACACTTCATTTTTACCTCGGATCTTAGAATTCAATTGATAATAATAATACACATAATATGGCCGAAAACATAAATTCAACTCAATTTTAGCCAACGTCGGTGGCGAAAAATACGAGACTCAGCTTGCATGGAAAATAGGAACAAATTAGGCGAGTACTTTTAAAAAAAAACACATTTGTCCTGCGTCGATAAGAAATTCGTGTATTTTAAAAAGAAAAAACAAATTTAATTAAATTTAAAATAATTCGAAATATACAAAATCCAAAACGTATTAAATTTCTGGTTGAAAACCTGTTTTTATTATATTTAACTTTGCACATCTTCGGTTAAATACGTACACTTCTATCATTTTTTCGAAACCTAGTGATTCGGAAAGAACGTCTTCGATGCACTATTATTATTATGCGGATTTTAAACTGTTGTAGAAAATACGTATTTATTGCTGAGTGTTTACGATCTAGAAGTTAAGAAATTAAGTTGTTTTCGAAAATTAACGCTTAAATTAATAAATTTTTTTTTGTAGAATTAACGTGTTAACTCCAAGTTAATTATTGTTATAAAAGTATCTAAACGAAGTCAAATTAGTAACGATATAGTTGATAACGTCAAATGTTATATAACGTTTGATAACGAAGACGTTGGGAGGTATTGTAAGTAATTTTGTTTTTTTTTATACTTACAAGTAAAACGTTAAACATTTAACCCAGTTATTTATATTTCCAATTTTGTAAAATCAATTTTTAGAATATTTTTTTTTTCAAAAATAATTTGAAAACATTGAATATGGATAACTATAGAAATTATTTTTCGCGACCTAAACCGGACAAGTAGAACACCGGGCTTTTAAACGTGGCGAATGCTGTGCCTAGTCTTTCTTTTTTTTTTACAGATATATTTTAAAGAACGTGGCGAAGTCCTTTAAAAAAAAAAAAAAAGGGCGAGATCTCTACCGTTATAGCGCCGATAAAGGCAGTACTTTTTTGCCAGCTGCAATTTATCACACACACACGCGGAATGCCTCACACCCACTCGAAAACGGCGCACAACGACATCGGTATGAAATTATCACGATCGTCGAAAAACGCTGTAGGAAAAGAAATATATATAAAAAAAAATCCTTTACGTCGCCGTATAATAATAATAATAATAATAAAAAAATAGACGATCTTCCTCCACGACCCGTACGAGTGTGCCACTCGACAGAAAACCGTACAGCATTCTTCTTTTCGTGGACCATTCTGCCAGAGCCATCGTCTTACACGAGTAGCGTATATAAAAGTACTACAAGTGGCCGCCGGATGACGATCGCGCGACAGACACGCATAAGTAGTACACGTGTATACGTGATCCGACAACAGAGCGCAAATAAAAAAAATAATAATTCCTCCTCGTAAATATAATATAATATCAGATTTTTTTTTTTTTTTATATATATACACGTATACATTAAAAAATAATTCCTCGCGATACCTTCAGAATAGCGAAAATAACGGCCGGCGTTCGCGTGTATACTGGCAGCGCGTATTGTGTTTTGGGATTGTGTTCGGCGGCCCGTAAACTACACCGCGGCAGTAACAAAAGTGTGTTGTGTAGTGCGTGTTTTGGATATTTCTTTTTTTTTTTTTCTTTCTTTATTATTATTCGTATTATGTGTACGGAGACGGCGGCTATTAAAAAAAAAGGGGGGGGGAATAAATAAAAATTTCGTTATTCTCCGTGTTTGAAAAAGTATCTTTTCCCGTGACGGACGACGCGCGCGCGATGAACACTGCGGCGGTGGTTAGGTTTGCAGGGAGACGGGGGCGTTTTATTTTACTTATTTTACCAGCACACACAAACATATGCGCGTTTTTATTCGACCCTTCGACGTACCCGGAGGGTTTTTGTATACAGTAGAGCCCGGAACGGCGGAACGGGTCACTTTTTTCGGATCACGCTCCTAAAAGACTTTAAAAGGCACGGTCTTGCAAATTGTTGGAATTCACTAAAGGAATCGTGGACGAATCGGCTTCGTTGAAGAAAACGGAACGAAGTAGCTGAAAAACCAACGAGATTCGACTTCCTACGCTCACAAACCAGATGCGTGTAGTACGAATAAAATGTCCGGTTGTCGAGCACAGGAATTGGTTTGCGGTGGCGCTGGACGAAGATTTGGCGAATCACGAAATTATAACTGACGAGTCCTGTATAACTGACTGTCACCGTCGCCACTGGTAGTGCGTGACGGTAACACGGAATAGTGCATGATGATAGTAGGCTTTGTTGTTGGATTTAATATCGCGAGAGGTTACTATCAACTGTCACGTCGTACACGACGGTGTGCATAGGCGAACCCAGAGTTTTACGTTTGAGTGTGCCCGTCCTTTTTTGTAGTTATTTTTTTATAATATAGAAGGGGAGGCTATAAACGAATTCACCCATTTTATGCGTTTTTTTTAGCTCATGATTTTCTTCCATACACTAAAGTCAAAATATTTTAAGTATCCAACACTTGTTTACTAAACAAACTATATTATACTAATTGTATAATAATTTTTTTTTCTTTACGGTGTGCCTTGGCACGCCCGGCACACCCCGTAGATCCGCCTATGATGGTGTGATCGTATACTGTCACAATAGTGCGATAATGACAATCACGCATGCAGTGTCTACACGGCGATAGTGCGATTATCACGCGCGTTTACTATCCGCCGTGTAAACGAGGCTTAATTAATAATACTCTGGACTCGATACGACTCGATGGTGTACTCACGCTCGGTATGTTGTCGTTGCTGCACACCCCTTCGGACAGCAACCGGTCCCTGATCTCCCACGCGAAGATGGACGGACACTCGCGCTTGTAGTCGGCTATCTTGTTCACCACGCCATTGGTGGCGACGCGCGGCTTCGAGCCGCCAATGGCGCGCGGCTTGATCGAACCGGTTTCGTAATACCTATAAAAACACATCGAACGCGCGCTATGTAATAATAACAAACGGAATGCGTTACCGAAAATAACGTACGGGACGACGGTAATGTTGGACGAGCGCTATCGAAGCGTCCGCGGCGTCGTTTCCGACGCGTTTAAAAGTCGAAACAAAGGAGCGAAAAGAAAAATTGTGTTTGGGATGGGGGGGGGAAATGTGTTTTTCTCTCAGGTTTACGCGGAAAAAAAAGCGCGTTTTTTTTCGCTCAGACTCACACCAGCGCGTCAATGCAAACTGTATTTATACGCTCACCTGCCGAGTATTTTGGACACGCAACCGTTGGAGACTTGCAGTATGCGCGATATGTCGCACGGTCTGGCTCCGGAGTGCGCGAGCTCGACGATTTTCTGTCGCGTCGAGTCCGGCAACGGTCGGCCGTTCACGTACACGCCGCCCAGCTGGTTGATGCCGCTGTGACCGGCCGCCGAACAACCGAACAGAGCCGCGGAGCTCTGGACCATCGCAGCGGCCGCCGCCGTCATGTTACAGTGGTCCGAATCGTCTGCGAAAACACGTACGGAAAGTGTAAAAAAAAAAAAATTGCTCCGTGACTCGTCCACGTAGTGCAGTGTTTCTCCCAAAATGGTGGGTGGGGGGGGCGTGAACGCATTGTCGGGGACGCGCAAGCAGTTATCGCGAAGTAAAATTTGTATCCATTAAATTGTAGAGTGTTAAAAAACACTCGTGGTCTACACGTAGTATACGAAAAAAAGGTGATCAATTTTTCCGATTTATAGGATTATTGAAAATCTACAAATGGGGCGTAGAATAGAAGAGATTAGAAACCACTGACGTAGTGTGTGTGCGCGCACATTTTTAGAACGCTTGGGGAAAAAAAACCTGAATAAAATAAAAATTGTCCCACGCGTAGTCTACGCCGGTTTTTCAGTCCGACAACTATAATAGGCCAGTGATTCCCAAATCAGCTCTTAATAATATATTTAATAATAACCGCGGTATATAGGTAATTAAATCTGAGCGATACCGCAGTAAAACTATCGACGAAAAATATTAAAGACTTGTACTTATTGAAATTTGCAAGAATAATTTAGAAAAAAAACGTTTAAATTAATAACACGCACTTCTTTCACTATAGTTGTGGCTTTCCTTGGAATGCGGTCGCTCAAAGCAAACCGCGTATTATTATATAACGTGTAATCGGATTTCACTCTCCCATCGTTTGTGTTGGGTACAGCGCGACATTTAATTTTTAAGTCAAATTTTTTTTTTAAATTACAGATGTAAATTTTTAAAAAAAGAGGGACATTGACACTTCA
Organism: Slavum lentiscoides; assembly: GCA_032441835.1. Lineage (NCBI taxonomy): Eukaryota > Metazoa > Arthropoda > Insecta > Hemiptera > Aphididae > Slavum > Slavum lentiscoides. The sequence continues at coordinate 902,267 of CM063716.1, forward strand.
GATAAGTCCACGGATCGCCAGTTGGAAACAGCCCGGTAACAGGCCGTAATTCAATAGATTTTTTGCACTTTTCTCGTGATCTCATTTCTTTGTCACGTCGATTTAATCGGGGAAAAAAAAAATCTCGCCTTGTCGTCGCGGCAATCGGCACACGGGAGCTCGGAACCGAATTATAAGCGGCTTTTGCGGTAAAAGAGGGAGCTTTTTTCTCTCTCTCTCTCTCTCTCTCTATAACCGACCGAAACGCGACAAATATTCCCATTTTTTTTTTTTTTTGCACTCGGCCGTTTTCGGAATATTTTCACGAGTCACGATACGCGCTACGCAGTCACACCGTAAATGGTTGCGAGTAGAAAACCTATACGCGATATAATATGAGCGCGTATGAGTAGAAAATAGCGAATATCATCGATGAAATGAACCGAGGGCGGTGGCGGTGCAAGGAGAGAGCGAGAGAAAGACCACACGCGCGATACGTCCTCCACACCGCAACCGGCATACGGTGTATATAATATAACCACCCCAAACACACACACACACACAACCCGGACAATATTTTATTTTATATTATTTATAGTGTTTATCCGACCGTGGCGATGAAAATATTATTACGTATTATCATATTTATATTATTATACGCGCGCACAACACAAGCCCGTTTGTAGTATTGTAATATACGTTGAGTGTGTGTGCGCAGTACGCGGCAGCTACCACGCGTTCTGCTGCAGCCGACGTACAGTAGCCGTTTTTATTGTTCGCCGGGAGTATGTGTTCGTATAGGGAAGCAAATTGGATCTGTCACTCAAGCGAACGGTGAGAGGGAAAAGGAGAGAAAAAAACCGCGCACGACGAGTTGTGAGCGCGATGACAGCACCGACTGCGAACATTCCCACACACGGGGAGATATTAATTAATACTTTAACGTATAAGGGCCGCCGATTATTTCGAGAGAGAGAGAGAGAGAGAGAGAAATTTCGGATTCGCCACTCTTGACGCCGATCGTTGTCGAAGTAAGAAAATATGTACGGGAAAAATAGACGTTCTATAGAACTCGATAGTTTTCATCCCATTCGCGTTTTATCAAAGCGAATCAAATTCAGAGAGAAAAAAAAAAACGTTTTCCACGTATTTTCGATAACCCGTTACGATGTTTATTTTTCTCAAGTCCGTGTACCAAAAACGGAAGTTTGATCACCACTCAACGGACGTCGCAGGCGACAATCTCTTTCCAAAGGTCTCGGTTTCCTGCCGATCGAACTTCCAGAGTAATAGCAACGGTGTTAAACGAGTACAAAATATATTTCGAAAAACTTGCCCGATTCGTCATCCGGCATAACTAAAACCGTTCCTAAAATACGACGTTACAAAAAAAATCAAAAATAATTTTCAACTTTTAAATTATGTATTTTATAGACGAATTAATTATCGGCATTCAATTATTATTTATAATAATAATCGGTTTTTTTTATTATTAATTAATTAAAACCGTGTGACAATCACGTATGGTCACCGAATGTGTACACTATCCCGTGCGAAATATCCTTCTGGTTTTTTTTTTTTTTTTTACAGCCTCCCTACTGGGCGGACGTATTTTTCATAACGCCTCTATAACCTGTTCGCGAGACGTGTGCACGAAATCTCGTTAAACCGCGGTGTACACGGATTCTATACGCGCAATAACACAAACAAACGCCCTTTTTAATCTCATTCGTTTCGCGTATTAACAAAAAAAAAAATCACCCCTTCCGCGGATTACCTTTCGCTTTTTATTCGAAGGCGTACGAAAAACGGGACCGTTCGAAAATATCAAAAATCGATTTCCGCACCTAGGAAAGATTAACAACGTTGTTGAATTCGGTTTTTTTCACGATACTGGATTCGGATTTTCGGATTAAAACGGCACGAAAAATAAACCGTTTACGATTCCGTCTTCGAATCCCTCTCTGTTATTTCGCATTGTGTACTCGACAAATAACTTTGAAACGTTACGATAACGACGAAAATAGTTACTCGTTGTTAAAAAATGAACAGCGAAAATGTTGAAATCGCGCTCAAACGTCCTTCTCCATTTCGTCCAATACTCCTGAATAGTGTACACATTTATTTCTAAAACGAAATACACTACCGATCGTCTTTACTTTTTTATTTCGCTTAAGCGAGTTTTTATTGACGGATATTTGAAAAAGATAATTGGAGCGTAAAAAACGACGTTTTTTTTTTCTAAATGTACTTTTAATTACTCATAATTACGTTATAATTTATTTTATTTTATTTATTTTAGTTAGAATTAAATACGGTATTTTGAGTATGTCGTGGGTGGCGTATGATTTTCGAAAAAAAACGCAGAAATAGAGAGGGAAATGACGAGAGAAATTGTTTATACATTTATATTACATTATAATATCACTGCGATATATTTAATGAAATACTGGCCGGGACGATAGGTAGATTATTGTATTAAATAATATTATAATAATATATTAATAACTGGCCACACAGTGCAGACACGTTCGTGTGCAATGTGCACATAATACATATAACAGATCAGACGCGTATTATACACGCATGCACACGTATTTGAATATAAGCTTTATAAAAAAATAATAATAATACGATTACTACTCGTTTTAAAAAAATATATATATATTATTACCGTGGAAACGTGTAAAATACATTTTTTTTAAAAATGAACGAAATACACGTGTTTGGTCGTTGCAGTGTACGCCATGTTATAAAAGACGTACAGAAAGAAAAACTGGTTTCGTTCGGTTAGGTTTCAATCGTCTTTGACGCAATTACGCGCGTATAAAATAATATATTATTAAAAAGCGGCGAATTCGATTGATATCGGAATCGTAAACCCGTAATTAAAACGTTATTATTATTATTATTATTATTATTATTACTATTATTATTATTATTATTATTATTATTGTTAAAGATACAAGAGAAGTGGAACCTGGTACACAATGGAGAGAATCAGTGGCCGACAGAAATAGGTGGAGGGATATATGCTTAGAGGGCTGGTCTTAAAGGCCGTTTACCCATCAAAAAAAAAATATATATATATTATTAATATTATATATACACGAAAAACCACGATATAATTATTAGAGTAATTATAAGTGACATTATTTTTTTTTTCGATTTTCTGTATAGGATTTTGTTGTAACCGTTAAGTTGTAAAACATTTTATTTTTATTCTCTAGTATTTTTCTTTGATGATTTTTTTTGTCAAAACCGCGTGGTAAATAAATAAAAAAATTTAATTCAATAACTCCTATATAATATTATATCTTTATTTTTTTTTTTTTATAATATACTCTTCGGCTCGATCGTATATACACTTGATTTTTTTTGTTTTTTTACTATTTTCAACAACGATAAAAGACGATTATATTACGTTACGTTTATTGCAGAATTTTCTCACATTTAAATTCTAGATGTTACAAACGTTTATATAATATAGTCTGTAGAGAGGAAATCGATATGATTTTCGAAAAAAAAAACGAACGAAAATCTCCGACGCTGTTCAAACAGAGTTTGAAACATTACGCGCGGGTTGTCGTTATAAGACGATGAAAATATAATAATAAATAGGTACTTTTCGAAGGGCGTCGTCGTCATATATTGTGTGCAGCGTGTACGAAAACATTGCGAGGAATGGGAGGAAATCTTCTTAAGGGATTGTATAATATTTGTGAGTCGAAGAGGTTTTCCGTAGGTATTGTGTGTGTGTGTGTGTTTTCTCGTCACTTGTTGTTGCGACGCGGCCTCGGCGTACAACCCTTTATTTTTTTTTTTTTTTGTTCGCGCAACAAAGTAATAATATACGATAGCGTTCCGTTTCCACATGTCTGTGTGCTGTTTACACACCCTGCAAACACGTTTTCAAAACGGATTTTATTGCTTTTGAATTTAATTTCGCGCACACGCTTATATACATCCGCAGAAATAGTGGAGAGCGAGAAAAAGAGGATTTAGCGGCGCGGCCGTATGTCATCACACAGTCGTCGAGAGCCGCACTCGAATCAGCAGCGGGTGGAAAATTTGCACACGGTTATGAAATTGCCGAATAATAACGACGTTGTTCTCCCGTCGAGCGCGTGTAAATATTATCACCGTTGGAGTTCGCAGCGAAAATCAAATAATTCGAGAAAAAAATATATATAATATACAATAAAATTATTATTATAAATTATACGAACATTTCGGTAAATATTCTTTAAAAAAAAAAAAAGTATAATACGAACGGCTACAAGCTATTTACATCGGTAATTTTTACGCGAATTTTTCTACGCGTTACTGTTATACGCCCACTGCAGACCACTCGTTTTCTAACCGATACAAACCACACTTAATACGGCTGTGAAGGGAAAAAAAATCGACCTTTCCACACAATATACGCGTTTCCATTCGGTTTTTTTTTTTGCTAAATTTTCGAACGAAACTGTACACAATACGATATGATATTATTATTGTGGTACCTAGCGGAGTCTGTGCGTTAAAGATCTTGATGCGGATACGACCGACAACGGTTTCGGGTACAGGGGTTTAAATAATATAATATAATAAATCCTCGTATATATATATTGTATATGCGACACACGCGTAAAACGATATCGAAACGATACGATGTCCTTTACAATAAAATGCGTAGGTATCGTCTTGTGTGCAGTGCGGATTATTGGAAAAATACTATATAATACGTGCACTGGATTTTTGAAAGAAGAAAAAAAACCACTTAAGACGACAGTTTTCGAATTGATACCCATTATTTCTTATTATTTATTTATTTATTTATTTATTTATTTATTATTATTATTATTATTATTATTATTATTATTATTATTATTATTATTATTATTATTATTATTATTATTATTATTATTATTATTATTATTATTATTATTATTATTATTATTATTATTATTATTATTATTATTATTATTATTATTATTATTATTATTATTTTATTGTATTGTGACCACAAAAAGCTGCGCGCGCGCGCGGAAGACCGGTTGACGACGTGTATATAATAATATAAATAAATAGCGCGAGCATTATACGACCCTTTTCGTCGTGTTTTCTAATGTAAGTACATATATTGTTGTACAGCACCGTCACCCGTTTACACACATTATTTACGTATTTTCGTGCATCTTAAGTCGGGCGCTTTTTCGCTTTTAAAACGTATCGTCTCGGCCGAGAACGAAAACGTTTGTTCAAAAATTATATCGTTCGATATTATCATAAAATAAAAAAATAATATTTTAAAGCGTTTCGAAAAAAGTCTAATTCGATGTTTGCCCGTAATTGACAGACGAAAGAGTTCATCCGTCGTCCCTTTTCAACTGAGCTCATACGGTTCCGAACAAACTCGACCCTCGCAAGAGAGTTACTGGCGACGAATTCTGGTTGATACCGCATAGATCTGCCTGCAGCCATAATTTTTGACGAAGATTCACTGGATATTTTGAGTAAAATAATATTTTACCGCCGTTACAAAACGTTACAAAGTATAATCATATAATGACGTACGCTTAAAGAAAAAAATGAAAAACACCGCGTGTAATTTTTAATTTGATAAAAACAACAATTTTACGCTAAAACACAATTTTTTCGTAAGAAAAAAATTCAATTCGTATTTCAATCCAGCGTGCAGCACAAGTCGATATTTTTTTTTCCATTTTATTTTTAAATTTCACCCGTTTTTTTAAACGTCTCTTCTTGGTAATAAGTATAAATTCGTCTCATTTGTGTTGATGTTCGCCCGCGGTCTTTCATATATAATAAAATACATATATACGTATATACTTACACGACAGTGTTTCCCAGTAACCTACGAATAGGAAAAAAATGAATAAGTATAAAATCATAATTTTATGTTACATATCTTAATATTACAAAATATTAATAAATATAAACGTTTCGGTTGTTTTTTCTCAAGCACAAACACCGCAATTTTGAAAACTTTATAAAATAGCCGTTCAAAATATTTGTATACCACCATTATCAAACTCGATGAAGAAAATGATTTAAACAAAAAAAAGGTTGTATATAATACAAAGAGTATACAATATATTATATTATCAATGGTCTTTGGAAAAAATTGTGAATATACGTGACGTCACCAATAATTCTGGGAAACACACAGCCGCCGTACGATATGTAAGAAAATTTGTAAATCATACGAATTTTTAATTTATTTTGAACATTTCAGTTTTACGATATTACCGTTTCCTCTATATAAAAGCCGAGCTCGTGCTGGCAGTCGACTAATTATAGCGCGGTGTAAACGAAATTAAAATAGAATAAAATTCAAAGAGAGAAAAAATTAACATACATTTGAAATCAAACGACGAGAAAATTGAGGATAACGTAATTTTTTTCATTTAATATCGTTCAATAAACATATTTTTATTGGAAAAACTTCAAAATGTTGGAATTTTTCTATATGTTCAACGAGCGACATAAGTTTAAACTCATCTACACTCTTTTGACCGAATATAATAAACGTATATATATAATAATAAAATTTCGTTTAATGTTGTAAAAGGTGCAAATGAAATGTCGTAAATTACGTTGAGCTAAACAATTTTAACCATTGAACTCGATACACGGAACGCGCATTCTGTGTAATTCTCGTATATGAAATATGGACCCGTATTATAGTGAGCCGCCATATGCATTCCGTTTCTATTTTTTTTTTTGTTTTTGTTACCAACTTCATTACGTAAAACTAACCGATTTTGATGCTTACATCGATACTACGAGCACGTCGTTTTGCGCGTCCTTTTATCTCAAAGTAAATAATAAAACATGATAAATATCATGGAAAAAAAATTGTATTTCATCGTATCCTCCACGACTTTTATATCTTATATAGAATGCATATGCCGACCTCCTACCAGCGGTCATATTTTGATTGATATACGCGTTCCGTGTATTGAGTTCGGTGGTTTTAATACTAGTATATAGCTAAAAAAATTTTAAAAAAAGTAAGGTGAAATTAAATGTTTATAATCAAAACAGACGAGCCCAGCATAAAATACGTTTAACATTGTTTCGTAAAACGGATTAAAAAACAATTTCTACGATTTATAGCGTTATTTTTCGATACGTCTGAACGAGTTATTTAAGAGAGAGAGAGAGAGAGAGTGGTGGTGGTGGTGCGTCTCGTCCGGTCGTTTTCGGCTCCGTGCCAGCCCGCGGCGGGAAAACGTTTTTCCGGCGGGGCGGCGACGTCCGGCCAACTCTCGCGCGCACGCACGCCGGCCGGCCGGTCGGCCGCTACCGCAGGAAACGAAACGCGCGCTCGAGTTGATGGCGGCGGCGGCGGTGGTGCAGATACGCGCGCCGCGCGTCAACGCCGTATCCGCCGTAAACCGTCCGTCGCCGTCGTCACGGCAACGCGCACACAATTTTACGTTACGAAATACGCGCACGCGCGATTTACAGTAAATTTAACGACCCGCCGCCGACACCTCGGCAGGCAGGCAGGCCGGCCGCCGTCACACGGTTCCCACGCACCGACGTCTGCACTGCGGAGCGTAAAACCAGTGCCGCAACTTGCCGGGTGTGCAAGGCGTGCGTTGCACACCAGCCCCCGACACAGGCGTAACTAGCACTAAATTTTAGGGGGGCTAGAAATTAATATGCAAAAAAAAATTTTGCCAGGAATTACTCAAATAAGCAAAAAAAAAGGTCATCAACTTTCAATTACCACCCAATAACTAGGAATATTAGAAAAATATAAATAAATATATAGAAAATAATGTACATTTTTAATGTAGTCAGGTTGCCTGTTTGGGGTGGGCTAAATTGGTGACTGGGGAGCTAAGCCCCCCTGTCCCTCCTTAGTTACGTCTATGGCCCCCGACCCACTAAAACTAATTTAGTCCCCCACCGAATTGACCCCCGAAAGTTTTATTGTATGATAACTATTTGATTTCATAATAAAATGTTAAAATTTGTATATCTTTATATAATCGATGTATACTAATAATAATTAATAATAATAAATATAGGTACATTTATTTGATTTATCATGAAATTGACTTATTCAATAACCAGCGGCGTAAGTGCGCGCAACCACGATTTTTCTAAGGAGTTTAACAACAAACATAAAACAATCTTTAACAGCATGTTTTAGTAAGACATTTTAAATTAAATACATTTAATAAATTCCTAACGCAATATTCAAACCCAGTAACCTATCACAAAAAAAAAAATGTTAATAATTAAAAATTAAATATACAACGGTCCAGCGGGCAGTGGAGACCATTGCCCACTGTCGATAACATTAATTTATTCACCAACAAATTTAGGCCCCGAAACGAAGCTCGCACATCAACCCCGTAATGTGTATAGTTGCGGCACTGCGTAAAACCAGCGGTACCGACGCTTTGTATATTATAGAAACAGGGTTTTTATTTGCTGAGAGCATCAGGGCCGGATTTAGGCATGTGGTGGCCTATGGGCGGAATTTAATGCGGGGGCCCCAAATAAATCAAACAGGACAATACCTTATGTTTCGCTTATTGAATAGGTAACGTTTAATATTGTCTGTAGTACCTATATACTATTCATACTTTAATTTAATTTATTTAAATAAAAACAATCAAAACGGTTAAGCCATATCGTATTATGGAAATGCGTTATAAAAATTAGTGTAAAATTATTTCTCGCACACGGGTTTCGGATCTTTCATTCGCAGCATCGTTGATACTAATAGGGGTCAGGGGCTGATGGGGCTCCATCATGAAATTTCTATATGTCCTATGAATTTGGTATTTTTTCTAATTTTAAGATTTAGTCTTGGATTAGAATTTAGAAATAATTCATCGATGATATTACTCAGTGCCTCAGCCCCTCCCATCAAAAAAAAAAAAAAAATCTAAATACGCCTCTGATAGGGGTATATATTGCAGGTATAGGGACCGGAAAAACGTTTAATATAGGGGGGCTCTGCCAAACGTATTTGTACTTATTCGTATATATCTCCCACAATTAGTATAACAGGAATTAAAAGAAAAACGCATGCAGATATATCGGTACATATTATATGTGTCTTGTATACATCTCATTTATTTTTTACACGTGACAAAAAGTTACCTATAGCTCGTTAGTCCTCGTCTCCTAGTACCTACAGACATATCTTTATAGATCGCGCTGCCGTCGCCGTTCCAATGTGACTGGCAACGATGGTATAGAAGTGGGGGAGGGGGAGGATCTGGCCGGGTTGTGAGTAGAGCCGGGTTCGTGGTAACGCTCTCGGTGTCGCACAAATGTATGGAACGATCCCAGCCATAAGACACATGTACGCGTCAAAAAGGGGGCAAAGCGCCGTGACGGTGTACGAAAAGTCGTACTAGGACACCGGTGTGGTGGTTATATTGATGACGACGGCGGCGTATTGTGTTGCCCCGCGCGGTGCAGGTGTGATAATCGGAGATGGAAAAATCGGCTGCGCAAACCCCTCCGCGAAAGCCTCTTAAGTACACGCCCACGCGAGCGCGCGCGCGCCACACACCTGTTTCGGTTACGTATCCCGCGGGCGTAAAGGGTGAACGGCGGATTACGAGGCCGATCGATTAAACGCGAGAAAAATTCCGTTTCCGACGGTTGTTTATTATTGTGTTTTGTTCTTATACGTGTTTTGCTCCTGTGGACGAGTAAACGAAAATATAACGCGAATTTGATGTACATATACAGTGGAACCGTGATAACTCCTCGAACCTCTACAAGTCGAATTTTCGATAACTCGAAGGAATGCCTTGGCCCCTGCCTTACAATATATATATATATATATATGTGTGATAAATTTTCTCGATAATTCCAAGTAATTTTTAGACGAATTTTGGCTTATAACTCGAATTTATATAATCACGTATATATATAACACGAATAACGAATACCTACGTACATAATTCGATAACTCGAGAAATCGGAGACGAGATTTTTTTCCGCGCTAAACGTTATTTGAAAACATTACAGATTGGTCAAACAATAAAAAAAAACAATCAAAAATATCTGATTTCTTTGAAAAATAGTTTTACTTTATTTATTACACTGTATATTTTCTTTATTACATACAATTTATACATATACATACGTACACATTTATTAATTTATACTTTTTTATAGAATACTTTTTTTTTTAAATTTTAATACAATATGCATATACCTACGTACATTATACATTTATTAGTAAATACATAAATAAATATAATCACAAAACGAAGTCTTTGTGTTTTTAAATAAAAAATATTTTCGACAACTCGAATTTTTTTTTCGCCCCCAACCGATTCGAGTTGTCGAGGTTCCACTGTATTTTTAATTGTGTACGCGTCATGGAAAATACTCGGGTCGTTGTACGTTTTCACTATCTGTATAGTATATATAGGCTTTTGAGTTCACAGAATTCGTGCGACGCCTAAGGATTTACTGTTGCGGGGATGTGCGACTCGAGAAATTAATAATTTAAGAATTTGAAAAAATGTCAAAGACTGTCGAACCTCAAGAGTCGGGTTTGTTGGTCGAAAGACGTCTTTCGGAAAATCGTTACGACCCGTGAAAATCCGTCGGACTCTAAAGAATCCGTCGATGTGATTTCTATCGAATTTAGAGTGCAGCCAAATACACTCATATTCCCGAAAGTTTTGTACCGTTTATTAAAGCCACGTTCATTTCTGTTGTTATATATCGAAACACGTGTGTCACTAAAACGAGGGACTCTGTTAATAAAGGAAAAACGAGCGTTCTACAAAGAAATTCGCTTCAATATAATGTGCAGGAAACTACTGAGTTGGGGCACGCAGATGAAAAAAAACAACAGTGCAGCAGCTCTGTCCCCCCAAGCACTGCTCACACTATAACCCCAAAGCATATTAAAATATAGGTCATATTATACTAAAGCTATATATACAAAAACGTTTGAAACGTTTGAAACGTAGATGAATATTAAACGCATTTATTAGAGTTAAGGAAAAAAGTTGCGCCATTTTCTACGTTGTGTATTACGATTTGTTGTTTGAAAACACGGAATTAAATTTTTTTTTTTTTTGTTATACGCGGAGGGAATAAAGTGAGGTTAGAGATCGGCCCGAAGAGAGCCGCGTATAAATTATATATAATAATATTAAACGTTGAGCGCTGACGAGTGGCGACGACGGGTTGTTGTATTTATATATGTAATAATACCGCAGTGAAACCGGACAGCGGCGCGGTGCGTTTGTGCGTTTATACGAGCTTAGACAGAGATATCGACGGGCCGGCGGACGTCTGCACCGTATTAATATAATATGTTTTTTGTGTATTTATAATAATATAAGTACATTTTATAATATAAATAAAAGCGGGCGAGCGGGGAACGTTATTAAGATATTTTACCTTTTTAATAATTCAATGCGTATATATTTTTTTTTTTTTTTACCAAAGCGTATATAAACACAAACAAGACACGGGTGCGGTAAAGAAAGAAAGAAAACGTTGAAACACGATATCTAAATGAGCCCCGACCAAATATATCTCATATAATAATATTATACAACCACACACACACACACACACACACTCCCTCTCCACACCTTCTTATCCCTTTCTGGTACTCCGCAGTGTCACATGTCAACTGATTAAAACTGGTTTCGTGTATATATATATAAAAAAAAAAAAACGTATTCCTCCTTCTCCACCCTGCCGTCCCGTGTTTCGTCTCGTCTCGAATCTCGTCATTAAAAGCGTCACTCAATATATACGTTGGTACCTGTATATTATAATAAAATCGATCTCTCGCGAGATTTAAAGATTTTTTTATTTATTTATTTTTATTTTTTTTTTTTTTGTAATAATATACGACTATCGAAAATCGTTCTGTGAAAGGCTTCACACCGCGTCCATTAATCATGCCGCGCGCAAAGATCTGTTTGACGGTTTTGTATTTTATTTTTTGTCATCGTGTCTTTTTTTTTTTCGTTTTCTTCGTGTAACGCGCGGCCGTCTGCAGCAGTCGCGACGTGTCGGCAACGAGACGCGTTATTACACCGAATAAAAAATTTAAAAAAAAATAATATAATCGTTTTAACGTTTAAATACGTTTCGAATTTCTTCGAAAGTTTTTACGAAAAAAAAAAATAAATATTAATCGATTCGGTACACCGCCTGCAGGAGAACGTCGTGAAGTTTTTATATTAACCCAAAACGCAATTCTCTTCGAAGTGTTGTCGATTTTGTTTGAAAAATATCTTTCTTTTTTTTTTTTTTTAATTTTATATTAAAAATTATACGCAGGTTAACTATAACGCGTTGAAAAATTAAAAAAAGTGTAAGACGTAAAAATTAAAAAAAAAAATCGAATTTTCCGAATGCGTTGAGATTTATATATTTGATCAGTTGTAACAGTTAATATATATATATAAATACAATGTTTATAAAAGGTACATAGAAATACCGAAAAACAGATACTTATAATACGCGTATTCGAATACTTTACTTACTCATTAATACGCTTTAATACGTATAAATCCGTTATTATAGTTTTGTTTTTATATTATATCTATAAAACGACCGAGTGAAAATCTAAAGTAATGGCAACTCAGTTACGATGTCGATATTTCACCCCGAAACTGGACGACGGTCAAAGCCAATGATAAAATTACGTTTTAATACACAAAAAGTGTTTTTTTAACACAGTAAAAATTAAAAGATTAATTCACTTTTATCACTCGATTAGTGTGATAAAAGTTAAAAATCAAAATGAGATTTCAGTTAACACGGCATTGATCCAAACGCTTTATTTTTATTTTTAGTTCTTTATGTAAAAAAAAATATTATTTTTTCATTAGAAAAAAAAAGAGGTGAGATTTGACCAAAAATAGGTATTTAAATCTGGATTTTTAAATAATACATGGCGATAAAAATTTATTTTTATTTATTTTTCTCTCGGTAATGTTCGGTAAAAGTTTTTTTCTCAACACACTTAGACTCGACTTTGTAGGAACAATTGTTCGCGGATACGGCTACACGAGTAAAATTTTATTGCATAATTTAGTAAGTTAATAGTACACTAATTCTATACATTTAATATAATATTAATTTACGTTAAATTTTTACTAGTTAGTTGATGCCCTATCCTTGCATTTCGTACATCTATTTAATATCCGATTTGTAATATAATCCAATACGTTTGACCGGTATATCGTTATCAATACCTACAGTATACTCATATATAAATACACAATTATACGGTTTCGAGAATCCATAAATTGTTTTTTTTTTTTCGGTATATTATAATACTGCAGGGATGGGCGAGATACTTTTTAAAACGAGTACAATACACGATACAAATTTGTTAACGAATATTGATGACAGTGATTTACATTGTATTAAAATAAAAACGTATATTTGCGTAAAGAAAAAAAGCGAAATCGCGAAAACGCTTGCGTTGCGAAAAAGAGTACAAACATACCGTTTTAACGTTGTCAAGAGAAATGAAATTGCAAGTAAAAACTGCTACCTCGTCACGATCAGTAATATAGGGGATCGAAAACTTGGCAACAGTCGAAAACAGATGTCCTTATACTCGTTAGAAAAATATTGCGGTAGGTCTTCGTCGGACCGACAATAAAGGATAACCTCTTCTGCGGTGTAAAAGTAGGAAAAACGGTGTGGTTAGAAATCTTTTAGACGAATGAAATGAGGTGTGATGGTGAAGGTGCCGAACAGAACGGGATAGGAGAAACGAGATGCATATAGTGGAAAAGAACGCGGGAGTTTGTTTGGGAGACGGCTGGAGAATCGATTGTGAAACGGGGGATAAGGGCCGCGGTATAGACCAAAAATATTATATCGTCGTCTTACCTTTGTGAGGCATCTTCCAGAACGGTTCGTTTTCTCTGCAAGGGAAAGGCCCGAGCCCCCCCACTCCAGCTCCAAGCAACGTCTTGACGGACCCCCACGTCCCTCCTCCGTAAAGACCCAACACCTGGAAACGAACAAACAAACGACGCTGTATAATTAATCAATTTTAATATTATATAAAAAAAAAAAAAACATTAAATTGCACACTCAAGTGTGTATATTATTTTATACACACAACAAAAGTGCTATTTTCTCCCCTTCGGCGGCGCTATGACTCATATATTTGACTGCGCTGTTGAGTGCATATACGGACCCTGCGAAGTGCGTTGCGCGCATTAAAATGCCGTAAGATTACCGCGGCGGAAGACTTGAATCGCGTGTCCGGCGGCAAAATATCGCGGAAAAGGGTCCCCGGCGTTTGCCCCGAAACAAAAACCTTTCTCGCTTACGTTTAAATATTATGCGAGCACACGATTTACTGAACGTTTACACGCGACATATATATATATATAAATTATACATTTTTAAAGGGGACAAAACTATATAATATGTCTTTTATACGGTATGAAAGTCATTTTATTGGAAACGGTATTATACGCGGCATAAAGCGCTATTATTACGACGACGAAGCACGCGTCCGATATATTATTACAATCGTATGAGGCTCGACGGACGGTGACGAGAACTCGGGAAGGGGGAAAATGTTTTTTTTTCTAATAAATTTGATTTTTCGAATACACGCGCGTATTCCGAAAATTTTCATATTTGTATATCGGACTTATTAAATCAGTTGGGAAAAAAACGGTTATTTTTATTGTTGCAGTCGATTTGATTCGTCGTTATGCAATACATAAACGTAGACAAACATTTTTCGAGTTCTCACTTTTCGTATTTAAAACGAAATTAGCAAAAAAAAAAAAACGATTTTTAAAATTAATTTAGGATGATACTATACCTGCTATGATTTCAATCGAAACCGGAAAAGAACTCTGAAGGCTCTAGTCATAGTTTAGGCACAAAATAAATTACAATATTACTTATACGCAATAACATAAAAACGTCTTAAAAAGTAATAGGCGTTTTAAAATTACAATTTTTACTATTTTTTTTTTTTTTTTAATCTTATAACTCCTAAAGAATTAAATATATTAAATAAAACAAATAGCTTTGTTTTTTTTACAGTTAATATTGCAATATTTATTTCGTGTTGAAAATGTTGATGTTTTAAGTACAAAATATGTGACTCTCGGGGTACTCTCCTCCCCGTGAAACCGCTGTTTTTATCGAAAAAGTTTCAATTTGTAAATTCTTCCTGTGTTTTCGCAGTAGGTACACCTATAACGACTCGTTTTCTCGTTTGCTTGTGTAGCGCGTCCCGCTATAAGAACACGAGTTATGAGCTAATCTTTACTGATTTTCGCTGATCCATTATTATAAATCGTTATTCGGGCGAATTTGAAAACGTGAAAATTCGATTAATCCGAATAATAGTGATAAATTTCGTCCTTTTTCCTCGTACATATACGATTCGTGTCGCCGCAGCGCACACGAATAATAATTATACTCCTTGATATTATATATAGTTAGCGCCACCACCGAAAACGAATTTACCACACGTCTATTTCATATAGAACGAGCCCATTTATAAATTGACACTTCGGGGGATGCGTAGAAACGAATACACTCTTATGAATACGCACGTATAGATCGTTTATAATATATACCTACTAGAAATCCTGTGTCGATCGCCTTTTATTGTATTGTTACTGCAAAAGAGTGCGAGCTGTTTATTCGTGTGGAATGATCACGCACACATTGGCCACCGTCGACAAATAATAATATAAAATAAAACGTATTTACGAGTTATTAAAAGATCGAATGGCAGCAGCAGCAGAAGAAGAAGAAAAAAATGTTAAGAATTTCGCTTTTTTTTTTTTACCCTCAGAATACACATACGGGCGCTTATATCGATGTCAAATGTCAATCTTAGCAGTGCGGTTTTCGGAATAATAGCGTGTGTACAATAAGGACGCGCGAGCGTATATACCTGCGCAGCAGCCTCGTACCTGCTCATTTTATCGTGAAACACGAAAATTCTCGACGGGAAGGGCAAAAGAAAAAAAACAAACCGTAAATAAAACGAGTCTTCCGTACGGTTGCCGAGACAATCGCACGGTATAACGTGCCGTGACGACGACGGTATATTATTTTCAATAAATATATACGAGCGGGAAAAGTATTGTACAGGAGCAGGACGTTGGAACGGCCACCGGTTTACACGGATACATTGGCGATACATATTTAAGGACACGGAATAAACGCACGATTTTCGAATGTGAACGCGTGTTTTTAATATATTTTTTTTTTTACTCGTTTTGTATAGAAATTTGAGAATACCATTTAAATATAATATAATCGTCAATGATTTTTACTTTTTTTTGTATTCATCATGCTAATTTATAAGTTATTATATATATATATATAATTAAATATACCGCACTCCAGGCGATTTATACGCCATTATCCATATAAGTGTATATTTAAAGAATATTTAATTGTAAATTTGTATACATACGGGTAAATGTAGACTACTCTAAAACAAGGTGAATTCGCGTAAAAAAACGAAAAAAATTCTCATCTTTTATTCCATTATCGAGTAATAAACTCGCCTAAAACTGTTGCCGTATTGCACACAGTGCCGCAATTACCGCCGGTGCAGGCGATGCGTCGCACCGCCAAGCAGGTCTCGTTATTATATCAGGGGGCCTCGTATTCATTGACTAAACCAAACATTTAATGATGAGATATGGGTGAATAGGATTATACATTTTTTTTATTGTCTATTTGTAATAATAATATATAATACTATAATATGAAATATATTATTTTCGATACATAAATTATGATTATTTCATTTTAAAGTATTGTGTATAGTTGTCAATATCTCGTATTTAATATTGCAGTCCTTCAAAATCTAAATATAGATGTATTGTATTCACTAATACAAAAATCAACACTCTTGAATCGTGATATTATATTGGTGGATTGTGACAGGCTGCTAAAATAATATGTTATAAATAATATAACCTGTATAGGTATACGCTTCGTGGTTTATTCGTGTGGATACGATATAAAATAATATTATAATATACGTAGTTAACGAATTGTTTTTAATTTATGTCGTTTTCGGTGTTCGCATAGTTATTCACAAGTTTTATTATTTTAAAAGTACTAAAATATATCGTTTCCAATATTCTCTAATTTAATCTCAGTAAAGATATGCGTGTTTACAGTTTACATAGTTAACGTAGGTTCGCGATTTCAAATACGTACAGTTAGTAGTGAAATAATATGATACAAACAGAATCATTTTTCATGTTCTAGGGTTACTATAATCTTTACGAAACAAGATCAAATAAGATTTTTACTAATTCTGTTGAATTCGCTAAATAAAAAAACATTCTCTCGTTGTGTCTTTCTTAAATTGGTAGCCCGCGGGGTCAAAAAAGAAATGGCCTATAAAGGCTATAAACCCTCTGGGTCATTAAATATAAGTTACATTCTCACACATAATTAAACATAAATGTTATTCAAATAATATTCAATTTATGTTTAATTTAATTTATCTATTTTTATTATTCGATTTTCTAGTTATAATCGTTCTTAAAGCTTAATTTTTAAGCTCATCTATATCAAAGTTAAGTTGACTTTTTTTCTTCTTTCTTTAACGTCCTTCAAAAAGTTAATAATAAGAAAAACATTTTTTTTATCAATTTTTCATTAATCTGCTGATCGTGTACTTGTGTACACTAATCGTTTTTGATTTACTGACGTAATTTTACAATGCTAATCTTTGTGAGGATGGCAGGGTGTGTCAAACCTCTAAAATCTCATCCCTCAAATCTCATCCCTGTAAAAAGCCTCCAAAATTAGTTCGCACCGGGGCCTGCAAAACTGTAATTGCGGCACTGCACACACATGTATGTTAATATAAAATCAAGCGCCAAAATAAATAAATATAAAAAGAAAAATTATTTGCGAGTGTTTTTTTTTATATATATAGTTTTTATTTCTATTTATTATTTTTTAAATGTATTTCGTCGATTAGTAGATTGTTGGCTGTATCAAATTATACGCGAGGCTGCAGAGAATCAACGAGTTTTTAATTGAAATTTAGTTATACTCGGCGCGTTAATTTTGTCAATAATTAAATTTCGACTCAATAAGTCGCTTGTTTTTTTTTTCTCTCTTTTATTTCATAAACAATGTAAATCGAATGGAATCCGACGGCGATAACGTCAGATAACGTAATAATTTTAACAATATGGACGACAATAATTTCAGCAACTCTATCCGTATACGTTTTTTTTTTTAAATCGACTTAATCTATAACGGGTTAAAAAAAAAAATCTACTCGACTCGTAAACACATCGTATAATAACACTCGCGTATTATCGACACTATTTTTCTTTTCTCGCAGTGCCGGTTTAAAGACGCCGCGGGTGGGTATTAAACTATAGCGAAACGCGCTCGTCGTATACCGAAAAATATTTTATCCCGACAGATTATGGAAAGAGAGGGAAAAAATCCCTTTTTTTTTTTTTTTTTCACGAGTATACATAAAATATATCGAAAGCCTTTCTGCACATATATATATATATTTTTTTTTTATATATATGCGTACAATACGTTTTGCAGACTACACGGCCGGTACACATCGAATCGTCAAAGCGATCTTACTGTACACGTACTCGAGTGAAAAATAAAATAAAAATTCTCCATTTTTTTTTATTATTGTTGAAAATAAAAATATAAATCCGACTCTATTCCTTCTTTGAACGCGCATAAACACGTGCGAGCGTTATACACACAGTGGCGTCAAAACGCGAGTCTGTGTCGAGCACGTACCACAACGACTAAATTTTATGTGCATTATAAACCGCGTTGACAAAGCAAGTGGGCACTTGACTCTGTTTGCGCGCGCGTGTGTGTGTGTATACAATATAATGTTATTAAAATATCACACACACACACATAGTGGACAAAAAAGAATCGTTTATACGTTAGAAAAAAAAAAAGTCCAGGCAATGTGTGCGCGCGCGTACTCGGCGAAAAAACATGTTATTATTATACCCTTTTTCCTCGGTTCCACTTTTGATCGGTCGTATTTCTCCTCTCTTACGGTGCAGTGCAGCGCAGTGTGTGTGTGTGTGTGTGTTCGCGGCCTCGAGCACCACAAACTCTCATTAGCGCGACTTCAAAAGAATAGAAAAACGACTTACGGATCGGATAAAACGCTCTCGCACTGCGGTAGGAGGACGGGGGAGGAGGGAGGGCAGAGCAAAAAAAAAGAAATATAATTGCGAGGCCACCGCAATAATGTATTCGTTAAGGGCGCGTGTGTTATCGTTTCGTATTTGTAGTTCGAAAAGAAAGAGAAAAAGGAAAAAAAAAAGGGTGGTGAGGAAATACGGTAAGAGGAAAGCTACCGATAATCCCTTTGAACACCGCGCCGCTTTTTCTACAACCGATTTATACGCGCACATTATAATTAACCGCGCGACCGCACGGTTTTCAAATCGTGTTTTGATTACTTGTACACACACACACACACACACACACACATACGAGACCGACACGCGACTTGGCTGTGTGTGAATAACGATTTAAAAACCGCCGCTCGGTGAATTGTACGTTTTTCGTATTTATTATAATAAAGCACGTCTAACGACAACGAACGAGTTCGGGGGATAGGGCGTGTGTGTGTGTAGCGCGTTTTCGAATAAAAGCCGTCTTTGTAATGTGTTATTACACGAGTTTACCGGTTTAGAGGGACGTCGCGTGTGTATTATATAAAGGGCGAGGCAGTGGTGAAACGGGCGAATTTGAAATTTACAGCAAAAAAAAAAAAACCGACGAGTAATTAAAAAGGAAAAAAAAAATTTTAATTTAAATAACGCTGTATAAGCGATGTCGGCGAGACGACGTCCACAAAAGAAGAGAAGCCAAAGACGCGGTATTAAATCGAGCAAACGCGTCTGAACGTGTCTGCACCGTTTCGGTGACGTGGTATATGACAAACGTATCTCGTAACGAGAAAATCCGGAGTTTCGGAACGAGAAACAAACAAATCTTGCAACACATATTATTATTCTGTGAATACAGCTCTGCCGTTCTTCATTCTTGAAAAAAAAAATTACGTTCCTTGATTTTTTTTTTTTTTTTGTGGGACTTTATTAAGAGAGTAGAATATACCGGGAAAAACGTCGAAGGACACTCGAGGACTTCAAACATAGAATACGCGAATATCTCGCGACAAATGCTGTCCGCGTCCAATTTTCAGAGACGTCGCGCTTTGAGTAAACGCTTCGAGCGACGGTAGTCAACTCGCGCATATCATTTATATAACAATTAAAACGCTTTTCGTAAAGCGTTTTAAGGTGGTGTATGTTTGTTAGAAAATTACTCGTTCATTTTTATTTTTAATTTGAAAATCACGCGTTTCCATGCCCCCAAATCCCCGCCTCACTCTGTATAATTATTATACTCTGTTATTGATAATATTATCCGCATTACGGTATAAAAGTACATGCGATGGCGTTAAAAAAAACCGTATTTATAACGGTTTTCCGAAAAACATAATAATTTTGTTTAGGCGACGGTTATAATATATGAAGTGTCCGTAATCGTAGCCGTACGTTTTTGCATAATTTTTAGATTTTCTGAACGACGCGAGAAAGCTATTGGTTTTTTCAATAACGTTTTATTCTTTTTATTAATTTTTTTTCTATTTGCAAATTTTCGACTATAAAGAACATGCTCGGACGAACACTTCACGCGTCTTTACGTTCCGGTACAGCAAATTGTTGTCTAATCGGTATAATAATACGCTTTATTCAAAACGTTTTTCGATTTTATCGGTAGTTTTCTATTCCGGAATATTTTTGTTTACAGTTCCTAAACTCAGTATCGTTTTCTCGTTTTCTCACAACGCAACGGATTCGTATAATGAATAACGTCATTAATATTTTACTGCGAATGCACGTTACGGCCGCGTATAATACACAATGTTCTCAATTCGACCAATATTAATCATAATAATAATTAAATACAAACAAATAATCGTTTAAGATTCTGTGTTAAATATTAAAAATTATTTATATTGAAAACATTACTTTTGGAGCGGCTTCCAGTTGAGTGAAATGTTTTTCCGGCATTTTCTGCGGGTTTTAGCTTCAACAAAAACAACACACAACGTTTTCACGTGAGTTAATACTGTCGACGACAATGTGGCGCATATTTTCGATAAAACACATAATATACGAGACGTATCAAGGGCGCCGAGTACGTTTATCTTTATTTAAATGATATTCAACTGTGACAAGAAGCCTTGACAAAAAAAAACAAAAAAAAAAAAATTGTGAGAAAATATCAAAATAACCGGCATCGGGTGAAAATATTTTTTCTATATAATGATACGTATTATACATATACTATACCGATCCATATTAACAATACGGACTATTAGGATTTATTATATAATACGCGTGTCATCGCGCGCGTTACGTGTATAATTATTAAAACTAAAAAAATGTCTCGCGACCGCGTTACATTTTTAAAACTCTGCGTCCTTGATACGCGTATGTATAATATAATAATTACTGATATGTGACGAGAAAAGGACGAATGTTTTTTTTTTTGGCTTCTTACAAATGTATATAATTTTCCGTGTCAAAGTTGTTCTTGAGCGATTCTATAACTTATTAAGGATTTTAATAGATGATTTATACGTGTACCTATAGTAATATTTTTAGAAAATGTCGCGCGACATCAAAAATTGATTGCAATACTTAAATTTAACCTATTTTATAAACCGCGTGTAATAATACACAGTTTTCCACTAAACGTGTAATATTTGCAAATATAATTTTTTTTTTTTTTTTAATCTAAAGACTTCGTAGTCTTGTCGCCGGTTGCAACCCATTATTTTCTGCTGATCTTTCCATAGACTCGGTAGAGTCAATTTCTTCCTCGAGTTTCCCACAACAGTGGGTTCACGGTCATCGTTCTCTTCCTCTCTCGTCGTTTACTTTTTCCTTCTGTTACGTCTAAAATAAATGTATTCCGCCGTATAACGCGTGTCCTGCAATAAGTATTGCGGTTCTTCTTGTTTTTATCGTTTTCAATAATCTGTTTCGGCTCTCGTGCCATACTCATCGATTCGATTTCCTTTCCGTCCTTAGTTCACCACCATCGTTTTGCGCCATTTCCAAAATGCATCTCCGTATTTTCTTTGAGTCTATGGTATAGTAATAAGAATCTCGCAACGATTTACTTTCCGTTTTGACGAATAATTTTTTTCTTCAAATCGCGCGTATGCGTGTTTGCTCGTAAAGAGATACGGTTTATTTGTGTGTAGCCTTTAGATAACAAAAATACTTGTTCCGCGGTGTTACTAGGCCTTGTACACCGATGACAACTCTTATCGTTATTTTCGTCTTTTTTTTTTTTGGTTCGTATTTTGTAGTAGAACATTTTTTTTTAAAAATATTACACGAGATTACTTCGTATTAGTTGGACTGAAAGGTAGAGCACTGCAGAAATTCTCAAAACAATAGGGGAAAAGTGAATATCACAGCTATCTATCGTTGGATGATCAAGAAACCGAATGGGACACTTAATAAGACATGAAGCCTTCGTAACCGAAGAAGGAAGAATCAATGGACGCAGCAAAGAAGAAGACCGAGCAGCAGAGGATACGATTGAAACGGCTGGACGCAACACGTGAAGACTGTAGCATTATATAGAGGGAAGAAGAAGAGGGGAAGTCTATTTTAAGGCTACGACAAGGTTTTAGCGAAAGAAGATTTTTTTTTTCTTTCCTACTGAGCGTTTGTCATCGTTTAGGACGGTCTCTATTGCGTATCAGTCTATTTATGAAATTGTAATAAATCGAATTTCGCGGATCGAATCCGATACAATCGAATAATCGCAGGCGGGGACGTGTGTACATTGTATAATAATTATAATACAACTCGGCTCCGCCCCGAACCCGGACTCGTCCCTCCCCGTTCGACGTTTTTTTTTTTATTGTTACGCCGTCTCTCCTCTCACCACCCAATCCTGTACACAGTTTTCGATTGTCGAGCACCACGCGAGCTAATAATAATATATTTTATTGTACCGCGAGCGTATATAAGGCCTTTTTTTTTGTTGTTGTTGTATTGTTCGTCTTCTCATACCGGTTGGGGGGGGGGATGTATTTTTTTTCTCCCCATTATTATTACCACCGCATTGTACACACAAGCGATCTGTTACGTATTAAAATGGGTACACAGCGCGCGCGCGTGTTGTGTGTGTACCGAACAGTACTAGCGGAGGAGCTGCAGAATTCGCGTGGCCATTATATGATGACGACGATGATGACGGCCGTCGTTCCACGCAATATTTGCGTAGCGATGGAGCCGACAATGGACCGCGATCCCTGCCCGCAACGCGGTGGCAGATGGTGCGCGGTACGCGGACGGTTTTCTAATTCAGAAAACCGCTAGCGGTGCCCCGGTGGAGATTTTTCGGAGAGGGAGAGAGAGAAAAAAACGGTTCTTTTATTATTATTATTATTATTATTATACCGCGTCTCGTATACGAACACGAGTATATTGTGTCGCGTAAGAATATATTACACACAGAGAGAGAGAGAGAGACACTGCGTACAACAAACCCGGCCAATAAACGCGCAGGCCGCGCATAATTCGGTTAAACGTGTATCGTCTGTTACAGTGTGTTTTGTTATTATTATATTACGAATTTTGTCGAGGGGGGCGATGATCATCGACGGATATCGGCGGTAAAGACCGTTGACACGCGATAATATTATATAATGTGGTGGTACGGCGAGCGTATTGTGTTTTTGGCGAAATCAAACGACGACAACGGTGTGATTAGGTTTTAATAGGCTGCAGCCCGGTCCATAATAATGTTTTATACTACTGCCCGTAGCCGCCCGGGGGCTGTTTGCTGATGTCGTGCGGAATCGGCTGATCAAACACGCGGTATAACGTATAGGAACGATATTGGCTCGAGCCGCGCGAAACAACGCAGCGATCCCCGGTTGTACGTGAATAAACGAGGAAAAATTGTGTATTTTTACTTTTTTTTTTTTGTACAGCCCCGTTCTCGTCGTGCGTATACATATTCAAAAAAAAAATAGTAATTCGTTATACTTGTAATATCGTTTTACGATACGCAGGGCTTAGGCGAATCTATTTTACGCTGCCCCTTTAAGGGCTTATTTTAAGGAAGGGTGATGGGGGCATTCGCCTCCCCTCCTTATAACCATAAAATATGCATTAAATATACATAAATCGTATATACGGCGTACGATGATTTTATCGTTTCAGATTTCGGCTCAGCATAAAATTGCCTCCTCTAAACTAGTCTACTTTTTGTCTACTACGGATATGAAAAGTTTATTTTTTTTTAATTCACCGATTTTTTTTCCGTTTCATTTTTTTAACCCGCACAATATCCGATTGTACAATTATTTGAATACATACAATCTGTAATACAGTAACAATATAATAAGCGTATGAGCGTATTTATTTCACAACACGAATGCTTGGATTCAGTATAGCTACACAGCAGTAACACTCAAGATTTATTCATTAATATAGTGGTGAAAAGTAATGCAAAAGGCTCGGAGCGTTTTTGATTTTCGATTACGTCAGCGAAATTCCAATTCGATTTTAAAATCAGCCTCTGGTTCTGTACGAATTCGGTGGTGGACCGAGAAATTTCGAAATATCTCGGTACAATCGTCGACTTATCTAATCATAATTTTTCGTTATTTATCAAAAACGAAAAAAAAGTAAAAATCCTCCCTAAACGCAGTGGCCCCTACTCTTTAAATTTCTGTTCGGACGCCCGAGAATATAGTACGTTATGACTTGATTATATAGGACGTGCGAGACATTGTGTAGTGACAGTAGTTGATCACCAATTAAATTTACAAACGCGCATGCGTAAAACAGTCCATTTCCACCTTTAAGTGTCGTAATAAGCACAATTTCGGAAGTAAAAATTATGCAGGAATAAAAATATCACATGAATCGAATATGACAAAAAAAATAAATAATAATTATTCGCCGTTTTTTTCTATGTACAGTGTACACATTGCGTAATATTCAATATTATCACAAGCGAATTCCCGATAAAATCTAAAAAAAATTGGCCCATCGCTATGATTTTTTTTTTTTTTGTGTCTTCCGTTCGACTTATTTTCTGTTTTGGCTTAAATGTACGATGAACTCGACGGTTCTCAATTTCGACACTTTTAAGTCCTGCAATATTGAAGAAACTGCGATTTTTCCTTCTCAGTCAATAGATACATATGGACAATTCGGGTTTTCAGGCAACGCGAATACAACAATATTATTTTCAACGTTACATTATTCTCCTACGAAATACACCGAATCCGTTTTAGAACAAAATAAAAACAAATCGGTGTATATGAATATTATTTGTATTACACACATGATCGTATAGTCGTCAACGTTACTCAAGTCATTTTTCCACCGAAGAGAATTACTTCATTTTTCCAAAATCAATATTCGATTCGAACGAAATAAAATAGTTTTATTAATAATTATTAGCGCTCAAAAATCTCAGTAATCACTCGAAAACGAATCGCCGATAAAGCGAACGAAACATTTTTTTTGACTTTTTATAATAATATTATAGCATTACACGTTTTCGGAAAACGCTCGCGTGTGTTTCTGCGTACTGTTTTAGACCGAAAAAGCTGATGAATTCAATATAGTCGAAATCGTATTTTCGTTTGGCTTTCACGTGAAAAAAAGAACAGCGTTGTGTGTGCATACAATCCTAGTGAGTAACTAATTACAAAAATTAAAGAAACTTCGTTGAATTGAATAAAAAAAAAATTATCGAGCTTTTGTCGGGGTTATTGAAATGACGGCACGCGGAGAGTACAGGATGATCCTTAACGATTTACAAAACGTTTTTTTTTTTTTACAAAAAACTAGTTCGAGTTTGTATAGTTTTGTAAATTGTTGTAGAAATAAAAATTATTTCTAAAAATAGTGAAATAGATTTCAGTCCGTGCTCTTCGAATGTGTCGCCGGATTCGCGCAGTTAACAGAAACAGAGTTCGTTTATTTTTTTTTTAAATTATTAATTCGAGTTTTCATTTCATGAAATCCGCGCGATCGATTTCTGCTTATTCCGTAAAGTCGGTATGGTCGAATATTTTTTTTTTTTTGTAGCAATATAATAAGGCGAGTATTGAGATTATAACTTGTGCAATAGTAAATATTCGAAACTTTAAGACGAATCGTTCTCAGATCATTTATCGTTATAAATAATTCAAAACGTATATAGGAATACGTAGAATTTTCGTACTTTCTAATCGTTTTTTTTTTTTTTTTAAGAATAATTTATTAACGCCACATCGACTCGGATAAATAATCGTATACGCGCGTGGTATATTAACACAACATTTTTTTTTCTTCGGAAAAACAAAAAGAATATATTATAAAATTATCTCCGTTTCGAAAAATCTCCAAAAAGGTTACTTATAAACAGTTCTCTTCGGTTACTTATATATATATAATCGATTTATTCTTTGTGTACACTCGGTAATCGAAATAAAATAATAATAATCAAATCGAGTAATATCATTCAATTTATTTAAAGATTAATTCGAAAATTGTTGATTAAAAAAAAAAAATATATTAATTATACACCTCGAGTGAATCGCCTTTGATAATAACGAAATGAAAGTCATATATAGGAAAACGCTCCACTATTTACAGTAGTAGGTAATTAAAACTTTTAATAACTTTACGTATTAACTACTTGAAGTCGCGCACAAAATTTTCCACATTCTAAAATTATAACAAAAAATTTTTTTTTAATCTATACGTCCAGTATAAATTATTTTATAATAACAAAAATTCATTCAATAGGTACGTGTATATATCTTACATATTATATTATTATTATTATTATCATTGTTATTGAAACTTGAAAGAGAATTTTATTCAGTTTTATAATATGTATATATGTGTTATAATAATTAACGTCTAATTTTATAATATAAATTATTATCTAGTCAAGTATAAATAACAATAGAAAAAGTGTATATAATTTTATATATATATATATATAATGATTTAGCGGGTTCGTTTCGTTATATTATATGTCTTTAGAGGTTTTTTTTTTTTTTTATGTTATTTGAGACCGCGTTGCAGCTAAAAGTATATATATGTAGTGTCTATAGATGTTTTTCTCTCGTACGGAATTCTTCTGTCTAACTTACAACACATATAATATGTTGTATGAGAGTCTAGTAATATAGTCTAATATATATATATATATATAGTATAATGTATATATATATAAAGCGAGCGTATATTGATTGAAAATAAAAATGCGCGATTATAGAAAAGAAAAAAAAAAGTGTTTAAATTTTAAATCGCTCACGCTGTATCGCGCGGAACATTATATCGCGTATAGACAGGAATTTTTATATATATATATATATATATATACGTGTTGTTTATTCGGATCGACACAATCGAATTTGATATTTTTTTATACCTAAATAATATTATAACGATTCGTTGGAATAATGCGCGATAAAACGAATAATTTTCTTAACGTAGAATTTTCATTAAACGATTTTTAATTTTATATCACAATCAATATATATATATATATAATTTTTTTTGAACAACTGCAGCTGCAGTGTAATAAATCGTACGCATTCAAGTCAGAATTTTCGTTCTTTTTTTTCTTCATACATATACTATATGTACGCACAATCCCAATTTTAACGTCCACGTTTCGAAATCGATTGAAAATAAATATGTTTTTTTTTCTTTTACTATCGGAATAAACTTTTATAAGCGCGACCGTAATAATTTTCGATAATCATTTTGAGACGATTCTTACGACAATATCGCATGCGTATTTTATATTTGCTATGCGCGCATTTTAGCGCCGATAATTTTAAGTTCTGCGAACCTATACACGAATAGAGTGCAGGTTCATTACACCCGAATTCGTTTTTTAAATTAGAAAATATTATAACATTATTATAATAATATCGCGCTAATCTAAAAGTGTGATTTTGCACAAATTTTCGCAGTGAACGTTATATATGATATACACGCGTATTTACTCGTTTCGTTCGTTATAAAAATCGAAACATTTTTTTTACGCGAAAAAGAAAATAACGATTTTTATTTTTTATACTCATTATTGGCCGTGTCTATAACTGCAATAATTATTGTCGGACGTTCAATTTGTATAAAATATATATTTTTTCTAAATATTTTTATGTCGAATATTATATATATATTATTTGTAACCTGTATATATATAATATATATACAGTGCAAATCCGTCTAAGGTTGCAGACATTACGTCTAGACTGATCAAGATAATGATAATATATAAGTACACACACACAATAATGCATATACGCCGACATTTAATTAGATAGATATGATATGTATAATATATTATTTAAATCGGCAATTATTATTTAGTGTGTATAAATTCGCGATAAGTTATTTAATTTATTTTTTTTTTCCAAACACGTTATACGAGTATACAAACAAGCGAATATTACATATTTATTATATATATATATATTTTTATCAATATAAAGTAAATACTCGTAATAATATATTAGATTTTTCAGAAAAAAAAAAAAAATTCTATATTAGAGTTTTAATATTTGAGAAAAAAAAAATTGAAAAACAAATGCCAGTCGGCAAACTGTATTGACTGCGCAAAACACGAACGATTAATAAAATTTTACGAAAACTGCAAGAGCGTAACTGTTCAATAAAATCGATTAAATGAATTTCCCTTTAGATCTGCAGATACTCTATAAATTCCTTATAGAATTTTTAATAAAATATATAACGGCGAGAAGAATGTTTTTGAAATCCACTAGTGTGTTTGTTGTACGTTGTAAATAACAGAAATCTCGTATTTATCGATTTCTTTTTGCTAACATATTTAATATATACTTATTTTTTTATAATAAGTTTTCCGTTCGATTACGCGCCTATATACGTGTTATCCGAGAACAACAAAAAAAAAAAACCTATTTTTTTTTTTAACCCGTACGATTTGTACGTTAGATTAATAAATAATTTCTCATGAGGGGTAAAAAAAAAAAGAAAATCGTTTAAAACATTTACACATTTTTTTTCGGTGCCTTACTATATTGTTGTACGTTGAATTCGTGATTGAAAGACAGATTTCGCAGGATTTTTACACGAGTGATTTTTCAAATTCGATTAGAACGGGAAAAAAAAGAACAGTATTATTGTTCTGTTATTACTCCCGGACGACAAGGAGGAGGAAACAAAAACGAGAAATCGCTTTACTTACCGATTGAGGTCCGCGGATTGTCGTCCCTGGACGGCGGCGGTCCTCGGCGCGCGGTATGATATACTCTGCGTCGGCGGCGGCTGGTATATACCGGATTTATAAACCGCGACGGATCATAACAATCGTCGCACGGTCCGCGCGTAAGCCGCGAGAAGCAAAAAAAAAAAAAAAATTCGGAAAATTAAAAAAAATTAAATAAAAAATCCGAATTTTTTTCTCCGTCCGTCGGAGGTGCCGCTGAGATTATTTTTCGGTTTGTGAAGTTTTACGCGGATACAAAAACTATAGAAAAAAAAAACTCCGTCACTCGGTTTTTTGTTTTTTGTTTCGCGTGCTCCGCGGCGGACCCGGCGCGCGTTTACGAAAATGTAATTTTATAATAAAGTACGGATCTCCGGACACCAGAGGCGATGAACCGACTGCGGCGCGTTAATACAAATATTATACGCGTCGTCGCGGCCACTGCAGCGCTCGTTTGTGTGCGTGTGTAGTAAAACAACGTATGCGTGTGCGTCAAGTCTGTATAGACGCGCGCGCGCGTCGTCCGGTTCGATCCACACGACTGCGTCCGCGGTGGCGTCTCGGCGGCAATGCTCGCGCGACTCGCGGCGGCGGCGGCGGCGGTCGCGCGCCCTACGCAGACTCCACCCCGCCGGCCCTTCGCGGCCTTCCCGCGGTGGGCGGAGCCCGGCGTATCGCGGTGGCGCCGACGGCCGTCTCAGGGATTTCCGTCCCTTCCTTTTCCCCCCACCACCACCCCAACCGGATAGCGTGGGAGGGTTGATGACGCGCGCGCACGCGTGTGCCCGAAGGGATGGCGGCGGCGGCGGCGGCGGCGGACGAGAAAACGCGTCCCTGCAACCGAGCGCGCGCGCGCGTTTCTCTATATATTATTATACCGCGGTATACGCACGAAAACGGTATAATCGCGTCCGATTACATTGTTTTTCTTTGTTTTTCACCTCCTTGTTTTGCACAATTTTCTTTTCGTACAAAACCGCGAGTAAAAATAACGTTCGAGTATACTCGAGACGTTTAACGTGTGTGTAGATTTTGCAAAAATACCGCGCAGTGTAATCACAACGCGGTTTGTGATTTGTAACGAGCGGACCCGCGTTACATTACTGCGGTAACGAACGAAACGCCACGGAATAAAACATTTTTTTTTTTTTTTAAATGTATAGCGAGTGTCGCTTAAATTATACGTAGACGGAGACGTAAAAAAAATTGTTTTTCTTTAACAACGCGCGATTAGGAAATTTTCAAAACTCTAGGACCACCATTTTACGAAAACTCTATGTGGATTATGAGACGCTAATTTCTCTGTGTGTGTGTGTGTGTGTGTGTCAAAAACACTATATTGGGAAAATGGAGATATGAACCAACGCTTGAAAAAATTTGCTACAGGATTTGTTGTTTATAGAGCGTGCAACGATCGGAGCACAACTCCTTCTAGTCGAAGAGTCGTACACGGGGGGAAATTATAATTTCTTTACCCACTCTTGTCCTTCTCGCCTTTCGCGTCGCTCTATCGCTCGCATCACGCGCGTGTAATTGTTAAATGTTTAATAACGTAGTAAGAGCAGAAAAGTCGCGGACAACTGTAGGCGTGTAGGGATATCATCGAATCCTGAACATTTTTCTTTCCGCCGATTTCAGTGAGCACCAGGGGCGTATACGAGAGGCGGGATGTGGGGGTCAGATCCCCCCCCCCACATGATCTTTTTTTTTATAAGGGTTTTTATAAGGTTCCTTATTAAGGCCCATAGGCATAATTCCGCCCATAGGCCACCACATACCTAAATCCGGCCCTGATCTCCCCCATTGAAAAATCATGTATACGCCACTGGTGAGCACAGCGTAAACCATTAATACTGCTCCTCGTTAAAAACGATAACCGAATTTTCGAAATCGACACAACCGTTTTCTTTAAAGAAAGAAAGAGAGTATATAAAGCGTTTTAATACGAAATTGACCGATGCGCAATAATATTTTTATATTGACTTTCTAGTCCCGGAACGAAACCGAACCATCCGTAAATACGTTACCACGTGGTAAAAACCACGGTATACCGCGTTACACGGCAATAATATACTGGTATATATACGTATATCAAGCGATAGTTAAGTCTGTTCTGCAGCGCCTTCGCGAAGAAAATTCTTCCTCTGATTTTATATACCGCAGCTTGTGTTCGTATATTAACGCACACTTCGCGTCACACGAGTCAAATATTACAAATTATTATTGCGTACCTATATTAAAAGGATTTTTTTTTTTTATATTCATCGCGTGATTTTCAGGGCATAAAAAAAGAAACACGAGCGTAATATATACGCGCCTATACAAATATGTGGTACACGCGTTGAAATACAGTGCGAGCGATCGCAATCGGTCCGGACGGCGCGCGCGTTAAACACGGTACATTTCCGACGAACAAAATTATTCTCGTCATGATATTATTATACAGGAACTTTTGATATATGATTTTTTTTTATTTTTTATATATGATGTATAGGTGCAATTATATTATTCGCTTTCTAGACTTTCGCCAATTCGAATTTTTTTTTACTATACGTATACGTGTGATATACGGTTCCAGTTGTGTGCACTCGAGGTTAACGCGTATAATATTCGATTAAATATTATTATTATTATATATATATATATATATATATATAAACGCGCATATTTCTTCCCTGATGACGTTATATAATACGAGCATATCGTTCGATTACGACGATGCGGTGATAATTATCCTTAAATACAGTGGCGTAATTAGAGCTAGATCGTGGTAGGTGTTGGATTATGCGTGTCGCGTGAAGAAATATAAACTTATTTATTTTAAACTAAATTTATATTCGTTTAAATAATAATAAGACGAAATTAATAGGAGAAATTGTGAAATACGCATTTTAAATATCTCTCTACGAGACGAATCGGCGGCGGTACGTTTTTATAAACTGCCAACATTTGACAGTCCGTTCAATCGGTTCTAATAAACATTTATAGTTAATACTAAAGATCGTCTGCAGTGTCCCCGAAACCGCGTGCCTCGTTCTTGCATTAATCGTATGTCGATCAAATTTTTAACAGTGTTAGATGTGATTTTGGTCATATGATAGTACAAGTTTTTGATCGAAAACACTGTAATTTTTTTTTTTTCAAAATTCCACCCACTAATAATTTTTAAAAGGCCAAGGGGGTTTCGACAATCACAATACCCTCCTCACGATTACGCCACTACTTAGTTAGGAATCAAAAGGAACTTCGCGGTTAGGTTAGGTTAGGTTAGGTTAGGTTTATAAATTCAAAGACGACGTTTCACGTTATTTTGTTGTTGTTTTCAATTCTATTATAATACCGTTTATTATATAAGTATTTGTATTTTAATAACAATTTAATTACAGCAGCGTGTAATTGGAAATTGCTCAAATTCGTTAAATTCTGTTTATTTTTTGGCTGCCTAACAAATTCAATTTATTCAAAAACAATATTACGCTATTTTTAATTTCACTTAATAATTTTTTTTTTTTAATGGTAATCAACCATTTTGATTACGATTTTGAGTTCTTTAATGATGTTTAGTAATAAAATAAATTTTTTTAAGTTTAAAACTAGAGTGAGTCGCAATCGTTTGAAATTCGAAGATATCGGAAAAGTATCTTTTAATGAACAAAAAAAAAAAAATGTATTGGTAAAAGTAATTAAGAATACGCCCATTTAAAAACGTTTTAAATCAATATATTGAAAATAGCTTAGCGGTTCCCCAACTACATACCTGGATCGGAAGGAATATTTGCAACTCGTACATTTCTGGTAAAGCGTTCGGTGCCTCGTAAGAACAGATATCCGCGCGTCTCTTAAATTCATAAATCCTATTATTACTTCGAAAATTTTCAAAAGCGTAAATTTCTTATAAGATACGTTCTCTTATTAAGTTGAAAATTTAAAAAAAAAAGGATTGGAAAGCGTATAATAGAGACATTATTTATTTAGTGAGGATAGAAAAAAACGATACCTTTCCCTCATGTCGCAGACTCCGCACAATATATATATTTATATTAGACACACCCGGCCATTTGTTTTTTGGGCTTCGAAAAATCAAAAAATAAAAAAACCAAACGTGCATTTCTCGTTGTACCCATAGTAACCGCGGTACAAACAATATACGAACGCGCACGAGTGGATTTCTTATATATTTACATGATGTCGGATCGCAAGTGTTTATAATAATATATTACGGTATGCCGTTTCTCCAGTAGCAGGCGCCAGGTGGCTAGAAGAATATATTGTTCGGAACGCCCCTCTAATGTAAACACACCGCCGCCGTTGTAGCCGCGTCAAGAGACACGTCGTAGTAATCACGTTTTCCACGACGCTATGCATACACGTCACGTTAAAAGACCGTTAATATCCTTAGTGGGAAACATATTCGTACGAATCTGGGGGAACGCACCTTTTATAATACCTGGTGTTATCTATTGGAGCGTTTAACCGCCGTTTTTAGGAATTATATATTTTGGCCGAGCGTTAAATAAAGCGTATATTTCAGTATACATTTTAAAAGGCTCAGCGCCATTCAAATTGTTCGGGGCCAGTAAACCGAGAGAGGTGCAATAGGTTCACGTCCTAAAGGCAATGCCTTGACGTTATGTAACAAATTTTCTCGGTCTTGCGCCGCTTTCTCGAGACGACTGTTGAGATGGCGCGTGCCATCAGCTGCTCGATACCGTCAAAAAACGATTCGCGAGATCTGCTTCGTGGTGCTTTCCAGGTGTCGGTAAAGAAATCGTTGCGTCTCATCAGTAAACAAGTTTATTTTTATTATTGAGTTGTGTAGGCCTAACCTAACCTAACCTAACCTAACCTAACCTAACCTAACCTTTTTTCTTTAACTTCTTCCAGAATTGCTTCGCGCGTTTGGCGTGATGGTGGTAGATTTAGCCAGTCCGAGAAGAAACCGGTGACCGATTTTCTCGTACGCGATACGCGAGCGCTCGTTTACAGCCCGAACGGTGTCAGCGTGGAAAAATCCTTTGGCGACTTTAAACGATACAGCCGGTGGTTTTGTTTCGAATTCCCTCTTGTCAATGCCGGTCGGCGATTCGATATTTGCACTTATCGCCTTATTCCTAAACAGTCTGGCCTGAACGATAAACCGTTTATAAGAACTCGCTAATCAGTAAAATAAAATAGATAAACATGTACGATGTACCTACGCATAATAATAAAATATGATAACAGTTCTACGATAACAAACCAAATTGCTATTTCTGCGGAAATTATTCACTAAAATAATGTATAATAATAACTCCACATCCCACAGTAAATATATTTAAAATATGAAAACTGTGTTAGAATAAATATCCTTTTTGTCGGGGCACATCGAACAAATTTTTCACTATTTTTAAATGGCTAAGTCATAAAAATAGTATATTAAAAGTCCTTTACTAAAAATACGTATCTTTTTATAATACTTATGGTTCTACTTCAGACTAGTTTGGTTTTTGTGCTGAAATGTTGGTCATACAGAAAATTATATTTTTTTTAGTTAAAAATTCGTTATTAATTTAATTACTTTTTAAACTGAAGAATAATAATTTGAAGTTCAAAATATATTGTTATGATTATAATAATAAAATTAAGAAATTATTAAATACATAAAAACGTATTGTATGACTTATGTGCAAAAAACCAAATAAGTCCATATGTTTAAAACGTCAATAGAATATTTAGAGATGAAATGGATTTAATTAAAATTCGAATTAATTTATAATTAAACAATTTTGATATGTTTAAAAATATGTTTTACTATACTGGAAAATACAAACTCATGTTTTACAAAGTTTAGTTTTATTTAATTTCTTTCTCTAATGAAAAATGGACATCTAGTTGTCGCAGGGATCCCTTCAATAAAAACAACTTCCTTCGCCGTCCTCTATAGGAAATATATAAATAATCCTATATAGATATAAATATCAGACCAGCTAGTCTCACAATTTTTTTCAAAACCGCAGTCAAAGATCTGGTCTCCCCAAACGTTATATTTTATAAATTGACAATGATGTTTTTTTTTCCCCGTAAATGATGTATACTATACTCAGTATACAAAAGGTATTATATTATTATAACCTTAAAAGGTGATTTCGCTTCCTGGTTTTAATCCGGTTATTTTTTTTTTTCGATACGCTTTATTTAGCTACCAGCTCTACGTATTCCATTATGTGCTCCTAGAATCAAACGCGTATAGATATACACGTATATAGAAATGTCAATCTCTTATTGTGCTCCGTGCTGTGTATATACTATTCGGCTATATACAATAATAAACTGTTAAAATGGGTTTGGTAGAAGAAGAAAAAAAGAGAATATTGAAATTACAATGATGACCTTTCGGACGTTTCGACAAAAAGAAAAACACTACGGAAATATATTTTTACACCTATATATATAATATAATATACGTTTTACCTGTATTAAGGATGATATTATTGTATTATGAGCGCTATAAAACCTTATATAAATTTTGTAATCTATATAGTGTTTTTATTTTGACTTAACAACGAGATAATTTTTTTAACTGTGAATTTATATGCTTCACTCGACACGATGCACTGTCGATCGGAATTTAAAAAAATAGAACGAAATTTTCGCAAATATTATACGATTATGTTTATTGTCTCGAACGTCACAACGAAACTACCAAGTCATTATAAAAAAAAAAAAAGATTTATTAATCAAATTTATGTAATTAATTTTTGTTCGAATTTATATAGACGCTGCGTGTGCGCCGGGTAAACGCAACTCACTTATTATGTATATCTATACCAGCGTAATACAACAAAAGCGTAAAAATGTCTGTTCCAGGAGCGGATCCAAGGATATTTTTTTGAGTGGACCCATCATCAATTCAACCCCAAAAATTAATACACGTAACACAGTAAAATTTAAATTAGTACAAAATAATTTTTAATTTATTCATTTATATCGAGATACGGATATATATATATTGAAAAATTTAATTTTTCTCCACTCATCACACGCAACTTCAAATTAGGATTACTTCTAGATTTCCTTTTTTCTCTTTCGATTGATAGCAAGACGATAATATGTACCTACGCGTTTGTAGGTTTTAATTCTCATCGGCAGAAAAAAATTTCTTTCAGTTGTAACACTTGAAACTTCAGTATTAACTGAAATTCGTCTGCAGGACAACGATCGATATTCTGATATAAATAGCTGGTTAATCACGTGGAAAAATTGCAATTCATTATGGAAGATATAATATACTTTTGTTTTCTTTTTCACCAAGCGCCTTTACTGTAGAATTTATTTAAAAAAACACTAATTCGGGTGAAAATACTTAAAATCTTAATCGTTAATGTTGTTGTTAAAATTTAGGGTGATATCAGGCTCATCTCTGGTTTGTTTTAAGATTACTTTCAATCTATTGTGTACGAGTAAAAAAAAAACCGGAAAATAAATTGGACCTGTATTTTGGAAAAAGGGAAGAAAAAGCTTCGTCTCGTTTGAAAAACGTGATGAATACGTATACAGAATATGTACTTTATTGAGTGAGTACGTTAAACGAAAAAAAAAAAAGAAAATAAATACGATTCATTAATATTAAGTACACGTTTAAATGTATAGACTTACCCAGAGCAAAATAATTAAATCTCTTTGCGGTTTTTACATACTACGATGACGAACGAACGCCTCTCTTTTATATTATAATTATTATTATACATTTAATTGCGACCCGCGTGTATAATAACAAGAAATTTAGCGAAATCCAAAGGGTGTGCGATAGTTATTCGTTAAAAAAAACCACATACAAGGATCTCGTTTGATAAATATAATTTTTTTTACACCTTTTTTCTCAAGTCTCAGCTATTCACACGAACAGCTTTGATCCTGCAACATGACGCGTTACTTTATTTCCGCTTTATAATGAACGCGTATAGAAATATTTTACCACTTTTTTTTTTTTTAACGGTTTGGCCATTAACGTTCTGTGAAAAACGAGCGAGAACGAGCGATTTTTTATTAACACAACAACAAAAAAAAAATGTTGTCGCTAAATTTAAATTTAAAAAAAAAATTCATTTAAAAT
Organism: Slavum lentiscoides; assembly: GCA_032441835.1. Taxonomy (NCBI): domain Eukaryota; kingdom Metazoa; phylum Arthropoda; class Insecta; order Hemiptera; family Aphididae; genus Slavum; species Slavum lentiscoides. The sequence continues at coordinate 939,669 of CM063716.1, forward strand.
AAACATTTATCGCGTAAAGTATATACCGACCGTGTTTCAGGTAAATACCGATGAATTAAAAGAGAGTACACCGCGAGATAAATACGCCGTTGCGGATTAACCACGCGGATTATAAACGGTTTTTCACCTGCAACAGCAGCTGGTCGTGGAAAAAAAAAATTCGAATTACGTTTTCTAATAAATATGAATGTATAGTTTTAAATACGATTTTTAATTGCTCACAAATTTTAATTCCTTTTAGAAAAAATAACTGCTGGTTTTTTTTTTTACGTATTGCACGACTCTGTATACTTTAACACAATAAAAACAAACGCTGTTACAGCGGCAGGAGGGGATTACTGTTCTATAGGTTATGATTACCTATATCTGTTTAAAAAAAAAACGAGTCTGCTAGTACTCCACACATTGATGTGTAAACGTCGCGTGAGCGGTAAAAATGGAACGGAATTGTGATTGGGATTTGTGAACATTTGGTATCTTTATTCAAAGTAATTTCGATAATAAACATTATTATTAGTTGTCGTGACAACAGCTTACACATTACACGCAATTTATAATTGCGCGTAAATTAATCAATATTATTAATATTGCGTGTAAATTAATTAATATTATTATTAGTTGTCATGACAACAGCTTACACATTTCCGTCCCATTTCCCGAGAATCACACTCATACCGCCGTAACAGATGTTTACACCAGGGACTGGAACCGAACCGAAAAGAACCGATTTAGAACCGAAACCCTTTGAAAATATTGGAACCGAAACCTAACCGTAACCCTAATTTTTTTTTCGAAACCGGAACCGATATTTGGAAATACAGGTTTTTATATTATATCACTAACATATTCTATCACAAGAGATTATGTAAAAGTCCAATAAATGTCTAATAAACTTCCCAAAAAAAAATTTTAAAAAATGTATAAACTTTAAATGATTAGTCGAGCTACTTATGCTGGGTGTATACTTGTATGCTGAAGGTGAAAAAACTCACTGAACAAAAAAATTGGTACGCTAAAAAATTATATTAAATCCGTAATAATAATATTACTCCACTACATTATAAATTAATGTATTATCACTTTTTAATCGTGATTTCGATATTTAGAAGTACAGGTTAGTATCGAAATTCACAATTTTCATGAATCGGAACAGAAACCGGAACCAAAATTGTATTTCTTTCAAGAACCGAAACCTGCAGAACCGATAAAATCATTAAGGTTCCAGTCCCTGGTTTACACGTCAAAACTCTAAAATCAACTGTGTCTGCGCGATTCAATGTCTAAAAAAATCCTTCGATTTAAAATTTTAAACGTTCTCAGAACAAACATTTTTTTTTTTAGAAAAACGAATTCAATACTATATATATATATATATATATATACCAAATCACTGCGGAACACTGTCTCGTGCAATAAAAATATATTTTCAGACTCGCGTTATTAATATTATTTTTTATTTTTTTTTTTATCCGATCCAGTTGGATTTTCTCTAGCGCGTGTGTGAAACGAGCGCGAAAAAAATAAAATAATATCGTTTCGGTCGACACGGCGGCGCGGGGTTCGTTAGACGACCGGGTCCCGCCATTGGCCGCCCGGTCCGGACCAATTACTTCCGACCGACCGCGCGCTTATATTATTATTATAATAATATTACGTAGAGACCGCGGGCGGCGGCGGCGGCGACGGCGGCAGAAGGCCGTCACGATACGCGCAGACAACGACAGCGCGACCGGTGCAGGTTATTATTGTGGTGTGTTTGTCTCAATATTATTATTATAATTATTATTATGATTCCGCGGTATGAGTAACGTTTTATTCGCTGTTAATATACAAAAAAATTCCTCGTCTCGGTATTTTTTTTTTTTTACATAATTATATAAACGCGTTTGCGACGGAAGAGCTGCGCGAGTCTTATTATTCCATTCCGTTGTCTATCGTTTCGTTACACGTATAACGCACACACTGTTCGATTATTACACGAATTACGAATAATTTTTGTTTTACCACTGAATTCTTGTTTCACTTCTCCGAATCCGCGATATAAAATAAAAGGGAGAAGCTTCGTCGAGATCACGAACTGAACAGTCTTGGAACGTCGAATTCTCGAACGCAATAACGTTTCGAGACTTGCGATCTGTCTGAGCTGGTGTCGTTATCATAACGTCAATCACGGGATATTTTCGATTCGAGTACCGAGACAAACTCACGAGTGGAGGTGTCTGAGCGAGCAGTGGCGATCGAGGACTTTATCGTTGAGATGCGTAAAATATGCTTTGAAAAGCGAACGAATTTTCGTAAAAACTATGATAATATATTCTTACGGTTAACGCTTAGAATTTTATTGTTCGAGGTTTTACCGTCCAAACTCTTGCCGTTCAAGATTTTGAAGAACGTTTATTTCTTTATTAACCGACAGCGATGGAAGCACCGTGTTAGGTCGAGTTTGCGTTACTCGCCATCGTTTCTTTTAAACGACCTGCAGCAGGTTGGGAACCGGCCAATATATAAAGACAGTCCCGTGCATAGTTTCTACATGATACAATATACTTTAATTTGCCTTTGGTAGACAATTTTTTTCTTCTTAACAGAAGGTCCAGGAACGTGTTTGAAACACGTTTACCCCACGATCCCTGTTCGACTGGGGTCCCTGCAGGGACAGCGCCTTCTGGCCGCGTTTCGTCGCCAGAGTACCGAGTGAATCGTCGTCAAGAAATACTGGCAGATGTTTGCGGCATCAGCCAGAATTCGTCGTTTCTGATGGCACTCGTGTCCGGGAGTCGGATTTCTTCCGGACCACATAGTGTATTACCTTCTATACGCCTCTCAATAATCCCTCGTACACTGTTCAGCAACGTATTAAACTCCATAACGTTATTTTAAATAATGCATATTCCTATGTAGAACGCCAATGCTACGTCATAGGTTTTTTTAAAAAGTGTTTAATCGAAAAATGTTTTTATTATTAGGCAAATATTGTTTATTTATTGCGGCATACGGTCGACGCACGGCATTTTAAACTGTAAAAAAATATTACTTTTTTTATACGCAAACATATTTTTGGTTTTGAAATTTTTTTTTTTTGAAATACACATGTGCATTTGACAAAACCTTTATTTGCTAATCGGTAGCGCCGACGACGGTATCGCTGTTTCCCCGGTACAAGTGCACAGTATAATGTTTAACACGTGCCACACTACACGTTATATTATATTAAAAAAACATAAAAAAGAAAAAAAAAATTATGTATAAGGAAAATAATATGTTTTTGAAATACTTTTGTTTAATCGATTACCCGACGCACATTTTATACACGCGTGGTAATATACAAAAAACTAAATTTTTTGGTTTTCTATCGTCAGCTCGTTTCAAATATAATTTCAAAAACTCGTTAAACCGAATTTCTACGTTTATTTCGCACGGTTTAACGCGTAAAAACGACAATGTTTATTTGTATATTTATATGTATCGTATCGATATTATGCTCAGGTCATCCGAGCAGTCTGCAGCTGGCTTAGGCCGATAATTCGCGTGTAAATATATTATTATACGTGACATTGTGACGTGCATATGTTATATAAATATTTTTATATTATAATACGTTACGCTGTATCGTTAATAATGATTAAATATTGCTGCTAGTATATGATTACTGTACCTATACATATAATATACGGAAAAAGATAAGAATCGACGTTACAAACGTACACGGTCGACTGAAGATATTTACTATAATCCGTCTATATATACATATAGGTACTATCGTCGTATTTGATTAAATACGTTCAACGAATAACTCGAGTGCTGTACGGTTGCAATATACGTACAGATAATAATGTTACACTATTATTTATTTATTTTTCGCACTTTACAAATCATTAAAATTGTAATTGCCAGTTGATAAGTCAAAGATATTGGAAGCGACGATATTAAAACGTATATAAAAAAAAAACTGTTGTTTTAAATTTTTTTTATATATATAATATATGTATATCGATATTTACACTATATTTGTTTAAATTAAAACGCATTTTTGTAATAACACCGATATAAAACAAAAAAAAAATCTCTCTTAACCGTCAAAATAAATATAGAATAATTGACGTTTTCATAGACTTCGATAAATTGTATAAAATCAACGATCGGTGTTTAATAAGAAAAAAAATAGTAGATTCGTAAGACGAATATTTTGGATCGAAAAAAAAATTTAAATACGATTTAATTTTCATTGCTATTAGATATATAAAAAAATAAAAATACAATAATATTGAAAAGAACAAAAGTTATTTGTCATAGTTCTGTGAGGCTGCATCGCGGTGTGTATTATTCTTAAATTTGTTCGAAATTTATTGATCGAAATAAAAATGTTGTTCGATATCACTCAAATACTGCACGCGTATATACATGAGCTATATTTTAAATTTTCAATTTTTTTGATAAGACAAAAATAAGTTGTTCGCGCCTAGATATATACTGGAACGAATGAATTTCTTCTATTCCTTTATTTAAATCAACGTATAATTTTTATAATCTTATTAAGCTTAAATAATCGAATACAATATATTTGTATGTATATAAGTGTACAATATTTCATCGTTTATTTTTACTAATATATATCAATACCAACCAAATCTGTTCAGTATTTTTTTTTTATAAAGCAGCTTTACTTTTTTTTCAACAACTGTTGTTGTTCAGACGGTATTCAGTAATAAGCTAGTACTTGTGTACATTTTCAAGTTGGACGAAAAACGATAGACGATCTGTTTAAAACATTTTGTAAGTACACAATAATTGATATACTGATTTCGACTTCCTTTTTTTTTTTCAATTTTTCAAGAAAATTAAAATAATGTATTATTGCGTTATATATTTTTGAAAACAATTTTTGTGCGTACGTTTTATTTTTCCTATTATTTCAAATAATTGCGTTCTAAAAATGAACGAGTTCAAAAGTAACCGCTCACGAGAGTGATAATAATAATATTCAATAATATTAGTCTTTTATTATATTTTCTAAGGTAGGATTATATATTGAGTATACCTTATTATGATAACAAAAATAAAATTGTACAATATTTCAAAATTATCTATAAATTTGTAAAACTTCTACAGAATGTTTGAACAGAAGTTTCTATAGTGGACGCCCGATTGGAAGCCAAAAAAAGGCTCAAAGCGCCGGAGTAGAATTCCTGCGGATACCTCTTGCTGCGTATTAAGGAAAATGTACCTCGAAACCCGTTTATGACATTTATTTTTTGGAACTCAAACCCATAGCTGATTTTTACTACCGTCGCCCGGCACACGAGTATTTTAAAATTTAAAATTTTTACATTTAAACCCCGAGTACATAATAAGAATACACACGTATAATATATTAAATATGTGTAGCTACGCATGCACGCGCGTTTAGGACTAAACCATTCGAATGAAATTGTATTTACATCAGCTCCGTTACGTGTAATCCGCTCTTTTTCCCTTAAACAAAATTACGTCTCATATGTTTTGAATACATAGACACACACATATAAATATATCAGCTGTGCAAATATTAGTGCATCAGACCTGGAAACGAGGTTTTCGCGCAGACCGGTCCGAATACACCCAGAAAACATAATATTATAATGCTATACCGCGAGGAAATGTAATGTATTTGTCATTCGACTGGCGTATGATGTTCACTGTACGTAACGTGTGCACATACCCAGAAACTCAGTACGGTCAAATCACGAAAGTATATATCGTCGGAGTTAAACAAATTTAAAAACGGAATAAAATTTCGTTAGGATAAAAAAAATACGGTACTGCAGAGGCTAAAATTTTCGTTTTTCTCCGAGTTTGAAATGTAACCGTAAGCGCGATATGTTTAGTGGGCGGGGGATTTGAATCTCCTCCATTAAGATGGACGTCAGATGGGAGAAAAAAAATTAGACTTTTCTATTAATTATACAATTTATAGTATATATTTAGTTGCAAATTTATTTTAGACACGCTTCATTTTACTTTTTTGTGTCTAAATTTATCAGCTCGGAAATATAAATATATACTCGCTCGTTGATGTTATACGCGACATACCTGCAGAGGTTCGAGGAACACTATATGGGCCGAGAGCATTCTGCAGCATTTCATTCTTCTGAATATATTTATGTGCTGTTAAACCAGTTAAATTTACCATTATAATTGCGACTGTTGTCGATTTAAAAAATATATCATGTTCTATATAATCACTCTTTGATGCTGCGCGATATATTCCTATTCAAAGATACTCTTATTATATTCAGTAAAGGCAACTGAACGTTTAATTCTTTCTTATTCATAATTCACGCATCTGAATTAAACTGTACTATTGTTACGTTTTCGATTCAAAACAATAACGTACTAAAATTATATTTAACGAAATTATTCGATCGAGGAGAAAAGAAAATGGGTAATCGTTTAACGAAATGTCTTATAAATCTAAATTATGTGTCTTATACGCGTATACAATAAGTTAAAATTTTTCTCAAAATAGCTTTTAAAATTCGGTCGAACATAAAGAAAAATCTGAGGATTTATGAGGAGTACAAACAAAAAAAAACTAATAAATCGCTTCGCTCAGAACGTCTAACCCGATCGAATTAAATCACGCGTGTGTTAAAACACGCGATATTGGTCTTTGGATACATATTATTTTGGAAATAAACGCGTACCACGAAGCACACTGAACATATGTATAACGCGGTTGTGTACTGCATATATTTATATTATTATTATTATATTAGAGCGGTTAAATCTCATTTGCCGCACATATCATAATTGCCTTATTGGATAATCTAATAATTTGATTTTCTATGTTTTCGGAATTTATTTGAACTTCTGTATATTATAATATGTGCGTATAATATATTTAAGAACATTATAATTTCCGCTGGTGGCAAACTAAAATTGTGTAAACAAATTTAATACTATTACTGAGGTGTAGAATTTAAAAAAAAAACTAAATATATTGTGAAGGACGTGGCGACTGATGTGATTGAGTGTTTGAAACCCTCGCGGTATACCTACGGTATATTTTTTTTTTAAATTTCATTTTTAACCCGTTTTTAAAATACAATTTTACCACGGTCTGCGTGATAAAGAAAAAATAAAAATAGCGAGACGAAATTCCTAAATACACATTTTAAACTTATTTTCTAACGTGCTTTTAAAATGTTCACCACGACATCATTTCCGTCGTAATAATCGTTATACATTAGAGTGGTAATAAATTTTTTTTTTTTTTACAAGTATTTAGTACAATATTTGAAATACTCTTTATAAACGTAAATATTAAATTGTTACAATGACCGACGTTAAATAATCTATAAAATATTTTTATACCAATGCGTGTTTATTGAAGACAATAATTCAGAAATCGATATCGATATCGATTGAGTTATGGAATATGTCTTTGAGTAAAAAAAAATAAATAAAACTGCCGATTATCATTATTTTGGAGGGCGATTCTCGCGCATTCGTACTACACCATAAAAAAAAGAAGAAACTCGAAATCAATCAAATATATGGTATTCTCCCGTTTAAGACATCATAATATCCACTTGTCGTATCTAATATATATTACACTTCTTTTTTTCTACGGTCGACTATTGACACTGCACTCGAGTGCTTTTTTTATTTTTATCAGAATAAAAGTTACTTGTATACACTATACGAGTATATATATATATAATATATGCGAAATTAATGTTAAACATTAAACGTAAACTGATTAGAAATGTATATATATATATATATATATATATATATATATATATAATGGCAATGTTAAATCGTGTCGCGAATATGTAAAAACCCGAATCTACGAGGAGCTCGGTAAATATAATATTTATATAAGCCCGTGTCAACTGCAATGTTTTAAGTACTTTTAAATTAAAAAAAAATTGATTACACGTATTCGAAATTTATTGCGTATTATATAATTTAATGACTAATAATATATGTATATTTAGATGTATACGCGTGTATCGTATCTATGTTAGGAGCTAAACGCGATATTTAAAATTAATCCACGATAAGTTAGGTTAGGTTTATGCTGTTATAGTCGTATATTATCGAGACGAAAACGCAATTTAACGAGAAACACGTGCCGTTTAAAAACTAATAAAAAAAAACCGATCGGTTTTCAACGGTTAAATTATATGAATTTAAAATTCAATACATTTCGTTTTACATTCGACCCGGTAGTCGGACGTGTCGCTGACAAAACATATAAACACTTGGCTAACTCTTGTTAACTTATCGATACACATTATATGTGTTGCTCTAGGACATTTTTTTTTTTTAAATTTATTTCAACCAAACAGTCTTAGAAATATATAAGTATTTGATCATGAAAAAATTCGAAATATATATGTTTTTCGAAAGAATACAGAAAAAAAAACAGATATTAAAATAGTTTATTTGTTGTTGATAATATTTACATGAAAACGATACGAGTGTGTTTATGATTATTTCAATGTATACGACTGATGTTGAGTTTGAATATTTAGTGTAATTATACAATCAATGCGCAACATTTTTGTATAGAATTTTTCTCACTCAATTTGTGAGCATACAGCTGTAGTGCAGAAAGATCAACGGGCTATTTGAAAACAGTTACGGCGCGGGTTAATGTTTTAACAGAAGATAACCACCTTGCAATGTACATCGAACGGGACAAGTCAGAAAAAAAAATTGTAGAATCCGCAATCAATTTATTTCTTGAAAATAGAAACCCCAAAGAGAATAGTAATTATTTTTTGTATTTTCTTTTGTTTTTTTTTTCTATAAATAAACGAAAACGAATTAAAATTATAAATATATATATATAAAAAAAAAAATTATAATCCGAACAAATTATAATCAAATAAAATATGTATGTTTACAGAAATTATAGAAGAATATTCTAAAATTATTTACCTAAATACATCTTCTTAATATTTACACTTATAACATGAAAAACTTTTAAAAAAAAATTGTACTACTCCGTATTGTATTTTTGCTCGAAAACTTGTATTCAATTTTCCAGCGCTTCCCAAAACTAAAATTCCGGCACGGCTCTTTTTCCTAAAATCCGCGCCACTGATACATACCCGACCACTGGTTACCTAACCTAACCTAACTTAACCTAACCAGCTGTACCGTTGTGGTATACGCAGGGAATACCGAATTTCATGGAATAGAAAAATAAAAAAACCGACCGTCTTATAAAACTATACAAGCGTATTATTATATAATAATAAACAAATGTTAATGATTTACCGCGGTTACAGTATATACTTTGAAACGTCCCCGCATCCGCGCGCGCGTTTATACCGCGGTTATATTATATTTTTACATAAGTCTTTTTTTTTTGGTAATATTGTACTATAAAAATTGCGAAACGATTACAACGAGCGTACGAAACAAAAATGAGTATAAAAAAAATTAAATAGCACAAAAAACGAATACCAAGTGTAGGAACTCGCACTTTTATCTCGTAAAAAAAAAAACGAAAAACAATAGGTAATAATAATCGGCCGCGGATGTATTTTATTCGCGCGCACTCGACGACCGCCGACCGTTCAATATATTATTATTACATCGGCGGCACGTGGTCCCGACGATTCGCGCCACATGACGTGAGCGATAAATTCGCGTAACGCGCGCGCAGCCGATTACTGTATAACCACAGATTAGATGAATATTCATCTGTGGTATAACCGTGTATAACACATGGCGCTACGAGAGAATCACCCCACGGCGATTTATTCCGTTTGTAATCGAACCGAGGCAGGCGCCGGTTTTTAAATACGCGAAATCGCCATGGATAATATTGGCGTCGTTTTACATATTATATATTTTTTCAGCTTCCGATCGCGTTCTTTGTACCACAAACGCGTTCTCGTAAGCGGTATCTGCAGAAACGAGGGGGGGGAGGGGTCAATCACAGATTAGATGAATCACTCGCGATTTAGGAAAAAAAGTGACGTCATTCGACGCACAGTGGCGTATTTTCAACTTTTTTCTGGGGGTCCAAATTTTTTTTTTTAAATTCCAACAGGATATATTGATATAAGGTATTTAACAAAAAAATACCTTTGGATAATCTTTTTTTTTTTGGTTCTGGGGGGGTCCAGTACCCCTGGACCCCCCGTTAATACGCCACTGACGGACGCAGACCACGAATGAGTGCGCATACTTAAATATATAGATATAGTCTAAAATCTATAGATATAGATAAGATAGAAAAGAAGACTAAAAAACAAATGATTCTGATTAATTTATAAGATATTAAGAAAATTGTCGACGTTTCTCGACTCGATTATCCGTACGTGATACGACCAATATTATTTAAATAATTTAAATTGATGAATTAAAGGAGTTGTACAATAATATTGTACAATACAATAATTTATATTGTCGCGTGTGCCTACATTGATTTGTGTCCGCCAATCAGAAGACCGTAATTCGCAATTCTTTTGTGTGATCCATATGCAGCGTATTGATCCAATCTGTGGAGAAATCTTCGTGTATACCGTATATATATATATATACGTTATTATCATAACGTCCAATCGTTAAGCAATCCTCAGAGACGCGGCCACTCGACGAAACGGAGGAATTGCGAGAGTATTTGCTAAAAGAGAAATGTTTGAGATGGCAAAATATTTATGTATCTCTGCACACGCTCGGACACAGAGTACGGAGAAAAAGGCGTATTCGAATGGACTTTTCCAAAGGCCGGATATTATAAAAGAAATTTACTTGAAAAAAAAAAAAGGACGCTTAAACGTGCATATGGAAGAGAAACGATAGTAGTCAGGACCACAATTAATGTGAAATACGTTGCGGTAAGCCGACTACATAAGACCAGTGGCGTGCTCGGGGGGGTTGATAGGAGTCAAAACCCCCCTCTGATAATGATATTTATGGTATTTGATATTAATTATTATACATCACAATTATCATTCATGGTTCATAAAAATTTGTATTAGGTAGCCAACATGCGGTAAATGAAACTCTGAACCCGCCATTTAAAAATCCCGAGCACGCCACTGCACAAGACCGTAGAGTGAACACGACGTGAAATAAAAGTGAAACGCTAGAGAAACGGAGAGACCGTTTTGTTTGACGGTTATATAATATTACGGTCTCGACGAACGGAATGGATATTATGATAATCGGTGGGCAGTGTTTACAAAATGGTTTTTTTCCTCCCAGTGTATTTTTTTTTTTATTCGACAAGGCCGTATCCGCCAACGATTATAAAATAATATAATGCAGGCGCGCGAGTCCGTCGCCGGCTACTGATGCTGCTGCTGCTGCTGCAGCAGCAGCAGGTGAAGGCAGACGATCTCTGATCTTCTTCTTCCCGTCTGGTCCCGATTGTATACGCGACGGCCCGATGCCCCGCGGCAGAGTGATACGTCGCGTGATACGCGCCGTGTATATTACTCCTTTCCCCCTCACCCCTCCCCTGCAGCGCGGATCGAATTAATATGAATATCGCGTACGCGGGGTGATAAATGCGTTCACCGACCGAAAATAATGATCTTTGTGTCTTGTTCCGCGTGCATATTTTTATCCTTTACAACATTTCATACGTGATGTGCTGTGTACAATAATAACGTTAAACAGTGTGTGTGTGTGTGTGTGTGTGTGCGTGAGGTCGGTGCCGCGCGGTGGTAGCGTCGCCGCGCGTTTTCATTGTGACAGGTACAGAGACGGATGAGACGATGGACCCGGCGCCGGTGGTCGTCACTGTCACCAAGCCGTCACGGCACAGATACCGATCCGGCGCGCGCGGTTAGGTCGTTCGAGTGCCTGTACAGCGAGTACAGACCCACCGCGGGGTCACGCGGAGCTGTTGTTGAGGACGAGGACACACAACGTTTTCTCTCTCTCTCTCTTTTTTTCTTCTTATTATTATACCGCGATAATAATAATAATAATATAAAATACGTACACATTTTAACCGGGACCTAAATAGTCTGGTTGGAAATGTCGATTTATAAATATTGTATTAGAAAAAAAAAAGCGTTTAACAAAAATCGATTTTCAATATATATATATATACATTTTTTTTTTTTTTTAAGAAAACGATTATGATGACGATTTTATACAAAAAAAAAATAAAAATGTATGTAATGTATTGATTTGCGTGGAACGACTCACTCCTCGAGGAATAGTACTTTGTTATTGTAATTGTTTTTTTTTTTTTTTAATTCTAATAAACACGAGTATATTGTCGAAATCATTGGAATTTTGAAATGGAAGGAGGGGTAAATTTGTTTTTAAAAAAATACTCAACAATGATAATTTATTTTTGTTGTTATAGCAATATTGTTTAAACTTGAATATTTTAATTTATTCAAATTCATTTTGACCGACCAAATAATAATAGAGACGTCGGTGAGGTTTTGAAGACCAAACTCGAATTACTCGTGAAAAACGTCAATCATAGACCTTATAATAATCTTGTAATGGCATCACTGTAAACACTATTATTGCCATGACCGCATTACCCGACCACGACGGCCGTATAATGAGCTCCGTCTACTATAGCAGTGGTTCCCAACCGGGGGGGAATTTGGATATTGCAAGGGGGGAATACAGTGATGATGAAATAACGAAAATTTTGTAATTTTGTAATTATTTTGTAATTATGCCATTTTACAATCAGTAAAATTGAAAACAATAAATTAATTTTCGGACGGTCGCCCATAATAACCTATAATATATAGTTATTTTGTAAAATTTATTTGTACGATTCACTAAAAAAAAAAATAAGTCATCTAAATTCTAATTTAACGGGGGGGGGGGGCGTGAGATTTTTTTTAATTTACAAGGGGGGGTGTAGAATAAAAAATGTTGGGAACCACTGTACTATGGTAAAAAAGGTCTAAGTTGTTATCACAGAATGTTCAGCTGCTAATACCTACAACATAAACCGGGTTCAAAGATCGCTATAACCATAAACCATCGACCGTTTTGATAAAAAAAAAAATTATTATCAAACAAATTGATAAGAATTAAGAGCACTGACCAGTAGCAAATTTTTCAAAAGTATAAAATAAAATATATAAATACGTTGGTACGACCAATGGGGGGGGACATGACCCATTGCCCCCCATGGCTACGCTACTGATCGAAATAAACGAGTTCTATGAGTATTATCACTCTTTGATTTCCATGTACTACCGTATTTGTTTTATTTATTATTAAAAAAAATAAAAATCTTTTATGGTTCAGCAGAAGTTATACTGAAAAAAATTCCCCGCTCAGAGAGAAATGGAAAGCACGTCATACTGTGCATACAATTTTTTTGCCGGAAAAAATAGCGTTTACTAATGTACGTCGTGTATTTTGAGTTATGAAGCGCCCATAATATATTAAACGATTCAACGCGCATCATATTTATATTGGTAAAGTCTGCACATTGACAGAATAATTTAAATACTATTATAACAAAAAAAAAGAATTTTCTGCAATTCGTCAGACTTATATTTGAAGGTTATTAATAAAAATCACTCGTCTCAGAAAAAAAAAAAATTTTCTTTCTTAAGTTACAGTTAAGGCGGATTGTGTTTACGACAATAAATTGTATTTTTTTACACTTTTTATTACGGAAATTAAAAATGTAACGATTTGAAAAACAAATATTCGCGGTTTTTTTTTTGTCCCCAAGCTTTAATAGTTGTATAAAAACGGGGGGGGGGGTTGCAAAATTTTAAAACCAACTCAATAATAAATAAGAAAAAAAAAAAAGAAATCTAAATCTTGGCAAATAACTGCTCACGATAAGATTAAAAAATGAAAAACCGCCCCGAACAATCAAAACTGCATTGTGTACTGCGCAGAAATAACTCGACACTAAATAATACGTGTACATATACAACACCGAGTCGTTATATATTATTCCGCGGTTCTTAGATAATAATATATTTTCTTATTTTATATCTTCTTGATTTTTATCGAATTCCGTTATAAAACGTGATTATAATATTATAATAATATTACACTTTGTCCGTCTGTCTGTGCGCGGCAAGGAAATCAGTTTGATTCGTTACAGAAACATACGTGTCGTATACCACGCGGTTATATTTTGTAATTCGAACCGAATAGTATACGTGGACGCGGCGCAGAGATTAAAATGTTTTTGAAAAGTAAAAAAAAAAAAAAACCTATTATAACTTCGTAGTACGTACAATACACGTGAGTATTATTGCGCACTTCTATAGGTACGCGAAGTTACATTATTCGCATATATTAATTATTTTAGTAAACGTTCGTAAAGTCCAGTGTTGCGAATGATTTTTTGTAAAACGCTTTGAGACTCCTCTATTCGATAAACCAGCTGAATTACTCGGCTTCGGCCGTGAATTCACCCGATACGAGAGGTGTTAATGTGTGAAATGCAATATTTTATATTTTACATGGCCCGTTTTATCGTATGCGACGATTGAACGTTACTTTCAAACGTAATACGCGGTAGTAATAACAGCGACAAAACTCTAAAACTTTATCCTTAGAAAAATTCGCTTAAGGGACATAATAATTCCAATTGAAAACGCCGCGGGATTATTTGAAATAATACGCAACGCGTTTTAAAAACGTGTTTCGTACTCTTCGCGTATGAATTTCAGTAAAACGTTCAGTGGCGTATTTAAAGAGATGGACCACGGGCAGTGGGATCGATATTTTGTCGCGAGAACGAATTTCACGTATTTTAAAGCGAATTTATATTCGTTTAAATAAGCGTCACCTAATTGACCGATACGAAAATCATATTTCACATTATAGTCTCGTATACCGAATTCTTTCATCCTCGAGAACGTACGAAACGCCAGAGCACAGACAAACCGTTTGATCGATTCTATAACGAGAACTTTTATAGCTATAAACCCGGTAGCGTCTCAAAAACCGCGTGTCTAACTGTTTTTCGACCGAATTTTCAACAGATTTTTGGTCGTCTAAATTGTAAAAATTTTAGCCGCAAAAACACTTTCTTCTTCTTCTTCTTCTCTGTAATCGACCATTATTCATTAAGATCATACATTCAAACACATTTCTTGCCACTTCCCCCTATCCATCGCTAAAACATGCCACTCAGCACTTGGGTCCATCACTTGTCAGTGGCGTAACTATAAATTTGGGTCCCCGGGGCAGTATCAAGTGTTTTTTTTTTTAGTATTAGTATTAGTATGTAATTTTTTTTTTTATGCACCTATTTACGATGGTCGAGGGCCCCTTCAAGTCCAGGGCCCCGGGGCATTGCCGTGCCTTACCATCTCGTAGTTACGCCACTGTCACTTGTATATCCTTTCTGACTTGATCCTCCCACCTTAATCGTGGTCGTCCTATAAAGGTCTCTTTCCTTGCGGTTTCCCACATTGAACCACTTACGTTCACCACTACGTTTGAACCACTCACATAGAAACACTTACGTTTCGAAATTCCTCGAATAAAAAAAAAAAAAAGGCCAAGGCGGACATCCATATCGTACGTACGCGATTAAGCGGTGACGTATGATTTTATTAAAAAATTGTTTACCTTCACACGAGTGCAGCGCGTATTGCGCTTGTTCGGTAAACACGAATTTTTATTTTTTTTTTCGAAATTTTTTTTTCATTTTCAAAGTCATCATCATATTATTACGTATATATATAGTTGTTGTTGTTGTCGTGTATTTTTACTGCACTGGGGGAATAATGTCGAGCACGATTTTCGTGTTATCGGAGCGGAGCGGGTTGAATAAGACGCTCATTACCATCGCTTCTTTTTTTTTTTTTTTATCACGTCTTGTGAACGCCGCCGCCGCCGCCGCCGACATAATATAAGACGTGTGTGTTGATCGGTTCTTGAACGCCGAGGCGGCGGCGGCGGCGGCGGCGGCTGTTTAATCGTTTATACAACGAGGCGTTTTCATTATTTTCGTTATTTATTCATTTTTTTTTTTCTGTACGCCGGCGATTTTGTTGCCGTCGACTGCAAGAGAGTATGTCCGTATTCGTGTGCGCGGTTAATAGTAGCGTTTACAAACGACTTTTTCATGATGTTGCGCTGGCTGCCGCGCCAGTCATCGTTTTACACGCGATCCGTTTGTTGTACGGACCGTGTGAAGGAGTTGCCCTGTGTGTAATTAGCACGTGTCCCCCTCCATCTGCAGCTGTAACGACGGCGGATGCTGCATTAAATAGTTGATTACGTTCAGACGTCTAACGATATTGTACGAGCGAGCGGTTCAAATCCGTTTGATGATTTTCGGGCGCGCTTATAACATAAGTCGCGGTCTCGTCCCTATACAACGCTTTTTTTTTTTTTTGCAAAACACGACACATTGTGCGCCGGCAAATAACAGTGCCGATAAATTCTCGTGTTATTTCATTGACAATATCGACAATTTCAAGAAATTTTGTCCGTTTACAATAACGACGAGTTGGAAACGTTTTGTGAACTCTCAAGTCTCCCGTACACGACCAACAATATTGTTCAATAATATTATCATCAATTTTCTATTATCGAACACTATAGCCACTAACATGTCAATAATATTGATCAATATTTATTTATCAACAATCATTCGGTTTCAAAAAAAAAAATTTCTCCTCTCGCGAGTCTTATTATTATCTGTGATCATTTTGTAAATAATTTATTTTGTGATAATTTCCATAATTTAGACTACAATCACGGAATAGAATAAATAACTACAACTACACTACACGTTACCTGAAAAAGAGAAAGTGATAACAGCTGATGATAGGAGTGTAGGACACAAATTTATTGACGACCCGTCAATAAATATCAAAACCGTTTTGATATCTTCAATATATTGAAGGAACCATCAATATAACCAATACACGGTCAATAATATTGTCAATATCAAATATATTGTTCGTGTACAGGAGCCTTTAGGAATCCGAAAACTTCACGCAATTGTTGGGGGCAAATGTGCTAGAGATTCATTTGTCAAACACGTCATATTTCGTTTCGATATGTTTGATTCGTTATACACTGCATTGGCGTAATTTCAATTTCTCTTTGGGTAGGAGTTTAAGAAATAATTCGAGTATATAATAATTTAAAAATCGGTTAATTCGATATGTTTTTTTTTTTTTTTGAAATTTAGAAAAACGTAATAAACATTTTTTTTTTTTTGGGAGAATTTCAATTGCGACTTCTACGCAGATTTTATTTTCCGTTCTTTCCGCCAGTTGCAGTGCGAGAGCATATAGTAAGTCTAGTAAATATAGTCTTTCCGATTTCTTGCAGATCTATATACACTTCTAAATACTCTTCTGTGAGATTCATCGTAACCGTTTTCTTAAAAACATAGAGAATCGGAGTAATTTTTATTGGAGTTTGTTGGCGACTATATACGTGTCAAGTGCAGTAGCGTTTTTACATAAATCGACAATAATATTTGTAATTTACATCTTTCGTGGTATTATTGGGGGAGTTAATTTTTCTTACGTTTTTCATGTATTCTTCGGAACAATCATTCATTTGTACCGTGTACGCTATCCCAAACACTGCGCGGCATATTTATAGGCCTCAACTCCGCAAAGTAATGTATTTCCCTCGTAAAAAGTCGCGGGTTAAGTTGTATTCAAGGCACGTCTAGAAAGTAAGAGTACTGTTGTCCTCTCGGGCTGTTAGGCGTTTTTTCCTACGTAGAAAAATAACTGACATATTTATCAATAAAAAACTTGGTAATTATTATTATTTTTTTTTAATACAATTGAAAAAAAATTGCCTACTCTTACTTTTTGGACGTGCCTCATAGTTACTAACATCATCACTACTAATTTGACTTGATGTAGATATTTTTGTAAAGTATAATAATTAATCCGAAGCAAACGCGTTCGAAGCGATAACATGTAAAAAAAAAAAGACTGTACCTCGTGACTTTGCAGTTTTTGATCTTCGGGACGTCCGGAACTGTCGCAAGTCATCGATGGCCATTTTCGAAGTTGGAAAAAGAAATAAACACCTTGTGTATACGCCTTGTGAAACACTACAGTATATGTAACGCGTTTTATGTATAAAAAAAAAAAAGTTTTATTCTGACGGACAGTTTTTGTGTTATACGATATCGCGTACAAAAGTGACACTTTTTAAACACTGATCGCGAAAAAATTGAAAAATTTTCAAGGAGTATTTTTCTCGAGAGTCTTAGAACGTCTTATTCGCGTACCACGTGTATGTAGGTAATAACACTGCAGTGTATTCGAATGTATTTTAACAGCGACGGATTATTTACACAATTATATTATATCGTCACGTTGAAAACGTTAAGTAAAATAAAATTAATATATTTTTTTCGAAGTCATCGTTTTTCAAGTCATACCGTGTGAAGGAGTTGCGCGAACGTGTAAATTAGCATTTTAGTGCGTCCCTCCTCCACGTCGGGTTATGGTATTGCAGCATTTTTACAGTAATTGCGATAATGACCCGCGTTGCCGACAAACACTTTTTGTGTGTACAATCATCGGAGACCGGTTTACGACTGCAGTGCCTTGTCTACATAATTATTATTATTTGCATATGACACGTGTAAGATTACAAAAACTAAATTGAAATAATAACAAAAACACTAACTCTAAATCTTAATATAGAAATAAATATTTAACAAAGAAATTGACGACAAATAAACGGTAAAATTGTGATGAACATTATAAAAAGCGGATTATCAATTTTTTTAGCCGAATTTTCGCCTCTGCTTCTAAGTTATGGAGTTGCTCGATGGTCTCCTCAAATTTTGTCCTGAGGTGACTTAACGGGTCACATGCTGAACGGTTTGCTCCAACCCGCACTCACATAGTGGTGGAGTCTGAGGCATGTCCCAATTGAATAGAGTGTTGCCACATCAGCCGTGTTCTGTTTTTAAGGTTACCCATTGTGTTCGCGTGAGGTCAAACCCAGGGACTTAATGTGTTTTGAGTTTTCTAACAGGAAGAAGTATCGAACGCGCGAGGCGTTCTAACAGCTTTTCCAAGTAATCGGTACTGATTCATCCGTGAGATGCTCTGTGTTCCATCAGATGGAACGCATTGATTTAAGCCTGTTCGGTTGTATCTTTAAACAGAGGAAGACTCGGGGGTTGTGTTTGATTTTGTCCAGTTTAACGGACTCCCGACTCCGTAAATCCGAATGTGATACATTGGCCAAGACCGGTAACCATTCCCGTCTACATAATATCACGCAGAGATAAAGTCTGTAACGTAATAAATAAAAAATTATATAAAAATAGTATAAAACATTATAGTAACAATAGTCTATGACCTATATAATAATCTAAAGACGGACATCGAGTTCACACAGCAAATCCATTGCTTCATTTTCGCACTCGTGTATTCTATTTACGCCTCTCTCATATCACGGTTATAGTACAATCCTCACAAACGCGTCTGACGGTTTGAATATGACCGCAATTAATGCGAGGTGTATGTTTTATTCTCCATTTAAGTGGGAAATTTATCCTACTCCGCTCTGGTTTTAATTAGGGAAGTTCATATAGATCTCATACGGTCAAACCCCGAAACTCTTTGAACGGGATCGTTAATAAAGTGTCCGTTTTTATTATTACCTTCTTCCCAGCTTTTCCTATATTCTGTGGACCAAATCTAGATTTTACTCATTTGCTTGGCACGTTGATAATAATGTCATTGTGAACTGAGAAGTTCAATGCGGGTTTTTAATGTTCTGTAATATTTTGGCGGTTGCCACATGTCTCCGGATTCTCGGAGGTGCTACGTTTGAAAGTACTGGTAACCTAACACTATCCGAGGTAATTCTCGTTGTACCGTTCAGTCGAGTATCTATACTTTTTTTTTTTGTATTTACGCTTCTTCCCCATACTGGGACACAATATTTCGTAACGTCGTACATGAGAGCTAAGGCCGAAGCACGGAGAAAAAATAAATATATAAAAGAATTCAAGTCGATTCCGGATTTCGTAAGATATTATAGTTGCTACGATTGCTTTTATGGACCGGTAAACGATAGTGTTCTTGCGCA
Organism: Slavum lentiscoides; assembly: GCA_032441835.1. Lineage (NCBI taxonomy): Eukaryota > Metazoa > Arthropoda > Insecta > Hemiptera > Aphididae > Slavum > Slavum lentiscoides. The sequence continues at coordinate 959,682 of CM063716.1, forward strand.
ATATATAGGAACGCGCCGCATCCCAAACGAGCCTTCACACGAGCTGTCATTTATAATGCCACGCTGTGCGGTCGCGTTTATAAAAATGATACGACAATGACGCTGCATATATATATATATATATACTATACATTTGTAATATATTAAATATATTTTATATAAATATATAATACAAAACCGCCGATACTGTCGTTTGAAGTGGCCGGTCGCACGCGAGTAGTTTATTTTAATATTATTATTATCATTGTTTATTCTGTCATACTATTTAAAGTAGACATCCTCTGAACACGGATGGTGTTAGTTGTGAAATCGCCGTCGTTATGGTGAAACTTCGGTATACACCTCTGGTCTTTATTGGTACAATATATAGGATACAAAAAAAATGAAAAACATTCTGTAAATATTACACGCGGTTAGATGTGGTTTTTTTTTACCACGAATCAACGATCAGTTATATCCGCGGCGATTGAATAATTTTATTTCGAATTTATCGAATTTTTTTCACGTTCTATATAGACGTTCGACGAGCGCGACGAGTGAGTGGTTGTCTTACAGTCGAGACAATAAATGAATATTATTCGTTCAAAAAAAAAAAAACTAAAACGCGAACAGGAATAATTATAGTAAGTTTCGTTTGTCCATATATAGCTTATTATCGAGTTACTTCCATTATATATTATGGCTTCCGTCATACAATATATTGTTATGTATATATACGTATATTTGTAAACTATTCACTGTCGAAAACCCACTGTCCGTTGAAATCTATTGACGTTATGTAATTACATTAATAATTGAATTTTAAATAAATAATTATAACGTAATATTATTCGTGAAAACGTAAATACGACATAAATATGACTAGGTGTGTGTGTGTGTGTGTGCGTGGTAATAACGGTTGAACATATTATATAGATGGTAGTTCTAGAATGAGTGCGTAAAAATAATATAAATAATAAAAAAAACGCAAGTTTTTATTTCAAAAATATTAAAAACGTAAAATATATAATATTATACGCGATGGTACAACATATCAATTACAACGATCTAATACGAGTAATATTGCGAATTACAAAACGCGTTATGGTCGATACATGTTTATATCAACTATAATATTTTCACCTGTTTATTTTTTCCGTGCATATTATTTTTCTTCGTTCAATTTCAATAGAATATTATAGAAAAATTCGCGAAATATATTAAATTTTTTTATATATATATTTTTTTTTTGTTGCTAATACCAAAAGCTAAAATGCTATTATCGGCATTGAAAAATGATATCTACACTGCACGCAGATACATCGGTACTTGTCTCATTTATTTTTTACGCGTGACAAAAAGTTACCTATACCTTAGTCCTCGTCTCGTCGTACCTATATAGACATGTCTATATCTGTAGATGTCTGTATATTTATAGATCGCGCTGCCATCGCCGTTCCAATGTAACTGGCAACGTCGGTACAGAAGTGGGGTGGTCCTGGCCGGGTGACGAGTAGAGGCCGGGTTCATGACGTCGTGGTAACGCTTTCGGTGTCGCACAAATTTATCGTGTGACCCCAGCCATAAGACATATACATGTAAAAAAAAAAAAAAGTCGATTTCTAACCGGGCCGATATTAACTAACTATTTTCGCTGAAAACGTTTGGCGCGATTGGCCGACCGTCGTTATACGCGTCGTGTGCGGTCTGCAATAGAGTATATTATAACGTCCGTATAATATTTTATTTGTGTTTATGCACTCGACGATTCGGGTAGTACAATAATATGTGTTTACAATAAGTACCGTGTGTGTGTGTGTGCAAAGGGTTTTTGGCCAAGACGGGAGTCGATACGCGTATATAAAAGGATATTTCGAATCAAAACACACACGTCCCCCGGGAGATTTCAATTTTATTTTCGAAAAAAACAGGAAAACGGCCGAAAGACGTTATTATTGTGTGTTCGCAGTGTGTATTCGCCGCGGGGGCGCGCGCCTCTGCTGCAGTAGGTACCGCGGTAGCGTGCACGGTTCGTTTACCGGCGCATCACAGCAGTCGACTTGTCACGCTGTATAAACGATCTTTTATTACAAATATACGTTTTTCGGTTTACTCGGCAGCGGCTGGCTATTTATTTATTTATTTTTTTTCGGATTTTTAATATTAAAAAAAAAAAAAATTTCCTCTTATACACACGACGGACATATTTTCAACGATAATTATCTCTCGCGGCCGACTCGAAAACGTATAGGAACGCGCCGCGCGTCAAAACACCGCGTATTATAATATCTATTAAGTAGGTACAAAAAAAAAAAAATAATAATTTACATTTAAATTGGTTTCCGCGCGCTGCGGCCGCGCGTAATATTTACGACTCGTGACGGTTTTCTCCTTTCGTTTTGTAACCGACTCTTTATAATATTATATACTACGGCGGCTGTACTGCGCAGCCTGCAGACGGCAAGAAAACGATCTGAAAACGTTGAAAACATCGTCTGACGCTGCAGCCGTGTGGCGGTTGTCGAATCTCGCCGTCGTTCGTCGCATTATACGGGGAAAAAAATTACCCGTCCGTATAAATATTAACATCACCAAAATACAAAAAAAAAAATTATCGCTAAATTTTTATTTTTTTTTTTTACTACATTTAACTTTTCGTGTCTCCGAAATCATAGAAATTTGTTCATTTCTAATCGAAAATTGAATTAATTTTTTACACGTACAAAAACCGGAAATTATTGACGTTTTCAAAATGCTAAATTTTTTTTTTTTTGGAAAATATTTTATCGTTCTAAGCAATTTGTAATTGTTAATAATAAATTGACGTTAAGCGTCGAGTTAAATATCTACTGTCGTTACTCATATTTTTTTCCGAAATAATTACTTTTTACACACAAGTCACTATTTTTATGTATTAAAATATGATTGGTCTTTAAAAAATATTCCGAACACTTATTATTCAGAATACTTTCAAAAAAGTGTTTAAAAATTATTCCGAATACAGAATTCGGAATACCACCTAAGTCTGCAATGATTGTTTACCACCTGCCTGAAGTCAGGCACGTAGTCAGGATTTTATTTTGGGTGAGGAGTCGATTTAAAAAATGTACAAATATCATATTTTTACGTGTATTTATGTTAATATTTATTAGTAGGTATATAATATTAATATAAGAACGAAAAATTTTCGGGAAGAGGGGGGTCCGGACCCCATGAACATCCCCTGGATACGTCACTGCCTGAAGTATTTCTGGTATCGTACGAGTTAACTTCAAAATCTGGCCCGATTCAATATTCACTTTATGTACAGCCATAGGTAAACTACTGGTCAGGTCAGTCAGACCACGGCCTGACCTAATACCGACTGGACGCAACATACTGATACTTAATAGAATTTGAAATTAAAACGATAAACTTATTACCGCATCTAAAATGGTGTTACGATGTTCTGTTTAAATGAATACATAATATATAATGCAATATCACTCATACCAAACCTCGGTACCGTTTAATCGTCGCCTATTATTATAAACTTACTTATTGTTATTTCTGTATTTAATACTAAATACTCTTAACTTGCAAAAAAAAAAAAAATGTGCGTTTCATTAAAAAAAAAAAAAAGGAAATTACCGTATAGTGTTGGAATTAAGAATTTTTTTTTCGTATTTATCATTCGGCCTGTCCAAATAAAATTGTTTAGTTTCGCTTATGTGTATAGCAATGACGTAATACGTGTAATTTAAAAAAACCGCTTCAATCGCAGTTCTTTCTTCAGGCCGCATCAACGTTTCTACAGGTTTTTCATACAAAAATGAAATCGGATCAGTAAAAGGTCTCAAGATTTTTTTCGTTTTCACAACTTTAGAGCAGCCTACACGGAATTCAACGCTAACACATTTTATCAATTATATAATATTTAACCCTGCGCGCAGATTAAATATCGATCACAGCGGTTGTATTTGTAGATAAGAATATTTTTCCTTTTTTTCTACTATTAAGAGAGAGGGGTAAATCCGTGTTTTTAACATAATTACCTATTCGAAAACTTTGATTACATTTTTTTCGTACTTCGTAGACGATTTGTATTCGTTCGAATTCACTATATATTATGTACCGCGTACAATCGAGAAACCAATATTAATAATAATATTCCCAGCGACACGGCGACTCGCGCGCGTTCCAATATAAAGAACAAATAAAACGGATTGTAAAACTTTCCGATTTAATCGCACCATTCTCACAGACGTGGGCTGATTAAACAAAAAAGAACTTTTAATTGAATTCTTTTCAAATATCATATAATATACGACGTATTTCCACCTCGTACGGACGGACGTTCCGCTCTCTGAGATGCTGTACCAGACGTGCGAATACGTCTCCCGTCCGAAAAACGAGGATTGAAAAACACTTTTTGTTGTTGTCGAAAACCGTACCCAATCGTTATGTATACCAGTATACGTCCATCTTATGACTATGTCATTTCTCAAAGGGTTTTTCAGGGATTACAAAGGTGCTTGTGTATCGATAAAACAAAAATATACGTAAAAACCACACATTTTTCTAACGATGGTTCTTTTAGTGTTTATCTTTCAGAAAAATTTGACATTCGAAATGTCGATTTTGGATCAATACTTTACACTGCGGATTATATCAATAGATGAACAGATAAAAAAAAAAACTAAAATTTTTATTAAAAATAAACACTTAAAAATGAAAAGAGTAAAAATATTCGTCTCTAGCGTGTTAACTGAAATAGAAAATTATTTGATAACTATGCTAACTATAAAGAGTCATGCAAATATAAAACGTGAATTTAAACTACAGTTAAGTTAATTAGTTAAATTTAATTATTGAAACTAAAATTTTAAAAAAATTAATTTTTGAACTTGTTAACGACCATCTTTGTCGGTACCTAAACTGTTAAAAGTTTGAAACTTAAAAAGAGTTTCTTTTTAAACAATTTGAATACAAAATATGTTAAACGAAAAGAGTTTTTTTTTTTTACATAATTTGTAATCCGTAATCAGTATTATGACGTATACATATTATATTTTTTTAAACTTAATATAAAAACAGAAAACTTTTTTCAAATCGTTCATTGTACATTGCCAAGAGTAATGTATGTTTATGCAAACGTAAAGATAACGGTAAAATAAATACTAATATATAAAATACAAATATATTTATATTTTTTTTTTTAATATTTCGAGAAGCTCCGAGAAAACTTGAAAACTTGACGAAATGACTGCGACAACGACAAAACTAGATATTTTAAAACATAATCATTTCAAAGAGACCGTATAATTCGTTTAATTTATAAATATTTGTGTGTGTGTGTGTATAGTAACAGAAATAAAAATGAGAAACTTATATTCACTCGTTACATCTGTTATTGTTACGCAGTTTCAATAAAAGACTTGGGAAATTTTATTCAAAATTTTTATTAATTTGTAATTAGTTTTTATCCCTTTGCTTTCTATACGTATAAAATATCTGTTTTATTCGGTTTGAACATGTTTTCGTTTGACCAAAAAACCACCGAGCTAAAGACTATAGAAATACAGCGACATGTCAACGAACAAAAAGCTATGGAAGCGCGATCTAGGGAAATTTACAGGATGTGTCAGAAGGCGGACAGAATGTCGTTGATCAGACAACAACAGTTGAAGACCCTAGACGAAGAAACGCGTACGAACGCGTTAAAGGTATATAATTTAAAATTATTGAAATTAAATATTGAAACTGAATTGAAAATATCGAGGCAAATATTATTCAGGAGGATACGCGAACGCATTACCCGTTTTCGAATGGGCGTCGAATTTATTACGTTGAATTATTTTCACATTTCGACAAAACGTCGTTAAACTAGTTAGAATTTTAATTATATTGATTATTGGTTTTATACAAATGACGTGTGATTTTTGTGTTTTGCGTTTTGCAAAACTATAAAAACATAAGGGAAACTAATGAAAAATATTACTGGAAAATTGAGGACACACCAGATAAATGTTGCCGGAGCCGATGCGATTTTCGGCACAGAAAGATTTTCTCATCAAAAGTACTCTCACGCCCAGGGGCGTTCTCAGTAGGCGGGAAACCGGGAAAATTCCCGGGGCCCTTCAAAAAGTGGAGGAGAACAATACAACAATAATAAGCAACATTAGTTTTTGCATGGTGGTACCAACACACAAATAATAAAAATATCAATACAGTTGTCGTTCTGATATCGTAATTTCTTATCAGGCTATAGCAACAATTCCCTATAGAGTTACACCCCCCTGGTGTCGCCGTATGTGCGACATGTAGGTAAACGACGGTTAACAAACCACAAGGAGAAATTGTTGGCCACCAAGACACCAATCCTTTCGTTTTGAGTTTCTTAATAATTGAACTTACCGTTTCTTTATCAATAGGATATTAAAATATTATTTTCATTCTGTACGCTGTACCTGTACTGTACAGTGAACCTACAAGAAAACACTCTTGGACTCTTGGTCTTGATAAATTTCGTGTCTTGATTTTTTTTTTTGTACAAATTTAAAAATTGTGTATCACAAGTTGTTTCGTCAACATACAATATGAGTGGCATTCGAAAGCCGCTTAGTGGTGCGGCAAAACGAAAATTAAGGAATCGGTCGCCAAAATTTCGTAAAGCATGGCTTATCTGTATATTATATAATCAATGATATTACATACCTACATTATTATGTCACTGAAGTACTGCAAATAACACAAATATACATAGTCTTCAACTTTCTATATGAACTGTATGTGTAGGTAGGGGGAAATCACCCAATATTGATTTTCAATTTAATGCAGGGTGACTAGGTGGGTATACACTTTCCTAGAGTAGGTATATATTATGAAACGTATTCATATTGTAAAAATTTTTAAGGGCCCATGACAAGCAAAATCCCGGTAGTAATTTTACTCTCAGAACGCCCCTGCTCACGCCTCGTAGAATTATCAGATTTCGATCATTCAATTATTTTTTTTTTATTGAAAGAATAATACTTTTACGTGTCACATTACACTGATTTTCAAAATTTTAATTCCAAAAGCTATAATATACTTGCGAATAATTCAAAATTGTGTATCTCCATTTTTATTTTTATGTATTTCCATGGCATTATTAAAATATTCATTCAAAAACCCGAGTACAATTCTACAGGTAAAAATACACAATTGACATCTGACAATTGCATTCCTCTAAAGCCATTTTGCCTATTCAAATGATGTGATTTCTGATGAAACTTTTATATTACACTCCTCAACAAACGGCTGGCTCCGAAACCTCAAACGTACCTTTCAAGTGTATCGTTATTAACTATAGACCTATGAATTACTATTGATTGTTAAAATTTCGAGTTCCATATAACTCATAATTAAATGCGTTTTTTTATAACATTTGCTATTGTCAAATAAAAAATTCGAAAATTTAATAAAAGCTTAATTATATCCTTCAACTATTGTAATAGTAGTATTTAACAAATATTATGAAGAATTTTTTATTATTATTATTATTATTTTAAAATTATTTATTATCTGTTTGAATTGTATTTATATTTTAAATATTTAACAAAAATTAAATCACATATTGTTCTATATAAAAATATTCGCAAAATCGTTTCACAGAATTTACGTTCCGGTAGTATAGTTTCACGTTCTGTTTGAACTATTATTATGTACCAAATATTATAAATTTATGCATTAAATAATTTAATATTTGTTCGATTATAATTTATTTTAAAAAGATTTTCTTATTTCATCTTTAATAGCATTAAATCTATTTAAAGCAATATTTAAGATTTTCCTACGTACGTTTGAAAATTCAGAGAAAAAATTTTGTAAAGTTTTTTTTTTTATACATAATTTATATGATGTGAACAATTTACTTAATTAATGTTTTTAAAATCAAATAAAACATAAAAAAATTGGGAGCCTTATTATAAATGTATAATTTGAAAAATTAACCTACTCTATTCTGCTTGGACAATTCAAAACACTTTCTTTTTCAACGTCGATCAAACATTATTTCAATTGAACTTAGAAAAACGACGTAAATCCTTTAGCTTAATATTCGGAGCTTTGGAAAATGATAAAAATAATCTCTTCGTTTATACGTTTTGCAATCCATGTAATAATAATCACCCGAACTGTAATCTGTTGTGGAACTCGACGGGACTCGCATGACGCGGGGTCCCGCGTTCGATAATACTAATGTGGATAGGCCAAAGAAGAGCGAGAGAGAAAAATCGAAGCTTTGGAACGAGAACAAAATCTCGCTCGTGTCATGAACGATTTGAAACGTCGGGAAATCGTCGAAATGAAAAACAAGTAATAGGATAATAGACGTCTTTGGATAAGATTTTACCGATGTAAGTAAACGTGTTTCGTTACTGATGCAGACAGTTACTCCAGAACAATTGTCACGAACTCCGGCACGTCGAGAAACAGTTGCGAACCGCGTACGCGCAAAAAGAACTGTTGTGTCAAATAAAAGAAAAGGAAGCGTTGAAAAAAGAGGAAGAAGTCAGAGAATATTATGACGATTTGAAAATAATCGAATGCGGCAAAAACGGCGTGGAAACGGAAACGGAACGACAAGCCCGAGTGAACGAGCTCAAGTCGGAGTATAGAATGGCGATAGAAGAGCAAATACAGGACGTGAAAGAGAGACGGCGGTTAGAAAAATTACCACTGCAAAACGGTTGTCCGATGGCTTTCGAACCGGATGAAAATCGTCGTAATCCAAAACATGATTTAAAAGTACGTGGTTGTGAAAAAGAAACGAAAGAACTTGAAATGATCCGAAACGAATTGAAGAATCGCGAACGCGAAGAAGCCGACAAAACGGATAAGTAAGTCGAGACAATTATTCTCTGATCCCGCAGTGATTAGATGGCATCTCGTTCATACGTTTGAATTATTAAAAATGCTTTGAATTATAAAACGGATAAAATGTATATCGGAGGATTTCAATTTCCAAAGGCACTCCTCAATAGATTTCAACGATAATCTGATCGAGAAATCCCGTTTTTCGAATTTCTCAGTGGCATTCTGTAAACTTTTGAATTTTAATTGGACTTCTTATCAAAATCAAAAGTTTTAGAGTCATTGCAGGGCGATATTACGTTCTCCCCGACCCGTTATCATTTTCAACTGTCCTTGCAATATCATCTCAATGTGCGTTTTTATGCACCTATAGGCGTATAAATGAGTATTTGACGGACGTAGAGAAACGAACGAAACGCCAAGAAGAAATTAAAAACAAAAAGAAAGAGGAAAAGGACAGGCTCTATAAATGTTTAGTTGATAATTTGTCATCGTTGAAAGTACAAACATATTAAATTACGGCGATAATCGCATTTAAGTAAAATACAGTGTTTTTTAACAAATTTTTTTTTATGCAGACTGACACGTTGGAAAAAGATGAAATGCGTATAGTAATAGTGCAAGAACAACAGCGAAACGCGGTTTTGTTGGCGGAAAGGAGGGAGGCGGAGTTGAAAAAATTGCGACACGACGAGATGTTAAAACAGAACGATAAGCAGTTAAAACTGAAGGAAGACTGTCGAAGAGCCGAGAAAGAAAAAGAACTCGCCGAAGTCGATAAGGTATATTAGCGTGTCGAGTTAAGCATCATCACATCTGATCTCGTCCGATAACCCGGCGTTACAGTTGTTGCAAAACTTCCGAGAGCTGAACGCGGCGACAGAGAAAAAAGACCGCGAGAGACGTCAGATGATGGCCGAGTACAGAGAGGAGCTAAAACGGACGATCGATCTGAAAAACGATCTGAGAATCCAACAAAGAACGAAGATGATGAACGAATCCGCGGAGACTGCTAATCTAGAAGGGATGAGGTAATACATTATTCCGTGTGGACAAGTCGTATTATTTGCTTTCTCACCTAACCTAACACAACCGTGTAGTCGTTCATTTTTGCTTATGTTGCGACTTCTGTATTGTCGTAGGTTGGCAGAAATCGAAAAAGAACAGAAAATGCTCGTAAAACCGCACGCGGAGACTCTCAAAGGATTCTTTCCGCTGCCGAGAAATTATAATTGTTCGAGAAAATCGTAACCGAAATTAATAATAAAAAATAAATAAAAATTGTTTTTTAAATAAATGTGACTTTTAACGTATCTTCGGATGGTTTTTAACTGTATTGGAAACGTCAAAAAATAACTGTAATTCTAAATTGTATTCAAACAATCAGGTATATTCGATTACACTATGTTATTATAATTGTGTTATATATTTATAACTAACGGGTATTATTAATTTATTATTAGTAATTGTGTTAATTTATTAACACAGAATTAAAAAAAAAAAATTATTAAACATCCTAAATACATATTGACGACTATTTGCATTGGATTAAATAATAATATAATATTATTATATTTGATATTCTTATTGCTGAATACTAGTAAAAAAAAAAAAAGTATTCAGGGAATACTATTTTCGCGAAATATTCGAATACATATTCTGAACGCTTTTTTTCGAAGTATTCCAAATACTTTGAAAGAGTGTTTTACCCAAGTCTGAGTCATTTTTTTGAATTTATTTTTCTACGCGTCAGTTTTTTCTCTTCTTCTGCGTGTCCAAAAAGCAATTCCGCGCTTCGCATTATTTTCATTGTTTTTTCTTTTCAAAAATGTATATATATTTTTTTTTATTTTAATTCCTCTATTTGATGAAAGGGGCCTCTGGGTGGGCCTACACACTCGAACACTGTTGCCGCCGACCCCTGCAGGTTTTTAGAATATCGCGAACGGTAGCCGCCGTCGAATCTTATACATCGACGATTGCGGCGCTTTCTTTGCAAGCAAACATCAGCAGCAGCAGCAGCAGCAGCAGCAGCAGCAGCGAACACCGCTACCATCGTACCACGCGGAGATCTCATGCAGTAGTAGGAGTAGAAGGTGCGGTGTGTACGGTCAACCGGATTCGCACAATGCCGCGCTGTAATAATAATAATCGAGTGTATATTATTATTATTATTATTATTTGTATACATATAGAGTTCGGTATTGTCGAAAGAGAGAATAAAAAAAAAAACCGCAAAAATATTATTATCGCGGCTACCGTGCGTATATTATAATATCGATTTGATCAAAATATACGTCCGACGACGATTATTACTTTATATAATGCGATGATGACGGACCGGACCACCCGCTCTCTCGACTCCATTGTGCAGTGTCCCTTTCCGCGAGCCGACATATTTTCAACGAATATTCCACTACACCGTGTACCATCACCGCCACCGGTATTTATAATAATACACGAGACCTCTGTGCACTCGTCTCGTTCAGTCAAAAAAAAAAGACCATCTTCTTCGTCATTGTTCCGCCGCTCCTTCTTTCGTATTTCGCGGCTCTTCCTGCACCACACAACAATCCGCGGACCAGGCGGTATCCTATATCTCGTCGTCTCCTTTAGTCCCTTTTTTTGTTAGTCCCTTTTAATACGACGTTATTCGATTAAAAAAGACCACAGTACGCGCGGACTTTTGCCGCGGCCCGTGCGTACAGCGGCGTAACCAGAATGTTTACATGTATTTCGTGGTCCAGTCAACGATTATTATCCCGCGTGTTTCTGAGATGAGGAACGAAACGACGAAGCTATTGACGCGAAACGTTTTTCATATTTTCAGTAGTTTCCTTATGCGCGTAAAACGACCGGAAAACTGAAAGGATAACTATTTTCTATTTAAAGAACGCTACGAAAAATAAATGTTCCTAGTGTATTGAAATTCACACCGAACGCTGTAACTTATACATATAGACGGGAAAAAAAATTGTTCAAAGGAATGTTCTACCAATTATGGGCTATTTATTATTAGAGCTATTTAACAGGGGTAATTTTCGGTCTGAAACAACGTACTATACTTCGACTATATTCATAAAAATCTCGACAATCCTGGGTCACGAGTTTTTTTTTCCTTATTACAATCACATATTTCCCACGAAGTGTGTATTACAACGAAGCTCCGCTCAGAATCGATTTATTGAATGCAATGATCTATCGTTGTTTTCAAATTCATGTAATAATATCTTATATCTTAGGTATCAATTTGTGTATTTCGTCATTGCCAAAACGTTTAAAAAAAATTCACTTACTTGCCCGACCTCGAATTGTTTAGTATTACGAATTTTTGCAAAAAAATATGTACCTATAATAAGTGGTAAACCGTAAACAATTTATTAAATACTCGTGTTATTCGCTTCAGATCGGTGTAAAAATCTGGAGTGAAAAAAATATTCTTATACTACCGAATGGAAATGACACGCGCATTCTACCGGTCCGTCCAGCTGTTCGTTTGGTACGGTCGTGAAACACGTTCATAGAGTGCGCTCTGGTATACTCGAAACGAATATTATTTTATACTTTTTTCGCGTGGAATTAAAAAAAATTTTTATTACTATTTTAACAGGATATTAACGTAGTAAGAAAAAAAAAACAAAATTTTTCTGGCACTTACAAATTTCAATTTATTTTTTGTAATATAATAAATATTTTTACATTATTTAATTACAATAATATTCGTATAAAAAAACGTAAAACGTACAACGCAAGCATATTTACATAATATATTTGTATAGGACGCGAATTAAAAATTAATTAATATTAAATACAATTAATATGGCGATAAAATAAAAAAAATATATATATATATCAAATTTATGTACTTGTTAGTCATTCTGCAGTTGTACGTTCTCGAGACATAATAATATATATAGTTGCAGGAGTAACGAGAATATTTTTTTTTGTCGAATGGTGTTTATTAATTTGTTTTTTTCAATATGCATATGACAATCAAATATATATAATACGTATGTATCACGGCGGTTACATTTTATTCGATTTTAAATAAACTTTTTTTTTTTTTTTTAGAATATAATGCGAATTTTTTCAAACAAAACTACTTACGACTTTTAAACGTTCCGATGTGTAAGTGCAATCCAAATTTCAAATGTATATTAAAAAAAAAACGTGTTTCGACTAATATATCGTTATATAGATAAGAATTACATCGTGAAATCGATTGTTTCAGACACTTTTCCCTATAGGCACGAGCCCGTAGTAATGCGTATAGAGACGTAATAAACGAAAATGTGTATAAAAATTATTAAATTAAATATGTTTGTATACGTACGTGTATACATAATATGTTGTCATGAGCATGATGTACTCCTAAGTAATTTAAATATAATGAGAAAACATCGCAGGCACTTATACTTCCGTCGTCGGTGAGTTGTTCGCGTATGAATCACTATTACTTAGATACGTGAGAATTTTCTTATATGACATATTATGTGTATATATTTTTTTTCCTGAGAAACGGTGAAAGGAACGTTTATTTGACTGAGTAGACTTGCAGAAGAAAAAAAACCAAATGAATTTTTTTTTTTTTATACACATTGGATGCCGCTTATTAGACTCGAAATCGCCTGAAACGGTCCGGACGCACTCATTAAAAAAAAAAAAATTCGCTAATAAAACTCATCACTTCGGTTATGAGACTCGAATTTCATAAGAAAAGTGATAGAAAATAGACTTTTTTGGTCAAATTTAGAAATAATTTGGTTTTATAAAGTTCTTTGTGCCGGTTAGGTTACTTGTTACTGTCTCAAATGTAATATGTATGTGTATGTACAACAAATTTTATCGCAATTATCGTTATTGTATAGTGTACAATAAATTGTAAAATAATAATAAAAAAAAAAACTGAAATCACAATTTAAAAAACAGATTTTATACAAAAATTCATTAAATCCAATTTGTATTTTAATAATTTCCCGGATTGATGTATTATTTTATCGGGCGCGATACGATTGCGCGCGGTATAGCAGAATAACAAAGAACACGATTTTGACCCGTCAAAGGCGTACGATTGTGCGTGAAATGGGATGCGACGTTGCCAAGTTTATTATTATAAATATTATAACAATGTTTCAATTTTTAAATGGTAAATTTATAATTAGAAAAAAATCTTTATATACATAATATGTATTATATAAATTAAATTAAATTAAAAAAGTGGATAAAAAAAAATTTTCTTTACAAGAGAGTGAGTAAAAAATATAAAATGTTAAAATATAATTAAAAATTACGGACACTATAACTGAGAACAAACTGCACGACTGACAGAAAGTATATCGTATATATATATGTACATCAGGGCCGTAGACACGGGGGGTTAGGGGGTTCAACCCCCCTTGAACATCGGATACTGGATGAATTATCTAAGAAACCGAGACAAATTGATATATTGTTATAAATTAATTATAGTATATAAAAATAATATAAATCATTCACACTTTCTTGATGTTTACCTCTGCAATATTATAACTAACGATGACCTCACATAGGCCATATTAAATTTCTATCTATAGCACTGAACCCCCCCCCCATATAAAAATCCTATCTACAGCACTGATGTACATTGTACATCATGCACGACTATATAGTATATTCGTACCTATATGATGGGAATTTTCAAAAAAGATAATTCTGATTCAATATAAAAGTTTACTGTCGGCAAAGCCGCGGGGATGGCAACGTTGCATAGAAATACAAATTATGAATCGCGCGCAATCCGTACATCTGAAAAGGTACCACCGATAGGGAGCGCGCGCAATCGTACTCCGCCGATTTTATCACGCCTATTACTATACATGTTCACGCCCCAACTTATATTATTGTGGTTTTTGTCATTTCGTCAGGAACTGTCTACACATTACATATTATTAAAATCCGATTTAGATATTTATATACTATTATTTTGAGATTTATACCGAATAAATCGAATGTCCTTATTTCGATTTTTTAGTGCGACGGGGTCGTCGCCACATATACGCAATCGCGCGTATTTATAACATATTTTTTTTTTGTTCACTGTGTACGCTTGTGTTAAAGACTGGTTAGCGTGAAAATTATTTAAAAAAAAACCTGTTGTTTTACACGGACTTTATACAAACGTATAATCCTATTGATTATATTAATAAATTATCGTATATTTTCGATAAGAACTCGCGTAGTAATAAAATACGATATTTATGACATTTATATTCAGTGAATACTGTTCGCTGCCAACGCGATCCGAACCGAATTTCGCAAAGTAATATACACTTTATTATTTGGCCACATCTATTATACCTGTGGCTCGGGATTACGTTAAAAAGTGACGTAATTTATTGACTAGTTCACTCGAGGCTTTGGTACTGTTTGGTTTTTAAATTATCTACTAAGTCGTGTCAAGTTAATGTGAACTGACAGTAAAATATGTAAAAAGCGTCAGTTAACACACCTGCACTATACTGACAGAAAATAAAAATACAATTTTTTTTTTTTTTGTATTCATTTCAAAATTTCCGTTTTATATTTTTATTCTAACCCTTCAAATGTATCGTTTTTTTTATTATTATTATTATGTACATATATATAAATAATATATAATATTATAAAACAATAACCGGGAAACAATGAGAATATTAGCCGGAACACCGTGTAAAAATTACACGTACACGACAACACTGCAACGCTGCAACGTTACACGATTTAATTACAAGCATTTTGGAAAGTCTGTGAATGAAATTCGACTAATCCGTAAAATGTGTTACACATAACATTTGTGTTGTTGAGAACGGAGAAAAAAAAAGCGGATTTATTTATATATTATAAGTGTATATATATAAAATACACTTTCAAAACGTATAACATATGTAATATATATGTTATATACGTAGGTATTTTAATGTATTACATATGAAATCCGAATGTTTATAACACGTGTAATAGAAATAACAACTCCGCGACGAAATTGTGATGACGAAAAGAAATGTATATGTACATTATGTTATCTAAAAAAAACGTACAAATATTATATACGAAATATGTCGAAAGTCGTTATTTACTCATCGGACAGAGCCGTATAAGATTCGTAAATAATATTACCTATATATTTTACATAGACTAGTTCAAGAGCAATCGATTTCTATAAATTTTCATTCGTATATAACTTTCAAAACGTATAACATATGTAATATATATTTATTTGTATTTTTTTATTTCAGTGTATAGAAATTTTTGCATGTTATCTAAAAAAACGTACAAATATTATATACGAAATATGTCGAAAGTCGTTATTTACTCATCGGACAGAGCCGTATAAGATTCGTAAATAATATTACCTATATATTTTACATAGACTAGTTCAAGAGCAATCGATTTCTATAAATTTTCATTCGTATATAATTCGCACTTTTTTTTTTGTTTTTTATTTCAGTGTATTTTTTTGCAGTTCCACGTGTCGTTCATTATAATATTACGTCAAAGGGGAAAAATAAAGAAAATTGTGTGTCATCTCTCTGCAGCGTAGTGGCGGTTATATATGATGTTGAAAGGGGGGGGGGCGAAAATGGAGCCAACCCCATCCGCCAATGAAATATCCACATCGACGAGTAATAACCATTAAAGTTAGGTTAAGTTATTATTTTTTGAAAAAAAATTTAGTGTAAGTACTTTTTTTGGAAAAAAATGTAGCTAAAATTTTTTTTTTTTGGAAAAAATGTTAGGTTAAGTTAAGTTTAAGTTAGGTTAAGTAAGGTTTAAGTTAGGTTAAGTTAGGTCACATGTTTACACGGTTTACACGTTTACTCGTTTACACTGTATACGACCGACAGAGTTTGTCGTCAGTTAAGCAATAAATGCCCGATCACGATCGATGATCAGCGCCACGCTGTCAGCGCGTACCGGACGCGCTGATCATTGGTCGAGCACTAATTTCAGCCATATACCTACATGATATTCAAAGGGGGGGGGCGAATATGGAGCATAACCATAACAAAATTAGACCAACGTACATGACACAAGTCGGTGCTGTTAGGTCAGAGATATACTAAATTTAAAAATATTAAATTCCATGAGAGGGGGGACGATCCACCTATCGCTCCCTTACAACCACCACTGTCTCTTTGTATTCACTATAGGCAAAAAAAAAAAAATGTAAATAACGTTACGCGTGGTGCAGTGTAGTAGAACTTTGTGAACAAAATTTGAAAAAATATTAAATAT
This sequence comes from Slavum lentiscoides, assembly GCA_032441835.1. Lineage (NCBI taxonomy): Eukaryota > Metazoa > Arthropoda > Insecta > Hemiptera > Aphididae > Slavum > Slavum lentiscoides. Next base: position 976,749 of record CM063716.1, read on the forward strand.
TTCCGTCATGAACTCGAAACACAAAACGTTTCTTTATATTATATTTAATTTTTCAATTTTTTTTTCATAATCCATACATATTACATACGCGTATGTATTTATATTCGAAATTCATTAAATCGTTACGTCATTATATATTATATTGAAAATATAAATTATTTAAAAAAATAAATAAATAAATGATGATGGTGCAATGACAATATATATATATATATATATAGGTATATATTTTACGCTATTTCACAATCATAAATGTATATATGAATGTTGGGACTATCATTTAAATATATTACTTTTACTTAGTGTCAATATCTTCGACCGCTGTATGATTTTATTTTTGTTTAATATTATAATCTTATCCTAATAATCCTAAATGTTGTTGTTGTTTTTCACGTTATTTATGTCGTACATAATAAATATTAAACATACACCGAACGTATGTGTGTGGATGGTTTTAAGTTAATAACATTAATTGTTTTATTATTTTCACCGATAAAACGCATATAATATATTATACGAGTATATACGAGTAATAACAAGATAATAAAATCGAAAATAACGTAAAAACTTAAATAAACAACTTTAATGAAACATATTAATAATATATACTCGGGAATAGGCTTAAATACATCAACTCGAATAACTTGATTTTTTTTTTTTTCTGAAATTATTTACCTTTATTTTTATAATTTATATCAACGACCTTGAATTGAAAGTTAACTGAAACGTGTGAGTCGAGTAATGTATGTTATTTCGATTATCGTATGGATTTTTTTTTTTTGCATCTTAAATAGTCCTTCGATTCATTTTTTTTTTTGATTGAATTCGATACATTCTCTATGATTCCCTGTATATACAATCACAACACTTAACGTTTTGACCTTATCCTAAATCGAATTTTTTTTTATCGGATATTTTTCGAATTTTTTATTATTATATAATAATATAATACGTATATAGGTACTATAAAATACAATTTATATTACCATAAAATGCATTTTGATGGATTTTTTTGAAAAGTCTATATTTAACACGGAGTTTGGATAAAATTCAGACCCCGTGATTTGTCTGGAAATGCGAAAAATAAAAAATAAAGATAATAGGAAATGATACGTATTGAAATAAATTCAAAATGAGTTCGTTGATTTTTTTTTACAATACAAATGTTCATGTCCATCTCAATGTACAAAATTTTTGCAATAACACGTTTTGTATGGTTACCCTTTACTATTACTTTTTACAATGATCTGTAAAATACGTAAAGCAAATGTCATAGTATTCAGTGGCTTTATTGTCAATTTTTACCCCGAAAATTTTTCTGGGAGAAAAAAATAAGTATTATTTTGTTCACCCAGGTAATAATATGTGAACAGTAAAATATATTATCGAATGTTCTAAAACAAAGAAATAATATAAGTTTATATAAGGTGGAAACACGTTTTATTTCCTTTAAATAATTGTATGCCTTAGTAAAAATTAATATGAAACAGATTCAGCGTTCCAAAAAGCACAAAATCTTATAGCTATACGAAAAAAGAAATAAAATTGAAAATTGGTTTTCCAAAATTTTCCAGAAAAAGAATTGTTTCGCTGGCTGGAAGATTCGAATCAATTCTTCGCGCGTACAATAATGTGTATGTGAATACAAAATCAACATGTTTTGTAACGTATTGTACAAGACAAATTTTTAAAGAAAACGATTCTATTACTATACGAGCTATGTGAAGGACGTATCAGCGAAAAACAGTAAAACAATTCAAAAATTGATGCGAAACTTACTGAATTAATTGTCGAAGAAATGAATATTTCAAAACGGTCTGTGTAGTTAGAAAAATGTATTTCTAAGGCATACGATTTTCTTCCAACCCTCCACCGTGTTGGTTTCGATTTTGATGAATGCATTACGCCCTCTAGTTTTTTATTTACTCTCAGTTACAGTCGGGTTTTCTCTGTATTATATAAATTTCCAGCGATACAGTATTTCGTTTTGGGTTTTGAAATTTCGTGTGAAAAACCTCGTAAAAGCTCTAAAAAAAAAAAAAATCCTACGACTTACCGTACACGAGTGCGTGTGAAATAACATAGTAAACGTGTACGTAACGTAAACGCGTCGTATTATATAAACGGTCCAGATAGAAACGGCGGAGCACAGCGCCGAGGCTAACATACGTCGTAGTTGCCATCTGAAGTCGCCCACGAGGAGAGACGTTAACGTAAAACGAAAATGAAAAACACCCAAATCGACTGGAAATAAACTAAAATTTTTTTTTTTAATTTTATAAAAATTTACAATTGTTCGCGGCTTTCTCCTCGCCACCGCCACAACACTTTAAAAACAGCAGCGCGGTATATCGCGTTCTCAAACGCGCCGCGATCGTGTAGTAATAATATCTTCTTAACGACTATAACCATACGTATTACATATAATAATAATAATTGTACATTGTTTTCGTTTTTAAGGAAATAATTTTTTAATTAATACGACGCGGTGTAGAAAATATAATACGCGTATATCGTTGTGGTTTTAGTGTAATGGATGCGGAAAAAGCGTCGGGGATTCGCGCCGAATTTATATAAATAATACTATACTCGTATAATATGAGAACCGGAATGGATTTTATTTTTTTTTTGCCTTTTTTTCCCCGACTATTATTACGTTTGCGCGTATAAACTCTTAATTTTTTTTCGCATCCGTAACACCTGCGTGATCGTCCGTCTTTCAATGCAATGGAGTAATTTTAAACTACACGAAAAGGATTGTCAGGGAGCAGGGGCGTAATTAGAAATGAGGGGGGAGCGATAAATTTTAAAACGGGTATAGCTGTTCGTAATCACATTTCTATGAAAAAAATTACCAAGTCAACGATAAAATAAAGGCGTTTCTATTAATCGAAATATTTGATTCAATAATATTTTGTTAACTTAAAAAATTATTTTACGTGTTGCATTAATATTTTAAATATTACAATAGCTGTAGATTTAGCCTTGGATTTTTGTTGGCGTAAACATCACGAATCACCAGGATTCGTAATAAATGTTGAGGAATGCGAAAACGTTCAGTCGCGGTCTTCTCCCACTGTTGAACTTTACTAGGCTTTAATTCATTTTAGTGATGAGAACAACCTATCAGGCGTATATAAGTATACAGTTACAGAAACTGCAGCAAATATTATTAATTATCTTTTAATGTTTGGAGAGGAGTTTATAAGTGGAGAAGACAATGTTTCTTAGGCGGACGATGGCAGTTCATTAACACTGCAGGTTTTTCTTTCCACAATATATTTCACGTTTTCAATTCTCTTTGACGTATGAACGTAAAAAGTCTTATAATATACGTCTGTGCTCGATAATGATAGACGTAAAACACCAAAAGAACATGCGACAAGAACGCTTTTTGATGATTACAAGTTGTAATCGGTACTAAATTGATAAACATTGATTCTGTAATATACAAATGTAGCAAATGGGGGGCACGAGCTCCCTGTACCCACGAGTACCTTAAACACATCACTAGTAGTGAGTCGTTATTGTGTACTGATGATGGGAACATAGTTATCGAAATACGTATATACTACCTACTGAATAAAAAGTGATATATGTATATTTTTTGTGGAATAGAGTTTATTCATTTTATTAAAAAAAAAAAAACTAGTAGGGAGTCTTAATTGTAGAGCTCGGAATTATCGCATATACTTCCGCCTTCAAAACCGAGAGCGGAAAAAAAAGGAAGACGTATACGTGATAGTCGGGGTGTCTTTTAATCGCGGGCGTATTATAATGCGAACGAGAAGTCACGAACGAAAACGGCGAGGTCTAATATTATGGTCGACTTTGTTTATTTTTTTGGCGAAAATCGATTAACATAATATTATAAAACAGCCGTTTGTAATATACTGCAGGCCACGTCATCGGAGGAGAAGAACCGCGCGTAGGAGTGCTATTTAAACACTATATAACATTACAATATATAATTTTCGGTACACAACCCGAATCATAATATAGAAACATAATAAGTGCGTGGGCCGAGACTTAAGGTCTGCAAACGGACAACACGATCGTTATTGGTGTGTCCGTATTATAATAATAAAATTAATATTGTTTCCACACGAATCGTGACCATAAACTAGTAGATATAGCCGCAGACGTGATCACGCAATATGATATATTCGTCCCCAAGTAGCATTCGTCTGCACTTGAAGAGGGTGGATTAGTAAGTGAAATCATTTGAACACAACGAGTTCGATCCTAGAAACAGGGCGATGCTCGTTTTCATCAAAATTGAAATATTCAAAAAATATTTTTGGAAACCCTGTCGCAGTGTTTTGCATGGTTTCGTGAATTTACAGACCGTAGCCGTGTAAGATATGCAGGCCTAAACTGGAACCAATTAGGTTGTTTTGTTCATTAATAATTGTCTCGAATTAAACATATACGTTTAATCTATGGTAAATGTGTATACATGTTGAATATATATTCAATCAGTGAAAACACCGTTTTAGTACATTTTGAGCAAACTGCAACGGGACCGAACAACATTTTCCATTAGAGTAAACTGGTTAGATATTAATTGTAATAAAGTGTAAAGGGTGCAAATGGAGCGTACACATAACATAATCGGACTAACTTACGTGACACAAGTCGGTGCTGTTAAGTCAGAGATATACTAAATTTAAAAATTTCAAATCCCATAGTGGCGGGCGATCCACCTGTCGCCCCGCCCCCTTATAACCGCCACTGCGTCACGTAATCTTAAGACATTAGTATTCAATGGTTAATTGTTTAAAATATTCAGCAGAAACATGATGATTCCGTGTTCTTTAGTATGCATCGGCCAAATCGAATGTCTCTCGAAACGATATTGTATATCGCGTGACAACTGATTATGATATATTAAATACAATTTAATAAGGACTGTCGCAGGTTTTTTCATCTCAAAAGAACGTTTCTCTGCGCGAATACCTCGTGTGCAAGACGGTTTATGTGCGGTATAAAAAAAGTGTATTATCATTTATCGAGGTTAAGTGCGTATATAACGAAACGTTCCACTTTGGTGGTAAAGGGCAGTGAAACTGCAGTTATTATATTGTCGATGATCGTTTTTCTCTCTTGTAAAACGGACACGCGAAACGTTCGTAAAATAAATTCAGACGGCGTATAGGTAGGAGCGGTCGCTTGGATGTTCATTAGCTGCCGAACCGATAGTCTTAATTGTTTTTTTTTACTTTTGTCTATTTCTCGTATATAACACTCGTATACAATGCGTATTAATCATTCAATCGTAAATGCGTTCTAACGTCGGACGTCACAATTTCTCGAGGAGAGTAGTGGGTATGACTATAATATATTGTGTTATGCGTACGAAACAATACGGCCTTACACTCGAGGAATTATAACGAGTAATAATTTCGCAGGATACGTCTTGGAGAATCGTACGTAACGATAAGCAATACGATGATATATTATACTCGCGATTATAAGGTTTTTCGGGTCGAATTACTCATCCTAGAAGAGCAAAAAAAAACCAGAAAGAAACATAGTGAAATTTCAATATCGCGTATTATATATCTGCAGAATTTCGTGCGTTACAATACTTTGTGGTTGGGAATGCGGATCGTATGTTCTTACAATTTATACAACATTTTTAAACGTTTATTATTCCACGTTTTGCCATTAATTGCAAACATATTTTACGATTTCACCATACACATTTTGAATGTCGGTGACTTCGATCCGTCAGTATATTTTTAAATATTCCAATACATTTTCTATGTGGTACGAGATATATAATATTTTCTATAATCAAATTCGTATTTTTCAAACATCCTGTGTTTTGTCGCAGTATATTTTTTGTGTAAAATAAAAAAAAAAAACGAAAATAATATTATGTCCCGAATTATAATAGAGTACCTATATAATTTTGAAACTGGTCGAAAAATCTAAGAATATAAGTGCAAACATATTAGACCAACAGTATGTGTAATGGATATGGCCCATACATGAAAGACGATTTACAATATTTTATTATCACTACTCCTTCGGAAGTCGATAGTCAAATTTTAGAAAACGCTTTTTTCTTTTTTTTTCACGTTTTATTTATCGAATGGCTTTGTAGACAACGCGAAAAAGCGATAGATGTTAAAGATTACAATAAGATATTAATAAAATGAACAAATACAAATGGAAATAAATATCAGACATTTTAGTATTTCATAAAAACATCCTGTAGAAATATAAAATACATAGTTTTTGAACGATTTGGTGAAGTCGGTAATGGTAATAGTGTTTAGATATATTGGCACTCAATTTGGTCAGCTATACCTATTCTTCTGCAGCCTCGCTATAGAAATTTCATTCCAGCTTGATTCTTCAACAACGGTTTTAGCTGTCTGAGCAGCGCGTCCACAGTCACATGGTGGTGACGAGTCTCTTGGTCCCCGTGTACAGAGCATTTTCCTCGTCCCTTATTCGACGTCGAATAAATATTTAAAACATATTTTTTGGAAAAGTATTAAAATACGTTTGTTGAATACAGATTGTAAATACTATTCGTTTTTTCGTCAAATACAAAAAAAACACACAAATATTTATTGACGCGTGGCCGTGCAAAACAAATTGTATACAAACTCGTAAATATAAGTAGGTTTTCAGCAGGATCACGCATTTAAAAAAAATTTTTTTCACTATTCCGATTGTTCGTTTCGTTCTCTAGGTTAATCGATGCAGAGACCGTGTCGCGCGGCGATATTATTCTTTGAGTATAACACAATAATATACTGTCATGCGTCGTGTCTGTTCTTTTTTTCAGACAATATATGTGTGTGTGTGTAAAAAAATTCTACTTTCGATCAATTTCATTGAATAAAATAGAGATTTATTTTGTTGGTTATTTGCGCAATTTGGAAGGGGCTGAGGGGAGTTAAGTCACTCCAAAATAAATCATAACCCCTCAAATGGTTTGTATTTAATATAGTTATTAGTGTTGAATTGTTCAAACGAAAAAAATTAAATTTTTGATTTGACCAAACACGATTCCATTTGGAAATGGAAAAATTTAATTTTTTTGTCGTTGTTAAGATTTCGTTACAATTCGAATTACGCATTTTGTTTTGGACGTTGGTAATCATGCATATTCTAGAAAACTCCATTTGATTTTCCCAACGGAGCCTTCTAGAATATTCTCGAAGGAAGTTATTCATTAATGTCGCGTTGCGGGCGTAGAACCTTCTCGAACGTTACCCCACCACGCCGCCATCTGCTTGATGCTACAGCAATTAGAATGTAAATCAGTCACCAGTCACTACACAAGCAGCGTTGTTTTGTTTAACTTAAATACCCGTGATGATAATTTAATAAGTATATTTTGTTACAAAGTTAAAATTTTTTCAGCGCTTTTTTTTCCTGGCCCTGAATTGAATTGGCTGGTGGGTGACATAGGTATTGTAATTTGACCAGATCATTAGAAAACGAATTCGATGCCACTGCGTAGTCCCACATGCTATAAATATAAAAAATTTTAAACTCAAATTGCGCCTATGGTTATACAAGTTTGTATAAAACATAAAATTAGTAGTTAAAAAAAAAAAAATTACATTCCGTATACCCAATCAACAAAAAAAATTTAAAAATAGTGTAAAATTATGTACCTGACTTGGAGTAAAACGATACGCACACTACCGTAGATATTTATATAAATTTATTAATTTAAATTTCGATTGAAATTTAATATTCGCCATGAATTGATAAAATAATTAAATAAATACGCTGTCAAATGATTGGGGCCAAAATGGTTTTTGTTTCGTAATACGTATTCGTTTTATAAACGCAATTTCTTAATTTCTATTTTCGATATCAACAAACGGTTTTGGTGTATTATCCAAATGTAGATTAAATACGTAGATTATTCACTGCGTTATTATGACCCCGAATATATGATTTTTTTTAAAAGAGTATTCAATTATATTTTCTTGATATCTCGTCGACGTTTTTCTGTAATAAAATTTGTATATTAGTCTACTTGTACCGACTTAAAAAAAAAACAGATCAATTAACGTGTTGCCAATAGGTTTAAATTACCATTTTTACAAATATTATATTTGCAGGAAGATTAAAAATAATATTTTGCCTTCTATTGAAATCGGACAATTTGATAGGACGAAAAGATAATTTTCGTCTCCGAGTGTTCGCGTATGAAAAAAAATACGTAACAGATCGACCGAAAATGATACAGTAAATGAATTCCAAATTAATAAACATGAGTGATCGATCTACAATTTTTTTTAGTTCTGTTCATTCGAAATAAAAATATTAACGCCCACAACTATAATAATCGTGGTGTAGGTACTCTCTATTTTTCTTTTTTTTTTTTTTTAATATAAAAAACTACGATTTAAAACAATTTTTTTTTTTTAAATTAATTATTATACACTTTTCATAATTCGTACAGAAATAGGACATTAATAATATGATATGTCAGTAATGTAATTAAAAATATTGTTCTCAGGTTGTTTACGCGTTTAAACAGATTCTACTCGTATATACATATAAGTATATAAGCTATACAAACCGGGTCACAATACGCGTAAAACGCTACGCACTGCAGGCATATAATTCGTAAAATATAATCGCGTGTATTTTTTTTTTTGTGCGGGCCTGGTTAAAGAGTATAGCTACTGTTTTACAAAAAAAAAATTGTAAATTAATAATTTCACTTCTCCTTATTAAAAACAAAAAATGTATATAAACGCGTAATGAAATTATGTTTTTTTTTTAAACGAATGCGCGCGAAACACTTTATATAATCACGTACGAACAAACTGTTGAAGTGCACATTGTACATACAATAATTTTATTGTGTTTTATTTCATTCTTTTTTTTTTTTTTATAATTATACATTTCTTAAGGCGTTTTTTTTAGTTTTTACATCGCACGCTTTAAAAAAAAAAGTTATACGGTAAACGATTTTTATTAAAAAAAAAAAATGTTCTTCAAATACGTCTAAGCTTTTGTTTTTCACATTTCAAATGTGTAACAATTGTATGATCTTATGTATGAAACGCAGTCGTGTTAAAAAATTCACTTCGTTTTTTTTTTTAAACTACAAGGAAAACGAAACAAGTAGAATTTATTTATTTTTTTTAATTCGATAAATATTCGTACAGAATTTTCCGGCTCTTAAATATATACGAATCGGTCATTTCAAAAACAACACAAGTCATCAAATTGAAATTTTATACAAATCACAAATAACTTCATAACTCCAGAAATTTAACTTTTTTTGCACTTTTACCTCTTTACACATTTATTTTTAAGGTTTATTACATTCATAATTTGTGGTTTTAAATTGTCTATCTTTGACTTTAGTTCACTAAAATAATGTAAAACTTATTTGACTTACGTTGTTTTTGAAATGACCGAATCATATATATATACAAATCTTTTAAGAATATATCGAAACAAAAAAAAAAAAAATTATAACGACCGAATGGAAATTCTCGCTTATCGTTCCGTTTCTTTCTTTTCAGGTTATTTAAGTTTTTTTTTTTTTTTGTATCACGTCCTCCGGCGGCAACAACGGACACGGCGCGCGAAGCCGATTCGTGCTCCGCACTCGTATATTATTATATTACATATATTATTATTGTACAGGACGTAGACGAATCATCATTCGTATGTATATATTGGTCTCCGGAACCAAGGTCACAGTGTCTTCGCTCTCAAGGTTAATGTCGACGAAAACATAAAAAAAAAAAAAATACCGACTAAGTATATATATATATATATATTTCTTTTATAAGATACGCGTATACAGTGGTAGAAAAAATAATAATAATAATAATACGAGACTATACGGTATAGTCGCAGCTGAATTATGCTCTTATTTTCTTTTCGACTCCCGCCTGCAGCAGTGGTTATTTCGTTTTCGTTTTTTTTTTTTTTAAATACACACCACCAAAGTCGAAATATATTATATTTTTAAAAATATTTTGTCGTTATTTTTTTTTTTTTTGTTTTCGTTCGACCGAGAATAAATCCGTCAATAGTAAAACCACAGTACAGATGGAAACGGAACGGACACTTCCGATGTAAACAAAAAGAGTGACGGCGGCCATTTTTCCGTTTGCTTTTCTTATCTGTTTTAGTATTATCGATTCAAAATATTGATATTACACCGTGAACGATGGCATATTAACGAAATAAAACCCACGAATGAATCGGGTCCTCAGATCGGTCCTGGTCAGTGTTGTATAAAAATAAATATTAATTTATCTAGATAAAGATAAAAGATGTTAGACAATAAAATTATCTAGATTAAGATAGAAGATAATTAAAATTGTAATTATCTAGATAAAGATAAATAATTAATTACAATTTATTTAGATAAAAAAAAAGATAATTTTTTTTTTACTACATAAGTATTATAAAATTTCTAATTGATTATAAACACACGTTTACGGAGCGTCCTAACTGAACGGGAATTTGCAAATGGATGGCGGGTGGGTGGGTGACGCCATAAAATTAAAAATAGGTTTTATTAATGGAAAGTCCTGTTTGAACGGTAATCAGACGGGCGGGCGATAATAAAATTGTCGCCGCGTAGAAACAAATTCGTTTGTTTGTCTGACCCGGGCGACGATTATTACGTAGAACTATTTTCTGTATAGCATTGAATAAATATACATATATTTAATCAATGTGTATAGTGTAGACTGTAGACTATTATTGAAAACATTCGCGTTTCCGATCGTAGTCCACGGGTAGCTCGGACACTCGCTTGCTCCCATGGAATATTGCGTCGCCCGCCCGTTTGATAAATTCAACATTGTGACACAGAAAAAAAGATTATTTAGGATTTCTGTAGTTGAATTTATTTAGGATAGAAAATTGAAAAAAAAATGTAACCGAGAAACTCGAATTTTTGTGGGTATTGGATAAAAAATAAGCGCTTATTAAATTTATTTTATCTAGATAAATTTATCTAGATGACTTACATATTAATCTAAGATAATGACTCAGATAGCTCATTTTGAATTCATCTATAGAAGATAAAAGATAAAAAAAAAATTATCTAGATAATTTATCTAGATAAATCTATCTAGATAATATACAACACTGGTCCTGGTATATTTCTGATGACAATATAATGTTGCGCGTTATTTTACGGAAAGTATAAATGCGGAATTATATTATGTTCCGTGACATTTGTGATATCATTGTGTTATCAGTGTATTGTTATTACATTAAACTCATCCTAACAAGTCTAAGAGAGATGCGTCACGAGCTCCTGTCGGAACTTAAACTATAAAAACATCCATTGATTTGTTACGAAAAACCACTTAAAGTTACTAAAGTGTGCATGTTTGGTCTGTTTGATAATAATACACTGATAACACTGACACCATCACAAACGGACCAATCAGAAGACCGGATTCAACTTTAAAATTTAATCGATGACACGTCATGTCGACTTCTAGAGGTTTTCCAATGAAACGTACTTGGACGTCTGACCAAAAAAAAATTGTATTATTTTACTTTTAGTTTATCGAAAACGGTCACACCGGATGGCAAACGAGAAGACGGCTGCCGCGTTTTTGTGTGATAATAGTATCTTTACCGTGTTAATTTTTATCAGTGTCTGGTAAAACTTTACTGAATTGATTTTCAAAGAACGTTTTACCGGCTGTTCCTATATATCGTTTCACTGTCTGACCAGTGGCGTAACAATGGTTGTCGAAACGCGCCTCCTTAGCCTTCTTCTAAATGTTTCTGAAATTCTACCAGAGTGCTCCTATTCTTATATACCCGGTCTCCGGTTGCAAATCGCATCCTATTAGTTGGTGCTTTATAGAGAGGTCATTTTTCGATTTTCTCAATACTTTTTTTAAAGCGTCGAAAAAAAAAAACTATACTGAAAAATTACATAAAAACGGTAACAACGCGATTTCGTCAAAATCGATTATCCTTCTTTCCATACGTAATTTTCAAACCTATTGTCATAGAAACTTGAAATATACATTAAATACCCAACTTTACACTATATTAACGAAAAAATGTCGGGCTATTTTGCAGCAATTATATTGAATCTGAGGTATTAAATTAATAACAAAGAGGTAATTTTTGATTTTATAAGGCTTAAAAACTTAATGTCAGACCTACGCAATTACTTTAATAATTGTATTCGAAAAAAAATCTTGGAAATCATTAGTTTCAATTTTTTTTGTTTTTTATAATAATATTCGTACGCGTGAGTCAGGCAGAGTATATATAAGAGCGTTTTTATTTCGAAACACCGTTTCAATTCGTTTTTAAACGAAAAACTTGTGATACACGAGACGTTTTATAACGCGTTACAATCGGTCCCCGAGCAGCCGATTTGTAAAAAAATAAACTCCACACGACAGAAACGTCCACATCTTGAAAACTATATAGGAAGAACGGACGAGTCGGTTGAGTCCAAGAGAATCTCTACTCGGATTCCTCGAGAGACGTTCCTTTCAAATTCAAAAACCCGTGTTTAGTTTCTTTCACAATCACACACATTTTTTAAAAATAAATCACACGACGAAACATTCGAATTTAATGGAATGGTTTTTTTTCCACACTCAGGCCTGTCGCGAATTGAAAATGATTAAACCTTAACACTTTATACTTGTTGACTCGGATGATTTAAACGTTTGAACGATATGACACATCTACACTCGTATTATGATATTCATGCGGTGTGAAACCGGATCAGCACTGCTGGTGATGTATATAATATTATAATGTGTATTACGCACGTGCACACATATTTATCATATTTTTCCGTACAATTAGATATTTAACCAGCTGAAATTTTAGACACGGAGCGAAGCGAAAAATGTTTTTATTTCGTCTGGAATGAGTGTTTCGTTGAGCTTTATACGCGTTGTTTTCCAGAAGTGAATCGAATCTAATCGGTCACTTATCCGACACTTTTTCCCATTTTCTCAATTATTGTTTAGTTTTTTTTTTAAAACTGATTATACGTTTCGGATATAAAAGTATAAACGCATATCTCATTAAAATACAATAAAAATATCTTTTTTTAAAATTGGAGAGTACATCATAGTTATATTTTTATGAAATTACGGAAGTTTCTTTTGTATACGCGCGGACAAAAACCGTATAAAAACGTTCTAATTAAAAAACGTGTGTGAAATAAATGAAAATTTTAACGCTTTAAATTTTTGCAAAAATCGTTTTCTTTTCTTTACGCAAAAATTTTCTGTTCTAACCGAATTCAATAACTATTAAATCTAACGCGTAACCATAAAGTTTTTTGAAAAAATTTTTTCACTTTAATTTTTTTTTAAAAAACACGTCGTATTGAATTTTCAAATTTTATTAAATTACTAACAAGAGTAAATTTTTAAACGCTTTATTTTTAACACACAATTAATTGACTTATTTCAAAACGTGTTTTCCCGTCATTTCTTACACGAAGTTTTATTTCGTTCGGAATCCGAGACAGTCCAATCACGCGCACTATTATACGTGAGTGACGTGTTGTTGTTGCTGAGTATTGTAGTAGAAGAGATTATAGCCTGTCGAGTATAATATTTATATTCGTATGTATTTTAAATAGAAAAAAATTCGCGATCCAGTTTTTTTTTTTTTGCGCGAACCGGTATATGATTCGTCACCGTGACGTAATGATCGACGTTTTGCAAATTAATGATTTTCTGTTTTTAATAACGCGAAAACATAAATTATACTACGCATATATATAATATAGAAGGCCAATAAGCAGTATACGTTACATATTATTACAGTATTAGAACATAATATGTATTGCGGTGATACGGTTTAAAACGCTGCGAACATAAACAGATTACTTAAAAGTGGACTTGTATACGTGAAAATAATCGGTACGACTTTTCTGCTTTTTTTTTTTTTTATACATACATATATTTATACCGAACGAGCGCGCAATTTAGGTTTTAAATCGTTAATATTAATTATTGATTACGGCGAACAAATTTAAATTTCCAGTTATATTTACGTCTCTGTTAACTACATATAACGAACTTGTTTAGCGGCGGCCGCGTGTTATTAAAGAAATAAATCGAAATAGTTTTTTAGGTATACATTTTTAAATGCAATGACGACATTTCGCGGCGGTTTCCTGGCTTATCAAAAAAAAAAAAATTTTCGAAAATGTAATATCATTTTCCTTATTCGTACCTTATGCGTATTAACATTTGCGATCATTTATATATAATTGGCGTTTAAAAAAAAAATACTCAATTTATTCTATAATTTTTTCATCTTCTATATAAACAACCCTCCTGCGTTCATATCGTGTTTGTGCCGGTAATATTCGTTTTTGTAATAAATACACATTTTTTCCTTTCTTCAAATTACCTTTCTATTACATAACGTGTCTATATTCACTTTGAAAATCGACTGCGTATACTGCAGTGGACACCAGTTTTCGATAACGTCAATACGACGACACCTGCAGATGTTATCATCAGATGAAATTACTCGCAGAACGTATAAGGATTATCAATTGTTTTTTTTTTTAAGTGAACAAGGTGTGTAAACGAGTTTCAAAAAGCGCTAAAGTTGGCCGGTAGCCGTTCGCCTTGTGTGATTGCCGCGGTAGGTATGCGCGTTGTTTTAATAAATTTAAAAAAAGATTGCAATATTCTCGTTCGCATTTTCGTCCACTATACTGTATATTATAAGTGCAATCGAAAAGTGTCGAAAAAATGTGCCGTGACGAAGATCGAATAATATAATATTCGATTTTAACGTGTTCTCGTGCCAAGGCGAGCGACTCGTTTTTACTGTCGTCGTTATATAATTTTTAATATATTCTTGTGTGTATAATAAGATTTGAAAAACGTATAAAATGCAGACGCCGCGATCGAATCATATGCGCAATAATAGAGGTTTATCGCGCATCTCTCGTCGACGTGCGGACCACGCGGCATAACATAAACATGAAAAAAACTAACAATTTTATATTATATTTTATTTTCGTCTCTTCGGAATTTTTTCCCCAACAAAATATCGTACTAATTGACGTCGAAATATACAGAAAACACCCTCCGTTATCTAGACCATTATCGACGCGAATGTATAATGACGTCCAAAGAGAAATGGTTGCTCGCATCAATATTTTACTCAATATCGTCTAAAAAAAAAAAATGTATCTATCTGTCAGGCTGTAACGAGCTGCGTTCAAATGTTCGCTTTCTTCTTTCGCGCAGCCAATTTGATCAGTCTGCATCATTCGCTCGGACCGTTTCGTTTATTTCTCGTATATCCTTCGATAACTGCGTGTTGGTCCATCGCGAGGAATTTGAATATTCCGCACACAGCGTTTCTTCCATTAAAAGGCCGCTATATACTGAAAGTAAAACACACGCAATTTACCGTAACACTATGTGTAAAAACTAGTTTGCGCGAACATAAAACACCGGGGCTACAGTCAAAATAAAAACACCGAATTTTGGAACTACATAGTAGAGAACTAAATCTATGTCGTAGCGTTTTAATTTTTTTTCATGACTTGTTTCAATTTTGTATTATAATGTAAAAAAAAAAAAAACACACAAATCATAAAAGTCCAACAGTTAATTACTTAATTTAAAATGACTTAACAAAAAAAAAAAAAAAAATTAGGTTCTCTTCTGTGTCGGACCAAAATTTGATCGTTTCATTTTGATTGTAGCCCCGGTGTTTTAACGTCCGCGTAAACCAGTTTTTAGTCTCTTATTTGAAGCGTCCTGTTAAAAGGTTTCCGTTCGCCCGGCAGACGTGTCCTAACCACCTTTTTCTCGCTTTACACAAATATAGGCATAACGACGTTCGGACGTCTACAGAAATTCCTCAGACCTTCTAATCCGTTTCGCATAGCGCAGCGACGGTCCTCGAGAAACGGGACGTCGCGAAGATTTTATACACGAACAGGACTTACCGTTTTTAATTTAACCCATTACGCGCGTATATATAATGTTTTATATGCGATAATAATATTATCGTGATGTATAATTTAAAATCATAAACGATTTAACCGTCGATAATAATATATTTGACGGATGTAGCCGCTGCTATTATTACAGTTGTTATTATACATCACGAGACATAATATTATAATAATACCATCCTCAATATGATATACGATCGTAAACGATGTTACGATGCAGATCGTACGGCAAGGCCGTAGCGCTGCTGGTACGTACACGTATATATATATATACGCACGTAATATTATTTGCTCAGTGCAATCTGCAGAACGGATGATAAATCTTGACGTCGATATACGAATGCGATGAGGTGAAAAAAAAAGAAAAAAAACGAGTAAATCGAGTTTCTGCGATTATTTTCGTGTACACGAAACCGTATTATATTTTCGGACTGTATACTCGACGCTGCACAGATACTATGCGTTTAATTATCTGTAATTTATTATTTTCGAAAATTATTATTACACGCCTTATACTTAAAACTCAAAATTGTACACTATTCGGGATTTTGTTTTTGATTTCACGTGTAAAACACACAAGACGGCATTTGTTCAGACGATCTGTGCGCAACACTGTATCCTCGTCGCGAATAACACGCGTTATACACAATGAACATTCGGCGAACAAACCCGTGCGATTTGAATTAATAATAACAATTTTTTTTTTTTTTTTTAATCCGAAGATTGGTTAAATCAATTATTGACGTTTCCCTTCATTTTTCTCTGTCACCTATATTTATATCTTTTCAGCTGCCTGTATGTTCCTATTCCAGTATCTTCAATCACGTGCTCCGTGTAAGGTGTTCTAAGTCATTAATAATAATTTTAATAATAACAATATTGTTTTTTTTTTTGAAAATCGCGAAGGAAACTTTGAACAAAACACGTTATAATACGCGACGGTCATCGACCCGAAACATGTAATTATATTGAAATTCCGACGATAATAATATTACAACACATAATAATTATATTATTAATAAGAACTACGCGTTAAACGTTTTAGTATAATAAATTATATATATATATACGATGCGTTCGCGTCTCAAAATTCTAATAAGTACCATTTGTTCGTTTATTAGTATACAATATAATAGTAATCAATATATTGATTCTGCCCTTAATGTATACTATACTATAGCTACACTTAAGTTCTGTTGTTAATTTTTTTAATTTTTCGTTAAGAATTGAAGTATAACGGCGCCTATATTTTTATAGTAAATCAATTTAACTACCTCACATTTTTTTTTTTTTTTTATACAAAATAAATATAAACGAAACAAAAATTCGTATTAAAATATTGTATTGAATAAAAAAATATTCGTGATTAAACGCGAAAATTTTTCATTTTATTCGAAATTTCAATTTTAAACGCTCGGAAAATTAATAATTACGAAATTTTTACAGCTTCGTTTCCAATATCGTATACGACAAACGCTGTATTGGATTTTCAAGCTCTTTGTCATAAAATTGAAAATATTACCAATTTTCGAACATTGAAAACTGGAAATTATTTCCAAAACGCTATAATTAACGCGTATAAAATCGAATTAAAAAAAACAAAAAAAAATCAACTGATACGTGTACGTATGTTGTTAATATAAGTAACTGGTAAAAATGGCGAAATATTATTTTTGAAATAAGAACGAAAATAGAAGGAAATACGGTTCGTTGAAAATCGCGCACGTATATGATGTTGACGTGTTTTTTTTGCAATTTTTCGATAGATTTTCATAAGGCGCATTTATTCAGAAAGAGGGAAAACGTGTCCAGTAAAATGTAAAGACTCGATATACGATTATACACTTGAAAGTGGTACGTACGTAAGGATTCTGCAATCACTTTATCAATTTTCGGGGAAAGCTTACAAAAAAAAAAAAACCTCGTTGTAAAACCTAAACACGAGCCTTTGCTCCGGATCTAAAACAACTTGCTGTTATATAGTCTTTATTCAATATTATAAAAAAAAAAAAAATGTACGATTCGAATAATCGACAAAGGAATTAAGTGCGGTACGTTAAAATAATAATCGAACCGCAATATAATATATTTAAAATTGAAAAATAAAAAGTAATCGTACAATTATATTATAAATGTGTGTGATACGTTATATATAGGTATACAAGGAAAAGCTTTTATTTTCGTATTCACTTTATTAATTGTGTGGATATACGTTTGTATGTTCAATGAAAAGGGTAGTTTGTTATTAAAACGTTACGATAAAATAATCACGCGCGTAAATCGATAGTTTATCTTTAAACACAAAAAATTGTTTTTTTTTCTAAGTGGGAAAAACGTGTAAAAAATAATTCACGACGCACGTCCTTTCTTCGTTTTTCATACCCAGTCCTACTCGTTTTACCTTTTAAATTATCATTTTATGCGCGGAGCGAACCGTCCGGAATTTTTTTTCTTTCTATAAAACAACATTTTAATTGATTTTATAATAATATTTAATTAACAATTTTCCGTACGAGGGGTTTTTTTCTCTCTCTCTCTCTCTGTATACGAAACGTTTTATGTAATAAAGTTATTACTGCTGCACGCGTTTATAAAACACGCGTTATATTTTATTCGCGCGCAGCTTGTTTTCCGCAGATCTACACAAGATTTGCGATATGTACCCGCGCCTTATAATTATTATTATATTATACCGAAGTGCCGCGCTCGCGTTTCCAGTTTTTCGTCGGCGGTTTGCTCGCAGCACGTCGCGCTCGTTAACGCGGATATACGATAAGAAAATTTCTAGTTCTTTTTTTTTACCATATACATTATTATTAAACACGTTAGGAGTACGGGTTGAAAAAAAAAAATTCAAAGTCATATTTCTCGTTTCTATTCGCGGACGAGGAAAATCCAATAGCCGTGTTATTATCATTACACTTATTTTACGTTTGCCAATAACGCGCGTATACACGAGCCAATATATCGTTTATTTCAATAATCGCCACACACAAAATTTCCATACGTTAATACCTATAGTGACGTGATTTTATATAGACGTTTTCGGTGTCGTCAAAAAAAAAAAAATTCATTTTAGTGCCAAAACTGCGCGCATCCGTTCAAAACGCGTGTGCAATTTTTAGGTGCCAAATTTTTTTTTTTTTTAAACACGGACAAATTCGATTTTTCAAATATTACATGCATATCCGCGCATTCGGAAAACACTGTTTTATTTTGTAAAAATAATGAGGCGATAAGATTTTGTCCGTCAAACTATATATTGCTTTTATACTATTATCACAACGAAACTTCGGAAATCGACACAACATATACCGATACTGAGTTCACGTTATACGTGAATCGAAATTTATGTCCGATGAAAAAGAGAAACGATTTTAATAGTAGAAGACATTGTACATTGTGTGCCGCTGAAAAATTTAAGAGAAAATAAACTATGTTTACAACTTTTTTTTTTTTTAATTTTGCAAATTGTACGAAAATTTAGGTATAAAATCAACCACTACGTTAAAAATAAAACGCATTATTAAGTTTAGTTTATATGGAAATAAATGATTTTATTATATATCGTAAAAAAAAAAAAAAATGTTATGAAATTTTCAAGTTTTTTGCCGTCGTTTCTTTCTATACTCTATAGTCGTGCTCACAGACTGTAGAAAACCACAAGTTATTGTATTCCACACAAAACCGACGACGCGTTCCTATATTAGATACTCCATATTGTATAATATATCGTTCGATTATTATAGATCTCGATAAACAGATTCCAGGGGCCTCGTAAAAGGATTCGTTTGCTGAATGTTCACTTCTATTAGACATTCGAGAAGATATCTAAAAAAAAAAACTTATATAATACGTTATGGATTATTGTGGAACGCTTCTTATAATATATATTTTTTCTTTTAAAACTTAAAATTGTTTTTTTTTTTATAGATTTACGACGATCGCGCACTGATTCTTATATGAAAAGTTACGCGCGCGTTATTCGTTTTAATATTATTCGTTACGAAATAATCGATAATTAATATTTTTTAATACCGCACGCATATAACATATTGTAATCGTTGTATATATGGGTACCTATACTTATTATAATAATCGAACGGGGGGAATTTATGTGTTTATACGCGTTTCAAATTGTATAAAATATATACGCAATTGATGATGATTAAAAAATATAGAAATAAGCGCCTATACCTATTAACGCTATTATATAATTATATCTTATTTATAATACGTACCGCAGTACATTCACTTTGAATTTTGTCTATATATTGTCGTAACAATCAATATATGTACCTACTTTGTGATACAGAGCGATTTTTATTTTTCGTCATTAGCCAGCTCATATCTTGAGAAATATAAATATTTTTTTTGTACGTCATAATCTATATTTTTTCGTAATTCTCATATTTTGCACTTACTTTTTTAACCATATCGACTGTTGTTTCTTTAAAGGCCGACTTAAGACTTTCGGTTATGAATTAATGTTAAATTCCGTTTCCGTTTATATTAATGTTATTAAAACGGAATATTAAAAAAAATTTTTATTTGAATTGTGTAAGATAGTATAGAAAAAAAAAAATTACAGATTAACGTTTGATAATCAAAAGTATTACATTTATAGACAATAAATCGCGTACATATTTTTCAGAAATTATATAAAATATTTTTATATTAAAGGATTCGTAACGAAAAGCATTAATATTTTTAAAAAATTGAATAAAACCTAGAGAAGTCAATATATGTATAAATAAATATAAATCATAATCACAAACAGGAATTTCATGTGAATTTAGTATTATTATTATTTTTAGCAATTATTTATACATTATTTTACACACTTTTAATGTAGAAGTGTATTCTCACTCATGCTAAACGACACTACATTATGCAGTTATATTTGAAATACTAATTATTATTTTCGTGTAGTTTAAAAGAATAAGGTAAAAAATATTACTAGCGCTCCAGTTTTCTGTTACAATATATACACTTTAATTAATGTTAGTTTATTTTATTATTATTATTATTATTATTATTATTATTATTATTATTATTATTATTATTATTATTATTATTATTAGACCTAATAATGCGATATGATTATAGAGAGCTTAATTTTTAAAGCGTTATATTCGCCTCGGAGAGCACTATCCGAAGACCTGCCTCACGGGGGTGGTGAAATCCCTGCGAAGGGATTCGGGTATAACTTTGTAGGAAAGGGTCGTAACGATACGGGGTCTTCGGAATCAGAACCGGGGTATCCTAACGCGTTCAACGGTACCACTTTTGTCGCGGTGGAGTAAGGGAGGGGGGAGTTACGATTTCTAGAAAACTAGGGGAGGGGTTAGAAATTTTTTTACGGAATCCCATAGCGAAGTGCACGAGAAACGTTATGCCGTCGGTTTGGTCTCTTAGTTATGAATAGGAGCCGAGTTATGAATTTTTGAAAATCGGGGGCGGCCCTAAAAAATATTGTTTTTTTGATTTCGTACTCGTACTTTGGAATCGAGAGATTCGTGTACGGGGATCACTTTTGGTCCTTGAAGTTTTACGTATCTTTAACGGTTTACGTGTAATAAGCGTTCGATCATTTTTTATAAAATCTTACTTATTCGAACGTTCCTATTTGTGTTCTAGAATATACTACCTACGATTTTTCGTAAAGTCGAATTTTGCTGTAAACTATATTTCGTACCGTATGGTAAAATCTAAAATATCATTAATGATTTTTACTATTTGTTTTTATATTTTATTGAAAAACGAAAGCTGTAGTCATAGTCATATGTTAAAAAGCAATGCGAATCTTTTTGTCTCTTTGGTTTTGCTCTCAGGTCGTTATTTCATCAACAATAGTGACATTTTAGATTTTACTGTACGTTGCCGATCAGCTGTGTTTCATTAAAGTATACGTTTTCATCTTAATTTTCATCAAACCCTACGATTTTGTGTCCAAAATCGGCCGTCGCCGTGCGCAACTTTTTTGTACTAAGCCTCTTTCCTTATTTTACATTATTATACATTATTATACACATGCATTTCACCAAACTCTCCAAATCATTTCTAGTGTAATGTAGGCGCGAATTTTTATTTTTTTTTTTTTTTTTAAGAAAAACGAACAATTAAAAAAGATCGTAATTATAACTATTCAGCTTCTGCTTCTGATCACGAATGTTTATAATAGATATTTCATTGAAATTTGAAAGCCAGAAAAAATTATGATGAAATTCCAATATTCCTCAATAATCGAGCCCTATATTTAAAAGCTAAAATTTTAAGCTTATAAATAAAACACTATTGTATAAGATTCTACGACTTATTTTAATATTACCAAATAAATTTTATTTTAAAATTTCTAAATGTTTCTGCCTGGTAAATGTAATATAACAATAGATAATATTTAACCAAATTTAACATATATATTTTTTAATTCTACATATAATTAAAATATTTAAGTTGAAACGTTAAGTTTATGCAAAATTTCATTTTTGTATACTGGCGAGAATAAAATCCAACAAATGTTGAAAGTTGTCCAACAACGTCCAACAAATGGAGCTCCATCATTTAAGCCCATAAAAAAGCTCCAACAAACTTTTGCACTGCTAGTGTGAACTTAGCAGTGAAAATGTAAATTTGCATACCGGCGAAAATAAAGTCCAACAAATTTTGAAAGTTGTCCAACAACGTCCAACAAATGGAGTTCTATCATTTAAGCCCATAAAAAAAGCTCCAACAAACTTTTGCACTGCTGGTGTGAACTTAGCAGTGCAAATGTAAATTTGCATACCGGCGAAAATAAAGTCCAACAAATTTTGAAAGTTGTCCAACAACGTCCAACAAATGGAGTTCTATCATTTAAGCCCATAAAAAAAGCTCCAGCAAACTTTTGCACTGCTGGTGTGAACTTAGCAGTGAAAATGTAAATTTGCATACCGGCGAAACTAAAGTCCAACAAATTTTGAAAGTTGTCCAACAACGTCCAACAAATGGAGTTCTATCATTTAAGCCCATAAAAAAAGCTCCAACAAACTTTTGCACTGCTGGTGTGAACTTAGCAGTGCAAAAGTTAAATTTAGTATATTGCCGAAAATAAAGTCCAACAAATTTTGAAAGTTGTCCAACAACGTCCAACAAATTTTTTCGTTATATTTTATTTCGAGTGCGGAAAAAACGCATACATACGCAATAATAGTGTTATATGTAGTCGCTTTGAACATTTTCCTTTATATAATAATAATACTTATAAAAAATGGTTATAGTTTGTACTAATGGCGAGTTTGTTTAAATAAAATAAAAAAAAATTCGCCTTCATACGCACAGTCGTGTATATATTATAGAAGCTTTTAGAGAACCCATTATACTGCAGCAACAGATGAATAACCATAAAGTTTTATTGACGCGTTTTACATAACGCGTCGTTTTTAATGGACGGTAATTATACGGAGAATATTATAGTGAGTACGCGATGCTGTAGACGCGTCTAAATCTATATTTACGATTTATATGAGTATTTTCCTATCGCCATAGCAATAATACCAGCTCTGTAAATCTGCTCTGTCATCTATATGCCCATTACAGGACTAGGAATTTAACGTTTCCCTTCCCACCGAAAAAATAAAACCAATAAAATCTCTACGTTTTTGTAATTATTATTATATTGTCGAGCGATAACGGTAAAGTGCGCTTTGAAATAAAATATTAACGTCGAATTCCAACGGAAAATATCCGAAAAAGTTGCAAAACGCCGTGCGTAATGACCGTGCGTGTTAACATTATGTTATGTAAACGAAACCGACTCGTAAAGTATTCATTTGTCCAACTAGTTATGACACGGGTTGGGTTTATTTATCTTCTAATGTAAAAAAAAAAAAACGAGTGTACGTCGCGTTCCGTACACAGGCGACCAAATTACTGCACTAAATTTATTAAAATATGTTACATAAATACGAATTCGTTGGTGTCCGGGGAATGACATATTATAGGCTATAACGATTTTCTGAAAGACTTCGATCAACGATAATGACCAACATATCCGATTTCAAAAAGATCCTTTCAGGGGTTAGTACATATATATTGGTTTCCTCAGTTACCAGTTGTAAATGTTTTAACAACAACATTTCAGCGATTGATAACAGCCCTTATTCGGTCGGATTCAGAAAACAATATTATGTTTTACGTTCAGGTCTATACAGATAAATGCCTAAATTTATTGTCGATAAAGAAATTAGTAGAAAACGTTTGTAATAATAAAGTTATCTGTGAGTGTTTTATGATTATCGATTTTTTTCTGATAGTTATATGAAAGGCGAATCGCTTATATACGAATGATCAACTAATGAAAAATCGACTTTAAAAAAATAGAGCAGTCCGCTCTTCATCTGGCCAAGCTATTAATCACTGTTATTCGTAAACGTCAAATTCGGACCGTTTTCATGTGTGGAAATTCAGTATTAAAATATTTCTGTTTTTTTTTTCAGCAATTTTAACGCATTTTTTTTTGCACTTTTTACATGTGTTTTACTAGCATTTTTCCTCGGCATAGATTTCGTATAGAGCGACGGAAAATCTCCGAGTAGAGTCAGCTGAGCGCACGCAGCCCATATAATAAGATGTTTATGATACTTATTTTTTATATACGTAGATTTTTAATAATTTTTTTTTAAATTTTATAAATGGGTAACTTCCGCCGTCTCAACCGATAGAATACAACGCGTTGTCTCTGTAAAAAAATAATCTTAAAGCAAATTGCGTTTAACGATTATTGTATATTGCGTTTTTTCGTGACGGGATGGCGATATAATGTTTCGCCCGACTACAATAATAATAATTATTATAATATCGCGTATAATCACGCGCCGTCTTATTCGTGCGCCGGCGATAAACGTAAGTGTTGGACGTTTAAAAAATTGTTTTTTTTAAGTATTTTCATTGTTTACATTATTCATGAGCGTATTCATAATATTAAACATTTTATTCACAAATATTTCGCAAACGGTCGTGTTTAACGATAATTCGTGCGCGAATTTCACGAAAATACATCATCTTATCGTGTTCGCAGGATTTCGTCTCGAGCCAGTGTACGTAAAATTATTGCGCGGACACGCTGTATTGTAAACGTCGTCTGGCCAAAAACGCGAGCAAACGTTTATTGTTTACATAATTTTTTTTTTTTTAGGAAATTTTTTATAGGAAAAATGCAGCGAGCGTTTATGTTTCAAGTGGATTAGCAGCGCGAAACGCGCGCGCGTATCATAAAATATTCCTCGACAATTCCACGCGGACGGAGTAGAATTTCGACATCGTTGTAACGCAACTGGCTTAACGTACACCACTACACAAGCCGTTCAATAAAACTCCAGTGTAATACGTGATTGGTCGAAAAGGCAAAAAAAAAAATTGTGACTCACGCGATTGTCAAGATTTTTTTAAAAAAAAATATAGTTGTATTAAAGTAGGACACATGTGCTGTATACATTTTTCACTCTTAAAACCGAAAATTACACTTTTTACGACTCACACGGTAAGAAAAGTAAGAATTTCGCGTTTCGTTCGACCATATTATACAGTGATCCGAATAGAAAAATACACGCGAAACTGCGTTTTGTCGATTTTCCGAAAACGCTTTCCCCCCCACCACTACTTCCGGACGTTATAACTTCCACAATCCGATCTTGAATTTCTCAACGAAAAAGGCCACCTGACCTGACCGTAGCTGCTTTCGTTTGGTATAACTGGTCGATAATTAGTGAGAATTTCTTGTTTCGTTATTGCACTGTTTTTCCGCTTTTAAAACGCTTCGAAACGTCGTTTACGATCCGTGTTTCGGCCGTACGTCAAACATTATTCGTTTGACGAATTGCTCCGCGTGATCGGCTACTTGTTCGAGTCGATGTTTAAGTTTTTTTTATGTTTGACTTGAGTTTTGGATGCGAATACGTGTGCTGGACGCCAAAATTCTGACCACAAATAGTTATTTCGAATCAAAAAAAAAAAACGTAGGTCAATTTTTTTACAGGGGCGTCATTTGTGGAGGGCGCAGGGTGTGCGGTTGCGCCCCTTACTTTTGATATAGTCCCGATTGGCTTGCTTCGGTAACGGTACTTAATGTTGATAAAAAAGAATTATAACAGTATCGGTATAGAAAAAGCTGTATATATGCGTATTTGCTAAACCAGCTGGATATAATGAGTATCTATATTTTATATGGCCTGGTGAAATTTCAAAACGGCCTGCTCGAAACTTCGCACACCCGAGGAAAAAAAACTGAAATGACGCCACTGATTTTTTTAAAATAAAATTGTCGATTACAAATTAAAATAATTCGTTTATTCATCGATTAATATTATATTCTCGTGTTTTAATCAGCGATTCGGTCGAATTTAAGCAAAAATGGCAACATTATCGCAACGCGTTTACTACTATATTGCGAATCTCAGTTCTAGCATATAGATTTGAGCAAATTTTTTTTCTCTTTTATTTTTCTAATACGCGCTTATTTATAACACGGCGTTCCGGCGGCGCTAACCCGCCGACACGAGAAATATAATATTATAACGTGCAGAGGCCGCGGTTCACGATGCCGCGGAGAATGCGACTAAGGCCAAGGTCGTGCGAAAAATAAAAAAATATATATATAATATAAATAATATAATGCCGGCGCTTTTATAGTGCCGGTGTGTATAATAATGAAAATAATTTTTTCGTTTTTTTTTAAATTATTCAAAAGCGCTATTTTTTGTATTCGCACGGAGATATACAGGGTGAGTTTTTTTTTGATGTCGCATCGCGACGACGAACAGGATTCGACGCGTTTTTTCTCTTCTTCTGAAATGCTGCAAGACACGACGCTTTTTAAGGCACAAATACGTTTTAATAAGTACACGATATTTTAAACGACGAAATTTGATTTTTTGATTTTTCGTGGTTTTTAGGGCATTTCTTAACGTTTTCTTTTCGATAATTTCCAACCTAATCCCTATAGTATTATTGAGAAATAAAAAATAAAAATTCATTCGATAATGAAATATAAACTTTTTTATTTTTACTATTACAACATCAAGTATGTAATCCGGTTTTTAAATAAAACGATTCTCAGACTATTACTTTAATGTCACACCTGCGCACCTTATTAGCCGATGATTATGTACATACAACTCTCACTAATTTTTTTTTTTTATCCATATCTTATAACGTTAACACGGTTTCGGTGGTACGCGTGCGGTCATGCCAATTGTGAAAAAGTATTCGAAGTAAAAAAAAAATTGTTTCTTAAACAATTTTGTTTGGCAATTTGTATTTTTAGACATATTTCGATATTTTTTTAAAGAGCCCTGCAGATGAATTATCTGCCGAGATCTTAAGTACATTTTATTTTGGTGGTTTTTTTTCTGACGTTCAGTATTGAGGAATATTTTTACAGAACCGAGTTTTCGAAGTATTATACATCCTTTTATCAAAAAAATTGTTTTAACTCTTCCGTTATACAACGATAATACAATTATTATATTTGATAGACATACTATACTAGACTCTTAGTTTAAAAAGAAGCACCGCTTTAAAATCTAACATTAATCACGTCAGAATTTTAATTCAACATTTTTTTTTTTGGATTTCAAATTAAATTTTTGTGTTACGAACATAGATAAGAAATATATGGATAGGCCGCTCCTGTATCGAATGTGCATGGGGTAGCGGTCCATTTCAAAGAAGTCACTATTAGAACGGTTTTCTTTCTCGCACGGGGTATATTTTAATGAAATTATTATATCTATTATCTTTGGAAATTATACGTGGTGATAACGGTTATTTTCAAATTTTGATACAAAAATATATGTAACATTGCCGAAGTTTTCCCTGATGACTGGAATACCTGACTTGACTACTTACATACTTACTTAATTACATCAATCCCGTCCGTACAAAAAGGCTTACTTGCTATATTTTTATTATTTATTATCATAGCTGGTTGTTATTACATTGTGCCATTTTAGGCGGAAGAAAGAGTAAGCTACCCCGTATAATTCTTATAAAATAACCGCAAGATAAGACGTAATGACCAATCTATATATTTATTATCTATGGTTACGAACTTTTTGAAATGTATATTTCAGTCGGCAAACTAAAAGGGAAGAGCCCAGAATTTTAATGTGTTTTAATCGAATCATATGCGTATTATACCCTTACACGTAAGCATGCGAGCAAAAAAAAAAAAAAGAAAAGAAAATCGAACGACAAGCAGTGCACAAGAAAAAAAAAGGAATAATGTTAAGAGCACCTAATATTGCAAGAAGGTTATGGAGTTTTAAAATTCATCCTGTATACGAGGACGAGGATATACGCCGTACGTATTAAAAATATTATGAGCAGGACGGATGCCGTAGAGAAAAACAACAACAACAACGTCGCGTTTATGACGTATCCTATACACCGCGGCGTACAATATAACGAAACGTCGTTGACCTGATGTCTGCGATAAATGAAACGCGATTAACATAATTTGTATATTATATACGCGTACGTATATGTATAGTATAATAAGCCGGATTTCAGGTGTGGTATATTATATAGAGAGGGATAGAAGACAAGTCGCTATTTTATCGCGAAAGATCTATAAGAAATTGTTCTGGAGGTAATTATTTTAACTCGTTTGGATTGGAAAAAAAAAAATTTAAGAAATTTTAATGCGAAAAAAACCAGTCAAGCGCGCGTAGATACACCGGTGGTTGAACGCGTATGATTGATATTAATTGTATGATTTCGAATTTTTTGAGTTTAAGGCCCGGTACCTGTTTACAGTTGTGTCTCCTATTATGTACCGTCGTTTTGATTTGAAACATTATGTGAAATGAGATCGATTCGTGTTAATTAAACGATAGAAAAATCCAATGATTCTTACGCGCTGCGTTTTAGGACATTATTTTTTCTTTTTTGTCCTTCTTATATGGTTTTAGATTTTACAAAACGCTTTATATACTGACGCACGTAATATTTTTGTTTTTATTTTGTTGACGTATGTATATATGTATATGAGGAAAAAATGGAAAAACAAAATATTCTTCTGTGCAGTATATCGAGTTTGAAATTCGTGTAATACACAGATATTTTCGTTGCGTTTTTATATAAAATAATAATATGGAAAAAAAAAAGTACGGTGGTTATTTTTTCTCTGTATGTACGCGAATTAAAATAAAAAACAGTCACGATTTATAATTTCGATACTATAACGATATAATATGCGATGACGTCGTTTCTGGCACATATAATACGTGCATAATATTATTTTACCGCCGCCGATCTCATCATCAGCTCGTGTGTTTCACGACTCCTCTGTCTGCGGCGTACTGCACCGCAGCAGTTATCATATCGTTTTTGTTCTTTTCTTGGGAACACGAATACGAGCATACACCTCACATTTACGTGTTAAAATGATGGCCAAAGACAGATAAACACAAACAGAAAAATAAAGCGGAATCATCAAAGTTTTTCGAGTGTCGACGACGACGCTGCTCGATCGAGTTGCAGCTCGTCACGATCGACGTGCAAAGGACTTTCTATATACAAAAAAAAAATATATATATATATTAACACGGCGGCCGACTCTCCAGGACGATTTCCCACTCGGCCGCGGAGTTTAAGACGTGTATACACCGTGTTTGTATTCTGGTATGTACAGAGTGATTTCTATTACCACTTGAAGGATCAGGCCATGGGTTTTAAACGAAATCTATTTTTTATTCAATAATTTTATAGATCGTTTTCGAAAAAACGCATATAGAAGACGGGCCTGGGTGAAATACCTTTTAAAAGTATTTGGAATACATATAGGTACACTTTGAAAAAAGGTATTCACATTATGTATTCGAATACACCCTGGCAATGATATTCCCTATTTTGAATGCTTCTCAAAAATTATTTTGAAAATACTTTTAGAATATACTTTTTTTTTTTTTTTTCTAGTTTTAGCAATACGAAGATCCAGGATAAAATATCTATATATTGTTATTTAATCGAATATAAACATTCATCTCAATGTATGTGTAATTTTTTTTTCTAAATTTGTGTTTATAAATTATCAAAATAACTAATAAACAGATGAATAATACCGATTAGTTATACAAAATATAATCATAAATAACATACTTAGTATAATCAAACGTACTCGATTATATTGGAATAAGGCTGGGTTCGAACACCTGCAAACATAGGCAAGATTATTGATAAATAATAAATTCTGAATACGGTATTCCGAATACTGTATTCGGAGTACTATCCAAGTCTGTATAAAATTTACAGTCTCTATAATATTTACGATATTAAAAAATACATATCACACTGTATACACGCGACCTAATATCGAATTCCGATGCGATTTTAACCGGGTACTTATCGGATGAGTGTGCTGTACGCGAGGTGTGTTTGCGTGTTTCTATTTACACCAATTTTTTATTTATTTATTATATATATAAATATATATCGAGATCCCGACAGACACACATTTTATAAACGCCGATTCGATACGGATAATACTATAATAACGATTTAATAGAGATTTTTCAACTGTTTTCAGGCGGAACAGTTATATATATATACATACATACGCGGGAGTTTACTTTGCGACCGCGTACCTATATATATATATTTTATATATTATACCACGGTAGTGTTATAAATTCGGATTTATTGAATAAAATATTTATATTTTATATTTTTATTTATATTTATATTCAAATAAAAATTTTTTTTATCTTATTTCTGTGTTTATAATATTATTATATACTCACCGCGCCTGTGTTATGACCGCCAACACATATAGTGATAACACAAAAAAATTTAATATTACTATTATTTAATACTATAGTATTTATAAATATTTTGCTATATAAAACGGTGAGTGTGAACGTGTATAATAATATGATGAACGTAAAAAAAATTTTGTTGGTGTGTAAACATCTATTACGGCGGTATGAGAGTAAATCTCGAGAAATGTGAAGGAAATGTGTAAGCTGTTGTCATGACAACTAATAATAATATTTATTTTCCGAAATTACTTTGAATAAAGATACCAATAATATTCACAAATCCAATCACAATTCCGTTCCATTTTGACCGCTCGCGCGACGTTTACACATCAATGTAATATCTCGAGTACTAGCAGAATCTTTTTTTTTTTTTTTTAAATATCGATAGGTCACGTGATGTGCTTTAGGTTAGGTTAGGTATACAGGCGGTATATACGCCAAACGTACGCGCACGATTTGTCGATTAAAACACAAAAAAATACCCGATAATTTATCATTGTTTTTACAGTAATTTTCAACGAATTTACTGGAACATTTAAAAAAAAAATGAAATTATAAAATGTAGGTTAAGTCAAGCACTACACGTATATAGTATTGTATTTTATATTATTAATAGTCTTAATTATATATCTATTATATAATATTATGTATAGTAGGTATTATATTTTATATTATCTATAGTGACAATATAGTATTGGAAATTATTGAATAGGATCTTATTTTATTTTATTTTTTTATGAGCATTAGACAATTTTACATAATTATTAATTAGGTTGAATTGTTTTCTAAAAAAAATTTAACTTTTTTATATTTTACGTGATTAAAAAAGAAATTAGTTGACTCGCCTCGCTTTTATTAATTATACGCTCCAAATAAAACTTTGTGTAATTGGTATAAATACCAATAATACTATCACGAATCTTTAAGATTCTCCAGATGAACTGTAAAACATTGTTCTACAACCTACAAGTGTATACAAAAATCATTATTTTGCCAACATTATAATGTTATGTATTATTATTATTAATTATACAATTATAACCTCTAATTTTTTTTTTTTAATTTAAAAACAAATAATTACACTTTATGTGTACGTTTTTTTTTCTGGTGAAACGAGATTTTTAAATCCATCTCTGTACGAGTTTGTCGAATTTTTAAACACATCATTTTATAGTATTATTACACGATACATCGTAATGCAGCATGAAACATATGACTACTAATTATTTATTTCGATCCAATTCCCGATAAAACCAGATTCTCATATATATAAAATTGAGATTATAAATCTAGTTTTTCGTATTATTCACAATGAAATCATATTATAATATAACTATTCTCATATATATGGTCAAATCGAGTAAAAAACTAATTTAATTATGCGAACATTATATTCGTATGTGTATTTAATTAGTAAAAATAATCTCATATGCATATATTTTTTTAATTGAACATAAATTGGTCGTTACACGCACTTAAAACCTTAAAATGTACCTATATAACGATGAAAAATAAAAAGAAACCACAAATTTGGAAGTGTCATTGTGGGTGAAAATTTTCTTCAAAATTAAACAAAAGAAAAAACGTATAAGGACCCGCGGATGCTGTTAACATAGGCTAAAGTGAATTTCTCAGGACTTAAAATGCTGATCTTATTTTTTTTTTCGAATTTGAAAACAATAACGATAAATCCATCGTATTCGAAAAACCATTCTGAACAAGTACGTAGTTAATAGATAGTGTGATATTGTTAAAAGGTTACCATAATATTATATTATATTTTTATCTAAAATTGTTCACGTCCAATATGTCTAAAATTTTACTTGTTTTTCTTTTCCTTTTGCAAATTTTCCTATTGTTTTTGACTATACGCTCTTGAGAAAACTACTGGGAAAATCGAAAAACGTGTCAAATAAATATACACATTTTTACCGGAACGTAACGCAGGTCACGATCACCCGAGCACTCCTTGTACACAAAAAAATGTTCACAGACAAAAAAAAAAAGAAAAAAAACAAACACATCATTGTCAACCAAGCACATTCTTCATAATAATACATCACGAAAAAGCTTTGTAAATGTTTCAAAACTGTATGATTTTTGTTTTTTGCTATGCAATCTTTTACTTTTATCATTTTACTAAATTTTACTCTTTCAAAAGCGTAGGGTAAATTTAAATTATAATATTATACATACGAGTCCTTCCCGTAGCTCCTTCAAAGCCTGGTGCTCACGGAAATTTCCCACGGTAAAAAGTGAATCGCCTTCCAAACAAACATAATGTATACTTAAATGTCAAAGCGGGTCCGCGTATAAAAAAAAATAAAACAGTAATTTCTGAAGTTAAAGTCGTTTTTTTTTAAAAATGTAACGCGTTACTCTTATGAATTAAAACATTCAGACTTTTAACTCGTTAACTCGTCCAGCCTTGTCAGTTCGTATGCACCGCGTATTTCAATACAGCCCACCGCAAAAAGAAAAAAAAACGTTCTCCACGAGTCCCTCGAAACCCACGAAGTCTATGTAAGACTTATAAGTACAACCGGTGTCCCCTTAAGCGTGCAGTGCGAACTCCTTATGAACGGCCCAATGACACGCAATTATATATATTTTTTTTTTCAAAACGATTTATACACCAATACGTACAGTTTACGTACAACCTCGACCTATTTTGGCTATTTTCGAATATTATTATTTGTTTTCGAGATATTTTAATGACGAATATCTGGAATATTTATTAAACACTTTTAATGAAATACAACTTTCATGCGTTAAAAAAAAAAAACCGAGCTATATGGACACTGCGTGTTAGATAATAAACCGCGGGCGACGTACACGCCTATTATACCCATATAATTATATAAACCCACATAAAACAATATTGTTCGCCTCTTTTTTTTTTTTATTTGTATTATATTATATTGGAAGCTGCGTATGATAATTGTATCGCTCCCGGAAATATACTCGAACGGAGCTGGACCGACGACTACGTTCGTGTTAGGTATTGTTTTTTTTTAACTACAGTATTATATTTATTAAAATAAATATAATTCATAAACGAGTAACCGTTAATTATAATAAGCGTGTATCAATAATATTGTACGCAATCGATTGCGTGTTCAATCGTTACGTTTGTATGTACGCGATTGAAAGTGAATTACGACGTTAAACGGTGTTTACAAAGTTAACATTCAGTCCCTTAACTTATGTAAAACTATTATCTTTCGATCTAATAATTTACAGGTTTTTTTTCTGCTTTAATTTCATTACATTTGACAAAAGTAATTTCGGTTTTCGCGTTTTTTTTTTAACGCTATTGATTCATTCAATTTAGTTTTCATAGTTAAAAATAAAAGTTACAAAACTAAATTTATATTTATTGTTTTTTTTTTATTGAGTTAAATTTGACGAATTATTATATTCGTACACACGTCCGGCCTTGCAAGGCGTTCGCGGCGTATTTCGTTTGAAAATTCCAATAAATATTACACAAGGAAGATAATTTCCAGAAAACATTCGCAGTTTACCTATAAATGTATACTCGAATATCGCTTTTTATACGTGTCATGACAAAAAGAAAAGTATACTCTACGTACGTTTTGTATACAAACACTTTGCGCGTACACGGTTTACTTATATTTAGTTGATCGGCAAAAAAAAAAAACCGAAAAAAAATCTGAGAAAAAAAACTCTTTTAAATCACACGCAGTGCGAAATAGGTCGTATTTCGGTGGATATATATCGTAATGTGCGAGCGCGTCGAGACCGCTCAGCGAAGAAATAGCCAAGCCGATTGAACGGGGTGGGGAAGATATTTGTCTAAATCGGTTCCAGTATTTTGTAAACGTAGCATAACGGTCTGTAGTTTTAAAATACAAATCTTTACAGTATACCGCGTATTGTAATACAACCAAATAAAATCGCCGAGTACAATACACCATTCGACATTTTCTATATGGTTATCGAGTTATAGTAGACACGAAAACTGCAGAGTCTGTACTAAAAAAAATCCTTTATATAAGATGACTCTATCTCATTAAACCGCAACAATGAACGATGAGTTACCATATACAACGACTTCAATTACAACATATAAGGCTGGTTTCACCGAGATTTGTTAACGATTCAACGTTTTGTTGAATTGTATTTAACGATTAGTTAGTGAACATTATGTTTCACCGAGATTTGTTAACCTTAACACTTTGTTAGGTTAATCTAAATTATTATCTTTAGGTACTCGAAATCAGTTCGTTAAAATTTAATCGGCATTTTAAAGTGCCTTAGAGGTCCACTATTATAGTACATTAGGTTATAATCGTCTATTTTCAATATTATCAATTATCAGTTATCACATTGCGTGATAACCAATGAGAACGTTAGAATCAAGGTAACCGTTTTGGTAACCCAACTGACATTTTGTTACTTAACAAATAGAATTTAACAATAATAATAGTGAAAATTACACAACGTTAAATTTACACAAATTGTTAACTAACACGGTGTTAGAGTGTGTTTAACAATAGTTGATGAATTAGAGGAAAAATTAACACGTCGATTGCGTCCATTACATAATGACACTCGGTGTAGTGACTTCTTCTAGTGACTTTGTAACTATCGATATGTCCTGCGACTTTCCAGAAATATATAATGAACAAAACGTCGCGAGACATTAACCAATTACTTAAGTTAATTTTTTTAAGAAAACTTACTTTTAACTCAATAAATTACTATGATTTTTTTTTTAAACATAACGTGTACAATTCGTACGAAATAAAATAAGTGAAATCAGCAACAACATAAAACGCTGTAGTATTAGTCAATTTTTTTTACTGAGCACACATTATTATAGTTGACTTTTGAAGTAAAAAAGGAACATACAAAGGACTTTTGACGTAGTATTATTTATATATTAAGTGAATTTAACTAGTGTAAAAAAGAAAACGTGTTTGGAAACACAATACTGCGACATATAAACGCGTGTATTGCAGAAAAACAGCGTAGCAGTCGTGTTATTTATTATATATTTTTTTTTTGGGGGTATATTCGAATCGAATACACAACTTGTTGTGGTAAAAGTATAAAACTAATACGAATCCCGTTGGAAATAATATTATAATCGCGTATTGAATCGTCCGTCGTTCACGACGAGACATTCGAATGTTATTAAAAACAGTATTCGAATATAATATTAAATATTCAACGAACATCGAGGATATAAAATTATACTGCAGGTGTTGTACGTACGCGTGTTCCGAAATAATCGGACACTATATATTGAATAAGTAGCGTAGCTATTCTTCGTACGAATTGATTTATAGCCAATATTTTAATAAAAATATCATTATAATAATAATAATTATTATTATATTATCATCTCATTGGCCTCGTCCTATTTGCATATTTTATTATTATCTTATCGTTTATATTGTAATATTTGTGATGCGAACGAACGGATGGACGGACCATCTAGCACGATAAATATTGATTCACGCGCAATCGTGTAACATAATTACATTTCGAGAAATCTCGCGTATGTGTGTTTTTTAATCGTGTCTGACGGGTGCGCGCGTATATACTTCGGTAACGGCATAGTACCTAACTCGTACCACCTACGGTTGTGTATAATACCGAGTGATAGCAAAAGTTTTCGTCAGACTTCAAAAAAAAAAAATAGTATTTAAAAAAAAAACCGATACAAGGTTGTTGTACAATAAATGCAAACGTCAGAATAACGTCAACAGTTACCGTCGATACGCAAATGGCATTCGCCAAACATAATTTTATCTGATAAAGCACAATCTTCACTAGAGTCGTTTGGAAACTCGATACTCGCCTTTACTTATTGAAAAATCTACGTCGAAAGAAGCATATCGAAGAATCCAATGCTTGTTCAATAAATACATCCGGATTTATCTGTAGAACATAAATTGTGATTTGTCAATGAATATAACATTCGCTAATTTTATTATAATATTATTTTTAGGCCAACTAACATGGACGTTTTGTTGGTGATCGAAGAAGAAAAATAAAATAAAAAATTTTATCGAATTTTAATACGGTGTGTTACAAGTATTCAGTATTGGAATGCCGTTTTAAATCGAAAAAATGCTAAACGCGTATTCTAAATACCATTCAAACACTTTTCGAATAAATATTTTAAATAAAATGTTGGAAAAGCGTTCTAAATACTTCCACTATTTATTCGAAAAAATATTCCTAACACTTTCGAAAATTGAAAAAACCGTCAAATTCAATGGGAATTGCGATTTACGTATGATCTTGACGGTTGAAAATAACAGCTGTTGATATATTACAATATACAATTTCCTGCGACATTTGGTCCTTTCATAGCGTATATACCATGTATTCTGTGTTAATAGCGAGTGATTTATCATAGAACATTATCGTTTCACACCTAGATTAACGTCGCTAACTTCAAGACGGAGACTCCGAAAATTCGATGCCAACTTCCCGGCCGAGCTTCCGAAATTTCTGTAAACAACCCGATTGCCGTTTCTATAATTTTCTATGCCTTTACAAAGTCAATCAACATTTACTTAATAAGATCTTTGGAAACCGCTGTGAACCGAATTCTTAGCTCATCACAAATCGTTCGGTAGGAGCGAATTGAAAACTTTGTTTTACATAAAAGAAAAAAAACTGAAGAGGAAAATCACATTGAACTACGCCACATTGAAATCTGCTTGTTTTACGAATATTTCGCAGTTTACTGCATATTCGTTTTGAAAATAAATGCATAAGCAATTTTTTTCTTTTCTAAATCGGACGAACACATTTGAATCACTCTGTAGATGACAAAATAGTCGAGAGCTTTCGCGTTTTGCCGACGAAAAACAGAAGAAAAAACCGGTCGAATATAACGCGCGGCGGTGGCAACGAACTCGTTTATAACATATTGTATAGCCGAAAGCGTCGAAACGGCGAAAGTAAAATATTCGTTTCAATTGTTATTCTCCGCGCTCGGGGCGTGAGTTGTTAGCATTTTATTTTTCTTCTCCACTCTTGTCTTGCTTCCGTTTTTCCCTTTGGTGTAAACAATAAATGCGTCTTCGTAAAACGCGTTTGAATTTTTTGAAAAAATTCCGAATTACCATAATATTAGCCTCATTGATTATTTCTTTAAAATTTAATGAAAATCATCCAAGTCGATGTTAGCATAACGTGTTGCTGGACTCAACGACGTTTCGCACCTCTCATCACTCCCATTGCAGTTTTTTGCAATAAAGTATACGGTTTCGTTTGGATGACTCAGACAATGAATCCATTGCTTCGAAGTCGCCCGAATCTTTTTTTGACTTTTTTTCCTATAAATATTTGCAATAAATACTAAAAAACAATGGTAAGGGCATCCGAAGACCAACAGTTCTGTAGAAGGTTCCGGCACGAGAAACTCTCATACCCGATTGTTTGTCACCGCGTGAATACGAAGAAGTTTTTGGAAAAACTTAAAAAAAATCACAAATTTTAACAGCGAATAGTGTGATCACTGTGCATAGTCGGGCTGAATAAAAACGCGCAATGCGATTTAGTTTAAAAACGACCAACGTTCGTTCGTTAGTCAATAATTTTCGGTTATTATCAGTTTTAACGTATTACATTATTATTATTATTATTCGTATGGCACAAACAAGTTTTGCAAAGCTTTCAACATGAAACATAAAAATATAAGATATC
Organism: Slavum lentiscoides; assembly: GCA_032441835.1. Classification (NCBI taxonomy): domain Eukaryota; kingdom Metazoa; phylum Arthropoda; class Insecta; order Hemiptera; family Aphididae; genus Slavum; species Slavum lentiscoides. The sequence goes on from CM063716.1 coordinate 1,015,197, forward strand.
GTTAAACATTTTAAATAAATTAGTAAAATACAATAGTAAAGTAGTAAAATAGGTCATTCATAATAAATAAATAAATAACCATAATTTCAATTATAAATAACGTAATCGTATTATATTATCCCGTATGCAATTACAGAGTGTTTATACTCCATAAAACTACACGATAAAAATTTTCGAATTTAACTCTGATGTCTCTGATCGTGACAACAAAAGTATATGGTACTCGTGTACCTACCGATTCGCGATAAAGTTGTGAGAAGCGAAAAATTACTATTTCTAGCAGAAAGTGAATCGTATTATAAAAGTATATTAAAATTTCGTTCGTAATATTAAAATTAATATTTTTTTTTTTAATGGAAACTATAATGTGAATAAATAGACTATGAATCAACTTTTTCAAAGTATATACGCTCGATAAAAGTATATACGAGCCAAGTGTCCAACACACATTCCACGTAACTAAGAACCACTATTAATGACCCATTTTTGTGTTTAACCGGAGGGCCCAAAATTTCGCGTTACGCCACTTATTATTGATCCATAAGTGATCATAAACGATTTTTGATGATACTCGAGTAAACGATATTGTTCGGAGAGTTTCATTAGTTGTGCAACTGTGTAATTATATTATCTCCGTCGGTATAAGTGTCGATGATAATAATAATAATATAAAACGCGTTTACACAACGTGCTCGCGCAATATATTATTACGCACTGAAAACATTTTCCAAACTAATAATTTCGTTTTTATTTTAAGTCTATAGAGGACCCTGCACAAAGCGTTGGGTCTTTAACCGCCGTATAGCTACAGGGAGGTTAACGTCCCCGTCAGGACCGAAAGATCAATAATTACAAATATTATTGTGCACTGGTAAATTCATATTGAGACGATTATATAAGGCTACTGCAACTCGGCACGCGTATATATACGACAAAAAACAGCAATTATTTCGATTCTCCATTTAAACAGAAAGAAAATCGGAATGACTTGACAATTCGCTTTTTATTAAAAATAAAACGTTAATTTAAAATCGGTTAAACGGCGGTTTAGCTATTTGACGCGCTGCGATTGGCTGAAAGGAAGCAATTAGAACCCGAAAGAGTTACGAACTCTCTAAAAATAGACGTTTGGAATTTTTATTATATTTCTGTTTTCTAAATATTCGTCGAAATAACCGAGTAATTTATTGCGAAAAAAAATTTCAATTCGAAATATTATATAAAACACGTTTATAATGGAGACGAAACGTATTATTTTAAACTTCCCCTCCACCCCACCCAGAGAGAAATTGAAAGTATTCTGAGTCGCGCCTCCAGTGTGTACATTATTTTGTTTGTTGGGAAATATATATATAAGACACTGCGCAAGCGATTATGCGTATATATAGACGTATATATAAATACGGCGAAAGGAATCTTCTTCTAATAGGCGTATAATATTACGTATATTCGTATATTGTTGAACTTGTGTGTCGCCGTAGAAAATATTAATAATAATAATAATATTATTTTTAAAAGTATTTATAGAAAATAGAGAGGAAAAAAAATACACGCGCGCGCGAATTGCGACATATTATAAATCATAGGCATATTTTCAACTGATTAGCGATCGATGGGCTCGGATGATCACGACGAATATTTCCAAACGTTTCAGTGTGCAGTGTTTGGCACTGTAATGGACCGTTTTAAAAAAAAATATTTGTGTTATTTCTCTACGTTCTCTCTCGCCAAGAAGCGAATAAAAATTGCCTCCTTACCCCCAGAAGGACACACGACGGCGAGGACGAGAGAACGCGCGTCTTCGGACCAGAGAAAACTGCCAGCACAACGGTGGCTTCACGCGCTGATGACACGTTGACCCGGTCTGCACACCCAGTGCCAACGACTATTAAATATTCTATAAAAGACACACGGGTTCACGATTATATTATTATTACTTCCACTTTAATCGATCGACACGATTGGCAAATCTCGTGTGTGCTGTCTGTTTACGTTTTAAAGACCGAAAAACGATATTAACTGCAGAATGTTTCTGTGTCGTTTTGTACATTACGTGTCGAGTATAAACCGGTCAAAAAAAAAAAAAGTGTGATTTCGTAGTTTTTACCGAAACAGTGAGATCGCAACACAAATATTTACCGTTATTATATATATAGACAAGTGTAAAACGTATATTAAGTGTATGTAATTAATTAATGGAATAAAAATAATATACAAATAAAAGTATAGCTGAAATATACAATTTTAAATCGATTTAAAAATCACTTAAATTTAGTGAACTCTGACGCCTTAGTTGTAGTATAATTAATAAAAAAACAACTTTTTACGATACAATTGGTGTGTTTTTTTCTCTCTATTGAAACACGTTAAAATGTTAAATTTAGATCATTTTTTTTTACGACTCACCTTAATTTACATACACTTACCTAATCATAATTTTTTTTTTAGGTAATCCTAGATTAACGGTTTATTTTTTTACATCGTAATATACGTGGTTTTTTTTTATTTCTTACGCGTATGGACGTATTATTTCAATAAATAAACGGATTGATCCGTTTATACATAGGAGAAAAGTTTATTTCGCGAGATTTATTATTTAAAACGGTCGGAAATTTTAGTTTTAAGTGCGCACGTTTCAAAACGATAGTATATACCAGGGGTGGCTAGCGAGAAGAGACTCGCGAGCCGCCCAATATGTTAATAAATATGGAAGAGCCGAAATGAAAAAACCGATAATCACATTTTAGTTATCACTGATAAACGATATAATAACGTACAATAATGTCAGATTTAATTTTGTCTACAACATACATATGGATATGTCTTCATAGTGCTGTTCGACGTCGTGCAGTGTGTATCATCAAAAAATACATATTTAAATATTATATCAAGAACACTATATTTTTTTGTAAATTTTTTCTATAAATTGTAATTTAATAAAATATTATAATTTTTCAAATACATAAATTCATATTAAAAAAATTTTTTTTTGTTAAAATGTTTTGTATCTTACGGTTAAGATGCGAGCCGCATATGTCTATGACGCGAGCCGCAGTTTAGCCACCCCTGGTATATACTATAAACAATAGTCATAGATATAGAGATTTCTATTCGGAATATTATGCCCACACAATACTATATGTACGTTTAATTGGTAAAATATTATAAAGAAATATATTATATTATAAAGAAACACGAATCGCTACAAATACCACACCCGCGTCGTTGCTAATAATCGCGATGGAAGCGTCCGATTATTTTGCTGCTAAAAAAAAAAAAAAAAGAGTAAAAAATAAATAAAATAATACCATATAAATGTACATATAACGATGCTGTGCGCGTAAAATGATTAAACCCACGTAATCGTGAGTCCAGGACGGAAAATTAAACTAACAAATAAAAGTCGGGGGAATAGTTGTCGTTACACGCACGTGTGCTTCAGTTTTTGAGTGCTGTGTAGAAAATAGCGAGTTAAACCATATAATTTGTGAACGAATTACAATATATATATATGGTGTGCTCGAAAAATATCCGGAAAATTTTTGTAAAAAAATCACGTGTTATATAGACTGATTTGAATGGCTCGCTTTTAAAGTATTGTCTTCTAATTTCAATGCTACAGTGATTCCAGTATGATTTTCTCACTTGTACATTTTTGGATGCCAAAAATGCTCGTACACAAAGTACGCGAGCAACGATTGCCGTTGTGTTGAAAAGGCGACTTCAATTTCTGGACTTTTGCCACGAACTTTCTCCCTTAATCTTTCCAAAACTCGTTTATAGGGAAATCAAGACTTACAGTTTGGCCTCTAGGAACAAATTCATAATGAACTGAACAAAAGTAATCGCGAAAAAAAAAACAAATCGAGCATTGTCTTTTAATGTTTCACCGAACTCGACGGTAAATTTGCGGTCTTCCTCGTTGCAACGATTGGGCTTTGGTTTCTGAATCGTATCCATTCACTCACGCTTCGTCACCCGTAATGTTTGATTTTATAAAATTTGACTCATTTGCAACTCGATTTTTTTAGTTCCAAACACAATACAACGCGGTCGATCCTCCGTTCATTGTGTCGACACCAATTTCGCAGATAATTTTTACCCAGTTCATTCGTCAGAATCGAATGATTAGGGCTAATTGATACGATCTTTTCTAATTTCTTCTCTCCAAAGTCTGAATGGTATCATCGGTTCGCGATGATACCATTTAGACGCGCCTCCAATGAGAATTCTTTAAAACGTTGAAACCGTTCAACATTTACACAAGGACTTAGAGAAACATTTAAAAAAGCCGACTTGGTCAACTAAATAGTCTCTGCAGCGTTTCTACCGATTTTAAAACATAATAATTGTTATATTTGTTCAATAATAATGTCCATCGCGAAATCGCGGTTCTATGAAATACGTCCGACTTTGAACGCGCACTGCAATAATTGCAGAGATATGACTGTATGAGATTACCGCTTAGATAGGTACACTGAAAATTATCGCAACGTTAATAGTTTTATCGGTGTGATATTTTAGTCTGGTTTTTCAACAGATCTCGTGTAATATATTATGTGGCCGAGTTTTATGTAACGATTTTCTAAAACAAACACGACTCGCGTCAGTATGTTTTATTCGAGTCGTATCTGAGTATATGAGTCGGATGATGTCTCGGACTGGACCGAGAATCTTATAAATCTTATAAACAGTTTTGTTTATTAGCTGTACTATCGTACGGACGGTCCGGTTTAACCGTTAACGCGTTTACCGGAATATATTTAAATTTTTTTAAACGTAATAATATCCGTACGCGTTACTACTCGTGAGAACGCGCGTGTGTCTGTTGATTAATTTTTTGTTGTTGTTTCTTCTAATCGGATGACATCGGTGGTCCACACGCCGACCCGAAACCGGTTCGTAACTGTAAACGCGTCGTTAGCTGGTATTGCACACAATCATGCACACGAATAATAGGTAGGTACACTCGAAATCCCTGAACTGCTGTAAAACATACGGTGAAATATTGAGATAAAAAAACTGGAAAATCGATAGAACAGCGTCGTCAATCTGCAATGATTAAACGATGACGACGTTCAATAAATCCCGTTCGATATTCTACGTTTATTTATTGTGTATTTCCGAACGAAAATATCGTATTGAACCATCGCATCTGTACGCTTTCTTCCGGAACTACTATACTTACATATATTATAAATTATTGTAATACACTATATTATTCGTGTGCATACATACACAGTCGTCTCGCGCGATCGAGTACGAAAAACGGAAAAATAAATAAATCTTTCGCCGTATTTCGATCGATATCGATCGCGAATTCGAACCCGACTGAAATAAAATTATATTCGTTCGCGTCGGTTCGGGGCCTCACGAACGGAATATTGTAGCTCGTGTATATCATGTATACGTATTCACCGGTGTGTTTGGACTGAAGTAGCCGGTTTCACCGAGTATTGTTAAATACACTCATGCGTTAGTCGACAATTTGTTTAAATTAAACATCTGGTCAGGCGCGTAGCCAGGGGTAGGATTCAAGGGCCTGAAGCCCTCCCCGAAATTTCACAAATTCTAGAAAAGTTATGCTTTTCCATGAGAAAGCCTTTTAAAATAAATTTCCATTATGATGAATGTGAATTTTTTATTATCAGCAAGCTTATCGTTCTTTAATTACATAGGTACTCCTCATTCCTGTTCCTACATTTGGCTGGGTGGTTGGGCAGAAGCTTAGTGGGACTCGCAACGCAACCACCTCCACGTGGTAAGTTCTGGGTTATTTTTTTTAAGTATTAATAAATAAATAAAATTAGCGAAGAGCTGCGTGATGATTAATTGATCAACTAGATGGAGGAAAAATGTCGGTAATCATGCGTATAGTGGCGGAAAATGGGTTAGCGATGTGACAGCGAAATAGGATCACCGTTCGACTACTCTCTTTAATGCAAGTACAAATAATAAACAAAAAACAAAATAAGTACAAAAACATCGACGAGCAATAACCAAGAAGAAAGATATTCTATTAATGTACCGAGACGAAATGCAGTTGTAGAAAAAGGAAGAACAACGTGCATGGAACGTAAACGAAATAACAATAAAACGGGAAAAGAAAGTAGTCGCCAGATAGCGCTACGACACAAAATAGAGGGCGTGGCAGAAAGGCGCATATTATTTATTTCGATAGTAAATATGTATTATATCTTAAACGCTTTTACTCGTTTAAAGTTTTATTAAAAATTTTAAACGCGATATTGTCATTTGGTGTTGTGAATTTGTAGCAAATGAATTTTTTTTTTTATTGTTTGACGTTCTAAAATTCCAATCAGATATCAAACAGTATACTCTTATTTATCCTCTAGTTCTCGATTCTACACAGTTTCTCAAAAACTTCAAATGAAGATTGAAAGCTTTTTGAATTTCAGCACTTATATTTTTGAGATTTTAAACGCATTTATTAAGAATTTGAAGTGCTTTTAATAATACAGTATTAAGATTGGTATCTCAATTTTTTTTTCTATACCGTGAGCATAATTCTCTCAATAAAAGCGATTTGTTTTGTTTTCGCAGGAACCAATATCGAAAAACGGTGTTTTTTTTTTGGGTAAAAATATGTTATATTATACTCGTCAAGTATATATACATAAGAATAAATGTTCACCAATATCTTACCAGTTTGTGGTTAACGCGTCTATATCGTTTTTATTTTATTTTTTATACGTTGTCACGGATCGTTGGTTTTCTCGTGTATCGTAACAAAGTTATATCGGGGCTTTAGATTTTTGTTCTTTTTTTTTTCACTCTCGTATACACTTGAATAACATCGCGATCAAATATAATAAAATGTTCATGAAATGTCATATCCATTTCATATAATATATTATATTGAAATATAATATTATATAAACGTAATAAATATGAAATATAATATACATTGAAAGATCGCGCACGCGCGCGTCTACTAGAATTTATTAATTTTTTTACAAAGGAAAACGCATACACTATATGATATGTATATTGCGTGATTATTTGCACATATAGGGTTCTGTAATCGATATATTTATTATCGTATAATAATAATAATAATACGCAATATTTAATTTTGATTGTTTTCCCGACAATATATTTAAATAAAAACGGGTTACGGGTAAAAAAAATTTTCAAATCTTCGATTCGAAACACATCATAATAATATACTCATATATACGCTCCTTCTCAGTTGTCATCTCGATGCGGTGTGATGAATATTGCAACAACGATTTTTGCACAAACCACAATAATCATATTTAGAACTCGGTGACTAGTTCAACCCGCAATAGTGTTTAATACGATATCGAACAAGAGTTTTCATATATAAATTTTTTTACTTCAACACCATCGGCAACGACTTACGGTCTTATAAGCTATTATATGACACTTGCTTATATATAAAAACAATTTTTATAAATTTAAAAAAAAAAATTAATTAGGATTATAAATTTATAGGTTTTTTTCTTATTTTATTATTTATTTATATACTTGATAGATTTCTCGATCGCTGCCCACCGATGGATTTTTTTCTATTTTGCGTAACAATATGCGTCATATAATATAATATTATACCGATATATACAATACTTATACCGACTGGTCCTTACATGGTAAAGTTCTCGAATGGATATTATTAAAGGTTTATTATACATAATATAATAACGTCGTCGTCGTCGTCGTTTCGAAAACTACCAATTAGACGTGTCTGTGTGTGTGTGTATATATGTATTGAATAATATAAATATTTCGCTAGTCCGTGTCCATCTATGTGTTATATCGTTTGTGTTTATAATATGCGCCTATAGTGTTATGGAAATGCATTTTGCCAATTTTATCCATATAAGGCCGACTTTATCGACTACATATACGTATTATGAGTATATGTATAAAAAACCGAGTATACAGGGTGATTTTTTTTTTTTTTTTGAATCGCAACCCCGACTGTATCTCGATAAATATGTACAATATTATTTTCGTTATTAACATCACGCAGGTCGTAGTGTCTTCGTGATGACATATTATACAAAGATTTTGGACACAAGGAGACGGAAAATATTAAAAATATTATTTAAATGTTTTATTTAAACAATATATTATGTTGTTTGCAGGTAGCTAGAGCTCGTGACTATATTATAACGTCAAAATATCTTTGGCCACGTCTTCTTTGTGTATCATATTATATAGAAATTAGTAGGACTTTTACTTGTACGCACGTGAAGAAATCTCACGATTTCAATATATTATACACACTATTATAATATAATTACAAGTTATAACATATTGTTACAATATTATATACGTTTTTATACACACATACACTTCAGATCATTAAAAATAAGAAAATGTGCGTTCGTTGACCATTCGCGTGCGGATAGTAAAAACGTTTTTGTTTTAATGTGTGTGTGTGTGTGTGTGTGTGTGTGTGTGTGTGTGTGTGTACGAGCGTGAGTGTGTGAAAATTTAATAAATACTCGAAGATGGAAAAAAAAAGATTTATTACGAATCCAACACGCAAAGCTTAGAAATGTATTATTTTCACTCTAATTAAATAATTCTTCATTAATTGTACTGGGCTATGCATATTATATAACTTTAAATATAGAAACTAAACGACAGTTACAATATATATCTGAATAGCCATAATATTCTCTTTAAAATCAATTTTTCAGTTCTAAATATAACGGAAAAAAACACAGGTAAACGAATTATCGGTTTCAGTAGCCTTAATACATACGTATAGTATAGGTATATGCTCAGGGCTGTCATTCGAGAAGGCGTTGGAGGATGCCTAACTCCTACTTATGATCTTTTTTGTTATTTAGTCGACGAATATGACATTTCTTTAAAATTCTTCGCCATTATTTTTCACGATTATTGTTATTATTTAAAAAAATAAATACACACATATACGTATTTATTGAAAACAATTTTACGTTATACTTGTTATAATTCCATTCAAATTTGTAATCTGTATGATTGTATTTGTATGTTATATAATATAACAGTTGACGACGAAATATGTACTACACGTACTTATGAAATAACGTTGAATAAATAATTATTATTTGTTCCCATTAGTGAAGAAGCAAAATACAAAATGCGTATTGATGCTGTTCAAGTATAGAAATCGAAATATTCATTGGGACGTGACAATATACATATAATGATTAGGTTTGACGTTCTTATAAATTAATCTGAAGAAACGAAACATATTTTGCCGCGGACTAATAAAACGTGTAAATTAGTATTGACTGCATCACCAGTAAGTGTATACAGCATCGAATTGATGATCCTTTTGGAAATTGCGTTTAATGAAAAATAATTTAAGATCATCGCTAGATAATGATCGTCGGGATTCTCATAAGATTTCAACTGTAGAGAAACGCGTAATTGTTGATCACTTATATTGTATAAACAAATTAAGAACTTAATGAATGATTTAAAAAAAACCGTGAAATAGAACTAATCCCCCGTGATTTGTTGTTCAGGACGGTTCTGTGTAACGTCCGTGAAGTTGGTACTCCGATTTTATCGTATAGAACTTCAAATCAGTGCCAATATTTAGCAATTTTTTTAGCAATTACACGTTGAAAAAATTCGGGGCGCCAATTTCACGGAAGTATTTTGAAATTCCATACGCACTCTCGGTTTTTTGCCACACAAAGATTTCTTGCGGATCAAACGCACGCGTACACCAACAGATCTTACGGCACTATATCCACGATCATTATTTATAATACAATTATATTTTTTTGCGAAGGGAGGACTTTAGCCCAAAGACTTCCCCCTCGGGCGTGCCACCGACGATATATTATCTTCAAAGTGAAAATTTCAGAATGTCGTAGGATAATATATTAAAATATTATCTTATTAGACGTGTATATTTTTCTACGCATAATACTGCAGCGTCGTGAATGGTGCGATCGCGCACGTGTGGGAGTCCTGTTGCAGAGAGACGCCTGTTCGAATCCAAATAAAAATTATTTACGGCCAATTAACGTGCGGTGTATGTATACACACACACGGCAGCGGTGTTCTATAACGACAACAACAATAATATTAATAATAATAATAATATGTGAAAAATAATCGACTTTCCGGTCAGCTCCGTCGTAAACGGGTTCGCCAGAGGGGGCTCCGGCACGTAGGAAATGTGCTCGGACTAAGGTATAATATACAGTGTGGGAGTGAAAACGAAAGGATTCGATACAATTAAGGAGCGCGGATTCAACTGTTTTTCAGTGGACGGTCTAAAGCAATGCTTTCCAATCACAGAGTCGGAGGATTTAAACAAGAAACTTTTATTTCGTATTTTTCTAACTTTTTTTTTTAGGTTTTCAAAGAATTTTTCACTAATATTTTCCCGTGTTTTTCCACTCGAAAGGCATTTTTACACATACAACATATTTCACGTTTAGATTAGAACGTACACGTTTTTTCGCGCGGAATAAAAAAATATGAATTAATAATTTAAAAATAGAATTGAGTAAATTTGTATAACTGCGGTATGTGGTTTTCAAAGTTTTCCCGATCGAACGATAATAAAATATTCGCTTATATTACCGCGATGACTCAATCGATAAATAATAACCGATGTTCGGTTTATGGTTTTTTTTTTTAAATTTTAAATGTGCACCCCGTTATATTATTATAATTAATAAAAGTTCCGAAATCATATTATTCGTAAGAAATAATCGGGTATTTATCGCACGCGCGGGTATATTTTATCTATAATGTGTCGACAGTCGTCTTGTACATACGTAGCTGGTGTCTTATCCAAAAGTAAATCGATTTTTTCCACCCCTTATATAGAGTTGCTTACGTTTTTTAAAAGTTTTAAAAAGTACCGAGCCGTGGAAGCTGTGAATATCGAGTGAGTTAAAATGAAATTTTTGTATTATTTTCAATCTGAATGAAACGATAAATCGTTGTTATAGGTAAATATTATCTTTTCGAGCGACGTTATACTCGTTTATTATATACTATTAGAGACGTGTACGAATTAAAATTTTGAACGACCTGAAATTCAAACTGCTAACGAGGTAGTGGGGTTTTATCTGTACGCGTAATAAATCTTACGGGCCGGAATTTTTTTTTTTGTAGGCGCAATGCGCGTATTACTGAGAGTCGAAAACGTAGAAAGTCGTTGGAAAAAAAATCAAATACTCGCGTCATGGAGAATGGCCCCCGAGTCGATCGTATAATCGCGCTAGATAATTGCACACGTTATAATATATACTCCACATGACCACATATCATATTATGTTTAAGTGCGATATTCTTACTGTAAACGTTTATCGTTATTATTATAGTTATGACGTGCACGTGCTCAAACTATGACATTAGTCTGATTATTCCGTCTAATATACACGTACGTACCTTAGGACGAGCGGTGACGAAAACGTTCGAACCGAGGCCAAAATAATGAAATTTAAAAAAAAACCTCTCACGTTCAGATGTCTTTCGACTTCTGCAGTCGCCTATAACAATATTGAAATGTTTGCAAGGAGAGAAAAATGTCTGAACCGACGATGTGATTAAAAAAATCGCCCACGGCCGATATAAGATAAGTGTGGAGATGAAGACTTATATACGTGGCGGTCAACGTTCCTGCAGAGTGATGTCGTATCTGAAAATTAGGCGCTCTTTAACTCTCATACACGAGATTCCGGAAATTTTTTAGATTTTTTTTCCGCTTCGGTTTTTGGAAAGAAAAAAACAAAATTATTCCGAGTTCAAGTGCCGAATAAGCGGCAAAAGGCAAAACACTCCACTGGATAAACCGAATAAAAGCATCATGCAGCCGCATTAAAAATAACTTGTACAAATGGGGTTTAGCTGTAAATGACAAGTGCGAATGTGGAGAAGTTCAGGACGAAAGACATGTGTGTGATTGCCCAAATCTTAATGCTGTGAAGTGCGAAGGATACAGAAGAAATGAATGACAATGCCATACAGTTGGCAGAACATTGGAAATACGTGATAAGCTACTAGGATCGGACACGAAAAGAAGAAGAAGAAGCGGCACAAAAAAGAAATTTTTAATTTTATAATGAAAAATAACTCGCCGCGCTCAACGTTAAAACAAACAGATTATAGTCGCTTGTCGATCGAATCGACTGGAAAGCTTTACAATTACTCGGCTTTATTCGATATTGATTATTTTTATTATTTAAAAAGTGTTGATAGTTTTCCTGAAAAACGAGAAACGTTACAACTAAACGCGTCACATATCAGCATCGGACCGTATTCGCTCTATTTAAAAACAATAAAATCAAAATACTAACACGAAAATTCTGCACTGTAAGCTAAATATCCGATTGTTTCCTACGAATAATATGATAATAATTCTATTTTAAAATTATTAATAAATTGTTTATTTCACGCAAAAAAAAAAACCGTGTACGTTCTACTCTAAACATAAAATACCGTTGTATGTAAAAAAGCCTTTCAAATGGAAAAACACCGCAAAAATAAATATTGTTTACATTTTCACATGTTCATTCGCAATCACCCCAAAGATATACGCACTCTATTACCCTTTTTGAAAATTACGAATGTCTCTCCTTGCAAACGTCACAACGCCCTTATACACGTTGTTTTCCTCCGTAAGGACAACATTCTTCTTCTCGACAGCGTTTATTCGTAGTTCTCGCTTATCGAACTGACTTAACTGATTCCGACGGAGACTGGAAAATTTCCAGTAATTCACGCAGCGAGCAGCTGGAAGTGTACCTACTTGAAAATGTATTATAATATACTCGGCGTTTTCGAAATTGAGAAAGACTTTTTATATGATATTTGGCCGACGGCGGAAATTGCCGACAATCGGACAATAGGTGATCTGTTCACTGTTGCACGTTCACGAATATTAAAACGAGATTAACGAGCGTGTATATTATGATATATTACATGATTTTTGCTCTCTCTCTCTCTCTCGCGCGCGCGCGAACTGGAAAGAGATTGGGAGAAATCGACGGCGGAAACAATGGTACACACACAGAATATATATTGTATCTGGTGGTTTGTATACAGCGCTGGACCACCGTCGATCTCGTCTGTCGATAATAATAAACGATTGCGCTTTTTTATCATGTCGTGTGCGGTCGATTACACGTACGCGAATTTCCAGGCGAATTCCTATAGGCGTGGAGGGTATGTGTAGTGTGTACCCTTAGCGAATAAAAAAATATGTCGTATTGAGCACCATTATTATCGGATGGAAGAAAAAATAATTCTAACACTTATTTAAATAGGTAATTTGGTAAACTTTTTTATTATAATAATATTACTTCGTTTTAGAATAATTGATAATATTATCAATTTAAGATTTCCACTGTCCTGTACTCATCGCTATCGCATTATTAATTATTTCTGGTTAGGGAGATCTGACCAAAGCCCACGTCAACCGCTGATAAAACCGATAAAACACCTAACCGATAAACCAGTGGCGTAGCCAGGGGTGGCAGCATACTGCAAGCACGTTGTTTTGTGTCCTGTGATCATAAAGTAAATGATGAAATATAATAAATATCATGGAGAAAATTATAATTCATCGTTTCCTCCATGACTTTCATATCTTTCGTATCACGGAATGCATAATATGGCAACCTTTTGGGTCATGATTTAATATTGTTATACGCGTTCCATGTATTGAGTTCAGTGAGTTGTATAATATGCTCTGTGCATCTAGAACGGATTCGACAGATCTTTCTTTAGCTTTCGCGACTCACGTATCCATCGTGAATTCTTTAAGATGCTCGGCTACACAGGTCCTATGTACTCTGGCCGACAAAAATTTCTACTAATTTTTGAAAAATTACTCCGCCGTACAGTACACCGACTCTATTAGCTGACATAATTGTTCGTTCCTTCCGCTCTATTCCATATCCATAAACACTGATTTCGGTGATAACCACCCCATACATAGAATTTCCTATTTCTCTACCTCCGCAGTTGTCAAGCGTCTGCAATACATTCAAAACGTTCAAAGTAAAATTATTAAATACGAATTAAAGCGTATTAAACAATGTCGTTTAAGCGGTTCCAATAATGCTCTGTTAATATTGTAGGCTGATTATTATTATATGAACGATGATTTTGGGTCTTCAATTTTGATTATTTTCCTTTCACTATTTAAATAAAAATATTTGAATTTTGTGAAAAACACTTTTAAAAAAATGATTCGAAATAATAATAAAAAGAAATTTTTTTTAATAACAAAAAAACACTTGAAAAGTATTCGAATACTACTAATCAAACACTCGGAAAGTATTCGTATATTAATGTAAATTACAATAAAAGTGTTTTTTTTTTAAATTAGTTTTTTTTTCTTTAATACGGTCTCGCATTATTTATTATTAAAAAAAGTCGTCGGATCGCATTAGAAAGCAACGCGTATTATAGTACATCATATTTATAGTACAGCTGTATACAATAATATATTATTATCCAACACAAGTCACGGCGGAAACAACGGTGCAGTGCGTATTATTTCTTCTTACACCAGTTTTTTTTTTTTTAATTAAAACGTTTACAAAACACGCATTGTACTCATCGTTTGGGTGAGATTTTTTTTTCTTTATTAAAATATCCTCACCGCGCGGCAACAGTTTCGCGTTTCATTAGAAATTCAGTCTGAATTATTCAGTATACGCGTATTGTGTGTGTGTGTGTGTTATGACGTCAGAATTTATTATAATACGTTATACGTATAAATATTTATTATATAATATAAATATTATATATATATATAAATTGAAATTCGCGTTATATTTAAAATATCTTCTTTTTCGACGGTATAAAAAAAAAATCACAACGCGCGTTTACCCGTTCGAAATAACACCGAGAAATCGCGAGGAAATCGAAACTCCGCGTGGTTTTTAGGCCGCGATTTCGTTTTTCCACAATACTGATTTAAGTTATTAATCGTTTGAACAATATTTTTATTAGCCACAAAAAAAAACACTTACAAGACTGGAAAATCATAAATGTGAAAATATGATCTACACCGAATACTGCAGCTAAAACTGTAAAACGAATTATTTTCATCTCAGTCCAAGAAGCGAATTCGGGCTGTTTGAAATAAAAAATGCGGTTTTCGTTTTAACTAAATTAGTTTTGACGCCTACATATATATATATATATATATATAGAGTAGAGCTGTGAACCAAAATAAAATTATATTTCAGAAATACGAGAAAGTTCCAGCGGCGATTTTTCGTTTAACGCGACGATTTGTTTTCAAATCTCGATGAAACTCGAGCTATTTTTTTTTCCATTTTTAAGTAAAACGGTAATATTTTCAAAACTCGTATTCGGCGTGTTAAGAAGGAGAAGAAAAAAATCCGTCTCTCTTTTGGATTTCAGATGATATATTATTATGTGAAAGGTGACGGACTGTCCGTCAGTAATTCTGACGTGGCGCTCCCAAAAAATTCATACGGTTTTGAACACGTCTGTACGAAGTCGGCCCACCCGCGTGTTGCAAATATTAATATTTGCAAACCACTCGCTAAATATTATTAGCGTAATTCTCCGTCGAGTTGGATGGGCCGATTTAGAGAATCGACAAAGTTCCCGACAATAACGCCAAGTATTTCGACCTGAACACGAACGTATAATTAACTTGTTTTCTTATAATATCAACTGGTTGTGTTCAAATTTTTATCTCGTTCAAAATATGTATTTCAATATTATTTAACAACGATCAAGACGGAGAAGATTATTTTTATTGAACTCCACAAAAATCGTTATTATCTTCAGCGTTATACAGTGAAGAACTCGTAAAACAATATTATACGTTAACGTTATTATTCAATCGATAAATTCATTACTTTTTTTTTTTGTTCTCTAAAATAATATTACGTTCAAAATCGCAGTTAACCTAACTGTGAATTCAGTCAATCATATTTTTTTTCTCCATTTTAAATCAACTCGTTGAAAATTATTCATTTAACCTGCGAAGCATTCGAGTTTATCTCCATTACCTCGCCTACATTTGCTTTACGCGGTGTCAGCTGATTTTGCGCGTTAACGAGTTAAATGAAAAATTTTTTTTTTAAATTATAAAATTTGACGTGTAAACTCAGTTATCTTTATACCTAAAAAAAATTTTTTTAAACAAATGGCAAGCAAAATGAATTCGAGTAAATTTCAAATAAATTAAATATTTATTATTTTATTATTTTTCATCCATTCACGTATCTGTGTTTTCCTTGTCGAACGGCATTGGACCCAACAAGTCCGTACGGGCCATAATTTTTTCATAACGCCGCGGTCAAATCACTAATAAACTACAATATTATATGGACGAATGAACGTCTCAAGTGCGGATTATTACGTTATTTCACCACTGCAACAGGCTCGAGAAGACGAGTAGAATAATAAAAACGAGCATATATACTTCTCTATTATATATTGTACTGTGTTGTTTATATCGCGATTTATGCGGCGAATTTTATTAAAAGTTTTTTTTAAACAATTTTTTTTTTAGTTTTCAAGGTCCCTCTCCTCCCCCACAAGAACGAATTTATTATAAACGACGGAAACTCGTATTTATAAAAATCGTAAAAACGTCATATATATTATATGCATACGTGTATAAACGACACAGGGACACGTGCTCGAAGACCACATAATATTAATAATAATAATAATAATAATATAATAATTTATATAATAAATGAATTGCGTTTGGCAAACGGACGGAAGGTCGAGCGCATAGCTCATTTACCGCGTTCAGAACAATTACATCGGTTGACATTGAAAGTAGAGGACAATTTTTATTTTAGTCCACTCATTAAAAAAAAAAAAAAAAAAATGCATAATAATCCGTTCACTCGACGTACGCATACTAATAATATGTGCGCTTATAAATTACCATAACACGACGTAATACGCATTAACTATCCTTTATAAATATATATATTATTTAATATTTATAATTTTTGGCCGATAAACTGTATTAGTTATGTGCCAATGTCGTGACGTTAAAATTATACAGAACAGCCAGAGTTGTTCTAGTGAATACTAAAGAGTATTTTGTATTTGTTCATAGCTGCTGCTGCTGCTAAAAAAAAAACACTTTTTTATAAGTGATTGAATCTATTTTAATTGACAAAAATGCATGTAATAAATGATCGACATTTATTTTGTTAATAACTACGTAAATTGACACATATTTACGCGTTGAATTTCAGTCCAATAGAACACTCACCCGCAAAAAAAAGTATTCTTCGATTCCTTATTAAATTCATTCGAATATAGCTGATTTAGAAAATAAATGTTTTGAAATAATCGGGGGAAAAAAACATAAGTATTCGAATACGGTTTGCTAATAAATAATTTGAAATATACATTGCCTGCGGAGATGTATGTTCGAATATGAATTTTAAATATCCCCCCCCCTCTATAATATCAAATACATATTCTGAATATTTTTCAATATTGTACTTTACAAGACTGTTTACCGGTGGAACAAGTTCAAAATTGAGTCCCCGGGAGAGTAATTTGCAACGGTCACACCCAAATGCAGACACGTATTAGTATAGCAACGATTTCGAAGATACGTAACGTAAAAAGCAAAAAGAAAATAGTAAAGTAGCGAACGAAAATGTGTTCTTCTTATTCATATAAATTCACAATTCACATAGATGATCGTTAGTCATAACTCATAATATTTTAATAATATTTTTCGAATAAATAATCACGAAACAAAAAATTAAAACGTACTTTTTCACTTTAAAGTTAATACAGTCGTATAATATAGTTTAGAATAAAATCCGACTACATTTCTTGTCTCGCATCGAAATAAAACCTTTATTAATATATATTAATAGCGACGGGCCTATTGAATGTCTGGGTCCGAGTGCGATCGCACTCTCTGATCTCTTCTATTAACGCCACTGCTTGTTTATAATTGGAACATTTTTCAGTTTAAAAAAAAAAGGATTTTTTTTTGTGGGTCTCTTCAAAATTTCATAAATTCACTCTCCTGTACGGCGCTAATAAAGGCGTTAGAAAAAACAAAAACCTATTAAAATATTTTTTCAAATTGCATTCCTCCTGGAAAAAATGTTTATGCGCTGTAAACGAAGCGTTTTCTATGCCGTTTACTTCTCTCGTATACTCATTCCAAGAGGAAACGGCGATAACGCGATTGTCGAAATCGCGACACACGCTTTATAACACATTCACGAAATAATATAAAAATAATAATAATAATAAAAAAATTCGTATTTAAACGTTTACTGCACACAGGCGTCGTGATCGTCGTGTCGACTGCGGATATGAAGCGATTAAGAGATGAAAAAAAAATTGAATACAATTACGTCGGGATCGTTTACTCCGCCGACGACCGCGACGGTAGTGCGCCAGAGGACTTATGCAATTATAGGTACACACTTACTTACAACAAACACACGCAGTACACACGACGTAAAGATGTAAAAATTGCGTGTACAAAGTTGCGTAACTTCGCACGTATGTCGGAGGCTGTGTAGACTTGGTGAATAGCCTCCGCGGAATACGAATCGGTCAGTTCGAATAATAATAATAATAATAAAAATATATTAATACGCGGTATTGTTATAATATGCAATTTATCTCGCGGCTACGACGATAACGACGACGGATAATGTAATAATCGAATGAAATTAATTCGGCCCGAATCTCCTTCCCCGTATCGGATAGGCGAATGACTTGTCATTCGGTTAATTTTTTCATAATATATATATATTTTTTTTTATTACAAACGCGTACAATCGCCACCCGCGTATTTCTCTAGCGAAAATAAATCACGTTTCACGCCTGCAGTATTATAAACTGCGCAGTGGCGCGTACTTTCAATATTTCTCTCCGTGGGGGATTTAAAAAATTAAAAAAAAAAATTTTTTTTTACTATCCGCTATAAAGGATTTAAAAAAAAATTAAACAGATAAATATAGCGTGATAGAAATCGGTTATTTCGATAAATTTATTCGAATATTTATACACGGCAGTGAATTATAATAGAAATTCTAAAGGTCTATTTTTATCGGAGAGTTCTGCAGTGAGAACGTCTTCAGGTTCTATTGCGTTCTTTTCGCCGATCGCAGTGCGAGCGTAAGTATATATAGCTCAACAGTTGTAAGTCTTCCATATGCAGTTAAAAATATTCGCCGATTATAATGTTTTATTAATCGATTCCTCTGATCTTACAGAATTCCTCAAGTAAGTCTTTCCGATTACACACGGATCTTCATTGCATACACTTTTGTGAGACAGTTAAAAACCTTCGTTTTTCTCTGTTGACGTTTGTTGTCGATTATACGTGCGGTGGCATAGTCATGGGGCGATATGAATCTCCCTTTTTTTTTTATTAGTGGAATAGAATTTTGGAAAAAAATATAAATGCTTGTGATCGAATTTGTACTATTTCAGACGGCCAAAATCACATCTAACACTGTTAAAAATTTGGCCGAAAAACGGGCTTGTACGTCAACAGACGGCGAATACGAGAACGAGGCACGCGGTTTTGGAGACGCTGACCGGCCTTAATATTAACTATAAATGTAATGTTCGTTAGAATCGATAAAAACGGATTGTTAGGTTAGTATTAAAATATGCTCGAGAACTTGTGACTGTTTTAAACTACACACTATAAACCCAAAATCACAAAATCAATACGCTTTTATTGCGTATACCTACGTATTTCGACTACTGCGTTGTCGCCTTCAGCGCGGACAAACTACTACTGAACCGTTAGACACTATGTACACCCGTATTTATACAATTTATATCTCCGATGACGTCATCACAAAAAGGGCAGCGTCGATTGGTCGTGAGTCAACGACCGCGCCCACCGAAAATCCATGCTGCCGCCATCTGGTTTACACTACATTAATTTTAATAATGAATTTTGTAATGCACTTTAGTCCCAGCGTAACAAGTTATTTTAATTTCTTGACATTTCTATTGTGTCCCTTATGTTTAATTCTTTATAATTATTTACATGTTTTAAGAGTTTTGCTGATTATGGTTAGTATTCAATAAATGTGTCCGCAGTTGTTAGGTTAATTGTTAGGAGGGCAACTGTTGTTAAGTTGGGTTAGGTCAGGTTAGAATGCATAAAAATGTGCCGCCGATACATCTCGAGAATGTACTCAATGAAATGTTTCTGAAGCCAAGAATAATTATTATAGATCTAAAATACAAACTATACATTTTTTGTATCAATTAATTTTGTTAGTGGAATAAATATAAAATTTATATTTAATATAATAAATATATTTAATATATATTTTGTTATTATGAAAAAATATTGATCCTTCTCAATAATCTAGCTCTCTAATTACGACACTTTATATACGTGTCGATTGTCCAATGACAGCGAATTTACCAATGGACACTAATAATTTTGACTTTGTAGTCCTGGAACTGGGGAAGGGGTTTCAACTCGAACCTCTCCTGTCCCGTAAATATGCCACTGCTTATAATATATTATTATAATATAATATAATATTGTATTTATACACGTGTGTGTATAATTGTTGTCGGAACGGTGTTTTTTTTTTACATTCGCCACTCGACAAATTAATATTGATTTTACAATAAAATACGTAATACAGGCGTATATATACGTTACGTGAACCGCGTTGTTGGTCGCGCGAACAATTGCCCATTCCGACGACTTTCGAAAACGTTTGTTGTAATATTCTCGCGTTATTTACGAACAACTTTTTATTTTATTTTATTGTATTTTTTTTTTTTTTTTTTACTTATACTCGTGACGATGCAGCTATATGGCTGTCGATTCGCTGACCGATTCTGTACACGGGCATAGTGTAGATTATCGACATTTTTTTTATAACATAATACGCTTCGCAATCGCAATAACAATAGTTTGTAAAACGAGTGTGTGTACAAATTGAGTTCAGGTTAAGTCTCGCTAATTGATTATGTCAACTCGATAAGCGCATAACGCAATGTGTGTTTTAACAGTATATCTAAATACAAGCAGTGACTGAGGAACTGTGTGTGCTGCGATGACTGGAATACTTTTAAGATGTTTTCGGTAGTGCTGTGTTTTTTTTTGAATTCTAGTTTATTTTTAATATTCGACAAAAAAATAAGAGAGAATAAACTTTAAAAATAAAAAGCGAATCGTTTGGTTTGAATTAAAAACGAAAATCGAATTAATAATTTTGCCCGTATTTGTTAGCACTCGAGTTTTCCTACAAATCGAGAAAATTTAAAAATATTTACATTCATTCCCTTCGTCTTGATCATTGATTATAAGCATAGATTTGTATAGATACATCTATGTCCTACAGGACACTGAACGGGTTTCTTTTGTTCTCTAGATTGTGGTTACAATGGCCTTGAAATCAGCTGTTTAGTATACTTATCACTATATTTCTTACAATCCGAGATGGATTACAAATATAACAATAATACGGTTAGGTATGGAAATGGAAAGATTACGTTCCTAACATCATGTTCTTCCGCTGTGTCCGTAACATCAATCGTTCCGCTCTGAAATGAAAAAAATCGAAGTAGTGGTGGGAGTGTCCATGGCCTGGTATGAGGTCAACTGTTCTTCACATCTCGCTATCCACAACCATCTCTTCGAAATTTTCCACAAATTGCATGACACTCATATCCGCGGACAATTTACAAGTACTCCAAGTGCGCAATTCCTCATATTTTTGCATGCTAAAAAAAAAAAAAACGAAAAAATTCAATTTTCGTATATGAACGGTTTTCAATGTTTTTTTAAACCAAAAAAAATACACGAAATTCACGCGATAATTTCTCGTGTAGTCTTTCGCATATTTCGTCGCGACCTTACGCAAATGCAAAACCGCGTTAGTCACAATACAACACCAATCCAAAACCAATAAGTATTTATTTTTTCGGTTTATTCCGTTCAATGTTATATAAACGAAAAAACAAAATAACATTATAATTTATCGATACGCGTGTATGACAACGCTCGCGCTGAAACGGTGTACAATAATTTGGCGTAGGTGTAACAATGGGTAAAATATTTTTTTTACCCGTTTCAAAATCGACGTTTTCAGCCGTTCGTATATAGGTTTTATTGTAATGGCGGTTAGGATTTATTTACTCGAGGCGAATTTACATAATGTACACACCTGCAGAACGGACGCACGAAAAGTTGTTCTCGTAAAAAAACAAAAATAAAACAAAAAATAAATTACATAAAACGTAATATTTCAAAGCACGCGCACAAAACGCTCGTGTTTATATAAATATTATTTCTGTTGAAAAAACGTTTTGAGCAATCGATAGGAATCATTCGTTTTTCGTTCACTATATCATTTGAAATATTATTAAACGGCCACTAGTAAACTGCATGTATTATTATATAATATTACGCGTTTTGTTCTACGTTCACGACGGTTTCAAACGGATTGTCGTGCAGAAGTATTTTTCTTTTCCGCTCGATCGGGCACCGGTAAAAATTTCTTTAAAAAAAAAAAAAATCGCGTGACACGAGGTATACTCGGAAACTAAGAAAGTTTTCCGTAGCAAAATATTTATTTTTCAATATTTTGCCCGTTCTGCGTGGAGGATGATTGCCAAATGAAGACTCTGCAGTAACTACGGTACGAGCAGGTCGTGTCTTAAAATGAATCCGGCAATTTCCAGTCCCGCCAATTGCGTGAAATGCGACTAGGAGGCCACTAGGAGTTAAGAGAAAGGAATACGAATAGATGCTACTTTATCGTTATTAACAGAGTCCTGATGGTTAGCACTGTAAGCGTGCGAAACTTGGGCGACCACAAAACCGGACGAGAACGAATCGGGTGTTTTTGAGAACAGTTTTCGGGCCGAAAACGAACGGAGGAAGTGAATATTAAATTAAGACGAAATGAAGGATTAAGATACGGATAAGACAGTGTGACACGAAGAGCGGCAGAATAAGATGGGCCGGACACGTGTCTGAAGGGATACCGGGGAACGTGACTAGATGGAGACCGGACTCGAAACGACTCGGACAACGTTGGTGCGGGCATAGGTGGGCTCGGAAGGGTCCAGCCCATTATTCTACTCGTTCCATCCATCAAAATACACGGGTTCGCGATGTTGATTTTTTTCAAATAAAAAAAATCATATATTCATTAGGAAAAATGTCGGAATAATAAATGAACAGCCTTTAATAATACGCCAACACACAGAATTTAAAATAAATAAAATTCGTATCGCTTTATGCAACATACAATATTTCTTTATATTATCAAACCTAAATAATATTTTCAAAAAAAATTGGCTATAAGAATATCGGTCCTTTGGGCCTTGATATAACATCGGCCATAGCCAGTCTCGTAAAAGATACTTTTTAAAAGTATTCAAATACAGATACAGGTACTTGTTTTTAAAAGTATTTAAATACTTAATAAGAAAAGTATTCGAGTATAAGTACAGATACTTAGTAAAAGTATTTAAAAATACTTTCAAATACTTGTAATTAAATTGTTTTTAGCGTTCGTTTTACTAATGGTTAGAATCTTATTAGAACTAATGGAGTTCGACCCGTCGCGACCGGGGATAACACATAAATCGGTCTAATCGGGTTTACCTACATCGACTTGAACGGAAAAACCATCAGTGAACGACGATATCCACGACCAAAATAGTTTGCCAACTTATCATAAATAATTATTACGAAAAATGACGAAAATGTTGTATCATTATTAGTTCATGTCACTAAAAAAGATTTAAAAACGTATCTGATTTTAAATACAGACGCTCTAAAAAAGTATTTAGAATACTATTTACAAATACTCTTATTAAAAGTACTTGATTTACGTATTTGAGTACCATAAAAGTATTTGAATGCTTTTACTCAAGTACTTTACAAGACTGGCCATAGCCAAGTATCACAATGGCCCGGTCCGTCACTGGGTGCAGTGGGAGTGAAATAAGATCTCGGGAGAAACATCGAACGGACAAGGAGGAAAATCGTTGCTGCGTCGATTGACCTTTTAATATAGACGAAAGGGTATTCTTCACGTTTCCCGCCGCTTATTATAGTGTCATCGTCCCGGTGGCGTAGTCTGCTCTAGCGGTTAGGACTGTATGATTTCGTAGTCGTTTACGTAGTAATTTTTTATTTTTTTTTTTATATACATATTAACGAACCGCGTTTGTGTCGCCCACTAGCTGTCTTTATACAATGCATACACACACACACACACACGTTATTATATTACACCGATTTGTGACGATCTCGACATCGCACACGCACGTATCACGGTACAAAAAAAAACACATAACAATAACCCGATAATATATAACACGGGTCCTGTATAATACCTAATTTAGCTCTTATTTATCAACGCTCGTTAACCGTTCCCGTCCGGCATATTATAAACTCGCAGCGAAGCCTTTTTTTTTTCTCTAATTTTTTATTTTTTTTTTTGTTTCCTCTAACGACGGCGCACTTGTTCCGCCGTACGAAACGCACGCGTATCATTTGACCGCCAGTGTGCACTTAAATGTTATTATATACTTACCCGGAATAGGTCGCAAGCACTCGTGGCACAATACAAATATTGTATTATCTCAGCGCGGTATCACACCGCGATACCGTGCCGCGGCTAACTGTATATTATTATTATTATTATCGTTATTACGTGAACTTGGTGGTACGGCGGACGCGTAGTGAACCGAAACGAAAACACGCGTTACATTATTCGTATGTATACTTTTCACCGGTATACCTACTTTTTTTTTTTTGTACATAATATTTCGCGAATATAATAATATTATTATTTATTATATATTATTTGCGCCGCTGCAGCGATGATTGACTGTATGGAACAGAGAGAGAGAGAGAGAGAAAATTTGTTTAAAACGCGTTTCACACGCGGTCCGCGGTGGGCGGCTTTACGTGGTGTGGAGCACGCGTAATAATGGCGAAAATATCCGTCAGGAACCGTAACGCGACCGGGAGGAATTTTTCTTCGCTACGATTTATAATAGCGGGAAAATAATACAACGAGGATGAAACGTTCGCCTTTCAATCGAGATTTTAATGTATTTAATTTGTATTAAAAAAAAAACCCCCCGTTTAACGATTTCAAATCGCGTAGTTTATTTATTTAATTTATTAACCCCGGCGTTTATTTCGTTTGTCAAAACTGTATACGAATAAAATACATGTTCGTGATAAAACACCGTTAAGAAATAGGTAATTTTCTTATAAATATTTTACCCGGTTTTCCGGACACTCAAATTTAATTCTAACACAGAAAAACAATATGAGATTTGTACAGTGTTTTATTATACACGGAAAAAAAATAAGGATTGTTTTAATTATAGAAATTAACGCTATAAAAAGAATAATAATATATACGACTACGCGGTCGCACTGTGTGATGAAACACCGTTATACGCAAGAAAACGGATATCGTACAATATAATATAGTATACGGTTGCACTGTATAAAACACCGGTTAGTAAGTATATTGACTGCGCTTCCTTTTTATTCCTGACCACGGTCGCGCGCCGGTGAAACACCGTTTAGGGAACAAAGAAGGGAGAGAAGAGGAAGAAAAAAAAGTTAATTTCGATTTTTCATAAATCTGGGTCCTATATATATATGTATATGTTAGTACGTTAAATCTTATGAAAAGTGCTTGGAAAACTCAAACTTGGCGCTATCTATTGACGGTTTCTTACGCATACACCGTATGTATAACTTTAGCTGACTGCTCTCAGGATCGTTGAAACGTGATATTTCAAGGAACAAAAACGTGTAAAATTATAACCGGAAAAGTATATTTAAGAAACGTAATACGAAGGAAAAACACGTACGTTTTTTTCGTACATAATATTACTAGCCTTATTTATATTATACACTATCGCGTATACAATTATTTACACGGTTTTTGACACGTCGTTGCGGTGTGAGCACAACCTTAAAATTCGTCAGAAAAAAAGAATTAATTTGCATTATTTCATTTTTTTCTACGAAACTTGCACGGTTGGGTTAGGTTCGGCTATACGTTCTGCACTCTACCGTTCCAAAACTTATAATGCAATTGACATCGGCATTACTTTCGGCAAAAGTGATCGTCGCTTCTGTATAACGGCGAATCGCCAATACCTATAACCTCTTCTTCTTCTTCTTTGGTTTCGTCCAGTTAAGACCATACCGCCATAAATAAACATCTCTGTCTTCTGCTATTTCCCTCCGTTAGATTGTTCGGTCCCATTATTATTCAGTCCATATTATAGTTCCATAAAGGACCTTTTAAATGTCATAAATAAATTCTGACTTTGTTTTTAGAAATCGCGCTTGTTCTCAGAGATTTGCCATGGTCCATTAAAACATTGTATTTTTATGATTGCAGTCTCATCGATATTTTCGTTTTCCTGCCAATAACTTCGCATAAATTATTTTGTATTTTTCAAAAGAAATTTCCAGTGTTTTTACCCGGGGTTTATACGTAAACTGGAGTATACTTATAAGAAGAAGAAGAAAAATCCGAGCGAAAACTTATGCAATAGAACTGAATTTAATATATTGCGTGTCTCTGTTGCAGACAGACCGACGAGCCGTGGACTTTCGAATTATTATAAAGGCGTATAGTGTACGCACCGCCATTATAAATAGCCAATAGCAAAACGGCTTCTCTGTACCGTCGGAGAATTAATAGTAGCTTGAGGTCGCGCGCGGTACGAGAAAACCGCGCCGTTTCAATTGTCAGCGAGGCAGTACGCCTAATACGAAATAACTAACATAATTATTGTCATTATTGTCTTTTAACTCCCTCGCTGAAGTCTCACGGTCAGAGGTTATATAGGCGTATCTATCGTGTAACAGTGTTTTGATAAATTGTTAAAAGAAAAAAAAAATTAAATGACGTAATCGCATCACCATTTGTGGTCTAATCACAAAATTGTTGGTCTCCGTGAATGTACCGCGAGTGCTTTAAAGAAAAAAAAAATGCACAACTCGTATATATATATATATATTAGCAGTATACACTTGCACTCAGTTTAATGCCCGGTTTATTTATTTATTTTAAACCGCGGCTGTTTTCTAAGCAAAAAGAGACGTGTTCTTAAGTCACACAAGAAATACGATAAAAAAAGATTTTAATATAACGAACGTTTTTTTTCTTCTATAAATATGCTTACACTTCGCTCGTATGTTTGATAAATACAATAATAATGTAAAAATAAAAAAACGAATAAAGTCCCGAGTTCACGTGACGTACTCAACATTTTCCCGGGCCAAATCATAATAAATTAAATAATTCCCGAATTTATTAAGTTAAAAAGTAAAAAAAAATATATTGAGTGGCGAGGAGAAATAATGTTGGTATTAAACCGAGAGCATTTCGTTAAGTGTAAACTTTTTGATTCGTATTAACTCATATCTATGCCAACCGTTGCTATAGTCCGCCGGCGCCGGTTTGATATTTCGTAATAACGAAAAAAATTGATTTTTGTCATGTCCATTTGTACGGATCGAAAATAAGGAAATCAAAGTGAGGCCCGCGTAGAAAGGAAACTATAATTTTGAAAATAATATCATCCGCACAGACGCGTTATTGAAAAGACATTCGATATAACGTTATTATCAGATTACACCGAAACACGTCACTATTTTATTATATCGGTGCTTACGCGAGAGAACACATTTAGAAAATGATTAATTCATCTGTATACACCGCGTAATTGAATTATAATTTGTGTACACCCGCCACTAGTAGATTATACAATTTTTTTCCCTCCTAAAGTTCAACGAGTTTCTAATCGGATTTGTGATATTTCAATAGATGCAACCTAATGGTATGTGTATATACTAATAACGATTCTATATTTATATACTGAAATTTCTGCTTTCTACCAACATTATACTCTTTATTTTCCGTTGTCATATTATTATTATTAAAAATTATTAAAATTCATTACTGTCCTAACTTGAAAAACAATTTTGCTCCCCCCCCTCCTGATTGAAAATCTAACTGCGTCCAAGTGCTTACGTACTTCATATCATTATATGAGCATGGACAGAGTGGAACACCAACAGCCCTCGATCCATAAAAGGTATACAAAAATCGTATATACGCGTTACGAATGATAAATAGTGTTCTGTAAATATCAAAAATGAAATTCAATTAAATAACAGTTGTATAATACAGTGCATAACGCAATCGCAATTAAAAATTAAAATTAAATTTTGCGTCACACGTCGAGTATAAATTTTTTTCTCGAATTTGTTATGAAAATATATATATTAATCTTCGTCAGTGTCCAAAGAGTATACTATATAACGCAACGCGTTAGAAGATCACCGTCAAAATCGGTTACATTCAGACGCCGATGTCGATCAAATTTATATTACACGCGAATATAATACAACGTAAGCGATAATGAAATTTGCGTACGCGTTTATTGCTAATCCTTTTTTTTTTTTTTTTGTAGCAGTTTAATTAAAAATAATAATTTGATTTCTCGTCTCGAGACGATCGAGAACGCGCGCAATTTTATCGATCCGGCGGGCTGACGGCAGCATCACCGCCTTCACGTTCGCAACTCAATTGACTCGAATATTATATTTTTTAACAAGCTGACACTTGTTAAGTATTAGCGGAAAATGTAAACACCGCATTCAGAGAATTTGCAAATATGTTTTTTTAGACAAAATCTAACGTAATTTAAATGCCATTGTGTAGAGTACACTTGAAGTCAACTCGTTCAGTTTTAAATCGAATCAAGTCATTAAGTCAAAAGATAGTGTTTAAAAAAGTCTAAATGACTGAGGCCTAATTAACTAAACTTTTAAATATAATTTTAAATTTTGATTTGTTAATGCTTAGCCTTGTCTATATGTTTACATTTTAAAAATATTGACTTGCCTCCCATTAACAACGCGTGTTTTTCACATCTCTCACATAATTTTCAATAGAATCTATCACCGATTGCCACCATTTTTCGATTAGTTTCACTGCCTTAAATATTTTTTTTATACCGGTTTCTTACAAACAGTTCTTCAATAATTAAGTATGTATGATTTACAGTAGTACGAATAAGTCCATTCGATAATCGTTCCTTCAATTTATTTAAATAAAATTCTGAAAACACTAGGGTTAGAATGGACAAAACATGTTTAGTTGTGCTAATCGTGAAATTGGGGGTTTGATAGTTTCACAGGTACACCACCTAGATGTATTTTTTAATATCAAAAAAAGTTGTAGGCAGAATATTATATTATTAATAGACAACCAAATATATATGTTAGAAAGAAAAAAAATATATAAAAAAAAAACGCTGTGAAAACCAAATAAATATTTGTTTTTTTTTCTTTCAATTATACAAGTATGCGAGAAGTATAATTTAAAATCAATTATTTCCGTAGTGAACTCGTGTCGAAATTATTACTATCAATAATTATTGATTTGTAAAAATGCACTGTACGCGCCTATTACGTAAAATCTTATAATACGTATATAGCGCGTGTGCCCTAGTGCGCACTCAATTAGTCTTAAGAGCATACATTAGTATACACGTGGTAATTTTAATTTTAATTTTTTTGGGAAAAATACACAACGTTGTCGATTTAACTGTAAACCCTTCTGCCCACAAAAAAAACTCTAACTAATACAAAACATATCGTGCTTATTGAAAAACGACACGTTAAACTACGTACTGTATAATTATTATTACACGTAATAATAATAATAACAACGCAGAAGCGTGTTGCGCTTACATATAACTGCGAACGCAAAAGTGTAAATCATATATTTAGGCTAGTTTTAATAATACGTATACGAGTTATTTAATTTCGAGAAACAAAATAATATTAAATATATATACATTAGAATTGTAACATTTATAACTGTACAGTCCTAATATAACTCGGACGACTTCCATGTGGGAAATCTTAGACGTATCTAGTGCGTGTTATAGTTTAAAAAAAAAACAGGACATATCTCGGATTTTTAACACGGAAACACGAGAAAATATTGACTAATTACAATTTCAATATTTTTTTTAACAGTGGATTACAATAAAGGTAATACGTAACGTCATGTGAAGACACGGTAAAAGTATACGGAATTTTGAAAAATCACATTTGGTTATAAATTTTTTTTTAAAAAATTCTGAAAATTTCGGGCCTGTATTGTTCCTGCTTCGCCAGAGTAGTACTTGGAGACTTTAACGGCAGTGCAGTGTTCTGTACGACTCTCGAACGAAACGTACAGAAATGAAACATGAACGATAACACGAGGAAATGGGTTTTATAATCCTCATATGACAATTTTTTTTATTATCTCAATATCTCACGGTTAAGAGTACATACGTTTTCAAATTTTTTAATCAATTCGAAAAGAAAATTTTCACGTTCGAATTGAAATCTCTCCGGAAATACAAATGAATTTTGAATGAAATTTGTATTGAAATTTTATATGCCTTTACGAAATATGTACTGAAGCGAAAAATAAATGAAAATCGTTTTGAATCGTCTCGAAATCGTGAAATTCAAGTTATATATTTGCCGAATGTTTTTCTATCAATATTCATCAACCGATTTTCGCCTTATTTTTTATACGCCTGAAATAAAATATATTTTAATACTAATCTAACCTTTCACGTTTTTCGTCTTAAATTGAAATCATAATAATTGTAAATTAACATCTGATTACGTTATAGTGTAATGTGAAATATGTCCATGTTAAATTATAAAAAAAAGACGCTAAAATATTATCCTACCGTAATTTTAAATAAAACGACAACGAGTACCAATCTAGCTGTTGTCTCGTGAGTAAGATTGAAAAATAGATTAACATACGCGCATCGTGTTATAATACTTTAACCTTGTGATTAAAGATCTTTAAATATATATTTCAACGTCACGCGGTAAGTTTATTAGCCAGTCTGCACGGTTCGTTATTTTACAGATTGGGATGCAACAATAAAGTTTAACTGAGGCCAGGACCGAACCGGATCAGATAACTTTTTTTTGAAATAGACTGCTAAAAAAAAAAATGTTCATAGACTTTAGCAAAAGGGTGTATAATAAACGCTTTTGAATTATTTTTCACTATAAAAAAATCTATATATTAAGAGTAAACGTCATTTTGATACGCACATTTACTAATGGAAAAGAAAACGAGCTGTACTAGCAAAACAAGTTTTTGATGAAAAAAGGACAATTCTTACCAATAAACATGCGAGTTTAAAAGATGAATCCTTACGTTCATTTCGTTTCTTTGAAATAATAATATTAATAATAATAATAATAAAATAAATAATAAAGATTACATACGCGTGTACGATCGGTCGCTCGGTCAGCGTCAAACTAAACACCCTCGTATACCGGCATAGCGCTCAGCCGACCGTAATAAAACGGGAAAAGAAAGTAGTCACCAGATAGCGCTACGACACAACATAGAGGGCGTGGCAGAAAGGCGTACAATATAAATAGCGGTCCGAACCGGCGGACCGCTCAGTGTAGTCGCGGCAATTAGGCGTGAACAACTACGTAGTTCGCGTCTGACTGCGGTGTGTGTGTGCGTGTTCGAGACTGACCGCTATTTATGTGCGCCTTTCTGCCACGCCCTCTATGTTGTGTCGTAGCGCTATCTGGTGACTACTTTCATTTCCCGTTTTACTGTTATTTCCTTTACGTTCCGTGCACATTGTTCTTTCTACATTTCTGCATTTCGTCTCGATAAATTAATAGATCTTTCTTCTCGGTTATTACCCGTCGATGTGGACATTTCATTGGCAGAGGCATTTTCGCCCTACCCCCCACCCCTTGAACTTGACGTGTAACCGCCACTGAGACTGGAGGCACATGGAGATGTGCCAAGGCACAATCAGTTCATCATGGAAGGGAAAATAAACGGTAAACAGAACCGGAGGGAAATCCTTTTTTGAAGGAATATCGTCCAACTGGTGGATTATACCTCGCGCAGCGAAGACTCGAGAAAACAGCAAGCGACGGAGATGAACGGCTAAAAAGGCCTTTGGAATAGCCGATGACGAATGCAAATGGAAAAGAAGACGAGCCGCGTACGGTGTACGGACGACCGTTTCGACCGTGCGCGACGCAGTTATTTGTACGTAAACAAGTACCACGACCACGGTAACGTTAAAACACACAAGGTCCTTGACTGCGCGCTTATCTCGACCGAGTGGATACGCAAAATTTGTATTTGTATACGACGTGAACGATGCGAATAATTACCACCGCGCGAAGACGATTTGTTGTTTTAAACACGGACGCCGTAAGATTAATTATTGTGTGTGTGTGTGGAGATTGGCGCGAGGTGGAGAATTTCGTGACTGGCGCGCGCGAGAAGATGTTTTATTGTACGCGGTTTTTTTTTTTACGTGCGGAACCAAATGTCAGCGTGTTATTTATGCGCGTACACACGACGTGCAGAAAATTTTAAAATTATAATTTTTATAATAACGGATGGGTGCGCGAAATAGACACACACACACACAAACTACAATAATATTGATTGTTATACGCCTACGCATACGCGTGTATTTTGCAACGTGCAAAATCGTGTCCGTCCGATTCGGGACGAATTCCGAACGCGTCCTAAAAAACATATTCGGCAAGCTAAACAAAGAAAAGAACGACACTCGAACGTTTCGACGCATTAGCGAATATTTTTTTCAACGATGGTCGCGACGTCGATTTCCAAACCGCGTGCATCGGGTTCGGTTGGGTTAAGGTCGAGTTTTGTTTTTTTTGCGTAATTTTCGAGAATTTTCTAACTATTATTCCGCGTTTTTCGCGTTTAAAAGGCCATTTTCTGTCGCTTTATGGGGAAAAAAAATTCTCTATATATACAAAGCGTTAGTATTTTTTACTTTTTCAAAATTTTTACCATAAAATTAAGCGCGGATTCGAAAATAATTAATATTGTCAGAAACGGGCATTTCAAATCGTATTTTCTTTTTTTTTTAATCGTTAATTTTAGGACGATGTGTTTTTTTTGTCTGTGGTACACTTTTTCGTATAAAAGGAGTACGTGTTGCACACCACTTTCCGGTAAAAAATTCTTATGTATAGTTGGCACTCTGTTTGACGCGATTTACGGTTTTGTCAGTAATTTCCTTCGGCGCGAAGAAAAATTGCTAAAAAAATTTCATAAATACCGATAAAACCGTCCACACACACACACACACATATATTTTTAAATAATATATTTTGCTCGGTGCATTTTCTCGAGGACTTTCAGATTTAATACGCCTCGTCTGCGTTTCAGTTTCGCGTTCGACTTTTAAACGATTCTTCTTTTAAAAATTCTTTTTACCCGAAACATCCGCGATCGAGAAGAACGCAATACATTCGTATTATAATGACGTATATAATCGCGCGCGCATTAATATTAGTTATAGCTACCGATAATAAAAAATAAAACAAGGAAAAAAAAACGTCTTCAAACGAAGAAGGTATAAGAGTATATACCTACCAGCCATGTACGTCGTATCTATTCCCAACCTGTAGTACGTGCAGACATTTTTCGATATAATTTTTATTTTATTATTATTATTATCAATTTTAATAAATTAATTTCGC
Organism: Slavum lentiscoides; assembly: GCA_032441835.1. Classification (NCBI taxonomy): domain Eukaryota; kingdom Metazoa; phylum Arthropoda; class Insecta; order Hemiptera; family Aphididae; genus Slavum; species Slavum lentiscoides. The sequence continues at coordinate 1,048,789 of CM063716.1, forward strand.
TTCATATGATATTTAACAGATTTCAGTAAATATCGACGGTACGATATATCCATTGATATAATTAGTGACGTGCTCTCGATGAAAGACTCAATTAGAGACAAAACACGTTTGGTTTCGTTTTTCGGTAAAATTTTATCGGTTCATTACGACGACGTATATATTCAAGAAAATGTAACTTTTCTAAGCAAAACTATTCGCGGAGTGTCGTAGTAATAATAACTCGTCGAGTTCGTTGAAATAAACAAAAAAAAACGTTTCGAGTCAATTATTTACTCGTGTTCTAAAAAAAAAAACAGTGACTCGTTAGTGCGTCCACAAAGGGTTCATGAACGGTACTATACACGCGTTTCGAAGTAATTTATATTTTCTTTTTTTATGAACGTCTACGACACGCGCAAAAAAAAAAATTTGTTTTTTCTTCCGATTTACGTCTTATAGGCCGACGTATTCCAAACACAGCAAGAGTTCTATGCGAGAATGCGTGTATAAACGTATATTATAATAATTAGAATATGTTATATTCGCGTTCTCTGTACGAGTAACGAGGGGGGGAAAAAAACGGTCTCCCGTCAAATTAAATCGTCGTCGACTCGTTAAAAAAAAAAATAATATTTATTTCCTACACAGACTACGTCGCGCGCGATAATATATTTCAGAAATAATTTTAAATAAACCGTTTTCAAAACGACCGTCTCGTTGACACTGTACGTTATAATGACAACGCGAATAAATAATAAACATCCACACTCTTCAACAGTTCGGTATTTATATCGGAATGTCATGTGTTTTCCGATACGCGTAACGAACGCGTATGTGTCGTTTTGAAAAAAAAAATTAAAATATTTTTGTGGAACACGCGCATAAATTATTATATATTATTCGACGGAACGACGAAACTAAAAAATTACACAGAGTTTTCACGTAGTATTTCCTCTACAAGAGTGGCATACGCGTATTGAAACAATATAAATGACAAAACAGCGATTGTACCAAAAAAAACATATATTTCGTTTCACTACAATACTGCCCGTCTTACATTGAAAATGTTCTGGTGTGATGTCGCTATTAGATCCATCAAGAAAATGATTTTTACCGAAGTAAATTGTTTTTTTTTTTTTGACTTTCCTATGAAAATTTCTAAAATGGTTACGAAAATATTATCGCGGTCGTCTAACCGTTAGGTGTTTATCGTGTAAAACAAGAAACACAATTTTTTTTTTTTTCTAGTCAAACGTTTGCTCGACTTATAACACTGCGTTAACTGATTAAGCTGAAATCCCTCGGATTCGATCGAACCGAAAGTTAATTGTTTATCGTCGATTATTTGTATACTTTTATATTCGTACACGAAACAGAAAAAAAATTTTGGATTTTCATTTAAAATCACAAACGAATAGTTAAAACAGATAGAAAATTAAAAAACGCTCGATTTCCTCGGCTACCCTCGGTGGCAGCTTCGGTTCTAAGCGTTATATAAAGATTATGGGGGAAAAAAAAACAAGATTTTTATCGGAGGAAGTGTTCTCTCGGCACGAGTCGAGACAATGTACAAAACGATCAGCAAAGCAAAATAAAAAAATTCTGTAGATATCGCGTCAATATAATACTATATATAGTCGTTTCGCTTCGATTAAAATCTAAAAAAACTATATAAATACGCGTTATTACGTTAAAACGCGCGTACGATTCAATATTTAACTCGTTTATTATTCGTTACAGAAGAAAGGCGCGCCAGGAGGATTCTGCAGTGGACCGGTACGAATTTCATTTAACGAATCTCTTTCGCAGCCCATAACACTCGCTGCTAAATCCGTAAAAATACATATTTTAACAGCCGCGCGTAACATCGTAAATCCGCCGAAGTCATTTGTGTGACGACTTAAAACCGATTTAATCCACCTCGAAATACGAGTTTTTTTTTCTTATTTATAAAACTGTATTTATTAATGAATAATTTATACGCAATCGTTTCTCTTATTTGTTTTCGCGTGTATACGAGTCGTAAATATGATCATCGTCAGCCGATAATAGCGCGTAATATTTGTATTTTTTTTCTCGTGTTATTGGCTTATATTTCATAAACTCGCGACTCGAGACCGATTTCGAAATTCGTTTTAAATATTAAAAATCAAAAGTCGGATTTGTGACCAATAATAATATAAATACCGGTATTCGAAACGAAAACCTCCATCGAAATAAATAAATATTTGTGAATTGGAAATAAATGTATTATAATCCCAGAAACCCGTCATTCGCAGTCGGAAAAATTAAAACTTTTATCGAACATTCGCGTTCAAATTGATTAAAATATTTTAATTTCGGTTTTAAAGCCCGGCAAAAAGTGTTAACATTTATCGGTAAAAACAATTTAAAGATTTTTTTCGAATCACTGTGGTTTTCGTCCAGACTAATTTGTAATTCTATTGAATGCATTAATAAATTTTAAATACTTACCGCCATAGAATAATTTTTTTTAAAATTATTTTAAATACATTTAAACTGTACATATAATTATTTGAGAAAAAAAATCACGAACTAGTAAATCGAGAAAAACGATTATGAAAACATAACGGATTTATTATAAAGGTCAATTATATTTTTTTTCTCGATAAGAACGACATATTTACTAATAATTTCATTTATTAAAATACTGAAACAGCAAAACACTGGTTTTAAAATTATTTTTAAAAAAATCGTGAAATTATAATTTAAAAAAAAAATACTCTTTTTGACTAATACTAGTTCTTTTAACACATACGTTCACGGAAGTGTTTTACTCGGCCTCTCAAAAGAACACCGAAGTAAAAATGTCTATACAAATGCGTTGTGTGTCTCAAATATTTTAGACTTCCTATATTTATGAATTCAAAAACAAGTTAAACTCCGTAAAGTAACCAGAAAACATATAGTCTTAATAGGATTAGCACTCTTTTCTCTTAAATATTTTTAAAAGAGTCGGGAAAACGTTACGTACTGGTCATAATAAAATTGGACACGACATATTCGACTTCTTGGAGATGGACATATTTATTTTTCTAAAAAAATTATACCTATTTTAACAAAATACAAACGTATCTTTGACAATGTTTTTGAAGAGTTTTTTTCAATATTTTCCAATAAAAAATGTTTTCTCGTTCTATAGAACTACGTTCTCGTTGCAAACGAAATTCGTATACATTTAAGCCGGTTTTTGAGTTTGGGAAAGATAAAAAAAAAAGAAGACATCACTCGTCGTTATAACAACATAGAAGGACTACGGCGGTGTGAAAGTCAGCTGGATGTGCACGTTGAATTCAAACGTTAGTGGTCCCAATGCGTGACTGTCGTGATGAGGCCACGTCGCGTATTGTCTCGTGATGAAAATAAAATATTCGACCGGGAATCTCGTCTGACAACAAATTTTTTTTTTATTCTTTTCAATGTTTCGACGTATCGATCGGCGCACATGTGAAACTTTTGATAGTTGCAGATGACTTGCATCGATAAACCGGCTTTCCACACAATCATTCGTTTCAGATGGTTTATTAACCTATAACAGGACTTGCGATTTCGGCCGAAGTTACATTTGATTCGTTTATTGATCCACTGATTATTTTTTCTCGCATTTGTATTAAAAACGTATCGTGTCTACGGAATACAATCCTTGTCTGAATACATCAAAAACACTAAAAAAAAAATTCATAAAACAGCTCCTTAAAATATCTATGTAAACGGGCAATCGTCTGCGATAAATATTCAATCGACTGCCGTTCATGTATTACGTTACATACGAGCAGTTAATTTAGCCATTTAAAAACTATTGCGATTTTTCGAATCATCGAGGTAGTTTTTATTCAAATTAATTTGTAATTATTTAATTAATTAATAAATTTAAATACTCGCCGTCGTAGAATAATTACTTTTTTTTATTTCAAATAGATTAAAACTCTATACAGTTACTTAAAAAAAAACTTTATATATAACGGATTTGTTATAAAGATCAATTTTTTTTTTATTCTTTATAAAGATGACATATTAAAAATGTAATTATTTCTTTTTTTTTTTTGTCAAAACGCAAACACTATACTCCTGCGTTAAATTATACATAAAAACTTTTAAAAGTCAAAAAAAAAAAATACATTTTTCGTATAATATTATTTTAATATTAATATATTTATTATGGCTGGAAAAAAAGTGTTTTGAATTATAACAAACTCAAAATTTCGAAAAATTTTTAGCGTGTATAGTTTTTTTCTGAAAATTGTGCATTTATCAAAGCAAAAATTACTTACTATATATACGAATTTTTTTTGTTTATTCTATGCTATTTTCAACGAAGCCCACGTAACCAGTAAATTTTTTTTATGATAAATACGCACACGAACGTATCACAATTTTCTAGACATTTTTATAATTTTTTGCGCGAAAATTTCCGCCGACTCTACAAAAAAAAAAAAAAAGCGTATTCCATCAAAACGTAACATGCGTACTAATACAGACTAATTTTTTTTTAGAAGAAAAAAAAAGTCCAACGTTTTAAGAAATAATAGTTGGCACAGTACGTATGATTATAGATTTAAAACGTCTTATGATAGAGATAAGAGGCCCGAATAATGTTATATATACGGTCGTAACGTTACGGAACATTAAAAAAAATGAAAAAAATAACCATTTTTGTAATTTAATGAGATTCCATCTCGCTTCGCTCCGATTGAAATATAAAAAAAAACTCTATTATTATCGTCACAGATTATATACCTAGTGCGGATGATAAAGCGCCGCGGTGGGTACTCCATCGTAGACCTAATAATTTATGTAATCGCCTACTGTATGCCGGGCTATACTACGCATGTTCAGCGCGATCCTGTGGAAATTTTCGATTTTAAAAACGAGCATTTAGTTTAAAAATGAATATACACGTGGACCGAAAGGTATTCGTAAATTAATAGAATTTCGTATGGGGCGTGTTACAAGATTCTCCGCTCCAGTCGTTCTCCGGATCTCACGGACGAGTCTAACGTCTAATGCCGAGGATCCGGTGGCGATTGCACGGCCAAAAAAAAAAAAAAATTAAAAAAAATATATTATTAACTTTTTTCCGCGCACTTATATAGGCACTCGTATTTTCAAATTTCACATTTCGTATTTCCGTATATAATTATTAATTTTATATTTACACATTAGTAAAATTGCAAACGATATAAACAGCGTATTTACCGCCGCGTCTGTTGTCACTATGCTGACATTGTACGTTTAAAAAATTGTTATATAACGGAGCTTTTCGTATTATGCGAAATAAATGCGTTAAACTGTTTTTGGTATAAAATGTGTTTTGATAATTATATGTGTATAACTCATTTAATTCCTGATCGAATTCGAAATCAAAGTACAGACATAATGATGTTATCGAATAAGTCGACTCAACAGAAATAAAACAGTTATAATAATTTTAGGCTCCGAAATCGCCATCGGATTTAGTGAGCACGGATATCACGATGTGTGTGTGTGTTTTTTTTTAAACGTAGTGGTTTTTGTCACTTCTACAGTCCTACTTATAAACACTACCGGACGTGCTTAAAATTCCAATCACTGCAACAACTGTAACCAGCCGACACAGCCTGAAGTCGTCCCTGGATGCGACACGAAAGAGAAAACCGACGTACACGGTTATTTTACGTTTTATAAGTAAAATACAAGAAGATATTATGGATTGCAGATAATATCAGGTGAAACTGATCGGAAACATTAATTTTATATGTTATACAATTGGAGATTTCCTGTATTTTTCAATTATATAAAATATCACACTTATATATATTAGATATACCATAATGTTGGTATAATAATATCATATAATATATTATGTACTGCAGGTTGTTGTTCACTAATAAAACTGGTCACATGAGTACCATAATTCTCGTATATACAGGGTGATTTTATTTATCGTCGAACCAACGATTATCTGCCAAGATTAAAAACGATTTTTATTTCGGTGTTTTTTCTTAATAATTCATTTAAAAATCGTCTATACGGATCATTTCCAAAAACGTTCTCTCGCGTTTGATTTCCAAATAGCAACACATACTTTTCACCATAAACCGTCTTGCGTATAGAAATGCAAAAGAAATGGATGCGGAAATGCTGTTATGTGTGTGTGTAATTACTTAGAAATTCAGTCGTCGCAGAATTTACAATATTAAAATCATAGGCTGTTCGGTGTTTAAAAATCAAAAGCCGATATAGCTGTAAATAATAACGAGTAAAAACTAAAAATAATAAAATTTGAAAAAGAAACGTAACGGAATGAAAACTTTCCAAAATCGTTTATATTTCCCGAGTGCATACTGGTTAATAATAATGAAAACTCCACTCTGCACAATACGCGTATAGTTTGTGATGTATTAATGACTGCGCAGCGCAGTGTTGTCGGAACTGAACGGTCTACGTATTATATTTTCGTTGAATAACGTACAACGCTCGAAACGTTTTGCAATTCAAACGATAGAATATGGATATTTTTTTTTAAACTATTACCTTGGGAAAAGTGTATATATTTGGACACTAAACGATCGGAATAATAGCTAATACAATCGTCGTTCCCTTGAGATATATACGTACACGCTATCGCGGGCGATTGCCACCGAGCGTATATTATAATACGAATTGAATCTCGATATGAGAAAAATACACCATCGCAATATTACATACATATATCAATTACGTTCGGTGTAATTATATTTTTCAAAATACAATCGCAAATAGTATGTACGTGCGAAGGTTTGATGTCGTAACGACTCATAAATACTCGTATATACATCACACAACGTAATAGTACACAATTCGCTTGTTTAAACTGCAGGTCGTGAACAAAATTCGTTTTTCCGTTATTTTCCAACGCCGACGGGCTAAGGCTTGTGTCAACAAGTGTAATTTTTTTTTAACGGTTTTTTTAATGTCAATATTTCATTTTATAATATTGTTTCGAAAGTAAAAAACTAATTTCCCTTATATCTCAGAATTAAATGTTATAATTTTCGTTTCAAAAATTACAAAAAAAAAATCGTTGACAAAACGCTTAAAACACCTAAAACAATATTTGTGAAAACATTCCCCCCGTCCAGGTTTGAAATAATACATTTTTTAAATTAAACTACACAACAATATAATATGCGTTTACAGATGTCTTTACTAGTTAATTTAGCGAATTTAACGGTACACGAAATGAATAAAAAAAAAAAAGATAATACGCGTCCTCGTTTTTTTTTTTAACGAGCTTATGATCGCAGACGAGGAATTGAATTGGTGTTCTCTAAGACTCATTTCGCGTGGTTTGTTACCGAATCGTCAAAGTAGAGAATCACGTGGATTTCCATCCGTTTTTTACTCGGTTCTTACGTTTCGAGAAAAGTCTAATTTCCATTATCACGTGCGCAGTACGAAAATATTTCAGGACCTGACAAACGTGTATTTTTAAAAGTTTTTTTAAAGAAAAAAAAAATATGTATAAATTACATACGTATTTGGAATACTGCCCGTTTCTTTTATAACCATAGTGGCTACAACAACTACTACCGAGTAGTGAGTACCAAACCGACGGCGGTAATTCTCGTGTAAACGATGATTTCGTTTCAGAAGCCCCAGGGAGTCTATACGGCGGATAAGCTGACCTTGTTCGAAAGAGATAGTGAACGGGTCCATCTGTACGGTTAGATCGCAGCGTGAGCGCTTATACCGACACGAATTACAATCGTCCGTTTGATTTATATTATTTCTCTCGGTTTTCCTCTGGTGCCCCGCGTATCGTTTAAACACTGTACCGCCGGACGATCCGAAAACTCACTTAATTCTAGCTGGTCCGTCCGTTTGAAAAAAAAAACGTTTTGCAATTAAAATTAGAAAACGATATAATATATAATCGTTATTATAAATGCCTTTTTCCAAAACATCAGTCTCCGCCGCCGACAGTCCGGCGTGTTTATATTTACGTTTGTTTTTTTTTTGTTTCCGAAAAAAATTCCTGCGTTTGAAATGATGTCAGCCAGACAAACGTCGTGTCCTGTTCTGTTGTTATCGAAAAATATTACACGGTGTTTATAGCACTAAAAAAAAAAAGTGACCAAGAGTCTTATTCGGTTGTGCAGACGAGATGGATTCAAAAAATGATCCCGATATTACGACTCCCAACATTCTTCGAAAGTGACGTTTTCCGATTGCAGATTGTGCGATCAGTACTGTCTGAACCGAGGCTGGAATTACGTTTTAGACGATAACTGTCATCGTTTCGAATATATTGTACGAAGCACGAATAATCGCTTTGCACTCGAATTGTGAGCCATATCTCCGATTATCGTACTTAATTCGAAAATTTACTAGTCAACAAGTATATTTTAGTTTTTCGACGGGCTGTTATTTGCCTGTTTCTGACCGGCTGAAAAACAGTATCGATCGCACTTTTTACTCGCTTTAAACACCACGTGTACTCGGTGACTTGCTGCTGCTTCTGCGCGGTCTATCTTCTGTCCCGTGTACACATTCGAGACGATCAAATTTTACAAACGCGGAACCTATAGAATTATTTGCTTTTTGTGTAAAAAAAAATACCAAATTTACTTTTATTACCAATAACGAGCGAAAAATCCTCGGTGTCTCTGATGCAACAATCGAACCCGATTCGAAGTTTCACGGTCGAGTGTAGAGTTGATCAGATGACGAGCGACGGTCGCGTGACTTCTGATCGCGGCGAGTACTTTAAAACGCTGTAACGCATTTAAAAGGATAATGAAAACAAATTACGGATTTTCGAGACGACGACGACGACGATGTGAGCGGGGCGCAATTATCATCAACGGTATTATGTACGAGTGAAAAAAAAAAACCGGCCTGCGTACAGTATCGGTGAATGGGTAGGAGAAATTATTACTTTTTTTTGTGAACGACACACGTGACCTACAAACGGGTTGTAGAACCGATGCGCCACGCGGACGGACACACACCGGCGCGAAATTTCTACTATCTATTACCCATAAGCGCGGCTCATTTCTCGTATAATATTATCATTTGTACGAATCGATAATTATTATATTTTCGATATTTAATTTTTTTTTATTTACCCGATTTATTCTACGCGCACAACACGCGATAATATTTTATTTTATCGAATTAATTTTATTGTGTACCGACGATTTTTGGTGGTAGTGGTGGGGGAAATTAATTTTTTTTTTACTCGCCGTTATCGACACGTTCTCTTCTCCCGTTATTTCGATTAAACGAGAAGAAAACGATAATAACTCGGAAAAAATTTTCTTCACTATTTATATGTATTATACAATAAACGCTTTGAAATTTGACGGTTTACACTGCACGTCACGTTCTCGCGTTAATTCTTATAATATACAAATGGCGGTTATATTAGTATGTTCGACAGCAATATATAATATGCTGTTCGGTTTAAGAGCGTATCGGGCGGCGGACGAGAATTGGTCCATTTCGCGCAGGCGAGGTTCTATCGGGTATTCTGATTGGCGGAAACCGTCGTCGTGAGCCGACTGCTGCCGACAGCAACAGCCAATGACAGAGCGGTTATTAGCCGCCCGGGGGCGGGGCAACAGCCAATGACAGAGCAGCTAGATTAGTCTATAGCGTCGCTCCGGTATGCGTATTAACATACCGCATACATTGCTATACGCGACCGGTTGTTTCTGATTGGCCAATTTCAAATAGCGCGCCATAAATTAAATTAGAATTTTATTTAAAAATTTTCGATAACGTGGTGATAGGAGAAAATGAAAACTATACGAAATGCCGATCGAATATTTTTAATTCGGCCGATATTAATAATTGGGTTGCGGAATTCGGCAACAAATTTAGATAATTAAATTTTTAGATTCTAGATTTTAGCTATTGCTTTTACAATAAAGTGTTGTTTTATTTAATCATTTATGATTATCCAGCATAATACGACTGTGATAACGTGACAGTAAATACAGTAATCCAATTAATTTATGGCGCGCTATTTGAAATTGGCCAATCAGAAGCAACCGGTCGCGTAGCAACGTATATTGTATGTTAATACGCTTCCGGTATGCTCTTAAACTGAACAGCATATAGTTGCCTGCAGGATTTGGTTTTTACCCCATTTTCAATAGACGCGCGTGTGATATTTAGTAGAAAAAAATGTTTTTTAATAACTCGATATATATATATATATTTTTTTTTATATTAAATTCCTTGAATTTCGTAATGAAATTTCCGTCAACCGATAAAATTCGAATTTCGACGTTTCGGACTAGGAAAAGCTGTTTTTTCTTTCACTTCAATTACTATATATTTATTACTATAGTATAGCAATAACATACGATAAATAAATAAATTATAATATACATTTATACGCGTTTTTATTGCCAATAATTCGACGTTTTATGATATTTTTTCCACGTTCATACGCACCAGCAGTATATTATATTATAATGATTTCGGAATGATTGTAAAATTACTCGAATAAAAATATTTCGAAATAATTTTTTATGAGTACAGTGCTGTGTGTATACCGACGCGCGTGATTCGCGGTACAAGACGTAATATTATTTTCGAGTAATATTTTAAGTACATTAGTGTATATAAACCCATATACAGACAATATATTTTACTCTTGCAAAAATCTTTTTTAGCAAACTTTTAACTACAGAACGTTACGCGTACGGTAAAAGTATTAAACCGTTAGATATCGAAAAACGCGTCGTAAAAAACTGTTTGTTTAAAACAAAACCAAAATGCATTTGTACTTTCCAAACAGTCGTACGATGATACACTACTGTATAAGATTTAATTTTCACTATTATACGCGTTTTACAATATTATAACTCGTTTTGTGACGCGCACGCTTTTATAGTAATATTATATACGATATAATAATATAGCCGAACGTTGATCATAAAATCTGTTTAAAACACTGCGGTAATTAGCATTGTGTATAAAAGCGGGAAAAACAATTTTTTATATGAGATTTTTTTTTTATATTATTGTACCTACGCGCATTTATAAGACATTAAATACAATATAATATCTACTGTTAAAATTTGAAAAAAAATAATAATCGTCTGGTAAATTATTATTATACACTGCTGTCTCCTCACGCGGAAATCCGTCAATATTTTTTTACTACATTTTTTGCGTTACAATAATTGTGTTTTAGATTTTTTTTTTTTAAATACGTTTTACAAAAATTTTATTTTTATTTTAAGTATTCTTATTAGAAAATCTTTTATTAAAGGTTCGTCGTCGATTTTCTACAGTTTTTTTTTAAAGTTTATGAACGTGAAAATTTTATTTTATTAACACTATTGAATTTTTAAAATATTTGAATTCAGAAGAAGTTTAAAAATTGTTCAACAATTTAATGACGTTATAAGTTAAATGACTATGTTAATTTAAAAAAAAACTGTGAAATACAATTTTTCATTTAAATTTCCTCCTATGTAATTGCAATTAAAATGAAAATACGTGTGTATTGTAGCGTAGAAGTAAAACAATAATTAAAAAAAAATAAAACATTGATAATTGAATAAAATTTATTGGCTACGACAAATTTCGGATAGTCAATCGCGTTGCGGATTGAGTTGTGGACTTTTTTTTTTATATATAATAATATATTTCGTAATTCGATAAAAAAAATGTAATTTGCCCTCAACGTTATTCAGTAAAAAGTTTAAACCGTACAAAATTTAAATCAATATTCAAATATCAGCTGATACGAAGATAAGAGTCCGAAAATTCTGTATATTATACACAGGCACAGCAGCGCAGGTTGTTGTAGACAGCGTGTAGATGGAATAAGGATTCGGAATTTGAAAAAAAACCACCGAAATGAATGTAAAAACGTTTCGAACTCGCGTGAAACTAATACGCTCAGTCGTGTAAAACAACAACGATACGAAGTGTACACACATTCGACATATATATAAATCTAATTTAAACGCGTTTATGTGGCGCATGAATTTCGTGACTTGGAAACTCTATATAAAATAATAATATCTATAAGTATATATATATATATATTGAAATAGTTGTGCGCTATTCATTATAATACGTATATATATATATTTTTTTTATATCACCGGTTCCAGTCCATTCGTACTCTGCACGATCGTTTCTAGAGTACACGATCTACGAATTAATTTCGAATGAAACCGAAAATATTGTATAATTTTTTATTTTTTTCTTTTCCGTCCGAACGCGTTTCCGCCTCGGCGTAAACGCGTGTAATTATTTCATACACGTGAAAACGGCACATACGGCGATTACATACGGGTAAGTAGTCGGTCACGACAATATTTTTTTTTCCTATTATTATTATATGACTCGGTTTTTGACATAACTATATTTCTTATATTGCAGATATTCAGAGTTCGAATCACACGTCGAAATATTGAATTTGGAACATTCGTTATTATTTATTGGCTTTTACTTTTCTGTCTCTTAAAACTGTCTTAAACGGGGGCTATTTAAAGCCATTAATAATTGAACAAACAATCACGACACGTTTTTAAACTCTTTGTATGGCAAATTACGATAAATTACAATTTTATCCTCTTATATTTTCTTTTAAATTAAAACTTTGATTAATTTGTTCGTTAAACGTTTAAAATATTAACACGTATCAGGCATTTTTATATTCTATATTTCTATACGCGAGTTTTCCGTGACATTTTCAAGAACTCTAATGAAATATAAGTTAATTCAATTAAAAAAAAAAATATTCGTTTATTAAGTCAAAAGTAAATAAGATAAACAAAAATTAAAAATAATGTACGGCTAAGAATTCGATAACAGCTAAATTTCTTCGGGTGCGAACGTCCAATTAAACCGAATCTCGTTTTCTTCGCCTTTTTGTGAATTTCACTGACTGCGCTTTTCAAAGTTTTTCGCAGCTGGTCTCATCGTTTGGATACGTTCACGTTCACGAAAAGATAGTCTGTACGACGTCATCGTTCATTTAATAAGTAAGCAGTGAGCAGTAATACCGTTCGGTTTCGAACCCGCGTTCATTGTTCTCCGTAGCTCCCGAGAAAGTCCATATTATATTATCCTGGAGTTTTCTGCGAGGCCGAATCTTCAACTGCGTTCCCTATTCCAGCGTCCACATAAACGACTTTTCCATCGAGACTCTGCGACCGCCACCGGTTTCGAGGTTTATATATATTAAATTTTTTTTACCGTCGAATTACACTTGTACACATACTCGCCTATATATAAACGATGATGTACAGCTGAGCACCGCGTACACGTTGTTATACTTTTACTTTTCTTTTTTATTCGAGTACACGAAAAATGCACGAGCGCGCGTCTCGTACCCATTATATGTACATTAAAAAAACTGTACCTACGTATAAAAAAACGAACAATATATCCGTGCGGACGCGTCTTCTCCGCAAAACAAATTGTTGCGTCCAAGAAGCATTGAATTGAACGAAATCAATTCTCTCCGCGACGGATTATTCCAGTAGATTAGATTCTGAAAAATATCTAACGCGCAGCGTTTGTGATTGACGGATCGAGTTGTGCGTTGGATAGCGAGCCTATAATATTTCGTGCAGCTGGTTAAAAAAAAAAAAAAAAATTGCTCGAACACTTTCAAAAACCCAGCAAAAATTACTCGACGCTACCTCTCTCACTCTCTAATGTAAATAATATCGCATCGATCGACGTTCTAATTTATTCCGGTAAACAATAAATAATACATATATATCGTCCCGGTACTATTATTACTTATTGTAATAATTTCGCGATAAAATAAATGTTAATATAAGCACCGTTTTTTTTCTAAATTAATAACGGATTATAACGGTTATTAATTTAATTTTTTTTTTTGAATTTAGATAGTTATAAAATAACTTCATTTTTTTTTTGAATTTCTGTAAAATTGACATGTATCGATTTTCGTTATCACCGCAGTCACCAGACACTATAGGTCTTTTGTGACATTGATAAAATTAATTTTGCACGCGATATTATAACTTTGTTGGTAATATGAAAAAATTCGTGACCATCGGCATACCGATAGAATTAGAAAATTCAAATTTATCGTAAAATGAACTGTTTAAACTGGATATATTTAAATTAATTATTATATAAAAAATTTAAGTAATTTTTAAATATTTTAAACTAAATATTTAAATTTAAAAATATTATTACAGTCCCGTTAAGCTTGACTATAATAATTTGGGGGGAAAAACGAATTTAGAAGTGTATTTCCTTTTTCTTCTGAATAAAATATATATACAAAGGTATAAATTACGCAAATTTAGTTGAGAAATTTATCTAAAACATACGTTCTTGATATATATTTCATATTTGTATTAAAATATAACGTTTAAGCTTGGATAATACCGAGCTGCCACGCGCCCGTCGAGGTTTTAATTTAATAAGAATATAAAAAAAAAATATATTGCACATAAAAATCCTTATACACGCGCGCGCGAGTGGTAAATTAAATTTATTTTATAATATTAGCTCGCGCGCGACGTCGTAAATTCATCGAAATCCATTATATTCAGTGTTTTTTTTTTTAAAAACTCGTGTCAAAAACCAGGAAGTCTCTTGGCAAACGTACAGAAGACAGATTAAAAATATACAGTCGCCGAATATACATAATATTATTTACGTACAATATATTGGACCCGAAGGAGCCGACGAACGAATAAAAAATACGATTACGAATTATTTTAATTCACTTGTTCTTCCCACCTCATCCCGTTCTACGAGATGCAAATCTCCACACACAAACCTTGAATTCAATTTGTACCGGCGTGATCCCGGAAGAAGGTTTTTGTCGTTTTTTTTTCTTTTTTAATGTTTTTGCGATGGCGTGTTCTTGTCGAGGAGATGACTTTTTTTTAACCACAAAAATATATTCAATTTGTTTTCTATCCATTTCCTCTCCGCCCTCCCCATATATTTAATATTTTTATTTATTACTTACAGCCGGTATCGGTTTTTGATTTGCAAACGAAAAGTCATCACTCGTCAGAAAGTCACTCGATATCATAATCGTGCTAATGACGTGTCTACAAAAAAAAAAACCAATTCGACACTTTGATCTAAAAGTCTAAACAATCGTATCGATATCAAATAAATCGTCGTGTACATATTTTATACCGAACGTCGATATCAATAATATAGAATTATAACTATAACAAACTTATTATAATTACATATTTTTAAAAAAAATCATATGAAATTACCGTGTTTCAACACGGTTAGGCCTTTCGGTTGAAAATTATGTTTTTCTTTTCAAAGAAAATGGCAACGGGGAAAAAATTCGAAAATCACTCTTAAACCGAAAGATATATAAGATTTAAAAAAAAAAAAATCGTCATATTTGGAAGGATATGACATCACCAACAGTATTGTATATCCTAAGCTAGGTCGTATACACGTATGAAGAGACTTATATTTCATACAGACAGGCGTTGAAGTCTCCGGCGGCTTTTCTTTTTTATTTTTATACGTCACACGACTCGGCAAATATATATATATTTATGTGTAGTAATAAGTATAAGAGCGAAACATTAATTTGATCATTTTTTCACCAGCGGTATCGACAAAAATGTAGGAACCGAATGAGAAAAATGCAACAACCGAATGAAAAACGAACAAAATTACAGAATGAAAATTATGAATTTTACAAAAAAAAAAAAACAGAAAATATATCGTCTGCGTAAAGTGAATTAAATTCTTAAAAAAATATAACGCGTTTTTAATATTATTTAAAAAATCCGTTTGTACATTTAAAATATTTTTTAATTGATCATATTTAATTTTGTATATATATATATATATTTATGTAATTTTTCCAAAATTGTATTTATATAAATATTATTTCGTATATATTCTAAACGTCTAAGTCATTATACGTATATTACGTTATAAATATTATAATATCAGTGGCGGATCTAAGAGTTGATTTTTTTTTTGGGGGAAGGAAAATTATTTCCAAAAGTCGGAAAAGTACAGAAAAAGTCGATGGCCTTGTTTTTGTCTTATTAATTTTTTTTCTACTTTAATTTTTTTTTGGGGGGGGGAGGAGAAATTCCCCATTTCCCCCACGTAGATCCGCCCCTGTAATATATTATTATTATATAATTATTATTTATTTTTTTTTTTTGCATATGACAATCGGCTAGTTTAAATTAAGTAACCGATTGTCATATGCAAAAAAAAAAAAATAATAATAATAATAATAATACTGTATAATATATACAAAAACAATTTACAGTATTATAATCTATATAAGAACTTGAATATCATCGTCGCCGAAAAGTCACATTCATTATCGGTCTGTATACATAAGATACTTTATCTGCATCCGCACCGTATTCGCCCGACGACGTTATATTGTAGTTTTTTTTTCTGCATTTTATTATTGTTATTATTTTCTTCGCGTTCATTAGCGTTTTGAAGATGCTCCGATTGTTATAAAACACACTACGCGGGTTTCCGCGATCGGCGCACACCTTTCTCCGGGTGAAATTATGACTTTCATTGTTTTGTGCGGAACGCACGCGCACACCACACTAATATGCGCGCGGACAGACACCCGTTTGAATCGACCGTGACGAATATAATAACACAATGCGCGCATTAATCCACACTCGGCAAACTGTATACAAATAAAGACATATAAGTGGTTTTTGAGTAGTGTAAAAAAAAAAATAAAAAAAAAATTATGAATATTCACCGTTTTTTTTTTTTTTTCATTTTTTTCCGTCCGGTCACAAACTCGGTAATTTTACAAAAAAAAAAAAAAATGTAAATATACAACACAGCCGTTTTGTCCCCCTCCGTCATTTAACGTTTTTGTCGACATTGATTGAGCTTTCAATAGTTTTTTTTCTCCTTTCTCTCAAATTTCATTCGCGCGTCAATAACGATTCCACGAGGAAAATGTTTCATAATTTATAATTATTCTAAAAAAAAAAAAATTGGAATTTTTTTTACTTTTTTTTTTTTTGTTACGCTTAAAGACAAGAACGGGCAAAATTAAATAGCTTTTTGAAATAGTTTAAATGTAATTATAACTACTTCCGGACGTTTATATTATATTTCCATAGACGTTTTGAGTATATTATCTGTTTGCCGATATACTTGTTGGTGACGATTAAGATGCGAAACGATTTTAAATCTGTTTTTACCGGTATTTAATATCGTTTTCGTAATAAGATTCAATCACAGGTACGTTCGTCGTTTCTCGTTATATTAGAATTTGTTTTGAATAAAAAACAAAGTCAGTTCCGCCGACAAATAAAAACAGTAATACATAACATCAAGAACGGCGATATCGGAGGAAACGACTTATAAATATTTAATTCGATTTATTATATATTATACTCATATAGATAAGAAATGTATGGTTAGGCCACTTCTATATTGAACGTGCACGCGGATCCATTTTTAAAGAAGTCACTATTAGAATGGTTCTCTTTCTCGCACGTGGTATATTTTAACGAAATTATTATATTTATTATCTTTGGAAATTATACGTGGTGATAACAGTTATATTCAAATTTTGATATTAAAAATATATGTAACATTTCCGGAGTTTTTCCTAATGACTGGACTACCTGAATTGACTACTTACGTACTTAATGAGATCAATACACCGTCCATACTGCCAAAGGGAATATTTGCTATTTTTATGTTTATATTTATTATTTATTATCTCATAGGTTATTAACACACTGTGGCACTTTAGGCATGGGAGAAAGAGTAACTCGTTAATGGAAGAAAAAATAATCCACCTCATATAATTCTTATAAAATAACCGCAAGATAAGGCGTAACGACCCATCCATATATATATGTATTGTCTATGACAGCGTTTCCCAAACGGTGGGTCGCGACCCACTACCGGGCCACGAAAATATAATGCCGGGTCGCATAATTAATAAAATTCTCATATTAAATTTTGTTACTTATCATTTTGTTTGATAATTTGAACTTTTTAGCAAAAATAAATTCATCAATACGAGAATAACTATTATTTACAACAAAAATAATAATTATTATTGAGATTATCAACTATATAACTTCATGAATAACCCGTATGACATTCAAATGTGTTTTATTTTGCATTTTTTTTACAAAACGATAAATGTAAAATATTATGGCGGGTCACGAAGGGAAAAAATATTAATTACCGAGCCAGCTCAAACAAGAGTTTGTTTGGGAAACGCTTGTCTATGATATGATATGAATATATATATATTTTTTAAAATTATATCGTAATTTTCGTCTGAATTGTTGTCGAAACGGTTCTCGCGCACACAAATTCGAACGCCGGAAAGAATATTTACACCATGTTAAGTAGGTATATTAAAAAGGAAGTATTTATACATAATAATATATAGTCACGTAATAATATAAATCCTCATATGCGGACGATCATAAAGCCATGAATGCACGTTATATAATTTTCGTTTCTCGGCGCATACGCGTATTACTGTAATTATAATAACAAAAGAATATTCGTAAAAAAAAAAAAACATTAAATTTAATATAAAAATACAAATTCCGTCATAAAAACTAGTTAAATTTTTTTTAATGTACATTTTGGATTCGAAATGAGTTTAGTCAGATTTTTTTTTTTTTTTTTGGTGTTAATAACACCAAATTGTAGTACATTAATATTTGTCGGCATCGAGGAGACACCTGAGCGCGATAACAATTTTAATTTAGTTCAAATATAACATTTTTATTTTTGGATATTTGAGAGTTATTCACGACACAAAAAAAATTTCAATATACAGATGATTTTTTTTTTATACTTCAACAATTTTCGTTAATTTAATTTTGAAAACTTGAACAAACGCCCCACAGTATTTCAACGCGGTTCCCGAGGTAACACAATTTATGAAATTTACAAATATTTCAACGTAATAACGAAATAAGAGTAATGACAGATCTGTAAAGATCATTCGAAACAAGTACAACAAGTATTTGAAATATTGTCATTACGTTTAAGCGCATAACTAATATTGCTGTAAATTTTTTTTTTTTCATTTTACTGTTGACAAAATTATATTTTTGATGGCGTTTAAATTTAAAAGAAAAAAAAAATCTACGAGACCTGCAAGCATAAACGCTGGTACACGTTCACGTGAGCGCGTATCGTTTTTTTATAATTTTCTCCAGCAACGAAATACACTACAATCGGTTTCTATTTTTACCTTTAACCCGTAGTGTTTTTTTTTTTTGTCGAATAAAAAATAACATATAATATATGGAATTACGATTGAACTGTACACGGGCCGGACAGAGTCATTATATTATATGAGTCAAACCATTATATTATTACTACTACTGATATATATAGATCGGTGTCGTTTAACCTGCAATAAATCAAAGACCAAATAATAATACTATGTATTAGTATTATAATAAAAACTATAACGGATTGAGGCGTGTATATAATATAATATGCGTGGCGTTATAATAGGTGTTTCATTATTGTTTTCCTCCTTTAATTGTTTGTTTCTCGAGTCTACAATATAATGTATTTAATATTTTTGATTCGATAATATAATATTTTATAACGTTAAACGTGTAATAACACTTAAATGATCGCGATTAGGTTATCGCGTTATAATCGCGTAACAGTCGTTGCGTTTGTGGCCACCGCCAGTGTGCTGCTGACGCGGGGGCATACATAATAATATTATATTACAAAATATATTATAATAATAACGTTTTTTTTTTTTTTTTTCCGTATAATATATTACACTAACGAGATTGTCGTTTAATAGATTCGTTCGATTAGATACGGCGAACGGTAATTTTTTTTTCCCCCTTCTTTCTGTTCGACAATAATTAAGTATACAGTCACCGCCGCGTGTGTACGAAATTCGAATAGATAACAATTTTTAAACGTCCAGACAGAGAAAATCGTGACGAAAACGAACGGCGGCGGCGAGTGACTTTTTAAAACTGGTCGGTAAGTTATTTTAATTTTTTTTTTGTTGCGCTCCGGACCGTTTTGTCTCGGGCTACGCCGCGTTCCAGAAAAAGTATAAATGAGCCAGTTCGATTGGCAGATTATTAGAAAAAAAAAAAATTATACGTTCAATTTGTTTTTTTTCTATGAACGATTTAATCGATTTCGTCGTTATAACTGTTCGGCGGTTTTACTATTCGGTATAGGAGACGAGAATTAGTTTTTTTTTTTTTTTATCGCGGACTTCAAAACGCGTTCGATATCAATTCCGTATTTGAGTGGTTATTTTTATCGTTGTTATAACTTAAAAACCCGTTTATATATTATAATATAGAGTTTAGAAAGAAAAAAAACGAATTGTAACGCGTCAATAGTGACTCGATTAATAAAACCGTTTTGACTTTTTTTTTTTTTCTAAACAGAACATTTGACTCGTTCACGAGATTTGTTAACAAGTGTAAATATACGGATTAATTAATTTTTTTTTTTTTTGGTAAAATAATTTCACACTTGTATTTTAATTTTTGTAGCAATTAAAAATCCTTTTTTTTTTTTGTCCTAGTTAAGTACAATTATTTTTTTTCTATTACGAACTCGGCCATCTTTTCTACAAATAAACGACGCGTTGATAAATGGTAGGAAAACAGTGAATTTTTTTTACAAAAAAAAAAAATCTATTCGGTAAATTTATTTCCGCCATACGTGATTTCAGACGACTATAACGGCTGTAGTAGTACCTACGGGTAATTTCAATTTTAAAAAAATTAAAATCTCGACCAGCCAATCGTGCTGCAGGACTCATTAAATCCTCGGACGTTCACTCGTTCGCAGTTGTACGCACCCATAAGTGATTGTGAGGTTCCGAAAAAAAAAAATAGAGGAGAGGAGAATAAAGAAGTGGAGAAATTTTTTCCGGTCGTTGAAAACAATATATAAAAAAAAAACTTTGTATACAATACGCGTAATATAATAATGACTGGTGTATAATATGCATAATTTATATTTTTGTATTTACACACGGCGTATTACGTCGATATATTATATACAAATACGAGTCAGTTAAGTATTTAAAAAAAAAAAAAATATTTTTTCCATAAACAAATATAAATAAAAACAAAATAATAATAAAATATCGGTCCCGAAAAAAAAAGACGCTTGCAAATCGGCGCTTCGGTTGTCGCGACGATGTCGTCTCCTAAAAAAAAAAAAAACACACACACACACAAAACAAACGTAATCGATAGATATAATAAGGAAATTAAATCGCTATATAATAATATATTTTTAATATTATAATAATATTATTCTGTGTTTACAAGTTAATACTTGGAAATTAAAAAAAAAAAAACAAAATTATATAATAAAATTTCGTTTTGAATGAGCAACAACAATCTGAATAATAATAATATATTTAGATTTTTTTTTTTTACTAGAATATTATTATAACGTGAACGCCTGACGGGTAAGAGGGCGTGTGGGGCGTGAATGACCCGTTAGTCCGTAAGTGATATAATATACATACAGTGGATACGGTCGTAACAATAATATTGATAAATATTATCGATCGATCGCGTTCTCAAAACTAGAACAACACCGACGTAACGATTCCCAAACATATGCGTACGTACGTCTGTCGTATATAATACAACGTATATACGAAGACGACGTTTCGACCGACTTTGCGTATGAATATTATTTTAGCATTCTGAGGACTCGTAGCGTTTGCGAATTAATATAATTATTACAATATAATAAATATATTAATATAATATATTTTTATTATATTAATATAATCTATATTAATAAACTATAGAAATAGCGGCGAATAGCAGAGAGAGAGAGAGAGAGAGAGAGAGAGAGAGAGCGTAAAGCTATACTCCGTTCGCCGAGAGAATAGACGTGCGCAGAAACCAAAACGCAGCCGCCTTTAACGTAGCCACCTGTTGGCCGGTGCCGTACGACACCGTTATTTTCTAGAGGGAATAACATTATAGAGCGTATATTTAGTGTCTTTTTTTTTTTTTAATTTTCGCTGTATATTTAAATTTTATTTTATTTACACGTTTCGCAAAATTTCGAATAATTATTATAATCGGTATTTTTAAAAAAAAAGTCGTTTAAAATACATGCTATTCCTAATATGTTTTTATTGATTTTAAATTTATTTTGACGTTGTAACGTTGTTTACCGCCTGTACAGTAATATATAACTGAGCAAGTGCGTTTGTTACACCGTCGATCACAATGTGACGGCCGTCCGATTTTAAATTATTGTCGTGCGCAGTAATGAAGCCCGATCACGATTTTCATTGTTTTCCACTAAAATCCTATGTGTTTTAATTTTTTTTTTTTGTATTAAGACGCTTCTACTCGACACGATTATTTAATAATAAAATATTATTTTATTTTTAATTTCGATTTCTTAAATTTGATTACATTTTTTAATTGTGTGTAATTCACCAGCCGATTTTTTTGAAAGCTGATTTTTAAACGCATATTTTTTTGGTATTTTCAAGTGCTCGTTGCATATTTAGTAGTTAAGCTACAAGTCCTCTACACCAGTAATTATAAAAAAAAATAATAATAATAACAAAATAAACTCGCGTGTCATCGTGCGTTTCCGTGCGTTAACCATCTTCCGGTCGAAGACGAAAACGACGGAACACGATCCGAGAACAATATTATTATTCCAGCGCGAGAGGAAACGAAGTAAGCGTAGCCTACATAGGTAGTGGCTTATATTATTCAAACGAATAATATTACAGAGGTTCTCAACATGGTTTACGGGGTGGTAGGCAAAGAAATTTGAATTTAAAAAAATTTATTTTGAAGAAAAATTTTTCCGACCGAATTTTTTTTGTTATCGTATTAATCGAAATTATCTTTGGATATACGGATAACGACTTTTAGGCTTTTTTCGGTCCCAGCACTTTACAAATGCCTTCGACGACGAAGACACAAACTGATGGAGTAAAGTCCTGAACACACGCGTAAATTGCATGATATTATACATGATGGTTTCGAAAAAAATCGACATTGAACGTTGGGAAAGTAATATTTTTAGATATTATGTTCTGGTATTGTATTATAATAAGTAGGAAATTAGCCGTTGTAAAAAACCGACCGTGCAGAAAAAAAAATATCAGTAATTTCCAACAGTTTATTTGCCGGGCAATAAACACGAATTTTAATTAATTACGCGTTTATTTTGGTATATAATTAATAAATTAGTGAAACACGTATTTCTTCGGCGACTCTCGCGATACCTTATCTGCAATAATATTACATAAAATGTTTATATATTGATTCGCCGTCGTTTTATCAGATTTTCATTGAAAATTAAGTCAGTAATTTGAGTATAACGAGAATATAATGTTTGAGATGAGTTCTCGAAGTGTTGTTTCGAAATTCTAAATTTCAATTAAACATTTTAAAATTCCAATTAAATATGGAAATGAAATATTTCAGTTGAAATTCACAAATACTGACTTACGATTATTTCACACATTTGAACGGCAATCAGTTAGTCACACGCCTGATTCATTTTTTCAACGTTAATTCACTCAAAAACGAATGGACGTCGCCTCAAAAGTGCGCACAACGCTGGCGGTAAATTCAAGAAAAATGTTTAAAAAAAAAAATATCCGTTAGGACCGTAGACGATACATAATGGATAGGCCATGTGTATAAAATACGTGTAGAGGGCAGCGTTCCTGAATAAAGAATAGAGATAGCAATATTAAAATCACATCTTCTATCCTATATTCAAGCAAGAAATTATTTTTTGTTCCATGAAATAATAATTTATTCCATGAGATAATAATTGAAAAAAATAGTACATTCTGTTATCCACGTATCGATTATCTAAATATTTGCTGAGTGAGACAGAAGATTCACGAACGCCTGATAACGAATATGGCCTATCCATTATGTATTGTCTATGGTTAGGACACTGCACGGGCGCCGATTTCCTTCGGGCGCCCCTTAATCTTACCGCCCTGTTACCCGAAAGGCGGTCACTGTACACACACACACACACACTAAAGAACTGGTTAAATCTATTGGTAACGCGACGACGACACATTATTATGTACGTTCTATTAAAAAAAAAAAACGCAAAAACATATTTTTTTATATGGTACGAAGAATGGGAACGAAACGGGCGCCACGGAGAAGTCAATCGACCACTTGAACGGTGGCGTACGCGCTGAACGTGACCTTTTTGGGCTCGTCGTAGGCGTGTTGGTACGGTTGGCTCTTGTTGCTCTTCTTGATCACCGACTTGAGGTTGCCGCCGTTCTTGACCTGTTGCCTCTGATGATAGTCTTGCTGCTGCTGCTGATATTGGCCGTAATGGTGTTGCTGTTGGCGGTGTTGATGACCGAAATACTGATAAAAATTGGCGGTGGCCGATTCGCCGACGCTGTTCCGGCGCCGGAACGTCACCGGTTGCGCGTCCTGATTGGCCGACGTCATGTCGCGGAGTTTGCCGAAGAACCGGGCGCCGAACGACTGGGTGGTCTGCGGCTCGACGGCGGCCGGTGGGTACCGGCTGAACGCGACCGGCGGCGGATGGTGTCCGGCGGCGGTCAACTGTAACGGCTGCTGCTGCTGCTGCTGCTGCTGCTGCTGCCGGCGACCCGGGCCCGTGCTCCTGCTCCGTGTCCGGCCGGCGTTGGCGGGCCGCGACGACCGCCTGTGCTGTTCGTACCGGCCGTCCAGGCGGTCGTAGTCGGCCGTGGACCACAAACGGTCGGACGCGGCCACCGAAGACGGCGTACTGGTGCACGGAGCGCCGCCGGCGGCGGACGGAGGTTCGCGCGGCCGCGTCGACTTGCGCTCCGGTTCCGGGTTGACCGCGCACTGGTGGTTGACGTTCACCCGGATGAACTGTCCCCGGACCACCTTTTGCTGGCGGCCGAAGTCGTCCGAAACGCGGCCGTCCTCCGGTTTCGCCTTGTACTTTCTCCGTTCCGGCCTTTGCGGCGGACGGTCGCCGCCTCCGCCGCCCGCCGCCGCCGTCGTCGTCGTCGTCGTCGTCGTCGTCACGGTCGCCGTCCTCCGAGCACCGGTCCCGGCCGGACGGCACTTTCCGGCTCGGCGATTCCGGCGTACTGATGCTGATGATGCTGGACGGCGACCCGTCCCTGCGGCCGCCGGTCACGCGACGCGCGCTCGGCGACGCGGCCGCGTTGCACGGCGGCCCGGCGGTCACTTCGATGTGCGTCACTCCGTCCGTGTCGGTCCGCTGCACGAGACTGTACCTGTTCACTTCGGGCGCGGCCGTCAGCGTCACGTTATTGCCGCCCGAGCCGACGACTTTGCCGCGCCTTTGCAGCGCCGCCGGCGGCGACGAGGTCACGCCGGCTCCGGCCGCGCTGTTACCGTGCACGTGCAGGCCCGTCCACGGTTTCGGCTCCAACTTGAGCCTCCTGCTGTGCTCTTGGTACGCCCTGCACACGTTCTGCAGCCTGTTGTCCCGGCAGCACCGGACCACTATGGCCTCGAGGCCCGCGACCGACGTCCGCCTGGTCTTTATCACCCAGACGGCCACGCCGGGCAGCGCGACCGCGTCCGTGTGACAGAACGCCACGTCGGCCAGCCCGTACGTCTCCCGGCCGCCGCCGCCGCCGCCGGGGCCGTCTCGGTCGCGGCGGTCTGCGGCTGTCCCTTCAGCGAGGCCGCGTCCGCGTCGTCGCTGTCCTCCGAGACGCCGCTGCTGTTCGCGCTGTCCGACGACGCGCCGGCCGCCGCGGACGCGGCCGCCAGCGTGCCGGTCTTCCGCTTGTTCGGATCCTCGTACGAGCCCAGCGACGCCAGGTCCTCGTCCGACTCGAATCCCTCGTCGTCCGGCCGTTTCCTGTGCTGTTGCTGGTGCTGGTGCTGGTGCTGGTGCTGCTGCTGCTGCTGCTGCTGCTGCTGCTGCACGTACGGCACGATCTCCAGTCCGACGTCGCGGCTGCACGACACCGTGCACCGGCGGCCCGGCAACCGGTCCCGTTGCTGTTGTTTGCACAGCTGTCTGACCAGCGCGGCCAGGCTGTCCGAGTCGGCGGACCCTTGGACGGGACCGCGACCCAGCAGCTCGCAGTCGGCCGTCGTCGTCGTCATGTTCGTGTTGACACCTGCAACAGACACACGCAAACGTTGAATTCAATTTCGGATCTATACGCGATGATCTATACAGACGGGAACGATCGAGGCTGGGCGAGTTAAAATCGCAAATATGAGTTTTACTAAAAAAAAAAATAGTAACTCCACTTGGTTGAAAATCGACATTTTCGCAGTAAAATTGTTTAAAAAAGAAATTGGGCGTGAAAAACGAGTTATGACCTCCCGGACGTCTTAAATAATACCTGAATATTATCATATTATGTTATCAAACACTATCACCTAATCGATACTAAACGTCATAGTATTTTTGAAATTGATTTTGTGACATTTGTGACTCGTCAATTCTCGGATTATAATCATAGCAACTATATAGTATATATCGAATTCGTACACTTTCATTTATTGTGAAATTAATTAATCTCGTTAAGTCGAAACAAAAAAACGTTTTGTGTTTAGCGTCGATATTTCCCGAATCTCTCTCTCACCCGGAAAACTCCCCTGAATGATTTTTTTCAAATCTCCAGATCTAGTCAAAACGCAATTACCACAGAACTGTTTTCGTCGGAGTCCTTGGAATCCGGTTACACGGCAACACATACGTCTAAAAACCAGTTTTCGTCTTACGCCGTCCCCTAAATTAATTTTCATACAGATCGCATTTTCTCCCACAAAACCTGCAGGTTCACTACATTTCAAAAGTAAATTGTTCGGTTAGGATTATAAAATTATTTCACGCTTTACACCACACGATACATAGCTGTAAACTAGGTTTTACGAATTTCTTTTCTTAAATTACGGACATTTTCACACGCAGTTTGATCTTTTTTTTCATACGTATCACATAATATGTTAACCTTGTACGTCATAAATCACATAAAACCAGAACCGAGACTTTGATCATTTAGTTGTTTGCTTCGATAAATCAACGAATTATTATATCAAACGGCCAATACATGGCTAATAGAAAACATATAATATGTAACTGGGAATTGTCTGTATTTTATGAAATTCGACAAAAACACGCGTTTATAAACGGACATTTTCAGCTTTTGAAATATTATGAATTTAATCGTAATTTCATAATGTCATTCGCGTACAAATTAAATTTATTATCGAATTATCTGTGACTGGACAGTGGAGGTAAACAGTGCACCGATTTAAAACGAAAAACCGCCGATTAAACGCAGCTCACCGAGAAAACGTGGCGATTACGATACGTTTTAAAATGAGTTTCCGTTCTGGTTTCCTATTTATTCTTAGCTTACATCGTACTTGTATGCGAATAGCGAGAGAACAGGGCGTTTTTTTCTCTTTACTTCGGACGTGTCGATTACAATTTCCTTTTTAATTACGCTGCGAACCGAGTTCCCGGAGCGTGGGCGTCGTGGAAAGTTTTCAAAATAATTTGTTCAATTAGTATTATATTTCGTTCACTTTGTAACTACTATTATTATTATTATTATTATTTAAAATCGTACACGATATTTACATTTTAAACGTCGTTTTACACAAATAATAATTAGTTATATTGTGTTCGGAGCGCGTGATTTGCCCGCGGCCGGTAAAATCGATATAGAAAACGGCGGCGTGTACTCATTTATAGGTACACAGTACTTTATAATATGTAAATATTCGGGTGGTGATTGACGATGACGGACCAAGAAAAGTGAAGAGAAATACTATAAAAAAAAATTTCCAATTAAAGATTTACACGGTTCAGAAAAAACTAAGAAAAACATATTGTATTGCCAGACGATTTTTTTTTCACTGTCGTCGTCCTATATTATAGTTTTCAACTGTTTGACTAGATTCTAGTCTGAATATTTAATCAGATTTTTAATCGAATTACACGAGTTAAAAACGACATCATTTTTTCCAATATATCCGACGCGATAATAGATTTTCTCAAAATCCGATCGATTTTTTTGCTGGATACAAAAAAAAATACCGATCCACTATAGTGGCGGCAGCGGATCAAGTACCGATCGAGTATATCGGAAACGGTGATGATGTTATACGGTACGGTGAGAGACAGTTATTCGAAGACCCGGTTCTTACGGCAACGGTACTGGCGCGACTCGGACATTAAATATCAGTACCAGGTATGCACGCGGCCGTAAATGGCCGTAACAGCATTTTCGCGATACGCGTTTCTGGCGGTCACAGAAGGTTAGGTTCGGTTAGGTAGAACAGTTAGCTGAACACAGACGCGAAGAGTCAATCGCCGTTTTCTCGACGCTTACATACCCTTTAAAACACGGACGTTTTCGTTGAAATTTAATATTAAACGCGAGAGAATTCGAATAAAAACAAAATCAAAGTATCTACACTGCAAGCAGACGCGTGGATACGTGTCTTGTGGCTGTTGAATTTAATCGACATAAGCATACCAAAACGGCAACGGTTACACGGTAACGATTGCACGGCAACGGTCGCATAGCAACGGTTACACGGCAACGGTTTCGTTCATGACGTTATCATGGTAACATTCTCGGTGTCGGACAAATTTTCAGAAAGACCGCTGGCCATAAGCCATAAGCATATCCACGTCAATATTTTTTTACATTAAACTTTCGTTAAAAGCCTGAAAAAAAACGTCGGTAAACGGCCGCATCGACGATAGTTTCGCTCGAGACTTTCTCTGGTACGCACACGCGGTATTAATTCAATGGTCAAAACGAATAATATATTACGAAAACACTTCAGGTGAAAAAAAATGCCCCGAAGCGTCCCGCCGACTAATCCACGAGAATATTGAGAAATCCACCTGCACAAACGAGTGTCCTGCCAACGTGTATTCGTTTATTATTATTATTATTATTCCGGACGATTTTTTATTTTATTTTTTTTTTACCGTTCGCGTGTTCGTTTTAACGGATTAACTGAAAACAACAGAAAACAAATCCGTTTCGAAACACTCCGAGCCGTCGTCGCAACGAACGGACGACAGTTTAATTAGCGTACAAACTGGAACGTTATGCAACGCGTGTAAAGTCGGTAAATGAAGAAAAAAAATCCTTCTCTCTCTCTCTCTCTGTTTTTTAGCTCGTCCGTAGGTGTGACCAGAAGTAAACGGTCGGTTATCATTATTTACCGTGTAACGTATAAAATAATTACTGTACTTCTTAATATATATATATATATATTACGGTGCCCGCTCGTCAATATTCGATTAAATCAAATCTATACGCCGCGGCAATACGTTCCGGGCATGACGCGTTAAGAAGTTAGGTACGCACTTATAGTTACGTATACTTCGTTTAGGCATACGCGAGCCTAGTCCCGTTGCGGTCACGATCAAATTTCATCCGCGAACTAGTAACCTAACCTGCGACGATCTATAATCATACGAATCGCCTCCCGAGAATCCAGCTGGTTGGGTAAGGTCAGGTTTTTTAATCGAAACGTCTCCCGTTCTTACGCTCGTGGTCTTTCTCAATGTGGGCTATAACGCTACGTTATGGACTTTGGTAGAAAGCCTAAAGAAATTTGGGAGGCGTTGAGTCGGTCTAGACTCTAGAGAGCGATTAGAAAAGAAGCGAAAATACCTTTTATGATATTTTAAACTAAACTTTAAATATCTACTACAACGGTTCGACATACTCGACGATTTCCGATAGCACTCCCATCGTCGTATTTGTCTGAACGTGAATTCAGCGCTGCAGCAAACACTGCTGACCAAAAAGAGAAATCGGCCGTTATGTTACCGAACGCGGAGAATTACGGCCGTTTTGAAGTAAATTTCAGCATAATTTTAACAAGTTTATCATCCCTATTTACGTTAGATAAGTTTAAACATTTTTAATTCATAGCTTTGTTTTAAGATTTTATTAAAAACACTTTTGAATACGATTCGGTTTGCGTTTTTAACTGCTCTCGTTAAAAAAGTTCATTGAAAATACAAGTTTTTTTTACTCATAAACGCTGGAGACAATTCGAGGAGGGCGCCCGGGATATAGGACACGTTTATGTGACGAGACCGCGGTGGAGGTCAGTAAGCATATAGGTACCGAGTGTTTAAAAATCTATTTGCCACGAATACAACGCCTATATAAAGGTAGCACGCGTTTCTTTACAAATACGATTTCGAGGCACACTGCGATTACGGAGGTCGTATATGGCGTTACCTAATTTCAAACAGCACAATTCGTGATTTCGTTTCAATCGGTGTTACAAGCGTACACAAGTTTGTTCGATAAAGCGTATCTCGTCAAAATTAAATGTATTATGACATTGACGCGTTCGCCATCGCCACGGATCGTCTTCTCTTTTGGAACGTTTAAAGAAAACCGTATATAGTCAAAAATTTGTTTTTCAGTCGTTTACATATTTTCTCGTTTCACCCGTTTTCTGAAGTGCTAAAACCGCGCGCAACAAATTCGTATAAATAATCAGTAATAATAACACGTCTTATATAGAAAGCGACGGGGAACGTGTGACGTTTTATTATTTACTCACACACGACAAAAATGTGTAAAAATTGTAGAAATTTGAGATTTTATGAAGCGGAAAAAATATGAGATGGTAAATTTTCGACGAGAATACTTTTTTCGCCACGTAACGAGTGAACCTCTTCGACTCGAATCTCTCGTAAAGATCATAAAAATCATCGTCTTCCGAAATAAAATCAGTCGACAAAGGTTCGTCGATGATCCATAATATCAGCTGCGGTACGGAAATGGGATACGGTTAACCGCGACGATATTAACGAATTCGCCACTGCGAAATGTTCGAAGCTAATTTTATACATTTAGGATCTATAATTAGACTTTAAAAATCGTTTTCGTCGTACTGCGATTGTTTTTTTTCCCCCTGGAGTTTCATAATGCATTTATTATATCGTATCCATTAGAAGCTTTTGGTTTTTGGAAAGCGGCCGTTTATCTTTTTTTGCGGAGAATTCGCGGTGTCGTCGCGCAGATCAAAAAAAAAAAAACCGTTGGCTCGTTTTACACAAAGCAGTTGTGTCAAAAGTAGGAGAAACGAGCTGCTAATGCGCTGCGATATGTGTGCTAAATAACAACGATAATATACAATTCCTTATAGAGAATAATACGGTCCGTCGTTTCCCTTCCCCCCACACGAAGAAAATCGCTTTTGACGTTACTACCTACATATATATATATATATATATTATTATTTATATACGAGTAGGAAAAGAAGAAGAAAAAAAAAAAGTACTCTCGTAATTCGACGAGATTACGACACGGCCACCACACATTATTATGTTCTCCAGTATTTGTGTTGCGCGGTCGTGATCCATCCGTTTTCGTCGTGTCATCAACTAAATAGACGTGTAGTCTTCGCGAGCAGGCAGTCGCAGATGATATTGTGTATTATACAATGTGTGTAACAACGACATGACTGTAACGACCGCCTGTGTTCTCGTTTTTTTTTTTTTTTTTTTGTATAATATTTTTTCACTTTTATTATTTTTTTTAAGTATATAAATGATCGGGGGTTAACAGAGTGTCGTCAGCCGCTCACGAAATAATCGTCACACTGCACACACTCGCGTAATGCACGTAAAACGGTCTAATTTTTTTTCTTTTTTTTTTGCTTTCTTCACACACCAATATGCGCTCTATATACATACGCGCGCGTATTACATAAAGAAAAAAAAACAGACACTCTATAAACGGACTATCAGCCACGTAATGTTGCAAAATATAAGTCTACGGTCGCCGCGTACACACACAAAATTAATCGCCCTAATCGTCGTCCTACAGTCGTCGGGCTCACGTATTATTTACTTGTGCAGTGTACTATTACGCGTCATTATTGAATGATTTACTTGTCGTAAACTTGAAGCGCCAGTTCATAATAACGAGTACGTAACGTAAGCCTTCAATGAATTCGCAATCATTTTTTTTTACTTCGGCGTGTACGGACTGTGAGCGCACAGACACGGACACAACCATAGAATCGTTATCGTTAGAATGAATTAAATAAAAATTAAAAATAAAACACCTAGAAGTGAAAGAATGCCCAACTCGTCGACTACAATAAACCTACTAACATTGAATAATCCGTTTGCCTATATAATATTACAACCATCAGTTGATTTACACTACGCAGTATACAGAGTAGTGCCAGATCGACACGGACCAAGATTAAAATCGACTTTTTTCGGTAACTCGTATTCAATTTAGTTACACGAGATTTTTAAGACGACCCATCCACCCCGTTCAACAACCAGTGCAGTTGCACTCCACTCGGTAACCTACGCGGGCGCCAATGACTCCGAGTATATTCCAATTTTGTTTTTCTAACCTAACCTTTAAAAAAAAACCTAAACTAAACACGAGTTTCTACGGCCATTTTTAACGAATCGGAAAGAGTTTACGAATTATTCAACTTAAGAGTTTGTGGCGCCGATTTCACTGTCGAACGATTTTTAAAAATAGGATAATTTTTCGCAAAAAAAAACGTTTGGACAACCAACAACTTTGAAAATATCTTTAACAAACTATGTATAACTTATTGATATCTTCAGACAAAAATTTATTTAGCCGATAATTTTTTAACCCACGTATTTTCATTCGCGTTTGGAAAATAGCCGTGTACGATTTGCAGTGTTACCGTTGAAGGTATACGAAAAAAAAATGTTTTAACGTGTACACTCGAAAATAAAATCCAAACTTTAAATCGTATTCTTCCGTGTATTTTCAATGTTCTCAGGCAATAAAACGGACGCCTGGACTTTTTTCTTAACTTCATTCAATTTCGTATTATTATATGGGCTAAATATTTTTCGATTCGACGTGGATGCGAAACCGAACGAATTATTACGATATTGTGTTGTGTTTATAGGAACTCACTGCACTTTACTGTACAACGCCAATACAATAGGTCCGACAATCGGAGAATCCTGACGAAGATTTAAAAGAGTAGAAAAAAAAAACGGTAAACAAAATAAACCAGCTATAAAAAAAAGTATGCCGCGCATCACACACGAATCATACGTAGTGTATAGAGGAAAAGCAATGTAGAAAGTGTTACCGGCGATGTCAAAAGGACGATAAATAAATAATCGCCTGGACTCGGACGCAGACACTATATACACCGAACCGGTGTCGGCGCGGAGATCCGTCAGAATTGTGAAATCCGTACTATTGTGTACGTCCTATAAACTGCGCGTGAATGTGTACAATAAGTATTCCTACTTCGGTTTACTCATACTCTTACAATTCGGAATATTACAATTTATTATTCAACAAAACGCGTTTATTATCCGAATAAATTAGCTAAACAATTAAAAGTCACCGTATAGATATGTTATATGTCGAAAAGTAAGAAAACAAATGTCTGAAGTTTTCGTCGGAAATACAATTATTTATACTCATTTGGAAATTATATTTTGAACTATTATTGCGTTTTTAAGTTTTTTTTTTTTCAATTTATACAAGTGTTAATAATAACGATATTTTCAAAAGCAACACATTTTAATCAATTTGACAAACTTTATATTTGCAAATTTTTCGAATTATTTCATCGTTAAATGTTTATATGTTGACGGTTTAAATCCGATTCGTATGTAAAGTACAGGTATCGCAAGTTTATTAAGACCGTCATAGATCTTTGACGCGTCGCTTAACTCAATTTAGGCGACTAAAAATATCTTTACGTAGAGCGTTCGGAAGATGGACTTGAACACATTCTCAGCTGAATTCTCCGAAAACGATAATTAATACAATTTTGCACCGAAATAAAATTGGATTTAAGCGAATACCGTCAACGTATTCCAGCGTGTTGTAACCGAATTATATAATTTTTTTTTTTTTTTTTCAAGAAAATTTAACTCGTAGAACGTGTTATTTTCAATAGAAATTAAATCTAACAATAGGTGTTTAAACGTAAATTGCCTCGTTTTGAATATATTACGCTTGTTATCTCTTCCACGCGCGTCATCGTAATGTACACGACTGCAATATAGGACGACCCGCGGTCGAATTAGCGCGTTGTGAAACCATAATATTCGTATTGTATAACGTGAGTCGATGATATTTTTTTGGCAATTAATTCCGTTATTTTTACCTTGTGAAATACCGATTCGAGACGAGATGAGAGAGATGATCGCGCGTCGTTACACGAGTATGGTCGTCAAGTCGCGGCGGACTTAATCGCTTGATTATTATATTATATTGTTGTACCGCCTATAATAATGTCGTTTCGACACACACTCGTTTTTTTCGACTGAATCGTGTATATTTTGTTTTATTGCGTACGCGTACAGCCCATATATGGCCACGAAACGAGACGTTCTTCGAACGGGAAACTTTTCCGAATAAACCGTGTCTAAATATCGTTTACAAAACGTTAAAAGTCGCCGTCGACACCGCGTATAATTCGATAAAAGAAAACACGACTTTTATCTCGTTCGCGATTATAATACACACGGGACAAAGAGAAAACAATGTGCAGTTCCCGAGTGTAAACGTATAATACATTATAAGAATATACATAAAAAATATTGATAAACCGCACCGAGTATCGTGAAAGTTCGGCACACTTACACGGCTATTATAATAATATGTTTATTGGCGACGACGTGACTGTAAGTATTAAAAAAAAAAAACGACTCTTTCGCGAATAATATTTTATTAATCGTAATAGTATGATTGAAACGGTGTCGAGTAACTTTGAGTCATTAATATTTTCGAAACAATATTAAACGCGTTATATATGCGTACTCGTGACGATCGGTGCTAAACCGCGAGACGATTGGTATTTTTTTTTTTTACGAATTATTGAGTCAAATTTGCATTACCCGGCTGTGAACTGCAGTTAAACTGTTTTGACTCATATTTACATTATTATACGGATATGATTTCCTATTGTCCGGTACCCGACGTTGTCTGGCAAATTAAAATGAAACTAATCCTAAATGAGAATTTCGAAAAATTTATTTATTTTTTTTTTCGTGTTTAAATTGTAGTCTTCAGTCTTTTTTTACGCGACCGAATAGTAGTGAGAAAAAAAATTCTACGACAATTCTTTGCAATCACTATTGGTAACCGTAGTAGAAATCCATGTGCCGACCTGCAAGTGACCGACGGAAGAATCTTAAAAGTTACATTTTGCTTCTTTCGGAAAATCGTTATGACGAAAACCAAATTAGACAGGTCAACTACAGGAAATTCTCCGTCGCAGAGTGACAGCAATTATCTCCTCGTAATTGTTAAAGTTTAAAAAAAATGTTGGCCGCTTTGTAACCGTACGATAAATATGAAAATCAATAATTTAATTCCTAATGTGAAATATTTTTAAGAATTCGTCACACTCCGCACGGAACGGTTTTTCAAACAAACGCCTAAAACGACAATCTGGCATAAATTACTCTGCGAGATTGGCGAGTAGGCACTAACAAACGCACAATTATTTTTTGATATATTTTTGTACAAAATAATGTGGGAAACATAATTGTGGTGAAATGTCCTCTACGATTTAGATATGTTATCATGCATGTTAACACAAGCGTTTTCAAATAAATAATATAGGAAAACAAATATAATAATAATAAATTGCCTTTGAATAGAAATATAGAAAAATCGCTGTTATCATAGACTCTCTCGTACTGATTATTGATAAGAACTATAAATCGGAAAAAAAAGTAAAACAAACGTTGGATCCGATGAAGCTAAACATTGTCGGTATACTGAGAATATTTACGACCTAATAAGCGTTGTCAAATAAATAATAATATAGAAAAACAAAATGTAAAAAAAAATTAATTGAGTTTGAATAGAAATATAGGAAATTCGCTGTTATCATAAACTGCCCGACACTGTTTATGGTGATAAGAAAAAAGGTCGGGTCCGATGGAAATTTCGGTCGTTAACGTTGAATTTTTGAACGAGATCCAGACAGGGGGTGGACACTTCTGGGCGGCGGGGCGATAACAGAGAATCAGTCGCCATTTTATTTCAGGTAGTTTTTATCAAATTTATTTTGTGATAAGGTACATATATATCGTTTCATTCCGTATTCCTGACTTCTGTGTGATAATTACTGTGCACTGTACTGCTGTATAAAATACCTACGTATTTTAATCAATAACGTATTTAATTTTTACAAGGTGTGTCACACTGCGTTACCTGAAACAAAATGGCCGACTGATTTTTGCCGCCGTCCTATACCACTCGTGTTATTTTTTTTATCAGTGTCCATTCTGATTGTTTTATTCTGTGATCCAGAGTAATAAAAAAAAAAACGATATCAAACTTTTGAGTTTTCTTGACTGTATATATTAATCGTTTTGATCGTACGTTTTGTAAAGAGGCTATATGTCGCGTTTATTGTTGTTACGCGTGGACTTGCTCTGGTTTCCGGAGCGAGTCGACAACGACGACTGAATTCGATGCGACGCGCGATTCGTCTTCGGCGGCGACGGTGACCTTGCGCCCGTTTCACGGTCGGACGGTTAGGCGTCGGGCGGGCGGGCGGACGGACGGAACCGACGACGACGTCTCGTCGGGACGCGCGCAGGAAACGCGGCACGTCCGAGCCGTAAAACAATGTGACGGACCGAGAGGAAACCGCACCGGTGCTGTGGTAATGGTCGGAAAAATTCTCAGACTAAACCGCGACGACGAATCGATATTTATTTATTACAAAAAAAAAAAATAATAATAATAATAATAGAATTTCGTTGTCTGCAGCGTCGAACGCGTAATAATTAGAGATCGGAAGGTTTAATCCGTACACGATTCGTAGCGAGCAGAAATTTGCATATTTTCGTACAACAGCGTAATCGCGGGGGTATTATATACGAGTGTTGAATCGGCCCGTTTTATTAGTGCGATGGCATTTTGAAACAAAATATAAGTGTTTCTCACCGAATTTGTACAGTAAAATGATGAAAATCATCAAACGCTGTGAAAAATTTGATCACGGGTTTGGAGCCTTAGTAATAACTAAAAATGTGTCACCAATACATATCGAGAAAAAAATGGTTCCGAAACCAAAAATAACAGATCTGAAATATAATTTATTTTTCTATCTATTAATATTGTCTTATTTAAATAAACACAAATTTATTTAAAAAAAAAAAATCCTACATTTATTCTTGTGAAAAAATATTGATCTCCCTAATGACCCATAACACTGATTACGCTACTGATGGCCCCGAGCAAGAAGGCGAAATTTTTAGTCATAATTGTATCATATTTCTTCCTGATATTTGTAAAAATTCGAGTACAATAGTATACATAATATACTTCTAAACTTTTTCTTCGAGTAAATAAACACAGTTTGTGTGAGTAAAGGGGGAATCCGTCTTCAACTTATTATTGCACCATTGATGATCACGGATACGGTAGGCAATACCGTTGATAATAATATAAGCGCTGTTATTATAATTTATAATTAATTTTCAACAGTAACACATTATGGTGAGAACTGATAATAAAATTTAATAAACGTAAAATAAAAATCATCGTTATTATAATTCAACGCAATAGAAATAATATTGTAAAAACGACGAGTTATATTGATTTTTTTTTTCGAGGCATACAACCACAATAAAACTAATATGAACAAATATATTGTTTGATTTAACGATATTATATAAACTAAAATAACGTCAATATTTTTATAATTGTTACAATAATAACGATTTATGTATATAATAATAAAAATTATCAAATCAACGTTATGCTCTATCGATTGATTCAGTTTTGACAAGTTACAAAGAACAGCAGTACTGTCAAATCGATACGAAAATCTTGTTGGCTCTATATTATCAATGCAACATATGATTCTTTATCAATACGATTGGGATTTTTTTCGTTCGGTGTATACGGTTTTCTTTTTTCATTATTATTCCGATATATTTTCAAAAAAAAAAAAAATACGGTTAAAAAATGAATGTCATTTTGTTCGACGATTACGCGTCTAGCAACACTAATCGATATTAACCCGATAATACATGTGTATAAACAATTTTTTATCGCTGTATATTTTATTTGGTTAATACGTTTTTTTTTCCATTCATAATAATTGATTTCGCGCGATATTTTGTCTATTTTAGCTCCTATATAATATATAATATTATTCATGCCATACTTCCGAACACTGCAGGTAATATATATATTATGTCGGCGCGCGGTAGTTCCGTTCGCAGACGGGGCCTACGCTCGACCGCTTTGGCACTTTCTAAACGTACACTGTACATTGCGTATGACTCGAGATACGCCAGGAGTCTTATAGCAAAATAACGTCATTAAAATCACATTTGCGCTAGTTGTATACAATACAATATTATTGTACTCTACGCATTACATACCTACTCCACGCGAGTAATAATAATAATAATAATAATATTATTATTATTATTAATATTATTTGTGAACGAGATGACGCGTCGTTACTACCATACATTATTTATATAAAGAGTAGAGTTTCCATCGGCGGTGTGGCGTAGGTTTCAAAACAAAGAGCGTAAACAATAATATTTCTTAAAATCAACGCTAAATATTCATAAATCATAATTATTAATCAAGTAAAACCCGTCCTTTTAATACAGTTTAATAATAATAATAATAATACCTAATATACGAAATTGTTACAAACGTAAATATTACAAATTCGTTTAAAAAACAAATCTCTATTCTTGTTGATTTTTATTTTTTAAATAATCTTCAATTACATCATAGTTAGAAAATAATAATAATAACAATTCACTCATTCACGTGAATATTGCGACAATAATGCGTAAAGAAAGATAGACGTCGATAATATTGAGTAAAATATGTTACTGACCGGTCGTTAAGCAAACACCACAGATTAGATGAATAGATTCATCTAACCTGTGATAACACCAGATCCATTCTATTGCATGTAAGCAATTTCAGAACACGTAACAACACGAATAGATTTTTTCTGATTTCTTTATAACATCGTCGTCCGTCGGAAAATAATAGTTATCGACTGCAAACACCCCCGTACATGTGTATGAAGATCCCGACAAAAAGACGATATTTTAATTGACCGAGTTTTCAAAAACATAATTTATTTTAAATAATTTAACAATATTCTCGATCAATAAATTTCATTTTTTTTTTTTTAAATGTAAGCAATGCAGGTTTCCACTGCAGTACACGTTAGCATCCTTAGATGTGGTATCACCGATTTAGGTGGTTCTGGAGTGAGGAATGGTAGCGTCGATGATACAAACGAATGGATTGTTTTTTTTCTTTCTACAATATGCATTTACGAATCGGAATGAAGAGTTTGATTTGTTACACATATCAAGAGACATCAGTCATAATTAAAAAGCTTGAATTCTTGACGGGTCTGATTTTTTTTTTTGCAGACCCCTAAATTTGTATACCATATAGTTAAATATTAAAAGTCGATTTTTCCTTTGTAACGGTTCGGTTAAGTTAAAAAAAAATGTATTTATATATAACGAATGAAGTTGAAATTATGAAAGAAAAAAGTATATAAAACGCAACGATTTTCTAAATTAAGTATAAACAAGAAGTGTATTTACCGAATGACGACATAGAAAATAGCGCTATATAGTATACGAACGGTTAGGCCCGTTATATTGTACAATCACTGCAGGACGTGCGTAAAGCTTTTTGAACCGTATACGGAATTCATAAAAATTTATATAGCCGTGTCAAACGGTATTACTAGTATTTCCAGTCAACACGCCAAACGGTCATCCCGGAGAAATGGATATAAAGCAGACGAATATCCGAAGAGATTATCTAATACCGGTCGAACGTAATCGTATACGTCCTTTTCGTAATAAAACAAAATATATGTATACATTTTTACGCATACCCACACACGTTGTTGACATATTTATTTACAACGTTGTTTTTCCGTCGTCGACTCGTGAAATTAAACGGGTTTATATTATATAAAACGGTTTGTTATTAATATTACATTGACATTCGAAATCCTCGTATTAACCTGCAGTCAAGAAGTTATTCGAATGAAATGGTGAATTTTGAAATTCATATAGGAAAATATACGCTTAATGCCGTAATCAATTTTCAGCTGTTAATCATAAAAACTTTCTCCGTGACGAATTAGAATTGAAAAAAAGCTTTACCCATAAATTGTCCAATTCGCGCAAAATTTGAACGTTAAACGTCTAGAAGAAAAAAATAACGGTAACTAACGGTTTTTAAATTTGTATTGTCAATACAAGAAACCGTTTTGAATGCTGTAAAAAAAAGAATCTAGGAAGTATCATTGCTACAAGT
The DNA here is from genome assembly GCA_032441835.1 of Slavum lentiscoides. NCBI lineage: Eukaryota > Metazoa > Arthropoda > Insecta > Hemiptera > Aphididae > Slavum > Slavum lentiscoides. The sequence continues at coordinate 1,089,089 of CM063716.1, forward strand.
AGTTTTCGCGCGGCCAAATTTTTCTTCAGCCTCTATCGCTCTGAACGTTGGATTATCGTGCCGACGGTGCGCGAAGGTATAAATTTCCGTTTTCTGTTCAAAAGTGTCGTAATGCTCCGAGAAGCTTGTGAGAAACACGCTATGATCAAGGCGAGAGTTTACGAGTGATTTACTCGTTTTTGAAATGGCGAATCATCACGGTACACAGGAGTATCTTCGCGCGAAATACTCGCCGATGAATTTCCTAATAAAATCTCGAAAAGAGACGCGTGTTGCAGTAAAATCCTCGTGCCTCGCTTACCGACTGCAAACGATCAATCGCGAAGCAGTGTCATGCGAATAAAATGTACGTTGGATGTGTACGAGACACACTCAATGGCATAAAATATAGAAGAGAAATTTCAAATACGTATTGGAAAAAAAAACGTTGAGAATAAATTACACGGAGAGTATAAGTGCTTCAAATGGAATCTATGTAATTTTTAAGTCAAAATTTTCGTTGCTTTTACCGTGTACGAAAAACGATATCGTTGAGACGTTGCAATGTATTAGCGTCACAGATATTATGACATATTCTATTAACTAATAGTTTGTCTACTACGCGTATACGCGCGAAATAAATTAAATTTTTTTTTCAAACGCCGCTTTGGAAAAGTTGTGATATTGTAGTATAAGGCGCAATGTTCTTGTTATTTTTCTCCAGTAAACGTATTTTCTTCAAAAAAAAAAAAACTCAAGTGTTAAGTCTTAAAAGTACGAGCAAAATATTAAGCGCGGGTAGATGTTACATGTTATCAATAATCTTCGTAGTTTGGATCTTAAAACTATTTGGAAATCTTTTCGAGAACTGTCTAGAATAAAATTTGTCCTGCATCATTGCGTCTAGATTTTTTTTACTTGAAAATAACGCCGCACATACACACACATTATATTATATAAAGTAATTTTTTTATTTTTTTTTAATATTCTATAATTTACCGCGTGACTTTATACGGTGCGTATGTAGTTATAATACCTAACCAATTAGACGTAATTGTCGCACGAACCGTTCGAGCACGAGGATTAAACATTTCAAACGTTCGCGTTATTATTATGCTCACGATAATATAAATACGATATATTATTATAATATGTTCGACGGGAAAACGCGCAATTTCCCGTTAAAATTTGAGGCGCGCGCGAGCACGTGCACATATTTTGTATGTGTTGTCATTATTATATTAATAAACGAGGGCGTCGGTGAAAAACGAAAGTGATATAATCATGTAATTTCTCTCTCTACTACGCAGGATATCCGTCACGAATTAAATATAATATTATAGGTTTGTGAGTTAGAAAGAAAAAAAATTCTATATGCGATACATACGACGATAGGTACGTTTAAATTTCAAACTACAGGAAATTAGACGAATTAATGCGTAAACTGAAGATTTATATTTTTATTAAAATAATTCACGACACGAGAAATTCAAGAGCTGAGAAAGTACCAGGTTAGATAGACACGGTTTTCCTGTACAATTTCAAAATTCGTAAAAATCCATTTTGACTATCATTGTTTTTCACAATAACGTATAAACTGTAATTTTATGAACACAGTTTGATTGGTAAAATCGTATGTACACGATTGATATACCTACATGGAAATCTGATGTTAAAAAAGAATATTTACGATAGAAGATAAATCGTATACATAGCGATATTTTCGTTGTCGCTTTCCAATACTCAACATACAATAACAACCGTTTTAACAAACTTCTGGGCAAGTTCATCGAAAACCGCTTGTAGGGCGTAACGTACAAATTCGCAAGATTTTTTTTCCTTTAACCGAGAGCAACGGGTCACGAGCAATGGTAATCGTATGGCAATGATCCAACCCCATCACTACTACAGTTAATTGTAATAAATACAACCAATAGTTGAGACTATAAAATATATGGGACGGTCTCTCGAGGGCTTTTTACTCGTACATGATAATTACACTTCGCCTTCAGCGTACAATTTTTTGTATCAAGGACCATTGAAACGGTTCAAAAACACGTTTGCTTTGCAGCCTCAACTTCACCGTCTCTGCGACGTTCCGATCCGAAACGGGTCCCTGGGGCAGCCTCTTCCGACCGCGTTCTTACGGTCTCGTTCTTCATACTCCTTCTGCCTGAATAGCGAATGAATCGTCGTCATAAAAAAAAAACTGGCAGATCTTCGCGGCGATTTACAATTTCTCTGAAATTCTGAACGGATTCGGACTTTACGTAAATCGTCGTCGTCGGGGCAACACGCACACGTCCTAACAATTTTATATCTTCATAACGGTAAAAAGTCTGAGGAGTAACTATTTACACGTCTAAGTAATATAGAATTTTTGCTCGTTTTTTATCAGTCCAATGATGTTCTTCCTTCGGACGACGGTGATGATCGTTTGTCTGATGGCGATCACGTGTCGCGCTATGGATCTGCTCGCTGTTCTCGGCGGTAAACAACAATGCGATCGCGATTACGACGACGAACGTTCTCGGCTAAGGTTTCCGAAAGCGATGGCCGAGTACGGACTGCCGGCGTTTCCGTCGGATTTTGGCGGCTGTGACGCCAGAAAAACGCGGAAATTCGGCTTATGGCGCGCACGACGATAACGAAGAGTTATCCGATCGTCAGAATAATTATCCAGACAACATTTTGTAGTACATATGATTGATCGTATTAATACAATATAATACAGTGATAATACTAAAAACGAATATATACTTTTAAAACGTATAAAGAATCAAAAATGCTACAAAACAGCTCGCAGTAAACAGCAGTTAAGCTAGGATATAACGATCGAAAATGACGGGTTTTGTGAACAGTGTTCAGCGTTTCACACGTTTAGGAAGCGAAAAAAAATTATCCGTTTTCAAAAGACCCTCACTGGGATTCAAAAAAAATGTACACAAAATTACACATTTCGAGGACGAGATTTCTACGTTTTTCATCGGCACGAATTACGAAAACTACGCGCGTTTCTTATACCGTCGCGGTCATCGTCGTCTGTTCGCGTTGAAAAGTGAATACCGCACGACGACGGCATGAACAGAGTAGGCCACTGTGTCTGAAGCCTAAATACCAACGACGACGACGACCCGACGGACGGACCACGGTGAACAAGCGCATTTTTTTTATTATTCGTTTTTTTTTGCTTCGTTTTTCGTAAAAAAACGTTTTTTAACCGACTGCGGCGGGTTAGGTAAAGTTTTTAACGTAGTACAGTTTACTAGGTCTTGTTGTCTTGTTATCGCATTTTTTTTCTGTGTATATAATGTAATTATTTTATAATACAAATTTTAAAATCTAAATTTAATCCCTCCCTCCCATTTTCTTCACGGGAAAATTACGTTTCGGACAATATCGGATAAAATTTCTGCTCGCTGAACACTTGAATTCATTATTGCATTGTATATATTATGTTGACGATCTCTTATGTAAAGTATAAGTGCTGCGAGATTATTAAATATCTTCGACAATATGTCCTTAGTCTTTTTAGGCCATTAAGAGATCTTTCTGACCAGCATTTAGAAGCTGGACAACGCGTAAAACTTTAAAACGATCTCGGCGCTATGCGAATTATTTATATATACACTACAATACACTATTTTACTGCACTGTATTTATCAAATTATCGGTTTGATGGAAACATCCGTCGATAAAAACGATTAATACAACTGTAAAACATTGACCAAAATAAAATCGGATATAAACGAATAAAGTCGGAATTCTTCAGCGCGTTATTATGAATTTTTAAACAAAATTTAACGCGTAGAATAGTTTATTTTTTAATAAAAATTAAATAAAACGCACTGACGATTGGTGAGGCCGCTATTTCGGCAAATTTTAAATACGTAAAAAATTCGCCACCGGTCAAAGGTGCAGTACGCGCCACAGAGTATATGGAGATGCCCTCACATATTATACTTGTATACAGAGCAATATGAAGCAAGCGAAATAGCGAAGGGCAGTGTGACCACATTTGACGGAGTAAAATATTGTAGTCACCTGGTTAGAAATTGTATTGATTTTTATCAGTATTCATTTGAGTGTTGTATACACAGATATATATATAACAACTAGATAGCTAGGTATTCAATTTTTTTAAATATATTTTTGTTTTTAGTGTTTTTCATCTAAGTAAATACTAAATAGTAAATTGTGTAATACTGCACATGACACAGACATAATATCACACTATAATACAATAATTGTATTATTATATAATATAAAATCGATATTACTGTTATCGATATTTCACTATCGTTTGAGCCCAACCTGTAAATGACGGCCGACTTCAATAATAATTACAAGTTAGCTATCTAGTTGTTATATATATATCTGTGGCTGTATATTATTTTGGTAGGCGGACAAGTCTACCTACATTACCATAGAGTAATTTAACGTTATTATTGAATCTGGAACATTTTTTGCATGTGATAACACATAATGTAGGTATAAACAGGGTAGGAAATAATTTGTACAATATATTTTTTTCTGATACATGGTCATACTGCAGTTCGCTAATTTACTGAATTCATATTTTGGTGACTATGGCCACACCGTGCAGGTATGCGCATCAAGTGTGTACATAATGTTTATAATGAATTATAATTAAATGAAGAAACGATCGTCCGTGTGGATTGCGTGATCGTCTATAAATCATATAATCATACGTGGTTTTTCGTCAACGTCGATTGTTCGGGAAAAACGATGGAGCATACGTCCGGTCATTTCACTTTTTTTTCGATTTCTTTATAATAAGAGCGCAACGATGATAATTTTCCCGAATAAACTTTTACTCGATTTCCTAAGTAAATTATCGTTTAAATATTACTGGTGCACGCCGAAATTAACACGGACAGTGTATTATGCGCTATCATTATTATTATAATTATATGTTATCCGTAAAAAGAAATATATAAATATTGCCGAATGTGTAGGTGTATTAGCGATTCGATTTGTTCGATAATTATACACGTGACGTCCGAGTGGACATATTACAGTAAGAGAAACCGATAAAACGCGCGCGTAGTTATCAAAAAAATTTTGAAATTTCTTATTATACATAATGTAAAAGTGCGAGGAGTGAGTTACGCGTAATTAAACGAACGGGAAAAATAAATAATAATTTTTTTTTTTTAGTTTGTACGACACAACGACTGAAACGATAAGCAATAGTAGAATTTTTTAAAAAGTACTCGATCTCGCCTTATACGATTATTGAAATATATAGTAATATATTTTAAGTTTTTATATAATTTGTTCGATAAAAACGGAATTTGAATAGATTTATTACCCCATAGAAGATCGACTTGATTAAAAATGATTAGCTACTGCGAGTAAAATATATTTGGATAAATATTAACAAAATCGTTTGTCGAATATTTAAATAAACGCATTTCTGTTGGAATGATAATAATTTTTATTTGCCACACGATAACCACTGTCGGTACAGAAAACGTCGGTTCGTCAGCAAATTGTTCGCAGAAAATACGTCAACCATACACGGTTTCCGATGCGTTCGTACTGGGCACACTGCGTTTTTCTTCAGACACGTTTCGAACGAAATTATATATTTTTACGAAAAAACCAGTTTTGTATATAATTTACATTATATAATATTATTATTTTAAACGAAATCATTTGTCTACTGTCAGGCGCAGTGTGACGGCGTGTCCTATATGGATTCTACATTAGAGGATACGCAAATCTTCTTTAAACTTGTCGGGATACGCTCAGAGTTTTTAAATATTATTCTCCGTCTTTATACAACCTTTCGATCGAACAGGACCTTGGGTTATTTAAATTTAATACGTCCAGTAAACCATCCCGTTCGTATTCTGAGAGCTACTGCAACTAGAAAACCTAATGAATAAAACACGCGTGCATGAACTCGAAGAGAAAGTAAAATAAATGAATAATATTTTATAGGAATACGTCGTCGTTGTGTCGGATAAAACAATCTCTGTTCAAGATCAATATCGTCCGGCATAACGATATTATTATATAGATATATGTACACCGAACCTATCAATCAGTGGCGTTAAAAAAAAAAAAATTCAGTCCAAAACTTAGAGTCCTTAAAATACGCGTTTTTCTATAACCTATTCTTTTTTTAATAAAATAACAGCACAACGTTCACGTTGTTTTCTTATGGTAAAAGTAATTATTATTACTAACCTCAACGTGTAGCAATATGAAATCTATGTTTTTATTATGGTATTCCTCATAAGTAACGAAATAATTTATATATTCTATCAATTAATATTATCAATTGTATCGTTTTAAAACGCATTTCCCGAGAATATTTACAGCGTATATACCGTGGCCAAATATGAATGTATTTAATGTGTTTTGAAATACGTTTGAAAAATAGCAGAGTGTGGTGGCATTTTAAATGTCACGTGGCTGCAGACCGACTTCAACGCGGAATTTCTTATAATACATAAAATTGATTTTTTTTTGTTAAAAAAGTCAGACGCCGAAATCATACTGACCGCGAGACATCCGCGCTCGTCTTTAGCTAGACGTCTCTTCACAGTCGCACATACCGTGTTCAAAAAAAAAAAAAAACGTGATATCCGAAAACCGTTCGAACGTCCGACGTGAACGCGTTACAAATAGTAGGTATATACAAGGTGTTACCAAACTGGATGCTGCAAAATGCAAGAGAGAAAAATCAAGTAAGTAAGAGAACGTTCATTTCAAAATGGATATCCGATTCTCCGCGCAAAAACCCACGAGGGTCCTTTGCCATATCACGAAGCCGGATTTTCAGCAACCGCTGTGATAAAGACCGAATACAGCGGTAGAAACGAGAGTTGCCGTTTCAATAACGTTATTCCACGATTCGAGAGAACGCGCGCAGTAGCTGATAGACAATAGTTGATCTCCTGACACGTCGCACGGAATTCACGTCACAAACCTGTACGCCAGGACTTTAAGGTTTCCGAAATTTAATATTTTATACTATCAAAAATGTTGTGCTTTTTTTTTCTTTACTCAAAAAACCCTGTGAAAATATTAAATCAATTTGAAAACATCACAAAACGTATCTAATGTTTTGGAAAAAAAACAATTTATTTTGTGCCACTACGTGGCAAAAAGTTTTGACAGCCCCCCGGTGGTACGTACAACGATAATAGTAATAACGAGATCGAGAAAGAAAGATGGTAAACCTCGGTCTTTCGTACCCGATCGATAATTAATATAACACCGGGTCCGTCGACCGGAACGGTTTACAAATAAAATGTCGTCTCGGCTCGACCCATTGTGCCGAAAAGCGTTTCGCGGCTTTCGTTTAAAGATATTTTGTTGTTTGGCGCGTTATTTTTATTTTTTTTCTCTTTCTAATATTATAATATATTATACGAACAAAATAATAGGGGAAAAAATGAATAAAAAAATGAATAAATAAATACGATACCGGCATGTGGGTCACGTTTTTTTTTTTTTTTTGTATTTTTAACGTTTCTTAATTGGTCTGTAATTATCCGCCGGTTTACGCCGCACACGTTCGGTATACGTGCAGTACGCTTATGCTCAAGGCTGCAGCTCTCCCCTCGACGAAGGACTCGCGCTGCCGTACGCGCCGGATTTGTGACAATCGCGTTTGTATCATACACCACGACAAACGACAATATAGATAATAATAATAATAATAATGAATAAATAATAATATAACGACAATGAAGTTGTGTGTGTGTGTTTTTTTTTTTGATAACGCGCCGTACCGGTCGTACTTGTGGGAATAAAATTTTAAAAAAAGTTACCGACCGTGGCTGAGTCGCGGATCTCCGCTGCGGGTGCCTGCACTGTCGTTTTAATGTATTGCGACCACTGAACTCAATATACACGGAACGCGTATATTAATCAAAATATGACCCCGGATAGGAGGCCGCCATATGCGTTCTATATAAGGTATCAAATTCATGGAGAATACGATGAAATATAGTTTTTTCCATGATATTTATCACGTTTTATTATTTATTTTGAGATAACAGGACAGAACGACGTGCTTAATAGTATCAATTGGTTAGCACCAAAATCGACGATTTTAACATAACAAAGTTGATAACAACTACAGGAAAATAGAAACGGAATGCATATGGCGGCTCTCTATAGGAGTCCATTTTTCGTATAGGAGAAGTATACAGAGAATGCGCGTTCCGTGTATTTTGTTTTTCCGTGCCGAGGAATCAATGCGGTTTCTATGATAACAAATACTCGGTGAACGGAGCGAAGTTAGGCGAGGAACAGTGGCGCTACCAGGATTTTTTCAAGTGGGGTGGTGTCCGCCAGTAGCGTATACCGTAGTTTCCCCGATTATTTTCATATAAATTTTAAAAAGATCGGACATTTTTTTTTCCAACAATCATCGAATGTAATTTCCATCAGTACTGTTCAAAGGGGTTGTCCGGACACCCAAAACACCCCTTCTTGATTTCGCCGCTGGTGAGCAACGCCGAATCTAACGCGTTCGTCAAAAGCCTGTTATTTGAATTTTTTTTCGCTCCACTCTTCTACACTCGAGCCCAATCAGTCGTTTCGTTTGAATATTTTTGAAAAATTACTACGACGCGTCTTAATATTCGACGAATAGAAAAACGGCCTTGATAACAATAATATGCCTAATAATAATATTATTGTTACCAGGCCGACACGGTGACACTCTGCGCCGGGCACATCGATTATCCAACACACACACACACACAGAAATATAATAATAATATTATTATTAAAGTGTCAGCCGCGATAATGGATTTATAACACTTAACGCGCGTTACTAAAAATAATAAGATAAAAAAAAATAATAAAATAATAATAGTCAAATATAATATATATTATAATATACTTCGAACTGTTTGGCGGTGTGCGGAACCGGTTCGTATACAAAAAAAAAAACACAATATAAAATCGAAAATTGTGCCGAGAATAAGCGATTATTGTGCCAGCGATTCGAGAAAAAAGTTCACAGTATTGTGCGCGATTGTTGTCCGTAACGTCGTATAAGAAGCCAAAAAAAAAAAAATGAATAAATAAAAAACGGAAAAAAATTACACGTATTATACACGCGCCCGGCAAGGTCGTCTCTAATTATTTTTTTTTTTTACTTTACTATTAGAGGTCGTCGTCGGTTTAGCGTGCGCTTAATATTATATATTTTAGCACATTATTGTTTTAACCTTCGTATAAGTACATTATATTTACCGAGAGAAAATTTTCAATTTAATGTTGTGTGTTTTTAGCGAACGAAGTAAAAAAAAAAAAAAATTAATTATTCCTTTAAAACGTCAAATTATTGTACACAACCGTTTGTTCTCGGCTACCGGCGTACCTACTATAACATATCTGCTCGATTACAGTATAATGCGCGTTGTTCGTTAACGAACGATATAATTGCTTTTTTTTTAAAAAAAAAGAGTTACGCGATAAATAATAATAGTTAATCCGTCGACGTTAATTATTCGCATGCAAATTTTGTTTTTGTTTTCCGATTGTTTGAGCGTTCGTGTACGCGGCGGAAAAGTCCGAGGACGAAATAATTTTTTTTTCATCATTCATACCGGTTATACACTTATAATCATAATTAATATTCTTATTTAATCGATACAGGGGTTCAGTATTTAAAATTATTTTTTAAATAAACATTTTGATTTAAATAGAATATTTACAATCTGTAGCATATATAAAGTAGGCGAATGTGATTTTTTTTTAAAAAATAATTTACACGACTTGAACAGTATGAAGAGGGAGGCCGCCCAGTGGCAGAACCCTCCGCACAAGTGAAATTTAAAATGTCGGGAATTAATTGATCTCTACCCTAGCGTCTTTTTAATCGACGGGAGGAGGAGGGGAATGTCGGAGATGTTTTCACTACCTTGAATGGAAACGAGTGGGTTGGAATGATTGGGCCAGTTTGATGTGGATTTTTTTTTGTAATTGACGTGTGCAATTTTGTCGATTTTGTTTCGACGTTAAAGGTTTTTGTGAAGTGAGTTACTGGAAACGTACTAGCTGAGTGTATTAAACGGAGTGTAATGGATTGGAATTACTGTATTGTTAGAGTTTGTGATGGTTTAGCACAGCCCCGTATCATGATTTCAAATGATCCATTATCATGGATTTGTAAATTGTGTAATTGTGTTGTTTAGAAAAAGATTTGATTTAAAGATAGGGCGGAAAAGCATTCATATTTAATTTTTGTGGAATTTTTAAATCGGACTTTTTGTCCGGGATTTTCGTAAGCTTACCGTATTTACACCGCGGTTACTCGAATTGAGTATATACGAGTTAAAAAATAAATAACCCATGCCAATTATATGTATTATGGACATCGTCGATCGACCGGAGCATTATAATTTACTCGTGTGCGTATGTGACGTACGAAGAGTCGTGGCCGTATAAAGCGAAAGAATATATTTTTTTCATGAATATTAATTTCATACGTCTAGCCGCCGAAGACGCGAAAAACAATTCGTCGACGAATTGTTTATTGTCGCGATATTAAAAAACCGACGGCGCGACACTTTACATAATAACAATATACTGTACATTTATTATTATTATTATTATTATTGTAGGTATATGTTTCATTGGTCAGTGACTTCTCTCCCTCGGAGTGAGTGAAACACGCGAATAGGACGTGCGAGTGGAAATATCGAAACTATCGCCTCGTATGTCCATATAATCGTATATATAAAAAAAAAGTATCGTAAAACCGCATTCGACCGGAATCGAAGGTTGAACGGTCGGCGGTTTAAAACGTTTTTCTTCCCCGCGGTCGAGAGAGTAAAACGAGAATTTGATTGCGATAACGCGCGCGTTCATCGGTCTCTGCTAATATTACAAACGCCGACCGACCGTCTTCGTTCTGCAGTTTATAATGTTATGCGCGTTTTTCTCGTTCCGCGAAAGAAAATGATTATTTAAACGTTTTAAACTTCTAAAATTCTGATGTCGGCCGACGATGGCGGATGACTTTAAGGCTCGAAATCGTTTTGAAAGCGATTGATCATACGTGTCAAAAGGATCAGGAATGACAACGTTGAGATGGGCGTGTTGAGCTTAGATAGGACCTACAGGACATCCGAAACTTCTATCAACCGAGTTTAGGCGTTTAAGATGAGGATATACCGCAAAATACTAGAAATTAGTTGGGTCGATCACATAACAAATGGCAACGTACTAGAACGAATGGATAAAAACCATAAAAGCGAGAAAACTTCAATACTTCGGGAATGTTATGCGGCATCCAGGAAAATATGATCTATTACAAGTAATAATCCGAGGCAAAATAATTGCAAGAAGAAACCGTGGAAGACCTCAGACGTCCTGGATGGACAATCTCAAAAATCGGTTCAACACATCTACGAGTTCGCTATATAGAGCAGCTATTGATAAGGATCAAATTGCCAACACGATTGCCAACGTTCGATAAAGAATACGGCACTGAAAGAAGAAGAAAATACGGACGACAGTATTTTTCGTGACGTACACCGTCGTTGTTACATCGTTTTCGATTCCACTGCAATAATCATTACAAAACGTATCGATCGTCGATCGCGTACAAGTACAAGGTGACACCGAGTGTTTCTTTCGTTTTAAATAAACGGTACAAGACTTAACCTCGCGGTCCAGCTGCGATTCGGCGCGCGTGAAATTCCGCGAAGATCGAAAAAAAAAATAGTGTGTGTGTATCAGCCACCATTTCCACGTGATGATACTGTAAAATCATGCAATCAGTCGCGTTCGATCACGAAATGTGTCGTGAACGACGACTTGTTTTTTTTTAATATAAATCTACCCGGTCGATTAACCTTTCGCGGGAACGTGTGCGAAAGGGAAAACGATGCGAAAACGACGAGGCGACCAAGCGGTTTCCGTACAGCGGCCGGTGGTCGAGCGAAAGCAAAAACGCTTCGACCGCTCCTATTCATAAGGTATTAGGTGCGAATAAAAAAATATATATATTATGGAAATGATGCGTGGATGACTATCGCGCGCGCTGTCCGGTTTTCGACGGTTTAAGCCGTCTAGTGCAGTGTATCGCGAAAGTCAAGGACGCGATCAAAAACCTTATATCGTATAGTGTTTTCTCGCATATTCGCGATCATTACGATTTCCCTTTTCGGAGACGTGCCATTTAAAAAAAAAACACATAAGATTCGGTTTTGTCCTACGTTCTTATTAAAATATTAAACCGAAGAAAGCGTAAAACTACGAGTGTTTACAGTAATTTTGAACTTTTTTTTTGTACGAGATTCGAAATGCAGTCAAAACGCGATCCAAAAAAACCGCTATTACCACGCGTTTTATACGGAAACGAACGAGTTGACATTTCGAAACGTATTTAAGTGTAAATCGTATGAACGGGTGTATATATTTTTGAGTTTATGCAGTGGTCGTAATGGATCAAAATAAGTGGGAGGATGAAGCGGTGTTATCATTTCAAGTTTCGAAAGGGAAGAGGGCAAAGTTTTAAACGGTTCATATATATTGAAAACGAGCGAAAAAAAAGTGTTTTTTTAACAAAAGGCTCTAACACCGGCCCTGTTAACCTCGACGGTGAACTATGTCTCTTATGGTTATGATTAAATAACGTTTAGATCTACTGAATGTTAAAATTTTAGAAAACGAAATAGTCCTTACAAAGAATAAAAAAAAAATGTTTCAACGAATTTTTTTCGTAAAAAAATTAGGCAACATAACAATTACAAATTATAAAAAAAAATTTTAATCCAGGAGGGATGAAAAATTTTAAACAAAATAAGTGGGGAGACGGTATATGCGAACTAAAAGAAGTGGAGGCATAGCATCCATCCTTGTCCCACCCACTTCGACCATTGAGGTTATGTACAAATCTAACGTAACCTAACCTAATTATCGTATTCTGTATACACCCGAAGGTATTATATTTCAATTATCCAATATTAACGCGCGGTAATAGTAATACCGCGCATAACCACAAAGTTATTATTAAACATTTCCCCTCGTATACATTTTAATATAATATATATTTTAATATTTTAATTATTATATATATTTATGATTACGCGGTGTTCATGTTATTTATTGCGTACGTAATAAACACGTAATATATACGTTTACATTTATTTTAAATATGTCAACACCCCAAGACGTAAGAGTGTTATGTACTAAAATATTATAATTTTAATATATAGAAATCAAAGTGTTTTTTTTTTTTGTTTATATTTGATTACGCGAGACAGCTGATAGGCGACACACCCTGCAGGACTATCAGAGAAACAGTTTTTAGTGGAACGAGTTGGTAAAGCAAAGGTAGGAAGATGGATGCGGTAAAAATTCTGCAGCCCACTCAATATAAGTTACTCCGCGCAAAATAAAAATACATAAAAAAAAACTAATCTTCTTTTGGTCTTTAAAGCCCGCAAATTTATAGCGATTTCCATAATATTTCGGTCGTAGGTATTTGAGTTTTTTTCAAAAATTTCCCCGGACCTTTACTAAACGTGCTCCGATTGAGATTCCACAAATGATAACCGTACCGATACAATACCGAACGATATTGACGCGCGTTTTGCACGATCCTCGCACGAATAACCTAACATGACCTGACCAAACCTAACCGTTTCAAGGGAGGAGAGGAGGAAGAAGTGCAGCGATTGGATACGCGTGGACGTGAAACACGTTTATTTATTTATTTTTTGTTCGTACACTCCGACGCGAGTTATTTATATTATACGTCTCATTCGATCGCTTTGAGTAGGTACCTACTCATCGATACGACGCGACGGCGGCGTCAAGACGGCGAAATTTTTTTCACCTCCGATATAGGTTTCGTGTAGTGTTTTTTTTTTTTAGTTGTCGTTTTTATTATTTCTTATTTTTTTTTTTTTCTATACTTCGAGTCTCGCATTCCAGTTGTCTGGACGTCCATATTGGGTAGGTATCACGGGGGAGGCGTACGTAAACGCCGTCTCGGAATAACGCGCGTAACGATATAATTCCGTCGTCAATGTTTTCACGACACATGACCTAACCATTGCCTGCACCGACGGACTACGAAGCCGGCCGGGGATATGATATACGCGCGAATCCGTACAAAAACGGCCGGCCGACACAATAATATAATACTAGTTTGTTTGTTCTTCCACGTCATAATGTATTATATAGTATATTTTTTCTTCTTATTATTCTGCTCGCTATATAATAATAACTGCCGTTTTCTTATTTCGCTATAGACGCGCGCAACGTATAGGTACTACGCGTTATTATATTGCGCAGTACGTTTCACTATAAGACTTGTATAAAAAAGGCGCAAGAACAGATACAACGATCAGCCGTGGATACGATATCATCGTCGAAAATCGATTACACGCAATTATCAATTCGAGGGATGTAAAAGGACATTAAAACTCTGCACGTGTACTAAAACGTAAATACTGAAATATTCGCCCGCGCAGATGAGGTGCTGATTCGGGGAGAATTGTTCCAACTCTTATCCAATGCAACGTTGAAAGTCTTAAGGATCGGCTCGTAGAATTTTGATTTCCGTCTAAACGCCAGTCGTCTCTGTCCCGGGGGCAGTGAATTGTCATCAAAAAAACCATTAATCGTCTCACTTCTCCTCGTACATCGTCTCGAGCGAGAATTTCCAATATTGTGGCGGATCTAGTCACAAAAAAGAGACGAATAGGTCGTGAAAAGAGATGACTATTGCGCCTTCATCTCACTGACAATGGAGTCTAACCCAAAGAAACTGACTCTGAATATCACTAAACACAGCAGTCTCGCTGATTCGTTCATACTATATTCCATTAATGACGTGAAATTAAGTTCAATTTATAATTGTTTTCAAGCACACCGATTTTCATTTTCATCTTTTTATTGGCCATTTCAATTATTTTCGCATGGAGGGGCGTTGAAAAACCGTTTACTCCTCAAGGTGATGGTACCACTTAAAAATTTGAGAACCATTGCATTATTACGAGTATTACCATATGAACAATGCACGTGTGTAAATGAATTTAGAGTTCTAGTTTTCCAAATTCTGAGCATATTTAAGCGCGTTGAATCTTTCGTTCGATTTCGACATGTAATGCCATGTCAGTATGCTTAGTTCTAGAGGTAACGGTGATAGAAAGATGCAAACCGTCTTAAAAATTGGAAACAATTCGATCATTCACACAATAATCTATGGACGCGTAATGTTTTTGTAATTTAGTCTTTCGGAACGCACGTTTAATCGTTTTATTCAATAATATGCTAATGTTTTCTCGATTCGAGCACTTTGTACGAACACTGCACGCATTGCGATTGTACAAAGACGTTTCAATTTTAAAAGAAGAAAAAAAACTGAAAGGACGAAGTCGGAAAACCGCGACGAAACTTACCACCACCAGCCGCTCGTTTAAAACGTATACGAAATACTATGGCGTCGTCGTTACGCGGCCAATGTCAAGGTCGACAACCACCGGCCGAGTGAACAGCCGTCGACTTCAAAATATGTATATTCTCGTGTGCACGAATAGAAATAACGTTTATTTCACTATTATTATTCGGTTTACGTTAAGACTTTTCTTTATTATTTTCGTCGATATTATTATATATTTTTTTGTTTTACCACCCCGAAACGAGTATGTTATACTTTAATGACCACCACTTCTACGTATTATATATGTTTCACAACGTTTAAATTATGTAATTTTATGGGTTTACTCGAGTTTTTCAGCTGCAGTGAGTATTAAATGTCGCATATGGGGATAGTAACGTATTTTTTTTTTTTTTTGTAGGGCCGACAAATTTAGTAGCCTCACAACTGCCGGCGCGGTATAATTTTCATTAAAATAAGATATTCTACGCATTAAACTTTGTTAAAATATTATATAATTCGGTTATAACAACATATTTTTACGTTATTCGCTTAAACTTTATTTCGGTTAAAGGTCTGTAGTCGTTTTCGACGAATTTTAATATCGTATTGATAATTTAATAAACGGTAGCGTTACGTATAAATCGCGCTGAAGACGTTTTTAAATTTTCTATGCTGTTCAACTGCTAAACGCCCGTAAAAAAAGATTTTTTAGTGACCTAAAGAGAGTCTAGCGACATGTCTATGATCGTTTTAATAATCCAGCGACTCCAGCTGCGCTCTACACGAGTACTCTGTACTCTACTAGACACGTTTAACCGTCAACAATATAACGATGGAATAACTGGACAATATAGTGGGGGTAGCAGCAGAAATCAATGCGATTGTGTAAGATTAGTTGAATATTGCTAAAACAGATCCGTGTCGTTTTATATGGATTTTGAATTTTTAAGGGAACAACAGTTGTATTTATTTATAGCGCGTTATAATAAATCGATATTATACTGCGACGATTTCTGTACAGTTTTTTTATTTATTTTTTTTACCATGTGTCGGCCGTAAAACATCTTTCCGGATTGTATTTATATTTTTTTTCGAAAAAAATACTACACGCGCGTTGCACTTAACCACATGTACTACGAAACGAGACGGAAAAACACCGAACACGGGTTTACGGTTCGTCGAGTGTTTTTTTTTTCTAATTTTTTACGTCATACACACGAACGTGCCGAAAAAAATGAGTATAAATTCCAAAAAAAAAAACCTAACCTAACCAAGCTACACCGGTAGCAATAGTGTGTAAGTAATACTCAGTCATATTGTGTATACATAAATTATACGGTGTAACGCAGCGTGCGCAGAGGGAAATGAAAACAAAAGCGGAACACCTGTGCAGCGTATTGAGAACGGTTCCGACGACCGATAAAAAAGTACGTATACGTACACGGCCTACATATTTTCCAGTATACATTATAATGTTGTTTAGAGACGGGAATTTCAACTCTATTTAATACATCGGTTCATTCCATTTGCGGTCTATATTCAGATGAGATGATTCCATACACGAGAATCAACTCCAACTAACAATTATTACTCGTTATGGCCCGATCGCATCGATTCTCATTAAAACAGACTATTCTTTCGATGTCTTGACTTTTGGCTCAAGCGTCGGATCCGCGATCATTTCTGTTCATCAAGCTGCTTTTCGTCTTCTATACTGTTACATTATTTTCGAACAATATTCGATCTTTTGCAAGTTTTTTAAAACGTTAAAAAAACTTCATTGAAAAACACTAACGAAAATACCGATGACGAGGTTTTAAAAAAAAACGTGTGTGCTCTATAAACCAACCATTAATATAAGTAATGAATATTGGTTAATCGACGAGAAGCGTAACGAATTAAAAATACAAAGACGAATGTAAACATAACGATTCACTCGCATCAGTTATAGTAAAAAAATATTGTTGTCTGTTCTCAGCCGACCACTCGGTCAGTTTTGCGAATACTTGATTAAAGATCCTTGGGACTCCAGTTGGCGTGACCTTTCACTGTCTTCTGCCTAGCCTCATAAACAGATTTCTCATCTTCAAGCCATTTCGAAAATTGTTTAAAATATCACCGTACGGTTCAACCGATCGACACTACAAGAAGTAATCGAACGTTTTGGCGTCAATATCCACTCGAACTTTTACCGCGCAGTACATGACATTGCATCAGAAGGAGGAAGAGGATGAAAGGAGTCTTCCGAAACTTGAGCTCATAAAAACATATTTATGCGGCCAATTTATAGAGTTTATCGGTGCATGATTATCGCGATTGAACGTGAATTAGGA
Organism: Slavum lentiscoides; assembly: GCA_032441835.1. NCBI lineage: Eukaryota > Metazoa > Arthropoda > Insecta > Hemiptera > Aphididae > Slavum > Slavum lentiscoides. Next base: position 1,106,798 of record CM063716.1, read on the forward strand.
GAATAGCAGCAATAAACGATTGTTGCTGAATTTAATCAGGTATACGCGTTATAATATTATAGATGCTTGTAACGTTTGTGTAAAAAGATGTTTAGTTATTATGACGTCATTCGGCGTATTTGGACGGGTCAAAACCGAAAATTTCCTCGTTTATTGAACCGAGCACATTGCCACCGGAATATGTATTACAATATTATTACTAGTGTATTGTACGTGTATTGCGACGGACTTGCGAGTATGTCATTCGCGCATTTACAATAATCCAACGATATTCCCATTTATAATATACGCAAACTGGACGTCGCAATCCGCGCGGATGTCGTTTTATTATTATAGTCTCGTGTGTATTATATTAAAATATACGTGTAATGTGTACGCGTTTAGCGTTCACGGTCCGACACTGCAACTGTATGAAGATAATAATATTCCGCAAATTATTATATAGAAACGGGGCGAAAACGTTTCGAATCACGCGCGGCCGCCATATAAGTATATATATATATTTATACGTAATATAATATAATATATTATTATTATTTGTATTACTGTTGTTGAATCGACAAAACGCGTTGACCCAAATATAGTGTAGACAGATAGGTACGTAGAAATAATATTATCATCGCCGTGCGCGCTCGCCGGTTTCGATTTTTCGTGGGAATACACACATATACGCGATCGATTCGTCGTGTTTTATATTATCGTAATAATAATTATAAAAACTATAAAAAAAAAAAAAACAGTATGCGTAACGAAATAAAGCTTATAGAACAAGCGCAGCGAACCGAGGACATCACGCAACGAGTAAAGTGTTCACGTCGAAACTCCTTTCGAGTGTCACCAATAAAAAGCTATACGTTACCTACTTACGCCCCGCGTACGGATGTGAAACATGGTCCACGGCGTGAGGTCATGCGAATGAGCTGATTGCCTTCGAAATGAAAATCCGTAGAAAAGTATGTATAGACTAAACCCATACACAGGTGTATGCGAACGGAGAAAGAACGTGGACTTGAACAGGTTGCAGCACTCAAAACTTACAAGATTTTCTAACATCAAAAAGGATATATCGGGCCGGAAATTCATGGAGGATAAGCAAGAACGAGTACTCACGAGCCAAATTAAAAAAGACCAGAAGGAAGACCACGTTAACGTCGGACGGACCGAGTAAGAAACGACTCGAAAGGTTTAAGAGACGGAGCGAGAATTGAAGATGCAGGAAATCGTGTTGTGTTAATTTCCCGGACATTTAGAAAATGTTTAACGACCGGTTTAAAGCGTTTTTTCGAACGACAAAAACGCGATGACTTTTAAAAGTCACAGAAGTCTGGACTCTCGTTTCTAGACAATATTTTCCTACACTTTATTGAACGCAGAACGCAAGTCGTCCAGTATTATGTTGTGAAATCGTATAGTACTTTTGATTTTCTTCTCGGACATTTATTAAAGGTCGTTTAATTTTTATCGCCAATTTAGAAAATTTTAACCTTTGAATTCAACAAAATAAGCAGTTTTGACTTTCACTCGTATACGTCTTTTGATTATTAGCTCTTAACATAACGAGTTTAAACAAAAAAAAAATTAATTAACTCGCCCAGGTACACCGTACGAACTTTCTACTAAATTATTTACTTTTACACACCATATAGGTAATATAATATTATATTAGGTACACTAAAAGCGTTTTTTTTATCGTTCGTTATACTTGTACGAACACGCGAAATTTCTGAGTCATTGAGTCGTCGGCCCGCATTAGTCCCGTTGATGGGAGGGGGGACAATATTAAAAAAACTCTTTTAAAAACGCAATATGCCGGTGGATGATTGCAGGTTTTAACGCGCGACGATGACTATTCTCACGTCATACAAAATTTTTCCCAAAAAAAAACCTACGAAAACTCGTTCCAAAATTTACGAACATGTTTTTTTCTCGTTGATACGATAGGGTTATAAGACGTAATTTTTTTGTATACATTTTTCTCGTATAATTTTGAGCCCAATCGTTCGTCGTCTAACTGCTGCAGTGTTCGTCCACACACGTAGTACAGTGATCATATTATTATACTCTTCTGATCGTTTTTTAGGCATTCCATTTTTTCCACGACGAAAGAAATACACAAATTCGTTATGAAGAATTCCTCGGTCTTCGATCGAGAAGTCTGCAACGTCTGTGCGAACCGAGTGTTTGAATATCGATTGTGCTCAGACAACAGTATTCGAACAAAGAGGCTCCGAATTTCAAAAAAATGGATGAAAGTTTTGAGGCGTATAATCTATATAATATAGTTTGTGGATTTTAACCTTTTCGACATTATTGAATCCGCGACGTTTTGGATGGAAATCGGTTGTCAAAAACCGACGAGGAGTAATCGCGTAGTGAAAGAAAAACGAGACATTTTTCTTAATTTTTTTCCGGAACAAAATGAGACACCTGCGCTTTAAAAAATAAGTGTTTTTCAGACTAAACGCCTCTCGAATGGCGTCACACAAACGTCACGCGTTTTAATAACATTTATTGCGAATTGCGTGTGTTTCTCTCCGGTACAGTCGCGACCGCCCCCGCTTAAGTTTCGAAACCGTAACACGCGGGGCGCATCGAACCGTTTAAAAACATTATCGAAATATAAAACCGTCGTGTCCACATCATTTACACCGATTTTCATACTCTTGTAATAATACGTTTTTTTAAATAAATAATACAATAAAATACACACGATATCAGAACGTGCCGTTAAAAACGACATTAACCACACGGTACACGAAGTACCGCGCGTGCGTGTGAGTAAAAAGACTACACGAGCGGCGACAGTGAAGCGAATGGAAAGTAAAAAAAAAAACGATAATAACGAATTTTTAATTCTCGTAGAGTTTTGAGCGTTTTAAAAATACAATATTTTTACCGTATTTTTTTTTTTTTAGAAAAAGAAACTCCATAAGAATTAAAGATATTTAAAAAAAAAAGCTCTGTCAATACACAGACAATATCGTAATTTATTTTGTGTAAAGTTTTTTATGTCTTAAGCACAACTGCGGCCTTTCAGATTTCCGTTACCCGCCCGTTAAACGGTTTTATCTCGAAAATTTTCCGTACACCTAACAGCGCGTTTTCCCGGGTCGTTGCGCGGTTTTGTCCTCTCTCTCTCTCTCTCTCTCTCTCTCTCTCGAGTATATTATCACGAGATTTATCGTCGGACGAGCGATGTGAGAGAAATCAGTGAATCCAAGTGTATTGGTTTTTTTTTTTTACAAAATATAAATCGATTTCTTTACAAACGTTCTTGGAAAAGTGACATTTTTTAATGGTTTATTTCGGATTCATTACTGTTCGGCCGAGTACGTGCGCGCGTTCGCACATAAAATACGATTTGCCGCCACCAAATAGTGTTGAAACGTTCGGAATTTTTGAAGAGAAAAAAAAAAGCCAGGTATGTCGTATATAAAAAAAACGAGCTCCGCCTCGGCCCCGGGGTACAGCGTATTAAAATTAAATCAATTATTTACCCGTGTCTGCAGGTACGATATTAGCGGCAGCCGCGATACACATTTTTCGCGTATTATACGCGACTCCGTTGCAGACCCCACACGCCGCCACACGATATAATTACCGTTTATTCGGAGCAATTTACATGTTTTATTCTCACAGTTATACACTTAGTTACCGATATGTTTTGATACACCAGAGGTATTTAACGTTCCCATAGTTCGCGCGATTGGTCGCGGTTTGTCGCGCGAAAAATAAATGTATAAACGTATTCTACGCGCGTATGAGTGTGTATGACCCACATCGGCGCGCGCGCGTTCCAATATCAGATGTGTGTATATTATTGAACGATTTTTTTTTTTTCTATCGACGCTATAGAATTTTATATATATATATACATTTTATATAGTAAAAGCGCAAAAACGCAACCCCGATCCGGTTAATAATAATAGAGAAAAAAAAAACCACGTGAGAAATTATTTTATTAATATTGTTGTGTAGTCGCGCTGTGTGCGACGACGTGACATACAAGTTTTATCAGAGCAGAGAGGACTTTTAAAAAAAACAAAATCCTCCGCTAAAGCGTACGAGCACTGGAAAACGCGAAAAATATGAGTTTAATAAAAAAAAACTGTCAATTCAAATCAAAATTTTTAATTTGATTTAAAATTTTTAAAAAATCGAAAAAATCGAAATAATATTTTATTTAACGACGCCTCGTAGGAAATGATCGTGTTGCGTACACAAGTATTTTTCTTGTACTAAAAAAAAAAAAACCAAGCAGAATTTTAGTCGACAACAATCTTCTAATCGGGCTGTTCAAACGAATAACTGTGCAGGCACATTATAAGACTACGCGCTGTTATTTAGACGAATTTTTTCAAACTAAAAACTATATTCTCGACTGCGTATATTGTCAGCACGACTCCAAAACGTTTTCGAAAAACACCAGGTAATATAGGGAAAAAAATTGTGCGAAACAGTATACGGCAAGACCGGAGCCATAAAAAAAAAAAAATTATTTTTGGGGAGAAGCACTGAGAGTATAAATATGAAATAAAAAAAAATAATAAACTAATAACAGAATATAAATCATTAAATTTTATTTTAAGAAAAAAATTCGACAGGGGGGGGGTCTGAACCCTAAATCCAAAGGGGGGTCTTGGTATACGCTTTCTGTTCGTCGAAGGAAACACGCGGCCGTCTACAAGAGTGTTTCAAGCGTGGAAAATTTGAGTTTTCGACCGATCGAAATACATTGAGGACTGCGCTTTTTAAAACGCAAAGTCCCCGAAATTAAATACGCGTTTATTGAATAAAATAAAAAAATAGTTAATACTTCGTGTACGATCGCTGTGCCGCGGCGCAAAAGGTTTACAAACGATTTATTATTATTATTATTATTAAATATTTTTTAATAATAATTTACACGCCGTCATCGTCGTTCGGCCGGGTTCTATAGCGGCGGACGAATGCGAGAAAGTTTCGCCGTTAATACTTTAATAAAATATATATAATTTCCTTGTGTACGACGCGCGGATAAAATTCAGTCAGTAGGTTATCTTCGGACGAAGAAACTAGTAAATTCACGCATTACGTAAAAACGCGCGCGCGCACTCTCTACCTATTGATTTATATTATAACGTTTCAGGTACGTTGCTCGAGAACGGACGAATTTATGATAAAATTTACTGATCACTTACAACTCTGTACGGTCGTTTTTTGCACCTTTTTTTAAATCGGATTTAAGCGGACTCTCAACTCATCTGTAAATCCAAAAGTCAAATTCGTATTTCGCGCGCACAAAAAAATTAATTGCCCTTTCGTTTCACTCTGCGTCGTCGGTCCGGACGAAAATAAACCTAAAACAGGATTCAACGTGTCCTTTAAAACGTTTTCAAATAAAATAAATCGTCGGCCGATACGTTTTACGGCACACCGAATTAACACCGGTTAATTAATTAGCCGTATTAGCGCAAAATCGTTTATACTTGACAACTCGTCCTTGATAACATAATCGATATCTATAAATAATTTAATGGCATACGGATGAGTGTCCGACGGAGACAAATGCGCAAACTGTTCTTCCGTTCCATTCGTGTTCGTTTTTCTATTTTAATTTCAAAATTATTTCGCGAAATCCGAAATAGCGAAATTTTACGAATCCATTAAATTTTCATTAAATACCGGGTGACATCCAGCTACAACGCGTGACGACGTAACCCAATCAAACGATCTACAAATTATAATTATATTGCCGTGTTAAAGGAATTTAAAAAATACTACACAATTTTTTCGTTGATTTTATCCGTTTTTATCGCGAATTCATTCATATTATATCATTATTATTAAACGCGTGTATTGGGCAACTCTGCAAACTCTGTACGTGACATAACTGGTCGCGAGAAAACGTTCGAGATCCGTTAAATCTTGAAAGTAAAAAAAATTATTATAAATATACCTACTGCACGGAATCGCGCGTTTAGAGACGCGTCGAACGGAATCGTTTTCCCAACACGAATATTATTAAAATATAATTGTTACTGAAAATTTGATTTACGGCCGATTATTGCACGTCGTTCGGAGCCATAATTTATTGCAACGCGGTTGAGAAATATTTTGAAAAAACAAATTTCAAAAAGTTCTCTGGATATCGACAGCCGCGATATTGGTATGTGTGTCGGGGCCCGCTAAAAATCCAATCGTTTTCTTTCTTCTTCGTCCGCCACTCGTATTTATATAACACACTCGTATATATACGCGCAAAAATGTGATTATTTCTATAATAAATTATTACCAAAACGAATTGTTTTCATCGCACAAACGACGTTATAATAATGTATATAGACGCGTATTCACTGTAATGAACCGACGACGTCTCCTAATTATATATCAGATTTATGATTTATTATTTCGTGTTTCTCGACGATATTGTTGTCCGACGTGTGAGCGCTATTTTTTTTTTTTTTTATATATAATTTTTCCCTCTATACACGCGTGTACACTACAATATTTACGAAACGAAATCATCGTCAACGGATTGAAGATATTATACGTATATTATTATATAGATCTAATCGCGCGTAGTAGGTATGGTTGTTAACCGTCCAGGTTTCGCCTGGACAGTTCAGATTTTCTGGTGCCCTCCAGTATACATTTCTTTTGACTGAACGCCAAACGTCCTGGTTTTATGGCTTATACGAGGCAGTGGCGTGTTCAGGGGGGGGGAGGTTAGGGGTTATATCCCCCCCACCCATTGTCTTTTTTGCCGACCTACAGAAAACAACTTATTAGTTATAAGAGCTGTTTTAGAGTCATTACTTAATACTTTTTATTAGTTATTAGCAAAAATGTATTACTTATGACAATAAACATTTACTATACATAACGTATGTTATGTTAATTGAACAACTTGGTATTAGTGTGTTATAATTTATATTCATTTTAATTATAGAACAATTTACAAATGTACAAAATTATAAACTAGAAACGATTTTGGAGAGCTTGAAACATAAACATTTGAGTTTTTGATATTACCATGACAATTTATTAAAATGTATTATTACTATTTACTTATAACATCCCCCCCCATTTAAAATTCCTGGGCACGCTACTGATACGAGGTTCTCTTCAAGTCCCTCGGCGGTCTGTTATTATTATTATTATTATTATTATTATTATTATTATTATTATTATTATTTGTGGCCGACGACCGGATTACTCGCGTTTTCTCGTCGTTTCTAGGTTAATATACTCGGGCGTCTGCGGTATTCCAACAATTTATATATACGCGTTACACGCGCCGACGATAATATATAACACATGTACTTTTTTGTGTCCGTATGAAATTCATAAATAAATAACGCGTCTTATAATATACGCTGCAGAAGAAAAAAAAGACTATCGAAAATTCGAACCGCCCGATTCGATTTAAATATAATGTCAGGGATATTACGCGATGCAGGGCGTACAGGTATAACATACGTTTTATGAGTGCCTGTAGAATAAAATATATTTAAATAACTTACGATAGTAACATTACGGAATATTAAACGCACTGCTTGCTGTGTATAGTGTCTGGGCTATTTAATTCATAAAAAAAAAGTATATTTTATCTATGATTTATAATATATGATCCAGTTATGTTACATTCAAATTGGACAAACTATATTAATTTACTCGTATATTTCGAACGGTAAACACCGCTGCGTTGCGTTAATGAAGGTGTGTGTGTTTTTTTTAATGAATAAATAATTTAAAAAATTATTCCAAATACAGTATTCGGAATACTGCCCATTTATGGACTCGCGTCACTTTTTACGACGCGAATAAGGACGCCGAATGTTTAGGAACGATCGCTATATGCACACTTTATTCAAATGCATTATGATATTTTAATGTCTTGCAATAAAATAAACGTTTCCTAATTATATATATATATATATATATATATGACCGCTCTGATGATGCAATAGTGTTTCAAAGAACGGATTTGATTTCGTTGTAGATTTGTTTACTAACGACCGATTTTCCTACATTTTGTTTTCTTAAGATCTTCAAAATTTTAGTTTTAGGAATATATTTTTTTTTAAGGTTTCAAATATATAATTCATAAGCTTACTGTTGCTTTAAACTATGTACAGGTTTGTAACGTGTATAAAGGTAACGCGCTTAATCGTACAATAGATATAAACGACAGAAAAGAGAAAATTAAAAAGAAAAACTATAAAAATTATGTAAGTCCTGCTGCTTTTATAGAATTAATGTTTGTTTTTTGTCTGGATCCAAGAGCTTCTTTAAGCCGTGTTGGATTGATATCCGAGCTTGAGTGGAATGTGGGACATTCGAGGAATATATTGTGTTCGATCGAGAGATCGCAGAGACATTCTTCGCGTATGGTTCCGTAATCATTATGTGCGAACGAGTTAGTTTTGTGTGACCTATACGTATTCTGTTCGTCATGACTTCCTCGTGTGTAACGCAGCGGCGGATTAAGTAATTTGCCGCCTGCAGAAATTTGGAGCCCCTTCATTTTTATAGAATTTTTTCGGTTGTTTATTTAAACCGATCGAAATACACAAAGAACCGTATTGTTAATTTAAAATAAATATAAAAAGTTACTAGCCATAAAACATCAAAACACGTGAACAGTTAAACTTTTCTTTCTTTTGCGGAAAATTTTGCAGCTCCGATCATCATGCTTGTTCCGATTGCAGGTCTAATGAGTTTCCTGGGTGGTACTGGCCATTTTTTTTTTTTACGGAAGATTTTACTTGATGGAATCTATTATTAAGCTTGTTTTTTCCAATGAGATTGCTACCGGGAGGGAGAAGGGAAAAGCGACTTTTAACTAACGATTAAAATTTTAAAAAAATGATAGTCTCGCGGCCTTGTATACACATTTTAGCTGGTACGCTTGTGTTTACACAGACCTCGTGCGCGCACCCGAGTCGTCGTCGATATGCGCGCGTCCCCCTCGACACGAAATATAAGAGGAAAGTGTGTGTGTGTGGTGATATAAATATAAAATAAAATACGGTGGACACAAGTAAACTGCACACACGGTCGACATTGAAATTGTACACAAACGCTGCAGTGTAGAGTATCTGAGGACAGCGTATTCTGTCACTGGGTCCGACGACACTACATATACGGTAACAAATATAATATGTAAATTTTATGATTTCTAGCTAGCGCGCATGTGGTGTGTGTACGCGACTTACGTGATGGAAAGTGCCAAGACGAGAAAGAAAAAAAACCTCCGGACGTGTGAGAAAAACGAAAAGACTACGCGAAACCGGCAGTTGTTACTGAAATCCGCGCGTTATTTGAAAATATTTATATTCGTATCGCACACGCAATAATACGCGCCACAGAACGAATGTGGTTTTGCGGGTTGACTGCGCGTTTTGTGTGGTGATTTTACGTTTTTTTTTTTTTTATGTGAAATCTGATAGGTGTATCGTGCGAGAAAAAAAAATTGTATCGAGTAGCTACAGTTCCAATCGGATCACTTATTGGTATCGGAAGTCGTGAGAGTATTATTGTTTTCCGTTTTGAAAGCAGCGACGGAGGATATGCGTTATGGTTGAGTCAAAAAAAATAAATGAATTTCTTCTTTTAACTTAAATATTATGGTATTAATAAATATTTTTTTAGATTTGTTTTTTTGGAAGAATACCGCGCCGAGTGTTTAGAATTTAAAGAAATTAAACACGATACGTACAAACAGATTTTTTTTTTTAGATTCTGAGCGGAGCGAGGGACCTAGTGGTTTTACAACGATGTTTATTTTTTTTTCTCTATCCTGTGTACAAATTTTCGACCTGAAAGAGTGCTCCGATCTCTTCGGTCACCGTTTGTTTCCGGTAGCGAATTGCATCCGGTTGGTTCTTTAGAGAAGACACTTTTCTCAAAAGCGCCTAAAAATATAACTCAAAAACCATGGGGAAAAAAAATAAAAATAAAAACGCGCTTTCGTCGAAATCGATTATTATAGTTGTTTCTTCGTCATTTCGAAACTAATGGTGATGGAAACTAGAAATATTCATAAATTATGTAACTTTATATTATTAAGAGGAAAAAAAAAATACTTTCTTTTAATTTCGGACTATTCGTAGAAATTATAGGTTTTGAGGTATTTAATTCATAAAAATGGTTAGTTTTTGTTTTGAAAACTGATTTTGTTTTGATTGGTTTTATCGAATGCAACGTTGCTTTCAAATTTACGAAATCGATAACAATGCACTGTAAATTCTTTGTCCAAGTAAATCCACATAAGTGACATTCACAACACCCCACGACTCACTATCTTCCCCCAGTTTCTATTTCTATCGCAATATATCCTTTTATTTAATTTTTTGTCGTTATCTTTATTTTTTTTGTTTTTTTAATACGTATTAAATGTCTGTTTGTTTCCTTTTTTTTTTTTTTTTTGAACCGTCACCGGATATTTACACGTCCTCGCGTACGCATAAGTGTGTGTTACGCGCGCATTGTTGTCATCTGATATATACGCGCGAGTGCGCGTCTTTTATTGTTTCAACGACTCCCGGGCGGTTACGACACAAATTTTGTATATATATTTTTTTTTTCTTGTATTATTCGTCACCGTAATTCGACGGTAATATATTCATTACGTTTACTTGGGGAAAAGTAAAAAAAAAATCGTTATTAATTATATTTTATTTTGGCCGCGGTTTAAATTCCATCGTTTCAATCGGACGCACTTGTTATTAAATATTATTGTATAGTACCTACGCAACGAGTACAACGAAAATAATATTTGAAAAAATAAATAAACACTCGTTAAAAACGTATTAAACTCGAGAAAATTACTCGGCGGCAAACATCGAATTATTATTATTTTTTTTAATACAATCAAATATTAACGTCCAATTTCGTTTTAACGCAAGTGAAAAGAAAAAAAAAATCAATATTTTCCAAGTAAATCGTGAAGGATTTTTTTTGCAAATATCTCTGGACACCCGCATATACACTCGAACAATCGGATTTGATAAAATATTAACATATACGTAATAATATATTAAAACGGGGTAGGTATCGGAAATTAATAAATACATTTAAGAAGTATAGTTTTAAAAAAATTATATTCTGTGAAAAAGCATACTATCCGAGTGTGCTCGTGTATAGCGTGAGCAGAGTATTCAAACGTCAATTAAACTTTTCGGTTAAAAAACCCTTAAATTATGTCAAAAAAAAAAAAAAAATTTCTTTAAAGCAAAAACATGCCGACAATCATTCAGTACGATACGACGTATGCGTATTACGTTATTTATAAAATGATTTTTATAACAGATTAAAAAAAAAACGTTTGTATCACTAAACTGTACGCTTTGAGCGGCAGTTAAAAAAAAAATCACAGAATTATTATAAAATATAGTTTTTTCGTATACTTCAAAACAATTTCTAGAAAATATTAACGATTGTTACGCGTATAATCGAGAGATAAATATGGTACTTAAAAAAAATGTATAAACGTTATATATTACTATGGATTACTTATAAGTACTAAACGAGTGCGAGTGTTTAATGAAATAGACAGTGATGTATTTAGAATTTCTTTTCCCTAGGCACACATTTATTTGTTGCCCCCTACCCCTTCTGACCACCCAACTGCAAGCAAAAAAAAAATTACATATATGAAATATACGTTATACACTATATGCAAATTTGCAGCACAATTATTATTCGTTTAGTAATAAGCCGAGAAATAATAGATAACAATATTAGTTCTGGTTAAGGATGGCAATTGAAGGGCTCGGGTCAACTATCAGACAACTCCATTTTTTTTTTTTTTTTGACGAAATAGGTTTATTCGATAATATTATGATGAAATATAGGTGCGACAATTATATTGCTCCCACAGTTCGTTGCTAAGATATATTGATGTGCCGAAATCGACTACTGAAAATTGTCCGATTATCCGACGTATTTTTAACAAACTGTAAAAAAAAAAAAACCACGGAATACTTCGAAAACAAGTAGTATTAAAACAAAACCCTTAAAAATTTGTTGCCCCCCAAAAAAAAAAAAGAAAAAAACGTGATGCCCGAGGCAATTTCTCTCTCTAAATATACGCCACTGAAAATAGAATACGTTTATGTATATCGTATATAGACGGCAACGATAGAGAAATTCGGGAAAAGAAAAAAAAATTCGTAGATATTACATTTTAAACTCGTGTAAAATACAGAGCACGTCTACTCTTTCCTCATTATCCCTTTTCATTTTTAAATATATACGGAAAAGAATTTTTTTTCTCTGCGAATTTCTCGATGGTCCGGATTTTTTTTTTTTTTTTTAGAAAAAAGCGCAAAATTACCTGTCGTCATAATATCCGGGGATACGATTGATATTCACATCGGCTCTCGACTATAAATCACTGTAAATTCGCGCGTTATTCTCGATTGGAAAACGAATAAAATCCATTATTATTATTATTATTATTACGTAGTATTTCCGAGGCGATCGTCTGCACCGAACACTGCAGCGGTACGACGCTAACGGAGACGTGCGGAACGCCGCGCGCGCTATAGGCGACCGCGAGACGAAACGAAAACGGTCGCGCACGCCGGTAAAAAGAACAAAAAAAAACGTTTTTTTTTCCTTCAAAAATTATGCAAATTATCGTTCACGGATTCTTTCGCGTGTGTACTACTCGCGAGCGGTGAACAAAATATATAAAAAAAAACACCAGACCGCTGGCGCGAATGCACGCGGACCGACACCTGTACGAAAACTGAGAACGTCTCTGCCGGCGGTTCTTTCACTCGCCGCGGCGCCGGCACTCTCTCCCGACGCGCGCGACCTGTTCCGCGACCGGCTGCCTGCCACCACCGCCGGCCGACGACGACGACGACGCAGTTTATCCGCCGGCCCGAAGTGCCTGTGCCCGTGTAATGACAACAACGGCGATTAAGGTGACGCGCGTTTGTATGTCTACTAGGTACACGGCTCGGTGGTATCTGCTGCATAAAAGTGACAAGGATTTTAGCGGAATTCAATAAAAAAAAAAAAAAAATTACTTTTTTTTAATATCATATATTATTGTGTACGTCGATTAAAAACGACAGTGGCTACGGGTAGATTTGTCGGGGAAAACCAAATCTGTGTTTCAAAAATCGTTCAGAAATGAACAAGATAAAAAGTCATAACAGTCATGACTATAGGGCAGAGAAGTTATAGGATTTGCATGTTTTTTTCTGGGCCTCTATTTTATAGCAAACCAAGATATAAGTCATAAGCCCCACAGTTGAAATATACAATTTTTTTTTTTTTGCATATTTTAAAGATTTTTAAAAAAAAATTGCGTATTTCGTTATTTTGTGCATATTTTATGCATATTCTACATAAAAACTGTATGGTATTATTATATATACTATATATATCTTACGTGCAAAATCCGAAACTGTACACTTCGGGAAATGTACAGAGATTTTTGTACAAAAATACACTTTGTTTAAGGTTTTTCAATAAGAGCGGGTCGATGTTGAAATGGAATAAAACAAGCTGTGTGTGAGTTATTAACGAAATTATTAAAACTACTTTTGTATTAATATATTTAATATTTATTTTAAGGATAAATCCAAAATTCGAGATTGAAGAAAACCATACTGGCTGCTAACAATCAGCGATCATTCGACGTAGAAAATATTTAAAAAACATTAGTTGTGCAATGCAATAATTTCTCTTTTATATCTAATTTTTTTTATTTCACTAAAATATAATTTAATTTTTTGCGCATATTATTTTGCATATTTAATGGATTTGAATGCATATTTTCAATTTTTTATGTGCATATTTGCATGCATATATTTTTCCAATTTTACCTCCTATAACTTCTCTGCCCTAGTCATGACGCCCGGTTTACATCTAGGACTCATAGTACTCGACCGAGTTAATTGGAGCGAGATTAGTATATAATTGTGTACGGTGGAGAATTCGCTAGAAAACGGAACAAAATTCGATTACGTTCGAGAACAAGACGTCGAGAAAAATATGCGTGGCCGCCTGTCTTTGATTTTCGAAAAGAGACAAATGGAGAATAAAACCGAGGACTACGAGTGGAAACTGCTGCAGGAGTGCCGTGCATTACAGACTATATAAAAAGGCGAAAAATTAAACTATAGAAACAGCACTTTCGTCAGTGTTTGAAATCGATAAGTCTCCGTTATTCGTGTACGGATACGAATTTCTCAAAGATAATAAAAAAAAATTTTTTTTATTTACCGGAAAATAGAAATAACAGTGCGTATATAGTCGGAGCGAGAAAGAATCCGTTCATTTTTTTTTCGCCCAAAAATCCATACACGTCGATTTTTCCGTTCATTTTTACGTCATTCCCTTTTCCTGTTCGTTTTCGATTTTTATATCAGTCCTATAAAAAATAGCCGAGTAGGGGTGGGGGAGGAAAAATCACCGAAATTATTCGACACAAAACCGAAATATCGTGTAATTATTTAAAAAAAAAAACCCTACGATAATAATATTGACCTACAATTTGAAATTTATCACTATTATAGTGTATAAGAAAACCGAACGAAACGATAGGAAAAAGTGGCCACGGTGTAAGTATCCGGGGCGAAAATAAAAAAATAATAATCGATTTTACGAGAAAATCGTTGTGAACCGTACCGCGTTGTGTTCGCGCAGAAAACGCATCGAAACGCGCGTAATAATAATATGCATCAATTATTATTGGACATATACAAAGCGTATTTAAATATACGTTTTTAATTTAATTTTTTTGAAGAAGAAGAAGTTAGAAAAAAAAAATTTGTCCGCTATAAAGTGTAACTATTATTACGACGAAGATTCGTGTCGTCACATTTATATAAATAACTATATGGTAATTTCTTGTTGTCGTCGTAGTACATTCTTTAAGCGCGATTTCACGTGTGCAATCGAATTTTCCGCTCGAATTTACTGCCCTTTTAAATAATATTTTATGTGTGTTTTCATAAAAAAAAAAATAACCAGCACCGACGAAAAGCAGCTAACTGCGCAGTACGCCTAATTTACCGAATATTGTTTTCCGTCCGCGTGAGTTTCGTCAATTATTAATTCGGTATAATTTACGTACTTCGCGCTCGATTATACAATAACAAAAGATGTATTCACTCGACAGTTTTCGTATTATCCTTTCGAACGAATTTTTTCATTTTTTTCAAAGTATAAATCACCCGAAAAAAACAACAACATATTTTCAAATTAAACGCACGCATTTTAATCGATTTATTTATGTATAATATAATCGAGAAGAATTTCTAAAAAAAAAAAACACACAATTAAATTATCGGCGAATTTTTTTTTTTTTCACTTTAATGCATCTTCTTTTTCTTCTTCTTGGTAGTTATCGGCCTTCAAGACACCATACTGACAAACGTATGCTATGCCATCTCTCTCTCTCTCTCTGTTCGTCGTTAAGACTCGCCACACTGCGTCAATGTATCGCGTTTATTATTTTCTACGTCGGTCATCGATACAAAATTTTCCACTTTACATAATATTACAGTGTCGTAAAGAAAAAAAATGATGTTACTTTTTAAAAGTACTGTCCGCTGCTCAACGTGCACGCGATAGATGACGTTTAAACTTTCCGAGAAGAATCGTATTTAGAATAAATATGCCATCACATTTTTTTTTTGAAAGTCAATTATTTCATATTTGTGATAATATTGCGTCTGAAAACAGTTGAAAACAATACAGTTGTCGTCTACCGAATGGTTTATTGTATGTTATAAAATACTGAAACAAGTGTGTTTATAAAAAAATATATTAACGAAAGTGTTTATAAATACTCGTATATATTTTGAGTACTACTTTTACTCGAATACACTTGACACTGACGTTCTCGTGAATCTCACCTCGTTCGCATTATATATATTATAAACATTTCGAGAATTTGTTCGGGACGAGTTCAGCGCATAATATAATAAGCGAGCTGCAAAAATACCTCGCCGCGGACCACTGATTATTCGTGACGGGTACAGCGCGAATATTATTATTAAAAAAAGAAAACGCGGAATTTTAATTTAAATTACAAAAAAAAACGATGATTTCGAATACGAAAAAAAAAACCGGGCAAAACAAACACCTTCGAAGCAATTTTCTTTTCCTAATGATCGGTTGAAAATATTGTTTACATCTTCTAGCGTAAAACACAATACCAAAAAAAAATAGACGGAGAAATTACTCGATTTTACACAAACGCAAGTGGGTGTTAAATTTTCAGTTGTGCTAAAACTGTGGACTGCTCATGGACCCGCGAGGATACATACATTCCTATAGCAACAATAAATTTTTTCGTTTTTTTTTTTGTATATATAACATTTATAGAATGCAATATAACAATTTATACGTAATTATTAAGAATTCCGAAAGTATTTTCGCATTATCTCTATTATTTTTATACTACACATCTGTTTGAAATCGGTTCGGTTTTAAATCGTATTGGCACTAAAATTCTGTTAAAGCACACACTCGCTTGTTTTCTGACTCGATTCGCAGCAGAGTTAGCATCCTGCACTGCGCATTACACTCAATTTAACTGGCCCGTCTGAAGTAATTTATAATACGTTTTGGACGAGTACATAATTCAAGTCGACAAAAAATAATATTATTTGAGAAACGAAATGAAAAATATAATTGAAATTCTATAATAAACAATATGCGAGCAATTTTTGACGATTCTAATGTTCCCCTAACACCTCCCAATTTGCGCACATGAATTCCAGTACTGTTATCGTTAAAACGTTTGTACAACACGCGGTAATCGATACAAATATTCGAAAAAATATCAAATCGACCGAGAACAACACACATAACAGAAAAGGAGTATAAGGATAGAGAAAATTACTAAGAAAATTAGAAGAATTGTGAGGAGTATAAAATGGGACGGAGAAACGCGAGTAGAAATTTAAGAGAGATGGGATTTCAGAAGAGCCAATTTTAGCAGAAAGGATGTTGGACAGGTTAGATGAGAGTGTCTGCGATCCGCTAGACTTGAAACGTCCAAGGGGAGTGATCACGAGGACGTTGAATTTGTGCGCCATAGAACGAAGAAATGTTCTTTGAACTCGTCCAAGCTTAGTACTGACACAAGCAGTGCGTATGATCACTTTTTGAATTTACTAATATAAACTACTCGTTTTAAAACTGCAATATACGATGACGTCGGGGGGCTCGTTATAGGTAAATCTACTCGAATAATTACTAGAAAAAAAAATTCGTACGCTGTCAATACATAATGAGTTGTAATTATTCGCACGTACGCGTGTGCAAAACAGAAACAATGTGTGCGAATACGTATTTTGCGTCATTGGTATAATATATACACAGATGTGTTTAGTTAGAGTATTTTTTTTTCGTTCTTTAACCAAACATAAATTGTTCGGGAAAAAACAATTTTTTTGTTAATATTTAAAAAGTGACTAATTGTTAATAAATTTTACGACTGTTTTTTTTTTTTTAACGAATAACGTCCGACGATATTATTTACTACCTTCACACGAGATATTATTTTTCCATATACGTAGCAAGTAAACACATACAGTTTGCGAGTTAGATTGTCGGATACCGTGTTTTTTCCTGGTTAACAAAACGGAAAACCTATGCGAGCGTTTGGGTCTGTTAAATTTCGCGTTTTTAATCGAATGAAACACGCCTAGCCGCGATACCGTGAAAAGTGGATTAAAAAGAACATAATATTAGAAAAAAAAAACCGCGAGAATCGGTCACCGTGTGATCAACACGGACTTACGGTCAAGGTTTCTGTTGTATCTCGTACATCGCTTATTATAATATGTAATAATAATAATAATAAATCGTGCTCTCCGCGGGGTTCCTCTTAAGGACTTACTTGCTTACCGTGTTGCGACAGGCATAAGATATGTTGCTGCAGTATCCGTTCCATATTTCACACGATATTATATTTTGCGTTTCGCAGTAAAACATTACGGGAGAAGGATTTACGCGCATACACTTCGTAGGGTTAATAGTCAGGTTAACGTACGAAACTTTATAAATTGAAATGTATTATTACGTATTAAAACGCGTATACGTATAACATAGAAGTCATTGTTCGCGAAATAACGGTTTGTTTTCATTGACATTTTCAATGTGTTTTTTTTCTCTAATAGATGCGTCCGCGAAAATGACGGAACGATGCGGTAAAAACAGTGTTAAAAGTGTTTGTAGTGAAACAGAGGAGAGGAGTTCGCGCGGTGAAAGTAGGCGTTCGTCAAGGGTCAGCGTATATTTGTTTCCGGGGTATGGTAATGAATGAGCTTACAATGGAAATACATAATGAAGCGCCTATTGATGAGGAATCGGTGGATCAGTGGACTAATTAGGTATGTATTGAAATTTATGACAGAACAACGGAAGTTTTGGTGTAAAAATGAATTGAGAATAAGTAGGTTCGAAACAGTACATTTAGAGTTTGAGTTTGGAAACGAGAAAACCAGGATAATTACTGTTTGCGTGTACAGTTAGGTTTGAGTCGTGTTAATCGAGTTAAAAATTTCGAATATTTGTGTTTAGTTGTGCGAGAGAAGCACAATGAAACAATTAGAATAAGGTTTGACTTGATAAAGTGGTGAGAAGTAACGGATGTATTATGGAATTGTGTGCTATGGGCATCATCGAATTAAAGGGATAAAAATAAAAGAAAAATAGCATAAATGAGCGTGTTATAAGACGGATGTGTTATACTAGAATTCGATATAAGAAGTAGTTCGGGAATCATAAAGTTTTTATTCGGAAAAACGAGGCTGGAATGGTTTGGGCGTGTCGAGAGAAGCAAGGACAATGAGTGAGTTGTAGAAAGAAGTCTCAGCAGAGGTAGTTATATTGGATACGGACTTGTGTGACATGATTATCTTTAAGGTATGGGCAAAAATAAGAATAACTGAATCGTGGGGGATAAAAGCAAAGGGAGAGAAGAGGGAGATAGGTGGATCGATGGGATTTGATATTTTTAAATTTAGTATACCTCTGACCTAACAACACCGACTTTTGTCATGTAAGTTGGTCCAATTATGTTTTAATTATTATGCTCCATTTCCCTTTGAACATCATGTATAAGGCTGTAATCAGTGCTCGACCGACGATCAATATAATAATAAAAATAAATAAATAATAAAGATTGAATACGCGCGTACGATCGGTCGCTCGGTCAGCGTCAAACTAAACACCCGTATATACCGATATAGCGCGTCAGCCGACCGTAATAAAACGGAAAAAGAAAGTAGTCACCAGATAGCGCTACTACACAACATAGAGGGCGTGGCAGAAAGGCGCTTATAAATAGCGGTCCGAAACCATCGGACCGCTCAGTGTAGCCATGACGGTCAGGCGTGAACAACGTAGTTCTGTCGCGTTGTTTCTGTCACGCTATCTGGTGACTACTTTCTTTTCCGGTTTTATTGTTATTTCGTTTACGTTCCATGTACGTTGTTCTTCCTTTTTCTACATCTGCATTTCATCTCGGTACATTTCTTCTTGGTTATTACTCGTGGATGTGGATATTTCATTAGCAGAGGGGATTAGCTCCATTTTTGCCCCCCCTCCCCCTTGAACATCATGTATAACTGCCACTGGTTGCCGTATCGCCAACGAACGAGCTGCGTACAAAAACAAAGTCTCGATAAAGTAATATGTGACTCGTTTATTGTTTTAAAACGACATAGAAGTGGCATAGAAGAATTATTATTGATGATTTTTATTAAAAAAACAAATCGATCGATCGCACTATATTTTCGTATTATAGTTTTACTACTCTGAAACATCACACACGTGTAATAATATATTTTGTACATTGACTGAATAATAATTTAATTGCGATTACATTGTATATTTGTACGACAAAAAAAAACAACACCGGTGGTGTACTCGCGCATTAAGCGGCGAACAAAACTCGTAAGTATTACAACGAGCGCACAATAATAAGTACAACTGCGCAGTTTTCCTGTTGCCATAATCGAGTCGTTATTTCGACGTTCGCGGAATATTTTCTTTACAATCAAAAACTAAAGTCATTTTTTTCTTTTTTTATTATTATATTCAAAAGAATTCAATTATATCGACGACGGTAGGAATAATTTTTAAGGCTATGGAAAGTAAATTATATGTAGTATTCGCGGTATATCATATTGCAGTGTAGGTACTAAAACGCTCATAAATCATACGGGATAACGCGCGGTACAGAGACCAAGGAAAAGACCTTCGACAAATACATTTTTGCACGATGTTAATCGTATTGATATACTTGCACGCCGCCGTAGCTGTGTATTTTCACTCGAGGTGAATTATATACAATATAGTTCCCTTCAGCACGACATGACTTATTCAATTTTATACGGATTAGGTAATTCTAACGGAATATACCTACTCCTCGTGGTGATGCGAACGCCTTATTGAATTCAATTATTACGTTTAAAACGGAGTTTAAATAACGTCCGGGTACATTAGGGCTTCGCTCTTCCGCCACCGAAACCGAAATTCATAAAACAAAATATAAATAATACTGGGATATAATAATAATAATAACGTTATTCGGTTGGACACTATTGGAACGTAAAAAAATCACGTCCAGTCAGAATTTCCACGTTATAATGCCGTTTTTTTTCTCAAAGACTCGTAATTCTGTTTTATTTAATAATAGAATCGCCAATTTTCAAAGCGAGTTTGTTGGGAGGATTCAACGAATTCAAAAATGATAAGTGCGGACAAGTCATGGACACATTGGTTGATTTCTCTATGACTTCACCCAGACTCAGGTAGTATTCGAAATACTTTTTTCTAAAGTTTTTTTATATACTTCTCAAAAATATTCTGGATGCAGTATTTCGAATACTTTTTAAAGCGCAATCATATTTTAAATATAATACCTACATAAAAAAAAAACGATAACTTATACTATACCTACTTAAATGTGAAAAGTAATATTATTTCAGAAAAAAATAGTAGTAACAACTAGCGGCATTACTATAGGTATTTTAAAACGAATATCAATTATTTTATCAATAATTAATTATTCGTATAATCGAGTATATTCGATGACACTGAGTTATTATAATTTGCGTGATAATTTACGTATTAGTTAATTTATAAACACGGAATTTATAAAAAAATATATATAATATATTAAACGCCCCCAAATACATATTGATGACTGTTATTTTTTTATATATAACAATAAAATATTTTATATTCTCATTACTTGATATCTATAGTAAAAAAAAAAAAAAAGTGTTCTAAGAGTATTTAAAAAATACTTTTAGTGAATTATTCAAAATACTTATTGAACACTGGGGTGGTCCTTATTTTTGAACTATCGAATTTTCGATTTCGCACCCCCTCATTTTGTTCATTACCGTAAGAAAGTGATTTAGATGAAATTTGGTCATGAACACTCACCCCTTCACGTGCCCCAAAAGGGTTAAAAAATAGCCAAAGAGGGTGGTTTTACAGTTTTTTTTAAACTCAAATTTAAAACTAAAGCGCTCAGCCTAAAAACGTATAGAACGTTAAATATAAAACGTATAAATCTTAATAAAAAATGTGTTTAAAGTCTATTATTTTCATAGAAAAATAATAAAATACAAAATATTTTATTTATTTGGCTAAAACGATTATTATTTACGGTTATTTAATCAGTGGCGTAGTGGAAGGTATACGGGGGTATACGGCGTATACCCATAACGCAGAAATTCTAAAATACGTATAGGAAAGAAAATAAAACGAATACGCGGGTATACGGTCGTATTTCTGCCTTAAATATTAAATAAAAAAAAAATATCTATATCATGTTATTTATTCTAATTTAAATTCCGTTTTACTATGAAAATAAAAATTGGTAATTGTACCTACAATTTTTTAAATAAATAAAAATATTCCTTTTTTTTTTTATTATTTGTTTACCCTCAGTATAAAAACTAAAAATTATATAAATAGCGGAGGCGGCATAGCCCCTTCCACCACCTTTAGAATTGAAGCGTATACCCAAAAGATTATTTACGACTACACCACTGTATTTAATTATAAATTCAATGAACACTCAATATTGTCACGGAGTATTCGGAATACGTGTTCCGAGCATTATTTTTTTTTTTTTCCAATATATTCGACAATATAATATATTCGAAATATTTTTGAAAAGTGTTATACCCGAATCCGAGTGTGTACACCGCTGCGCGAACAGATACGTCGTGTATCGCTGCTTATTATTTCACGTGTATTACGTTGTTATTACCCCTTTGGCGTCGGGATATTTAAATTATTTCTTTTCAAAATCAAATGTCCATTTAATACGCGTAAAACGCGCGTAATGACGGACATTATCGAAACGCAATATACCTCTTCTCGTATATTATATTGCATATCGTAACGCGTACATATACTACGAGTATATTATAATAGATCGGCGTGTTTATAAGACGCGGTATGTGGTAGTGTGTATCGGTTTCGATCGAAACGATTTTTCACGGTCGTCCATCGTGTGCACGGCTATAATAATAATAATAATATTACGTTATATTATTATTATACGGTACGTACACGAATAATAATATAATTTTATGAATATTTCGCTTGTCGGCGATATACCCGATCCGCCCGGTACCGCAGCGGCCGCGCAGCCTCCGAGAAGAACGCGCTCGTGAGATGCGTCCAAGACGTTTTGACGAGCGCGCTTATCCACTCATTCTCAGTTATTATAACAACAATAATAATTGTAGAACTCCGACTGGATAAATATGAACGGACAGGGCGATCGCTTTTTTTCCCCTCCTTTTATCTGCACGAGCCCGTCGATTTTAAACGAATTACGTTAAATAATAATACATAAAGGTATAGTACTATAATAATTGTACGAAGTAACGTACGCGGTATGAAATTTTTATAAAAATTTTCAAACGTTTTAACCACATATGTATTAGATGAATACATCACTCGCGATGTAAACAAAAAAAATGACGTCATTAAAAAAAAACCCCAAATCAGTGTAACCGCATGACAGCACAATATATTTACCTAAAATTTAAACATCACTCCTTTGAGGTAATCTGTATGTGTTGTTTACACAGCGAATTCTGGTTTGGCGCTCGTGTCGTACGCGTATAACGTCTCGTTTTATATACGCACAGTTGAAAAGCATTCGGTGATTAATCTGCGTTAAATTTTTACCGGCGTGTGCAGATAACCATTGTTATGATAACGTCATTGGAGATAATAAAGAAGTTGTACAATAATATTGTGTATGATATCAGCGCATTAATTTATATCGTCGTGTACGCCTACATTGATTCGGGGGGAGGGGGACCAATAAGAAGAGCGTATTTGCAATTATTTTGTTCTCGGGCCGAGTGATCCATTTGTATTCATCTAATCTGTGTTTTGACCAAAAATCAACCCTATTTTATGAATTTAATACTTTAAAAACTATAATTTGCACATATAAATAGCACAAAATTGAAAGAAATTTTTACAAATTTTTTTTTTGTCTTTCCAATATATAATATAAAGTTACATATATGCGGTGAATATTTCAAGTTTCTATAACTGTTAATTTGAAAACGTCGAATAGAAATCACGATAATCGATTTCGCCTAGATCGCGTTTTTATATAATTTTTCGGTTGTTTTTTTATGCGCTTTTAAGAAAATCGAAAAATGACCACTCTCTCTAAAGTACCATTTAGATTTATCACATATGCTGAATAGTTTAAGAGTATATCGGAACGCGCAGGTTGAATGAAAGCCGGAGCGATGCTAGAGCCCCCAGGCGGCTAATAGCTACTCCGTCATTGGCTGATGCCCCCCAAGCGACTAATAACTGCTCTGTCATTGGCTGTTGCGGTCGGCAACAGTCGGCTCACGACGGTTTCCACCAATCAGAATACCGATAGAACCTCTCACCTGCGCGAAACAAACCAGTTTTCGTCCGTCGCCCGGTATACTCTTAAACTGAATAGCATGTAGATGCGCAATTCCCTGCCGGAAACAAATTATGACTGTATAAATCATTTCTGGTAGAATTTTCGGGTACAGACATCGGTGTAAAACGATTGAAATTATATAAAAACGCGATCTCGGCGAAATCGATTATCGTTATTTCTACTCGACGTTTTCAAATTAACAGTTATAGAAACTTGAAATATTCACCGCATATACGTAACTTTATATTATATTGGGAGAAAAAAAATTTGTAAAAATTTCTTTCAATTTTGTGCTATTTATATGTGCAAATTATAGTTTTTAAAGTATAATACGCATGCCTCGCTCCAGTTCAGAACGTAAAATCGATAAAGCCACAGCAGGGAGATCGTGTTCTTCTCCTCCTCCTCCTCCTCCTCCTCCTTCTCGGTACAAAATACATCGCGCGCTCGTATATATATATATATATATTAGTAGTTTAATTTATTTTACCGTATTTAAAAAAAAAAAAAAAATGTTTCGTTTAATTTACGTGTATTTTTTAACAAAAATGTTGTAAAAAAAAGATAAATCCCCAGTGTCCACGCACTCGTTTCCGCTCACCGAGGCTCACAGTGATCTTTCTTCGACGTCGAATAAAATTTTTAAAAAAAAACACATTTTAGCCCGACGACGGATTGTCTGAAATCATGTATTGCGTGTTTGGGTCCGGGACGAAAATGTCGGTCAGTCGTACAATTCGATTCAGTAAATGCGGATGTATTATTATTATTATTATTTATGTATAAATGTACTGCGATATAATAATATGACATTGATACCGTTCGCCCGTCTTGGCTGAGTTTATAATAATATATAGTCGGTATATTATATACGCAAACGTCACGTATATAACGCACGAACAATCGGAACGAGCCGGGGAACCATCGCAGCAGCAGTGACCGCGCGCGCCGGGCATTCGTCCAGACCGCGACGGGGACTACGCGGTCCGGAGGCGAATATTTCCGCGTACTCGACGACGCCAAAAAAAAAAAAAGCCTACATAATGTCTTGTCGCTTGTACACTGCCAGTGCTTATTTTAATTTGTGTAGTCCAGACACGTTTTGCGTAATATTCCGAGTAGAAAATGCGCGGATCTGATTTAAGAAACGAGCATAATAATTGTAAATCATAACGAATTTTTAAAAAAATTTTTTTTTTTACTTATATCAATCTATAATAATTCGATTGTTGTACAATTATTTTGATCGAGGATACGGTAATTTTATATTTGGTTTCTTTTTAATTCGATAACAAATTTCTTTTTTTATTTATCCATATTTTAAACGTCTTAATCTCTATAAATCACCACTATACCGTTATCCCTGTGTTCGGGGATTGGAAAGAGGGAAAGGAAGAATGCGATCGAGTACGGCGGATAAGGAGCCATGGGATGACGGCGATCGGTTAGGGGAGGAGATAGATAACGAATGGTAGTGAAGGGTAGAAGTTAAGGGAGGAGAGGATTTTGAGTCGTACGCACTTTAAAAAAAAAACTTTAAAATAAGCGCTGACGTGCACGCGTATCGTTTATTATTATCTGTATGAAAAAAAAAGTAGCGACTCTCCGAGTGTCCGTACGAAAACTATTGAAAACGTCGCATATGCGTGGTTCGTTTTTTATTCGCGTAGAGCGGTGTTTCCCGACCGGTGGACCGTAATGGTGTCAAAGTTGTTTTTTTTCTTCGAAAGATTGACGAAGTTCATAAAACTTTAATTGAAACTAATACATACAACTAAGCAAATGAGTATAAAAAATAGACAAATCTGACTACAAAAAACTTGAAATCCGTTCAGTTGACACTTCAGAAAGTGAGGACGCGTTTTTACCGTTTTCTCGTGTGAAATTTAGACGCTACCCTTAAACACTCGGCTCCATAGACTTGGATGAAATTTTCCTTTTATCACTATATTTATTAATAAGTGTAATAAAACAATAATATTTCTATTGGAAAACATTGATTACTAAGAAGTCTGTAATCGTCAACTCCTGAACGCATGTTTTCACGTTTAAAACGATTAAAAACTCTACGAAGGAGATATATACTCGTATTATATTATATTCACTATTTATTACGAAATATTTTTTGTATTCGATAATCGATTTAAATTTTAAATATTATTTTAATTTTAGAGTGGGTAAGTCGAATGAGTTTGCAATCCGTATAATGAAATTAAACCGGATCTTGAGGAAATTAATCGACGGAATCGCCAAAGGAGATTAGAGTTTGTTTTGTAAATGACATTTTATTGTAAATGTATGAAAATCAAAGGTTTATACGGACAGCAGATACATATTATACGTATAATTATTAAAAATCGATACTATATATATACCTACCGCCTATGTATTTCGAGTGGTAGGAAAAAATTTTTTTTTAGTTATCTCCCCTTCCTTCCTTAAAGAAATCCCAAATACGCCACCGGTATAAGATATTATAATATAAATATATAATAATAATAATAATAATAATAATATATTTTATACTCGCCGTTCGTATGTATAAGAGCTGAGGATATAAGAACGGACACGGCGTCGCGCGCGCTCGCGATGATTATCGGAGCGGTGTTAATTAAAAATTAAAATTAAAATAAACTCTTTTTATAATAATAATAATAATAAATAAAGCACGACGAGCGCGCGCGCGCACATATTTAATATGTCTTATATTTTTATTATTATTATTAAACGCGCAGCAATTCGTTTATATATTTTTATAATAATAATAATTATTATTATTAGTCGTCGGCGTACGACGACCGTTATCGTCGTCTCCGGATCGTACTTATTACAATATTATTATATTCAGCGTATATATATATATATATATATATATATATATATACACACACGCATAAAATATAATAATATTTATATCGCTTCGATAACGTAACGAAGTCGACGAGCAACGGTATAGCTGAGAAATATATAATATAATATTGTATTACATGGAGGGCGTGGACGGAAGAAGAAAAAAAACAGATACTCGGTTTCGCGCTCGTTGGATTTCGTTATAATATTATAAATACGCAGTACCGGTGTACTATATAATCTCTGCAAATAGAGGAGTTTTTCAACGCGTCTTGAAGAATAACTCGGAATAATCGCCTGTATAAAAAAATAATATTACATACTCGATGAATATAATAGGGCCCGGATTTATATGCTCTAAAAACCTTAGAAATAATATGCACTATAAAATATGCATTTATTGTTTTGCGGAAATATACCCTTTAAATTAAAAAAAAAAAAAATTTCTTTTAATTTTACTATACAAAAATGTTTACATAAATAAGTAGGTACATATACGACTCTTCGTTTTCTACGGTATTTTCTACACGTTTTCAATCCGAAAAACAATATCAAAAATATTTTTTCTTGGATATAAATTAGGTAGTTAAACGAATATATGTGTATAAACGAGCACACATTTTTGTAACGATAATAAATACGCTGTAAATATTTTTAGAAAAACGAATGTAACCCAAATATTAATAACACATTTATTTTTATACGAAATAAATATCAAGCACTCAATACGAAAAAATAAATTAATATTATAAAAAAAAACACTTCACAAAATTAAAAGTGTATTTACAGAAACGATTTTACTAAAATACTTTAAAACAATTGTATTTGGTAATAATTGTATTCGTTATAGTACCAAAAGAACCAAACCTTATACCGAAATTGTTTTTTTCTGTGTAAAAACTTGGCGAGGTTTGAATTTTTTCTTTTTTCATCCATACTATAAGATAAAAAAAGTGTAATCTGTAAATCTAGACTGTTGACAGTGATCATAAAATAATCACGAGCTCACGATTTTTTACTGACCACGATATAGTATGGTACAGTATGCTTTTCCGATATCATTTCTGAACACTCTCCATCGACATTTCAGCTGTATATCCGGTATCGCTGTCATGGTCCACATGACAGCTGCGCAAACCATCATCAGACACGTCGTTAGACATCTTTTATTAAGAAACATAATAGAATAATAAGAATATTACGAACCCCACATAGCATTTCCAGAAATTTCGACATTCTGACTCCGTTATTGGCTCGAGGAAAATTTCAAAAAAAAAACGAGTCTGCTAGTACTCGAGAAATTGATGTGTAAACGTCGCGTGAACGGTAAAAATGGAATCGTGATTGGGATTCGTGAATATTATTGGTACCTTATTTATTCAAAGTAATTTCGATAATAAATATTATTATTAGTTGTCATGACAACAGCTTACACATTACACGCAATTTATAATTGCGTGTAAATTAATTAACATTATTAATATTGAATAAATATTATTATAAGTTGTCATGACAACAGCTCACACGTTTCCGTCCCGTTTCCCGAGATTTATCCTCATACCGCCGTAATAAATGTTTACACAAAAAAAAAATCTCCAGTAAATTCTCAACAAAGTTCTCAGACAAAATCTCGACGGTTCGCTTCTTGTATAATATATTTAATTATAATATTTTATTTTATACACGCAGTGCACTCACTATAATAATGTGTTGTTATAGGGCTTAAACCGTGCGGTATCAGTCATAATATAATATATTCGCGGTCGTCAAGGGCTAGGTCGTCCTACTTGAGACGATTTTATCGCCGTCGTATTATTATTATTATTATGTTGCGCGTGGCTCGGGTTAATAGGGTTAAACGTGGTCGCGGACAACAATGAGCGTGGCTAATGCGATGATTGGCGGGCGCGCCCCCCACGAGAACGATGCTGCGCGTACATCTCGTCTCGTGCATAATATAATTTTTAATAATACACGCTTTTGTCGTTTTTTTCTTCTTCTTCTTCTTCTTAACCCGACAGCGACGTGTAAAAGTAATAATACTTACACTACGTTTTCGTACATATATGTATCGCAATCCGTTAGATTGTTTTTTTTTTTTTGTGTTTTAACAGTCTAAACGCGCGTCGGAGAAATCTATCACAAATTTTTTTTTATATATATATATACAAAATCGTTTGATACACATTTTATTTTATTTGGGAATTTATTTTAATCGTTTTTAGAGTTTTACGAAATAATATTGTAGGTAAGAGAAAAATTTTGAAAGCGTTCTCCTCTATCACAAAACAATATTACTATATACAATAATTATTGAATTAAACATAAACGTTAAATAAATAGTAAATTTGGTTGTATTGTATTCATAAGTTGTTGGATTCATGTCGTTTTATAAAAGTTTTTTTTTTTATACGACTATCTATTTACGAGTATACCGTATTAAAAATTATTTATTACTTTAAGAAAAGAAAAATTCTGATTTTGTGTGTAGGAGAAGAGGAAGTTTTTATCCTAGACTGGCTTCAAAACGCACCAAAAATTTAATTCTGCCCACGTGCCTGGTGAAAAAACTGAAAAACGTCTACACGTAGATTAATTTTATTCCCTCTTCGTTTGCTCGAATGATATACGTTCTAGAATTATATAAACACAGTGAAAATTAGGTGATCCCTTTCTCACACACTTTTCGGTATTTCGTATGGAATTTCTATATGCTAGCCAAAAAAGGGTCAGGAAACGTCTGAATATATTATGTACAATTTACATACCAATGGCAGAAAGCTTCTAAAAGCGAGAATACTGGAGATCATTTTTTTTTTCAAAAATTACATTTTTCCCCTTTTATAATTGCTTAAGTGTAATTTTCTTTTGGTCAAAAAAAAATATATATCGTTTTAACGGAAATCCAATGCTTTTCAAAAACGTTATCAATTTCAGTGTAAATCGCGAATAATATCACTTTGAATAGGAGAAACTATATAGTGTTTTAAATTTTTTCCCGCTTTTACAGTCCATTTAGGACTTTAACTGCCTCTACCGTTATTCTCCATCTATCTCTGTCTTCGCTGTCTTCTATTTTTGTTCCTTGCATTACTTCAGCCAGACCTACCTTCCACTCTGTCTGGGCCGGCCTCTTGGCCTTTTCCCCATTAGTCTTCCAGTGTAAATATTGTTTGCTATACCATTAGATCTCCATATATGGCCCACCCATTCTAATCGTATAGCGGTTTAAATAAAAATGAAAAATTTGACACGAAATGTGTTTTTAAAATCGAGTCACAGCGCGGTTTACGAGCGTTTTTAATTCCTCTTTAGGTGCCTTATGGGTTTTTTCTCTCGGGTTTTCGTCGAGTTGCCGTTTGACGCGGATTTTCAGTGACGGATTTAGGGGCGAGGGGTGCTTGTGAGCTGAAGTACCCACCGTTCGGAATATTGAACTTTTTTTTATTATAAATTTTTTTGGATAATAGATATCACGCAATAATAATAGCGGTTCCACTATGGTTTCAACCGCGGTCATAGATATTAGTATAATATTAATTGCGCTTTCTATGTCTAGGTATTTATATAATTCTGTGGTATTCAAACTTTTTGATTCCACCGACTCCTTTGTGCGTTTTCAAAATATTTCGAAGCTCATATATCTTTCTATATATAACCCGTAATAGCCGCGTGAAACTCTACAAACGATTTAACGCCGCAGACAGTGGCGTGCTTAGAGGGGGGGGGGAGGTTTGGGGTTATATTCCCCCCATTGTCTTTTTTGCCGACCTACAGAAAACAACTTATTAGTTATAAGATCTGTTTTAGAGTCATTACTTAATACTTTTTATTAGTTATTAATTTATTAGCAAAAAGTTATTTCTTATGACAATAAAAATTCACTATACATAACATACGGTACGTTAATTGAACAACATGGTATTAGTGTGTTATAATTTAAATTAATTTTAATTATAGAACAATTTACAAATGTGCACAATTATAAGCTAGAAACGATTTTGGAGTGCTTGAAACATAAACATTTGAGATTTTGTTATTACCATGAAAAGTCATTAAAACTTAAAATGTACAATTACTATTTACTTATAACATCCCCCGCCCACTGAAAATTCCTGGGCACGCCACTGGCCGCAGAATCGGGTTCGCGGACGCGGACGGCGTTCCAAACGACGACCCGGCAATAGATTATCATACGTAATGAAGGCATCATACGCCGCGTTTCGTATAAAAATTACTTTATGCGTGTCCATACACACTTATTGGAAAGCGTTCGCGCCTAGAATAACGTATATGCGTACCATAAAACGGGCTAATAATATTATGTGTTTATATATTATACTCGCGTTGCTGTGCGTGTACATACGAGAGTG
This sequence comes from Slavum lentiscoides, assembly GCA_032441835.1. Lineage (NCBI taxonomy): Eukaryota > Metazoa > Arthropoda > Insecta > Hemiptera > Aphididae > Slavum > Slavum lentiscoides. Next base: position 1,137,959 of record CM063716.1, read on the forward strand.
TACGTGGCACTATTTAAAAAAAAAAACAAACAAACAAACGCGAAGTAAATACGTTAAATATTTTTCTAGTTCTTCGACCGGAATCCGGTACTACTACGCCCGTCTCCGGAACGAATACCGCGTTGGCGCGCGCGCGCGTCCTAATAATATTGTATCGTGGTCGCGACTGTTATACAGTGCTGCAGTAGACTCTTTCGGATTAATTATTCCACGATCTCATCCAGATCACTGTTGTACGATTCATCCATCAGCCTTATCACACTTTTTCGGATAAATTATTTCTCTATTTTTCTGCATGATATCATCTAGATCATCGTTGTACTGCTGATAAAGATATCTAGGAGACTTTTTCGGATAAATTATTTCTCTAACTTCTATGATCTCATCTAGTTCATCGTTGTACGGTTCATCAGTTCTATCACACTTTTTCGGATAAATTATTTCTCTATTTTTATGCATGATCTCATCCAGATCATCGTTGTACTGCTGATAAAGATATCTAGGAGACTTTTTCGGATAAATTATTTCTCTACCTTCCACGATCTCATCTAGATCATCGTTGTACGATTCATCAGTTCTATCATCTACACGATGCATACGTGTAGATCAGCGTTTCCCAACCTGGGGCGGGGAAGCGTGATTATATTGCTGGGAGGGACGGGTACTCATCACGGAATACAATTTTTTGTTAAATTATTTACATCAACGGGGGAGGGTGTTTTTCGATTTATAGGGAGGCGTGAGGTTTTTGAAAATCTACGAGAGAGGCGTAGAATAAAAAACGATTGGGAACCTCTGATCTAGACGAATATCGTTTTCAGTTCGTTCGGTGAAACACTTTACGGGACTCGATTTAATAATATTAATAATTTTACAATTTATTCGTTAAATCACGCGATACAATTATTGTATAATATATTATGAGTTTTCGTCTAGTTTTCGAGTCTGAATCATTTTTGAATTATCTGAGTGATTCGCGTGTTCCGAGATACACTCGCACAATAATAATTCACACGGCGATATTATCGGCACACTCGCGTACAAACGTTCCGCGAAAGCCGCACAAAATATTAGCGAAAAATGCGTTTCCTTCCAAAACGGATCTCGCAATACAGCGGTGTATATTGTTTTGCCTGCACTCGGCACCGTTATCACGCAAATAATATAATTTATGTATTTACAAATAACCGCAGAACGTTGTTTGTATTGTTGCCTGGACTTGTATAGACGGGATTTACATCGATCTATAGTTTTTAATAATTAAACGTCATAATTCGAAGATTTTTTTAATATAATTGAAGTTGTGATCGGAATGCGAAAAAAAAATTAACCGATAAAATTATAAAGATCCAAGCCTTAGGTGACGCTCACACGGACCACTCGTGAACGATTTTTTGTGGTTATAATGTGGTTGTACTGTCGGCGAAATCGACCACTTTTGAACAACTTTTTTGTGGTCGTTAGAAGTCCGAACCAACGTCAGCATAACCACACCGTAACCACAAATATGACATACGTTCTTTATTTGTATTTTACATGTAAACATTTTTAGTGTAAAAATGGACTTTGAAGAGGAAGCACTATTATTACTTTTATTACAGCGGAAAATGCGGCGTCGTAAGAAGAGACAATTTTGGGTCCATCCTATTATTGAAAATAAAAATGAAAGCCAATTTAATTTGCTATATAATTCATTAAGAATGTATGATGATAAATTTTTAAATTATTTTAGAATGAGTAAAAATTCATTTGATTATTTATTATGTGAGTTAACGGACATTATAAAACGACTGAACAACAACTAAACCAACTCAACCAATCGACAAATTTCATAACACTAGTCATAAAATAATAATGATAATAATATATGTATAGATTACATGATACAAAATAAAGATAACAATGATATAAAGATAGCAATGATATTTCTATAAATATAAAATAATAATGATAAAATTTGTGTGCTGGTGGCAAGTGGTCGGAAAGTGGTTGACGTGTCGCAGCATGTGTGTTACGCTCAACCACCGACGACCACAATTTCGTGGGTGATACAGTCGACACGATGCGACTGAAGTCGAAACTGACGGCAGAAAGTGGTCCGTCTGAGTTCAATTACATTTTTCATATTATTTTATATGTTTTTAAAATATCAACCACGAGCGACCACCGTTTTGCGGTCGTAGCGTGGTTCTAAAGTGGTCCGTGTGAGCTAACCCTTAACAAATTATATATTAAACAAGTAATAACAATATACAAAATATGTTCAAAATATCATTGTAAGTCGTTATCGATAACGATAACATACAACAATTATTATTTCTAAAACCTATAAATTGTTTATATTTTTTCGGTTTTGATCGAAAACTAGAGGAAACAAACTGCGTATATATATACTGTTCGAATGATGAATATGCATATACATATTATGAAATATGAATAATAAAAATCATCTTTTAAAATTCATTACCGATTATTAATTTTTTTTTTTTTTTTTTTAATAGTATTTTACACGATACCTATATCTCGCAAAGCAATAATAATTAATGCTTTAATATTATTTTAATTGTATATTTTTAATGAGACAGTCAATTAACCAACTTCATTAGACTGCAGCCAATACTCATATCTGCAAATTCACGCACAACATATATAAAATTACGAGGGCGTGTGTGTGTGTGTGTGTAACACCTGTGTGACGTAAGTTAAATGACTGATGGTAATAATATTTTGTAAATAATGCCGAGAGCGGTTAAGAAGTACGCTAAAACGTATAATACATTAATACCCAACTATATAAAGTAAATAATAATATGCCCCATAAATCGATTAAATGTGTATGCGAATGCGCACTAAAAATAACCAAAATATTCTATTAAAAAAAAAACTAATATCTAAATTATAAAATTTTATTTTGAAAAAAAAAAAAGTACTACGACACTACAACCTATATTTGAATGAAAAAGGTGATAGTTTTTCTTTCTAAATAAAAGTAAAAATACCAATTAGATCGTAATTTTTAAATCTTGAACAATTATCGCTGTATACAGTGTTGTATTATATTATATCTAGATAATTTTTTCTCATCTTTTATCTTATATATAGATGAATTCAAAATGAGCTATCTGAGTCATCATCTTAGATTAATTTGTAAGTCATCTAGATAAAATAAATTCAATAAGTGCTTATTATTTATCCAATACCTACAAAAATTCGGGATTCTCAGTTCATTTTTTTTTTCAATTTCCTATCCTAAATAAATTTATTTACAGAAATCCCTTTTTTTTTTCTGTGTCACAATGTTGGATTTGTTAAATTTCTATTTAGTCAACATCGGTGCGCAAAATTACGATAATTTTCTAATTCGCATCATATAAGCATTATTTTTACGAATAAAGATATTGCTTTTTTCACCAAAATAATCGAATTATTTTATTTGAATCGAAATGTTTCCTCTGTGAAATCGTAAATGGGTATACCACTATACATACAAGGTAAAATAAAATTCGTAACATTTGAAGATTAAAAAAAGAATTTTATTTTTCCCATCTCTTTTAATTCGTTGACTCGTGTTCGGCGCACGTAGTATGACGTCATAGGACGCGTCCGAAAATTACAATAATTTTACAGTGGATATACGATTATATCGTTTTTAAAATCTGGCAACATTGTGACGCCTGACCTTGCGTCGCATCCGAAATTTCGAACTATGTATTCGACATTTCACGCTCGGCGCGTAGTCGTCGTCGTCGTCGTTGTCGCGCGCGTCCACCGCCGTGCTGCTGTTATTACTGTCGGCCGTTACATCAATTCCACTTTTGTCATTGTGGCGGACCTCGTGAATACCACCGGACTGCCGTTGCTCAATTTGTCTCCAGCGGTTCGTATACAGTGGCGTAGCCGGGGGGCTGATGGTGCTACAGCCACCGCCTCCCCCCCCCCCGAATTTAATAAATAATCAATTTTTTAGCAGGTCTAAGTGCCGTCTATAAATATTTAAATATTAACCATACCTATAAAAATACTAGCCATGATACCCGGCTTTGCTCTGGAGTTGATATGAGATTACGTGGTAGTTGAAATAAAAAAATAAACTATGACGTAAAAAGCAAAAAAATTTATTGAAAACATTTTCTCATTATTTACACTACTATTGTTTATAAACGACATTTTTCATTTTATTCTCCGGGGTATATGTATATAAATTTTTCGAATTTCCTACTCTTGAACAAGCTACATATAGCTGACCGTGAGAGAAGCAGAATTATTTGAGGTTTGACGCCACTGTTCGTATATATATATATCGCGCGTTTTCCGCTTGATTACAAACGTTTTTTTTTTTACCCCCGACCAACACCCGACGGATTCGAACATTGTTTTTCGTCCAAACTCTTACGAATATTATTATTAATTCAGCACCACGGTCGTGGCGCGAGCTAAGTAAAAAAAAAATAATAATAGCTGGCACGACAGTGTACAACGTGTATATTATCTCGAAGCAGGAGTTACCCGTTTAAACCGTGTAAATATTGGTGTTATTTTTAGTTCGTCATTAATACCTAGTTAACGTCAAAATATCGGAAAAATTGTGCAGATGATCCATTTGTAAAAATCGTCGAAATCGTGCAATTACAAACGAGAGGTGACCTTATTCCTACGCCCCGTGTGTGTTTGTCCCGTGCAATAAATTCACGCGTGCAATTAAAAAAAAAAACGAAAAATATTAATACTACGTCATCGCCATATTATAGTCAACGGCATTATTTAGATTTAAATACACAATTGTGGGTGTTTTATGTGACATTGTGTTTATTGGCGTATGAACTTCTATGACTGAAGGACGGATTATGGTACTACAGATAAGTATCAAAACACTATCACGTGTAGCGCCACATACATATACACTTATGTTATAAATAAAAAAATGTTATTTACATATTATTTATTATCTCTGGTAGTACACTTATTATTATTGTAAACCATTATTCCTAGAGAAATCTCAACTATTTGTATTTATTTATCATAATAAAAAGAAATCTCAACTATTTGAAATATCAATAATTTAGATTTAATATTTAAATAAAGTAAATATCATAATAAAAAGAAATTCGAATTCCATTGTCTTTTTTTTTTTTTTGTAATTAATCAGTAATTTTAATTTGAAATATCAATAATATAATACGCTTGTTTTTTTGATAAATTAAAGTAAATAATCATAAATAAATCCCGTCATTCCTATATAGAAATAGTCGTTCAAGACAACGTTGCGGTCGCCATATTTAGTGGTCAGTCATATCACTATATAATATGTTACTCGCGTCCATTGCTATGTATTCTATGGATTGTACGTTCAGAATGATTCTGGTTATGATTTGTACGGTTTAGTAGACACCACAGATATTCAGTCGGTTGAGTGCACGGGGTTATAGTAGTGATAGGGTTGAAAAGAGGCTTACGGGATTCGATGATACGATTCCTATACGAATTATTTTTAATCGTTGATTATTATTTAGTTTCGATTAATATCTAATGGACTATTATTATTATTATTTTTTTTTTTTCATGTCTTTTCTAAACATTTGTTCGGTATTTTAAAATATTTATTTTATTTTTAGACCATGAATGAGGAAGAAAAGAACAGTTCTCACGATATGGCTAATAAGGGCAAATTTATGTACGGTTGTGATATGCCATACGATGATGAATCCGATGATGAAGAATTTAAAAATGCCGAAATAAGGAGAAGGATGAAGCCAAAAAAAGATCCTAATGCGCCAAAACGCCCCTTGTTAGTATATTTTATTTATATTTATACATAAACATTTTTGTGCCTGTAGAATATTAGTCATTTAATATATATATATATATAAATACAATTTATTAATAATTCAGGTCTGCATTCTTCTACTTCACTGAAGGTGAACGTGAAAAAATGTTGGCTATGAATCCAACGAATATTGTCAGCGTTCGAGCTTTATTATTTGGTAAAATGTGGTTAGATGCTGATATCACAGTGAAGCAAAAGTATGAAGTTATTGCAGAAAAAGACAAAGCCAGATACGACAGGGTATGTTTAATACGTTAAAATTAAGAACCGCTGCATCATATTAATTTTTTTTTTTTTTAATAGGAAATGGTCGAGTACGAGAACAAAAAAAAAGCCGATCTTGTAACAATTACAACAACATAAAAATTCGTCGTTCACGGGAATAAACCTCCTATGAGAAAAAATGTTAATTTTCAGTAGAGACAAAAAACATATTTATAAATTAACTATTATTCCATTTAATTAAGAAATACTTTCAATGTGTTCGAGATATAAAATGTTTTTAATTTTTTTAAATTCCATTATAATGTATACTTTAATTATAAAGATATTTAAAGTTTTACACAAAAAAATTGTCACATAGGAGATTTTTTTCATCTTGAAGGTCACATAGGAAATTTTAGGTTTTCAAAGTTTTGTAACATGTTACATAGGATATTATTTTAAGAATACAGAATATTTATTTTTAATAATATAGTATGCCACTTTAAAACATTTATTCGAAAAAATTTAATTATACAATATTGTACCTAATCATTGCAACTATTTTTTGACCACGATTCATTTTAATCTACAAAATAGGACATTAAAATTTTTATTATTCAAAATTGTACGTTGTTTATAAATTATAGTTTTACTTACCAATTTGTTAAAAAAATTAAGTTTTTCATTAAAAGAACACGCAGACGACGCGTCAAACGGAAATTCGGAATGCCGGAATAGATTATGACAATCACAAAGATTACGTTATCACTTTGAATAATAATCATCTACGTACACTATCCCCACACGACACTGTACTTATACATGCACGACAATATCTCCAGTGGCGCCGGAGAAGGGGGGCAGAGGGGGCAGTTGCCCCCCCCCAGATATAATTCTGGGGGGCTAAGTTATACTTTTGCCCCCTCGGATAAAATGAACAGTCATCATCAATGTAAACATATATAATTAATCTCAAAATAATTCCACAGATTAAATGAATACAGATGGATCACTCCGCCCGAGAACAAAAGAATTGCAAATACGCTCTTTTGATTGGTCCCCCGCATATCAATGTAGGCGCACACGACGATATAAATTATTGTGTTGGTATTTTACAATATAGTACAACTTCTTTATTAGGGATGGGGGCCGTTCTCCGACACATTGATAAGAACATAGTGTAGATAAGCATTTAGTGCTACCAACAATGAGAACAAAAAGTATTCTCAACGAATAATTCAAAATCTAACTAAAAATCATAAACATAACTACCTCTTATCATCTGGAACTTCTGTTTGTATCACAGACATATTTGTAGTTTCTATCATGATATAATAATATATAGGAAAAAAGGACATTTTAAAGTTTATTAAAAAAAGTTCGGACAGACGAATACTACATCAGGGATTTATAATATACATTACGAAATTTCTTTCTGCATATTTTTAAAAGATTTCTGTTGGTATTGAAAGCAATGTGAGGTTAGGTCTGAAACCTAACAGCTCATTCTTATCAATGTGTCGGAGAACGGCCCCCGACGGTCTTTATTATCTCAAATAATGTTATCATAATAATGGTTATCACGTGCCGGTAAAAATTTAACGCAGATTAAAAACCAATTTTTTTTCAACTGTGTGTATGAAACGAGTATATTTAACATGAGACATTATATGACACGATCGCTAAACCAGAATTACTATGTAAACAACACAAATAGATTACCTCAGAGGAGTAATGTTTACATTTTAGGTAAATATATTGTGCTACCATGCGGTAACACTGATATGGCGGGGATTCGAATGACGTAATTTTTTTTGTTTACATCGCGAGTGATACATCTGTATTCATCTAATCTGTGATAATTCTATAAATCATACAATAACAAGAAGATGGTAAAACTACAGTACATTTTATCAACATCTAAAAATAAATATGCTACGGGTTTTTAATTTTTGCATCTGTATCAGTCGTGGATTTTGTTTACTTCCTCGAGCATATATATTTTTTTTTTATAAAGGAATAACTTCCTTTTATTGGTTATTAATGTTATTAACTTTGTACATATGTTACTAGTTACTATAATATACACAAACACACATATTTTAAGTAAATGATAAACATACTAAATAATATATTTTATACATATATATATATATATAGCTTATAAAGAATAAACTATGATATTTTTCATATATATTTTTTGTGTAACTGGTTTCATACATTCTTAGACATTTTATATACCTCAAAATGAGGCAACATTGATGAAAAAATGTTTAGTTTTTTGTTTATAAATTATTGAAAAATAAAACTTTATGAAGTATTTATTTATTAATATTCATATGTATTCAAGTAGAATTAAGTTTTCAAATTATTTTTTTTTTAATTACCTTGGAAATTTTAAATTAAAAAAAATTGTCAACGTCATACTACAAGTAGGGTAACTTTGATAAGTTCATTTGGATAGTGCGAAATGAATGGCAATAGACATAAAAGCATTAATATTTCCCCATATCAAAATCCATCAAGTTTTTGAGTTATTAATATTTCTTTAAAAGGAGGTAACTTTGATAAATAAAAACAGGAATTTAGAAATAAATCAGTACAAGCTTAAATAATTAATTAACTTTCTTTTTAATTCAAAATTAGCAATAGATACCTACTTAATAATTAACCAACAAATGTTTAAAAATTTAGATGTACAATATGGTACCTTGACTTATGTATTCAGTCAGGATATTTCACACATCTAGAAAACAGATATTTTTTTTTATTGGCGAATTTATTGACTTTCCAGTCCATTTGGTCAAGATAACCTTTTACAAAATATAGAATATCCTGCAAATCAAGTGGATATCCCCTTTTAACACACTTGACAAATGCTTTTTCTTCTGCTTGTGTAAAAACGGTAGGAGCTCTAGGAACTTTTGTGTAGCAACTGTGGTATTTATTATGAAGTGTACCACAAGGAATTTTGAATTTTTTTGAAGCTTTAAATATAATCAAATATTCTGTAATTTTTAAGATGGCTTCGTAATGACGCAACAGTGTAGTTACCATAATGTCTCGCTCCAAGTTTTTTCTTAGGCTAACGAGCCATCTAGACGGTAAAAATATAGTTTTATTGATACATGAGAGATTATCAAAGTTAGACTTACATGCATATCAAAGTTACCCCGAAGAACAAGTTTAATAGGTATAATAAAACAATAACGGTATTATAAAGAAGGTACAGTTTTCTTTATGGTATAGTATACTACAGTAATATGCACTTTTCAAATAGACGACGATTTTCTTAATTTTGCATCAACATTTAATTTGTGTAGGTTTTTTTTTAAACGGATATCGCTTTGTGTTAATGCGTTTTAACGATAGATAATATGATAACATATTATACTAATAAGATGCTATATACGGAATGTTGTTAACACAATAATCCAAAAGAGCACCACTGTCACGTGTTTGGTTTTGAAAATACGATAACAAATTTTCAATCGAGTATAATAGAAAGATCAAAGTTACCCCGCAATACCAATGTTGCCCCATTTTACGGTAGGTAATTATTATACTTTTATATTTAAACATATTGGTGAGAGTTTTTATGTATTACATACAAAAAAATATATATAACTATATAAGCCTTAAATGTTTGCCCCCGAGTGAAAAATAGTTCCTGCGCCACTGAATATCTCCAATGTATAAATGCCAATCATATTAGTATTCACATTGGAGGTATTTTAAAAATATTATAAAAACGTCATACACATAGGAGATTTTTGTATTCACATTGGAGGTATTTCAGAAACGTTTATAGTAGTAAGTCTTGCACATGGGAGATTATTTAAATTATATTTCATTAATCATAAAAGAAAGATAGCACATAGGAGGTTCCATCATATTAAAGCTCATAATTTTCTGAATCCAGTGATAACAAAACCTCAGTTTGACAATTTTTCACATAGGAGGTTTTTTCCCGTGAACGACGAAATGTAGGTCTAACAATAGCAACACATACTTATACAACAGCAGCAGCAGCAACAATAATAGATGGCAGTGTATGATGAAAGTGACGAGGATGCAGTGGCGGCGCTAGACACCGCGAGGCCCTGTGCGGCACATGATTTGCGAGGCCCCTACTACCGGGGGATCTGGGGGTACACATTTTTTTTTTAAAAATTAGGTGCAAAATTATGCATTTTTAATGCTTTGTAGAGCAATTTTCGTCACTACCACTGTTTTAACGACTATAGTTTGCATATACTACTTTGACCCTATTATACTGCACCACGGTTGTTTTATCCAAAGGCTGTAGTTTGTTTTAGAAAAATTCGCTTTTGACAATGTTCCGGAAAATTCGCCTGCATTAAAAATATACCAAATTAAAGTTTACTGAATTTCCCTCCTTTATTTTTGACAGTAATAAAAGGTGTTCGAAGTCGCACTTATAAATTTCACTCCGGGGCCCCGATTTTCCAAAATAAATCGAGAGTTAACTTCAGATTTTTGCTCGACTTTTTACTAACTTCGGCGGGGCCTCAGGAGGCTCGGGGCCCTGTGCGGTCGCACAGCTCGCACACCCCCAGCGCCGCCACTGCGAGGATGATGATGATGATGATGATGATGATGAAGACGATGACGAGTGATCTCGTTTAGTTTCACATCAGAATCTTTTTTTTTTCTTTTCTTACGCCGAAAATATTCATTTAAAATTTTTTAAATACAAATATGTTTTAATTTTTAAGTTTTATAATATTTTTGTTACGATGAAAGCCACTTTTTTTTTGTATTTGTAATGTACACGCGTACGTTTGTTTTTATTTGTATTAAAAAATCGACCCAACAAATACCTAAGTTTTTTTTTCAATTAAAATATTCCTGGTTATCATACAATTATCAAAATTATATATATAAAAAAAAGAAAATGACGTTCCGTTATCCGTCGTCTGTTCTTGCGGAAGACATCAAAACGATGAACCACGCCGTTTTTAACGGCAGACGTCCGAAACGAGAATATCCGAAGACGGAAACACGAAAACTTGTGCTGCAGAAAACCGGTTTTTTTACAATAACAATAATACGAAAATTTTCATGTACCTATATATGTATCGGTGCGTACTGGATTACGATTCGAACAGTCACCGAAATTTGTTTAGTCGGTTTACGAAATTGCTATAATATAATTAATAACGGTTCTTACATATAGCATTCGGGCGTATTAATATATATATATATATATATATAATACGCAGTTAATTTACTATCTAATTTGTTATAAATATATTGTAACGATACAATTTCACTGTGAATCCGTCACTGTCTCGTCGCATTTTACCTTAGTAAGCAAAAACACAGTGCCGCGAGCACGAGACCGTACGCCTTCGTGTATGTAATATCATTGATTAAATATACTAAATATTAATATAATATTAAATATAATTGTATATTTAATCAATGGTAATATACATTTTTAAATCAGTATCGAGTTAGGGGTTTGAGTCTGACAGAGCTAGCAGAAACGTCTTGTCTCTTAACAGTAATAATTCAATTATATTTTACGTATTAATTTAAACGTGTAACTCTATAAGTGAAAAACCACACTTATATAGTAGGTACCGTTATATTTTTGTTCAATTTATATAATATAACCAACCGCTAGGACTCGTGCTCCGCTTCACCTGTGGAAAGAGACTAATCAACGTCGTACTCTACTCAGGTGATAGTGTTTATATATTGTTTATTTATTTATTTGTAATAATAAACTATTTCGTTGTTGAGATCGTGTTTGCTACTGTGTAGGGAGACAAACGCAGGTCATAGTTTCTAGGACCTGTTAAATATAAATTAGAAAACTTTATTCATATCGTTCCAACGACCCGGTTCAAAAGACCGGTTAGTGTAGTAAGGAAACAGCCAGCCGACTACTCCTTAACTGGATAGGAATAGGTATAAATATCGACCACCCTTTCGAAACGCTGAGAGCGCGGCGGAGGAGGTGCGTTACAATATCAATATATCATATACGGACTTTGAGGAGGCAGCGATCGTCCCTATATATTGCCTTCCATCTTAATAAATACTTGTCTGGTATATTTATAAAATATTATCCTTAAACTATATAAAATCACTGAAAATACGCATTGTATAAAAAAAAAAAAACACGATCGGAAAGCAGAAAAAAAATGTTTAAATACCGAAACCGATAAAATTATTTATTTATTTATTTTACAAATTTTCGGCCGCGAGGCATTACAACACAATTAAAATATAGTGCAAACAATAACAGAAAAACAGAAGAGATCCCAAGGCTTAAACAAATCATATTGAACAAGTAATAATAATAATAATAATAATATATATAATTATATTCAACGTCATTGTACGTCTATTCGATAACGTAAACGATTATTCATTATAAATCGATAAGATCAAAACTCTCTTTCTGTAACTCTCTCAGCGTAAAGTATATATATATATATATAATTTTTAATGTTTTTTCGGTTTTCGTATTGGGTCGAAAACTGGAGAAAAACCGCACAATATAATATACCGTTCGAGTATGATGAATGCGCGAGGTATAGTTAAAAATATATTATACAGCGATCGTATATTATAATACCCCGTGGCACGAATCGTTTTCTATATTATATTTTTATTCTTAAACGCGTCACATTTTGTTCAGTGGAAATAAATTACATTTAAAAATTCATTGCTCGTTATTAATTATTATTATTATTATTTTTTTTTTTAAATACTATTTTACACGATATATCCCGCAAACCGCTTATTTAGCAATAATAATTAACAGTTTAATATTATTTTTATTGTATATTTTTAATGAGACAGTCAATTAACGCACGTTTCTATTATAGACTGCAATATACCGTCGTATCTGCAAATTCACGCACAACATGTATATAAAATTACGAGTGTTTGTGTGTGTAACACCTGTGTGACGTGATAGTTAAGTGGCTGATAATAACTAATATTATAACGAAAAATTATTATACCGCTTAGTCGCATATTTTGTAAATAAATAGTCGAGTGCGGTTAAAAAGTACTAAAAACGTATAATAAATATATAAAGTAAAAAATAATAATAATAAATAATACGCCCGAAAAACCGATTGAATATTTATGCAAATGCGCACTAAATAAATAACCAAAATATTCTCTAAAAAAAAAAAAAAACAATTTCTAAATTATAAAAATGCATTTTGAAAACAAAATTTTATATCGAACAATATATTATACTGTATACCGACACTATATACAATACCCATTCGAGTGAAAACGGTAATGGTTTTTCTAGATCTCGGTTAATATAGTAAAAGTAAAAATATATACTAATATCGGATCGTAATTTTTAAATGTTGAACAATATTGCAATATAATACGTCTGCTTATTATCTATTATTAGAATTCTTTTAGTATTACATAATATAAATATTATATAAAACGTTAAAAACCCCTAAAAATGTTGGATACCTTAAAATTTATCCTCATAGGCGCAACTAGGGTGGTGCACGGGGGTCTTGTGCACCCCCAAGTTTAAAATGTGCACCCCTAAGTTTAAAGTACTTATATACTCATTTGGTCCTACATATTACTAATTTGTGAATCATTACCAATCAATACCACGGGTTTGTGAGGTCTTCACAATTTGTGCACCCCCAAAAATATTGATCTAGTTGCGCCTAATATGTTTATCCTAAAAATGCAAAAATCGTGTAAAATAAGATTTTATACGCACTATATAATATATATAATATATACGTTAATTAGGTCGTGAAACTAGATATATTTGTTTGACGCGAATACGCGCCGTATACCTATATATAGGAGAATATATTATAATTCGACGCGTATAAAGCGTTTTTTTCTTCGCATAGTCTTTTCCTCAGTTACACGTCATAGTAATCGAATATAAATATTCTATATATATATGTACTATAATATTAATAATGATATATAATGTTAGCGGTAAAGTGTATAATGTTGACATTTCGTAAAACGCCTTATAGGAATTCTATATATAACACCTGGTAATTTTTTAAGTAGTGTATAATATATTTTTTTTTTACATACATTTCCAAAGTATTTCTTATAATAACTGGGCGTTTCATAAAATGACAAATGACCTAAATTGCAGACAATCAGTAGAACCAAAACATCATATTTTTTAAACAACCAATAGTCACGCGGTTCTTTTTTTTTTGTTTTTCAATTTAGCGTTATCAATATCTTTGATTAGGTAATCGATAATATCCGCTCATCAATTAAAAACGCACTATTTTTTTTTTCTTGTCACATTGTCGTTTCAATAATAACTCGATTCTCCACGCACGACATTTTGTCAAAGATTGAAAATGTGAAAAGACTACCTGTAGTTAGAGGTATATCCGCATATGACTATGGTGACGAAATAATTATTGTATTATCTCTCGACAGTCGATACTAGCTAGTATTAGACTGCATTAAAATTATCGATACTAGAGATTACTAATGGAATTTACATTTAAGCGACGGAACATTGTCAAATATCAATACCGATAAGATGCATTTTGATACATTACCCATATACATCATTGTTTGGTATTTCATATTATAATGCTTGTAGATGATTTAAACAATTTTATAGATTGCCGGCTGTTTTTGGTATTATATAGAGTTAAATATTCGTACGTCGGCCCAGACCGCGTGCGAAACCCAGTCCAAAGGTGGAAAACATACCCAGGACCGGCGGGAGATTTTGCGGGGCCCTAGAACTTGTATGTCATTTTTTCTGTTTTACATAGCTTGTGTGATAAAATTTTTTTTTTTTACGTACACAATTAAACAAAGTATTAAGTATAAACTGTTCAAATAGATATTATGTATTTATTTTATTAAACAATAAAATACAAATTATATTATTTTGCTCGTCTACTGTAAGATACAATTTTCATTTTAAAATAAAATGTGTATAATATAATATTGTTTACACTGAATAAAAGTTTTAAAGAACATTTAAAAAAAAAAAAAAATTAATTTTTTAACATCAAAATTGTTTTTTGCTGGCCTTGGTTGAAGCAAAAATGTCAACGAGCTCAGTACTTGTTATTTAATTTTAAAAACAAAATTTTAAGCATTAAATCCCGTGAATAGTGCGCGGCCCGTCAAATAGCGGGGCCCTGGGCAGCTGCCACTTCTGCCCTGCCCTTCCGCCGGCGCTGAATATACCGTATACCGATAAAAACGTTGAAATAATTTGCACTGGAAAAATATAGTTTATTCAATTCTCTGTTAAACTAGTTTTTTTTCTTCTGTTATTATAATTATTACGTATTTATTCGCGATTCACGCGTGTTTATTATATTTAATAATCTTTACGAGTAATAAATCATATATAAATTACGGAATTATTATCAACGAATTTTTTAAAATTTGTTTCGCGAGACGGAAACGCTGTTAAAAAAAAAAAAATTACCTTAAACAAACACACGTATACAGTATTCATATATTATATATAATTTTTGCAGATAACAAAATTAAGTACCGCGCTGTTATTACGCAATAATAGTTATTATTATTATTATTATACGCGTATTTAAAAAAAGAAAACCGTCTTATATATAAACCTATATAATATAATATACTTAAAAATGCACAAATTATTATATTGTATATACATCGACTTTTTACGCGTTCATTATATGTTAATATACACGGTAAATTTTAATGACGTTTTCCCGTTTTTTATTATATACTGTAGAATTTTCGAAAAATTAGTTTTTTTTTTTTTTATGGGTAAATAACGTTTGGTTTATAGACGGTTTTAATTACCTCTGAAAACATATCGTATACAATATATATATATATATAGGAACGCAGTAACCGTTATGCGAAAGTGTATATCGAAAGAAACGAGTCGACAGACTTACAGACGAGTATTCCACGCGCAAAATATCAAGTAAGCGGATAATCCTGTTCTATACATTATGTATATTATAAGTATTTTTTTCTTTGAAAAAAAAAAACGGCGAATTTTTTGTACCGTTTTAAGGCACAAAATCTAAAACGAAAATTCGATCACACCTCGCACACAGAATATAATAAATATGTGTAATATATAGCCGAATCTGGCGTTTTAACAAAAGTCCCTATATATATAGTCAAAAACGGCTTTTTTTATATAGAAATATACAATTCGCTTATAGGCGCACTTAACTAAATGGTTTAACACGTCAGGCAAACAATAAATAATACCATTGATCATAGAACGTTCTATAATCAATGATAATACTTTCACCGTCCTGCGGTTTCGCGTTGTCGTTTTCCTACTCGACCATTATATTTGGGGGGAAAAAGAAAAAAAAAATTACAATTTCATTACACCATCTGTTGTCTAACGCTTAATCAGTCAGCACGCGTTGCGCGTAATCTATATAGTGCGTGCCGTGTATATATAAATATTGTCATATTATATCCTCTTTGTCGTACACGATAATCATTTTTTTCAATTCAACACCCATCGCGAATCACGTGTGTTTGATTAGAATATTTATATATTAAACGCGAGACATCTGTAATTTCTTACGAATCAATCGCGTACAATCGTGTTTTATGAACGATTATAAACTTATTGTAATTAACATTTATGAACGATCGAGATAAAAAGAAAAACCGTGGACAGCTGTGCAGACAGTACCTATAATATGAACTGAATGAAATCATTATCACGAAATTATAAATATTCGATTATTTAATTATTATTTGCCCGACTCGAAATAGATATTTAGTAAAACGCCAAAGCCAAGTGTAAATTTTCATTAAAACCTCGATTTTCGACTAGGTACTTACCTGTTCGCGCCTGCACGGCGTTCGATATAAAACGTCTGATTCGACTACGTGTCCATGTGACGCATATTCAATACAGGTTATTGTAAAAATCCGTTTTCGATATTTCAATATTAAAACCGTGTTGGGTTAATTCTGGAACGTTTGTTCAAACGTATACTCGAAAAAAAAAATTTACTCCCACAATATTATACCCATCGAAAAAAAGAAACCGATGAATTCCGAATTTTTATCACAATTGCATTTCATTCGTTTCTTCTAACTTATATATATATATGCGTCATCGTGTTATTAAACTCTTTTAAATAATACCGGCATACGCTGCTTTAGTTATTAGATCCACTATAAGAGTCATTGAAAGATGTGCAAAGAACATCACGCGCACTCATTCGTATCTGTGTCATGCCACTTATAAGGTACCTATACTTAGAAAACGCTCGCTCGTTTCCGACCGTTTTATATAAGGGATTTTGAAAAGAGATTTGAATTTTAAATTTGTACGATTAATTTTGGAGATATTTGTGTGTATATATATATAAGGGGAAAGAACGGTTTTTGTGAATTGTCATGAAATCGAATAGAATTCACGACGAATTTGAAAACAGATTTATTATCGTACTATAGGTAATATACAGATGGTACGCGTTGGATGTATAGAAAGCGTCTAAAAAATTACCGTGTTTCGTCGTGTGTGCACATTTCGGTCAAAGACGCGTACGACCTACCCGGTGTATAATGCGATTGAAATTCTTGTGATTTTCAGGAGGACAACGAAAACAAAAAGAATGTCTAACGTACTACTCTCGTGCGCCCTCGTCATCAGCCTGTTGGCGTTTGCTGCGAACAAAGCTACAGCCAGTGAGATGCGAGTCGCACGCCAGCCCGAGAACGTTGAAAGCACATTTCAAAATAACTATTCACGAATCATACCCGGAACCGTGTTGACGGAACGGATCAAAGCTTTCGAGGCTGCCAACGAGTTGCTCGAAAATTACAGAGCGCTAAGTATGAATGACAAAACAAATCGTTGAAAAAAAAAAACACGCGTATTTCTGTGGCTCGACCACTGCAGCCATAATATCGATTTGTTCTCGTATAATAATATATAGACACGGCGGTTTCAAACGACGATGATGACATCTACGAGCAAATACAGAAAATCATGGCGATTCTGTCGAATTCTTTGCAAAAGCTTTTGCTGCAGTTGACTACCGACGAGCAGGAAAAGTTTTCTAACAGAGTCGGAAAATTTTCAGGCCACAACGGCAGAGACCACAATGCTGTTGACACTGTGAGTAAACGTTGTTCATTCGTTTCGCCGTTATCTGTTACGAGCAAAGACTACCTATGCGCAGTTGTATATAATAGGGTACGATGAGACGAGATTTTATTATAGTACCTAGGTAGGTAAAACGAAGTAGTCAACTACATCCCAACGACGAAACATTTAATAATAAATGTTCATATCAATTTTCCAACCATTCAGTCTGCTTTAGACCAGTCCGTTGTAGATGAGAACTACTCCATCGACCGTCGTATAGGTAATCAGCATTCCGCTTGGTCGAGGCGAAAACATGCAAATGTCTATAAAACGTTTTATCGCCGCTGTAAAATCGAGCGCTGTCGATTGACCTTTTTTTCTTCTTTTGTAGTCATGGAATTATAATAAATGAATCATTTCAATTCTTAAAAAACCAACACTCGGGCAAATAATGAAATATGTAACGAATTAGAAAATGTCAACAATTTTCTCAACCTGAACCCTAAGAACAAAATGGCTAACTGCCAGTGTTTTTTTTTTTTTTTTAAGAAAATGTGGTCGGTTATTGGAAATGTTTTTGACTCTTTAAGCAGAAACATTTGAAATGACCAGAGTATGAAATATCTTCAAAGTTTTCATGTCATTGCTATTTAATATATATATATATATTTTTTCCATTCTAGGTAGAAAGGAAAGCCGATATAAAGTCGACATCATAATTATTGGTGTAGTGACAAGGGGAAACGCGAAGAAAATGTAGACAAATATTTATTGTATTAAAATTTTATTTCTATAAATAAAAATTATTTTATAAAAAAAATGTGTGTTCTCCTGTACACAATATAAATTCTCGCTGTTTACTTTGACAGTTTCAATAACGATTGCAAGTTGTATTACGTCTGGAATGTAGCAAGTGCCTTCTTTGTCTCACCCCACAATTACGCCACTGGATAAATTAATTTTTTTGAAATCAAGTTGAAATTTACGTATGCGTGCACTTTTTTCTCACATAAAGTTCCAGAGCTCTAATTTGAAAAATGTCGTTCTGAAAGGCGTAGGAAATATATAAAGACTTGACCGATTTGCGAATTAACGTTGAGCTTAAAGAATTTTACTCGAATCTACATGAAATCCAATAAATGGGATGAGGTACAGTTGTTTGGAGGTATTATATAGAGGTTTACACATTCGAGTCTCGCATCAAAAAAAAATTGCAGGACAGCTTGAAAACATTAAATTTATAATAAAGCCGACTCGCAAGACAACAATATGTTTTATCAAATTTATCTTTTTACACGTCTATAAAATTATACGCAACAAAGTGTTTCGGTAATTTCAATACACACAACAAATTATGTACATATTATATTCTTATTTAAATTTAAATATATAATATTTATCACTGTACAAGAAATAGCCTGAAAATAACAAAACAAATACATCCGCTAAATTCAAAATTTAAATGCAGAAATATTCGAATACAGTTGTAACTGATGGATCTGAAATCTTTAATTGTCATTCGTAAATGATTCTCGGCTGGGCTCTGCTCAAAAACGAATAAATACGAGCATTTACCAAAAATTGTACGGTATAAAATTTTAAAAGGACTAAAATGTTTTACAAGCCTCGATTACATCTATAGTTACATCATAAAATCGCTATTTTTATTGTTAGCGCACAAACAAAACACAAATTTAATTTAATTTAAAATCAAATGTTTTTGTGTTAAAAAAATAAAAAAATATTTTAGCCGAAATATATATGTGCTTATAATAGTACATTTTTGATGATTCGGGTTTATTTATAAAATTATCCACAAGTGAATCAATTTATAAATATTATTTATGTCAAAACATTCACTAATTATAACAAATACAGATCGTAAATAAACTGCATCAAAATTAAAAACTTTTAACGTTAATTGATCGGACACTGTCATTGACGCCACGACATTTTCGAATGACCTTGTGCCAATGAATATTGATTGAATAATATATTACAATAACATTATACATCACAATATCAAACGGCAAAAAGAAAAGAAAACAAGAAATCAAAAGGCGCGAAAAATGATTTACCAATATTTTACTCAGATCAAATAATATTTATAAATACCGATAAAGAGACATAAAACAAATTAATGGTGATATCAAATTTGAGATTATCAACTAAATTTTCCAAAAAAGTAAAATAAAAATAAAAAGCTCTAAGACATTAAATACTTATATAATACGTTTATTACGTTATCTAGAATAATATTTGATTAGGGGGGAATAAAGCGAAATTATAATACTTAGATTTTAGAGAATCAAATTAAAAAAAAAACTCCCCCGTAATTGAAATACAATTTTTGGTGTATTTCGAACAACTACAACTCTAAGCTCTGTTCAGTCTTCTTCAGCACTCGTACACTGCCTTTAGAATCGCCGATCAAACATTCGTCTGTCATATCAATAAACAATCCCGTCTCGACCACACCTGAAAGTAAGTTAAATATTAAGTGGTGACAATGCGACGTATGACAGTCGGTGTGCACTACGTACCCGGAATCAGTTTTAAGTAATTGTGCACAGAAGACCAACAATATTTCACGTTGGGAAACACCCAATCCAACAGGAAGTTTCCGTTGTCCGTCACCAATGGTCCCTTGAAACGAAAAATAAATTTAATTTGCGATTTTACTTGTGTGTATACGAGTTTGCTACTTACCGCTTTGTTATTCGACATTCTCAAAACAGCTTGACCTCCGTATTTCTTTTGGATCTTTTCCTGAATCGGTTTGCACGCCATAGGTATGACCTCGATAGGTATACCTTTCTTCCACGTCTGACCCAAACGATCGACCTCCTTACTTGACGCGTCAAACACACGAGAGACGATAATTACAAAAGAAAAAAAAAACAAAATCGATCATATTAACGTATTGTAATATAATATAAACTCACGTTTCGTCGGCGACTATTATCAATTTTTTCGAACACGACGCGACAATCTTTTCTTGCGTCAGACACCCGCCGCCGCCTTTAATGCACGTCAACGTGTTTTTTTCGACTTCGTCGGCTCCGTCGATCGTACAATCTAACTGAGCGTTTACAAAACGTTATAACACCGGTGCACTACCCAACTCGACACGGACGTTCGTGGCCGACTTACTGTGGGATCGGTGTCCAGATTGCCCAAAGGCAGACCGAAATCGATGATGAGTTGACGCGCTTGGTACGACGTCGGCACGCACACGACGGTAAAGTTCTCTTCGCCCATCCTTTGCGCTACACATTAAAACATTGGCTACACACACACACACACACACGACCGCAATAAATCGCATCGGTCGACCGACTCTTACCCAACCGCTGAACGCTGTACACGATGGTCGAACCGCTGCCGATGCCAAGTTTCATGCCGTTCTGAAAACGGTTCGCGTCAAATCGTTTTTTTTTTTGTTTACAGCAGTGAAAAATAAAAATCGTTTGTTACTGACCGTCACGTGTTCGTCGACGGCCCGGTGAGCGGCGGACATTTTCGACACGTTCGCGTCGCTGCACGGTTCGCGTTTGCACGAGCTCATTGCGAACAACCGGCTAGCCACCGTTGTACGGCCAAACGCGATCGGAATTATTGCGGTCGTTTTGAAAACGGCCAACGGCATAGAACACTCGGAGTGTCGTGGGAGAAACGGAGCGCTTTGAGAGAGCAAAAAAGCAAAAAAAACAAAAATTGAACGGTCCACCGATGTTTACGATTCCAACGATTTTACAAAACCGCGCGCGTTATCGTCCACTGATAACGACAGAATTGATAAGAATACCGTCGGATCACGTGCGCGCGCGCGCCGGGCGTTCGCCGATAAATTACGCTGCCGACAAAAAATAAAAGCGTTTATGTAATTTTACAGCGGTTTTTCGTCGAAACCAGCGGTCGGATATTATTATTTTCAAAATAAATCGATTGCGCGCGTTTTAAGAATCGAAAGCGGCGCGCGACCGAAACGGACGAAATACGGTTTGTCGACTATAGGTACCGATGGGGGAAACAGAAAAAAAGAAATCGGTTCGCTTCGATAACGACCAGAAACGTCAGAGGTTTTGGGGTCGATAATAAATCGTATTGTATAAAAATAAGTTTATCGACTGCAAGCCGAGCGGTGGGGCGGCGTCAAATTATTATACAGAACGACGTGCCGCGGGCGCGGTATATACCGAGCGATCGCCACGGTACGAACGTCAATTTTTTTTTCTCGTCCGCCACCGAGTTCTCCGGGTTTATTGACGTTTTTACGGGTAAAAATCAATTTGTTACCGCACTCATACACCTCTACCGCTACGCCTCTGTACGTTACGGGAATAAATGAAAAATATTTTATAAATAAAATGTTGTTCGATCGTTGTGGCATGATGTATATGACATTGTCCGTACCTGTTACGTGCAGTACAGTCACCTTGACCACAGTGTTTGTCTCGTTTTATGTTACATTTAAAATTTCGTAATACGTGAGTAACAGTCGATTATTGGAGCATGCGTATACTATGGACGGTGGGCCGCAGAAGAAAAGAAACCGGCATAATTTCTTTTTTTACAAATTTATTTAAAACTTGTATGAAGTGTTTTTTTTTTTTACTAAATTCTTATCAAACGCTATCCGCCAAGACTGTGTCCGTCGTCGAAAAACGATCACTGCGGCTGTTAAACGGGCGAATGTCTGCAAAGTTTCGAGAAATCAAACGGTTCGGGGGGATCTTTAAAACGTTCACGGTCACTTCGACTCCGTCTCAGTGGCGGATCCGGGGAATCGTTCGCTGAAAAAAAACCACTTGATCTCCGTGTTGTATGATCTTAACAAGTTCCGGTTGGAAAACTACTATTTTAGAGCAGTTTATAAATTATTGGATTCCCCAATAAACTTGTAGAAATAAAAATGATAAGAAATTTCTTATCTTCTTTATTCTTTCTCATAACCACGGTCTTGTCCCGTGGTCTTACCGTTATAAACTTTAGATAACCATTGTGCACAAACCAGGTAACGTGTAATAACCCATCATTGACTGTATGTAGACGATCATTATTAGGAATGTTCTCGTTTATAAATAATTTTTTTAAATCGTGTTTTTGAGCTTTGATTTATAATAATTATTTATTTTAATATTACCTACTGGACGTCAAGGATTCAGGTTAGGTTAAGTCTACGCGAATGGTCTAAACTAGTGGTGTTGAAATGATTATAGTACAATCAAGTTTTAGTGTTATTTAAAAATTTAAATTAAATTTTAAATCGCCCCCTCCGTTAATTTGTCTTGGATCCGCCCCTGCAGTCCGTCTTATTGAAAATCAATCCATTTATACGCATACATCGTATATACTGAACGATTTGTGTAATTTAAAAAATAAAAATCTCGCGACATCTGCAGCGAATACCGTCCGGAATTCTCGCGTTTATTCTTAAAAAATTAAAAATTACGGTCCTATGATCGTCCGAAGAACACTGCAGGTATAGGACACTCGAGGATCTCATGGACAAAGAATACGAGAAGAGTTTGTGGTACAAAAATCTCGCGGCGAATGCTGCGAAACGTCGTGTCCATACAGTTTTCAGAGACGCCGCGCCTCGAGCGATGCAAGGACGTCGTCATTCGAATATATCATTTATAAAAATTAAATAAAAAAAAAAAACGTTTTTTATACGCTTTAAAAAAAAAAACATAATATTATATAAATTATTTTATTTATCGACGCTACGCCATTTAAACGCGGTATTTATAATAAATAATTATTATAATTGACAGTTAAAAACGGATTACTGTGTCGACGTTAAAATTTCAACAGACACAAAATTACTATAATAATAATGAGATAATTATATTGTTGCAGTGATTGTAATATTATTGCTGCTGCTGCACGGGAACGCTAAATTTTGTTATTCAGATTTCCAACACAAGTGCGTATACGACCGGTGCGACGACGTCGCATTAAAGAATTTTATTTTTCATTTCGAATATTATATACGTATACAGTATGATTATTGTGTTTAGTGATTTAACACTGCAATAATATAATAACGACACAAATCTAAACGTAGAAACGATGCTGTTTTAGGGTTGTCAACCGTCCATATTTCGCCTGGACGGTTCAGGTTTTCTGACGACTGCAGTCCAGTATCGTACCTTGCAACTGGACGCCAAATGTCCAGGTTTTACGGGGTTCACTCTGAGCCCTTCGTCGATTTGTATTATAGCAGCAACAACGCTATTAAATACAGACGTATAGGAGTCGTATTTAAGCAGAAATCATGACGAATTTGAACTATTTTAGCTTGACGTATGCTAAGAATTTTGTGACACATTATGGAAACAGAATATAGGGGGGCTGGGGGGTGTGGTCGACGACTTACATAAAAGCTGCAAAAAACGAGAGAAAAAATATGAATAGCGATTTTGTTCATTTATTTATTTAAAATGTATAGACATTTTTAATGCGCATTTATTTTTTATTATTATATATTGTATATTACCGTAGTTTTAAAAATTATTATTAAATTTTGTTCGTTATATTATTTTAATGATTCGTTCGTATCGTGTTTATTTTATTTTGTTCATCGATTGTGTCTAGTTTTTGAAATTTTATGAGTTGACAACCCTATAGTGCTGTTGCGCAGGGTACAGTGTATATACTGCGTATACTCAATATTTATTCTTCTTTTATAACCTGAAATTCAATAGACGCTCGCTTTTCAATAGACTGATGAGAGCCCAATAAATATATACTCGTATATATATATGTGCGTGTTCGTACACTAGATTTACCATATTTTATTCAATAAAAACGGGAACAAATTGAATTTGTTATATTTTACATTACATATACATATTATGTTTGAGAGCAGAAGACCGGTGCCTCGACTTAACTGGTTTTTCACGTTATTTACCAAATGAATAATGTCAATGACAATAAATACATTTAAATTCAATTCTTTTTTTTTTTTTTATAATTTATTATTTATTATATTTAATCCGTGTATAAATTGCATTTACACCAGAAGAAAAAAAATTTAAAAATTATTTACATATATTTGGTGATTTTCACGATTTTTTTTTTTTTTTAGAATTCACTTCTCGGGTACACGTAAACAATTTTGAGAAAAACTGAGATTAAATAGATAAAAAATGCCCAGTCTCCAAATGAATACACCTGCAGCACCGCGGGGTGGGTGGGTACAATTTTAGTTAGCTTCATTTGCATACGAAAAATTTGGTATATATTATAAATAAGCTGTATATAATGGTTCTATTATTATACCTAATGACTATGTTTTCAAAACGTTTTACAAGAGTATATAATATTTTGTTTTTAATTGAAATTTTATTGTGTCTAATTTTGGCCGTTATCCGGTTTTCCGCCAAATTTACACTTTTTTTCTGATTTTTTTAAATTGTCTATATTGTTAAAAAGACAATTAAGTAGAAAATAAATAAAACGTTAAGAATTCGATTTACGTCCTTCCACACAGAAAAGCCGTCTACGTATTACACTAACACTGTAGTATAATAGAAACAGTGTAGACTTTTATTTGGCCGAAAATGGAACTTTTGTTTAGTGGAAACCGATTCGAAATTATAATTTTACAAAATGTATCATTTCTAACATAACATATTATGAAGGTTTAATGTTTTCTTTCGTAAACCAGTTCATAACACGTTTTTAAGTATATTCTTCGAGTAAATCGTACTGAATAAATGGCTTTACAAGACGTGCTACCACGACGAGGGCCAAAGATTGATCAGATATAAAAGTTTAAGGGGCTTAAATTAGTCATCGTTTTCAATGTGCATGATATATACATACAACAGTAAGTTACAACATCTGCCGGATGTCAGATAATTTTCGAACGATTAATAAATCGTTCTTGAGCTATTAAAATTTCAATATTTGTAGCTATTAAAAAAAAAAAATCATTCTTCTAATGAAAACACGGATTTTTTCCGCTATATTTCTGATAATCCGCTGGAATAATTAATTTCCGTAATGTATTGACGTATGGTCCATACTTGAATTGCAGTAAAATTTGCTTCTGTCTGTGCTACCGCTGAGGTAACGTTCGGTGCTTGGAGGAGAGTATATAAATAATTTCTTTTTGATTGTATAAAATTGTACAAGAAAAAGTAGGTAATGATTTCGGTATTAAAATTTAACAGGGGCAATGTCACTATATAATTATTTTAATTTATCGTATAGAAACAAATATATTTAATAATAAATAATAATCTGGATTAATGTAAATCATTAACTAATTTTCTTTTTTTTTCTCCCGCGAAACGGCGAGCTCACAGCAGTTTTTATGCCACTGATGTGTATAAAAGGAAAAAAAAATCGGCGTTTTAATTTGTAAAGCGTATTTAACAGTATAGTGGCCGAAATACTCTACAGAATAAGTACACCTTTGCAACTCGCTCTTATAAATGTCTGATATCGATCAAATACGTGCAAAAAATAACACCGTTACCATTCAATTCACTACTTTTATTTATTTTTTTTTATTTATTTCTTCTTTTTTTTGCATCTTTTTATAAATACAATATTCTTATTTTTTAAATGTATTTTTTTCACATGTTTAAATAATATCGTCTATTTAATAATAATAATGTTATTAATAATAATAATAATAATAATAATAATAATAATAATAATAATAATAATAATAATAATAATAATAATAATAATAATAATAATAATAATAATAATAATAATAATAATAATAATAATAATAATAATAATAATAATAATAATAATAATAATAATAATAATAATAATAATAATAATAATAATAATAATAATAATAATAATAATAATAATAATAATAATAATAATAATAATAATAATAATAATAATAATAATAATAATAATAATAATAATTATAAATAATAATAATTATTTTAATAATACCACTACTACAATGTAATTGAATACCTATTTTTATATATGTAAACACCATATAATAATATTAATAATGCAAGCAAAAACATAATATTACATAATATTCGGTAAAAGTAACAATAAAAATTCCGTTTAACAAACGTTTTTATAATAATATTCATATAATAATAATATTAATAATAATAATAATGATGATAAAATGAAAATAATAATAATATTATGTAAAATTATACGCACATGTAACATAACTGAATTTCACTACACAAATAGTACCTATATATATATATATATATATATATAAACAAACTTAGAAAATTTGATAAAAATTTACCGTAACATTTTCTTTACGAAATCATTTCACTGGGTATTATTTTCATTTTTTTCCCCACGTCAATATAATATAGTACAAACGCTTTAATCGTCCGGTAATTATAATAATATAATTTATTATTTAATTTTTTTTTTTTTTTTTTTTTAACATTTAATTTAATACATATAATATATATATATTTATAATTTAATTATCTTTTTTTTATTAATTTATTAACGGAATGGAGGGGGGCACATGAATTGATATGTTTCGATTATACATTTCGGTATCGTACCGGTTCGGGCGACCAAAATCACAAAAATGTTTCTTTTTTCATTTTTCACGTACGAATACTGCACGGGAACGCACGTTATTCATTCGAATTAAAATAATTATTTATTCGTTTATTATATATATATTTATATCCATTTCACGTTTATATATTATATCCGTTAACGGTATACATATATATATATATATATATATATACGTATTCATACGTACATAACGATATAATATATATACTATATGTATTTATAATATATTATATTGTATAAATACGATTATATAGTATAAGGCTACTGGTTGATCACATTTAAAAAAAATACACAGCTGGCTATAATAACACGCAGCACGTTTAAATGTATGTATATATAATGATATGTATGTGTTGCATTCGAGAAAGGCTATTATATATATATTTTTTATTTTTGTCATAAAAAATAAAAGTTAAACAAAAGAAAAATCCGTTTGAGCTTAAAATTTAAATGTTTTAATTTATTTGTTTTTTTTTCCGTGTATATATATAAATATACACGAATAGTATTATACCTACGAATTCCGCGCAATACGCGATGCGTACATAATATATAATAATATAGGTATAATAATAATTAATAATAATACTCTAATAATTATACAATCGATTAATTAATTAATAATAATAATAATAACGAAATAATTTTTAAAGAAAATGAAAAGAATTTCAAAATTTGGACGGATATTATAAATGTTTTTTTTTCTTCGCAAAAGACGTCGACAGTTATTATTACAATTATACACACGCGAACGCGATAACTTATTTCGTCTTCAAATAACGTCCGTATAGGGTTTTTTCCTTTCTATTTTTTTTTTTTTTTTGGAATGCTTTTATTTCCGATCGTTGGCGGAATGTGGTAATTACTTATGAGTAATTAATTATTTTTCTCTACAATAATAACGTTAATATTTATATGTATACATCTGAACAACGTCTTTCGCTATAGCTCGCGAACACCGCGGAGGTAAGTACGCAGGTATATATATATATAGGCGTACGTACGTATAATATTATTATAATAATATGAGACGCGTTACCATATCATGTATATATATTATATACTACGGAATTCATTCGTCTTGCATAGGTACACGTTTAACAGATCTGAATAATAATAATAAGTATTACAGTGTTATACCTCCGCGAGATCTCGCAAACGTCAATTAAACAAAAAAAAAAAAAAAAAAGGAAAAAGTAAAATAAAATACTTACAATTTTAAGTATTTCGAATGGTTTTTTTTTTATTCGTCTTAACGATACGCGTAAATAAATATTAATAACTAAAATTATGTAATTCATTACACCGTTAATAATCGTAATAATAATAATAATAATAATAATTTTTCAATATATTTATATATTATATATAAATATAATACACTGAAAACAAAATACAAATAATAATATTTCCATACATATAAATATATATATACACGCACTGTATATTGTGCAGTACACAGAAACGCAAGAAGGGCAAGAGAGGAGGGTAAATATATACATAGATATTTATTTTATTATTTCATTCGGTACACCTACATCTAAGAACAAAAATGACAATAATAACTATGAATAGAACGTAATCTTTGGTCTTTTTTTTTTTTTTTTTGTTTTGTTGTATAATAATTATTATATGTATATAAATAGGAAAAAAGAAAAAAAAATTATAGGTACTCCGAAAACGAGAAAATGTCGCGAAAACAAAAAGCTATTATATACGCATTATTGTCTCTTAACAAATTGAAAACTTAAAAACAAAAAAAAAAAAAAGATTGTCATTTATAAACAATTATTAAATATTTAAAATATTTTACGTACGCGATTATTATTATAATTTTTTTTTTTAAATTTAATTAGCTTACGTGTTCCCAGAAGAATTTTTTTTATATATATATATATATATATATAAATAATTATTATTTGAAACGAATAGCGAGAATACGCAACAACGATAAACAAAAAATATATATTATATCCTCGTACCTACGCTTTGTAGAAAAATGTCCATGAGCTGCTAAACAAGCTGCACCCTGTAAATTTGTTTGAAACAAAATCTACTCGAATATATAATATAATATATATAATGGCAAGAAAAAAAAAAGACTAAATCGTATAAAAAATAGTTTGCAGAATTCAATCGTTTTTATCGTATTTTTTTTTTTTTTTTTTATTTTTTTTTTTGTTTTGTCTTAATATAATAATAATATATATATAATTTGTTTCTTGTTGATTTGTTGTTTTTTTTAAATTGATTTTCTCGATTTTTTTCTCGACTAAAAAACCGTTTTATCCGCGGTAATCGGACGATAATAGAAATAATATTGACTGAATTTGTATAGGTGTAACGTCCCGCGTTTTAGCGCAGTCCGACCGTCTACGTATATTATAATTGTATAACTTTAACGCAGATATTATTATTATTATTACTATTATTATTATTATTACTATTATTATTATATTATTATTATTATTATATGTACTTAAGTCTTTTTATAAAAATTTATTTACAAAATGTATATATATATATATATAATATTATATTGTTTTAACGTTAATTCCCTTTTCAAAGCATAATAAATTGATATGTATTCAGTGAATGTAATATGAGCGCGCTTACATTTTTTATTTAAAATTTTAAAAATTAAAAATTTTTTTTTTTGTAATTTATAATTACTATTATTATTATTATTATTGCTAACGTCTGAACCACGCGCCTATTACGCGAATAGGCAAAATATTTTTTAGGATTAAACAAAAAAAAAAAAAAATGAAAATTTAAAAAAAAAATACACGAGAAACAATCACAGATTTGATGAGTCTTAAATAAGATCTTACACTACCCACTATATAAACAAGCAATAATATATTATTACATCAGTGAAAAAAAGCTTAGGGAATAAAGTTAGGAATTAGGTATACAGTAAATAAATAAAATATATATATATATATATATATATAATAAATATGTTTTTGTAAAAACGTAAATGTATATATAAACACTACAGGCGCGTATAATGGAGGAAAATCTTTACTGCTCTTTGGTACAACAGTTTACATTCGGAATAGCCCATCTATATAAGCCATTATAAATTTATTATTTATATATATATATATATATATATATATATATTTATTTATTTAATATTAAATGTAAATCGAATGACAAAAAAAAAAAAACGTTTTTTCTGTATTTCCATTTCGGCGGGGTTTTGGTGGTGGTGTATATTATAATTATTACGATAGGCGTATTATTTTGTTTGGTTTTTTCTATGTCGGTGTCGCGCGCGTATTATCTCTAGACTTGGGCAGGTACCGGTGGTCTATCTGGTTGTTGTCAGGTGTTGTTCAACTGCATGTGAGTATACGTGAAATTGACGTTGTCCAATTTCTTTTGGCCAGCATACTCCCTGTCGAGGAAAAGAAAAAACAAACATAACGATTTACGAACAATCAATATAAAACAATAAATAATAATAATAATAATAATAATAATAATAATAATAATAATAATAATAATAATAATAATAATAATAACAGTATTTGGGGACATTTGTTTCACGGATCACGGACCAGGGTTTAGTAAGGTTTCAATCAGCTAGATCTTAGATCATACATATACCGATGATGGGGATGTGTAGCGAGACGTCGGTCGCTGATCTCGTATCCAATAGATCAGCGGTCCGCGAGAAAAATTCGATAATTATTTGCGATTTTATTCAATTATTAACTATTTCAGTGGCGTACATTCAAATTTGTTCTGGGGGGTTTAAAAAAAATAACCAACACTAAAACCATCCCTTTAAACGGCGCATGAAGGAATTTATGAGTAGGAGCCGATAGTGCACACAATACCTGTGCACCGTTGTAGAGTGTAAAAATTAAAACATGTTATAACGCGCAACGGGCCTTATAATAATATCACAATTTTTTTTTTTTTTGGTCCTGGGGGGTTTGAACCCGAAACCCCCCGTATGTACGCCACTGAACTATTTATCCATCGGCCGTTTGTTGTACAATCGCGATCTACAAAAAGTATACAAGTAAAAAAAAAAAATCTTTAAAGATTCAGTTGTATACGGCTAAATGAGCATTTATCGTGAGTATTTCGTTATCGGTGTATTAATGAAACGGAACAATTATTTAACCATTAAACGCGTATTATTATTATTATTATTATTATTATTATTATTATTATTATTATTATTATTTTTATTAAATGTGATTGGTGGAGGGAACGGCCGCGTATTGGTCGTGTTGACACGATACATACTCCGTTCCAAATAAGAAGAGTTGTGCGCAAATAACGACCAGCGAATCGAGTTAAATTTACGATTCGAGTAGTTCGGTAAGTACACGAAATCCACAAAAATATACCCTTAAGGTAACATTCTCAACAATGCCGGTTTGGCTATCGTTACAATACACGAATCCGTGGCTGAACTGCAGCACTGCAGATGTGCGGCTCGTCAGCCGCATCCACCGTGCGCGAACACAACTCATCTTATTTGGAACGGAGTATGGCTACACCCGTTGGACATACATGATCTAAGATACTACAGCTTTTCAACTGTATTAAACCGAAATATATATTTTTTTTACACATGTTTTGGAAATATTAAATCGAATCGAACGGGTTATTTACAGTAATCAATTTTTGTGCCAATATATAAATAATTAACGATATTATAGAACAATTAATTAATAAACCGATTTCGTGATTCGAGCAAAAATTTTTGGTTATAATTCGCCGATTATTTCATATTTACAATATTAACGGATAATACGACAATATTAATATAAAACTGCTGCGCGGTGGATGGGTTAATATATAATATTATTAATATACGCGTGTAAGTTAGTGTATTAATATTATATCTGGTCGGAATGAACAGCGAGGAGGACGAATATATAATATTTACCGTATTATTATAAAAGTGTATTTTATTTTGTTAGTTTTTTTTTTTTCCAGAGCCCGTTCATATCGTTCATATTTTGTATATAGTGCGGTTCGCGTGTGCAGTTATGTACTTATTTTGCCTACACGTGTCGCCCATTGTAAACGTGGAAAAAAAATATATTATGTAAACAGCAGTAATAATAAAATAATAATTAGGAAAAAAATGATTATTATTATTATTTTTTTTTTTTAAAACACCGCGCCCCCCTCACCAGCACTCTGCGCATATATATCGAACGCATAACCGATAATATTATAATATTTATTGTGCCTAACGATTTTTCGTGCCCTCCACCTTCTCACCTTATAATATGTTTTCTTATGTATATGTACACGCGGGTATAGATAGAAATACGTTTATGATTGTCTTCATTTATAGGCCGTCGGCCAATAATTAAACGTCTGCTTTGACTGACTGTAACTCGTTCTGCATGTGAAAAAAAACAATAAAAAAAAAAAAATTTCCTGTCATTTTCTCGGGCCAACTATTACAATAAGATCTTAGAAAATATCCTAAATTTACATTTTCATTATATATACCTATACAGATCGTATTATATGTATAAAAAAAACCGCATATATAAACCGCGTGTGATGACGTCAATGTTTCAATGTACATGTGTAAATATTCACCGGTAATAATTAACGTTATTCGCCGGTAAAAAATTAGCGATTCTCGTCATTTACTGCTGGCTAATTACTTATTAACATAACCTTATGAAAAGCGGAAAATGTCGACAGTAACAATATTTAGTTTAAACGATTTTTGATAATAAGTTATTATAACTATAGTGAAACAATCGTTTAAAAAAAAAAATGTCAGAAAAATGTCTGTGCATCCAAGAAAAGGATTTAAACCAATTTTACAATCAACTTCGTCTTAAAGTTCTTTGGGATCATTTGTCTTAAAACCTTTGGAATCAAAACGTGCCGAGGAAACCGTTTATTTGGTGCTCCTTTAAAATACTGCAATCTGTCAGTGGAAGAGAATTCAATAAATTCAGTAATATTGTTGAACCTTAATACTTAACACGTGGAACGAAGTAAAAAGCCCAGATATATAGTGACAGTCAACTGAGGTCCGTTGAACGAGCCAATATATAGTGATGCGTACAAGAGATATGCGCGTATTAGCTGCATGGATGGATGAAAAAAATTGGCTATCAGTAGATTTAATCGATTGAAAAAATATATACGTATGGACATTAAAAAACAATGGTAATTAATAACGTTAATATCCGGCAAATCTGAACATCCTTGTGAATACTTGGCTGATAATTATTATTATCTACGTACAAGTGGCGAATAACGTCTATTACCGGTAAATTATCTTAACATATTATATATGTGAAAAAAGCGATTTTCTTCTGTCCAAAATTTCCAGAGAAATTTCGCAATTTTATTTCATATTTTATATGTTATAATATGTAGAAGAATAAAAAGTCATATACGTCATGTCCTAAAAGAATATACGCGTATACCTAGTAGATAACACCGGTTCCGTGAAGTATTGCTCAACTCATCCGTGCGACATTCATTTTCATTTTTTATCACGAGCCTGCAGAGACTGTATCTCGCGGAAGGTTGAAATCATTCTTGTTACACATTTTTTTTTTTTTGCACGTATCGTTCAGAGTTTTATTTTTTTGGTTATTTTAATATTTTTACCACCGAATACACTTTACTCTTTGGAACTTTATCACCTTTTATTCGTTATATATTTCTGCTGATCGTCTAACCCGTTCTGGAACGATTGCTTTCAAATTTAAGACCTATTGGCGCATACGCGAATATTCGTTTCTCAGACACACTTCTCGCTTCCGAACTTTCGGTCTAAACTCAAGACCAGGTCACATGTCCACTTTTGAAATTTTACCAGTCGTTTATTTATCGCACCACGACATGGTACGAGAAAAGTATTAAATTTCCGTACAAGAATTATGACGAAAAGTTTCCGGAATTTCACGTATATAATTAATGATTACAGATAGTGATTGATGAAGTAAATTATACACATTATGTTTACAGTAAAGAAAATAAATTATGACAATATGTTGTACAATAATCAGGCACGGATACGTAGGAGTAATAAGCTCCCAGATTAATAAAAATCTAAGCTATTATTGGTAATAATTTTTTTTTTTTGTCTAATTCAATTATTATTGAACAAATCGCGATAAGATATGACTCAATGTGTATTTAAAAAAAATATATACCTACCTATATATAGTAATTTTACGTACTTTTTTCGCGCGCTAGAACTTAATTTAAATTTCTAAGTACACGCGAATTTAAGTTTTTCGACTTTATATTAGAAAAAAATTAATTCGTTTTATTTTATGTACTACTGTTCGACGTTCGACTTTATAAAAACTACAAGGACGTTTTTTTCAAAATCGAATTTAGTTTTTTTTTGTTATAATTCCAAAAGTAATTATGAGAAAATTAGTTATCTACAATAGTTATTTAATTCGTTATCGTCCACGTATGAAAATTGTTTCGAAATAATTCCATTAATATTTTAAACTATAAAATAAATCATAATGAAATTGTCAACGATTTCCTAATTTTCTAGGTTAAAAAAAATATTTAGTTTTATGGGACGGAAATGCTGAAAATTTAATACAAGGTCAATTTCGATCGTTTTAAAACGGTTGTCCATAATTTTTTCGAGTTTTTAAAGTACAGATTTTGAGTGAAATGAACGATATGAAATGACGAATATTTTTCCAGCACCCGCCTTTCCTTTTTTTATTTACACCACTACGTATTACTCAAGTCACATCTACCGTCTTTCTTATTAACTGTCTGTATGCACGTGTTTTGTCTTCCCTTCAGACAGATGTTAAATTATTTCAGATTTAATTTTTTTTGCAAATTTTCATTTACAGATCTTTACCCCTCAAATAAATCTGGTTTGGCATCTGGTAATAATCGGTGAAAATTTTTTTTTTTTTTATACACGGCCGTTTGTGTAAACGGTAGTGTCGATTCTAAAAGGACTCGAACAAAAAAAGAGTATTCAATGCCAACAAATTTTATTACAAAAAAATACTTTAATGAATATCGAAAAAGTAAATAGGTTTTAAGAAAGTATTCAGTACGTGTACGTGCAAATACTCGGCGACATTGTATGAAAGCGTGAAAGCGAACGTAGTTTCGTATAGTCAGTGACGTAACGCGAAAAACTGGGCACCCCGCAAAAATAAAAGAATAATGATCTTTTAAAGTCGTTCTTGGATATATGTATACATGAAACTGGCGTTAGATACTCGTTTAACGGGGAAAAAGGTGCAGTTATTTGAGAAAAATAACTAAATTCGCTTACAATATATTACACGTGCGTCCGCGCAGCCCGGGGACGGTGGTGATTTCATATTTAAATCAGGAATCGGGTGTGCTGAAAGTACATTTTATTGTATTTTTTTGGCGAGATCAGAAAAACTCAACATTTTCAAAAATATCCACTCGTTTCTCGTATAGTTTTACTACGTTTTTTACTCAATTGTCTCCTCCTTTTATGCGTATTGTAATACAGTCGCGTCAAATATTAATTTCTTTTTTTATCGCGGACTATACTCAGACAAAGGATTCGTCGAAGGATTTCACCGTGAATTCTTCGAGTTTTTTTTACGAAGGAATAAAAAAAAAATCAATTAAACGTTTTTCAAAACCGTTGTTATCTATTTGTGTTTTGCGTTGACGTCAATCACACACACACACACACACACACACACTCGCACATACAAACGCGAATAAAAATTAATAAAAAAAAAAACACTGACACCATCGTCGCATTACATGAAAAAAAAAATACGTAAAAGTATATTTTTTACGGTTTTTTTTTTTTGGTTTTGTTGTTGTTGTTTTTTTTTTTGTTGCTACTGACCTGGCGAAAATGTCTTTAAGCTCGTGGTCGGACACGAACTGCCCGAGGTTGGCGACGAACAGCGTGGAACAAGGCGGCTGGGGCTGCTGCTGGTTGGGCGGCGAGGGCAGTGCGGGGGAGGGCAGGAACGGAAGGCCGTGTGGGCCCAGTGTCAACGTCGGCTGAAAACGAGCCAATCCTAATGTGATTTTATTACGCATAGTAACCTTCACCGCAAGCTACGCAAAAACTATGTGTTTTTTGTGTTCTCTTTTTTTTTTTTTTTTGTTGCCGTCGTAGGCGAAGCACAACGCCTTACGTTATATACAAATACAAATACACGCGCACGCGCGTATATTAATAATAATAATAATAATAATAATAATAATAAATAATAATAATAATAATAATAATAATATATGCTACAAAAAAAAAAAAAGAAATTCTATACACTGCGCTGTTGTCCTGCAGGCGTTTTAAAGTTTTTATTTTTCTTAGACACGGCGATACCTACGAATAATGTGCAAAAAAAAAATTTATAAAAATGTTTACATTGTCCGGGCGTTGCAGTGTACCGCAGTGTGGCGCCACATCGAAATGCGGAGTGAAAAATCTAATAGCGAAATATTGTTGTTTCAATGTAAAACATTATTATAAACAACGCGATACTCGCAAACACGGTTAGAGTATTTGTACGTGCGCATATTAGTGAGAAACGGTAATAATTAATAATAATTGTTCTCATATAGCTGTATTTTTTCATATATAGCGGAAAAATAAACGGCGTATACGTTTATTACGCGTTCCTCGCTTTACCGTAGTCGGGAAAAAAATTTCACGTCGGGGTTCGTGTTAAAATATCGTTTTATTCATTTATATATATATATAAAATAATATATACAAAAAAAAAAGTTCGAACAAACGTCTTCAAATAAACACGTTAATAAAATATTGTATTTAAAAATCAAATTAAAATTATATGTAAATTGTTATTGATTTCGCGTTACGCATTATATAGTCCTATTTTTAAAAATATATATATATTTTTTTTTTCGAAAATTCAGCAGGGGTTTTGAAAACTATGTGTGGCTGCTGGGCCGCAAAGTTCGTTATACGAATATATTATTAGATACGCCACACGTTCGTGTTGTGCCGCGGTACACGCGTTTCCAGAACGACGGGAGTATTCTTTTCTCCCGTCTTCTCGGAGCTGCCCGCTATCTGTACAATATTATAATATTAATACAACCGCTGATATAGGGCCGGAAAAGAATAAAAAAAAATAAAAAAAAAAACAACGGTTTTCGTTCAATATTCGAACGAATCGCGGCGAGCTGGCAAGACATTTTCACCAAAGTGCAGTGCGACCGTGTCCGCGAAACATTACCGTAAACGATATCGTACAACTATTTAACGCGCTTAATATAATATATATATATATATATATTATAATAATAATAATAAAACTAAACAAGCGTTTAATATAAGCGATACTATACATATAATATTTTAGAACGTTTTTATTTTGTCAGTTCCAGTCGGTCGTTTTTTAAAAAAAAAAAAATTATCACCAAAGACGAAAACTTTTAGAAATACGAACACTAGTCGAAAACGGGTGCAGTGGACCGCACGTCTCGTTGTCCGTTCAATAATACACGAGCAATTAAAACAAATATTCCGAATAAAAATCGTCCACGAATTTCGCGTCTGTCTCAATCGACGTTTATGACATATCGTCACTCGAAGATGTATAGAAATCGCGGTAATTTTTAGCCAATTTTTTTTGTTCTCCCGACATAATCATTGTTGAAATATAACGTTTTGTACGATTACGAATTTGCGATACAGCTGAACACGGATGCGAGTAAACACGTGAAGATTTCCAGATACGTGCGCGGCACCTCCTCCGTGCCGGCAGCCAACGTATTATGTTAATAAACTGATCGGAAGAGACGAGAAAAAAGTGAATTCTCGTTCTACAAATTCTCTTTCCGAAGAGGGATAAATCGAGAAATTAGCGAGAGCCGAGTATCGTGACCACAGAGTTTAATGATCGCATCGCATTATACGCGGTCCGCGGGTCGTGGAAAATTCATGGCACGAGACGAATAGCGTTTGTTACCGCAGCCTCTACCGGTGGCGGCGGTGCTCAGATTTATCACCGAAACTTACGTGATATCCCAGTAAAGGTGTGCGCGTAAAATAAACCCCGTTCAGAAGACGAGATAATATTATTGTACGCGGTTTTCGCCGCGAGATCCATCACGTTTAGTACGACGCCGGCGATACATATAATATTATGAAACGCGGCGGCCGACGTCCAAGACGGATGACGAGAACGCATGGTCGCTCGGGAAAATTTCACAAACGAATAAGAGCGACGAAGAGACAGATGAAACGAGATCGGATCGAGATTAAAAAAAAAAGAAAATACAGTTCGTGGGAAGAAGACGGCGTGTTACGGGACCAGGACCTGGACACAAGGTCGATAATTTCCGATAGGGTTACACAAACGTGTATATCTACGTAAAAGCGCTAGAGAATGTTTGACGCGATAAAAATATCATTTGCATGTGTACAATCGGCTATAAATTTAAATTTAAATAATCGACGTCGATATTTTATAAAGAATACCCCGACACCAGTTACAGGCGTATAGGATTAGTAACGTCACGAGATGAAAACGATTTTCGAATTTCTAGCGCATTTTACACGAGATTATGTGATGTCAACGGAATGGTAAAAATTTTTGTCGACGTGTCGCCGTGATGCTGTGAAATATATACAAATGGAAACGGTAACCACACGGTGAGAGACCGCTATTGAGTGTCCAAAGAAACGGTCGAAAGGTATTGTCGATATGGCTTTTCAAATGATCAGAATGAGACTGCGTGGAGTCTTAAGAAAAAGAAAACGCTTCGCGTGTAGATCCAAACGATAGAAAAGCGCGTAGGTCGATATACACGAGCTTAGAAAAACACGTGGAAAAAAAGAAATTTCGATTTCCAGAAGCCCAATGGTGGAGACACATATTTTTTTCTCTCTCGAATATTATGAATACAAATATCGACTTTGTTTTGTACTTCCTTAACGCCCGGAATTTTATACGTTGTCTTTATGATGTGAAGTATTAAAAAGACCGTATCCAGTAGTTGACAAATGCGATTTCGCGACGACTCTCTGCGTTTTGGAATGGAATATTCAGACCGAGTACACATTACATTAAAAAGAACCGAACAAAACACACTTTTTCCTTATTGTTTTTCTAAAGCGAAGCTATACTTGAGCGTACGACAGTGGCGTAACAATTTATGTATTTATAACTGATTGATTTAAGGGCGTGGTAGCATCCGGGGCTTAAACCTTTTACGTTATACAAAAAAAATCCCAAAGTGTACAATAACCCGCACGTTTATATTGAATTATCCGAGAGTTTTCTGGGTCACGTATATAGTGATTTTTATTTTTTTCTTTACCATTCAAATATAATAAACGCGAACGGCGAGATTTTCGGTTCGCGTTCGTTTCGATTATTATTTATCGGTAAACGAGTGAGTAACGCGGGACGACGAACGATTTATATAAGATTATTATTTTTAATACTATTCATATCGTTTTGTGCGTATCGTAAGATTATACCGATTGATTAAAAAACCGTTTGATACCATAGAAAAAAAAAAAAATCTCAAAATTATACTTATTATAGTTACTAATAATTGTACGAACAATCAAATAGCGAAATATTTTCGCTATTTTTATAAAAAAATTATTTATATTTTAAAGGAAGAAATAACGCATTTTTTTTTTTTTTTTACTAATCTTTGAATGTCCGTCAAAGGTGAACGCTTTTTTTATTCTAGGTTTTCCGAATAGAAATTTTGAAGTTACGCCACTGTTTTTTAAATACACTAAATAATGTACTAGACTCGGTCGTGCCCATATATATATATATATATTTATACAAAATACCTGAATAAATTTGCGTGCGTAAGCGTATGATGTAAATTCGGTAAGTATATATGATGTGAAAAGAAAAATGCACACACAAAATTTATAAACGTATACTTGTACTTTGTTTTTTTTTTTTTTTGTAAAAATTAATTTTAAATGTCACACACTACCTGTTGCGGATGAGGATGGAGCGCCGGATGGACGAGCGCGGCGTGTTGTAGAGCCGTGGCCGTGGCGGCGGTGGGCATGTCGGCGTACGCCAACGGGTGGTGCCATAACTCTGCCGGGGCGCCGGTGAAGAACGGAGCTCCTAGATCTGAACGGAGCGCCAAAACAAAAAAACGGAAATTAATTTTTCGTGTGACTGCCGGGAACGGCGATTGGTTCGGGAGAAGGGGTGAGGGCAAATGTACACGAGACTGGAGAGGGGCTGTAGGGCGATGGCGAATTATTAGAAACGAACTGAAACTGTCCCCGGCGGGCCGGGAGCGCGTTGAAATCATTACTTCTTTGAGAAAATCGCAAAAAAAGGTCTGAGTCATCGTCTGAGACTGAAATCAAAATGCACGGCCGTCGGAAGGTCGAAAGACCTTATAAATATAAACGTTTAATAAACAACGGTTTGCAGTAATAGTATAAGGTGGTGTATTTTCAATACGAGTGGTTAATTTAATCACGTATACGTTTTTAACGCGAAGTAGATTTTGTTTAGTACCAGTCGTCCGCGGTAAACGTTCCTGAAAAATAAGAACCCGGCAAAGCGGATACAGCGCGTTTTTAGAAACGTCGTGCAGAGTTTTCGAATATTTCCACCGGTCTTATAAACCGATGAGATTCAGGTTTGAGACTCACAAATGTGCCGTTGTATATATAGGGACAGTCCAGTTCGAGTGTGATTTTTTTTTTTTTACACCGAAAGGGGATTTTTATAATATTGTATAATTAAAATAATGATGTCAAACGGCATAATGTATATACTCTATTCCAAATGAGAATAGACACGCCGCTTTCGACAGAACGGCGACGGTGCAGGCGCTGTATCGCGGTAGGACGGTGGTGGTGGGGGAGTGGAGACTATGCGTGCGTGTGAGAGCGACCGCGTTTCGTCCGCAGCCACGCGTCGGTGTATTCTCATTTGGAACGGAGTATAGCGTCGTCCGAAGGGAATACACATAGACGGAGCGAATGGTACTTACGTCCGGTGAGCGGGTGCATCAGGCCTTGGTGCGTGTTGGGCGTGACGTTTGCGTTGGCGGGCTGTTTTGGCTTGCTAACCTTCGTGTTGCTTTTAGCGAATTCTAGCCGTATGGTTTGCGGCATGTCGGGATCGAACCGGACGCCCTGCTGCCGAAACCAAACACACAACAAATACAGTGCTACCATCCCGTGTTCGGAAATCGGCGCGGACACTGTGTCCGCGCAGTGTTTACACTAATATAATAATAATAATAATAATCGGTCCGCCGCGGACGTTAGGCCCAATCGTGACTGACTCTTGTCCAAACAATATTATCTGTCAGAATGTTTAAAGCGCATATTTTTATTTAACGTTACGTTAACAGGCAGTAGGTAACCATAATTCTCCCCTTGGGATCTTGTATTTTTTACATTTTTTTTACATTTTTATTATTATAATTGCGATTGTTTTTAATCACGATTTAATTGATTAATCGCGTGGTTTGAATTTAATTTAGAAGTACATTTACCTATAATTAAATAATGTACAAGTCTTCTATCGGTAACCGAAAAAAATCTGTTGAATGAAAAATTTACGATAAACGCACGCGATGGACCCAAATACTTGTTCAATATTTATCGGACCTTATGAGAAGTTTAGACTAAAGTTTTTGGACGAAAACTTATAGGTTTGGACTCGTGATATTGGGCCTAACATCCTGAGACCTGATACGCGAGTACTACTGCGTAAATATATATATATATATATATACGATTTTCCAGATTTATTTTATACACGTGTGTTTACAGAGCGATTTTCTTATCACGAGCCAGCTTCGTGCATCATACATCGGGAAATATTAATAATTGGTTTCCCATCCTATACACGTTGTAATTGTGTCGAATTTAAGCGCACGATATTTCGGTGTGACAGCAGGCAGATATTGAAAATTGACTCTCACGGAAACCGCTCGTCATCAGAAAACGTTTAGCACGTTAGTTAAAATTTGTCTCATCTTATCAACCTAGTTATTACAAATACATCTAATAACTGTAGCGTAAAACGAAAATTCATTATTGTAATGGATAGCTTCGCATACTATACCGTTTCCAACGAAATGTATCCCAAAACCGAAATTTCTATAAAATAATGCATTATACGGAATATTGAAAAAAAAAAAAAAAAAATTTTAAACCATTATAATTTTGTCGATTTTAGTTCCATGAAGATGTGGCGTGAAAAAAAAATATACCGTTTGAAAATCAAGAGTTGACATTGGATTAACGAGCGGGGAAAACGAAAATATTGAAAACGACAGGGCTTAAAAAACGAATTAAAAACGTTCAGTTTTCATTACCGTTACGGTTTTATTCAGAGCCCGAAAACTGATCTCAATGATATTACGCGTTTTGATAATGCATCGAACACACCCATGCGAGCACCGAATCTCAATATTATTATTATTATTTTTTTATTTTGGATTTCAATAACGGTTTATTTCGATAGAATTTTTCAATGCCTAAAATGTTTACGGTTTTTACCGATGGTACCGATAAAATCTGTTCCGGACGCCGGAGAATGCGAAATAATTCTTTAGTGCCATTTAATAAATACGGGGAAATAAAATATTGGTACCTAAAAAAAAAAATCTTGGCTGACTCGCGATAAAACGGACCTGTATACAAGCGTTGACACATTATATATTATATTTATTATTATTGTATATGTTTTTATTATGTAAATGACTATATAACATTAAAAATAAATAAATAGGGAGTCGTAATATCGCAGAATTACTCGATATTATTATCGCATGAGAAACTACATCTGTACGGTGTCATTTAACGTATAAGTGTGTGTATATAGACGTATAAAACGCTATACTTGCCGACGATAATATTATCGACTTTATACGGCGGGCTATATTCGTTCGTGTATAATACGTAAAAGGTCGACTACGTTTTTTGCGCATAAATATTATATAAAACAGTAATAATAATAATAATAATAACTAGGGCAGATATTGTTTTTTTATTATTGATTTGTCGAGGAAAATAAAAACGCTCATTTTACGATTTCACTACGTTAAAAACACGCGTACCTACGCGCAATATTTGTTCGTTTCGCGTATTTCGGTATATTTTCAGTGTTGTAGGCACCGAATTGAAAAAAAGTAATTACATAGATATGGAACAGGAGGAAAATTTTTGCCCCCTAATAAATGATACGATAATGAAAGGGAATAATTACGAAATCGGCTCGTACACCAATTAATAAGAGGATATGCCAAAGGAGAGTGTGCCGAAACAAAACTATTTGTAAATATCGCTTATTTTCGCTGTCATTTCGATCGTTATTGATTTACAATATTATTGAAAACAAAACGTATGAATTATAGAAATATTAATTTTTTTTTTGTTTATACATATATAAAACTGTACGTCCACTACTGTCTGAAAAAAACAAATCGTTTTTTTTTAAAAATATATTACGCGAAAACGAAAACACCGAGAACGCGTGCAGACGTGTGGTGAACCTATAACACGAACTGTAGCCGCGTATGTTGTACACGGTGTATAAACTGCAAGTGATTTTATACGTCTACGGTATACGTTATATTGTAAAATGTGTTCATTACGTTTCCGGGTCATAAACTCTCTTGCTTAACGTACGCTGCGAAATGTCATCACGAAGTCATCATAATAACGCGTAGCGGAGGAAGGAATTAGCGTGACTTCGGTAATATATATTATAATATTGTGAAATATACGACGGTGTGTGTGCCTCTTAGCGTATACAATAATAATAATAATAATAATATTATTATTATATTCTACTCATACGTGTTTACTAGAGTATAATATATATTATTATACGAGGCGCGACTACTGTACGAAAGAAAAAAAAAAAATGTTTTTTAACCCAATAAATATGCCAGTGATAAGCGTAATAATAATAATATGACGGAGAAAGGGTAGGGAAATTTTATAATATTATTTTGTACACATACAAACACGCACGAAAAACAAAAAAAAAGAAAACACGAAGTAAAGTTTTCCGCGTACCTATATAAATAGCCTATAGCGAAATAAAATATGTTTAGCGACTCGTGTCACGTCCGCGAGGCGGCGAAATTTCGATCACAGTCG
The DNA here is from genome assembly GCA_032441835.1 of Slavum lentiscoides. Lineage (NCBI taxonomy): Eukaryota > Metazoa > Arthropoda > Insecta > Hemiptera > Aphididae > Slavum > Slavum lentiscoides. Next base: position 1,182,734 of record CM063716.1, read on the forward strand.
CGAAGAGTTTAATCACGGCGGAAATAATAATAATAATTATTATTATTATTCTAATAATATGTACACGTCGTAATATACTTTACATAACATTATATAAAACGTACCTGAAGATCTTGTTTGGCGGCCTCGGCACCAGCGCGTGTCTGGAACGTGACGAAACCGACGGGCTGCAAATGCAAAATGCAAAAATACGAAAAAAAATTAATTTTTCTCGACGCGCGTAAAATATATGTTATATTTTATATTTTTTTTTTTAAACGATTTTCACACAATAAATAATTTAACACGTTTTTTTTTTATATATATATACACGTATGCTTACCGAAGCCGTTTTGCCATTTTTGCTAGTCACTTTTAACAGAGATCCTTCGTAACCCTATAAATGGGGAAAAAAGAAACACATAAAATTAGTTTTTTTTTTTTTTGATTTTTTAATTTTACACGCGCAATAATTCATTCAAACGGTAAATAAACCGCGTCGTTCTACGATGCTTGTAATTGTCTGCAGTGGTGTACTTTCGATTTGTCTCTGGCCGGCGGTTTTGAATATATTACACACAGAAACTATACACGGTCCCCGGCGACAAACGATTTTACACGATAATTTCCAGTAATAAATAAAATAAAACGAATAGATCGCCGAATTATTGTCATTTATAAAAAAAAAAAAACAGAAAATTATAATAAAAATTCCAATCGTTCATTTCGTTTGGAGAGTTCGGTGAGAACTCCTTCGGGTACTGTTTCGCGTTCTTTCGGCCAATAATTTTTTTTTTCTTTTTTTATTTATTAATTAATTACAATTTACTGAGCCTCACTGAGTGCGGAAGAACGCGTGTGGAGGCCACCAATTAAACCGTCACGTCTGACGTAGAATTTCCCAAGTAATTCTTTCCGATTTTCTGCACAATTTCACTACGTATTCTTTTGCGAGAATGATAAATCTCGGATTTAGTCCGGAAAAAAAAAGAACCCCGTAAATCCGCCACTGCTTATATTATATTATGTAATAACCAAAGAACCGAAAGAAATAAAATAAGTAATTATCTTTTTTCTTATTAAATCGCGGTAAAAGCAAATTAATTAAATACTCCGGTATTGCAAATAATTACGAAAATCCCCGGTTATTGCCTTACTCCTTTGCTAAGCACAGTGATTCGATGAAAGTTCCGATCACGAGAGAAATTCGTATTTATATTAAAAATGCGAAATATTCGTAAAAAAAAAATAATCGATTTTCAAAAATCGCGCGTGTTACAAATATACGCGCGTTTTTCAATAATACAATAGCGACGACACCACATTTGACATAGTTAAATGTCAACCGGCAAATTCGCGCGTGACGAGCCCTTTAATTTTTATTTTTACTAAAATCATACGCACGCGTATTGTAATGAAATTTGAGCAGAAACGTACAAGTAGTTTTAAAAAAACAATCTGAAAATCATCATATCATGATATTTTCGCGTCTTTATATGGACTTTTATCGTAATTTCTTTTGTAAAAAAAAAAAAAATTGTTTTTTGTAATAAATATACGTAATACTATTAGGGCAGGAGCGTATTTAGAAATTTTTTTTTTTGGGATAAAGTGGGCTGAGGCATTGCGTAAATATCATTGTTGAATTGTTTCTAAATTCTAATCCAAGACTAAATCTTAAAAATAGGACAAATTACTAAATTCTCAACATTTTAAAAACTGCAACTATACATATTAGGAATTTATTAAAAATATTACACCGTATAGCCGTAGGGCAGAGGGGTACATAAAAAAGTTCCTGAAATGTCGGGGAAGCTGGAGCCTTATCAGTCACCCCCCAAAAAAAAATACGTCTCTGACTTAGAGAATAATAAAAAAAAAATTATCGATCGGTAGATTTTTACAAAATAACTCTTAACACTTCGTTAACGTTCGACAGTTACAGCTGGTATACGTTATAATATTCTTAAAATAAAATAATACTCTCTCGAGTGTAGGCGATATGTATTCGAGTGCAACGACCTGCTTATTTATACGCCGAAATAATTGACAAAAAAAAAAACTGTACACGTCACATAATATAAATGTGTATAAGTATTTTTTTGAAATTCGTCGAGATCGCGAGGAGCGAGAAAAAAAAACGCGTTTTGAAATGCATTATACGAAATCGTATTTTATTTTTTGTTTTTACTGCCGATTTAGAAATCCGTTTCGACGCGATTTCCATTTTTCGTATTATTATTATTATTTATTACGATTGTATATTGTTTAAAAAACGCGGAAAAAATAAAAATAACAAAAAAAAAAAACGCGCGCGTTTAATATAAATTATAATTTCGCGTCACAGCCGTCGTCCCGTGTTATCGTGTACAGTCGTAACAACAATAGGACGTGAAAGTTTAAGTAGGTAGTAAAAAAAAAATATATATATTAAAAAAAAAAATTTAATTACTTTTGAAAGTATCGTTAAAATAACGCACGCGTATCGGAAAACGAAACGGTGTCGTCGTCTTTAGAGCGTACGCGAAAGGCGTTATAAGAACGAGTACCTATACACTAATATTTTGAATTTACACGAATTAAATTTTAATATAAAATATATAAATTTTCTTCCTATATATAAGAGAAAAATCATATATTTTACGTAAAATATATATTTTTTAGAAAGAAACGCGTCGTTATAATTCGTCTAACGGGGAATCGAACATAAAACGAATCGAAATAATATCGTCTCTCGAATATGTTTTGCAATTTTAGCGTATATTATTATTTAGCAACGTTCGCGTGCCAAAACGAAAAATATTAGTAAATAGAGTATAATAGTAATTGTATAACGACAGACCAGCAGCGGAATATTTATCGTGTCCGCACCGGCACATAAATGTATCGAAATCCGTTAAAATGTTTACAAAACAGTTTGACGCGTACGACAAAAAGCAAAAAAAAAAATTGAACTCGGTCGCCAAAAATTTCCTGTAAAACGTATACATTCGATGATTCGCATAATATATTAAATACGAAGCGAATGAATAGAACGTATCGCGCGACACATGTGTATTATGAATATTATTATTGTTGTCGTATACACTCGAAAATCGATAATTATTATTTGAAACCCGTTGTCGATACGTATATTTAGCATAAATACTCGTATATACTCTTGTCCGACAGGAAAATATTCTCACATATCTCGTAGAACTGCTTTTCAACGTTCAAATTTCGTATACTGAAATGAACGTGCCGCGACTAATTTCAATTCCTAGTGTTTTTAAAAAATGTTTTTTTTTTACTATTATTTTTGAGTCCAATACGATAAAAGTCTTTTAAACGGGGAAAAAATGAATGATGGAAATTCGATTCGCGATTTAAATTAAAATTTTTATTTTTTAATAACCGGAACAGGAAATCGCACACGCGGTATTTAAAAACTCTGTTATACACTCTCAATCGTCCGTTCCCAAAACTTAAACGGCTAAGTTAGAAAATAACTACAAAACAAGAGAAATAAAAATACCAACCGAATTTGGTAAAGCCATATAAACGGATACGGAAATTACGTTCGCGTGCATTAGAATCGTACGGGGAACATTTTTTATTTGCGACGTTAGATTAGCGTAAAAAAAAAACATAATTAACCATATCTTTAGAAAAGTGCGTTCTGTGATCAAAACAAATGCGAAAAACCGTGTATTTGCTGGACTAATAATAATCGGCCAACACACTCAAAACGCGCTTACTTATTCCGAAATTACTTTAAACTATACAAGACGTGTAAAAATATACTCGTTTACAGATCATACATAATTTGTATGACAAAACGACCAGTTTGCGATTTTCCGCGTTGGAAAAATAAAACGTATATTATTTTACTATTATATAATATTATCCGCTGATTAATCTCTCGAGAGCTCGGAGAAATGTGATTTTCGCGCGCGTGCAGGCCGTCAAACAAGTATATATATATTAAATACGAGTTGCGAACATTAAATAAATAAAAAAAAAACAATAGCTGAAAACTATTGATGCTTATTTGCCTCGAGGGAATTGAAAACGGTGTATTTTTTTTTTCGTACCATTTGTAGACCACTTTAAATGAGCTTTAAGTGTTTTTGATTTTTCGATATTTTCCCGTTTAAACTATATATATATACGGTGAAAAACGTTTAAAATTTCGAACGTTTAGTACGAGAAGAAGAAAAAAAGTGGTAAACGTTTAACCGAAAAAATATACTAGGGACGATTGTTCAGAGAGAAAAAAAGCCGATGAGTTTAATTGTTTTTCGTTTGGCGCGAAATTATACTGACAACACGTACACTGCACACACGTTCCGAAAATTGCCAGTCCAAATACTCCTATTAGGAAAAGTGCGTATGAAATCGCAATTAAATAAAAAATACATAAAAATTTCATTATTACTATTTTTGTTGCCGTTTCGAAACACCATTTTTAACGGTAATCGTTCCGCGTACTCGAGCGTCGTTCCTCGTGCCGATGACGCGTATTCGCAGCGTTTTATTTTTACGATGAAACCAGGTCGTAAGGCGAATGGGAGAAAAGTTTTTTCTTCGCTTACACTGCAATAGTACTCGTATTAGTGTGACCGTAAAAAAATATTATCTCGCCGTTGATAATTGTAAATATCCGCACGACGTCACGCGTAAATAAACGTTATTATAATCGCCTGTAAATGCGTGCGATATAACCATATTTACTGAAATCTGGGGCGAATCTAGGATTTTTTTATGGTAGGTGTTTATTTTGCTAGCAACGGTCCTAAATTCCTAAACAGTGGCGTTTATACACGATGTTCAAGAGGGGGGGAGGGGCGAAAATGGAGCCAGCCCACTCTGCCAATGAAATATCCACATCGACGAGTACCAAGAAGAAAGATCTATTAATGAAATGAAGTTGTAGAAAAATAAAGACCAACGTGCATGGAACGTAAACGAAATAACAATAAAACGAGAAAAGAAAGTACTCACCAGATAGCGCTACGACACGACATAGAGGGCGTGGCAGAAAAGCGCATAGAAGTATCGTTCACGCATATCGCAGTCAGACGCGAACTATACGTCGTTCACCGTGACTACACTGAGCGGTCCGATGGTTTCGCAACGCTATTTATAAGCGCCTTTCTGCCACGCCCTCTATGTTGTGTCGTAGCGCTATCTGGTGACTACTTTCTCTTCCCGTTTTATAACGGTCGGCTGACGCGTCATTTCGGTACATGCGCGGGTAGTTTGACGCTGACCGAGCGACCGATTGTACGCGCGTACGCAATCTTTATTATTTACTTATTTTTATTATAATACTATTTCGCGTATTTCAACGATATGAAATGAACGTATAGATTCATCTTTCCTCGCTGTACACTCGTTTACACGTTTACACTTTACATGACCGACCGAGATTGTCGTCAACTAAGCACTATACGCTCGATCACGACCGATGATCAGCGCGTACCGTACGCGCTAATCGTTGGTCGAGCACTAATTCAGCTTTATACATGATGTTCAAAGTAGGGAAACAGCAAGAATATCAATGGTTTAACATGAATAATATCGTTGTCAATGGAAAAAGTGTGTAGATATCTACAATCTTATGTTCGGGCGACTCGCAAATTTTCGACCCCGAATAGAGTTAAATACGTGTGGGCTGCGTGAACTTTGCCCACTCGCTGACAATGTGATTCGCAAAATTTCGATACTATTCCTCGAAATCGATTGAAGTAGGTGGTACTTTTTTTTTTACTCGGTTAAAACTTTATTTAACCTCATTGGTGGCAATTTACCGCGCGTTAGTCGTTTAACAAAATAGAAAAAAAGCAAATCCCGTTTCTTGATCCGCTATACCAACACGAATGACAAACGTTTCGGAAACGGTTTACCGCTTCCGCGCTGTCGCGTATTACGGACACGCGCCATAATAATTATTGTTTTCCAAATAATTGCCGCGGAGGGGTAATGAAGTAATTTTGTTTTAATTGACGAACGGTTCATACACTCGGGAGCAATCGATCCGTATCGTAGAATCGCTAACGGTCTTGTGACAATATACGAAAATTGTATTCTAAACAAATTATTATCATCGCTTTAGGGACGAGAAGCGTTATACAGGAAGTAAAATTCACAAAATATGCATAAAAACGTGTACAAAAAAAAAAAATATATGTACAAAAATATATGAATTTAAAAAATCGAAAATATGCATTCAATTCAATAAAATATTTAAAAAAGCACTAAATATGAAGAAAAAAATGGAATTTTTTGTAATTATGAATAATTTGAAAAATATTTACATTCCGATAAATAATTAATAATTATTACATAAAAAAAACATACGAGCGTCTGAATATGTCCAACAGCTTATTTGGGGAAACAGAATAAAAAAAAAATATTTAAAAAATTACTCGTTTTACGTTTGAACGTTATATCATTGAAAATACAGGTTTTGCTTCTGAGTATTACGGGATAAGTTTTATTGAAAATAAATATAATTTTACAAAAAAAAACCGTTAATACGCAACCCTACATAAAAAAAAATATAAAATTATAAAAATATGCAAAAAAAAACCCCCCACAAGTACAAATTCGGTAGGTTATGGAAAGAATTTTTTAGCTCCACAACAGCTATGGAATAGAAGACAAAAATTTCTATGTTACTTCTCGTCTCTGTACGCTTGTCAGTGGTGTATTTACAGGAGAGGGGGGTTCGGGTTAAAACCTTCCCCCAGGACCAAAGAAGAAAACGGTTAAAATTTTTATAGTTGTAACAATGATGTGTTTCTTTTTATGGATTTATCCAAAAATTCTACCAATCCGATCTTTACGTGGAGCCTTATTTTCCGGTAGTAAATTGCATCTAGTCGGTACTTTAAAGATTTCATTTTTCGATTTTCTCAATAGGTTTTTAAGCGTCAGAAAAAACTACCGAAAAATTACATAAAACCGGTAAAAACGCGATTTCGTCAAAATCGATTATCGTTTTTTCTTCGTAATTGTTTAAAACTAATGGTCATAGAAAACCTGAAATTTTCTTCACCAAATATGTAACTCTAAACTCTGTATTGACGAGACAAATTTTTTGTAAAATCTTGAAAATCGTTAAGTCACAATTTCTTCTTATAACCTATTCAAATTGTTCGACAAATATATATATATATTATTTGATTTATTTCAATAATATATTTGAATTCGAAATATTATATGGGGACGAAATTTCAACGTTTTATATAAACCCCCCCGAGAGAAATTGAAAGTACGCCACTGACGCTATTACGTATATAACGGCTGTGCAGGTTTTGACGAGTTATTCGATATAAAATAATAAAAAAACACTACAATATAATGTTTACCTCATATGCTCGAAACAGCAAGTACAGCTCGCGCGGCTTGGCGTCCATCGGCAGACCGCTGACGAATAACGTTCTCACCTGCAAAAAAAAAAAAAGAAAAATTATAAATAAAATAAAATCAGATCGGATACGCAGCGGCGTACCGGACGGGACGATATTTTCGTTTTCCACAATACAAGCATATAGATAACATATAATATAATAATGGATAGGCCATATTCGTTATCAGGCGTTCCCGAATCTTCCGTCTCGCTCAGAAAATATTTTCGATAACCGACGGAATGCACTATTTTTAATTATTATTTCATGGAACAGATTATTATTTCATGGAACAGAAAATAATTTCTTGCCGAGTAGGATGGACGGTGTGATTTTAACATTTCTGTCACCGTTCTTTATTCAGGAACACTATACCCGCTACACGTATTGTACATTAAACACGGTCTATCCATTACTAAGTATTTATTATCTACGAATACAAGACAAACGTATTGTTAGCAATTTTATAACGCGGTTAAAATATTATTATTGTGACAATATTTTCTAGGCCGGTTTGTAAATTATTATTATTTTTCTGTAAACGCGGTCGAGTAGCCGCCGCCCCGCCCTTGCGTGACACACCGCACCAGCGACGCAGGACGCGGCGGCGTGCGTGACAATCGTCATTTCCCCCCTACGGCGTTTTTCCAATTAAGTTAAATACGATTTTACATTTCCAGCCGTGTACACCGCGACCGCTGTTTTATTTATTTTTTCCAGCGTAGGTACAAAAAAAAAAAAAAAAAATGTCAATTTACTTAACGAGGCGGTCGCGTTTGCCAAAAAAAAAAATACTTCATCGCGATATTGCAACAGTATATACGGCAGTACACGCGATGGATTTTCGCCGTTTTCGCTTGTACATATATATATATATACGAACAAAAGAATACGAAATGCCGCCGTTGCCGGTGGTGCCTTTTGTTTCATATTTTTTTTTTCCTGATGTAAAGGTCATCGTCGTAGCGTCACGCAGCGTTGAAGCACGCGCGAGCGGGGCAAAGAGATTCGTGACTTTTCGATCCGCCGACGGTAAAGGTCTCGCTACTCGACACCGGCACGGGGGGAAAAATAATAAAACACGCTCGGCCCCTTCGCACGTACACCACGCCGCCGGGGTACGTATCATAAAATATATCGCTGAAGTGAAGAGTACTTCTCCGGGGCGGATTTTTCTTTTTCGAGAGCGCCGGGAAGGGCAAAGAAAAAAAAATACCGGGCCCCGGAGAGGTTTAAACACCAGAATAGACACGTGGAATAATTTTCGACGTGCAGCCGACGAGGAGGAACCGGAAAAGACGAATAAAAGTTGTGTAAAAAAAAAAATATATATATATAACACTTTTCGCGGGTCAAAACCATTACGGACTAATAGACATACAGGACTGGTATCGATATGGTCGTAGGAGGGTGGTAGAGGCATGATGTTTTTAAATGTTTCCAATGGTACGAGAGAGTTTTTAACACTAACAACTAGGCGGTGTCAATTCGTACTTCGGTTCGACATACTTATTAGTTATTTGAATGGTTTATTACAGAAACCCCCGTAAATCCGAATTCCAATTTTTTGAGCATTATTTATTTTTTTCGTATCGACTATAGTGACTAAATAAACGTTGAAAAAAATTTTGCTCATAGGTAGCGCTGATTACACGCCTCGTACCACCGGAAACATTTGCGGTAAATTGGTAAAAAGTATTCGATACCGGTCCTGTATATATTAGCCCGTGGTCACAATCAAACCAGCTGACTGTGATCGATTCCGACGAACGCTTACCGCGCGACAAAATTCTTTTACTATACGAGTTTTTTTTTTAATATAAACCACGCGTGTTATATAGCAGTGGTTCCCAACGTTTTTTATCCTATGCCTCTTCGTAGATTTTCAAAAAACTCACGCCTCCCTCCGTATAAATAGCGGGAAAAACTTCTCTCCCCCGTTTATAATTTAATAAAAATTTTACTCCATTATGCGCCTCCTAGATTGAGAATCGCACTGGTTTTAAAATGTTAAAAATAAATGATAATTTTCCCACTGTATTCCCCCCTTGCGTAATACCTAAATTCTTCAAGAGAAGGATTTCCTCCTTCCCGGTTGAAAACCACTGTTATATAGAGACAAAATTTTCAATAGACTGATAAAATCGAAACCGTCTAAAGTGCGTTTCTTCTCATATTCGCTTAATTCACGTCTGATTTACGATTAATATAAATTATAAATATTCAAAAAGTACGCATTATTAATAGTTATATTCATTTGTTTATCCGCGTCGGTATAATTTACTTCATAAATCGCCAAAAACTCTGCTCGAGTTCGCCGCTTACGTAATAGAAAAAAAAAACAATTTTTTCGAATTCAATTACAACTTTCGTTCATTTGAAACGCATTTTTTTTTTTGAAGAAAACTATATTCGAGTGGTATTTTAAACACAACTTATTAAAAAAGCGTGTTTTACAAACAGGCGCGTACAGAGTGTATAACGACGAGTATACCGTTCGTTTGTGTATAGGTCGGAGAAAAGTCTCGTTTCCTTTGCGCGCCCCCTCAAGGCGATATGTGTTATCTAGTACAGTGAAAAACGTGCGAGAACACTGTGTATTTACGTATAAAGAGAATGTTATTAAAAAAAAACAGTGTATTCATTCGCTCTATTCTACGACGACGACGGGCTTTACAGCAGTATATAATAATATTGTGCAAACTCCTCGTGACGACGACCATGACGACAAGTGGACGACGCAAACACACGGACGGGATATTCACGAGCGAAAAACCAAACACTCAACGCGAAGAATGAGCCGCTTGTAATATTAAAATAAATATAAGCCGAGTTCTCATTAAAAATCGTTTTTCCAACGCGTTTTATCCTGAAATGTTTGTGCACCGCACATATAATAATAATAACTATTTTTAATTCAGGGCTCCGGTTTTATAGCGCTAAAATAGGGCCGAAAAAAAAAGTCATAAAATACGTACGAAAATCAGTAAAAAAAAATAGCAAATATTTGTTTTATTTATGAATTATAGTAAAGGTACGTACGCACGTTTAATACCACGGAACAGATTGTATTATGAAATATATCTATAATACGCAATAGCGAACAACGAATAACGCAAAATAATTTAAATTTAACGCGCGTATTGGCTAAAAATCCGAAACGCTTAAAACACGCAAAAATGCGCGATATTGAATTTTATTCTCGGACTACTCGCTTCATGATACACATTTGTAGCTCAATCCGTTATTTTTATCTGTACTAACAATAATATTATTTACATATGTGATACGCTATATAGAATCGCCGAGCCTTATTGCTCATGAATATATAAGAGTAATATTCTAAACGATTTCGTCGAGTAGCAAAAATTAAGATTCTAAATACCTATAAATCAATTTTTGAATTGAAAAAAAAAAGAATTCGATTTTTTTCCCCTAGGACTGCAGGAGACTTCATGCAATTCCGCTGTCGGACACTGGACGCGAGTGTCTGCGCAGTAGAATTCCGGTGCGTTCGAGAAATTAATTAATACTGTTATGGAACATTTAACAACGTGCGTGTCGTCCGACGGAGTCTTTGGTCGGTTGACGTTTTCTAAAACACGTGATATTATATAATACGATACACGATATCGTAGCCGAGTGCACGCGTACAATGACGTCGTAGAGTTATCCATCAAATCGGATACGGAAGCGTGTAACGAGGGGTCGGGTTCCGTCGAGTACACATGTATCACGACGGAAAGGACTTGAATAACAGAAAAAAAAAAAACCTCCCCGTCTTCACCCCAATATATTTTGTTTATACCGCGACTCGTCTACGAAGCACACGCAACACCGTCCGAGTTACAGTAGCTGTAGTCGGATTAGACGTTACGTACCGTCGTAATGGATAGTTTATATAGTGTAGGAAAAAAAAAAAGAGCACCTACACAGTCATTAGTCACGTTCTTTGACGCACAGACACACAAAATAACCGGCGGGCTTTAGCGGCAGGCCGGGTGGGACCAGTCGTCGTCGGTGGCGTTGTCATCGTCGTCGTACCAGCAAGCGCCGACCACCGTCATCGTCGAACGTGTTCGCAGGCGATTTGTCACGGACAGGAAAAGGAGGACGAGACGCTATTGTGAAAACGGCGGTGCGAGTAAACAATGGTGAAGGATAATATTCTATTTAGTCGTCGACTACGCACCACGCAAATAGACACATTCGGAAACTACTGAACCGATTCGACGAGATTCGCTCACCGTCTACTGTCTGCAAAGTCTTATGGAAGTTATCTCGTATTGTCAGACGGTATTGTGACGTCGAACGTTCCGACCAATAAATCGAATCGTTTTTCGTACCAGCGGTTTTTATGGTTTGTCGAACGAACAAAAATCGCGATATATTCCGTAATAAGAGGTTTGAATCGTAAAAAACTCGCCGCACGCCAGAGATGTCCATCGCAGTTACACAACGGACGGTTTGAATGATTCTGAGAAAATCCCAAGAGCATTTGGGCCAGAGACCGCTTCGAGAACCTATTCCAGAATAAAACACGCCTTCACGTCCCTGTACGATCCCGTCGGTTCTCTCAAGTATTATAATGTCTGTTTCACGACGAGAAAAAAATCTTAGGAACGAACGTTTTAAAATTGATTAGAATTGATTTCGGATTGTTTTTCACGTCGGACAAGCTTTATAAGCCTTACAGGCTTACCGAGAACCGGAATTATCGGAAATTAATTATTTATCGATAATTTCTAATAATAATAATTATAGTGTATAAAATTGTAATATTATTTGAATATTGGCTGATGATGTATTACGAGAGAATTGCACAGGTGCGCGCGCGCGTACGGGTAAGAGCGGCGGTTGCGTGTGGAATATTGGAGACGAGGAGACGTTTCCGCGGAGAACCCGCGGGTGAGTCGGTCGTGTACTTGGGCGGCGGCGGCGGCGGCGGCGGCAGAGTTCAGTGGACTCGGTCGTGTGGGACCGACCGACGGTGGTGCGGGGGTGGCCGTGACCCGGGGGTTGGATCAATAGCGAGGCCGCATGCCTTGTTTATAGTGTGTGTGTGTGTGTGTATATTATACACACCCACCTATGTAATACCTACGAGTAGTAGTAGTAGTAGTAGTAGTAGGTAGTGATAGTAGTGGCGGTGGTGTACTTGGCCCTTTTCTCGTATTTTAGTATCCCTTCGTCCTGCAGCACATCCCTATACCTTTCCCGTCGTGTTACACGCTATACGCGTGTTTCTGGAACGCCGTTGTGTTATTATTATTTAAACGCGGTAATAAATACTTAAGACCTCGCCGTACATACACTTTCCTTTTATCCGCACTATATTATCATCCCTTTCTCCAGTGCCCCGTCTCCGGACCGCCAGCAGCCAGTCTAAACGTGCAGTAATTCTGACTTGACGCCCGGGAGTTCGGGTGGCCAGGTGAAATTCGATTTACAGCCCCGGTACAGTCGGGAGTTGTAAACTTCACACACACACACACACACACATTTATTATGTATTCTCTGCGCTCGGACTCCCGGATTTTCGTTCACAATTCACCCGAACGAGTTGCACGAGCCGAATATAAAATGTTTACGGGAGAGTCAAACGACCCGAGTACATCACGTGTACAGTCGAAATAAGGGACGTGCTTAAAGTGGAGAGACGGGAGGACAGAGAGTCCCGTTCGTTCCCCCGTTTTCGGTCGTAAAGTCTCTCTCCGGTTAAAGGAGTCGAGACGGCATTGACGAAAAATTAGCTGTCCAGAAATCGCGCACAACGGCATTTTGTAATTTGCAGGAAACGGAAATGTCGTCGTAAGCTTTTTTAAAAAAATATGTAGGTATGCAAAAAGAAATATTTTTTTCGTATACGTTTTCAGTACGCGTAATATTTTAGTATAAATGACGATTGAAACACGATTTATTTACGAAAAAACGAAGATTTTAGGAAGTTCCGAGGAAGATATTTGGTGCAAAGAGGAACAACGAAGGAGAATATGAAATACGAAAAAAATAAAGAATAACATGGAACTCTATGATGAAACCTTAAAAAGCACGAGAATAAATTGGGCTGGGCATGTTTGGAGGATTAATCGGAAAAACAACAAAACGGAAAGCGAACACTAAGAGACCCAGAGGACTAGGACTGGGCGTCAGGAATGCAGGAGGAGCTGAAAAATACAGGGAAGAATAGAGAAAATATGTTGCTGCGGCAACGGACTTGAAAGACCTGTAATAGCCTGATAAAAAAATAAAAAAAAATTCGAAAAAAGAAAAAAAATCAAAGTCTTTTTCGTAGACGTTATACCGTGTCCTTACTTATAATATTGTTATTAATGACGATTACGATCAACTTCGGGGTTGACTTTATAAAGCTGTATGTAGCTGTTGATTTATTACGGAAACCTGCGAACCCGCGAAAAACGTGATAAAAACGCATGCGTAACGGCGGTACCGGTTGGAAAAATCAGAGCACGCCGTTTGAATTTTTTTTAACTTCAGTTCGTTTTGAAATGCCTTAAGAGGATGCTATATCGAAAGCAAAACACATGCGATTTACCGTAACTTTGTGTAAAAACGAGTTTGCGCGAACGCCGGGGCTACAATCGAAATGAAAACACCAGATTTTGGAACTGCTTAGCAGAGAACACATTCTATGTCGTAGCGTTTTTATTTTTTTCGTAACTTGTTTCGATTTCGTATTATATATATATATGTAAAAAAAAAACACAAATCATAAAAGTTTAACAGTTAATTTAAAATGACTTTATAAAAAAAACGCTACGACATAGATTAGGTTCTCTTCTATATGTGGTACCAAAATTTGATCATTTTGATTGTAGCCCCGGTGTTTTATGTTCGCTTCAACCAGTTTTTAGTCTCTTATTTGAAATGTGCAGCATTATCTTCTTAAGGCGCTTATTAGAAGAGTTTCGATGAATTTTTTCGGTGCCCCAATTCCCTTTACGTATCGAAATGAGAAAGACGAGCCGACCTCCCCACACGACGATTTCGCGGTTTCTAAAAAAAACATTTGAGACGTGGAGAGAGCTGGTGCATGACAGGGATAGGTGACGTAAGGTTGTTTTGGCGGCAAAAACTATTAGAGAGTCATAAAAGCCATAAGAAGAAGAAAAAAAACGTTCAACGACATCGACACGAACGACTGTTTAGTCGTCATAATTATCGCGCCGCGTACCGAATAAAGCGAAACAAAAGTAAATGAATTTAAAAAAAATTGTTTTCTCTTTGAAATATGGGTTTATTGATTGTTCGTTATATTATGTAGACAGTCGCTTGGCAACCGTGAGTCAAAACAAGCACGAGGCAGCCGCGATATTCCACAAAAAAAAAAAAAAAAGTAAAAAAGCAGCGGCAAAGGAATAACGTAAAATTATACGATAAAATAAAAATTCCGGGTCTCCGAATCGACGGCGGCGTCGTCCTTCGACCGGCGGCCGACAGGTTTTCGACGCTATTAACTCTTGCGCGTATTTTAATATTTTACACTATACAAACAGCGCGTAATACAACAGTCATAATAATGTCGGCAAACAACAATTCGCAAAGTATTTGCAGCTCGGCGGTGGCAACCCTCTCGTGTCCCAACACACACACACACCCTATAACACCACTGCACGTCGAAATTCCTCAAAAGTTCACACGCGCATAACCTACATAATATATTATAATATTATCGTAATACGCCGCGAGTTCGTTCAACCCTTGTCGTCGTCGTCGTGTCAACGTTTCAATCCAAACATTTGCATATATAATAAGCGTATATATATTATACAATAATAATAATAATAATAATAATAATAATAATAATCGATTTTAACGTCCGCGGTGTGGCGTTTCTTTGATACGCGAATTTATGCACGTTACACGAGAAATGTATTGCCGCCACCACCACTAACCGCCGCCTTGGCGAACGTCATAATTAGGGATGAGAAATTATAGAAAGTGAAATTGTGGCGCGAAATGTGTTCCACACGCAGAAAAAAAAATCCATTAAAAATTCGAAAATTAACTTTAAATTCAATAAAATATACATAAAAAAAACACACACACTTAATATGAAGAAAATAAATGGAATTTTATGAAAATAATTTGAAAAAAATTTACATTTTGATAGACTGATAGACAATTAATAATTAATACGAAAAAAAAACATCTGAACGTCTAAATATTTTCAACAGTTTATTTTAGGGAAAACGGAATAAATGAATACGTTTAGTATTGGAAAAACTACAGCTTTTGCGTTCAAGTATTTTTTTACGCGATACGTTTTTATTGAAAATAAATATAATTTTATTAAAAATGCATTTTATACGCGTAAAATAATCATTAACACGCGATTCTTAAGAGAATTATCAAAATATGAAAAAAAAACGGGGTTTTTTTTTTGGCGGGATTGGAGGATGAAGAGAACTCGTCGAGTCGAGATTTAAACGCGCCCGTTCGAGGACGATCTCGTTCGGCAGTCCGTCGACGTCGGCTATAGAAGGACGACGATACTGCGTAAAGCTGCATGTTCGTATAAAAGATTACCGGAAGACAAACAGTTGTCGGTGAACTGTAACGAGTAAAGCAGGAAAAATCTCTGTTATGTAACACTGAAAATGATTACTATAACGACGAGAGAACACGGAAAATGAATATTTCCTAAAAGAAAAAAAAAGTGGTACGGAGACGTTTTCCTGAAATCTATATTTCATAACAGGCGTTTGGACATGACGCGTTCTGCCCGGGGATCAGACGTTTGTCGACAGTGTAATTTTTAACGAATTTTTATATTATACGAGTATACGCTCGTTTCGTGCGCCTGGTCGACGAGTGGCGGATTACCGGCACAAATAATATGATTATTTAATCGATTTATCATCCGGACGCGGAAACGTTGCCGGGATTAGCAGCAGCAGCAGCCTCTCAGCCGATAATCTCATAATCAATAATTTCATCGCCTGGACCGATGAAAAAAAAATAACGGCCGATGACGTATTACTGCACACGATTATCATAACGATACGATCGTGTAGAGTGCGAAGCGAGTGCCGGATATCCGGAAAAACAGAAGAAAACTGTGTAATTTTTATACCGTTTTAAGACCTTATAAGAGGACGTTACACGCCAGATTTTTTTCTTTCGGCGTTCTGAGCCGGCGATTTTTATGAATTTTTAAAAGAAAATCTAACGAATTAAAAATATACATATTTTTCAAAAGTCATTTAAAAATCGGTCGGATTATGAAAATTATATTCCATACAAACACCACACACACACACTGCACGCACAGTATTTGAACGATTGGCAGTAAATTATGTCATGTTAATAACTAAATAAAGTCGCCGCAGTAGTAGGCTGCTATAAAAAACTGACACGAGTTTATCGTTTTAATTTATTGGATTATTTTTACCGATTTATACGAAAGCGTTTTTAGGGTCAACAAACTTTGGTTGTACAAAAAAAAAAAATTTAATATTTTCCGGAATTTAAAATTATTGCCGTGCAGCCGATGATAATATTATATATTAATTTTTCAGACCTTTTCCAAAACTCGTCGCTTTCTCTTTTAACGGGGTTTTGAGTTAATCGTTTTTTTTTTATCAACAATATATTAATAATGTATTTAGTGTTTTAAAGTATTCGCACGCTTACACGTACCGATAAACGTTTTAAATAATTCTATTCTCGACTATATATCTGTTGAATAAAGTGTTTCGAATACGCGCATGCTGATAGTCGAGTATAATTTTTTCAAAAGTGACATTATTAATCACTTTCGCCAACTGCCTTATACACAGAAAGAAAAAAAAAATCTCGTCGTATTTGCGTCTGAAATTTTTTCTATAATTATCCGGTTTACATAACATTTAAATATCTAATTCTAGTGAACTTTAGACGCGAGTACAAGCACAGATCAGACGAGAATACAGACGGTTCACTCGCGATGTAAAAAAAAAAATGACGTCATTCGGCAGACTCAAATCAGTGTTACCGCACGGTAGGCGCAATATAAAATGTACATAAAATTTAAACATGAAAACGCATAGAATAGACACGTGTTAATCGAATAAATTATTATACGAAAATATATTATACCTTAATTAATAGAAAACTTAAAAAAAAACGTAATGGATTTTGTCCAATTTAAGTATATTGAGAAAATTGTGGACTTTTCTCGGCTTGATTCATATTTTACCAGTACGTGATGTAACCGGTATTATTTAAGACAGTAAAGGAGTCGTACAATAATATTGTATGACACCGGCACAATAATTTATATCGTTGCGTGTACCTACTACACTGATTCGGGTCCACCACCAATCGGAAGAGCGTGTTCGAAATATAGCGTATTCGATGGAATATTTGAGTTTTGAGCTTTTTATCGTTTCTAATCGGATAAGTGACAGATTTCTCGCGAAAAATCCATATTTAATAACACTTTTATTCGAAATCGGTATTACACAAAACATTTAACCCCGGGGCGATATAATATTTTCGACCTCCGCTTTTCGAGATTTTAGATCATTTCAGTCATGTTTGACAGTCGCGTTCAATAATATCCGTTTTACCTTTGCGCCGTGTACCTACTACGGTCCATTAAACATTTAACCGTTTCCCCCGCGACCTTTATGTGTATACAATATACGCAAGTACTTCAGAGACAACGACCGGCTTTTCCCGCCTTCGTAGTCGTCCCGTTTCCCCCTAACCGCGTTCCAAATCAATTATTCAACGTTAACCTAAATTTTATATAAAGGTATTCGCTTTTATCCACTTTATTTTTTGTATTTTTTTACATTCTATTCCACGTCGTCGTCCTCATCGAAAATGTATACGAATGGCGATTCGGACAGACAGACGGACGCGTATTTATATATTATGTGGAGGTGGAAAAATGGCCCCGGAAAAGGGTGTGGCGCGCGCACGGGAAATTGGTTTGGCGTCCGTCGGAAGGGTGAGGTCAGGCGCGCGCTGTGTGTGTACGTACATATTATATTAACCTAATGATTTTGGACGATTCGCCTTTAAAAAACGGCCTTTAAAAACGCGCGGAAACGAAGTTTTTCAAAGCTATTTCGTTCGATATACACACAACAATAATAATCAGAGCTCGGCTGTTTATAACGCTAAAAAGCAGTGAACAATTACAGGAAAATATTACTTTAAAAAAAAAAAAACGAAAGAAAAATAATGGTTTTATTTATATAGAAAAAGGTCCGCTCGATATCGTTATAATTTAATACGTGAAAAAGAAAATTGGTTTTTTTTTGTAAATTAAGAAAAACAGCTGTTAGATGTTTTTTTGGTTTTTTCATAATATGTGTATAAACCCTAAACGACACGAGAAGAAACAACCCGTCGGTAACTCCAATGACGTTTTTTATTATATTAATAAATAAATATAGAAATAAATTAATGAATGTACGGAGCGATTTTTCTGACCTCCTTGCAAGAAGTATTATTATACCACGACGGAGTTCATGGAAGAGAAAAACACGAAATAAATTCCAAAGAAATTTAACGCGTATTAAGTGAGGAATAAACTGGGAAAAAAGGGCCGGGGAAAATATGTGTAGAACGCGATGAAAGTATTACGTGTAAAACAACTCGAACGGGATATTTTTTATTCTTATAATTAAAAAAAACGCTGCGTGGAATCCGCGAGCTCTGGTGTTTAATTACGACTGGTGTACTGCAGTTGGATTTTATGAATATATTATAAACATATTGACACCCGTTTTTATAGCATATTTTTGATACTCTCTTTGACATAATATAATGTTAATTTTGTTTTCGCATCAAACTCTCTGTGATCACAAGGTACGCTGCAGACTCCGGACGAACACACATTATTACACGCCGTAGCAAAGCTGTATACGTTTGGAAATTTGGGGCGTGTTCTGTACAAAAAGCCTTGCTGCAAAACCGCGTACACAGAGATTGATTAAAGGCAATGTAGAAATGTTATTACGTTTTACAAAAAAAAAAAAAAAACGAATGACGCCAATATTTATCTACACTATATTTTGTTTTTTAAATATTTTTATTTATATAATGTCCACGAATACTTTATCGCGTACAGAGATAATATCGAAATTATATTTCTTTTGGAGCGTTTTCTCAGTTTTTCTCGCGATAGTTTATCCACACGGTCGTGAGCGAAAATGTTCGATAAAAACCGGTAAAATCGTCGACCACTTCGGGAAGTGGATCGAAGGATTGACCGTTTATTATAAGGTTAGACATAATATTTGGACGGAGTGTTCGAAAAATTTATGTGTGTGAAATTTTGGAAAAAAAAAATACGAAAAATAATAATATAAACCACGTTTTTTTTTTTGGAAATTTAAAGTAATAGTACATTTTCGAACTGTACCGCGATTAAAATATCGAAATTCGGGCGATTCTCTATAAGTTTTTCCTTTCAATTGGGCTATCTGAGTCGCGGCACGGCAGACGCAGTATTCGGAACTACGAAAACAATATTGGTTTTAATAATTATTCTGCGATTACACCTGGATTTTTACAGAAAGGATTTTTTTTTTTTTTTATCAGTGTATATTAACACAATCTTCGTGTATACGGAGATGAGCCCGAGAGATTGCAAAAAAAAGTCCACAAAGTAGACGAAAGAAACGCGAGTGGCGGCGTTAACAAAAAAAAATATTAATATTTATGAGAACGTCTGCTCGAGTTAAAAAAACTCGAGTACAAATGCTCGATCTGAACGCACAACACACATACGTATAACATTAAGAAAAGCTCGTGTCCTATGTACATAATATTATGTATGTAATATACGAAAAGAAAAGTTCATTTCACTTTGGGAAATTGGTTTGGAGAGAGAAAGGCAGTTCTCTCGCGCATCGTGAAGAATATATGCAGAGAAAAAAAAATATGAATATATTCCGGCGGGATTACGATCTTTCCTCTTCATCGTCATCGTTCCAATACACGCATATATATTATATGGTTAATAATATATTATTATGTAGACAAGTTACTGTTTTCATATTTTTTTTTTTGTACTATTATATTTACCTAGTTTAATTACTCCGCGTGTTTGTGTACCACCACTGCAGCCGAGAGCGTTTTGGTATAATAAAAAAAAAAAAAAAATATATATACACGTACGCGAAGTGGATGTTTGATTTACCGCGGATTCACGTTCGTCTATATTAAAGAAAGAGCTCGGGGAGTTGGTTTTCGTTCGCAGTCAATAATAATAATAAGCCAGTAAAAAATAACGATGCCGTTTTTTTTTTTTTTACAAAAATTTCTTTGACCCCGCGTAAAATATGTAAAATACGTGAGTATATTTTCGTGTCGCGAATATCACTGCAGCGATTTGTTCGTTTCGCAAAGACACGCAAACGACCCGGGTTTTAGCGTGCATAGTTTATTATATGAAAAAAAAAAAAGTGACAAGTATGACTAGAGAGAAAAAAAAGTCAGTAGAAATTTATTGTTAACGGAAAAAGAAAAAAGAAACTTAATGGCGTAGCAGCGCAATGAATTAAAAAAAACAGCCACCGCTTTCGAACTTTGTCAGAAAATATAAATATTTTTAGCGTTTTTTTCGATTTTTCATTCTTATTGAAAGGTAAGGAGGTTTTTTTTTATAGGTTTGGTCACAAAAGTCGGTGACGGGCCGATTTATACACATTTATATTGTAAAAACGTTTAGTTTTCTCGATATTTCCTTGAGCTTCTGAAATAGCCGATCGTTTATCGAAGACGGAAAATTAGACATTACGTAACGCCAAAAAAAAAAAAATTGAAAAAATTCTCACTCCCTTAATTTATTCACCTGATCCGCAGGCGTTAAAAGCGTGATTCCCCCTTCATATTCTCGCGTGCGAAACGATTCAGAGGTCGGGCCGAGTGTTTATTTATTACGCAATTTTTTTTTTTTAAGGCCGAAATTCCCGCCGTTTATGAGCGCGCGTTTCGGAGGTAAAAAAAAATATTTTTTTTAAACATCACGCGTTGTCGAAAAGATGAAAATTCTCGAAGAAATCCTACCTCCCGTTCAAAAAAAAAAAAAAACACTTTTCAATTCCTCTTTCGTTTTTCTCCACGACGCGGTTTATCAGAGCCCTTTTTCCAGAACGCCACTAAAATTACTCCAATTTCCAAATACTCCCCTTCCTTACACTATATTTATGTAGTTCGGTGTTGTATAGCGTCGATATTTCCACTCCGGCCTCATAAAAACTTTCCCCGCCGCCGCCGCCAATCGTTCGCGCCCCACAGACGCCGCCGCCGCCGCCGCCGTGTCGCCGCCGCTTGCCGCCGCGCGTCCCTCGCGCTTTACGATCGGCGCCACGATTCTTCGCTGGTCCGCAGCCAAAGATAACAGCTGTGCCCCGCGGCACTAAAACTCCCCCGGGCCAGGAGACACACGATCGAATACTGAACGAAATCTGCACTCGTTTCGCTCATGTATTATTATTATTATTATTATTATTATTATTATTATTATTATTATTATTATTATTATTATTATTATTATGGTGAATTCACAGCGTATACGTACGCAATGTACGAAGAAGAAAAAAGCGAGTCCGCTTGTACTCGAGACATTGATGTGTAAACGTCGTCGCGTGATCGGTATAAAATGGAATGATTGGGATTTGTGAATATCGGTGTCTTTATTCAAAGTAATAATTTCGATAATGAATATTATTATCAGTTGCCGTGACAACAGCTTACACATTACACGCGATTTATAATTAATTAATATTATTCAGGGCTGTCATTCGAAAAAATAATAATGTTTAACGTTTTAACGTTTTTTTATCGTTATTTACCTTTTGCGTTTATCGTTATGGTATATTTTGGCGTTACGGATTATTTGTGTTTAACGTTAAAGAAAGTTTTATCGTTATATAAGATTTACGTTTTACGTTTATCGGTATTTTAACGTTATTTGGTTTAATATCGATTTTTTTTTTCCAAACAAATAAATCCATTCGTATCCCATAGACTATAGCGCGTTTTCAAATCTCATAAACGTAACGTACTTCATTGAACTTCATTAATTATAAAAGTCCTAATTTTTTATACTTAATTTTTTGATTTTATACATTTTTCAGTGAGAACTTTGGTTTGTTTTTGACTTTATATTCCGGTGCAGAATATTTTTCTTAAAATGTTGATTATATTACCAACAGAAACTTTTCTGACCAGCTCACGTCTTCTCGGACACGTATCTTTGAACAATTTTTACCATCTAGTAAACAAAAATAATCTGAAAGGTCCAGTAACAATAAACAGTATTTCGATTCGCGATATCACACGCAGAAAGAAAATTTCCGCGAAAGACATCTAGGAAACCGTATATTATCTCAATACACGAGTGTCTAGCTGATGCGCGTGTACGCGCGTCCACGTGAACGCAGCCTTATTATAGAACTATAATAAACCTACAAAATAGGCTTATATTTTCCGTAGTAAATTGAAAAAAAATATTAAAATAACGGTAATTCTATTTTTCGTTTTTTTAAATTTTGATATATAACGTTAATACATTATTTCTTTTAATGATACGTTTTAATTTGTGATGCCTAGTTTAAAATTAGTATTTATTGTTTTCCGTTACGTTTTTTGATATTCGTTTCAATTGATATTTTGCAATTATATAACGTTATAATCAAAACGTTATTATAACGTTTGCGAGCCCTGAATTATTATTAATATTGCGTGTAAATTAATTAATAAATATTATTCGTCGTGGCAACAGCTTACACGTTTCCGTCCGATTTCCCGAGATTTACTCTCATACCGCCGTAACAGATGTTTACACACCAAAAACGCTCGAATTTATATTGTACGTACAGACAGTTTCGGTGGATTTATCTGGTTGGAAAATTGTGGTGGTAAAGAAAACGCGTTACTCGAACTCCGAACAGCATGATTTCACGTAAAAGCAACGCGTATGATTTTAGTCGGATCACTGAAAAATATGATTTTTACACGAAATAGGCGAGAAAAATGTGTTAGAAACCGCTGAACGTTTACAATTTTTTTTTAATTTATATTTTCCATATACGGAAACAATATTGCGTTCGAGTGCGCGATACAAACTATTTCCGATTTCAGTGTCGCTTATTAAAAAGTTTCGAATGAAATTATTGAAGAATATTCTCGTAATATTCTTGTGTCGAGGTCGAATTTTTTAATCGGTATAAATGAAATGTTGAGAAATTCCTTACCGCTCGTTCGTTAAGAAATATTTAAAATATTCCATTTTTTTTTATTCAATGTGAACAAACGGATTTTACGCAGATCGATTCAAATACTAATTAACACATTTCGATTTTAGAATTGTTAGTTTACGCTTCTCTGAACGGCTTATTGTCGTTCCACTGTTAATTGCAATCAAATAACAACGTTTTAATTCGAATGTATACCGGAATCAGAAAATTATAATTTTTTTTTTTTTAACGATTTAAACCGTATTTATTTAAGGACTTATTACGCCGAATGCAAAATGTACATTTCAGCGTGACTCGAGATATTTTTATTTTGAATAAAATCTGGGTCAACGTAGTCGTACGCTGTTTCGTATGCACAAAAGAATAAAGCAGGGGGGAGGAATGCTACAACATATACAATGGGGAAAAAAACTGTGCGACTTAAGGACTTTTTTCGCTGGGATCAAAGAAATTATTACTGTAAAGCGCGACATTTTGCGATTTTCACGTCAGATTCCGTAAAAGTATAACGCGTTAGGTACATAACTATCTAAAAATTCGCAGTGGCCACAATATTCGGGTATTTTTCTCGACAAACATTCAGCTTTGCAACCAAATTTGTCCTAATAAATTTTAGAATATATTAACTGAACATTTACGCGAACGCTGTGGCGTTGTATTTTTATAAATAATCGCATTTTATATATATAAAACGTAAACGGAATACTATATAAACCGTTCGGAAAATCTTAAATGAAATTAGCAGCGCGTTTAATACGGAAGATTAAGTTTGGCTTACTTCCAGTCGAGTCTTAACGACTGTACTTATATATATATGCATTTAATTATGAGAATAAACTCCAAACGCGTGTTGGGAATTATTAAATTTTTTTTTTTTTTGAAATTTTATTGCGTTACCCTTTTCTTACACAAATATATACGCGTAGTGAGAGAGAGAGAAAACAACTGTGTTAACAAATTAAGTACTGTACGCAAAATATTTTTTTTTTAAAAAACCGGTAATTCTAATGAAATCGTGAATGAACACACACGTTAAATAGTTTATTTTTATTTATTTACTTTTTAACCGCGAATGCAATACTCGTAGGGAATTACGGTCCGAACCGTATATAAACCGCATTAAATTGTGTATAGCACGGTATAAAAAAAAAAAATAAAACGTAAACACAAAATATTATGAAATATTTACCGAAGATTTACGATTTCTTTTATTATCGGCGATATCGATGACATTATTTGAATTAAAAATTAATTGAAATACGAACGACGTAGCTTGATTAAAAGTTGTACACCCTTGTACACGTTAAAAAAAAAATTCGTCTACAAATTATTATATATTTGCGAGACGCCTATTCCGATTTATTTAAAAAAATTTATTAAAAAAAAAAACCCGAAGTTATTCGTCGTAACACATTGTATAATACGTTTTTCTGTTGGTTTTTTATATATAGTATATACAAATTGATATTTCAACCGTGTTTTTTTTATATATTATATAGAAAATTCGAAAAGCAAACTATAACAAAAAAAAAAAAAAGAATTAGAGAATAATAAATAGTCGAAAATATTACGCGTACTGCAATCGCACCGGGTGAAACGAGGTTTGTGTAGGGGAGGAACGACTCTGACACGAAATGTTGCGTGTGACGGGCCGCGTATTTTACGTTCTGCCCTCGGAAAACGTAAAAAAAAAAAAAAAAATGTGGTAGTATACCTCTACATATATATATATATATATATATATAATACAGTACACAATATATAATCGACTGGAATATCGAAATGGCGTGTTTGCCGCATAAAAAAAATATATATATATACGCGTTTATAATTTATATAAAAACGCCGCGGCCGCTGTAATAAAACGAAAAAATATTATAAAAAATTCACACAGCGTGCGCCGCGGTATATTAAAAATGAAAAATAATATCGTAATAAAAAAAAAAAAAAACACCGAAAATTAGTCACCGAAAATAAAAACGACAATGGAGGTACTCGTAAAAGTTTATCGATCCGGTTTCTACATAATAAAAAAATATTTGCTACGACTGCGTCGAGTATAATGATTTCGCGTGCTATAGCAGCTCTCGGCCGAAGGCGCGCAGTGTGTCCGAAAAGCTCTGAAAATATCATAAACTTTCTGTATTCGAAAATATTTATCTATATATTATATAAAAATGGAGCCAAAAATGTATAACAATTCATCAATTGAGAACGGCTGGGCCGATTTGGCTCAATTTTTTTTTAATTGTTCGTATTTGCCAGGAGAAGGTTTTTACGAAAAAAAATTTTGGAAAAGCCCTTTTTTTTAAATTTTTAAAATTTAACTTTTTGGCAAAACAACGTTTGCCGGGTCAGCTAGTATTTTTATAATATATTTCAAGTATTAGAAGGACGCGCGCTACCGTTTTTGTATTTTAGATTTTTTTTTTTTCCCCCTCGTGAAATCCCAATTATTTTACGAAACAATTTTTGGCGTTTTCATCATTAAAGATCGATCGTCGTCGGTTTTCTACGCGGTTTTTTCCTGCGGATTTCGCGAAAATGTCGATTTATTTTCATCGTCATTTCGGGCCACCACAGTGGACGGGCGGCCAGCAAAAAGGGTCCGGACGTTATGGACGGCATATTGACTTTGAAACTAACCAAACTACCGAGTTGAAAACCGACGTTTATAAACGATAACGGCCGGAGGTTTTTCTTCCGCGAAACGCTGACCGGGTTTCATGGAATAAACGGTAATTCGAAAGTTTTCCATTTCATTTGTGATGTATATACCGTGCGGAAATTTAAACAAGCATTAAAAAAATACCGCCTACTTAAAATAATGTTAAATTATTCATTTTTTTTTTTTTTGTTATTATGGCGCAGATGAATAATACTTAGTTTATGAAAAGAAAAAACTTTAAAATAACGGATAGAACGAAAGTATTATAATTTATCTTTGTAGGTATTTAAATAGAACGATTGTCAGACTTATCTTAATGTCACTGCACCTATCGGTTAGATAACATTGGTTCGTTGGAGCGCGTGACCGCGTAAATGTCAAAATAAAAAAAAAAATTGGATTATTTAAAGTGAATTTTCTGTACACAATTTCGTTATGGCATTTCTTTTAGGACATTTTTATTGGAGTTGTTTAGGTCATGAATACATTTTTTTTTTTTTTAAAGCGAATTTAAATCCCATTCATTACTGCATTTGCATTTCGGGAACGAAATCCATTTTATATAAGACGTTAATAAAAAAAAAAAATGATTTTTATCATGCGACATAACGATATATGCGAATGGAAACGACAAATTATAACGGAGTGTAATCAAAACGTAATTATTTATAAGCGCTCGGAAATCAATTGTTAAACTGTAGAAATTTTTCCTTTAGCATTCGTGTTCGTGACATAAGGCACTTACTGTCGTGACCACTCAAATTGATAGGTCTTTGTTGTAGGGCATTTGAAAAAGCTAATAACGATCATCGTACGGATATACTGTTCAGACGGTATTAAATTTAAGTGCGAATCATCGATTTAATGCATTACGGCGTTTTCACGAAAATTCAAAAACACGGTTTGACGGCTCTAACCATCATTGAACGCGTTTTCTTCAGATTTTTACTTACTGCGTTTCTTACATTTTTGTTCGAGTCAAGTATTGACGATTTCGTTAAAAACAACGGGAAGGCTTGAAAAACTACACGAGCGATAAAAATCCTTAGATTAAGCTTTGGATACTCGCGCATTGTATACGAGATCACGGTGAATTCTCTCGTCGAAATAGTAAAAAAAAAAATATGATGTCGATTATATCGCGTTTCTTTCTCGTCTCGTCTTTCTTTTCTGGCACGAATTTTTAAAAGTTAAAAAAAAAATAAAAGATATCTCTTCTCCATCAAAGAAATATACTCATATATATATATTATATGTATATATATATATAATATATATATACACTCGAGGGGTGAACTCTTGAAGATGGCGATAAATAAAAAAAAAAAAACCAAGAGCGTAATAATTTTACGGAGATGGTGGGAGTCTTATAAATTTCCGCTCTGTCTAACGCAATGTTCTTTGATTTTCGGATGAAAATGTATTTTATGTTTTCACGTTTAAAACGCGAGTAAATTATATGCACACCCGTGTAAAAGTTTTTCAACGGATTATTCAAGAGGATTATGAACGTGTTTATTTTTTTTTAACATTATCGAATCGACTTTTTTTTAAATTTGTAGGGAAAAATTGAAACGGTGCGCGTGAAAAGTAATTCGTTTCGGGTTTAATATATTATCGTTTTGAAAACGTCAATATTGTTTCCAGGTTCCTTTTAAAATATTTGTAATTCGAAATTTTCAAAATTGTCCATACAAACGTGGTATATGCAACGACAATATTTTAATTTCCAACATCATATACGTAGTTTATTAAGTATTTTATAATCGTAGATGGATTTTTTTTTTACATGATATTATGACGAATCTGAATGAAAAATTCAAAATACGAGCAATTTTTCATATTTACCACGTACGATTTCGTGGTGTGGTCCGTAAGATTATCGACACGAACACCGCCGCGTTTCGGTCTGGCGAATTTGTAAAAAAAAAATTGATCTTCTTTTATCACATTTTAATATTTAAACCAAACGGTACTGTATTCGATTTATTATTATTATTATTATTATTATTATTATTATTATTATTATTATCATCATCATCATCATCGTCATCATTACAAGTCCGCCATGACCATATAACAATGCGAGTTGTTTATTTTTTATGATCGACGCACACGCGAAAAATTCGTTGTCGCATGACGAATGCAAATAAACCGCTGTACTTATGTACACGCGTATAAAAAAAATATTATTTTTCCAAAAAACGCAAACTACATAACGACATTATACCATAAAATTATTAGAAAAGGTACCACGTTGGTCGGGACACTTGTTTTGTCAATAATAATATTTTAAAAAACGTACTATTCACGCGGTAAACTGCGGGTTTCGGTAAAAATTATTGAAATTAAAAAAAATTTGAAATTTCCGATCAATAATTCTCGCCGGACTCCTTCTACAAGTATCGATTCGATCGCCAATCATTTACGGTCATACATTACAAGATCAGCCTACCGTAAACGTCCTCGTTACAACAGAAGAGTGTAAAGCGCGTTGATTTTCCTTCCGTATTTGAATTATATATAGCTATATAAACGTCGTAAACCTCACATCCGGATCTTCTCGGTGAATGACATATCGTTGCAACGTACTTCTTTGGATTCACAAAGAGAAAGTTCTTAAACACTTAAAAGGACACTCCTATGATTTTCATCGAAACGTGCTACAGTCATTCTATTTTAGACACCTGCAGATTTGTACACAAAATAAATTTTACAATATTACCTGTATGCGAAGACGTAGCCATTTTTTTTTTTTGAATATCTTTAATAAACGTTTTGAAAATACAATTTTTACCATTTAAAAAAGAAATATCTCAGACTTCTTAAGATATTAAAAAAAAAAAATACATCTATGTATAGATAAAATTTTATTTTTTTGTTTTTTTTTCAAAACATTATTCTTTGGTCGTTCCAAAATTAACGTCGACAATTTCATACGACCGTTTTTCGGCAAATGATACGGCGGAGGACAAAATATTATCTTCCGTAGCGGATCGTTTTCCCCCCGAAAAAAAAGAAAATAACATTCGCGGCGCGGTGATGCAACACGAATGGCACGGATGTCTTTCGGTGTCCCCGTTATCGGCGCTAGGGGTTCGCGCTATAACGGTCGTAACCGCGCTGGCGGTTACGTAGGTTACGTAGGTAATTCGTTCCGGTCGCTGCCGCAAACCCGGAGAATAGTTTTAGGTTAGGTGAGTGTTTCGTATTCGATTTGTGTGCGCGCGCGCGGTCCAATAAACATCTGAACGTTAATATATATAACGAGAAAGCGTGCAAAAATGACAAGCGACTCTGTATAATTGTGTATTTTAATATGTGTACGAAATAAAAATATAGAAAACGCCTATTACGTATTTCGTAGTACGAGTACTGTGACAGCGGAAAACAAAACAAAAAAAAAATAAAATAAAATAAAAAAAAATTACGAACAAAAAGCGTATACGGTAATTTTACGACGAAATTAATTACGCCGATCTATGTGCGGCAGACCGTAAGACTTTTTCGTATATATATATATTATGTGTTGTATAATATTTTTTATATAATAGCCGGCGATTTCGTAGCGACACAATTTAAAAAAAAAAAAAGAGCATTTCGAATTTCTCGGCTTTATCCGTTAAACCGTATAGTTTTTATCGTTTAACCGCGTTATCGGTTTATATGGAAGAAAAAAAAATTGTCTAAACTCGCGGAATACGATTTCTCCCGGAAAGAGCTTAGGGTTTCACGCGGTTCTGAACGGGCGGATTTTATGAAATTTTACGAAAAATTTTAGATCAAACGGGAAAGACAATATTTTACTACCTACTCGTATACGTATAGGAAACAATTATTGTATCAGACGGTGTTTGGAAAAAAAATGTTTTTCGCTCGGTTTGCCTTAAAATGCTGTTTATTACGTGATATTTTCGAATGAGAATTTCCCGAAAAAAAAATAGTGTCAAAAGAATCGCTCTGTATACGCGTCGGAGCTTACGAGCAGTCATCGTATACACTAAAACTCAATTACATCCGTTCGAGTTCCCCCAATTTTCTCTCTCTTTACCACATCGCCAGAGCCAGTTTAACACAATACGATTCTATCGCCCTATGCGAGCCTACCTACACATAAGTCTCTCTCTCTCTCTATACAGTCGGTTCTTGAAAGAAAATTATTAAACTCATCAAAAGTGTATTAAAATCGCCTAGTTGTGGTGGTTTTTTCTCGCTCAAAATCGATTAATTCCAGTCGTTTACGATTTTCGAGTTTTTTTTTTTTACAGTTTTTTAACGTCTCGCATCTCGTCCATTCTAATCGCACTCGTACACGTTTAACTACGAGACAATAATAAGATTTTTTTTTTTATTATTATTTAACTCGTTCGTTTTTTTTTTTTTAATTATTTTCATTAATTATTTTACGTTCTAGACGCGTAAAAAAAAAAATCGTGCCGATCCTGCTGCTGCTGTACGAGCGTACCGAATAAACGCTTTTTCTCTTCGTAAATCGAATTTCACGGGCTAAACGCGTACAACTGCTTTTTTGTTTCGAACTTGTGTAAAAAAAAAAAACGGTACACTTCAAATAATATTTCCATAAATCGAAGAGAGTTTTTTTTTTCACTCCGTTTTAAACTCGCGAAAACAAACGCTTAGTTGCCGCTGGTCGATCGGACGTCTTCGCCGTTGATTTATTTTCAAACTTTTTTTCGAAAATTATCATAAAATAGTTCGCGTACACTTTTTAATTCGTACACGAATCGACGACGAATTTAGCGTTTGAAAACACTATTCGGCAGACGCTCCTATCGTCCCATTTTCATACTAATTCAAAACAGATCTTGACGGGCATATTCCAAAACGGGTGTAAAAAACCCTGTAGTTCTTCCCTTTTTTTTCGATCCTCCTCGTCTATATTATAATCTTCTTCGACCGTCCCTATCGTGTCTAACCCTTGCATTAGGTCTTTTCACTAAACACTTCTACAACAGATATCCATTGTTTCCAGTAATTCGCATTACTCTGTCCGTCCGGCTCGTGTTTCACCTTCCGATTCTACAGCATTTCAAACGCTTCTAATCTTTCACGTTATTCTTCTGATGTCATACTACTGTCCTGCGTGATTCGCTCCCGCCGCATAACACGCTACGTACTCCGGCGTGTTTGTGGATTTTCTTAAAAATTTTCTCGACTCATTATTGTTTTTAGGACGTCATAAGAATGTTCCGATCCGTTTAGAAGCTATTTTCGCTTGTATTCCTCTATACATTCTGTGATTATTATTTTCCGCATTACGCAAGTTTTTCCGCTTTCATCCACTCGGATCCTTGTCAAACGGTTCGTCAACGGTTTTGAGTACCTTAAATGTACGAATATCCGTTTAGTTCGGTCGTACACGCGTTGACCTACAACTGATGACTGCAAAGCGACGGACGTCCGTAAAACGGAACGTTTTTACGTGATGTTTTGAATATATACGATTGTAAGTATAAAAATAACTGTTTAACGACAAAGTTTATCTGAATCGGTCGTTTGCGAGTAGTCTTTTTTTGATAACTCAGTTGAGTTTTAAAAGATGTGCTATAGAGTGATGGGTTGATGGATTTTTTTTTAAAAAAGTCCGACGACGCCGATCGTTCCCGGCCCGGGGTTAATTAAATACGCTTTTTCCGTTCGGAAGTCGTACGCGCGAAGCCACGTGTCCCAATCCCCCCACGGTCGTATCGATTTACAAAAACACGCATCGAAACACTCGCGTTATAAAAATAATTTTTTTTTACTATATTATATTACGTACGCGTTTAATATTATACAAAGACTTTTAAAATTACGCTTGTAATAACGACGTTACGCGGTCGCTCAAAATAAAAATTAAAACTATATAAACAAAAATAAATCTTATCGAACAAAACGAACGTCAAAAGGAAACGGCGGAAAAATTAACTGGTCCGCACTATTCGGTATTCTATATATATATAGTTTATTGGAGTTTATTTTATAAATAATAAAATAGAAATACGCGTAAAACGTTAATAAAAATACAAATAAATCGTAATTTACGTCGTATTAATAACGGGTAATTTTCGTTTTTTTTTTTTCGGAAAAATTTCCTCGTTACGCGAAATACATAATTTTTTTTTTTTTTGAAGAAGTGTTTTTATAACGCGTTTTCCACGTTTAAACGCACACACAAGTGTATAGCGCAATACGCGCGTTACCTCATTTATAACACAAGAGCCGTTGAGTGTATTTTTCACTGCTAGTGTATATACACAAGTTTCGTTATAACGTAAGAAAATGAATTATGAATTTATTATCGCGATTACGCGATTGTAAGAGAAACGACGGGAGTTTTCGGTTCATCGTTTTTCGCGTGTTATGGTAACTTTTTATGGTTTTTTTTTTTTCTTTAAACAATTTTATCGCCGAGAAACGAACGAATTCTATATTATTATCGGTGATATTTTTCAATTCAACGCGCGTTATCCGCGTATACATAACACGCGACTGTACAGTGTGGTTATAGGTCGTAACAGCAGCGAATATTAGTGTTAACGAGCGTGAATTCTTTTTTTTATTATTATTTTTTTTTTTTAAACAGTATATTCTATATTTTATATAATATATATTGACCCATTTTCGGGCGTTGTTATTATACGAGAAAAACGCGCACGTATTACACTATTAAATTATTATTATTATTATTATTATTGTTGTTGTTGTTATTGTTGCAAAACCGCAACGATTTCGTTGTTTTCCGGAAAAAAAAATCCTAGTCTGTATAATAAATGTATGCGACGACGACGAATAGTTTTTTTTTGGCATTTCAGGAGTAGAAAAATATCCTCCGCGAGTATTTTTTTTTTTTTGTATATGTTATGTCGTTCAGTGGCGTAAATCGAGTGAAAATAAAACTGCCAGGGGCAAAAAAATTAGCCCCCATTCTTCCGCATTCTTCGTTATATAAATTTTACAAGTTTTTTTTTTAAATCGATATTTATTTATTTTTAAAAACATTTTAATTAATATTTTAGAGGCGATTTTCGTTTTCCTCCAACGACATTCGCTACACGGATCACTCATTTCAAAATCAATATTGATACAGACACGTGTATAAGACATAACTCAAACGATCTCGTCCCATTTATCAAATAATTTTTTTTTTTTTTTAGTAAGAAAACGAATTTTTACGTGATGCAGAATTCTCGTGGTTATAGTTTAAGATTTTTTTTTTTTGTATTTTTTTATTAGTTAATCCAAGCATTCGGATATTGGGTATTCAATATCCTTTGTGTACTTATGATTAAAAATAATTAACACTAAACTCAATTTTTACTCCTACGACATCCAGGCAATAATAAGCAACGCACATCGAACAAAAGAGTCATTAACTATAACCTATCAGTTTTGGCTCGGAAAAGTAAATGTCGAATCTTACATACAATGTAATGTGTAGCGTTAAAGATACAAATAAACATTCCAAATATATTTTTTCAAAGTAATTTCCGAAAATTTTCGTGTATTGGTAATTTGGATGATTTGGCGTTATCAATTAAAATGCCTATGGGCGTGCAAAATGATAACTTTTCTCCTTCTGTACGATTTTAGGAGGACAACTAATAACGCCACTGAATTTTCATTAATTTCGTTACTTCGTTGGGAGAATATCATATTTTTATGCGGAACGGTGAAAATATGCGGACGGTAATGATTTTCACAAAAAAAAAACCGTTCCAAAACGATTTGCAGTTAGAAATAAAACAACCGTTCGAAAGTCCGAATTTGCTTTAGATGAATAATTTGAAAAGAAAAACACGTTTCGAGAAATCCTTCAACTAGCGGTCGTTTGGATTTTTTTCAATGCACACGTATTATAAGGTGGTAATGGAAACAAAAACAATTCCATTGACAATCCGCTGTAGACCAATAACGGTAATATTATGTTTATTATATCGGCCCCGTAGGGGTCAGATCAATAAAACGGGTTAATTCGTAAGTGTCATTATAATATTATGTGTGTATATATATATATTATGTGCGTTCTGCTGTGCAGATGTCGAAAACACGTTTAAATGTAACGACCACGAGCGGCGCAGGGGCCGTTTATTATAAGTGCCTATCACAATTTTACTTTATTTTGAAAACACGAATACGTTTTGGCCCCCCGAGATAAACAAATCTGAAATCGCAGAGACGTCAAAATTGTCAAAGCGACCGATTTACTGTAAAAAAAAAAAAAAAATCTATAAGCCAATAATCAGAAATTGCTTATATTTTTCAACACGAAAAATGTAAATCGACTCGGTTAAACGTTGAAAACGTCTAATTGACGTGAAAAACGAGAATAATCCCAATAATCTCAAATTACAGTATTATATTTATTTATGTGGCTAATTTTACTCGAAATGTAGTTTAAAGCGTTAAAGTTCTAAAAAAAATCTGTATAACTCTTAAACGGCCTAAGAGTCTCGTTAACAGTTATAATGTACAATAACAACTAAATGAAAAATCTTGTAAGAATATATACGACGTTTTTGGCTTCGGATGAAAACGATACGAGGCCGGGCGAGTTGTTTTCTATTTTATTTGAAACTAGTTTACGTTTATTAAAAAAAAAACAATTAATTATAATCAGTTGGGAAGTTATACGTTCGAAAATCGAGGAAAAGCTAGTATAGTAGGTACGAATCGAAAAATAATGTATTCCAGGCGATGCTTTTGCGAATATTATAATATAATTCGTTGTTCGTTGGAGTAAAAAAAAAAAAGAAAGTAAAAATTAAGTCAATCAGTCGTTTAAAATTTTACTACTCGTATAGCTGGTCGAGTTTGAAAATGATGAAAAACCGTGACTTCAAAACCTACGCGGTTTCTTTTCGGTGAAAATCGATCGAATAAAATACGTATATAACAATTTTTTTTTTTTACACGTTCTAATAATTCTTTGTTAAATTAATAAATAATAATAAATAATAATAATAATAATAATGAATTAAGAAAAAACGCGATGGTTAACTCATGTGACAAACGATTTTATGAGTCGTTTTTTTTTTTTTTTTATTATTATTTCGAACCAAGTACCGCGGTTCGGATGTAAATTTTATTTTTTTTTATAAGGAAGATCAGCCGAAAAACGATCTCGTAAGGCGTATTATAATAAAATAATAATAATTTTTTTTTTATCGCAGCCTTCGTCGTCGTCGTCGTATTTAGTAATAATAATCAAATATTACTGCCCACTAAACTGCACACGCGTTTTTTTCACGTGCTCGCACAGTGCGAAGGCGTAATCGTCTCGTAAAGTCCTCGCGAGTATTGTTTTCCCAATACATATTATAATATTATATTATTATCAATACTCGGCTCCGGCACATAATAATATGAGGAGAACAGAGCGGACAAAAAAAAAAAAACGTACCTATTTGGAATAATTCTTATCCGAACGTTAACCACCACCGACGATAACGATAAACGAACGTGGGGGGGGGAGAAAGTAAATAATCCTTTTTTTTTTTTCGATATCGGCGCGTTTTCGACTTCCGAGTAACCTGCAAGCGCGTGTTCGATTAAAAAAAAAAAAAATTATCGAA
The DNA here is from genome assembly GCA_032441835.1 of Slavum lentiscoides. NCBI lineage: Eukaryota > Metazoa > Arthropoda > Insecta > Hemiptera > Aphididae > Slavum > Slavum lentiscoides. The sequence continues at coordinate 1,218,576 of CM063716.1, forward strand.
ATCGACACACCGCTGCGCGACGTAATAAAATATTATTAAAAATATCGTATTATTGGGAATAAAAAAAATACTTAAAAACAGTAAACATTTACATCGAGTCTATAATGGACGTTTCGACAAAAAAAAAATAGAGTATACTGCTGTTCCGACTGAATCGCAACGTCAATGAGTTATAACAGTACCGAAAAAAAAAAAATGTCAGTTCGTACAACGCGAATTCGAATTGATCACAACGAGTTAAACGAAAAAAAATCACGCGTAATTTCGTATTAATCGGATATATTTTTTTTGATACCGTTATTGTTGGCTACGATAAAAAAAAATTAATAATTTTTTAGTGCGCACTTTTTTTTTTATACGTATAGTGTTTTGTTCTCGTTTTTTTTTTTCTAACATATTTTATATATTTTTCTAACGAACATACACGTATATATATATATATAGGTATATTTTATTTAAACGAATAAATAATTCGTTTTAATTGCGCCCCGTTTATTTCGGTCGGCCGGAAGCTCGTCGAAAGCAGAATATTATAATTATTTTATACGCTCGCACAACGCACTGCTCGCACACACACACTCGAATCGTGCGGACGGGTGGGAGACTCATGAGAACCGCGCCACTGTACGAGCGCATATATTAAAATATAATAAGCGCAACCACAAAAGAAATCTCCCCTTTACCTCCCCCCTTGCCTTTCCCCTTTCGGCCACTTTTGTATTGTTGTAATATTTATAAATATATACACACACACACACACGTGTATTCGAGTATAGAGCACAAAATAAACGATGGAAACTATAAACGCATAAGCGAGACCTCGGAGAAGGTTAATTTTTGGTTTTTTTTTTTTTTTTGTTTTCTAACTCGACTTGTGTACGTTCTGGAAAATTCACTAGAATCGAGAAAAAATTTAACGCGGTCGAATTACAAGTAAATTTAAATAAAATTACTAAAAAAAAAAAAACGCCGTTTTAAAGAGTCGCACGAATAGTGAGCTACGATGCGCGTATTTTGATGTAAAATAATATTATACAAGGCTGCGAAAAATAATTCGAAAAAAAATATATAAATTGCGTTCGTTAAAAAGTATGCGTGTTTATAACCAGAATTTATATTCTACAGTAAAAAAAAAAAAAAAAATACGAAAAATTTAAGGTTTTTTTTTAAAAAAAAAGGACTTTGGCGAAGACGTTGTACAGCGTTAACGATGACGAAATAAAATGTTCCCTCAACGACGTCGACGTATAGAAACGACTTTTTCAGCGTATATTAGCATGTTTTTAAGAATAAATATATTTCAACAGTATATGTATAAATTTAGTTTTGCGATATAAATAATTTATGTTTCGAATTATTCGTGTTTAAATTGAACGAAACGATTCCCGTTTTGCTACGAAATCCGAGTCCTAACGGCCGTACCGTAATAATTATAGTAATTTAGAAATTTAATTTTCCGTCGTTTCGAAATTGAATTACGTCGAATTAAAAATTATCTTCTCGTTAGGGCCGACTGGTCCTGGACTGGCAGTGGAAAATTATGTAAAACAATAACTCTACCATATTTTTAACTCGTTATTTCCGCGCGTTGGACGGGCTGCCAAGACGCTGTCCGAAACGTTGCGATAAACATCGAATTAATAATAACGACTGATAGGAAAGTTAAAACAGGAATTCAGTTAATTTCAAAAAGTCTACAGCTCGCCTGTCCATTCCGGACCGTCTCTTTACGTCCAAAACCTTCGCCCAGCAAAATCTTCCTAATGACCGTTTTTTTTCCCAGTTATCTTGCGTACATCCTTGAAATTCTGTGTCGTATCTCGGAACGCGTAAAATCTTCCTTTCAAAGATCTCCGGCAATTTATTACTAAAATGACTATTGTACATTATCTCCTTCCAAAGTAGTTGCCACACAGCGCCGGAAGCTATGTTTCCATTGTCGATCACAGTTCTGGAACTCAGGTTCTGGAATCGATCGGTCACCGACCTTTAATTAATATTCTCCAGGTAGAGTACGAAAATGTCGTCCTTTGAGCCGTACTTTCAATCGCGGAAAGAGGAAAAAGTCACAAACACACTTAGATCAGGTGAATAAGGTAGTCGGAATGGAATGTTTTCGGTTAACCTAAAGCAGTGTTTCATCATCTCCAAATCACTGGTGAAATGCTGATAAACGACGGTGTGAGTCGATCCCGTCACCGTTCTCCGGTCGTTCCGATTGCCGATCGACCGACCATCACATGGGCGACAAGGTATTCAAAACCATCTCTGACGATGTTTTCATTATTTTTACAGTCGAAGGCATTCCGCTGCGCTGTTCGTCGTTTTCAATTGACCGCCGCTCTGCCTTCTGAATACGCCTTGGACCATCAAAAAAACAACCCCCCTATCTCCACGGACTCGCTAAAGTTTTCGAAAATTTTCCGTCTCGCCGTGCTCAAGTCTGAAGCAATACCGGATAGCATACCGTCGAAATCGTTTTCGGAAAGCGCCAAGAAAAAAGCACGCGGGGACTGTGGGAAGTTCGAAATCGCGCATTTGACGCCGACCTACAACAAAACGTGTACGGACGGAAATCCGTTAACAATACAGTGTTATAAAGAAGACCACAAATCGTTTACTGTATTTACACGCTTCGGATAAAGCGTATATGTGAAATAACGTTTCGAGCCGAGTTTTCGCACAATATAAGGACGTCGCCATGTGCACTCTGTATACCGGCACAGATGGTGCGCGTTACCGCGATCGAATAGTACCACGGCACGGGCGCGTGCCGACGCTGAGCTGACGATTAACGGTTTTTTTTTTTGTCCGTCTGATCGAACCGCACACAACACACGACCCGGTGTGTGTGTGTGTCTGCAGGGGACGCGTGTTCGTAACACCGGCGGCGGCGGCGGCGGCGGTGGCGCGTGGTCAAGGTGTAGACGACACCTGCGCTGTTTTTTATTTCCCCGCATTCGTATCGTTTTCCCGCACGCTCTGTTCTTTCTCGGCATTCGTTCACCGGGTTTTCTCTCTGTCTTTACGCCGCGCTCTCTTCGCCGTATCCGTTATCATCGCGTTCGCGCCGAACACCACCTGCCCTCTACCAGTCGCCGTGCAGCGCGCAACACAATACGCTTTCACCACCTGCACGCGCCAGCCTTCCATACCTCCGGGCCACGTCTCTCGGACACGCGACTACAGCAACAGCCGGCGTCGTCGATAGCGTAACGGACCGGTGTCCACGGTATACGCGCGAAGCGGAAATAATAAAAAAAAAAAATTATAAAATTCCAGTTTTCGGAAACAGCGAGGCGTCAAACGACGGCTTTTATCACATAACGTCGTTTTTTTTTTAAAGGTAAAAATGTCGAATCGGCCGAAAAAGTGCTTTTAAAATTACTCGTCGGTTGAACGTGTCCTGCAGTGTCACCGGAAAACAGGACGTTAACGACGAAAGACGTTCGAGAGACATTGAACAACTAATAGCCACGTGGCGATTTATACGCAAAACAAAACGACGACCGCTTACAAATAAAGAACGCTACTCGTGGAGTGTTGAGTATATGGTCGTTTCACGTGGACCATCACGGAACAGCAGAAGAAGGAGTTAAAAGCGGTGGAAACGTGGACTCGGTTTGGCCGGGCAGAAACGAAAAGGAAGTATCGAGAGAGTAAAAGGATATTCTCGTTTAGTACCACAAGAGAAAGCAGTGGGAAAAACGTTCGGCTGAATTCTTTCATGACGATCGTAATACTGAAGGACGGGCAAACCATAAGAAACGGAACAGGAAGACTCGGGAAGGGGATTTGTTGAAGGAATGACGAGACAAGCCGATTACAATTTGTATGCAGATATGAAGAAGGTCGGCTGTGAACAGAGAAGGATGATGATTTAGATTTTCAAAGTATAAAAAAAACATGTATTTTCATCTAATTGTCCCCAGCATGAATTTTCGAAATGTGTGTTTAATGTTACGGAACATTTTCTTTTCCAAGTCATATCAAATTTGGTTTAAAACTTTTAAATGTGGGCTTGTTTAGTCGTCTACGTTCTTTTTTTTTTTGTGTGTGTACAATAAAACCGTAATACTCTTTCTCTTTATTTATTTTTTTTTTCTTTTAAAACGTCGTATTCCTGTTGATGCGTATAACTCATTTATCCCCGCGCGTCTACTGTTAAATTAATTTTCTGGAGATGGTCACGCGCCGTGTAGCTGCTCGTGACACAAACAAATATTACACGATTCCTGCAATGTTTTCTCGGCAATAAATCCTGCAGAAGAAACTGTGAGTCGTAGCCGCGACAGGCGTTTTCATACACGTTTCGACGACTTTCCACGAGATCCTTTAGATACGTGTCAAATTCAGTGTTCACACTCCGAGTCCATATCTACATGGGCGCCAAAGCGAAAGTAAGTATAATAGAGGCTTTTCAACCGATTCTGCGATGAGGCGATAACTCAGTGTGATAACGGCATTTCTTCCAAGGTGCTTTCTCTAGACTTGCATGATTACTTGGAAGAACATAAGTCAATACGAAAATTCTAAGAGCTCTCTTAGGTCTAAAAGTTACGAAATCCTAAATACTGTACGATAATTCTGTTGTGATTATATTGAATACAACAAGTAAGTCACTTCAAATGCCGTTGAAACATTTAGGCAATCAGGTTAAAAACTGGACTAGAAAAATTAGTCAAATCATACTTTGAGACAGACGAATTTTCAGAGGGAATTTTCGACAAAATTTCAATCTCAAAAACGGTAACGTTACGTTCAAACGATTCTCGAGTTTTTAACTCTACTATACAAATATACAAGTATAGTCTCGTATGAAAACAATTTATATAAATTTATATTCAAACGTATGACGTTTATTTAGTTGAAAAGTGGTACGTTTTACGAATTTAACACACGCCTTTCGATTGAACTCTATCCGTTTTGTATAGCGGAGTGTATGTTACAAGCATTAATAAATTATTATTATTATTATATCGCACAACACGCTATAAAAACCGCACGGTGCGTCGCGTTTTTTCATTTTTTTTTTTTTATTGAGCGGTGTGTACAAAAGCGAAAATACATCGTTTTAATAACATTATATTATTATTATTATTATTAATGACTTTTTCGTTTAAACATCTGTTACTATGGTGATTGAAAGTGCTTGTACACATATAAAACCATTGCTGCCGCCGCCACGAATATATAAAGCGCGTTTTGGCAAACGTACTTGGCGTGGCGATACAAAAAGAAAAGCAGCTATTAAAACCGTTTCCAGGGAAATATTTTTTCCTCTCTCTTTTTTTTTAGACGCGATTAATAAGATAATTGTCTTTCGTTCGATAAAATATTATTTATTAGTAAACGAAATCGTTTCTCGGGCCGAGTGAATTTTCCGTTCAATTCTCACGCGATACGAAACCGATCGGCCTACAGAGAGTGCCAAAAAAAAAAAAATTTGTTCGAATATCGCGTGACGAGTTTAAAAAGAAATGTACGTTCGAGTTGCGCGAGAAAACTGCCGAATCAATTTCTAAGCCTGATTGCGATTTTTTTTTATTCATACACGATTTGAAGTTTTTCTTTTGAACAATTTAATTTAGTTTTTTTTTAAATTTGTTTCACCTCCGTAGCAACATTTATTTTCTCCTTTAAAACTAAACCACGAATATTTATTAGTATTTAAATATTCAATGTTTCCATCGTTTCTTTTTTTTTACGATTTCCAGAGGAGGCACGGTGCGCAGGTGTGGTTGAAAACGTTTATTAATTTTTTCTGAAATAGGTAATGTGCAGTCGTCCTGACTTTTTTCAAATAACGTGTACGTTCGGAGACAATTCCGTTTTCAGAAAGCAATTGTTCGATTTCGTTGTTATTTTTCTCGCGACCTGGAGCGAAAATGTTCATAATCATTTTCTAATCGCAATGTTTATAATTTGACGTTAGGCATCCGAGTGAAGTACAAAGTTCGAAACAATATTAAAACGGGACGATAAATGAACGAATTAAAGAAATTTGTAAACGCCTGTTGGCGATCGTTTGGAAAACGGGTCGAAGACGTCTATTCCGGTATCGCATTAATTTCTATACAACGGTTTGGCGCTGTTACTATTATAGTTTTTTTTTTTTTAAAAGAACGACTTTTATTCGGGATCCTCGTTTTGGTTAGATATTTGTGCGAAGCGTACTCTTAGATCTCTTCGAATTGAAAAAAAATGTTCAACTGCCAGTTACAATACATCAAACAGACCAGTGGAAATTATTTCATAATAATCCGCCGGATAACGATATTATTTTCCACGTAAAACGGATTATATTCGTCGTTGTTGACTTCAGTTTCTTTATTTCCTCTGAGAAAAATTCCCTTTTACGTTTAAATTATTACAGAACATTGACGACCCGCTTGAAACCGTCAATGCTTTTAGAAATTTCTTACGTACACCACGCGACCTGTCGAATAGCGACAAAAAAAAAAAAGAAAAAAATTTAACAAATAAATAAAACGACGTAACTTCATTGCAGTAATAGACCGTTAGAGGAGACGTTATATGATATAAAAAAAAATATATATTTATTTATTTATTACGCAATGCGCGGCACACATAATACCGTATACAATGAGCTTGTTTAACTCGAGCCGGCGAGTGCAGGAAATTCTCTCGTCATCAATTGATATAAACATCATATTGTATTCCGAAAGATAAAAATTACTCGTTCGTATGACAGTCGCGTGTAATAATATCAGATTGAACGCGGCGTACAATAAAAAAAAAAAATGTACACATTGTTGGACCGCGCGAGAGGAGACCGAGATCTTATATTTTTTTTTCAGCGCTTTTTCCGTGTGCGTACCTACATAACGACGTACGGTGGTATAGACGGAAGGATTAAATCGTTATACATCTACACGGGGAAAGTGTATATATATCGATTCGACGAAGGTGTAAGTACACGATTTCCCCCTTCCACTTGACATTATTCGTTTCGAAAATACTTGTAATATTGTGGATTCGGTGGGAAATTCTAACGGTGGCGCAGGACCTCGTTCCCACGGCGTTAAAGAGTTAACGATTCGAAGAGCCGAGTCCGTTCCGACGAATTCGTCGTTATACTCGACGAATGAAAATAGGTAAAATATTAACGGCGATATATTAGCCGGTCTACAGTATAAGAAAGAGTGAAAAAGTAAAAAAAAATCCGATTAATCAATTATTTTCTCTCGTCAACTTCAAGCGTTTTACTTTTTCTAGTCGATTACGTTTAGTTTGATTTTTTGTAAAAAAAAAAAATCTATATAGTGTTCGATAACGTACGCAGTAGCCGTTTTAAACTGTGTGGTGTTACATAATTTTCACGCTAATTAGCGACGGTTTAACTATACGAGTCGAGTTGTACACGTTCAAGTTGAAAATCATTTCAGAAACTCGTGACTATAATGTACGTATGTACTCGAATAAAATAATTATCGATACGAACTTAATTTGACTATTTCAAAAACAAAAAAAAGTCTTCCGACGCGTTTCTCCCTAATCGGGTCGATAAAATACAAACGTTTTCGATTAATATATTTTTTTTTTTTTAAAATTCAAAACGTTCGGTTTTCGCGCGCAAAATCAATCGTGTTTCTTTAACAGTGACCAGGTATCACGTGCGGTATCCGTCGCACGTACCGCGATACGCACGTGATCCCGAGTGTTGAACAATATTGAGCCTTACTACAGTGTGGATAAAAGTCTGAACGTCGTCGATAAGACACCGTCAGATTCCGCGTTGAAAACCGAAAATTTTTTAAAATTTTTCCAAAGTCGTTTACGAGTGATAAAAAAAAAGAAGAAAAGTTCGAAATTTTTCCGAATACGAAACGAAATAAGCTGGTATTGAAAAAGACACATTCGATTATCTTCATTTTGTCTTTATCCATATACAAATACTTTTGAATCTTTTTTTTTTGCTGATCTTTTATCTCCGTCTAGACAAGTTTTTTTTTTTAGCTTTATCCCAGTCCCAGTGTCAGCTCTTTACCGGACGTCGTCCTGCGGCGAAAAACAAATGAGAAACCGTTGTTTCTCACGGTGAAACGTAGCGAGCGAACACCTGCGCGCACGCACGCGTTAAACGTAACTCGGGCGCGTGTACTATTTTTATTCTCTCTCTCTCTCTCTCTCTCTCTTCTTCTTCTATTCGTGGGCGAGCCTCTGACTTCATCCGTATACCGACACGCGCGCGCACACAAATAAACACCGGAGACGAACGCGGGGGCCCCACTTCGGGGGGAAAAAACGACGACGACGACGACGACGCAGCTCTTTGTCTCGGCCACGGCGCGATCAAGTCGTGCCCGTTGACTGCGCTCGGCCGCATACCGTCGCCGCCGCCACGGCAGTAAAATATTGTGTGTACCGCGCCACTGCTGCCACTTTCATTCACAGTTTGAAATCGTATCGTTTTTGTCATTGTCTCGTCGTCGTTACCAAACCGACCACCGAAGTGGTCGGCTATAGGAAACGAACGTTTTTCCATCCGCGTCAGAGGCTCGCCAAGCCGAAAAACGATGCGCCGAAACGCGTTGCCGGGGCACCGAAAACAGTGTCACCGGTCGACGTGCCGTTAGATTCGAATTTAGCAAAAGTCTCATGTAATTTATAAAAAAAAAAAAATGTTTGTTCAAAAATTCATAATTATCGAAAACTGGATAATTTACCGAATATTATCGCTATTTTTTTTCCAACGTTCGATTTGTGTTTTTTTTTGGAAACATTTTAAATATTCGTTTACAGAGAAAAACCTTCTAGACTACGTGTGCAAAGGCGTAAGGACAGGAATAGTAAACGTCGGGAGATCGTCGGTATGTTAGGAAAACTCGAAATTCGCTATAATCCGTTTTTCTACAAAAAAAAAAAATGACGTTACAATATTATTCCAGACTTTTCAACAGTTATTCATAACGCTACACTAGCGACGCGAATAAAAAAATTAATTTACAATCGTATTTATTCGTATATATATATACGTTTCTTCTGAAATATTATATTTTAATCGATTCAAAAACACGGTTTTTTTTTTTATATCGGTATACGTTTTTTCTTTTTTTCACATCGATATTTAGTATATTTTTTTGTTTTTCGTATTTAAGGTAAAAATGCTCCTGTCCTGCACAAATTTTCGCTCGTCAAAAAGTCGTTTCAAAAGTCGAATCACCTTAAAACAGTGGTTCTCAATCTTTTAAGGATCGTGACCCGAATTTCCCCGGGAAATCTTTTGCGACCCACACGGTTTCACTTTTCAAAAAGTAGTAATAAAAAACAAAATTTGTTTACTAATTTTATTATTTATTATACATTTCTTGAAATCTATATAATTCAACAAATTGTTCGCGACCCACCAAAAATTGACTCACCACCCGCCAGTGGGTCGCGACCCACAACACGAGAAACGCTGCCTTTAAAGTAATATTAACAATTTGGGAAAATTTGAATTCCTTTTCTTACACTTTATTCTGATGCGAAACGTGTCGTATACGAATATCCTCAAAGTGGCTCGGACTGAGAATTTTGATTGATATCAATTTCTTTTTAAAATTTTAAATGCTGGCTGGGAAACCGAGGAAAATCTTTATAGAGATATTTTCATAAAACACTGCAGTTTTTGTTGAGTATACGAACAGCTGTTAAGATTACCGCCCCTTAATAGAAGGCGATTAAAAAAAAAAACAAATTTTCGTAAACTGCCTGAATCTCCTATGTACGTGGACCGGGCGTCGTTAAAATCGTGAAATTTCTTCGAGCGAAACACTGCGACCTCGTGAAGAACAGAACGGCGCGTAGTTACGAAGCGGTAACCGAGGACGCCTCGCGCGAGTCGTTCGTCAAACGGACAGAAAAATTAAAAAAAAATAATAATAATAACGAGAAGTGAGTAAGAGAAAAAAAATTCTAACCGGCTATGATGACGGCGACGCACACTCGCCGCAATACACTTTATATTTATATAAATATAAATGCGGTTTAATTGGACCAAATTGCCTTCTCGCCCCGTCGCGCAACGTGTGAGTGACCTTTAGTTTCAATAATAATAAAATAACCGTAAGAAAGAGGAGCGAAAAACGAAAACGCTGGTCGACAGCGTTGTATTCGTGTTGTTAACCCCTGTGGGCCGTCAAATAAAACGTCGAAAAACGCCTTCTCGTCCGGACACGGGTTTCGACCGGAAGTTTTTCCATGAGCGCCTCGTCGTTTTTTTCATTTAAACCAAGTCCATTCGCACAACAAATGTCAAATCCGAAAAAAGATGAAAAACGGAACGCGCGCGAACGGCGAGAGATTTGGACTCGTATACCCCAACGTGTATACAAAGAGCTACTGGGGACGGCGTTTTTGCGACGTCGTTGTCACGAAAAAGCCGGATTGGTTTTTGCGTTTACTCCGAACGCGTGATTGTTGTCAGTGTTTTCCAGACAACGCGTGCTCAGAGAAAGTTTCCTTATACGAAACCGTGTGGAATGATATGAAATGGTGTTTTAACGAGAAAAAACTTTCAATTTTTACGCGAACAACGATCAAAGGCTGGTCTATAATAGCGTTAACGTTGTCCGCAACAAACATTTTCTCTTTTCATTTTACGCGCACGCGGTTGATAGTTTCTCAACTAATACGCGCGATATTGTTGAAACGGTCGAAATAATAACAATATTAATTTGCGAATATTAAGCGACTTAATCCGGTAAGAAAATTTTCTCGCCACGAGAACCGATTCCGTCGCGTATTATTATCTTTTGTATGGACGGGTACCTAGTAGGTGAGTGAGCCGACTTGGAAGAGTCGTATCTTTTAACGAATTTAATCACAAATCAGCGACTGGGCGATTCAATGCAACAGTGCCAAGCTAATAGTGTCTTGATCTGTACTGCCAAGTACCGACGCATTTATTATAATTGTATTCGGAATTATTCGTGTTCGTAGTGAGCGAGTCGACTTGCGACGAATTGAACGCGTTGAACGTGAAAAGATTTGACTAAAGTAGACACGTCTTATGCAACGAATCGATCGGACGAATTTGTGAATTAGGAATGATGAACGGAGTGAATTTGATTCATCCGAATGAGTCTCAAGCCCCCAAACGCTGATCTTTTATCTGCTCTCGGCGCGTTCGGCTCGGTATAAAAAAGTAATACGAGTCCGCGGTCTTAACCTAACCTAACCGCGACCGCGTAAACGCGCTAGGAAAAAACGGGTCACGTGTGTGTTTGTTCTTTAACAAACGGCACCGGATATGCGCGCGTCTGGGAAAACGGTCCCGCGATGGTCGGTCGATGGGAACGCTCTCGAAATGAAATTTATGTGTACACGAACGCGAGCGTATCGTGCGAAAAACGACCTATAAAACGTTATGTTTATGTTTTTTTTTTTTAAACTCTCGCGATGTGTTAAAAAAAAGGTTTCGCATTCAACTGGCTCGCGGTTTTTCACCGGCAGATTTCGCGTAGATTTTTTACACTCGATAGCGTATTTATAACGCGAAAGACGGGGCGGCGGGGGAAACAAAACGCTTATTGTCGCTCGGGTACCTCTATATGAACGGGAGATAATCGCTCGGTATTAAAATATTATAGTGATTAACCGTTTCCGTCTCGCGCGATCGTCGGACAAAGTTGCTGCGACTGTTCTAGATAACGACGATTGTACGCACGACACGGGAGAAAATAACGCAGACAATACGTTTCCGTATCGTAAAACACGTTAAATGTATTAAACGAGCTATTAAAGACCTGTGTATGCTACCGATTTCACCACACCGGCCCCGCGAAGTATAAATCGTTTCTATTTAATGCGATACAGACAAGCGTCTTATGCAAATCCGATCCGGACTTCTCAAAATCGTTTCCTTTTACTGATTCTCCTTTCCGAATTCTTAGGACAACGGCCATCGTATAGCTGTAAACAGACAATGACGATCCGACACGATCTCTAATTAATAACACACGGATTTCAACGCATCACGTTTTCCCGTCGGAACAATCGACGCGGTGCTTTCACCAGCAGGCCACGTAAAAATCCTTTATGACTTTTGCGGGGCCCATCCCTCCTCCAGAGGACTTTTAGAAATCCGTCGGAATCAAGACGTTCTGCTGCGAAAGATCCCGCTGATTTGTACACAAGACCGCCGATTGTGAAATTGATTGAAACACTGAATGAACAGAAGTCTTACCGACGGGACACGACCTTACCGAGAAAATGTGCGCGAAATCGGGACGAACTAAAAAAGAAAACTTAAAGTGATGGGGAATCAACTGCAGCGGACTGGTGCTAACTGCGAGTGCAAGCAGATGCGAAACGAAGTAATTGGACACACGGAAAACCGACGGACGAAACGATTCCGTTGTGTACTGGGGAACAGAAAGGATTGTAAGAAAAATCAGTGGCCGAGACGGAGGAGAAGAAGAATATTATTCGTATTTAAACGTGATGTAATGACGTAACATAACATCATAACCCGGTAATATTTTATACTACTGGCGCGCGCACCGGATTCGTATAATAACGCGGCACGGCGTACGGCCTCGGTCGACGGGTGCTGGTGGGGCGGTGTTGGTGGTGGTGGCGGCACGTCGTCGTCGCGGCAATAACGATTGAGCTCGTACTGTGTTTCGTAAACGCTAATGCAAATTTAATATATCACACAACGACGGCGGCGGCGATTAAAAAGACTGAGAAAACGATTAATATAACGCGGTAAAAAGAATAACGTCGTTAATATATATATTTCGTAAAACGCGTTTTTCCGAGGCTTAGTAGTAGTAGGTTTCTTAACAACGGTTTTTTTTTTACTAGGACGTTAGTCCATCGCCCGACCTGGAGGACCAGATCGCCCCCGGCAGCTACGGCCTGGGGGACGGCTATTGCAGCACCACTGAAGTGCGCTGACCGACGGAGGGCGCCACTTTCCCTACGCCACAGGGACTCAGAGAGTGATAACAGCGGACAGCTTGGATAGAGATAGACGGAGGAACGTAGTAAAGGCAGTGAAATTCCTTCGAGGACTGTAAAAGCTCAAGAAGAAGAAGAAAACGCGTTTTTGTCTCTCGATCAAAGAAAAAAAAACCATATTATAAAGCTTAGTGACGTGTTTTCGTCAAATTGTACACTGCAGCGTATCGGTTATTTCTCACGAGTGCGGTTATAAAGCCTCGTCATTACGACATTATACCGTATTCGGATTCTTACACGCGATTTAAAACGTTCGAATTAACCTTCTGTTGAGAGCCGGTTGTTTTTTTTTTGATAAAGTCCAAAATGGAAGTAACGAAAAAGCGTTTATTTCTTCCGTTCGATTCCGCAGTCGTTAATCGCGGAACGCGAACGGCTTTTTACAGTCGCTTGTTCGTTCGTTTTTTTCTCTCCCGTAGCCGCGCGACGGAATCGATACACACGCATAACATAAACACGAGCGACGTGACGGGCGGGCGGGTGTAAAATCAATATGTTCCTATAGGTATGTACACGACGAGTAAAGTAATAAAATATAATATTATAACCGAAATATACAAGACAGAAATACGTATAATAAGACGTGTAAAGAGACCGGGAGGGGGGAGGGGAAAAAAAAAATTCGAATTTATATTATAATAACGCGTCTGGCACGCGCCTTCAAAGACCAGGTGCTACCGGAGACGGTGGTCACACACGCGCACACGGTTAAGAGGTACCTACGACGTTTCGGCGTGCAGCTGGCGGTACGACGCGTCACCGTTGTGGCCCGACCGCGTGCAGTACATACGTGCAGTGTGTGTGTGTGTACACACAAGACTGTCGTTTTTTTCTTCTTTTTTTTTTTAACGAAAAGAAATTTTTTTTTCTTCTCGTTTTTTCCCTATCGCAGTGGTATTATAACGCGCCGTTTCCGAAATACAGCACGCCGCCGTATTACGATTATTATTATTATTATTATTATTATTACCGACTTTGGGTTCACTGCAGCCCACGAAACGGCCCGCGTTGCCGCGTCATCCAAGGTCGACGTACAAAAATTATTAGAACCGTCGTTGCGCCGCCGCGGTCGTGGGAACCGCGCGCACAAAACTGTATTACGACGAGCCGCTGCTGACCTCTTTTTTTTTCCCCATCTTTCTTTCTCCTGCCACCCCCCCCCGCCCGCCAAGATAATTTTTCCAAAATAAAAAAAAAATGTATAAAAAACGGATATCGTTTTTATATATCGTACACTTAACTGCGGTTTAAGAAAAAAAAAACAAAACAGTATAATTAAAAACACTGACTTTCTACATCGACCGAAAACAATAAACGGACTAATATATATATATATAATACGAGTAATGTTAACATTTGGATAATGTCGACGTTAGCCAAATGTTAACATTAGCCGCCATGCATATTGTTAAAATCTTGGATAATGTTAACATTGACCGGATAATATGACATTAGTCAAGGACAATTGGCTAATAATGTATTAACAATACTATAAGAATGTATCAGTCATGGGGTAAAATACTTTTGATCTATTAACAATATTAAATATATTATTATTATTTAAATATATTTAAGTTATAATAAATAGAATTTTCTTAATTTTTAATTTTTTTATTAGTAATAGTATAAAATAATTGTACTACATCGCATGCTTCCATGACACTTTGTGTTACAGAAAATATTAGAAGATTTACATTTGCATCGATTGTTATCGCATTTCCCCTCGCATGAACCGATCAACTACAAATCGACGTCGTATATTGTGTAGCATATATAGTGTTAAAACAAATATTTCGTCCAATTAAGATAAATACTTCACTTTATCATTAAGATGAGTTATAAGTCAAGATAAAAAAAAAGTTATACTCTGGTAGTCCAGCGCTTTATTATTGCGACGGGGTATAGTACACAGAGTGCCAACACAAACTTTTACATCACTTTTAATATATAACTATTCGAGTCTTGACATTATCCATTATTGACTGGCTAATGTTAACATTATCCGGATAGTGTTGATATTTTATATTTATAAACGAAGTATTACACATTGGTCAAAACGCGTGGCTGATGTCGACACTATCCAAATGTTAACATTACCCGTAACGTGTATTATATTTAAAGTTTTATTAAAAAAAAAAAATTTATCATTATACGCGTAAAAGTGAAATTATTTTTCGTTTTCGTAGAAACAAAAATTTATAGAGAAAAAAAAAATCGCCGCGTAAATGAATCGAATCTGCCGAGACGCGTTACACAACACGAATTTAAAAAACGAATTTTTTTTTTTTTGTTGAAAATTACTTTTTTTTTTTCATTCCGCGTAACTCTAAACCGTATACGTGGAAAACGTTCGAAATCGATTACTTTGAAAAGTTCATGTTCCGCGTGCTTCCCCGTGTCGAAACTATTCGTACATAACGTTATTTTCAAACTATACTGCACAACGATTACACGAAGGTCAATACGAAGAAATTGAGTTTACGACTCGCTGTCAACCATTTAATTTAAACGAAAATATCGGAAATGATTTTCGGAACATTATAAACGCGTTTAAATCATCGGCGGCGGTGTTCATAATCGAAAAAATGATTTTTTTTTAAAAAAAACGAGTACTTTTTTTTGTTAAAGGTGTGTGCGCAATACTTAAACGCACTAATAAAATCGCTATTTTCCTATAATCGAACGGCAATGAAACGGTGCGTTTAAAAAGAAATTTCACGAGCCTCTCCGCGTAAAACCGATAATCGAATAAACGGAAAATCGCCATCGGGTTTCGCGACCGGAATAATAAAAGCGCGCGCAGAGGCCGCGCTCGTTGTTACTTTTAAAGGAACACACAGCGAGCGCCAGAGATGACGACAAATGATCGCTTGTCCGAAAGAATAAATAAAAAAGAAAAAAACGAACGGCGCAATATCGTGTTCGCCCATTTAATTATACACACACGACGTCACCGTATATTCAAATAGGTCCTATTAAAAAAAAATCAAAATTCCTTAAAAAAAAAAAACGAAAGCTCAGCCCCGTAATTATACCAGTAGAGTTTGTGATTTATATACACTAGCGAGCAAAAAAATCGACTCGGAGTCAATTAAAATATTGTGTTTATCGATTGCGATTTAATGTAGGGTAATTTAAAAGGGCAAGGCTATCATATTTGATGTTTTCTTTGATATAAAACGTAGAATTTATAGATTTAAAAATAAAAATGTTATACAAGTTTTAGTTTTTGCGCCAGACACATTTAACTGCGAGTTTGCGGTCTGAGTCGATTTTTTTGCTCGTGAGTTTATTATTATTATTATTATTATTATTATTGACATGTACGTCTTATGGCTGAGATCAAATTTGTGCGACACCGAGAGCGTTACCATGATGTCATGACAACCCGGTTCTACTCACCAAACAGCCAGGTCCCCCCCACTTCTATACCGCCATTGCCAGTTACATTGGAACAGCGATGGCAGCGCGATCTAGCTATATATATATATATATATATATATATATATATATAGATATAGAGACCTATATGTCTATAGGTACGAGGAGACGAGGACTAAGCTATAGGTAACTTTTTGTCAAGTGTAAAAAATAAATGAGATATAATATAGGTACAAGACATATACATGTACCGATGTATCTGCATGCAGTGTAGATAGATACTCATTTGTTTTTATTATTATTATAATTATTATTATTATTATACTCTCTGGACGACGACGACGTGCTCCCTTTCGCCTGGACCACTACCCTTCGCAGGAATAAATTTCAATATTTATTTTTCGTAATTGGTTGTAGCGCGTTCGTTGCCACACACACACACACACACACACACACACCCATACCCACACGCACACGCGTCGTTTTTAATGAGCTTCTCTCGCCGCGGTACGTCCAAAACGTGTGCAGACGACGACGACGACGACGACGCCGCGCCGGAGTCTGCGGATCGATAAACGGCGCGCGCGTTTTGTTGCTCCGCCACCGCGATACGAGCTTTTCGAAATACCGCCGGCGCCAAATCGACTTTCCCAAAAAAATCGTAAAATTCGCCCGAAATTAATGTGTCTGTGCCGTACGCCTCCACCGCGAGTCCGTCGACCCCAAAGGGATTTTATTTCGTACACGCCACCATTTTAAAAATAATAAACGTTCGTCGAGGATAGTGGTGGTGGTGGTGGTGGTGGTCGTCGTCGTCGTTTTATGTAATATGGACTTGGGATTGCGGACCAGGCCGAGAAATCGCCTGAATTTCTCGAGAGCCGAAAACTTTAAAAAAAAAAATCTCGTCTATATAAAAAGGATCGCCTGCGGCGGCACGAATACCAGCGCAAAAATAAAAATTTGGGCTTTCAATAGAATTTCGTGGACAAAAATTAGAAAACAGCGTTGGAACGCGATAAGAGACGTTCAATAAGGAACTACGACGGAAAGGACTGTCGACCATTTATCAAAGGATACAACGTGTCGGACGTATAATAAGGGATCTTATAATACAGGAGTGAAGAGACGTGGAGAAAGGTCGGGAATGGCTTCCGTCGAGAAGGATTTGGAAGTACACGACGTGTAATCCGTGATCGGCAGAAACGAAGGGCGAAACAGTGAGAACTCTCTCGTACAGTTTGCTGTTTTACCATAGATAATACATAATGGATAGGCCATGTGTATACAATACGTGTAAGCGGGCAGCGTTCCTGAATAAAGAAGAGAAATAGCAATATTAAAATTCCGTCTTCTATCCTACTCAGCAAGAAATTATTTTTTTCCATGAAATAATAATTCAAAAAATTGTATTTTAATTAATATCTTATACGTAAAATATATTTCAAATTTTTACTACACAGTACATTCCGTTATCTGCGTATCGGTCACCTAAATATCTGCTGAATGAGACAGAACTTTATGGGAACGACTGATAACGAATATGACCTATGCATAATGTATTATCTATGTGTTTTGCGCACACCTACAGAGAAGCGATTCGAGTAGTGTGTTTGTGATAGGCTGGTAGCGGTTAGAAATTACTGCTCGGCTCGGATATATATATATAAACTAACCGTACGATATAATAAATAATGCGCGATTTTTTTTTTTAATTTGCATATTTTACACAACTATGTCTGAAATTTTCAATTCAACAAAAATAAAATATAACTAATTTGTTTGCGATATAATTGTACCCACTACGCAGTGGCGTAGCATGACTTATCGTGTTTTAGACGGTAAAAAATTCAGTAGGCACTACCTACTACACGCGGGCCAAATCACTAAATCAATAAAAAATACTCGAGTTTATACCTCGCGCGGTCCAAATGATCTCGTTGCGCGAAATCTTCGAAACTTAAAGTGTTTCGTACGTATTCCGCGAGCGGAATAAAAACCTTAAATAATTCGTAAACTAATCTCGTACTGGCGAGTAGTGTTATTTCGCGTTTATCCGTTTTATACGAACGGACGGAAATGAAAGAGTTAAAAAAATTATATTCACGTGTAATAACAACAAAAAGAAAAAAAACGATAATAAGGCTATAAACATTTTTCATGTGCATTCCGACGGAAGGGGGCAAAATTGATTCTCCGGAGACGACGATTAGAATTTATAGACGGTGTGTATAATTTACTGGATGCTGTACGTGTTTCGTAACTCGGAAAAAAGTAAAAAAAAAAAATTGTTGGAAAATTACTCTGTTGTTATGAATAATAAAATCACGTATACTGCGTAAACGATTTAATTTTTTTGTTTTTTGAAATGCACGGTTCGCCGAGAAATTATTAATAATAATTGTTCTTTGATCTGTCTCTAAGACGCTTTTGGAAGTTAAATAATACGCGTGTACTTTGTATAATAGCCGCGTATGAATGTAACGAAAAAAAAAACCTTAAAAGTTAATAAAGTTTTAGAGAAAATGTGACGTCAAACATACTCGCAATATTCAATTGTATACAATTTCGATGTTATACGCGAATATATTTTGCGAATTTTCCAGAAGGATAAAAAAAAACTAGTAGAAACTCGTGTTGGACTTAAAGTATACCCGCCACAGGTCTCGTAAAAATTCGGACACTCAAACTTAGTGAATTTCGGTCCGTTTATATTCTTAAATTCGATAAACGCATAGGTTCGAGATCCTCTCGTATTATCCGAAGTACGTATTATATAGTAAACGAATTTCGAATGATTTTCGTTATTTAAAATAGGTAAAAATTTGTCGACAAATATAACAAATTTACGTTTTCTGGGAGCGAACAATTCGGCGCGAGCCGATAAAAAAAAAACAAAATAATAAGATTTCTCGCAACACTTCAGCCGTTGTTCGGAATTTATTATCGACCGGAGTTCTCTAACGAAACACTCGAGTCGAATACGTCGTTATATCATTTTATACGCGCACTTGAACTAAATAATATTATTATTGTACGCGTAAAAAAAAAAAAAACCACCGTTTTCAGCGTTGAGATTTAAATTTTATAACTTATTGCGCGTATTATTTACATCGAGACGGTATAGAATATTATTTGCTTAAATACACATCGCTTTATATACGTGTGTGTAAAATAAAAAAAAATCTATATCGTCGTGTACACCGCGTGTATACCGGCGATAATATTATTATATAAATGATTTACCGACGAATATTATGATCGCGATTTAAATAATATACTGTCCGATCCACCGACAGAAGTTAATATTGTAATCAAAAGTCCCGAACGATACGCCGCGTATTTTCAGTTGTTTTTCTACCGTTTCGATTCGTCGTAAAGTACGCCGAAAATTTAAATAAATTTTAAAAAATGTTTTAGAGCGATTGTTTTTTTTTTGGTTACGTAAATTTCCGTTTATAAAAATTTATTTACACTCGTATATTTGTAAAAAAAAACAGAACCGCTGTGCAGGTCAAAGCGGAAAATGATTGCACGGAAAATTATTATTGAGCAGCAAAAAAAAAGCGACTCCCGTTCCGTCGAACCTGTAGGTTATAATATATTATAGGGAGAGTGAGTTTCGCTTTGAATTCGCCAAAAGCAAACGAGGTACCTGTACTATAAAATACGTTCTCGTCATAATTTTACATCGAAATCGTTTAGTGTTTCGTTGAAACATTTCAAGTAAACGTATAATATTATGTTCACACCCAATACGGTGCTCCCGACACGAGCTATTATTCACAAATTCGCAAACAACTATACCGTAAATATTAACGTCTGAATATCAGTGATTAATGTGATTTTTTTTTTTTGTTACCTTCGCGAAAACCCCGTTTACCGATACGACCGCGTATTCGTCAATAGTCATTTTGCGAATAATTTTCGAATTTTTTTTTTTTTTTTTAAACCATATTTTAGTCGTAATTCGAATCTAATCCACCCCGGAATCCGAAGTCAACGGGGAACCGAATCACCCGGATCGATTCAATTTTTATTATTCGGTACAGTGGCGTATTTTTAACTTTTTTCTGGGGGAGGGGTCCAAATTTTTGTTTTTTGAAAATTCCAACAGGATATATTTATATAAGGTGTTTAATAAAAAATACCTTTGGATAATTTTAACAAATAAGTACATTTTGTTTAAAAAACTTTTTTTTTTTTTGGTTCTGGGAGGGGTCAAGTACCCCTGGACCCCCCCACCGTAAATACGCCACTAATTCGGTAAATACGTTATCAGCAAAGTACAAAACACAAACGGATTGCAACGCGAAGCACCGAGGTTAACGCGACAGTTTGTCGAGGAGAATGTGCCGAAGGAGAAGCGAGAGAAAAATAAATATTTTGTACGCATAAAAAAGAAACGCTTTTGTTCGGTGTAATGTACATTAGAATACGTACACGAAGTGAGTCTGTTTTGCTGGCTAATTCCGAACGATGACGAGATATCGTGGTAAACGTTTTTAATCAACCACATTATTACAGCACACCGCGTCCGTTTCTTCTTCGGTATACGTACACGAATGAGTTACGAAACGCCGCAACAAGAATTATTACTGCACACTGAACGCGTATTGTGCACGCCGCGTTGTTCTATTTATTCGTAAAATAATTTTTTATACGCGTAATACGTTTGGAAATTGTAGGCGGTTTTTTTTTCACGTTTTAACGCGTTGTTTATTTTTTTATAGATGTAATATACCTGGTATATATATATTAAAAAATGTCTTTAAATTTCGCGCGAGCCGTCGAAAACGGTGACGTATACTATACGTGATGGATTTTCACGTGTCTTTCGAAAAAAAACGAATCCTTTGGCGTCGAATTTCAAAAAAAAAAAAACGTCGAAATTATCGCTAAAAAAACCGCGATACGGTCAAAAAGTAAAACATTACAACGACCGCCGGCAGCATAAAATATGTCTAAATAATTGAAACGAATTGTTTCAATTCGTAATCTTTTTACGAAATTTAAATAAATAAATAAAGGTAACGAGCCGTGGGGTGTTGTTAATGTCGCTCAAGTGAATCACATGGATAAAGCTTTTAGAGTGTATCGTTATCAACTATAAATTCGAAAGTAACGATAAATCCGTTGCGTTCGATAAAACGATTCTGAGCGGAGCTTCGGTGTAATATTTTAGGCGTATAACAAAAATTAACTCTTTTTATGAATCAAATATCTCAAAACCTATAATTTCCATAAATAATCGAAAATTAAAAGTAAGTTTTTCGGAATTTCTTTTTCCCTAATGTATAATAAACAGTTACAGTTATTTGATGAATACTTCGAATTTCTTTACCGATTGGTTTCGAAATCACGAAGAAATAACGATAATCGAAAATTCGAAAAATGACCTATCTAAAGTACCGACTAAGACGCAATTTGCTATACCGGAAACAGACTGTCACCGTAAAGATCGGAGCGCTCCTTCTAGTAGAATTTTTCAGTACAGACATCAAAAAAATACACAGCTTTGTAAAACCAACAGATTCCTCGCACTGCTCAGAATATTCTGAAAAGCAGTCAACAGTAGCCGATAAAATCGTCCGGTTGCCGGCAATCACGTTTCGTTACACGTATTAAGTACGAATTTCTAATGTTTCGTAATATTTCGTTTTTTTTTTTAAAAATAAGTTTTCCCTCGTTTTTGCGGCATTAAAATCCGAGCTCCGTATAAATATAATATGTATAATTATTACTGGTGCGTAATATGTAAGAAAGACAAGACGAACAAACAAAAAAAAAAATAGTTTCACAATACTGAGGCGGTGTCGTAAATACGAGCGAAAGGATATCGGATTATGTGCAACGTTCGAATACATGTAATAATAATAATAATAATATTAATATTATAATTTCGTGTCGTCCCGTTTCGGTACGGCGAGTCCGAAACGCCGGGAACACACGAGTATCCGTTTACCGTCAAGTCGCGCGACTGCGGCGTATATGTATTAAAAACGAAAAAAAAAAAGAAAATGTGTTTATAACTCCGAGACGACGATAAGACGACTCGTCTTCGGGCTGCTGTGTATTATTTTTTTTTTTCGAGTTTTTCTCCCTTCGTGTCATATACTCTTCGTACTAAGCGCTTGTAGGGGGGCGGGGAGAGAAAGGGGGGAACTTTTCGACACACAAACACACGGCGGCGAAAGAGAAACGACTTACGCGAAAGGCGAGCGTATATTTTCCGAAAGTATTGATCGGCCAGGATATAAAAATATACGCCAAGTCCCTTTTGGGATTTTTGAACGTGACGGCGCCGTGCCATATTATAAATGTGGTATACATATATATATATATATACGTCCTGCAGGCGATCGCGACGGCACGCCCGAAAACGTATCCGTTCGCAAACAGTCGACGAAAACGGCGAAAAGTACAAAAAAAAAAATAAATAAAAAATAGCGTGCCGCGGGATGTTGTGGATATCGCTTAAGTGAATTACTTGGATGAAGATTTTAGAGTTTTGTTTTCATTATAAATTTGAAAGCAACGATAAAACATTGCATTCGATAAAACGATTCTGAGCGGAGCTTCGGTGTAATACGATTTGTCTGTTTTTTGTGAAAAATTAAAGTAATACAATACGTCTGACGTTGTGTCCAAATTTCAAGTCAAAAAACTCGAAATTAACTGTTTTACGAATGGAAAACTTCAAAATCTAAAAATAGCTATATATAGCCTACAATTTTTGAAAATTTTTTCGAAGTCGTATAGTATAAAGGTACAATTTTGTTGAAAATTTCAAGACGATACAATGATTATTTTCAAAATTACAGCGAAAAAACTCTACGTGATATTGACGAAATCCCATTTTTAGCGGTTTTTCGTAATTTTTCGGTAGTTTATCGCGTCGCGTTAAAAAACTACTGAGAAAATCGAAAAATGATTTAGTACCAACTAGATGCGAATTGCTGCCGGAAACAAACTGTGACCGAGGAAAATGGAACACTCCTTTTGGTCGACAATCTGTACACAGGATAGAAAAAAAAGAACATCATTGTAAAACCACTAGATCCCTCGCTCCGCTCAGAATCTAAAAAGTAACGAAATTCGTAATAATATTTTTGAAAAAAAAAACGTTTTTAAACGTTAAAAATTCTAAATTTTACTTCAAAAACACGCTATATTATGAGGAGGGGAATCTCGATAAATACCATTTTTTTGACGGAAACATATTGTGAGTTTGATTCTGAAAATAAAACAATATATAGTTCGAACGGGTTTTCTTAATACGTATTTTTTTTAAAAAAAACCTAATAGTTTCCAAAATTATATAATGACGAAATTTCCAAAAAAAAACCTTTAGTGCGTGTGCCGAGAGCGGATCCAGATATGGGAAGCAGTGGCATGGCAAGTGTCCTCCTTCACACCGTTAGCAAAAAAAAAAAAATGACAATTCTATTAGTATTTGTTTATTTTATGACGTATTATTACGTATTATATCATACGGGAACAAAATGTCGTTTATATTTCCATTTTATAAACATACTTTTTACAATTTTATCTTATCCTATCGGTGTTGCCCCTGCCGAAAGGAGTTTCTCAGTCATTATGGATGCGCTGTAGAACGTCAAGATGGAAATACTGTCAGATGTGGCCGTTACTCGTGCACATAAAATACAGCACGTAGACATTTATTCGAAGTAATCGATAGATTGGCAAAAAAAACCCCATCTGATTTCACTTAGATTATTCTATACATTTAAAATAATAATACTTAATTTTTAATTTTTTGTAATTTTATTATGAATATTATTTATCGCGCACACCTGCAAACGGATAAAACACGGTAAGGTTTTTGATTTATCTCCTCCGTAAATATTCGATTGCGTTCGGCCGCTTTTCGCGCATTTTTTAAACGGGCGGTCGTTGGGTAAAAAAAATCCGGCCTCGCGACGAAACTCCGAGGAAGAACGGCTCAATGTCAATAGATACTGCAAACACTCCCAGTCGAGAGAGAGATAAATTAACGCGGATTTTAAATATTTTTATTTATTTTTTACATTAAAATAAAAGCGAACGCGATTATTATGTGCGCGCGTGCGTGTTCGTAACGTAATAATTTCGTAACAAAAATCGCGTTGAAAAAAAAACGACGACGAAAAAAAAATTTACATTTAATTCGTGGGCGTAGAGATGACCGAGAGCTTTGGGGCTCGGACGATGTTTTGTGTGTACACGCGCACGCCCAAACGTTAAATAATAATGCCCACACGTCGTGCAGAGGTGTATAATACTCGTCAGTGGCATCATTCCCCCGGGTCACGTTTTTTAAAATTTATAACTGTAATTTTTTTTACATTATATTTGAGTAGTCGTTGTCGAATTGTGCGTACGCGAGTGGAAATTCGATCGTTTTTCACGTCGAAAATTGCTTTTACGTGGGAAATTACGAGGAGCTGGAATGGGCCGAACGCGTTTGTCGAGCGGGATTGAACCGTGAACGCGAGAAAAAAAAAATTGAAAGGAACGAGACCACCGTTGAAGGTAGATCGCGCCGGAAGATGGATGGACCGAAGCGATGGTAGTCCCGAGAGGTAGATTGGAACACGTCATGATATGACAATGAAAGATGGAAAGCTTTAATTTTAGCAGCTAAAAGCCTGAACGGCTCGTAAAAAAATGTACGGAATTCCGGTTTTTTTTTCAAATAATAATAAAAAAAACACTTGTTTTTTTTTTGTCACATTTAAACAGCTGCGACGTTATACACTTCGTATTTTCCATAGTATTTAAAAAAAAATAAAATAATAAGATACATTATATTACGTATATAAGGACTGCGACCGAGTGTTATTTCACATTTCGATTTTTGAAATTTATATTCGATCCGGATATATACGCGCGCCTATTTCTCGTAAACTAATATTTGAATATTTTACTCTCGATACCTCCTCTATTTATTATATACGTATACATAAAACGTGCAAATATTTTGTTGGTTTTCAAAAAAAAAAAAATGTTTTAAATGTTTCAAGCGCAATATGCAATTCAGATATATATAAATGAGATGTTGTTCGTGTCGCGTTATTTTTAATTTATTTATACATTTTGGTGAATTAAAATTGAAATTTTTTCACCTCGAGCGCAATATTAATATTCTTTGACCTCCTGCAAACGTATTTTCGTTGATATAATCGACAATTACGAATTTACATTCAAGTACGGATATTATAAAGTATATATATATATATATATATATAGAAATGGAAATTCATAATTTTTTTTCTTCTCGTTAAACCCCATAAACATAAATAAGTATATAAGTTTTTTTTTTTTGGTCATACAAAAAGAAAAGGTGAGAAACGTATCGTTTCTTCGCGGGAAACGTGTTTATAATACTAGCTGAGCATAATATGTAAATCAAGCGTTTTACCGGTCTTAAGAGGTGATTTTCATAAAGTCAAAGCGAGTGGACGTTGTAAATTATGATGGACTGCTGTTCGTCGCACTTCACGCCATAAAGGAACGCAGGAGCGAGAAAAAAGGGAGTAGCGAATCGGCGGTGTTATAATTCCAAACGTTTGAATTGGAAGGGCGAGTAGGACGCGGGATCGTAGGGATGAAAATGTCCCGCCACCGTCCAAGCGGAGTTTACTAGACGACCTGATGCCTATTATACGAACTCTACGGATCGTGCGATTTCTCGCAGTGATTTCACGTACCGAGCAAAGGACGAAGTCGGAGAGAGAGACTCTTAATTTTAGAGTCTAAGCGTTTTGTCACCCCTCAAAACGTAGAAGACATCCCACGCGATACTCCACGGATTCGGACGAATTCTCGGTCGATTCATATCATTGATATCTGTCGATTAGGTTAAAAGTCGGAAAAGTTATGCGATACTCCCGACGTATATGAGTTTTATAAACTTTTCTTTAGAGTGAAACGTTTCGAAACACGAACGTTGTTTGGCCCCCGCAATAACAACCATCTCTACGTAACGCGCGTAAGCGTACGCGGACGGTGGAGGAATGAGCGAACTCACTAATATTTCGATCAAATTAGAAATCGAGAAATCCCGTCGACAGAATTTATTAAATAAGAGACGGCGAACTGCTGCGCGTTTACGTCATATATTATTGTATGTATAAAAAACGGATATTTGTTGGTTTTTTTTCTTTCAACAAATCATATTGTTCTTTAGTTAATTCTGAAAACATAAAATTTATATAATATTCCGCGAAGAACGACATATTTTTTTAAAAAATTTTTTGATAAAAAAAGAAAACTCCGCCCGAATGAAGCGTCTACCAAACGCGAATTATCGCGAAAACACTCTAGCTATTATTTTAATATGTGCATTTATTAAGCGCATAAATTATTACAGTATATAATGTGTAAAAAAAAAAAAAAAACAATTGGCCGCCCGCAACAACCGCTCGGTATCGCCTGTTTAGTTTTTTTTTATTTAAAAATACGCTTTATATATATATACTTTTTTTTAAATTACAAATACAAAAACCGCTTAATTAGCCATTGTAACCGATTAAAGTGCCGCATGCAAATCGCTTCTGAAAATTACAGCATTGTATATTTAAATTTGAATTCGCGCGATACGAATAAATTGCGCGACAGTCACGTATAAGGACGACTCGTGTATCGTGAAAAAAAAACCGCCGAAAATCGCGTTTGACAGCCCAAAAGTCCTTGTATTTGAGTATTATTTTTCTCTGAACGTTTTAACGAATCACACGTGAGATGCAACGGGTGAAAAACGGAGTCACGGCGATAAAAAGAGATCAAAACCGGTGACTTTTTTTCTTCCTCGTCTCGTTCGGGATTTTGAGCCGTCTCGGAGGGTTTCCGATTCGATGCGATCAGGCTCGTCCGAGTGGAGATTTGACCGGAATTCCTCGGCGGCGAGACTTTTTTTCACGTTCCGCGACGTGTTTGAAAACACGCGAATACGATTTGATCCGATTTAGCAGGAATTCTATTAAAAACGCTCGATTTAAACATTTCGATTGAAAATCAAACGTATCGTACGAATAAAGGTCACATTCGTCTGCAGTTAAAATATTATTTCGATTCACCGACTGTGAATTTCGATAGGTAAAAAAATATGATTTTGAGTTTTTTTTGGAAATCGCTCTGTCCAGCTAGTACGGTGGTGCAAATAAACGAGGAACCCTGTCACTAGTCGACAGTATTAGAACGAGAGCGATGGATTGAAATCACACAAATCGCGTCATACCGAGTAAAATATTTTTTTAAAAAAAAAACAATTCCGTCAAAAATTAACGAACGCGCGAGAAGGAGACGAAGTGCTCCGGCCGGAGGAATTCACGCGGCGTGAACACGTCAGCAGCAGTGTACGCCGCGGTTGCGGCGGGTCGTGGTGTAGTCATCACACTGGTGTAGCCCGCGTGGATTTTATTATTTTCCGATTGGCCGCGGCTCGTGCAGCTTAAACTGGTTTTCAGAGCTTGACCAGTTACGGTAGTCGCGGTCTAAGTATATCGCGTGCGATGCTCGTAATAATATTATTGTACCGTTATCCGCGGCAATGATATTTTTAATTTTTACACTGAACAGCCGGAGCGGATATATATATATATATATAACGCACACGGTCGCGCGATATTTACTATTATTTTCGTCGCAATTAAGAACATTTTTTTTTGTCCATTATTTTCCATTATATCGAGCGTGTATGTGGTCACGGAGAACCGGCGGAAAAAAACGTCAACACGAGACGCGCGCCCGCGTATCGCGCGCCACCGGACGGAAACGGCATACGGCGAACGCGGCCGGTCGCTCGCCACATGTTCAGCACCGCACGCGCCCCCGAAAAAAGAATCCCTTCGCCGACCAGACGGACATTGCGTTCACACAGCTGATGTCATCCGTCTGAATCGTTTGAAAACTCATAACTGATTTCACGATACACACGAAAATTAATCGATATACCTACGTATTCTTGTAGATTTTAACGCGCATTGTGGAGTATATATTAATTCATTATTGCACCCGGAAGACACTCGGTCGAGATCGAATACGGGCGAAGAACGCTCAGTTGGTTGGGTTCAGTGTTAGCTCGATATCCGTAGAGTCATTCGAACTGATGAAGTCATTGTGATGTGTTTGGAAAAAAAAAATTAGAAAACGATTTGGATTTTCTATTGTAATTAATTGTTTTATTGAGTGTTGAAAATTGTAAGTGTAAAAAAATAAAGGCATATAATATATAAGTATAATATGTATGAACTGAATAGTACTTAAAAAAAAATTGTCGTTTAATATCAAATTATACTATTACTATATTAGATGGAAAATTCCAAGGGGAACTAAATGATATCGTGAAGTCGACCAGAGAAGCCCTTGGACGGACTGGTACCTTGGACGTACGCTTATAGATGATAATCTGTGTTACGTTGTGATATTTGAACGTATTTGTATTTCGTTTCACGTTAAGTACGTCAATCCATGTTATTTCTACGTCAAAAATTAATTTCTAATAATGTTTGTACGTTACTTGTCCCAATACCATAATAATAATAATTTTTAAACGATTTTAAAGTAACAAGTGTTAATATTTTGTTCCCCCAAAAAAAAAATATTTCACGTTCACTACTCGAGCATAGGTACAGGAAAACGAATAAGTTTTTTCACGCGGCTCATCGCAGCAACAATTGCGGAAATCCAAATGCTTTTCTCGCGTACCGGCCGGCTTTTGCGACTCGTAAAAACGGTCTGAGCGCGTCCAGTACAGTTTCGCAGTATCATTATTACCGACCGATAAATGACAGCCGATTGACAATAATAATCCGTGTCGGAAAAACGTAATAAGTAAACCGTGGGGATAAATATCAATAATGTTATAGGAAAAAAAAAAACAAATCGCTTGTCCAAAAACCGAAAACGTTTTTTCCGGCTCTAAAACGAAAGGATTTTCGACGACTTTTTTTTTTTTATTATTATTTTTTCTTTTTACTTTGGCGGTCGATAACGCCCCGATTCGCGTAATAAAAGTAAAAAAATTATTGTACGCCGCCGCGGTTTTTCTGTTATCCTCGACGAGAGAGGGTGCGAGAACCTATGCAGCAGCAGCAGCAGCAGCACACGCTGTCGTCGTCTCGAGTGCTCCGAGAGACGGCGGACGTTTTCGAGAGAAATATTATTGTAAATAGGGCGTTGAATTATGCGACGGCTGGCGCCGGCCGACGTCGTACACGTAAAAAAAAAAAAATTTGTTGTGTATATTTTTCGAACGCGAGCACGAGACACGCTGTTCTCTCTCAAAGAGACTTTATAACGTAATACACACACGCCCGTCTCGGTAAAAAAAAAAACATCAGTAAATAATAATTAATATTACTCGTGCGGACCCGCAGCGCGGGGATTGTCCTTAAAGAGTTATCGTCGAAAAAATATGCTCTACGCACTCGATATGATACGGAACGGTTTCCTGGATCACAATACACACACACATTAATATTGTGCGCAGGCCAGGCAAGGATCGAAATTGTTGTCCGTGTGCGACTACGTTTCAAACTCAACGGTAACGTTTTACATAATATTTCAAAAATTTCTATTTTACAAACTTCAGGAGTTAAATGGTTATTACGAATAGGCGCGCGAATAAGAACATTTTTAAGAGTAGCGTTTTTCGCGTTTATTTACTTTTTATCCTTATATTGCATTGATATCAGGTGTCGCTCGTATTTTTAATTATTTTATATTTTATTGATTTTAAAAAAAAAAGAACATATTTCGACTCATTCCGGAAAGTCTCGTGCGAATTATCGATTTTTCTACATCGTTTCAAAATGCCGTAATAATTTATGGAAATCGATATTTTTACGGTAAAATTTTTATTTTTATTTTTTTGTTATTCAACGGGTAAAACTCGTTTCTGGGGCTCAAGAAGACTGTTATTCGGGGCGATACGCGGACAAATTCACTAATCTATTAAATCACTATAATATACGAGTGAAAAACGATTGGATTTCGAAAACAGGTAAATATTATTATTTACAACGCGATTTCGTAATTGTTTTTAGCCACAGGCTCTGATTGCGCCGTAAATCTCACGGTTTTCGAGGAGGGCAGAATTTCATTTTTTTTTTCGGGGGGAAAAAATCGAATAATGAATCGTGAATTTTTACTCGCCGCAGGTCTCCCCCTTCAAACAAGTCGCTTTATGTATATAAGTGCATCGTACCCGAGGTCCGAATTTTTCCGCGGTCTCTCAGACAATGTGTTCACACACACACACACACACAGCTGCTGGCAATGTCGAAATCGTCGCGATAGCGCGTTAGATTTCATTATTATTATTTTTTTTTATTATTATTATTTCAAAACCGGAGCATCACCCTTAGCGCGCGTACACGAAATAAAAGACGTCGGAGCCCGAAACAGCTGCTGCTGCTGCTGCTGCTGCTCGTTGCAGCGCGTCGACGAGTATTTCATTCTTTACACGGTTTTTATCCGGCGACGGCAGCCACCACGACGATTTCTATTTTCTGATCCGGACCACAGAACGTTGCAGCATAGTTTGGATGCGCGTTATAAATAATATATACGACAACCCTTGTCGGGGACCCCGTGTCGCGGAATTCCGTTCGGAAGGGTTACGCTCCTCCGGTATATAATATAATATACGTCTCGAAACCAGTTGTGCGCGACACACACTCGTCTTGCGTATACGCTACTGCTGCACACTTCGACGTCTTTGCAGCAGCTTTCCTCTCGCGATTCGTTTATTTCTAAACGCAAGCGAATTTCCATCAAAAGTCACTGTCCGACAGCCCCGCGCAAAAATTGTATTTTTTTTTTTTTTTTACTCGTTTTCGCGTTTATGAAAATTTCTTTTTTTTTTGTCGGAGACGTTTACAAAAAAAAAAAAACGCTCTCGCATATTTTTAATCGTTTACGTGAAAATAATGTTCGATCCTTGACGACCACCAGTCGTGCGCAATAAATCGCGGACCGATTTTCATTGACGAATGAAAATATTTGTCGGTTAAACCTATTTGGGGAGCGATAAAGAATTTTTTTTGTTTTTTACGAGTAATAAGGTGAAAAAAAAATCGAATTTCGACGTAAAAAAAAAACGCCGGTCTCTTAGCGGCCAACAAAAAAAAAGAAAAAAAATTATATTCGTTTAAAATCGAATTGTTAATATTAAATTTACAAAACAAAAAAAAAACGATTTCCGCGTTTAAATCTCGCGTATACGAGTGTCACCGCGGCGGTATAAAATCTATTATTTCCGGCACAGGAAACGCGGCGAAGAAATTTTTCTGTATACACGCGAGCGGCTTTTTTTTTTTTTTCGAACGCGTATCGGACCGTTTCGGAGGGAGTCTCTCGTTAGCGCGCGCACCCCAAAAACGCCGACGGACGGACGTGCAACCTAACCTAACCACAGTGCAGCACAGCACCCGTCGCGGCCGCCGACGGCGATCAGCTGGTGTTCCGCGGCGGCCGAACCGCAGCAGCAGCAGCAGCAGCAGCAGCAGCAGCAGCAGCAGCTGCCCTTCGGGTGAACACATGTTGCCGTAAGCGCGCGCTGCGGTCTTGACAAAACTCGGGGTTTTTGCGCGTCATCCGCGCTGACGGGACGGCGGAGACCGAGACGGTTTTTATATATTGCGCGCGATCGTCGTAGTGTATTTTTTTTTTTTTTTTTTTGGTTTTGGCGATTCGATAAACGAAACATTTTTTTTTTTGTTTTCTACGAGCGACTCGTTTTTAGATTCTGGAAAGTATCGGTTTTTACAATGACGTTTTTTTTTTTATTACTGTACCCGAAAATTCTACTATAGAAGGAATTCGATTTTTTACAATCGCGTTAGATTTTATACGCGGTATCGGGGCGAGTGTCGACATTTACACGCGAGTACTTCAGAGAGAGAGAGAGAAGTCGTTTTGTCGATTTTCTCAAAAACGCTTTTAAAGCAAATAACTCAAAAACTATGTAAAAACGAAAAAAACAAGACGATTTTACCGTTATTTCTACGCGTTATTTTGAGACTATTATTATGATATGGGAACAACTCGAAACATTCGCTATACGCGTGAAACTATATTAATTCTACTGTATTTATATTAAAGAAAACATTTCTTTAATACATTTTAACGAATTTAAAATATAAATATATTATTATTTTTTGTATTATTAAATATGAATATTTTTTTTTTTTTTACCCGCCTATAAGTTTATTATATTAAAACGATACGGTGGGTTGTATGTATATAATAATAATAAATAATATTACATTCCGCTCAGAATCGTTTTTTTTTTTTGGAACGCAATGATTCACAATAAATTGCTTTCCAAATTTATATAGCAAACAACAAAACTCTAAAATCTTTAATTCGCTAAAGCGACAACGGTTTTTTTCTCCGCAGACACTTTTTCGTTGCCTGCGCGGAAAACGTTATTATGTATACGGAGAAAAATAAACCGGAAAAAAACGTTAAAGAATTGCAATACAACGACGAACGTTATTAATTTTTTAGTCTACTACAGTTACCGACTACTGAATATACTATAACAGGTATTAAAAAAAAAAAAAAATGGAAATTTGTTTTTCTGTTTAAAATTAAATTTTCATAAAACAAACGGGTACGGTGTAATAGAAGGTTTTGTAGAAATAACATCAAAAAAAAACTTAAGGGCATTTGATTTTAACGCTATTTATATTTATAAATGTTATTTTTTTTTGTTCCAGTCGCATTAATTTTTTCTGCCAATTTTTTATTTTTATAACGCTATTCCGTAATACTCGTTTTAATCGTTTTCACTTAAGTAAACACTACGGGTCATACCTACTACAGCCTGCCGACAATAGAAAATGTTATTTAAAAAAACAAAACGCGTGTATTGTCCCGTTCATTTATTCGGGGCCCTCACGTTATATTCCGCGCCCGTGGGCCGCCTTGCGCGCACACAAATCCGGACCTGTGCAGTTACACGTGCAGTAAAAAATTATAACTCCGTTTTCCGTTCCCATAACGGACACCGATTTTTCTTCGAAATTTTCTCGAAACACATTCTCCCCCTTAGCGCGACCGTATAAAAACCCGTTAGACGGATTATTCGTTTCCGCCCCCTTTCCGCACGGCGTTTTCGTATGGGCTTTTTTTACAAAAAAAAAAAACAAATCGCCGGTCGACGACGAGAGAGAGAGAGCGATTTTTGTTTTTCACCCGACCGTTTTGGCAACCACTGAGCGCGTACACCGGTGTAGTACGGGTGGGATAGGCGCGTATTATTTGAATAGCGCGTACCTATCTGGCGGCGAACCGCGCGGTGAACGCGACCGTACCGCGGGTAATTAGTAGCGCGCGTCGCGCGGCGGCACCGCGTTCGGTCGCGCCGAGTCGGGTACGGCACCGCGTTCGTCGACTTACCGGAGAGAGAAAAAAAAAAACAATCGACGATGACGTTTAAAAAAAAAAACGCGTACACCCCACCCACACGCACACCTGAAATATAACCTAAAAAAAAAAAAACATATTTTTTTTTTTTACTAAAAAACCCGTAGCTGCAAGTGTTTCGCCGTATCGCGGTCGTTGGAGAGAGAGAGAAATAAATTATCGCGCGCGCGCGTCGGTTTTTTTTTTTTTTCGCCCAAAACTCGACAAAACGCTGCGCGGCACGCCTGCGCGAAACGCTTACGCAACACGCCGAGCGGCGCTCGGGATCGCGCCGACCCGCAGGCGTCGCGCACCAAAACTCTTAGTTTTTATTTTATTTTACATTTTTTAAAAAAAAAAAACGGCGAAAATCCATTTTTTTTTTTTTACAGACTTCCAAAACCGGAGGCGGTTCTCGATTAGGTCGTTTTTTTTTTTTAAACGTATTAAATAAAAATATAAATATAAATTTAAATTATAAATTATAAATAAATTAAAAATATAAATTTTTTTTTTGTAAATATCGGCCTAGTGTTCGGCGGCCAGTAATTCGGTTTCTTTTTTTTTTCTTTTCATATTTTCCGATTTAGTAAGGATTAAGGACGACTACCCAGTCGAATGTAGGAACGGGAACGACCGGTATATGACTGAAAAAAGGACGAAATAAAAATTTTTTTTTTAAAAAAGAAACCGGCTTCAAAAAAAAAAATGCGCTAAAAAGTGTATTTTATTAATATTTGTTGCGATGTGTGTTAACAGATTGATAAAATTCGTTTCTGCAGTAACGTAACGCGTTTGTTCGCGAAATCCGGCGCCGATTTCTATACAAAAGGTCATTTCATATTATACTTTTTAGCGCGATTTTTCAAGTCGGTTTCCTTTTTTTTGAAAAAAATATTTTTATTCTCGCGACCACTACTACTAATTACTACTATTTGTCGTTTCGGTTATATATTTATATTTTTTTTTTAATAAATACGTTGGCGCGGCTTCTTTTTTTTTTCCTACTCATCCTCTACAATAACGTCGTCGTCGTTACGTAATACAACAACAAACAACACAGGCGTGTTCGCGGGGGGCTCGGGCGGAGTCGATTTTTTTTCACGTCTTCGTCACACTACATTTATATAATATCGAGTGTTTAATTACAATTATTATCGTTTTTTTTTTTTTTTTATCGGTTTAGGTAAATCGCGGCGATGACGATATTGGTAGAAAATCTGTCGTCGGAAAAAAAATTTTTTTTAACCGGAAGGATTTGGAATAACTATAATACGCGGTTGAAAACGGTGTTAATTTTACTCTGCAAAACCGTACCCATTAACTTGGGCAGACCGACCAACTAACTAACAGTCCCCCACTTCCATCCCCTAGTAGAGGCGCAAGCCAGCTGGTATAGGAAAAGGCATAGCCATCACTCCAAAGCAAAGCAGAAATTAATTTTACTCTGCAAAAGACGAGACGCTTTTTTTTTTTTTTTGGCCCGCTTTATCTCTGTGACGTATATAACAAGTTCGCGTCCCAAGCGAATTTGTTATTAATTAATTTCAATCGCGTTTTGCGTATATTATTTACGAATTACGGAATTGGTTTTTTTCTGGTCGAACTCGGTTTCGAAGTGTACCGTCCGAAATTTCGCGTTTTTTTCCGCCAAAATATTCCGTATAAAACCATTCAATTTTTACTCAAAAAGCTCATTGGTACAAAAGTTTTCCCGATATATTTGAACATTTTTTTTTTTTTTTTTTTGCGCGCAGACGTTCGGTCGTTGTCATTTTGTGCGTCGTCGTCGTCGTCGTCGTCACTATCGTAATCGACGTGACACGAGCGATCTGCTTCAGGCGGTTTTCCGTAGATAAAAACGAGGACGTTTTCGATTAGAACGAGTGCAGAGCGCGAGCGGCGACTTTCAAAACTGAAAGTTTGATGAAAAAAAAAAACGTTTATTTTTACGCTCTTAAGAATCCGTAAAAATTACATTTTTTTTTTTTTCATTTCGAAATTAACTCGGATTTTAAACCGCGTCGAATAGGGTTGGCGGCGCGACAAGTAAAACGTTTTATTCTCCTCCGAGCCGAAAACGCGCGCGCGAAAAAAAAACGTTTTCACTTTATTCGTAGTCCGTTTGATATACTGGAAAACGCCGAAATGGTCGCCAAACTCCAAAACGCTGCCGGACCGGGGGAAAAAAAGTGTAAAATGCCTTGTCCTCACTGACTTTTTTTTTATCAACGCACAGCGTAAACCGCTGGGTGTAGACACTTGAAATTTAGCACACGATTTCCTTCTACTTCGTAGACGAGCACTAAGAAAGGATTTTTCAAAATTCCACCACAAAAGGCATTAAATGTTTGATGTATCGATCAACGCACAACCAAAACCGCTGGGTGTAGAGACTTTAAATTTTGCACAGATGTTCTTAATACGACGTGCGCGAGCACTAAGAAAGTATTTTTCAAAATTCCACCACAAAAGGGACGAAAAAGTTCGATGTATCGATCAACGCACAGCCCGAATCTGGCTAGGTCCAGAGACTATTTTTTTAAAAATTATTTTACAATACAATAAAAATAATTAAAATAATATTTTAACCGTTATTTCGGGTGATTAGTCACCGTAAAAAAAAGCCGTTGCTTCCACAGCGGCGTGTTACGCGCAAAAAAAAAAAAGAGTTGAACACACAAAATTATTGTTTTCCCGGGCAACGCCGGGCGGGTATAATTCAACTAGTATTATTTATAAAAAAAAATATATTTTATATAAATATTTTCAATTTTTTTTAAAAAAAAATTCGTAAATTCTCCTGGAACCTAAACGGCAGTGCACGTAGAAACGTGGTTCGGACGGCGACAGAGATAATATCCGCGGCCCGGTGTACAACACAACAATATTATTACAACGCTCGCGTGTACGGCTCGTTGTGCGATGATACGACGGCGTGGGCCGCGGAGGAGGCGGTGGACGTGAGAGCCGCGCGTATAAACAGCGCGTACGATATTCTCTCTCTCTCTCACTGTACGTCCTCGTTCGGAGCAATTATCGCGCGCGCGCTCGCGCATATGACGACGAGCCAAGCCCTAACAAACACATATTGTTTTATTTCGAATATTTTTTTTTTTAATATATATTTTTTTTTATTTTGTTTTTTTTTTTCCCCGCTATAACGTCGTCGTCGTCGTAGTATATTTTCACGTATTATGTACACACACACACACACACACACCGGGCGAGTTCTACAAACACACGTAACGTTCGGTTCCCGGGCGGCTGCTGTGGCGGCGGCGGACGGAGGAGACGGGAACGCATGACGAGACGGCCGACCGAAGGATTATCCGCCGCCGCGCACATCCGTCGTCGAAAAATACAATATTTTTATTATATTATTATTGACAAAAAAAAAAAAAAAACGTTCTCACGACGACGCCCTCCTTTTTACGCCCGAGATCGTGTGTCACGCGCGCGCACGCAACGTTTTTGTATAATAAATCGTTACGCGTACAGTTTTTTTTTTTAAAGAATATTTTCGATTAAAATACGACGTGTCCCGCGGGACCGTTGTCAGTAATAAATACGCAAAAAAAAACAACAACGCTTTTTCCCGTTTTTATTTAGTAATATACACGCGGATTTTCGATTTTACGGGCGTACGAGAAAAATCCGAACCGATGATAGTAGTAACTCGAGGGATTTTTTTTTTTTTTTAATTTTTTTCTTTCCCCTCGTACAATTTTGCCTTCTGCGACGAAAAAAAAAATTGTATTTAAATAAAATATTGCGCTTTGGAAACGTGACGGGACTGTATATAAACACGTTTGGAATTTCGCGAAAAACGGCGAATGGAAAAAAAAAAATAGTAATTTTTTTTTTTTTTACCTCTTCCTCGCCGCCGGGCCCGACGACGGAATCGATGCTGTTGCACGTCATGCCGGTGACGTTCTGCTGCATCTGCGATCCGTCGGCCGCGTTGTTCGCGACTGCCTGCTGCTGCTGCTGGTGCTGGTGCTGCTGTTGTTGGGCCTGTTGCAGGGGCGGCGTGTGGCCCGCGGCTACGGGCGGCATGTTCATCGCTGCGGCTGCGGCGTCCAGTCTGAACTTCTTGAGGGCGGTGACGGCGGTGGCGGCTGCGGCCTCCGGTCCGTTGTACGCAACACCACCTCGGGCCCTCTTCAACCCGCCAACGGCGACGGCCTCCACGATTCAACCGGGTGGGTGTAACGCTGCGCGACGATGACCACTACCAACGCCAACATGGAGTGGGGAACGGGTGGTGGGTGAACGGGTCACCACCGGGGACCGGCGACGCGCGGGTTTCCGTGGTTTTTTTTCTCTTCTGTCGGCGGCGTTCGGACGTGTTTATACAAAAAAAAAAAAAAAAAACCGAAAATTATTTTCCGCGGAGATTTTTCGCGCACGCCGCACCACAAAACGAACAAAAAGAAAAGTAATTTTTTTTCCGGCCAAAAATAAATGCAAACACGAAAATTATAACCGAAACAGCGACGACTGCCAGTCGATTAAAAACGAGATTTTTTTTTGTTTTTTTTTCTCAGGAGAAATAATAATAACGGGATTTCGCGGCGGCGGAACGGGCGTCGTGTTTGGTCGTGTTTGTTGCCGGCGGTGAGGGTAAACGTAATAACGTATTATGCGGTGTGTGGGGTGGGTGACCGGTTAGCAGGGTTGGTGAGTGTGTGTGTGTGTGTGTGTGTGTGTAAGAGGTAAAAAACGTCGCGGTGTGTGCGTGTGATCGCGGAACGTACGACTGCCGCCGTATCGGAATTGCGTCTGACGCGAACGCCGCGCCGGTGGGTCGCCGCCGCCGCCGCCGCTGCCGCCACCGCCGCCGAGCTATGCCGTAGCGGCGTTCGCGCGCTCCCGCGGTGACGGCGGCGACGGCGGCGGCGACCGAACACGACCGGCGCCGAACCGACCGGAACAGGAAGCCGTCGGGCCGCTCCGACGGTGCGCAGGCGGTGTACCGCAATAATACAACAACACTGCTGCACCGCGCCGCCACCTATGGCACGACGATTCCATTGTTTTTCGTTGTGCGTAAAAAGAAAACCATCTCCGCGGCAGCTGCCGATGGACCGTTATTAAAATAATTACTGTTCGACCCGTTCGCGTGATACAATATTGTCCGTCGTGCGGGGTATTTATAACCCGTTCGGCGCGCGTCGTGCTTAACAAAGTTGGGAAAAATCCGGCTTTTAGATTCTGAGCGGAACGAGGAACAACGTGTATTGGTTTTACAACGATGTGTTTTTTTTTTTATGTTCTTACCCGAAAATTTTACCGGAACGAATTAGCGCCCGTTCTGATCGCGAATTGCATCCGGTTTGTACTTTGGACAGGTCATTTTTCGATTTTCTCGATCAATTAGAGTCAGGGAGAACTACGGAAAACTACACGAAAACGCTAAAAATGCGATTTCGTCTCAATCGATTGTCGTTTATTTATCACGCCGAAAGCTCCGCTCACAATCGTTTTATCCAACGCAATGATTTGCCGTTGCTTTCAAATTTATAACGAAAACAAAACTCTGAAATCCTTTTCCGAATAATTCGATTGAGCGATATCCACAACAGTCCGCGGCTTTTTTTTTAAATATTATTTACGAGGATACGATACCAACATCGTTATATAGATCATTTTGTATCGTGCGACCATGCGGTTAGGTTAGGTTAGGTATTAGGTTCGTATCGAATTGCGCGACCGTCTTTTCATTCGGAAATTTTTTTCATTTTCATAAATCTACAACACGCCCGATCGCCTCTCGTGGTTCCATCGGTTTTCACGACGTAAATGTTCTGCCGTTATTCTCTGCGGGCTGTGCAGGAAGTTTCCTTCAATTCCTCATAAGCCCTTTTTTTCCTAAGTCCGAAATAATTTTTTTTTTATATAACTGAGTTCCCCGGTTTCCCTTCGATTTTTCTTCCATTACGGTAATTATCCAGGTTTTCTATATCCGTTTCGTTCTTCTACTTACGATTTTTTATTCTCCCGTATACCTCTTCGTTTTATTTTTCTCTTATCCGCATCCTTCAGCAATGATGTCGTGCGTTTCCGCTCCTTTTCTCCCCTTTCAATTGAAGTTATTATTATTAATAAAAAAAAATAAAGGATTTGCCGTTCGCATTGTAAATCAGCAACTGAGGCGTTGGACGAAAGGGATGGCTAGAAAATATAGAAATAGCGCGAATGTTAAGACGGAGTCGGAGTTCGTGAACGGATTATAAGAAGCACAGAAAAAAAATTATACGTCATTTCTGTGACGCGGTTTAGAGAGAAGAGGAAGGATTATTACGTAATAGTATAGGAAGCCAAAGCAGAGGTAGACCAAAAAAAAAAAAAAAATGTGGTTAGAGATCGTTAATGTGGATGTGGAGGTTCGAGACGAACAGCTGAGTGTACTTGTGGCGGATAAAGACAAATCTCATGAATCCCTACAAATCGTTAAACGTTTTTATAAAAAAAAAAAAAAATACATATAATTTTAAAACTTTTATTTTGTGTGGAGTCGATATCGAAAACACGTTGATTCCGGTTTCTACAGAAATCAAATAAAATATTACGAAATTTTCAATTGAATTCTAAGCATTTTATCCGTACCTCGTTTTATTTTTTTTTCCGTATAGAAGATCGATTTTCCAGTC
This sequence comes from Slavum lentiscoides, assembly GCA_032441835.1. NCBI lineage: Eukaryota > Metazoa > Arthropoda > Insecta > Hemiptera > Aphididae > Slavum > Slavum lentiscoides. The sequence goes on from CM063716.1 coordinate 1,259,003, forward strand.
GATTTGCGCACTCCATACAACACGCACGCGGTAACTTCTGCGACGTTCCTGTTTTACACGCACCCGCCGGACCTCCAGGAACGCATTCATTTATTTGTCATTGTGCGCGTTACACGGTACACTCGACGGTTCGCGAGACGTGTTATTTAGAGGTTAAAAGGGGTTAAAAGAGCTCTCGAGTTTCTCGAATCGGCGTTCGTTGCAGATGAACGTTCGCGTAACGTGGTCCGCTTTTCGTATATGAAAAATTAACGAGTAAAAAAAATCGGTACACGACTTTGGCGTGTACCGTATGCAGCATCACGATAATATACAGATGTGGATGCATATACAAGACCGAGTGTTTGTTACGAAACACTTTTCCGCCAGTCTGTACGCTCGTCAGAAAATACGATGTTTTATTCACGAACGCGCAGATCATATTTATTTCCATCTCTCCGTCGTATCGCGTAAGAGTACGTTACAAAAGCACTGAACAATCGTGGACGTGAATTTAAAATTTGATCGAGTAACACTGACTATAGCGCACGGTTCATTTATTGAAATCATAAATGAATTTTTCTTCTCTCGTCTGTTCTATTCGATTTGGATGCTGCCCACTTAGAAAAGTGCAGAAATCCGCCTTCTCAAACCTTCTCAAACTTTTCAGGTAAAGAAACAGAGAAAATATTGTGAAAAGCGGATAAATCGATCAACTATTTAATAACACGTGAGGTTATACAGAAGTCTTAAAATCATTCGCACGGTCCTTCCTGCGACGTGTTCGTGTGGAAGAAGACCGTTTTCGAAATTGAGCATATTATAGGTGCAAAACCAAAGTATAAGAATTTCAAGAATTTCGCAAGAAAGTTTAGATAATTTTTCGCTATATGTTTGTAGAACAAAAACTAGCACACGATACGCGGTAAACCGGGATACGTGATAATATTTAAACGTTTTAATAATATTTCAGCTCACTGGCCTTAGTAATTAAGATACACGGAGCTTTGAAAATAGCGCGATAATATACCGTTTAATGTTTAAAATCTTTATTTTTTTTTTTAATAAAGACATAAATTAGTAAATATTTTCCTCGACAATTAACAACAGGAAAAAAATATATAAAATAACAAAATTAAAACAAAAAAAAAAAACAGAAAAAGAAATTACAATACAAAACCCTCAGAAAGGAAAAAATTTAAAACAGAACGAATAAGGAGAACATTGGAGGTTTGAAAGATATGGGGAAGAGTAAAAGGATAACATTATATTGGAAGCGAATAAATTTGTAAGAATGAGCCGCTTAAGGGAAAGGAAAGGACGGTTGAAGAGGAAAACTCTTTATTATGCGATTATATTGATTTTTTTGTTTTGTTTTCATAAACCGACTCTTAATAAAAAATCATATTCGACGGATTTACATATTATAGGCGTTAAAAAATTATACGATTACATAATAATTTTGCGCACCAAAAGTGTGTTCGAATATGTCTTAAAATCGTAAAAAAATTTTTTTTGTAATTTAACGCAGAACATTATGAAACGCGTACAAATCAATACGAAAAGTCGAAACCCAAATTCATTTTACAGTATTATATTTATTAGTGTTAAGTACACATTATCAAATTTTTGCTGTAAAAATGTTCGTAATTAAATCGTTCTGTACACATGAGAAATAAATACAATAATATTTTTATAAAATCTTTTCGTTACAAAACGTTTGCGAAAATATTCATCATGGTAGAAACATTATAGGTTTTCTTATGTTATAGCGCGTATTTGGTAGTTTTTTTTTTTATAAATCCAAACCAAATTCATTAGTAAAGCCTATTTATATTAAGCACGATTGCGAATTCGTATATACAACGTATTATTTCGAATATCCGAGTTCTTTTTTCCTATAGGACTAAAAATATTATATTTTTATTACGCACACCTCGCGCGCGTTTCTATTAAATTTATATTTATATATATTATAAAATATGGCGTGTAAAAGAAAAAAACTCTGTTATTTAATACCGGTTTATTAATATTATTACACGAATTAAAAATTCCGAAACGTTTGTTCGTGCGCGAAATTTACGTGTATTTTATTTTAATGCGTTTTAATTTCGACAGTATAAATAATAATTATTTTACTGAAAGTCCGTACGCGTGTACGTATATATCGTGTTCGTACGTACAAAACTATATATTTATTATACTTTTATAATATTATACAGTGTGCATATTATAATAATATATGGCGATTGCGTTTCGAGAGTAAATGAAATAAATGTTTAACCCCGTACAAGACCAAAAACACTGTGAAACGATGCAGGGGTGATATACAGGTGATACGGGAACAGCTTACCGACCGAGATCTCATAAAAAAAATGTATTTCGGCAATTTCTGTTTATTGTTATATTTGAGGAACGTTTATGTAGACACTTTTCAAAATTATATCCGCACTTCAAACGAAAGAAATTTTTTTTTTTGGTTTTCAAAGGATAATATATTTTTCTACGTCTATTGTATACAGAATACTTAAATCGAATAAATGAAAACGGATTGATAATAATATTCTGTCGTAGGAATTGCTTTTTCTAAAATGTATTTGAAAGTCGAACACCATTGAATTCGATTTTTAGCCCTTAAAAATTACCGATGAAGACGATTTAAAAATAGAAATAATTTTTTCCCGAAAATTAATGGATCGCAAAGGAAATCTGAACCGTAAGGCTCTTAAAAAAAAAAAAGTAAATTGCGACTTAATTTTTTTTTTATATCTTTTCGAATAACATAAGCGCGATATACACCGTCTTGTATAAAATTGTCGATTTTTCCGGCCTTAAAAGCAAGTAACAATTTATTCGTTTTTTAATATACAAAACAAAAAAAAAACCAGGAAATAATCGACATTTTCTAAAAAAAACATATCGTTATTGTAGAAAGAAAAAAACATCACATTCTTCGTTTCGCTCGGAAACCGACGTATTATAAAAATCGCGTCGTCGTCGACAAAACGGGTTATTAAAATATGTAATAATACACTATCGCTATAAATAGAAATCGGTGGTAGTCTGCGACGAAATATTATTATACCACACGTGTCGATATTTTTCGGTTTATTCATCGACCAGATATTATAATATTATTGGCACGCCAAGCGGTATGTTCACGAAATTTATACGTGTCAATGATGTTTGTGTGGCGATTTATTTTTATTTTTATAATAACATTTTTTTTCTAGTTCAGGTTTTTCGGGGCGTTTTCGTCTGCGGCTTAAAAAATTATTAAATTACATAATATTACGTACTCGAATTTTCATTTATTTTTCTCCAATTTTTCTGTTCATTTTTCGCTATAAAATTACTTGGAACTGATCGTCTTCTATTTGACTTTTATTTTACTCTATACCTAAGTGTTTTTGCTGTAATCACTGTCATACACTCCTCCATTTCTGTTCCTCCAGATCTTTAAGAATTTCATATTTGTACTCCGATTTTGACATTTTTTTTCTACTCTTTCCAGTAACGTGTGACTCGAAAATGAGCCACTTTCCTGTAAAAATAAAAAACCGTTCCCTGTGTAGTATCGTTCTTAGACACTGCATCAACTGGGCAAAATCCGATCATTCGTTTTTAGTCGAAATATTGTATGTTTATTTGGTTAAAAAAAAAATGCTTAATTTTAATATGACAAAATAAATTTGAATTCGATCACAATGTGTTATTCACGGTGTGTCTGGTGAAAAAGGAAATATCGCTTGTATTTTTCACTTTATTGGAACACAGAATACGTTATTATATTAATATTTTTGATCGAACACGATGAATTAAATCATTTTTTTAATACTTTCATTTTTTTTTTTTTGTCGTATACAATTCAAAGACCTTGTAAGAGCCCCAAATTTACGTGGTTGTGTCCTCGCGGTTACGCCGTGGACTAAATAATATCTCTTCTGCGGTATTTTCCACTCCGGTTTCCAGTGCACAGACATTATAGTCCGATGTATACTTGAATTTTTCGAAAAATTAATATGAAAAAAAAAACGTACCTTTAGTTTATTATAATAAACGAATACGCAATAAATACTGTCCGAATCACCGGAGTACACGAAAAAGTGTTCATGGAAGAAAAAAAATTATATTTTTCGTAAAAATGCGTAGAAACTTCGCTTCGCTTGTAATCTTTAAGGAGTTTCTTTAAGTTCGTACACGTCCCGATTTTTTTTTTAATCGCCGCAATATCTTCTTTTTTTCCGGACAATTGTCCTAAATATTGTATGATTAAATCTGTTGTAGTAAAACGGACAACGGTAAAGTCGTTTTCGGTAAACATATAACGTCGCAATTTTTTTTTATATATAGTTTGAAGGGAGATCGGTCTTAACGATATAACTTTTACTTGAAAGACAGACTCCCAGCCGCCCAAATCTCTAAAAACGACATTTGTACCGATTAAAATTTTAGAATTCGCCACCCAAGACCCAGTACAACAAAACAGGAGATACAAATACATATATAATGGATATTTAATTATATAGTTACTCTGTATAATTTATATGTTTTTAATAGTTCGTTTTCATTGAATTGTAAATGAAACACAAAATGTATTTGTTATAAACGTATATGATGGTTTACAGTAAAATGTATACTAATTAATTCGTTATTACAGTAATGTTGTTGGTATTCAGTTTTATAATAAAGAAAAAAAATTTACTCGCAAGAAAAATATTTTTTTCTCTTCAGCAAATGCGTATTATAAATTATTTCGCTATCCAGTGTTTACGGTAAACAATTTTCTATACATAAAATAGCTCTGATGAATGACTCAGTTTTTCATAAGATATTATTATATCTCGTATGGTTTTCAATCCGTTTAAGACGTAGGAAAACGAACGTTTTTTTGTAAGTTTGGGTATACACCAGTATGATCATTTACAATACTTGCCTATTATATAAGAATAGCGACTGCACAACAATAATAATAATAATATTTTCCCCTCGCCGATGCGACGACGATGACGATACCAGTAATAATAATTATACGATTTAACCGTTTCCACCCTATATTCGTGAAGTAACGATCAAACACAGTCGTACAATAATACGTAACCACAGGCAACGGACTATTATTGCATTACATAGACACGGTAATATAATATGAAAATGGATTTAATATTTTCTCATCTGCACGGTCGGTTATCTGCTGTGTTACAGTATCGCATTATATTTTATTTGTGTTGCGTTTAAGCGTAATATTAGACATCACTATAAAGTCCTCTTAGTATCGATTTCAAAACGGACTTGAAATTTACCAAAAAAAAAAAAAAAATGTCCTTATTCGTCGTCATGCTCTATAAAAAAACAAACCACTCGTTCGTTGTCCCAGCATTAATATTTAAAAATCTTACGTAGAGGCTAGAACGAATTTCGAGTAAAATCGATCGTGTACACAAAGTGAATTTTTTTTATTATTAATTCAAAGGAGTGTTTTTTTTTTTTTTATTCGAAAAGTCAAACCGTTTATTAAAATACCTACTATTTCCGCTTACGAGTACTCACGTATAGTCATTCGAATATTACTAAAATATACTCGGGAAACAGCTTAACCTTTTAAACCTTTAATTTATACGTATAGGCCACGTGCAAGGATTATAGATTATGCGGTTATTCTCGTTTTCCAGTTTCAAAATAAGACATGTGATTCGTTTATTGCGATCATTTTCATGAAATATTTTATCCGTGTTCCACGCGACTTTTCGTTTCGAAACTTTTTCAATTATCTTAAATACATATTATTGTATAATATGTTTTGTCACGGAGTTATAAAATACGTGATATAATGTATGGTTGATTAATTGTACGCACTATGAAATATTGACACGTAACTGGTGTAATTATAAGGATTTATGATGATTTTTAAATGAAAACCCTTTGTGAATCATAAATTTTTAACGAAACATATTTTTTAGGGGAAGTAAACTTGCACGTATGGTCAGAAGATCGCGAGAAGTCGATGTTTTGGAAAAAATATGGTTTTCTCTAATATTTAACGTACTTTTCGAAATCGTTCGGTTTGATTAGAACTGTTATAATTATTTCTACACGAGTACATTAAAAAAATTAATATTTATGTAATTGTTCATATTTCGTTGCACTGTTCCTTGTTCTGCAGCGCACAAAACAACTCGGCGTTAAAAAAAAAAATTAATAAAAAACTTTTTAAGTATATAATGGAAAAATCCGATAGAATAAAAGTGGATACTCATGTCCTTAGTTTCTTTTTAAACCTTATTTCCGTGCGTTTGAATCAATTCGTAATGATGACATGACGGTTATCATCACTATTACCGTTGTTCTGGTATTAAATGCTGTTTCCGATATACACTGAAATCTAGCGGATATGTCATCGTAAACTGCCTCTATATTCGGGTCAATGGCCGACGGTTTAGCTTCAAACGGAATTACACCACTGCAGTCGAGATATACGAGTACAACGCGGATTGAGATACAACAAGAACGGGAAGACTCGTAATCGTGTCTACCGTATGCGCATGGAAATGGAAATTTCGCGATCACAGCGCTACCGGTGGCGCGATATAACGTCTTATTCATCGCGTGGATATTATTTAAATATTTTCAAATTTAGTCACGGGTAATCATAGCCCGAATTCACCATCATACACCACAGTGTACAAAATCAGATTTCGTGGTCAACGCTTCGGCTTATAGTCATATAGAATTATTAAAATAGACCCGGAAATAAGGTGACGTTCATATACACTTTGTTTAAAATTATTATAACAATTTTTATTCTAACTGTGATTGTTATTAATAAACGTAAAACGATAATTTATTCATTATAACATTATCGCAGGATTGTTACAGTTGTCAATCATCGGATGGCGGCAAAAATCGTTGATTTCCTTGCGACCCCCTGTTTAATCCTACATCAGAGTTATCGATAATACGGCGTTGATATTTATTCGTTTTTATTAAACAAAACGTTAATTGGTAAAATCGGTTATTGTTTGAAGGAGTTCTCCCCGAAACCGTACAATAAAAATAGACTTATGGAATATTTTTATTGTAATTTTTGTGTTTTATAATTTACCTAATATATACATATATCGAAATAATCTGTTGCAAAACGAAATATATTATATAAAATCGGAAACGAAATTTCTATGTATTATTATTACCCATCCAGAAATCGAAATTACGCCACTGCGGGTTCTGTAATAATAATATTTAGATGCATTATAAATTCGCGTCGGTTCCCAGAAAAATCGACAAATTTTTAATATCATACTCGTGTGTAGATATATAGGTGTAGATTGATGTATGACGGTTGACCAACCTTGACCTATAAAGCGAAGCCATATAATCCGTTCTCGCGTCACACGGTTTTTTTTTTGTATACATACACATACGCGTTTCCAAGTTTCAATATGTTTTAAACACAAATAATATATTATAACGATATTTTAAATAATACACACACGCACACATTATACGCGTTCGTAATATAATACGTTATATAGGAGAAAAAAAATCTTTATTTTTCACGCCCATAACGAATCAAACGCGTATAATATAATATACAAACAACAACGAAATCACACGTGTATCGCGCGTTATTCCATAAAACGTGTTTTTAAAATAATATTGTTAATATAATGAATGCTAATTGAAATATGCAGATTTCATATAGGCGCATAATTAAAATAAAATATGTCGATCACAGAAACGTATAAACAATGTGTTTACGATATTACAAACCGTTCTCACCGAAGAAGAAAAAAAAGATTGTAAAAACCAGAATTAATTCTACTCTATTCTACTTATTCAAAAGAAAAATTTTCTTCTGTCTTTGATTTGTATAATTTTTTTTTTCATATTATACCTAATAAGTTCTAAATAGACGAACAAATATCTGAATTTCTATTATATATTTACGAAAATTATCGCGAAGAAATTTGGCTAATATATTATATGTTTGCGAGGAGTACGTGGAAAATTTGTATTTTTTACTTTTTATGTAAACTTAGTTGAGTTACATTAAACTAAATAAGGGTGGCTTTATTATGCTGTACTGCAGTTGGTAGCACGAGGCGAAGTAAAAGTTTAATATTATAACTTGTCCAAAAAAAAAACCAAATCGAGGAAAAATAATAATATTTCAAAGGTGAAAAACGGAAGGAATCGAAAAACTTTTTTTGACGTGGATATGTCTTATGGCTGAAGGTCCTCCTGCAAATTTGTCCCCACACCGAGAATGTTACCAAGATGACGTCATGAACGAAACCGTTGCTACGTAACCGTTGTTATTCTGACATTCCTGTGTCGACTAAATTCAATAGCTACAACACATATTATTATCTATACGTACCGATGTATCTGCGTGCTGTGTGTAGACACTTTGATTTTTTTATCTCCTTCATTGATGAACCAAAGTAAAAAAGGATTTTTCGAAGATAGTGTTCTTAAGGAGAGCAACGTATATTCATCTTATATCCGACACGCGTCGTTTTCAAGTCACCTGCACCAGCTGATTGATCGTTTTGATGAGAATTTTTCCGGAATTTATCTTATAATATAGTTGTAAAAATAAATATAATAAAATCAACGATTTGAACAACTCGTTCGACGTAATATTTTAATCGGAGATTTAAGAATAAAAAAAAAAAAATGAAACGAATCGACGTAATAAGATTATAACTATAATATTGCGCGCGCGTGTAGCGTAATACTCGCTTACGCGTTTATATATTTACGTTTAATTGCACCTGCAGTGCATTAGGCCAGACTTAAAATGCGGTAACCGGGTTACCAGGGGAATCGGCTTTTTTTTCTAGTTTAGTTTTTTAGAGTTATAAATTCGAGGCGACATAATACCAAAAAGTCGCGCGCAACACCAGCTGCCTCGTATGATAATAGCAGCTGACGTTCGATATATTTTTTTTTTTTTTTTTTTATATGTGTACACTTAAAATATTATAACGTTAAACTGCAGCGTATACCGCGCGTTTAAATAAATATATTTTTATATTTTAAAAGTCGCACGTCCGTTCACACACAGAGCAGCTTATGTTGTCTGCGCGGACGAGGTATTAAGCGCGTTTCTGAAAATTTTATGAACTCTCGCGGGCACGGCTTAGGAGCGCGTCACTTTACCGGAATAAAGTTCCAAAACACGTAAATACACGGTGATTTTTAGTAAACAGTTTGAGGATATTTTCATTCCTTAAACTTTTGATTTTCAAAATGACAACGTATATATCTCATTGAGGTAAAACGAATAAATGAAATATTCTTTTAAAATTTTCGACACCGATATTCCGCTTACTATATTACTCGACAATTTCGTCGTAGTAGTATACCCACGCGGTATACAATAATACATTCATACCTGATGGATATTCGATAACTGCTTTGATAAAAAAATAATTCTGATACAGCGTTTCGAAGGAGGTGAATATCCAATATACTATACAGTCATCTCTCCATTTCGCCGCGACTTAATCGCTCATTACTTAGAAATATTCGTCGGATTTTAAAAATCCACGTATTGCTGCATAGAAAAGAAAAAAATAAATAAACGGCACGAACTCTCTGAACTTTCACGGTATTATTACGACTCGGAAATCGTCTGGAAACGAAAACGTTCTGCGTGTTCACTGGAAACGGAATCGTCCAGGAAACGAATTTTCAAACATTTTTTTCCCCTCCGTTTTTATGTCTCTATAATAGTTTGATTTATCCGGTTATCGGCAATCATAAGTCGCGTTTAAGTAGACTTTATTCTCACTGGGTTTCGTACGCTTTTATTGGAAAAACAATGAATCGTTTGAAAAATAAAAGTAATATAATGTTGACTTTGAAAACGTTGTTTTCTGAAAGCGAACTCTTCGAATTCCAACGTTTTCAAATACTTTCTTTTGAAAACTTTTCATGATCAGAAATGCCGATATAAAAAAAAACATATATATATATATTGTACTATAGCTATAAGGAAATCAATTTAAAATCGAAATTTCTTTGTTTACTGGCTTCTTTCCATTTAGAACGAAATTTCAGTGACAAATCTTTGTTTTAAACGACATAATTTTAATACTCGTAAAAACTGAATTAATTAGTGTAATACATATTGTCGCGTGACAGAGATAATATTATGATAATCTATAATAATAAATATATATTAATTTTAAAAATGATTCTTAACCGTCACTTGTATAACGTCATGAGAAAATCACGTTTTTTGCCGGCGAACTGCGCGGCAAACGTCGTAATATTCTGTGTTATCGCCAAAATATTATCGTGTCATACAATATTAAATATTGTGTCAGTGCAGTACATGTTATACGATTTATATAAAAAAAAAACATTTTCTTTGTCAACGCGAAATATTACTTTTCAAAAGTTCTACGCGATTAAATTGTCGTGTGATGTGAAATAAAATATTATTTACTTTCTTCGGCATTATATTACAGTGCAATAATTAATATGAACAAAAGTATTTTACAAAAAGAAAAAAAAAACAACTTCTTTACAATACTTATTTTCATTCTCTGATGGAGAATTATTAATCAAATGGTTTTTTACGGGGGAAATGTCACATAGTTCCTCCCGTCTATCTATAACGATCGATTTAACAAAATCGCTTGAATTCAGAGTGTAAAAACACAATTATAATACATAACCGTATTCGAAGAGAAGAATTTTTTAAAAAAAAAAGGTTCAACATTTATTGAATCGAAGAGTATTATAGAAATCAAAAGAAAAATGAGTACGCAATATGTTTTTGTGTTTTGTTTTTTCTTGACAACGCGCAGTCGCACAACCAATACATGCGCATGTTTTTACATCTAACGCGTAGCAAAAATAGAAATCCGAATTCATACGTGTACAAAGCATGTGTTTTGAAGTGCGATATAGACGTATAGAATATTATAATAATATATTTTTTAGGCGCGTCGGCGCGAACGGTTATTAACATAATATATTGGACTTGTATAAGAAGTGTTCGGTAATATCCTCGTACGTTTATTGTGGTTATAATTTGGCGATCAAACAAACGTTGCTCAAGATCCTGCAGATCCGTACACTGTATTATATTATTATATTGCAATTAACAAAACGTGCGACGCGATAATTGATGAACGCGCAATTTCTTTCATATATTACTTTTATGTTCGTCGTGTTTGCACGTATATATTGTATGTGTTATCGTCTATGATTTACGTATTGTGCGCAGCCGCCGCAGGACTGAATTTATTATTATTTGTCCCGTCATCGACAGATATCGCGTACCTACTGCGTGTGTCCAAATTTTATGTCAAAAAAAAAAAAAAAACAAAAAATACATATTTTTATTTCAACGAGATTTGCTTTCGGATTTTCGTTATTAACATCAAAAACACAATAAACGTAGAAATACATTGGCTTACGCAATAAACTACACGGCGTCGACTTTACGTGCGTTAAAAATCGACGAGATCGTACGAATTTGTTGAAGGCCTTGCTACAGCTCTCTCGCAGCTCTATCGTAACATATGGATACCGAAAATCGAAAGAAAATTTGACACCGAAATTGAAGTAAACAATGTGTTTAGTTAGTAGCTGATTGATTAAAACCTTAATTTTCGGAAGGAGAAAAAGCGGATAAGCTGAAAATGTCCTTCTTTTGCGGGCTTGAACGTTCGATATATCGGTATACTCGACGGTAATTTTTCAGGCAACGTTGCCTTCAAAACGAGTTGAAGTCAACGACATAAAAGAACGAAATAACTGACAAACGGAAAGGTTAGAAATTAAGTGCATGCGAATAAATTTCGTTAAAATACTAGTCCTATTCGAATTGTAATTGATGCGAAAGACATCAAAAGATGAACAGCGTACTATTAAGCGGAACACATCCGAAACAAGAATATATGAATTTGGAGGCAGAAAAGTGTCCGAAACATGAATTTTCACCGACAATTTTACAATAATAAAAAAAATTCGTAAGACTTTTAACAATTATATAACCAGAAAATTGGTTTTTAAGTAAGCAAATACGTTTTTTAACTACACGAAAAATGAGGTGTGTTTAAGTACACTGCAGTAGTCAGGTATTTTTTATAGACACGGTTGTCTTATTACGATTTGCCCTTGATGATATATTATATATTATTTCCGAAGAAAAAAATTCTAAATACGTCATCGATTCAGTAGTAGGTGTAGTTTTTGAAATTAAAAAAAATACCTACTTCGACGGATATAATTAGAAATGCAATTATTTCGCGATTTATCTATTGTATTTTATAATAGTTACGATGTAAATTTTTTAAAAAAAGACTATTTTTTTTCCCACGTTGAATTGCTTATACAAATACAGTTCAAAGGAGTGGCTTCGAATAGGTTAAAATATGCCAATGCCATTTTCCGCCGCGAAATCCTATATGTACAAAGTATATTATAAATTGATCGGGTCTCCAGGGTCGAGGCCCAAGGGACTGCCACACATGTCGCTGTGTCGGAACTTATTGAAAATTTTATATTATACGCGCGAATAGGGCCGTACCTCTCGAGCATTTCGCAACGAATTCGTTTGAATATTTATACAACGTTATTATTGTAATCGAAGCAAGGCGACGCGTACATTATTATGTAATGAAAATATGAAGTGATGTCACGTTCGTTATACGCGTTTTCGTTTAACGTTTTCGGTTTTTCGAATCACGCTGGCGTTTAGCAAAAAAGAAATTATATTAAAAAAAACGTTTATTAATTCGATAAAAATTTTAAAAAATTTTATAACTCTTCGACTGTGTGCGTCAATTAGTCAACACGGTCTGAATTCATTCTAATCCACCGTAGACCATAATAAAGATAGGCGATTTTTTTTTTTTTTATTATTCAAATATCGCGTATTCGTCGTTTTATTGTCTCGTCGTCACTGCAGGTTTCGTCCTGCGATCAATATCGTATCGACACCAAAATCCCTTTAATCACACGTCGTTCACCTGTATAATAACATAATACGTTTTATATGGAAACACATAATATTATGATAGTAAAATACATGTGTATATACACGTTATAATATATCGCAGTGAAGCACAGAACGTCACGTACCTGGCGGTGGAAAACAACAGCAGCAACAGTGTCCGCCGACAGTGTGTGTAATATTTCGTCGAGATTAAGAACACCGTAGCAGCGTTATAAAATAGCGACAATATTTGAGCGCTAGATTTCTACACTTATCTATGCGATATAATGTTTTTTTTTATACATTATATAACTGCAGAATCCTGTGACGAATGCGCTGTTTTTTTTACGGTTTCGTACACAGATAAACGTTTAAAAAAAAAACGCCGCTTTCGCGTGGAAAATTATACGAGACGTGTTTTTCAAGCTATTTTATTTGTACGTACGAAAGCTTTGATCTGATTTTCTACAATTCGAAACCATTTAATCTGCAAACCACTGCAGCACGGTAGTTTTGATGTCATCGTCGTCATTGTCGGCCATGGCGCTAGTCAAGTTTAGATGCTTTTTCGAGTGAAGGAACGAGTTGTAATGTCGGGTTTACACGATACGAATCTGATGCGTGAGGCTGCCTAACCAGACAACTGATTCACCAATGTATTTGCATAATCTGATGCGTGAAGCCATGCGAAACAGTGCGAGCTGTCCTTCTATGCGAGGCAAATATGTATCGAAATGCCTATAAATTTCAATGAATTGAACACATTTCTGAACGGTGCGGCACGAATGCGTTCACACGATGCGAAACAAATATCTGAATCTCCTATGATGCGCGTCCAAAAACCGATGAGCTTTCGCTCGCCACGAAGCTGCCTCGTGCCGATTCGCGAATACGCCGCACACGTTCACACTGCAGGTTGAATCATGTCAAAACCTATCACACGCATTTTACCTCGCGCATCAGATTCGCATCGTGTAAACCCGGTTTTAGATCACTGAAAGCTAAATCGCGGAGGCTGGATGAACTGTTCTCAACCATTGAGCCATATTCGATGTGATCTTATGTACATCGACATCGTCATAAAGCAAAATAATCTGTTTACTGCAGAGCGTGTCACTTGTTCGTTTACTTGAAAAAGAATCTACCGGCGATGAGCGTCACGACGATGATGATAATGTTAAAACGACATTGCAGTGGTTTGGCGAATCAGACGATGGGGTATCTACGAGGAAATGAAATTCAGAAGCCGGTTGTTGTACGACGTGATACGCGCATCGATATTGGTGGTAATCGTATGTTGAAAAGTAGATTGAGGTACAGGCTTTCGCGTAAAATAAAAATTGTTTAATATAATATTACAATTTAAAATTGTATTTTAATTTCAAAACGGTACTTATTTTTAAAAAAAACGTACCTGGTACGCCGGATGTTTGAAATCAAAACGGTCAAATGGAAATGGGTAAGACCTGACTGAAAAGGTTCCGCGAAACAAAAATTCGACAAAAAACGTGTATAATTTGATATTCTCGTTTTATTTATTACGGTGGGGGAAATTACTGATTGTATTTACATAACTATGGAATTTAAAACAATTTAAAATGAAATGGTGTATAAAAGAATACGAAAATTTCAATGTTTAACGAGATTTTTTTTTGTTGTTGATTCGTTTTTTTTCAATTTCCACGTCAAAATTATACTCGTGCCCGCTCAAAGTATATGGTGGACATTGGAGGTTGTCATTTTTAAAGCGCAATCGTTACGGGTTTTTAAATGTTTTTTTCATATTATGCACAAACGCCTGTTTGTACAAACGTACGTAGCGTTCAGACACACTCAAGTATTTCGCAGCTATAGGTACATGTTTTAAAAAAATCCTCTTTTTAAAAAGAACGAAAGAGGAAGCTCAGGAAAAAAAAATTAAAAGGAGATAATTTTTGTACATACGCAGTCATAAAATATTCAATATTAATTTTGCCGGTGTAAAATTTAAATTGGGTCGTATGAAACAGTCACCGAACACCGGTCGTTTCCATTAGCAGGACGCGTGTATATATAATATATTATATATGTTAGTTTAGATTTTTTTAATTCTCACAATTGGCTACTTAACTGAACGTTTATCAGACAAAAATAATTTAATAAAATTCGCCAATAATATTAAATACTTTTTGTAACACACGTTTAACGCGACTTTTCAAAAAAAAAAATTCGTTTGCCTGACAAAACTTCAAGTCGTTTCACTTATACTCGCAGTGGAATTGATTTCTGTTGTTTAAAAAAAAAATAATGTTTTTAATTTTCTTGAAATCCGGTTTGATTAAACTTTTTCTCTATTACTTGACACGTAAAAAAACACTATAATTACAGACAAACTCGCCGATTCGCGTCCATATTCAATGTGAAAATTTCGCTGTTTACCTGCTGTCACATTATGACTCTTCACGGCAATAAGTCATAACGAAAATTTCACTATTTTCAAATCGTTGTTGTAATTAATTTTCATTTTTTTTTGTTTCTGAAATAGTCGTGATTGCGTAAAACGCGTACAGAACAAAGCAAAAGAAAAAAAATGTCACACGGCTACGGATTTCCTGGACCGTTATTAAAAAAAAATTGTATTTCCTAGCGGACGCCTTTTAAGCTTTAAAAAAAAAATAATAATAATATTCCAAGCATTCAACGCGATTAGTTTAATTTATATTCCAACGACAATCAACTCGGAGGCGAGCGCGCAATTATGTAATATATAAAACGGGAGTCGTAAACGCGTATATTTATACGAATAATTGTATTTATTAGTTAATTGTTTCCTCCATAAATCAAAAACCGTCAACAACGATGTAATATACCAGTAGCGACTCGGAGAAGAATCGATTCATTTTTTTTTTTTTTTTTTCAACGTAATTCAATTACAGTTAATCAAACTAAAAAGGTTTTTTTTTTTATACGTCGTTTCGGTATTAGAACAGTAATAATTATTATTGTTACGACGAATAAATTGCGCGTTTCGTATATTTTCTTATTTTTTTTCTTATTTTTTTTTTTTTTTTGACACGTTTATTGAAATATTTATTCTCTCACGGCGATCCGCGCACACAAACGCGTCGTTTCGTCCGCGCGTCTAAAAACTTTTATATTTTCACGTTTCAACAGTAATTTCAAACATAATGATTAATGTAGCCGTCCGTTAATATTGTATACGTATATGTCATTGAAACCGCGAACAATAAAATGTATTTTTTTTTTTTATGATTTTCACCGACTAGTTATTTCAATTTTTTTTAAAAAAATAAATAAATCACCACGCGAACAATCGTTTCGATACGTCCTGCAAATCGAAATCGTCTTCCGATTTGTTGTCGTGAACAAACAGCTTTGATCGTTAATTATTATTTAATTTTTGCGTAATTTCTCAATTATTCTCGATCCTGTCGCTAATAGAACGTTTCCAGACGGTTACAGAGGGGATATGCATCGAGACCCGAAATCCGAAGCGTCTTTAGTAGGATAAAAAAAAAATGCTAATAACTGAATAAATTAGTTATAAAAAAAAAAAAAAAAAAAAATGTTTCATTTATTTTCCGTAACGAGTTATAGTGCGTACAGGACGTACCTAAAACGCAGACTTAATTAAATAAGAAAAAAAGTTCGATTAAATATATTGAATTCATTTTAAACATTTTAAACGATTTACCGACCTCGTATAATTTACGTACGAGAACAATATGTAAATTAATTTTATTTCAAAAAAAAAAAAAAGTATAATAAGACGAATTTAGCACCGGCAAATGTGAATTAGAAACATATGACCATTGCTCAAGGAGACGAAGCCACGGCGACGAAATATCCTTTCCCACACTCCGCAGTGATCGAACGTCGCGGTCAGAATGGAGAACGAACCAAAAAAAAAAACCTAAGAGTTTCGTACCCGAAGAATATAATGATGAAAACGAGCTCGGTGACAAAGATTCAACATTTGGCCGGCAAGAAACGTTTCTGTAATTTTTTTTTTTTTTGATTTCTCGCTCTCATAAACAAAACGGACGATTTAAATCATCCGAAACGTTTCTAGTCCATTTTTTTAAACTGCAGGTAATCTACTGCTTTATTGGGGCGTGGTAAATAATATTCGACAGCATATTATGATCTTGAAATTTTTCACATTTACGGATTTGTCTAATACGAACCAAATGTAACTGACAAACGCGTATCAGTGACAACGTTTGACGTTTGACAATGCGCAGGAATGAGTTTAAAATATTGAGTCACGAGCGGCTTTTTCGAAATCACAATGAAATCGCCGTACTTAAAAATTGTTTATCCGCCTTTTTTTTTTTACTCACTATATAAACAAAGATTTTTTTTCAATTTATTTCGAAATGCGTATTGTTTTTCAGATACCCAACCTAACCAGCTACCAAGATTACTGAACGTAGATTCGTTTATAAGTACACGACTGTTCAAAACGTTGAATTATCCGAAATATGTCATATATCACCAAAAACGTTTTCGTTATTCGTTTTCAAATAATTCTTTTCCAGGTGGTTATTTGTGGAAAACAATTGTTGATATTTTATACACTATTATGTAAAAAAAAAAAAAAAACCGACCAATTTTTTTTACATCATTTTCCGAAATTTTCGTGTGTATAACGAGAAAAATTCGAAAAAAAAAAATCGTGCACATTATAAGTGTTTTTTTTTTAACGTTTGCTCATATTTAGTTCCGCTGAGCTCTGTACTGATACAGTATCCGTACAAATATCGGTGTGTGTATATTCTCGAATTAAGTTACGGCATTGACAAAACGCATGTATACACAAACTCTCTCTTTCGACGTCGTAGCCAGTACGGTATGTTAATACTAAATGCAAATATTACCGCGAAAAAAAAAACAACAAACTGGTGAAACTCGCGTTTATCGATTTATATATATACAAATACATGAAAGAAAATCGTTTGGACAACGTTATTTCTGTGTACAGACCATCAGGTCTGCGGCATATCCAGATATTATATTACAATAATATTGTAATTTGTTATCCGTTATATAATATTGTACGCGTATATACGACGCGCAATATTACACAATTATTGCGGTCCTTGTTAAATAAACATAACGCGCGTTTCTGCAGTATACTCGTGTTCGTGTAATGTTTTATTGTCTATATCGTAAGCTTTGTTTAAAAAATTAACGTTTCCTTTTCGGTTTTTTATTTTTTTTTTCATAATTTCGTCACGACGACAAAATGTGATGTGTATTATGAACACCGCGGGCTTAAATCGATTATTGAAATTAAATTATCCGCGACAACGTTATGATACAGTATGTGTCTGCAGTGTGTGCATACTGTGCAGCATCAATGATTATTTTGGTGATTTAAAGAATTGAAATATTATTCAAAAGACACCGATGATTTTCGATAGTAAAAACGCGAAATGGATAAAAATACTGTTTTTTAAAGTGATTTTTAAGCGTAATACATCTATTATAAATTTTAAAAAAATAGATAGATGTCAAAGGGAACGTTAAACAAGCTTAAAACAGTTGCGGAGATTAATAAACGAATTCAATTTACCATTCGTCATCTATATATGCAAGACGCGTATAAGATTCCATAGAAAATATCTCCAGCTATCAATTTTTTCATAAGAGTTACTCTACTAAAATCACTTTGATGAGCGGTACTTTTTTTCTATTTCACGGGAACACGTTTTTTGTCTGTTTTTCATCAATCGCCTGTTGTCGCGCTTATAACAAGTTTATATTAATTTTTACAGGACTATATTTTAATGACTTTTAAAATATATTGAAATTTTTTTTTAATCGTTAGGTTTTCCTCGAAATTCCATAAAAATTTCCTGTTCAAAACCCCTCGAAAATCGTAGTGAATAAGCGTTCTGTATAATATGGACTATCGACACCTGTAAAGTATATTGATTAGTGGACTTGACACCGTTATAGAGTGGTTAGGTTGGAATTATTATAATTTTTAAAGGCAATATTCAAATCCACCAATCTGCAACGCACATTTAAGTTTCACAGGTGCCGAACTCATATACAAAATGAGCCGATATGTTTGATGGGACTGCGTTCGACCAGATTTTTTTAGCTCAAAAACACGTCTTACTGGAAAAAAACTCACGTCTCCTTGAGCGATCAAACCCGACATCTTACCATTGTCACGATGAAGAAATTCAATTACAATTTTCACGTTAAAACTTACATTTCTATTATCATTCTTTTTTCGTTTTTTTGCACACGAATTAAGTTAAAAGTATTTTTTTTTATTAATGCAAAAATCGAACGTTTTGTTAGAAAATCGTACAAACCGATTACAATACACTGCTATATGACGCGTAATATTTTTTAATATCGTTTAAATAAACAATAAACCGCGACTGACAACGGGTAATCGATAATATCAATATTATCGATTATAATCGATTGGATTTTCATCGTGAACGCTCATTGTTCGTGCAACGAATGACGCGTTCTAAATAACAATGTACACCGCACACACACATAATATTGCTGTGATATTGCATATTAAAACAGTTTAAATTACCGCGGTTTATTGATTTATCTATCTGATTTATTGTTGATTATATATATATATATATATATATATTATCGCAGTAAATAACAGTATTCAGCTATGAATCCATAACATAAACATATGTTACGATAAATAGAATTTAAAAACAATTTTTTTTTTTCAAACTCATAGAAAACATAAAACCGACGTGTTTGTATTTCAAACACACGTTTAATATAATATGTATGGTATTATTTTATATATTATGTTAAAAAATAAAGGAAATTATTGTATTTGGAGAGATTATTATTATTATTATTATTATTATTATTATTATTATTATTATTATTATTATTATTATTATTATTATTATTATTATTATTATTATTATTATTATTATTATTATTATTATTATTATTATTATTATTATTATTATTATTATTATTATTATTATTATTATTATTATTATTATTATTATTATTATTATTATTATTATTATTATTATTATTATTATTATTATTATTATTATTATTATTATTATTATTATTATTATTATTATTATTATTATTATTATTATTATTATTATTATTATTATTATTATTATTATTATTATTATTATTATTATTATTTTTTTTGTTATTGTTATTATTACTATGATTTATTACGTATAATACATCTGTAATTCAGCGAAAACGGGCGACGATCACAGTACCAACAGTAGTACCTACGTACACACTTGTGAAAATGTACCAGCGTCAAGAAAAATAAAGAAAACCACGTTCCGACCTTGAAATAATAGCACAATGAACGCAGTTACGATGGACTATTTATTTTTTACGTCGGATAAAAATTAACTAACGTAGGTACCGATAACTTGCAAAAAAAATAAAATAAACGCAAAGTGTAAACAATGATATAGGTAATTGTTTTAATACTTTTATACGTTTAGAGTAACCTGAAGCATAGGGTTAGACGGATTATGCGGCTAATTACTACTTCATTTCTGGTCGATTTTATTGGGGGTAGAATACGATTCCGTATGCTCATTGTTCGACAATACCTTTTTTTCGACACGATTCCGTATGGTGTTTTAATGCAACGTTGCCACGATTCACAATATTGAATCCATCGTACCCGTTATACCGAACATCACTCACAATCGTTTAACTTTTAACCTATTTATTAATAAGCGAAATAATGTTGTTTGGTTAAAATTATCCATGATCATTATTGCTATCATAGGCGTGACTACGGTGGCAGCCTAGGGTGCCTGGGCTGCCCCTGCAATTTTAGAAAGGCGCCGGTCAACCGAGTTAAAAGTCGGTGATTTACAACTTTTATTTAAAAAAAATAAATAAAATGTCTTCTGAATTGATGCACTCGTTTATTTATGATTCTTATCGCAAATCGCAATATAATATCGTGTAATTATTATGCTGGTACCGGGTAACTGTCAAATGCCAACTGGTACAATTTATGAGAAATATGAATTACTTTTAAAACTATTGACGGCAGATAATTTTCGTAGACATGGCAGGAAGTGGTGGTGATGACCACACCCGACTTCTAAAAAACCCAGTATATAAAGACTGCCATACACTATCGCATCTATTATTAGATATTGACGATATCATTTCTCAAACACAGACATACTGTTAAACCGTAATCCGTAATATTATTCCCTGTTTTTTCGTATTTATGTGAAGTCTGAGTCTTAACTCTTGCGATGATGAATATTTTATTTCGGTGTATTAAGGTGACGCCGGTCATTAGCTAGGCTGCCGCTACGGATGAAGTCTAGTCACGCCTATGATTGCTATCTTCTCTACACCACGCGTGCACTGTACCACGATTTAAGATATATATATATATCTTAAATCGCGAGTGTACACCACAGTGTAAGAATGGTGTACACATTAACTACACGTGCGCCTGCAGGGTACCGAGACACAGTGACTTGACAACGTTGCACCCAAATTCATACGGAATCGTGTCGTATTTCATGGGAACAATGACCGTACGGAATCTTATTCCCAAAAAGGTAAAACGTACGGAATCGTACTCGGCCCTTTTTTTTTTTGCCATTTTATTAACACGACCCAATTCAAAGAAAATAAATTAAATAAAACTAGAACCTATGCACGATAATCTGTGATGACAAATACATTTTATAATGTATATACTAGCAGATTTAGTCCTGATTTAAATGAGCCGCGCGCTAATAAACCCGTTTAGGACGTATTACTACGTCTCATAACCGAAATTCACTCCCAATCGGAGTCGAAAAAATAACCGAGTTAAGTAAGCCGGTAAAAAAAAAAAATTAATTATGTTAAATCCACATCGATCGTTGTTCTGGTGGAATCATCTTCACGTATACGTGCGTTCTGTAAATCGAAAATTAATGCCATCGGAAAAGTCCTTTTTCCAATTCTCGGAATGTGTGCGTGGACACGTGTTTTTGTTGCGTGTGAGAATCGTTATTATTAGTATATGTGTGTGTGTGTGTTCCTATAACTATAATATCCCCACACGTGTTAATAATCCGAAAGAATTTAATGATTTCGCACACGTAACACGATGATGTAGTCACGGAACCTACGAAGAACAACGGAGAGGGTGAATATTGTGTGTTATTTCTCGCCAGTGTCCCCGTACACAAGTGTAGATTTCTATCGAGAAGAACGAAAGTCATTCTATATATATATATATATATATGCAAAGTGTCCTTGTCAGACCATATTGTACAATATACGGTCGTGCGCGAAGACGGATGAAAAAGATTAGAGATACGTTCGAGAATAAAAGTATTATCGAAAAATATTTGGCTATAAAAGGAACACCGAGAACAATAAGGTGTATTATACGAAAGATAAGATGACTCGTAACAACGAACCGGACGCAATAGGCGTTTTGAGAAGCTGGACAATCGGCCGGACGGTAGATCGCAATGTGGAAACCAGATGGATCGAGAACAAGAGTACCTACGTCCGAAACAACGATACGTAGAGTCACAGACGACTCGAATGTTCCAGGATTTAGGGTAGTGTTGAACGGTTATCGATGGATACAGAGACGCGTGGCGATGGACCTGAAATAAAGAGTCTGAAAATAACGCGATGATTGCGACTTAAAAAAAAAAATATTGAATTCTGATAAAACACTTGAACTTATCGCACTTTTTTTTTCCAAAGTAATCGTAGATTTTTAACATCGTTTTTTTTTCTTCGTTATCATGGTTTCAAATCTAAAGCGGCTCTCAAACGGTACCTTCAATATCACAGTCTTTTTGACATAAATATTATTATACGCTTACAAACAGTGTATACTCTGTTGTGCGAGCATAGTTTTGTTTACCACACGTGCTAAACTAATACAATATTATATTTTATGCGTACCTACCACCGCGATAATTAATTAAATTCGTTATAAATCGCGGGAATTTCGACTGAATGCCGTTCGAGTAGAATTATCTGTTGCGCGCACCAACCACGAGGCACGACGAAAGTTTTTCAAAAAAAAAAAAAATATAATAAAAACGAATTTACCAAAATACATTACCTTTTTTATAAATATATATATATAACGCGACGCGTATGTCACCAGACGAGGCGAATTGTATTTTATCCGTTGACGTCAAAAATGTACAACTGTGTACATATTCTGTACACTACATTATTAATATTGCTGTACGGGTTTATCGAAAAAAAACTTACTCGGGCAATTTGTATAAAATATTAATAAATGTAGAGAAAATTCATTTGCGCTTAGTACACTGACAAGTACCCGTTGTATTTTCGTGTAACGTATGTTATCGAACGTATGTCATAAAAAATAATATATATACAAAATAGTGTTTAGTATTTCGTTTTGTATAAAAAGTGAATTTTTTTTTTGTCTCAAGACGGCCAACGTCTCGTCGACACTGGGCAAGTTTTAGAACTTTTAAATTTTTTTTCTATCAATAAAGTTTTCTTCTTCCTTTCATTTCGATATGACACTTTCTAATTTACTATTATCTAATAATACACTCATCATTATAAAGCCGTAATAAATTTTATTTTGTGTACCGGCCTTCTAATTTAACTTTGAATTTTGTATATATATATTAAGAATAATATATGTGTAAACGTATGCATGTGTTCTATATTTCTATAACATTATTTTATTTTCTGTTTTTTTTTCTGTCTCTTAAAAAGTAGTTGTGTCTTTATGTTAACATTTTATTTTAGTTTTTACACGTGTTTATTGTAACGTATTTATATTTTATAATAATTGTTGAGATGTATGACTTATAGTCAAAATTTCATTAAAAAACAAAAAAAAGTTTTCTTCAAATCGTCAATTTCATTTCTTTTTATGAACACGAATCGACGTCATTGATTTATTCGCATGAAAACCGGACGTCGTTTGTAATGCACTCGTTTTAGGTGTGTTCTATACTTTTCGGAACGTGTTGACGAATAAATCGTATCGACACTGAAAATTCAAAATTATTGAACTAATTGAAAGAATAAAATACGTTATTATTGAACCGAGAGTAAAAAAAAAAAATCAGAGGTTACTTCTTATTTTTTAACTTGACGCGTAACTAATTGTCTCTGGCGAGTGTTTTAAAACCAGTGGCGTATTTGAGGGTGGGGCGATAGGGGCAATCGCCCCCCCCCCAAGAGATTTTAAAAAATTATATTATCTTATATTGTTCTGTGTTATAAGTTACAAGTATTTTTTATGAAAATGTTGGTAACACTATAGTTATCAAAAATTATCTGAATAAATAAAATGTGTTTTGTTCAATAATTATATTCCTAC
Organism: Slavum lentiscoides; assembly: GCA_032441835.1. NCBI lineage: Eukaryota > Metazoa > Arthropoda > Insecta > Hemiptera > Aphididae > Slavum > Slavum lentiscoides. Next base: position 1,283,293 of record CM063716.1, read on the forward strand.
ATATAATTTTTTTTATTGGTGGGAAGGGGGGAGTTCTTTTACCATCGCCCCCCTGAGGTGAAGTCTCAAATACGCCACTGTTTAAAACGGTATTGAATCGCTAGCGTTTTAAACGGGTTTTTTTAAAACATAAATCAGGTTTTTTTTTTGCTTGAATTCTGTTTTGTCATTAAAGCGATAATTATTCTGCGCGTTTTGTCGATCGTACGCGGGTCTAAGTCGCGGATTACGGAATACTGCAATTCGTAAGTGTCTGCCGTTGTTTAAAAATTAAATCACAAAGAGACAACCGATCAGAACGAAATCCGAACAGATATTTCCACTGCAGGAAATCGCGGACTCGTCGTACACCGCTGCGTATTATATAATATTATATACGGCTTCGGTGCGAAGTCGTAGGAAGGAGTCTTCCCCGCATTAGACTCCGTCCGTCGTGGTCATATATTATTTCGTATATAAAAACTTTTGTTGAACTCCACTGTACTGATTGATACGCTTCCATGTCGTCCTTTTTCGACTCACATATATTCGGTCGCTCTATATGTTTTTTTTCGGATTTTTTACGTGGCGCGTTTAAATCGATTCGAAGAGAGAACAAAGTATGGCAAAAAAAAAAAAAAATGTGTTTTCTTAATTGAAACCATTCGAATTTCGACTTTCCTGCCGTAATAAAAGTCCGATTTAAATACGTAATACGTATTGTGTCGAAAATTTCTGTATCGCGGTAAATCAATATCGTGTTTTAATCATAATATAACGGATATAACTATGAGATGAATATGGACAATTTAATCACTAATTTATAACAATTTCGACCGGCCGAATGACTCGTATTTTCTTAATTTATTACTACTATTATTATTATTATTTTCATAATTCACAAAAAGTATTTTACTACAAGAATAAACAAAAAAGAAATTAAAAATAATTTTATAATAAGTATTTATTCAATTGATATTTAAAAAAAAAATTTAAATAAGTATTCAAATATTTTTTAAAAAATTATTATTTTTATATTTAAATGTATTTTATTTCACAAAAAAAAAATCATTCCTCTACTTTATACACGACAGATTTTCGGTTTAGAATGAATCTGTCGGGTTATCAAAATGTTTATTATTCGGATCAATAGCTTGTCGGATATACAGAGTTTTGTTGAATCGAGGAAAACAAAAATGTTTAGAATATAACGAGCACAATAAGTATAGTTTGGACGAGGTCAACAGAAAAAAACAAATTTGTTCTTTTTACACGATTTCGCCAACCTTTTAAATTATACGTTGTGTTTCGAGTTTGAACATTTTTAATGGTCGCGTTCGAGCTAAATATATATGTATTGTAAAAATTGCATTTAAAACCCCGTCCGGCGACGGCAATTTTAAGCACGCCACTGCTATATATGAATAGAGACGACTATTTTCAATATTATATGACCAAATTAATCGCGTGAAAATATCTGAAAAAAATATACGTATTTTTTTTTTTTATTTTTTACGAAATTTCAATTATATAAAAGCGAATATAGGAAAACAATAATAATTTAATCATAATTGCCAATCGCACGTGTTCGCTATACAAAATACGTGTTTGTTAAATGGTTTTAAATATAAGTAACCACCTATGCATACATAATATATTATACTTTTAGTCGTAATATCGTAATAATAATAATAATTCGGGATAGGTGTGAATGCCTAAAAAAAAAAAATTGTAAAAACGCTTTCACGACCTAAAAAAAAAAAACTGATGTACGTATAACATATAAAATAAATTGATTTCACGATTCCACAATCTTAAATGCTTGAAAAAAAATTTGAAATTTCGCTAAAAAATAAATAAATAAAGTTAATAAATTTAAAAACATTAATATTATATTCAGGATTTTGTTGTCATTTTTTTTTTTAATTACTAGACGTAAATTATTTTATTTTAAAAAATTTCCAAATTCTCTAAGACTTTACGAAAAACGCAAAGAAAAAAAAAACATTTCTATAAAACCGAAAATGCACTGAATTCCGTGTTTTTAATACACACGTATCGTTTTCGATTATATTTACTATATACACATTAATACGAACAGTATTTTTTTTTTTCTAACGCGATGATAATTTATTATATTTTATTGTAAATACGTTTTTTCTCAATCGTTTTATTCGAGTATGCGTTCGTAGCTGCAGGAGAGTGATTTATGTTCATATTTTAATAGAACGCGTATTTGAATGATAATGCCGTTGATAATATTGCAGTTGTATTACAATAATTACACTGTATGACCGCGTGTGATTTACAAAATAACGTCGGTCGAATAGTTTTCTTCGATCGCGCGCGCACACACACACACACACAGGTACAGAATTTTTTTGCTTTTTTATCGCGAGCCAACCAGTTACATATCTTTAGAATAATAAATATTTTATATTTACCGAATATTTGTTAAAAATCGTCGTGCCATGCAGTAGCGTAATTAGAAATTTGTTCTGGGGGGTGGATGACTTTTTTCCCTCGTTTTCCATTACAGTGCAATGGGAAACTTCACACACACCCTTCATACTATAAATTTTCTTGTTATGTACATATACTATACTACAAATCAGTAAAAAAAATTTTAAAAAAATTTACTTATAATCTAACTAAGTTAATATTATTCAAGTATTTAAATCAAAATACGCAATAGAAATATTTGATTACTACTATCGTATATTTACTATTATTTTTAACTGGTAAATTATAAAATTAAATTCAATTTCCGAGGCCTATAATTTAAACATTATAATAAAAAAGCGATTTTAAGTAAAGTATAAAAATAGGAAAAAATAAGAAAAATTTTGACTCTACAATAGACGATGACAGTTTTCAGTTATTTTTTTTTTTATACATGATTAAAAAAAAGGCTCTGGGGGGGATCTATCCCCCTCATCCCCCCCTTAATTACGCCCCTGGTGCCATGTGTTTACTTCCTCGTATATACCCTTCCGCCGCCGCGCCGGGGGAAACTGAATTCAGATAGGGTTAAAAGTATATTAGGATTATTTTACCGGCCCATTAAATATGGCTTTATTGTATACGTTATTATGGTTTCCACTGAGCCAACGCGCAATAAACGACTCTTACGTGCCGAATTGTTGAATAATAATAATTATTATTATTATTCGTAAACGGAACACGTTGAAAACGGAAAGAAAAATGAAAAATATGTATTTTAAAAAACGATAACGCGGAAAAAACCGATACGTTTAAAAACTGAAAGCCAACGTTTGTTCGAGGTATACGAGGGCGTGGGATAGAATTTTAAAATGGCATTTAAAAAAAAAAAACAAAAAAAATCTTAAATTATTCGACAACGAATAATAGGCGAATTAAAATGTTTTTAAAATTTTTGGCGGAAAATCGTGTGCATATTGTATAACCGGCTTATGAGTAAAAAAAAAAAAAAAATCACTCTGTACCTACATTTGTACGAGTGTTATTGCAATCAATGTAGATATAGGTGCATATCCATGGGCCGTGTCTATCTTTCGACGAGAAAACACCGATATCGCGAATTCTAAAATCGAAGACAAAAACGGAGTCTGATAAATCGCTAGAGCCAAACTCGTTTTCTTACACACACTATATATTTTTACGAATATAATACACGAGTATATATGTATATATAGATATATGAAAATATATTTATGCTAGAGATATTTTCGATATCAAATTGAGAAAACCGAGACGAACAAAAAACCGTGCTCGGAATTTCGCCCGATTTCGATATCACGAAATATCACTTTAATTATTCGATTAGTTGTATAAAAAATATTCTAATACCAACGCCCTTATTACGAAATGCGAGTACACGAATAAAACTTAAATTTTTAATCCGACGGATTACTCTCGGTATTGTCTTATTTTGACCAGTTAGACCGATTGAATTTTTATCGCACGAGGTTTTGTTTAATTAATTTTATTAAACACGTTTATTTAAAAACATCGGAGCGATCGTAATAATCGTAACTATAGACTGCGTAGAGATTAAATAGATATTATATAAATTTTGAAAATTTATTTGTACGAATTAACGATTTTTTCGTAAAAAAAAATTAAGTTAATAATATTATTTTAACTGAATTAATGTAAACGAATTTTTAATTGACTTTCGATTCGGGTAAGAAAAAAAGATGTTTAACTCCGTTTGAGCAAATTAAAAAAAAAAAATTCGTTAACTTACACCCTAGCTGCTATGCACATTATACACGTGTGTCCCAAAGTGTGCCACATATAATTAGGGTTACCGGACGTCACTGAAATCAATACATGGAACGCGTATATTAAATCAAAATTTAACCCCAGACAGGAGGCCGCCATATGCATTCTATAAGGTATCAAATTCATGGAGAATACGATGAAATATAGTTTTTTTTCCATGATATGTTTATCATATTTTATTAATTACTTTGAGATAACAGGACACAAAACGACGTGCTTATAGTAACAATGTTAGCACCAAAACCGATGATTTTAACACAAAGAAGTTGGTAAAAAAAACAGAAAAATAGAAACGGAATGCACATGGCGGCTCACTATAGGGGTCCATTTTTCATATAGGAGAAGTATACAGAATGCGCGTTCCGTGTATATTGAGTTCAGTGCCAGACGTCCTCCGTATATCCAGCTAAAACAAAAACGTCCGGGTATGATTTCTCTAAACACTTTTATACAGGGTTTTATGGAAACACGTTTTTACACAGATAACAGATTGTGCACTTATAATCAGAGTGACCGCCGTAAGCGGAACAAAATTATTGAACGTGTCATATAATTTGTGGTTATACTGATATTGATATGTGATATTACAAATGCGCTACCAGATCGAAATAATAACGGATAATAATTTAAAATTCATGTCTGCGCGGCTGTGCCTAGTTTTAACATATAATTTGTTGACAAATATTTTTTGTTATTTTTGGTTGTTACTTTTGTCTTATTTGATCACGTTGCAAAATGACATATTGTGCTGTAAAATTCACAAAAATATTGCGTATAATATACAATAATATCGTACCCAATAGTTGTGTGTCGACATCTGTGGTCACTCTGTTTTCGGCGATCCGATCACAGCATCGTATTAATTTTTTACACTGTAGCAGTGGCGTATTTTCAACTTTTTTCTGGGGGGGTCCAAATTTTTTTTTTTTTGAAAATTCCAACAGGATATATTGATATAAGGTATTTAATAAAAAATACCTTTGGATAATCTTTTTTTTTTTGGTTCTGGGGGTCCAGTACCCCTAGACCCCCGTAAATACGCCACTGCACTGTAGTATAGGAAGTGCACAATCTGTTTTCATGTTATCAGCTGTGGTTTTTATAAAATATCATCGTGATCGACTATATAATGATTTAGTCCACCGCGCAGACGATAAACGAATGTTTTATTCGGTGTCTTCCCAGCGGACTAAATAGAAATAGACGCTGTAAAAACCACGTGACTCGACTCCCTACTCGGATATATTTTAAGACCTTAAAATAAAAAAAAAACGAAAAACCCTTTAAAAATTATCGGACGTCCGGATAAGTATAATACGAATAAAAACGTGTTTTTACGGATTAAAATATAATATTATTTGTATAAATAAAAACTACACACGTAACGATTTTTAAGTGAAAAAAATGTCTCAATAATAATTTTATCGTTAAGGTATATTGGAAAAAAAAATGTCATTTTTTTTTTTTCCGTACCAACCTTAAACGGTTTAATATCGTGGTATAAAATCATCGGTCGTCCCCGTGTGCTGCACATAATACGCAAATATTATATAACCATATAACGTATTACCGCGCGCGTTGTTATAATAATAGTGTATCGCTGCAGACAACGATATAAAAAAGTAATAATAATAAAACGATTATCGAAAACGACCTTGCGCCACTCTGTACAGTAGCGAATTTGTGTTGCCACGTTACGCGCAACAAAAAAAAAAAAAACATACACAAAAAATTCGAACGCGTTTACGACGCAGTCAGAAATAGCGTTTTACCGGCATATAACGATATAATATGTACATAATATATTATTTATATATTATCACTATATATATATGCATTAATATATATATATTATATTGTGTCTATAACTGCGCGTAGGTACGTGTTTCAATGAATTATTATTATTAGATAATATTAGATATTATGCGTCTGTATTTTTGAAGAAAAAATTTTTTTTTTTTGTCGTCCCGTATCTGTCGAATTTATCGTATATAATATTTTAAGTGGAAAAAAAAATTCAATCATTGATACAATAAGCAACGTCATATAATATATTACAATGATTTCGTAAAATATCGTACGCGAATTTTTATTTTACGTAAAAAAAATTATACTCGAATATATTTTGTAAACCGTACTCGATTAACGTTTCGCGTTTTTTTTTTAATATTTAAAAAGATACGTTTAAATCTCCAGAAAATAAAAAAAAATTTAACGAATACTTTAATCAAATTTTTCGTGTTTATATTACATATATTTTTTTTTTAACGGAAGTTAGTTTTGTGGATATTGACTAAAAGCGGCGTGCCCAGGAATTTTCAATGGGGGGGGGATGTTATAAGTAAATAGTAATAATATATTTAAAATTTTAATGAATTGTCATGTTAATAAAAAAACTCAAAGGTTTATGTTTCAAGCTCTCCAAAATCGTTTATAGCTTATAATTGTGCATATTTGTAAATTGTTCTATAATTAAAATTAATTTAAATTATAACACACTAATACCAAGTTGTTCAATTAATATAACATATGTTATGTATAGTGAATGTTTATTGTCATAAGTAATAACTTTTTGCTAATAACTAATGAAAAGTATTAAGTAATGACTCTAAAACTGCAGCTCTTATAACTAATAAGTTGTTTTCTGTAGGTCGGCAAAAAAGACAATGGGGGGGATATAACCCCCAACCTTCCTCACCTGAGCACGCCACTGTTGAATGAAGTGCTGTATTACTAAGATTCGTGACAGAGATTTTAAGTTTTTAAAATCGAAAAACGATTCTACATTAGATTATTATAATTATCGCGAACACGTCAAGTATCGTTAAAATATAAGAGTGTATTACGCGTTTTGGAGCTTTTAAAAAAAATCTTAATATCCAAAACAGTAAAACCGATTCTATTTTTTTTTTTTTAAATAATTTTCTGGTCGTGTTACTACAGGAAAAATCGAAAAACTTGTCGCGTATAAAACTGCAGAATGTGCGGCATACGGGAAAAAAAATAAGAATTTTTCAATTTTTATAATAAAGCGTCGTTTATAAGACGATAATCGTTTCGCTCTGTGAGTCAACAATTATTACACCGTAAAATTTTTCATCAAAAGAGTAAGGGGAAAAAAAAATTGTTTTTTAGATCGGGCTCAACACCACATGACGGTCAACGTCCGGAGTCTGTTCTCTCGGATCGGACCGCATCGATTACTCTGCTCTTTGTTTTCCTACCTATTTCAATAAAATTCATCCCAAAGTTTCCTCCATCATCTCTGTATAATTTTAATTATTATTTTCTGCAGTGTGCGGTATACGTCGGATATAATAATCAAAAGCCGCGTCACATACACGCGCTACCGTATAAATAATTTATAAACGAGAAGGATAGTTTTTAGTTTTTTTTTTTTTAATCTCTCCGTTTGCTCGTCTCGAGGAAGAAACAAATATTACTGAAACGCTAGAAAGCAACAGCCCTCACGCAACGGAAAGTGGAAATCGCGTGTACACAGTATTATACGTTATTTATATGCGTATATTTTGCAGCGCAAAACACTTTTCAGAATATTGTTTCGAATTAATTATGTATCAAATGTGGGTACTCCAGTGACCGCGGGCGGTTAATTTTCCTGGCTGTAGTTAAAATAAGAATATTCGAAATAAAATATTCGCTGTGTAGAAGTTAAAATTTGAATTAATACACATTGTAATTTTCGCTAAATAAACAATATATCGGTTTGTATCGATTAAAAAAAAAAAAAACGACTAATTTTGGTCAAAATTACTCTCTGCAGTTACTCAGATGACAAGGTATAACTTATATATATATATAATATTTAAATAAATAATTATTTTTTCGAATAAATATTAATATATATTTAGGAAAAATTACGATTACAGTTTCGTATTACAATTGGAGTTGAAATTTTTTCTAAAATGGCGTTTTTAAAAATGCTGTTTTAAGCCCGATAAAATCCGAGTCCCTTTGTGTTCACTTATAAACGAATTCGAACACATTTTCCAGTGCGTATATAGGCCGTTTCGTAAAATATTATTTATACGACAAAGGAGTTACAGCTATTGCAGTATAATATATGGAGAAACAAAAATTTCGAAACATGTAGCGTTGTTGCGCCATGTCGAATAGACGGATGCGTCCTGTTAAATAATTTCATAATGAGTAAAAAATCATTCTCTACATATATATATATATATATATAAGGTACGGCGTACTCGAAATGAGTCATTTTTTTTCTATATTTTTTTTTTTTACGCCTAAAATTATACAACGGTGGAAACGTAAAATTTTATGGCGTTGGTCACAATTATACGCGCAGTACTCTCGAGGGCAAAAGGATTATTAAGCGTGTACATATATATATATTATATACACATCATAATAATATATATTTTACAACGTAGGCGTGCCGTTCGTTTCGTATTAAATATTCAGAGCTTTCGATACGGCGCGCACGTTTAGTATGGGCATATTAAAATCGCCAGGGACCGAAACGGAACCGAAAAGTACCGAAATCAATACGGGTCCAGCCACAAAGTTTACTCAAATAACTATACGCGTATATTCTAATGCCAGCACGAGGGACATCCGTTTCGTATTTTTATATTTACGAAAACAACGGATAGCTTTATTTTTTTTTAAATATAAACGGCTCGGAATCTTAAAGCTCAAAACGAAAACAGTTTTCCTTATTATTTTTTAATTTGTATTCTTTATAAGGATAAAACAAAAAAAAAAATGATCGTAAACTATACTGAAATGGAATTCGAGAAAATTAAAAAGTATATTATTCGTTTATTTACGTTTCGAATCTTTTTTCCTAAAAACAGGTATTTTTTATATAGTTTTTTTTTCATACGTCCAATAAAAATATATTGAGTATATCGAAAAACGTAATAAACTAAAAATATAGATGCGATTTTCTCTCCGAAATTATTAACACGTGTCAAAATTATCTAACCACTACTGTACACAGTGGTGTATTTTCAACTTTTTTCTAGGGGAGGGTCCAAATTTTTTTTTTTGAAAATTCCAACAGGATATATTGATATAAGGTATTTAATAAAAAATACCTTTGGATAATCTTTTTTTTTTGGTTCTGGGGGTCCAGTACCCCTGGATCCCCCGTAAATACGCCACTACTGTACACGAAAATGTGTTCTCAGATAAAGAAAAAGCGCGTGATTCAAAATCTATGTGTATGCGTACGTGTTATAATAGAATAAACGAAGCAAAAACTAAAATCCTCGCCTGGACGATGACGCGTTAGAGCGAGTGAATGAGTACATATATGTTGGAAGTGAAGTAACCAATGATGACCGTAGCGTCAAGGAGGTAATAAGCAAAACGAATCAGGAAAATCAGAGCGAGAATATCTTGTTTGTATCAAAAAAATATTGACGTAAAAGTGAGGAAAAATCTATTTGGAGTGAGACACGGATTGTAGTTAGAGAAAAGATTTTTAGCGTTCGATACACGGCGTTTCAGGCGGACGCTTAGAATAATCCGCGGACAATACCCTGCACGACGAACGAAGAAGTTTTTCGAAGAGCCGAAGCAATCTGCAGAAGCTTTCTGAAGATATTTTAAAAAAAAACGAGAAGAACCAATAACCATGTATACTCCGCTATAACTTGGCGGAATAATAAAAAAAAGGTGCCGCACGGATGTGGACAAAATAGCGTATAGGAAGACTCCCTACTGGATCGTCATCAGTGAAATATCGACTGCAGAAGGTAATACGAAACTGGAGATAGAAGCGGAAAAGCGCGGTGAAGTGCGTGGAAAATCGCTGCCGAACAGCCTTTGAGCTGTTAAAGGGGTGGGAAAAAATATAATCCGGTTGGAACGCGAAAACCTTTTCGTCGGTTCTCCGGCGAAAGCTTCTACGCAGCAAAGCGAAGGGTTAATCGGTTTTTTTCATTTTAATATACGTCGGCAATAACAGTAAAAATATATTATGTCGTCGTACGCGTCGTGTTCTACAGTAATGATAATAATAATAATACACCGAATCGTTTATATAACGATAAATACGCGTGTTTTTTTTTCTTCTTGCCCCTCGAGTTACGCGCACATGAATTATTCAACGCGTAAACGATTGTAATTTTCGTGTCGGCTGTCGTGTATAGATAATACGACTGTAATGTATAATATTATAATGTCCGTCTCGGATCGTGTGACGACCGATTGTTTTTTTAACATGAAAAGCGGATCGACTGCTGCGTATTATTATTTAAAAAAAAAAAAATTTATTTCGCATTTCGATAGTAAGAGAATATCGCGAGTTCTACGCTTACTCTGAAATACGCGTGTCTTAACGGAATGTTCAAATGTTATACAACTTTTTCGACTCCAGCAATCCGAAACACGAATATTTCGTAAAAAAAAAAGCAATTTTTTCCTTCAAATCGTTGTGTTACGCTTAAAAAGTCATCCCGCCTCGGGCTTCACGAATCCTATACAGATAAACGTTTACCGTGCTTTTATTAAATTTATTCTCGACTACGGATTACGTCGAAGCACTTTAAACAAAGCTTATTAAAAAAAATTGTTGAAAATCTGTTTTAGTTTAGTTTTTTTTTTAGCCACCTCTTTATTATAAAAGCGTTAAAAAATACACGTAATTTTCTATTTCGAAATTTCCTCGAAAAGTGTGTGGCAATCGCGTGTGCTACGGATATGACTCGAACGAATTACATACTCTCAGCCAGAGCTGAGCCTGAGTCGTATTATCGATTCGAATTTGAAGGCGACGATGAATCATTCGTATTGGAAAAACGATTCGGAGTGACGCTTGTAAGATTGATGACGGAAGTGCAAGTGTTTGAAATTGGATCGTAGAAATGTGCGGTATGAAAGCGTATGAGTTTTTTTTTTTGCTCGAAGCTTCTATAGGATTCCGCGGGCTGCACTAAGCTGTCGAGAAATCCGAGAAGGTTTTCTCGAATTCGTCGGAAACGACCAGATTTTTCCGTTTTTCTAGATTTCAGGAGCGCTGCAAAGTCTGTTGCGCGGTGAATTATGAATATATATATATATATTAATCGAAACGAGATTTTATTTGTTTCTGGAGAATATTCGTAGCAATAGTAACGATCGGTCGTCTGCGCGAACACTGCAGGCACGTGCAGTTGGCGAAATCACTATATTTTTGCCTTTCGTCTAGATGACGACGATGAAAATTTCTTCGAGACAATTTCAACCGGTAATTTCCGAGTTTCTCGAATGCGAAACGTACATCTCTGTCCGTTTATACTCGTATATAACTATGAAGATATTTATTACGCTCGTGCAGTTGTTGCGAGTGCAGAATAATAATATATTTACTCTGAAATCACACCGGGGATCCTCGTTTTCGGTCGCGCGAGCACGTAATTTATATATTTTTGATTCGCGCTCACTGCGCGTCGATACCGTACAACGCGATAACGTTTTTATTTCCGTTCTGTACTTAACCAGCGCTTGAGCGTTTCGAATTCACGATTTTTATTCTCACTCCTTTCCAGTGCGCCTATCGGTTCGGATATTTTGTATAATATTTGTAAACGTTTCAAAGTGAAATCCTATAAGGCTTATCGAAAAGAAAATTGTTTTTTGAACGACAACAACTGCTCAACGCAGTAATATTATTATCGTCCCGTATTGTGTTATTTATTTATTTATTTTTTAATTTTCATATAGTTTTTTTTTGTAATATTTTAAAATCGAACGGTGTCAATGAAAATCAACGAATTAAATGTAAAACTGATTTTAAAAGTCTGATTGATTCCGATACTGACGCGTTAAATCTGTTTAAAGGCGTTTCGGTCGAGGAAAATTTTAGCAAAGTACCATTAAAACACAAATTATTTCAATACCATTTTTACAGAGTTTGGTAAAATATATAGAGTAGTATTCTAAAATCCTTTTGATTAACGTTAAATAAACAATTATAACTGTCGATATTATAGTGTAACCTGGAGTCGAATAACGGGATTTTATTTAAATTAACAACACTGTTATATTATAGCATAGCAGGTACACGTTTTACACAAATATCTCGGTATTATAATTCGGATCTTGATTCGAATTTCTAATCAGAAATTTGATTTTACCTTTTTAAAATCAAATCAAATTAAAAATAGCTGACTAATAACATAATACGCGTTTGCCTCATGATTATGTCAAAACAGTCCGCGTTATTCGAGTTTAATGGAACGCGTGATTAATTAACTAATTTCGAAATTTTGTGTTTAACATTAAAATTATGTGGCATAATACGATTTTCAAGTATTAAATTCTGGCTAGCGTATATTTTTCTTATAACATTTATACGCCTTTATGCCAATAATTATACTGGATTTTATTATTTTCTAGGGAATATTCAAATAGTTTGTTATAATATAAAGATTATCTCGTTATGTTTACAACATATTGTTTAAATATCAATTTTCAATCTACGTATACGTATATTAAATTAATATGCGTAAGGCGTAGGTGGTTGAATAACAGATAAGCGGTACCTAATCAAATAAGGACCGTTATCATTTCAAAAAAAAATGTACAATACTAAGTTCTGATATTGGTTTAGGTTTTTATTTGTTTAATCCTCGTGCAAACAGAGTAATAATACGATTTACGATTCCGAAAAACAAAATTGTAACAAAGTTTTCTGCCTTCGTCGCTTTTTCTACGTTGAATATACGTTAAAATCGCGTTACATCCTTTTCGGTATCGAATTTTAATCTCTTTGTATTCGAATTGTATTGTTTAAAGATTTTTTTTTCCTTTTTTTATTCGGTTTGTTTATTTGTACACGTGTTTATACAGATACTATCCGATGAATATATCGTCGTAAGAGCAGATAGAAAAAATGGGTATTACGTATATACATATATATTGTAAAATATTCATAGGAATATAATATTATGTGTGGGATGAACGAAAACGTTTGTCCTATATACGATGAGCAGGTTTTTCGGGGAATCGAATCGAAAACGGTACTTCTGTTTTTTTTTTTTTTTTAATTTTCCCGGTTTTTCGACGAGTTTTTATTCATTTTTTTTTTTTTTAGTATCTTAGTGCGCTATCCAATTACGGACCGAATAGCAATGAAACAGAATTGATATGTGTATAACAAGCGACCACTGTAAATGTCGCGCGTATATAAAATAAAAATAATACGCACAATGGCGATGTGCTTTTCGTCCTTGAAATTCGAATATAATTAACGACAATATTCAGTTTGAATTGTACACGGCGTGGCTATCCGAACAACGTATAGAAAATGTATACAGACACACACGATTAAAATATAACTCGAGCTAATTTCCGTTCACTAGTTGCTGCGCGCATTGTTTGCAAAAGCGTTGCAAAATTTACGCGACAATCGTAGCAGGTAATTATAATATTATATCGTTTCGAGAGAAATTTTTTATTTTTTATTTTTTTTTTGGAAAATTACATTTTTTGATCATCCGTGTCAGCGTTTCTCGACCGGTGTGTCGCCGAGTAAATCCAAATGCGTGTCGCGTGAAGTATTAATAATATTAAATGACACAAAATGTACAAACACTGTTGACACTGTTTACAACAATTTATAGGTATTTGATATAATTTTATAGACATTTCACCGCGTATATTGATATATTATGTAAGAAATATCAGTCACAAATTTCTCATTAAAATGCTGTTTTATATTTAAGTTTACATTATAAATTAATTATAAATATTTAATATTTACCGATTATTCTTATTTTTTTTTATTGTGTGTCACAAAGTATATAGTACGTCACCGTAATACAAAGGTTGAGAAACACTTATCTATGTATAGTAGTTGTAAGCGCGGCGCGATTCTCAGCTGTAGTAAAGATTCTCGTTGTAATATTACTGTACACGTGAAAATTGTATTGAAAAATGATTTTTTTCTTGTTATATATATACGCTCGAGCGATACGCGTATAGGAAAATATAATATTATTCACTTGGAAATTATTACTATTCGAAAAAAAAAAGTGACGTTAATTTCGATGCTCACGAAAAATTGTTCCGTCGAATTCATCGAAAGCCACGGAACGAAAATTTCAAAAGACCAATTTCGAAAAACAAAATTAATTAATTAATTTAATTTAATTTAAAAAACGTTTATACACTGAGCGATTTCGCAATTATACGAACCGAGGAATATAGTTTTTAGATTCCGACACTAGGTAGAAATGCTATAGCATTAGTCAGATGGAAAATAAACTCAAAAACATGTAAATATTATCAGAGTAACCCCATTTTACAGTAGTAAAACGTTAAGATTTCGTGTTATTTCGACGAAGTTTAATTTTTAAAAAATCTCGCGATTTCGTCTCGATCCGGATGCGTATTCTCGCGTTATCTTCGCCAATTACTGTTTTTACAATTTTATTTAATAAATGGCGTCGAAATTTGTTTCGAGAACACGTTTTCACGTCACTATATATGGTCTTTGCCTGTGCAACATCATTCAGCTGGAAGTAAATCACACAGTCATTCTCGTAAGATACGATCTATTAATTACTCAATAACTGTTGATCCGTACACAAGTATTGACGAATCGTTTTCGATGATTTAAAAAAAAAAAAAATAGATCGAGGACGACGCGTCTCGTCTGTAAGCACCGAAAACGTGGGCGCGTTCCTTCTCGAACGCGTTTACTCGACGAATTGTTACTTTGAGCAATATAAAAATCGCGTTAACCTATAATAATAATAATAATAATAATAATTCGTTGAGTATATAAACTACAACGCTTATTACTCGTTAATAAATGCGTAGAGAAACGTATAAAATGTATCGCCTAAAGCGTTATATAATTTGGAATAATATATTGATAATAGCCGGTACGCGAGTAATTTGTCGATTTAAATGCACTGTTTACGATGGCTGTGATAGTCGAATAACTTTGTTGATTTTTCGATTCGAATTTAAAACATTTAACGAATTGTTTCGGCACGAATTCTGGATATACTGTGTATAAGCGTTGATTAAATATACATTAAATATTTACATTTAATCAATGGTATATAAGTATAAAATTTAATTCCATTTTGTCCGGCCGATATAAAATCTCCGATACCTGTATATCTATATATGTATATATAAATGGAGCCAAAAATGTATAACAATTCATCAATTGAGAACGGCTGGGCCGATTTGGCTCAAATTTTTTTTAATTGTTCCTAATTGTCAGGAGAAAGTTTTTAGGAAAAAAAATTTTGGAAAAACCCTTTTTTAAAATTTATATGATGATTGTTTTTTTTTTTTTGGCAAAACAACGTTTGCCGGGTCAGCTAGTATATACATATATATAATAGAAAAATACCTATTTTCAGGTTAATTAAAAAAAACTTAACTATATTTTTTTTTTTTTTCGTAAAATGAATAAACACGTATACTTTTATGAAAAACAAAAAGAAATCTAATAAAAAAAAAAAAAAAAAATCGGTCGAATAAAATGGTGTATAATTCGGCTGCTGGCATACCGAAAAATCTTATTTTTCTACATAATACAATTAAATAGCTTTTACACAATTTTTTATTTTTATTTTCGTATTAAAAATGTATGTTAAAATATTTTTCGGCTTGTCAATTCGCGGGATATGGACTAACATATTTTGTCACTTAATTTTTTTTATACATACTTTTTACCGAAATAATGAAACGGCATATATGAATTTAAAAAAAATAACGTTAATTTCTCCTATAAAATCAGCCGTACTATTAAAGGTATACTTTCCTTTACACCGTTTTTGGCTTAAAAAACTTTACGGAAAATAAAAATTCTAGATTTTTTTTAAAATTACTGTAAGAATTACGCGAACATCTTTTGCACAGTATACGAGAAATTACGAGAAAAATACCCGCCGAACATTGCGCGGTCGGGCTATTAAAATTTTACACTTCGATTACTTATATCATTGATTTTATAATATACAGAATACAGATAAGCCGTTCAATACTAAACAGTGGCAGGCCGAGGATGTTGCGTTTCAGTACACTGAAAATGGGGGACCTTGACGGTTGAAAATAACAACTGTTGATATATTTTGATAACAGATACAATTTCCCGCGACATTTGCGCAGACATATACTATTATTAATATAATATAATACTATATGTCTATGGACATTTGATCCTTTCATAACATATATAGATACCACGTATCCTGTGTTAACACACGACGTAATAGCGAGTGATTTATCATAGAACATTATCGTTTCATATACCGAAATAAACGTTGCTAACTTCAACGCGGAGCCTCAGAAAATCCGATGCCAACTTCCGGCCCGAGACTCCAAAATGTTTGTAAACAACCCGAGTGTCGTTTCTATAACGTTCTACGATAGTCGTCAACCGAGGGGATACCCCACCGCCCATCGTTTATTGATAGACGGGCAATGGTAGCAAAGTCCAAGAATCGGCGATAAACAATTTAATTTGCTATCTATGGAGAAAACCAAGTTATCGTCGGCCGTAATATTATGTTTTCGTAAAATAACAAAATAATACCAGAAAAAACGTCGTACTATGGAAATTCTTTTTGCCTTCGCAATAAAAATGTTTGGGGGCCAGCGAAAAACGCTGCTCGGGCCCCACAAAAACCTCCCGCTGCGCCGGCGCTGAATTCAGGAGTGTAATAATAATAGGTTCACACTCGACGATTGTCGTTTTAAAAAATGTAATATATTGTTTATATACCCCGTGACAACGACATCTGTCGATTACCCGTACATAAATAAAAATTTATGAATATTCAATGGTCTATCTGTATATAATATTATAAAATCAATGCTTATAAACATTTTTTTTTTCGATAAGAGTAAAGGGATTTTAAACGCGGCTTTTAGTCTAAATAAAAACGTTTTTTTTTTCGTTAATTTTTATAATACCACGTTATTCATTTCGCTCATACCGACGGTTTTCTAGAGAACCGACGAAATCCTCGGTAATTTTTTGTTTTTGTTGTTCGTTGTTTCGCATCATCGCCTGGCGCAATAAAGTCGAAGGAAAAAAAAACAACAAAATTGAAAAATTAAAAAAAAAAAAAAGGAAATTTGTTTCGTCCGTTCGCGTAAAATATACGTATATACATCCTATATTATAGCGTGTCGTGAGACGATTAAATGACAGGAACGACCGATTCGGTCGCGTCACGGTGACGCCACGAGCAGTAAACCCGCCGGTAAATCGCTAGAAAAAAAAAACGGTTAAGGCCGTGTGCCTGCAGCAGGTCGTTGTAAAGGAAGAATCGCGTGTAGAAACTTCCGTGACTTGGCGCGGTCTCCCCTGCAGCAAACGGTGGCGCCGTCCTCCGCCGCCGCCGCCGCCGCCCAACCATTCGGCGCGACAATATAATATTATTTCGCCGCCGATATACGTAGAGAACCGTTACGTGACAAATGACTTTTACAATATAATTTTAATAGCTCACCCGTCAGGGTTTTCGTTAATATACGAAATCGTTTCGTCGATTCGAGAAAAAAAAAAATGCCAGAGAAAAGTGCGCAAAAGTAAAGAGTGAGCTATGAACGCGCAGCGTATAAAGTGTACGAACTGTGGCGAGTGGAACCGAGTTATCCGTAAATCGTTATGACGAATCGACCGTTACAGATGACACTCCGAATATTCGCCGGTTCGTAAAATTAGAATGGGCGAGTCGCGTGTGATAAGGATAACTCGTATAATAAAAAACCCTATACCGTGGTCAACGTGGAAGACCGCGCACTTAATAGGATAAGAACCGAAACTGAGAGGACTGCTGTTAAATATGGGGAATGTGACAAGGAACGAAATGCGGACCATCTGCAGTTTACGTCGTGTTCACTATCACCGGTAAAGTGAAGGAAAGAAGAATTTACGATGGCAAATGATATTACGCACAAGGCAGTGGCGTACATACGGGGGGTTTCGGGTTCAAACCCCCCAGGATCAAAAAAAAAAAATTGTGATATTATTATAAGGCCCGTTGTGCGTTATAACATGTTTTAATTTTTACACTGTACAACGGTGCACAGGTATTGTGTGCACTATCGGCTCCTACTCATAAATTCCTTCATGCGCCGTTTAAAGGGATGGTTTTAGTGTTGATTATTTTTTAAACCCCCCAGAGCAAATTTGAATGTACGCCACTGACACAAGGTGATACAAATCGCTAATTATTGGGAAGTGAAGGGAATACAGAGGCGAAGACTCAAAGAAGAAGAATAAAAAAAAAAAAAAAGTGATGATCCAAGAGCCGAGTGTCCCCTCAACAGAGATGGATTATTGACACGCGATCAGAAAGGCTGTTGACGCAGTGAACGCCACTTTCAATATCAACACGGCAACGGAACGGAGAGATCAGTGGAAAAGGATAGCGGAAGCGACAAAAGATCTCAACGGTTCGTTATTTCAATAAGGCGAAGAAGAACATTTGGACGCGATCAATTGGCACAATCGCCATTCGATTCCGAAATGTTCAATTTTTACACTGTTACTCGCGTAAGTCAACCTTTTAAATATGTGCTGCTGCAGTCTGTTCGAAATATATTATGTCTGTGCGTTTTCAATCGAAGCAATGCAATGGCGGGTTAGGAAGGACACGGTTGACTCTTGTAAGAGAAATAATTTCAAATATATGTGCATATTTTTTATTTACGAATATTTATTTATAATTTGTTTCTACCTCTTATTTTATTTTTTTTACTATTTTATTAATATTTTTCCGTTGTGTTGTTGTTGTACGCCACGCGTTGCCGTGGAAACGTCGCGTACGCCGTAGTACCTATACATAATATCGACTACACACAACAACCAAAGACGAGTGGGATATAAATTAATATATTATTATATAAAAAAAAAAAACCGATATTACATATTTCCATTCGGTCGTTTTCCGACAACTGCACCTGTGCACGTGCTGCGTTAGATATCAAACCAACCCCTAAATACGATAGGGATCATTAAAACACACACGTGCTTCATTTTATTGTTAAAGCGATGATTTCCCAGGAAACAAAATAAATATATAATGTCTTTTGCTTGTAGATTATACATACCGAGAAAACGATCGTTTCAGCTCAGTAGCCCTAGCTATTCCCAACACCCAGTCCTGCACCGTTCGTTACATATCGGTTATTACGTACGACGTTATTGCCCAATTTTTTTTTTTATTATTATTATTATTTTGTCGATAAAACGCGTTGTGTTCGCGTGTTATAGCATATTATAACGAATGTAAGATCGCCATTTTTTATATATATATATACGTTATATAATACGCGTTTTAATCGGATATCTAAGTCGATAACACGGGCATTTCGATTAAAATCACATTAATATAAATTTAATTTTTTTTTTTCGATTAACTTTTTTATAATAATAAACATACATTTTACTACCGTTCTTATTTTTTTTTTTTATTATCTCTTTTTAGTATTTTAACGTATTATTCTCTCCAGCCAATAATATATGCAAGCACGTTAAAAATTCATTAGGTTTTACACAAAAATTGAATTCACTCGTCCGTTTTACAGAACGTGCGTATTTCGGCACCAATTTTGCGTTTATTTACATTAAATAATTCAATAAAATATATATATATATAGATACTTAAAACTTTAAACCAAATAATAAGGATATCTTTTGAAAATACTTAAAATTTCGTATCACTCGGAAACATAATGGTTTTTTTTTTTTTTAAATTTGGTTATAAGATTCGATAATTTTTCAAACTCTGCGCCGCCGTGTATAAATTGTTAAAATTAAATAGAATATATTAAATAAATATCCAATTGAGATAAAACTATCGGATCCATTCAATTTCAAAAAGTATAGAAATACTGCAAAATTATTATTGATATTTTTTAGTTGTTTGACGGAGGAGTCTTTTTAAAGGCGTTCAACAGTCATTGAGAAGAGTGTGGTCCAATATTTATACTACTTAGACGAAAAGTCGAAAAAAAGGCTTTTTCGAGTAGTGTGTGGACAAATACATCTGTTTAAACCACCCGAGACGCGTATTTCCAATAAAAAAAACCCGATCGGTAAGAGAAAACGTCATACGTCTTACACGGGGTCTGACGATGGATTTGTTCGTAGAAATTTAGCGCGTGCTTTGAAACTAAAATCGAGACTACCACGATGAGATTAGTATAAAGATTGTTTTCGATGATATTAATGATCGGTAAGAATCGCTTGTAAGACCGATGGATATAATGTTGTCCGTAAACACAGTCCAGTTTTATACAAGACGTCTCATCAGCAACAATCGCCATCAGTCTTCTTTCTGCTCTATAGCATCTCGTAACGTTTTGCGTTTAATCAGGAGAAGAATAAACATTCGTGAGAGTTCCGTTATCGAGATCTGTCAGTGAACACTCATATAGAATTCGACAAGGCATTGTGTTATATAAATTCGTCTTTCTTTTTTATATAAATCATAAGTCAATATACATACGTTCGAGGTAGGTCCATTACCTGCTGTTAATGCAAAAGTTCATTATTATTGTAAACTGTGTCAATTTTTATCGGTGTTTTTGCGAATCATTTGCTTGTAAATACGTCGATAACAAACAAAATAAAGTCCTTATCGTTCGGTGACGCACAATACGATCGACACTGCGACGTCGAACCGATAGGATTTCGCTCGGGCTGTTGCGTTAAACCTATAACAGCATCCCCTAATAAGAAACGATGGTCCGAATCACAATCGGTCGTCAGTGCTCGTTAGTGCAAAACGAATAATTGTTGTCAGTGTTTTGGACTTGCCCCGAAATCCGACTGGGGGATGCAGCCTACACTGCTGAATTCTACGGATTCATGTCCAAAATAAACGGAGCACAAACGAGAATATACTTTTTTTTTTTTTCAATTAACAAAACACTAATGATGATTGTTCGCACGGCGACGCATGGACCTGTTTTGAATATGATATATTATTACCATACACGCAGAACGGCGCGTATCACACGCGTCTCGGTTAGCCGACGCGTTGGCGCGTGTATCACTTCTATTCTTAGAAAACCATTATTGTAACAACAAAACGAGTTACGCATTGTTACGACGAATATTAAGAATTTCGAAAAACACTCATAACATATTATTTAAATAGTTGTAAACGTGCAGGCCAAACACGTTGCTTATTTCTTTACCTCTATATGGTGCAGCTGTTTGGAAAAAAAAAAAAAAAAACCACCCGTCTCATCGTTTCGTCCGCGCGAGTCTTCTCGAATGACTCGCCGTCCATTGTGATCGGGACACGCGATAAGTATTAATTTTTTTTTTTTTTCATTCTAAATCGTCACGGTCTGGTGCGAAAATTCGTAGCAGCATAATATGTTCATCCCGATTCGGCGCTATAAACTGGAACGGTACAAACCCAATACGCGGCAAAGGATAATGTTCAACACTTTTTTCCCTCCTAGCGGCCGCAGTATAAAACGCTCTTTTCAATCGATCCCCGCCCGAAACTCGTTCGAATGTCGCACGTCCTATTCTCGCTTCGAAAATGATGTCAAGTCCGAAATTGACACCGATCTGCGTCAATATTTACACATGGGAACGCCGCAGTAAATTTTACGATCGCGTTAAAATAAAAAAAATAAAAAACTAGACAACACTTTCAGACGCCGATTGTAAAATTCGAATTTAGCGACACGCGCGTCTTGACGCTATTAAAATATTATAATAAACGCGCAGTGCTCGTGCTACGATATTTTGTTTACACCGCGGCCGCGTATAATGTGTTGCAAGGACGAACGGCTTATTATTTTTTTTTCGTAAAATCGTTTTACATATATATTTTTTCTTCACACGTCTTATTTGTCGTTATTTTATCGCAGCGAAAACCGACGTCATCGTATTGCATGAATTTTTTAGCCATATTTTTATACACATATACATTATCCGTTATTATTCGTGTATACCGCACGGACGACTATATTATTGTTTTGTAAACGATGCAGTGTTTTTTTTTTCTCTTTGTACCGTTTTCCAAGGCTGTTGCTCGTTTACGAGTTTGCCAATTGAAAATTCAGTTACCGCGCCTATTTTTCCCGCCGACTTGACCAAGTCGTATTAAAACTATTCGTAAAAAGAAAAAAAAGCGTTATTGTTTTTTTTATATATATATAATGCGCGTTTGTAAGCTCATTGGGATCAAAGTGAAAGGAGGGGGGACTCTAAAGTTTTCAGCTTTGCCCAAAAAAAAAAAAAATGGGTACAATATATTAAAAATAATAATACATAATTTAATACATAAAAAAGGTATAGCGAGCCGCGGGATGTTGTGGATATCGCTCAAGTGAATCACTCGGATAAAGATTTTAGAGTTTTGTTTTTATTATAAATTTGTAGAGCAATGATAAATCATTGCATTCGGTAAAACGATTCTGATAATTTTAAAATTTTGATTAATAAAACTTCAAAATCTAAAAATAGCTACAAATAGCCTTAAATTGCCTTAAAGTTGTATAGCACAAAGATACAATTTTGTTGAAAATTTCAAGACAATAGAGTGATTATTTTCGAAATTATAGCGTAAAAACTATACGTGATATTGACGAAATCCCATTTTTAACGGTTTTTTCGTAATTTTTCGGTAATTTATCGCGTCGCGTTAAAAAACTATTGAGAAAATCGAAAAATGATCACTTTAAAGTACCGACTAGATGCGAACTGCTGCCGGAAACAAACTGTGACCGAAGAGATCGGAGCACTCCTTCTGGTCGAAAATCTGTACACAGGATAGAAAACAAAAAATAAACATCATTGTAAAACCACTAGATCCCTCGCTCCGCTAAGAATCTAAAATCGCATTTAAAACAAAATATTTTAATAATATCATAATGCAATAACAATATTAAAATAATATAATTATTATATTATAATGTTTTCTTCTGGGCTGACAATATCTTAAATCTCCTTTTACACTTTGAGTAGCAAAAAAAAAAAATTTAACAAAAATGTTTAAATTGTAATAAGCTTTTCGGAAACGATCATATATAATACTATGTTCTGTACTCTGTTTTTTATAATGAAAATAGTTAATAAAATAAGAGAAACATAAAAATATACGAATTATATATTTGGTATATTCTTATTGTTTTATTTATCAATACCTACGTACGTCTACTGACAATAAAATATTTTTTAAAAAACATTTTAAATATCATTTATAACATAATACGAAATAATTTCGACGAGATTTCGAGCGTACCGTCGTGTTTTTTTTTAAGATAATTTTAAGGGGGACGCATTTTGTGCCTCTCCCCCATTTCAACCCCTTTTAACGCATAAACGTAATAGTAGTATCGAAGGATTTGTTATGAGACGTCGCTACGGAGTCTCATCTCATTTTCGCGACATTTCGTTCGACGCTAATACTAGAAAATTGCAACCAAGTCGCGTTACTCTTCCTGAAAATCAACTTTTAAAACTTTTAAAAAGAAAAACGTACAAGTAACTTTTTAACTCAATTCGTACTCATCTATTTTTTCTTCTTCTAGTAATTTAACGAACTCGTTCAGCGTTCCCATTTCATACAAAGTTCTACGGGTTCGACGAATATTCGATGTAAATTTTCGCATTTTTCAAAACATTCGTCCAATATATTATTTATAATACGGAGCGAAGTTTTTTTTGCTTTTATATTTTCCACTCGGAAACCATGGCGTACACACATTATTTATAACATTTTTTTTTTTATGTGTATATAATTTTAAAATACAAGTGTTTTCTAGTTGACTTATTTGAGGACGTTTGATTTAACTTATTCAAGAATATTCTGGAATTCCATTTTTTCCGATAATTGTTTTTCTACACTCGTTACCACAAGCCACTCTAATTTTTTTTTTCTTATTTCCGACTCGTGTGTTAAATTACATTCGAGTGCCGAAATAAGACTAAGTAAAGCCACCGAGTTTATATCGAAATGTTGACAAAAATATTTTTTTTCAAATTATCACAATTTATATATATATCTAACACCTCATCGTTTTCTGTTGATTTAAAACACATTCATTAAAAATATTTTCAAAATATTAAAAATACGTTTTGTATTGTTGGTCGTTACAGTTAGTAACACGTGTATACAGTAGCAGTATTTAATTATTAAATTTTTTCGATCGCCAAACCTATGCGGTCGATTCCGACGATTATCGATTTTAAAATATTATAACAATTCAGACGGCAAGTATAATTGATCTCGAACGAGCTGACAGAATTCTTGCCCGTAGGGGTCCGTTTTCCTACAAATTGATAAGGACGAGGTGTCGGGTTTCAGACCTAACCTCACGTTGCTTTTAATACCAACATCAAATTTATTCTATGATTACACCGTTCATTTTACTACAAACAATGCTGATATAATCATATCATGATACAAACAAAAGTTCCATGTGCTAAGAGGTGGTTAGGTTTATGGTTGTTATAGTTTTAGTCAGATTTTCAATTATTTGTTGGTAACACTTTTTGTTCTGATTGTTGGTAGTAATAAATTCTTATCTACGCTAAGTTCTTATCAGTGTGTCGGAGAACGGGCCCCGTCCCAAGTACCGCGGCACAGTTGCCTACACGAATCCAAAAAGCCGATTTTGGTCCATCTCTCCGTAACGCCCGTGGCCGGTCCGCCACCGAGTCTGTATCCTTCCTGACAGTTTTCCAAACGTCACGGTGACATTTTCAGGCGAAAACTTTAAACGCGTTACAAAACGCGACTTTTAATTTGTCGGTACATTTTTACCCGTTATAGGTGTAGGCAATATTATTACAGCTGCAGCAACGAATGATGCGTTTTTATACTTTATATGTATGACGCGTGATAAATTATAACGTATAAAGAGGCGAAAAGTTGGCGATAAAACAAGACTTTTAAATATATTATATATAATCTGTTTAATAATACATAACTCGAGATACGACTATATAACGATATATATATATAACGTATTATAACGTATAAAACACATCTATACTCGAGTCGAAAACTTAAATAATTTAAAATCCACGCGCGTTTATACGGGTGAAACCGATTTTCTCGACAATATAATATATATATTGTGAACTTGTAGAAAAATTTTTTTTACAAAAATTAATATAAAATACGCTATATATTATATATTTTTTTTTTTATATGAATGAGTGAGTTTTTTTTTTGTACGCAAAAATACGCAATGCTTGGCATTAGGGCTTTTAAAGTCGAAATTGAGTTAAAAATTTAAGTCTATTTCAGTCGATCGCAATAGACGATATACTTTTCGAACGCGATGATTTATTACAGCTGTTTTCGAACGTTTTAATAATAATTCTAACATCACCCGTTCAAAATATAATAGCGATCGGCGGCCCGACGTTTTCGTTTTCTTTTCCTCGTTAAATTTCATCGATTCGGCTTGACAAATGATTCGAGTATAATATTACATTTTTCGCTCGCCCGTCTACATACATACGAAGTGTCGGTGTGTTTACATAAAAAAAAAAAGAAAAAGAAGCGTATAAAACGTTATTACGAAAACGTACAGACAGAACTGCATAGTAATTGTATTAACGTTGGCGATCGTTTATATTATATTAATATATAATTAAATTATATATAATATATATTATATACGAGTAAAACGACGCGTATATCAGCTGTCCGATAATATACCCGTTTGTGCGAAACATATGTGTTTTTTCGCCGTAATTTTTTAATAATACGCATTATAAACTACCTGCAGCACCTATATATATATATACTCGTCCTCATTTCGAGAAAACTAGTTATTACTGTTTTTCGCTTCAGAGAATAAAATAATAATTATAATACCGTTGTGCACATGTACAGAGGACACGTTTTTTTTTTTTCTCTCGATTTTATTTCCGCGCGTGCTGCGTCGTCCCCGGCTCCGATATATGACATTTTCATTACGTGCGTATATAACACATTTACTTAGTCTATATCGCTCAAATAATATTACATAGGTACGTATTGCAGCAGGTCCGTAACAGAACAAATGGGCTATAGGGACTTATAGGAGTTTGCCTTTTTTTTTTTTGAAACAATCATTTAAAACACAGCTCAGCGATATAGAAATTTGTTTCGTAATACTAGGAGATTATAGGATTTTCTTTTTTTTGCACATTTAGCTCTTTTTTAGTGTATATTTCGTTTTATTTTAATTTCAATAGCATATTTTACTCAATTGAATATCCGATGAGTTATCTTTAAAATTGGTAAAAATAAGAATAAATGTATGTCTGAAAGTATTATTCGACGAAATGAGTGGGCCGCGTATTTTACCCGCCTGCTCGATGATTTCTATATTTAAAACTATGACTTATGGCTTCCATTCTATATAGGAAAATTCTAGAAACTTTTTTCCCGTATTATTTTTTTTTATTTTTAAGTTAGAAAATACGTTTAAACATTTTTTTTTATACATTTAATATGTTTATATAACACCTCATAGGGATCATATATACTATTCAAAGATTCCATAAATGTAAAAAAAAAAAAAAATTTAACGCGAAATTTTCTTTAAAATTTAACTAAAAAAAAAATTTTTTAGAAACGTATAAGTAAAAAAATGTTTTGACGAATTGTAAAAAAAGTACTTTCTTACATGAAAAAATTAAAAAACGCAACGCTATACGCAAGTGGTAGCTCGTAGATATAGGTAAAAATTATTTTAAAAGGAATTTTTTTTTTTTTTAATATATATAATATATTATGAAATATCAAAGAGAATAAAAAGCCATAGAATTCACTCAAATCATAAACAAAAAACGGTCGTTATTTTTCGCGTTTCTTCATTTCATGGACGATTATTATAAATAATATATATTGTGTGTATACGCATGAATAAGATGTGAGTTTACACGATCTTTAATCAAATATGTTGTTGTTATTGTTGTATTTTCATTTTCCACTTTATACGCCATAAGTCATTTCTGTTCGAAACCGATAGGTAGTAAACAAATTTTAATACAAAAATTGTATACTTTTTTTTTTTGATTTTGTTAATATCTATATTATGGCTTTACTTAAAGCGCGTGAAAAAGAAAATTGTTTTTTATTTAATAAATTTAATAAATAATATATATATTTTTTTTACAAGATTTGAAAGAAAAGCAAAAATAAAAAATAAATAAATAAATATACAATTTATACGCGATTTCAATCTATTGCACGTTCCTCCCTCTCCTCTCGAGTATTTTCTATTATTATTATTATTATTATCATTATCAAACGCGATCAATTCCAGTCGGCGGTGAGATTGAAAATACGATTGCAGTAAGTATATATATTATACTTAACGGTGCAAATATATATATATAATATTTACTGTACGTAAATACACATCGGCGCGGACGATGAAATCCAAATGACACTTATTGGGAGAATAAATAATGATATTGGACGTAGAAAAAAAAAATAAAAATTACCGTCGAGAAATGCGACACATAATGAAAATGTGTTTCGAAAACGAACGATGTAAATATTATTTATGGAAAACGTCATATTATATAGAGGGGGCGCGTAATTGATTTAAGTTCACGCGAATCGCGGGTTATGATTATTTGAAATATTCCATATCGCCGAGTCGTCCATCGTATTAACAAATACCGAAATCGTATTTTACTATATA
The DNA here is from genome assembly GCA_032441835.1 of Slavum lentiscoides. Lineage (NCBI taxonomy): Eukaryota > Metazoa > Arthropoda > Insecta > Hemiptera > Aphididae > Slavum > Slavum lentiscoides. Next base: position 1,311,169 of record CM063716.1, read on the forward strand.
TTTTATCGTTTCGTTTTAGCGTCATACATTTGGGTAGGGGAAAAAAACGCTTACGGGGATCGAAAACGAATTTTTTTCTGTTCTTTTCGACGAGCATTTGAACAGGAAATTTTCGAAAGGTACGGTGTCGTTGTGTGAGAAGTAAACGATTAAGAATGCGAGTTTATCGTAGACACGTGTCAATAATTACGCTACACGTGTCAATAATAATTCGTAAAATTTTAATAATATTGAACGCGCACATATCACGGATGATTCGGACAGAAAAGCCAGACCGAAATTCAATCATTTAAAATAAAATTCAACTCTGAAAAAAAAAAAGAGATTCGTTAGAATTCTTTCTAACTTATTGCGGGTGTCGATTTTCGAATTAAAAATTACGTTTATATATATATATATTACCTACTAGAAAAAATGTAATTTAATGTTTTTAGCCCAGTTATAGTTTAAAAAAAAAAAAATTGTATTTCCGTAGTAACGTAGAGAAGAGGCTGATGAGTTTGAATATTTTTTTCAGAATTAGTGTGACGGTTTATTTTGAACGATCGAATTTTGAAATAAATTGAGAATAAGTAGATAGCAGTTGGAGTCACAGTTTAGCTTCAGTTTCAAACTGCAAATCGGGTTGAAACGTACAAATATTTGTACAAGAAGATGGAGAAATTGAAGGGGACGTAGCAAGTATGACGAGATGTGGAAAGTGAATGAAGTGGAAAGAGGTGACCGGTGTATTGTGTGACAAAAAAAAAAGAGCCGTTTAGAGCGAAAAGAATTTTTTTTTGTAAAATCGTGTAGTAAAGGCCCGCGATGGAACTATATGGGCTGGGCGTGAATAAAATTGATGAAAATAAAATAAAAATTACAAAAATGAGACTGCTAAAACGAACGTGTTATTGTGGTGTTACAAAAACAGATAGAATTCGGTGTAAGAGGTTGTTTGAGAATTATGTCTTTATATATAGTAGAAAAATTAGACAGCATAGCAGGTAGATGGAAGAAAAAGAGGGTTAGAGGTCATTGACGAGAATAAGAAGTTTTCCGAAGCAGACAGAGAGACGTGAAGGACGAAAATAAGAATTTCTGATCCGACTTGAGTGGGATAAATTTGAAATAGAAGAACAAGAATGTACGTTTCAGTATAATAACAAACACGCGTAATTGTAATTTTGACGGTAACTAATTTTTTTTATATTACCCAACTCGCGTCAATAGCGGGGAACAATATTTGAAACAGTCGTCATAATAACTCGTAATAACATGACGATAACCCCCGGATGACAGGATAACGTCGAAATTACCAGAAATTAAATATTATCCGTAATCATATAATACACATACTAAAAATATAAACGCACCGAAAACGAATTATTTTCAAAATACAATCGACGTGCATGATAATAAAAAAAAAAAAAAAATACGCATACGTAATTTACTGTGTTGCGTTATCTCTGCCGTTGCTGTTACACTCTCTGTATCTGATCGTCAAAAAATAAATCACGTATACAGTATACATAGTTGTAATAATATAATGTACCTGCAGTACTCGTGGAAAAATAATGATTTCGAGCGCAGATCCCGTCGAAAAGATAAACAATCGCTACGAATAATGTAAAAAAAAAATTGTTATTTTTCGTAAAAATAAAAACGAGTACGACAAAAATTGTACAATTGTATATCGTCGCTATCATTAAAAAAAAAATAGTATATTATTATTTATAATAATATATATTTTGTGTTATTATCGAAAGTTCACGGACAATGGTTCTGCATTGTCGTTGTGCAGGTGACCGGTTGAATATTTTATTTCCGCTGTCCTGTTTATATATATATATATAATATTATCGATATTCTCGACGTTAATATTATAAATTATTTGAAGTGAAGGGTATACGTATTTAGTTTCCCCTGAACAATCTAAAGTTCCTATTTCCGGATAAATATCTAAGAAGAACTATTCCAAAACTAAATGAGTTATCACACTAGATTTTTTTTTTTTTTAATCTTACGAGATCCGACGCGATTTTCGTTCCTTTTTCTCAGGATATTTCGTGCTTTTTCGAAAACGTTTCAAAGAAACCCCCCAATACGCAACCAGATACCTCACTAGTGTTTAGTCCAGGGGTGTACAACCTTTTGTGAAGACTGGGCCACATCATATGGGTAGACGTTGTTGTGAGCCACATACTTTTTAATAATAATACATTCAAATTTAATGAATAAATTATATTCTATATTACAACAATACATTTTTTTATAATTTTACTATAGCGAATAAACAGCAGAAATATGTAGTTTTTAATTTTGTTTCTTTAATTTTAATTTTGTTAATTTTTAGTTTTATATTCTTAAAATAAATTTTTTCTCGTAATATTAATGTATTATATACAATTAATTAATGTTTTTTAAATTGAAGTGAGGGCCACATAAAAATCTACCACGGGCCGCGGGTTGGACACCTCTGGTTTAGTCGATTCGGCGAGACAACGATAGTTTCCCCTGTGCATTTAATGTTTTCTTTTATCGCGGTGTTTTACGTTTTCATTCGGAAATATTTTCAAAGAGACGAAAAAAAATATCTCACTAGGATTTTACGTTTCAGTGACGTAATTTATTCCACTCGTGAAATTTTTGTTCTCTTTCGGAAAACTTTTACAAGGTAAAAAAAAAAAACGCGAATAAACGCAATACGTATATTATCTCACAAAGATAATATTACTCTGATCCCGAGAGAAACAGTTACGAAATATCAAAGCTAATTTTTATTACGACTCATTAGACACACACACGCGTGTAATAAGATATATTTTCGTTTCGCGTATTTTCAAATTTTTATTCCAACACCATTATTACAGTCAAAAAATACTCATTTCGATGCGAATGATCATTTAAACACACTTGCCGTTCAAAGACATGGCCCACACCATCATATGAATTTGAAGAAAAAAAATTGCCCACGATTTTCTATACTAGAATAATTTTTTTATTTTAAGTGTTTACATTTTTTTATGTTAAAATTATTAAAACTAAAACGCATGTAAAAATAGATAAAAAAAATTTTTATTTTTAGAATCAAATATTATATTTTTACTAAAATATATATATGTGTGCGTGCGTATTTCTTCTCTTTCTACGTATAAGTTTTAGAATCGTATTAATTGTTAAAAACTTATAAACGTTATTAATGATTCGTCGTCTAACTCCGACTCGAATCGCAGCTCATGGCCGGTAGATGTATTCAGTAAATTATACTGTAATTGTATATTTTATTATTAATGATTTTTCGGCGTGGCGTACATATTTAAATAATAAATTAACAAAAAAAAAAAAAAACATTTCCCTACTTAACTGTGGCGGATTTGACAGTCGTTTAGGCAAATATGCTTTCCCCCCTCCCCCACCGGTGCTGTGAACTCCTTTCTGTGGCCCTGACCGCCGCAGTAATGACTATCGTAAAGGTATATATACATTTTTTAAAACCCTTTTTAGCCTTTCAAATTCGATAACACAACAACCGGTATACACGGCGCAATGACATTCATGACTTTATTTATATTTATATATACTACTTAAAGTCCTAAAGTAAATAAATCTGGATAAAAATCACGCCGGTTTCGATTATGCCAGGAATTTACGAACTTAAACGTGGTCGACGTAATGTAATTTATTTTAGCGAATTAAATTGTCAAAGAAAAAAACAACCGGGAATTTTAAAACGAGATATTAAAAAAAAAACCGCTTGTCTCGGAAACAAAATTTAAAAAAAAAAAGCTAATCCCAATTAGAATTTAGCGGAACGCGTTTTAGAAAATATTATTTTTAATGCAGTCAACGAAATTTTTAATTTACAACATTCATATTATACATATGCGAAGAATATTAAAACATTAAATATAATTCGTATATTAAGTAATATACGAATAACGCGCCATAATTGTATATTTTAAACATTTTAATTCATTACGTACACACATTTTTTTTTTAATTCGATGTTTTTTTTTACCGTATCATTTCACATGATGTTCGTTTTTCTTTAACGCTTTAGTACGCCCGATGACATCAATTTTTTTGTCGTCAAAACCAGTAAAAGACTCCTATGTAATATATTCGTGTAATTCAGGCGCGGATTCAGAACCTATTTACGGGGGGGGGAGGGTGTTATCTAAGTCAAAACTTAATAAAAACAATTCCTAATTTTTGCATATTTTACCAGTTTGAACCAATAATATACTGTTTGGGAATGGGTATTATTTTCGTCAAAGTTTTTTTACTAGTCATATACAGGTAATTCATAAATTCTTAGTTGGGTACAATCAATCAGTGCTAATAGCTTATCACAAAAATAATTAAATTGATCAATACAATTAGGTCATAAAATTATTACTCTTTTCTATTCATTTTTTTTTTTTAAACTAATTCCGCGCGACTCGCGTGATGGATTTTTTTCGCGCAAAAGTGTAAATTAAAAAAAAAAAATTGAGAGAAAAAACGAAATTATTATTGTTTTAACGAGAGAAACAAAAAAAAAAACACCGCACCCGCAAGCTATACGGGCGTGACGAAAACGGGTCGTATCAGCCGACTCCCGGTCGTTATTAAAACGTTTAGCTCTCATTCCGCCAAACGGAAACATAATAATAATAATAATAATATGCAATAACGTCTGCTCCGGCAATACGCCGCGGTGTTATATAAATAAATACAGAGTATAAAAATTTAATCGATTTTTATTTTGTCTTTCTGTTTTTGGAATTCGAAAATCGTTCACCGCGAGTGAAAACAATAATTATTATACCACATATACAGTATAAACCGCGACACAACCGGCCCTTCACGTATACCGCACGCCGCCCGGCAGCAAACCGATTGTCTCTCCTCGCGCATTTGTGTGTACGGCGGATGGAGCCGGCGGAATCATTCCGACCGTAGTTCCGTTCTGCGTTGCGTTAATCGAGCGCACGGCGCACCCGCTCGCGTCATTGTGTGTACACGGGCGGCGGCAGGAACGCGCGAGCGATTGCCGGCGCAGGACGTGAATCGAAACGCCGCCGCGTTCGGCCCATATAATAATAATCAGAGCTGTGTGACACCGGGCGTATGGGTCGTCGTATTATCAGGGCTCGCAAACGTTATAATAACGTTATATAATTGCAAAATATCAATTGAAATGAATATCAAAAAACGTAACGGAAAATAATAAACACTAATTTTAAACTATCACAAATTAAAATATATTAAACGAAATAATGTGTTAACGTTATATATCAAAATATCGAAAAACGAAAAATAGAATTACCGTTATTTTAATATTTTTTTCCAATTTACTACGGAAAATATAAGCCTATAGTGTAGGTTTATTATAGTTCTACAATAAGGCTGGGTTCACACGGACACGTAAAAATTATTCAAAGATACGTATCTGAGAAGATATCAGCTAGTCAGAAAAGTTTCTATTGGTAATATAATCAACATTTTAAGAAAAATATTCTGCATTGGAATATAAAGTCAAAAATAAACCAAGGTTCTCACTAAAAAAATGTATAAAATCAAAAAATTAAGTATAAAAGTTTAGGACTTTTATAATCAATGAAGTTTAATGAAGACATGAAGTACATTACGTTTATGAGATTTGAAAACATGCTGTAGTCTATGAAATATGAATGGATTTATTTATTTGGAAAAAAATCGATATTAAACCAAATAACGTTAAAATACCGATAAACGTAAAACGTAATTATTATATAACGATAAAACTTTCTTTAACGTTAAACACAAATAAACCATAACGCTAAAATATACCATAACGATAAACGCAAAAGGTAAATAACAATAAAAAACGTTAAAACGTTAAACATTATTATTTTTTTCAAATGAGAGCCCTGCGTATTAATGTATTATTATTCTAGATCTGTTCGGCAATGGCGTACAATAATTATTGTGTTACAGTGTGCTCGAGTTAGAAAATGTTAAGAGTATTATAGTGGAGCGGCTCGATCGGACATTTAATAATGGCGTTAAAAAATAAAATAAAAATGAAATATTCCCGTTTATATAATATATTCCGTATCGTCGAACTCACGCCCCACACCCCCTGTTCGCGGTCCGGTGGCGGCGCCAGGGGTGGGCCCGGGCCCACCTCAAAAATTCTTGGCCCCCCTACCTAAATTTTTTGTAAATTATGTAAAGTCTCGTAATTATTATTTGTTCGGGTTTTAAATTAATCCTAATTGGTCATTAAAAATATTAAAAAAATTGTAGTACATAATTATAATGTATAGGCGTTTCAATATTGTAATACACGTTATTACAGTGGTTTAAACGTATCGAAAAATATTCAAGCGTCACAAATAGGCGAACAAAAATATTGGCCACCCTTTTAAAATTAGTTGGCCTCGGCCTGGCCCAGCTCTCGCGATAGGTTCTGGCGCCGCCGCGACACCGCCAGGGACGTGTTTACGGCGAAGGAGTCGATTGTGGTGCTCCGGCCTCCTCCACCCGCACCACCACGAAATTTCGGGATATTTTTTTTTTTTTATGTATGCCTCGTATAATAGGCGTGTAATATTTTTGCCATAATCATTTTCATGGTTTACACGACGTACGCTAAGGGGAAATACCGCCGAAATGTATACTGAATTCCTATCAGTGGCGTAGCCTGCAGGTGGCTGCGATGGGATTGCGACCCTCCCGAAATGAATAAATAATCGGATATTTAGTACTTATACCGTCTATAAATATTAACATATAAATCAATTAATTATCAGCTTCAGCCCCCCACAAATAAAAAATATTGCGCCGCTGATTCCTATAATATGTTGAGAATTTGGTAATTTTTTTTTCTAATTTTAAGGTTTAGTCTCGGATAAGAATTTCAAGCCCACACCAAAAAAAAAAAAAAATCTAAATACACACCTGTTCCCCAAACCCGATTTCTAACTGTATTTTTTTTCTTTCGATTAGAAAAAAATTCTCTGTACAATTTTTAATGCAATTATTCTACAAAACATTTTATGTATAAATAAAAATAAAAAACTAATAAACCCATTTGAATTGAATTAAGAATAATAATGTGTAAAATTTAATTATACGCTATCACAACTTACAAAAAAAAAAAAATTATAAATAGTATCCACGCTATACACGGATACGCATCGGCACATGCGGATAACAATAATGTATTCTGTGTAATAATATTAAATAGAACGCTACAAAAAAAAAACAAAGAACATATAAAATGTAAATATATACAACGTCCGTGGCTTTTGGAATAGAATTAATTTGGTTGCGTTTATTAATTATCATTAACGACAACGCGGTATCATTAATAAAATTCTAGAATTTTCAAAACGGTTCGCCAATTAACGTTGTTTACCGACAATTTGTGCTGCCGCACAGATATACTCCAATTTTATATTATATCTAAAAATAGTTATAAAAATAATATTATTCTTTGATAAGTGTTGTAGAAGATAATAAATTACCAATATCACTTGATATAACAATAAGGTAATAATAATAAAAGTATTAAAAATAATAATATCAAATATACAATTTTTTCGTGATTTTATTATTCCCAGGTTCATTTGAAAATTGTATAGTAAAGGGACGCTAATTTGTTTTAAATGTAATAGAAGAGCTACGTCCCCACGCATCATCTCTGAACACAATTGGGCGTAATACAGTGGAAAACGAATATCGTTATGACAAACAGGCGATATTGTTGTTTTTTTTAGAATTTTTAGACTCGAAGTGAAACGCATTAATCCCGTTCGTATTACGTGTTTGCCGTAGAAAATATGCTTAATTTAACACGTACAAACCATCAAAAAACGTTGAAATTCAAAAAGTTTACATCAAAAACACTTTCGCGCGTAAATTTAAAAAAAATTAATTCCAAAATAAGGTCCCATATAAAAAAAAAATACTTTTCGATTAAGTTAAATCAATTATTTACTTTTTGGTCATAAAAGTTTAGGTTAGGTTTAAAATGGATTTTTATTGATTAGAATATCGATAATCGATTTCCACAATAACGTGGAAAACAGGCCGCCGACGATTTTAAATATTTTTCTTCACAAATCGTTCGCTTAAAGTGATGGTCAAATTCGTCTGGGCGAATTTCAGGTGTGAAATTGCACGAAAAAATACACTGTATTTTATTAAAATCCAGCAACAGTCCGAATACGTCACTGGAAATTCAAACGTCTCGCCGGAAAGTTTGAGAACCTCTAGTGTCTCGTACAAGAAAATAAAAATAAAACGATAAACGTTTAACGACGACATATTGCGCGGCTTTGTGACGTGGAAGTGCAGGGAAGCATTTGTAATGCGCGCCGCCGGTCAAGATGCGGCGACGGACGTGTGTGGATATAGGGTTACAACGTATAATGTTAGAAAGTGGTAAAAAAGGGGGATAAAAAGGCAATTTTAAACACGAGACGCCATAACGAAAACCTTAAAGGTCGACGTATTAAGAAAGCTATGTATGCGTATGACGTGTATACTATCAATGCGCAAGACGTTTTCGGTATATTCTTTTTTTCGTAATAAAACTCTTTTTATCGTAAAAATATGTGTAGGTCTTGGATTTGCAAATATTTATACAAGTTTTTTTAATTTTACATTTCGACATACGCGTATTATACAGTGCTTGAATCGAGGTATGGGGTGACAGAATACCTCTTCTTTTTTTTTTTAAATATTTCAGCGTCCTTCTTCTGATTTTACTAAAAGGAACGCTTAGGTAGTGGCGATTATAAGGGGGGAAGGCGATAGGTAGATCGTCCCCCATGGGGTTTGGTATTTTTAAATTTAGTATATCTCTGACCTAACAGCATCGACTTGTGTCATATAAATTGGTCCAATTATGTTACGGTTATGCTCCATTTTCGCCCCCCTCCTTTGAACATCAAGTATAAGGCTGGAATTAGAGCTCGACCGACGATCAGCGCGTACGCTACGCACTGGTCATCGGTCGTGATCGAGCGTTTAGTGCTTAGCTGATGACAAACTCGGTCGGTCGTGTACGGTGTAAACGAGTAAAAGTGTAAATGTCAGTAAACGAGTAAACAAGTAAAACGAGTGTACAAAGAGAAAAAATAAATTCTTACGTTCATTTAATTTCATTGAAATACGCGAAATAATAATAATAATAATAAAGATTGCATACGCGCATACGATTGGTCGCTCGGTGAAAGTCAAAATAAACACCCTCATATACCGACATTGCACGTAATAAAACAGGAAAAGAAAGTAGTCACCAGATAGCGCTACGACACAACATAAAGGGCGTGGCAGAAAGGCGCATATAAATAGCGGTCCGAAACCATCGGACCGCTCAGTGTAGTCACGGCGGTCAGGCGTGAACAACGTAGTTCGCGTCTGACTGCGGTGTGTGTGTGTGCCACGCCCTGTATGTTGTGTCGTAGCGCTATCTGGTGACTACATTCTTTTCCCGTTTTATTTTTATTTCGTTCCACTACGTTCCATGCACGCTGTTCTTCCTTTTCCTACATCTGCATTTCGTCTCGGTACATTAGTAGATCTTTCTTATTGGTATCGATGTGGATATTTCATTGTCAGGGGGGTTTGTTCCATTTTCGCCCTACCTTGAACATTATGTACGAGTATAATCGCCACTGCGCTAAGGTAAGCTCAGCCACTCATTTTCATTCTTTAAACGTTCATAATTTTGTAACAGAAACAAAAAAAGATCAAGCGAAATTGTTTTCGTGTATTTGAGATCGAAATCTATATTGTTTTATAAAGAAATTATAAAACCTCATCTAACTTTTGAGCATTAATTATTTGTGTCGAATCTTCCGTTCAATTATCAATAACGAGCCAATACGCTTAGAGTCGTGTACTTGGATGTGAAGGGATTGAAAAAGCTGGAGTTTAGGGCCATTCGTATAATAATTTTAAATATATTATTATTTATGTTTGTATTTTGGAAAGTAGGATGGTTTTAGTTGTGGGTGGAGCGGGACTTTCACAATTAGTTTATAAGACATTTTTATTTTTTCCGAATGCAGTTTTTTTCATACACTTTTACGCACCTCTACTTATTTTTCCTCGATTTACGCATGCATAGAATACGTATATGTATATACGAGGACGAGTCAATAAGTTTCTGGAATGTGTATTCTTTCGTTCAACGTTTATTTTAAATAATTAAATCATACATTTTTTTTTCGACATAATTTCCATTATTTTCAATGTATTTAGTTCAACGGATAACGAGTACGTATGTATATTACTTGTAAAAAGAAAAAAAAATTGGTTTTCCACCTCTTTCACTTCGCCATCACTACGAAATCGATGGCCTAGAAACTCTTCTTTTTACGGCCCAAAAACGTTTCTTTTCGGACTCGTAAACCCACGTTTCGTCACACGTCGCAATACGTTTCAAAAAAAAATCGTCTCATTTTTCGTCGTATTTTTCTAAAACGGTTGAACGAAAATTTCCAAAGCAGTATTTTTGTGCTGATCTGATAGTCGTTTTGAAACTCACCTGCCACAAACTATATGGAATTCGAGAACGCTGAATATTGAATAAGCTGATCCATGACTCGTGTCGAGTTTTTTTTTTTTCAGCAATTTCATCGATTCCGACTCGCCTGTCACTTAAAATAAGCTCACGGGTTCGCTCAATATTGTTTAACATCACAGACGTTTCATCCTTCACCGACACGATACGCGTTTGACCGTTTTTTAAACATAAAAATTCCGCTCGGTAAATACTTGATTCCTGCAAACATTTTACCCTATACTGAGTGGATAATCTTCTAAAAATTTCAGTTTTACCGCAAATACGTTCGGACCGTAGAAAACGAATAACTGACCGTTTATATTCTATGGTGCGAATCGATAAAGACACGATCACTATACACTTTTATTTACACAATTACTATAAATTTCCGAATTGAAAATTTATGTTAAGAAATTAAATTCTATTTTTCGATTTAATACGTATTTTTCGATACTACTTTTAATAACGAATTCAATGAAATGTTTGTTTACTTAAATATATAGATTATTATACCGAAAAAAAACGGTTTATTATTTATAAGGATTTATTGTATTATATAAAGTCAAACAGAGCGAGAACGTAGCGCGGTGCAATCGTCAAACTTCTACCGTGATATTCCCCCGTCGCTCAATACTTTCGTTTTTGAAACTTCAGAAGCTCATCATGAATAATAAAACGACGTAAGTGTGTATTTCGTTCGATAATCGTCAATTATACATTATAGCGTTTCGTGAAATAGACTTTGATAAATGAAATTGAAAACTTAGATTGCTGTATTCGGAAAGATATATTAATACAACCAAATTTCAAAAGAAAGAGAAGTTTTTTTTTTTTATATCCATTTTCTCGAAGCGCGTTTTATACTATAACGCGATATATTATACCCGATGCGCTCGTGTATAGACGTTTAATAATTTTTTCTTAAAAAAATTTTTCTGCTTTAAGTTAAATAGTGTTCTGATTTCAAACACTAGAATTTGTTTAAAAATTAACTGTACGAACATCACAACAAAAATATAAAATATATATATAAATCAGTAGTATACAATGTTAAATAATTATAGCTTAATTATCGGCAATCGTTCGTGATTATAATTGAATAAGTTTGTAGTTGAAAAATTAAAATAAACTGCCCAAACATTTTGATAATTGTGTATAGAATTATATTATCATGCGATTTCGTTTAATATTATAACACTTCAGACTCTACTGGAAACTGTGTTTTTAAACGTTCGAACCAGATGATATCTATTCTCATATATAATATAATACATTCACTCCAAGCGAAGACAGCTACAGGTAATGTATACAAACACGCATAATAAGATTCGAAATTCAAATATTGTAAAACGGTTATCGATGATAATACGCGCGTGTAATATATAGTTTTCTCTATTCATCGATGTGTGTAAGAAGATAAACGATCAAAAATCTGCACTTGTGGGGACATGTAGAAAACCGTGTGTAGTGTTTGACTTACACGACGCTTTCGATACGATAATGGAAAAAAAAAAGTGTAAAATCGACGGCTGTATAACCCGACGACCGACGTGACAAACCTATTGTGTCTTATTATAATTTGATCGCTGCGGTACAGTCAGTAAGTTTTGAACGGAAACCGTGTTTTTCTTTTATAAATCAGACCACCTTTTCACCCAATTTTATTTTGAAAACATTCATCAGCATCTTTTCTTTTGATTATTATTTATGAGAAATATCTATATTTTAATTAAAACTGAGTTTAAAAAACGATATTGATTTTTACATTTTCCGGCATTTCCTGCTTTCCCAGTTTATTAAATAAAATGAAACTCTGTTCACTTTATACGAAAAGAGCTGATGAATTCAAACGCGCTGCTGTCAGAATTATTATTACTTTTTTAACTCTTAGGTGTGAATCATGTGGATATGTGCGCTGAAAACGATTAAATTCTTTCGAATTATTGACACGTGTATGGGTGTATCGTTTATTTCTCGCACATCCAAAAACCCGTTTCCTGCACACGAATTCCAAGACATCGAGACTATGTAAAACATTCGCCTTCATAAAGAGCTGCATTTCTCATCCGTTTAAAATGATAATAATAAAACCCCGTTTTACCATCGGATACACAGACACAATTTATATAAGTTAAATTATAATCACTTTCTGATTCCGGTTTTTTTTTTATGTATACGAATAAAATGAAGATTATTTCAAAATCAGTTTTAAAAAAAATTATTTCGTAAAGTTGTGTTATTCAGAACGGGGAATCGACATACGATAACATAATATGCGCGTTGACCGTGTCCGCGTGTACTTCGTAATGCGATTATATTACTCGTTATGAATTTAGTGTAATAATAAGCTTGTTTCAAATTTCATCAATGAATTATTTCAGAAGTTTTACTACACGTGAAATATTATACTCACCATACAACATCACACTGCCGTAATACCTACGGTATAATACTTGTGATTAACATTTTATAACGTTATTTATTAGTGATAAATATGATACGCTACGCTTGCACGTTGACTCGATCTCGTGGAAAACGTTTTTCGACGTCATGCGTTACTTTCCGGTAGCAAATTATTATTGTACACAGTCGGGGTACTTTATTTGAAACGTTTCTCAGTAAAGTTTTACTCGTGCGCATTTCAAAACGACCCGAAAACCGGAAAGAAAACCATTTTCTCGATAGTTTTTAAAAGCGACACAAAAAAAAAAAAACTACCACCAAAATAATGGTCTTCCAAATAATGGACTTCCCAACCTCTTTGACGTCACCACACACTAATCCAAACCTATATTTTTAGGCGTTACACACTTGACACTAATATTTTTTTTATTAATTTTAGGCTTTTATCATATTATATTTAATACCAAAGTAATTGTATATCAGTAAATTACTATAGTGAATATTTTAAAACGGTGTGTTTATATGGGTTAGGAAAACTCGCGTAAAATCGTATGTTAATTTATTACAAATACTATTTTTTTTTTCTAAATTAACATCGACAACAATAGCCATTAGTTATAGAATCATTTGTAGAATATCTAGTTTTGTTATAATTTTACATTTCGATTAATTCTATATTATATTAAATTATACGCGTTTGATTTTTTTTTTTTTTAAGAACTCCAAGATTCGATTGGTGGAGTCTGTGTCTGGTCCTAGTGTCGCGTCATCTAAGGTGTTGGGAGAATGTTGAATTTATAGCGATGTCATCTGTTTACTGGCGGTATTCTGCAAATACGTGTTTTATTGGGAGATCCGTTCCGCAGTTTATGCGAAATGGTTTTTCGTCCTTTGCCGTAAGGTATCCGTGTGTTAGTCTGGTCATATGGCCGATGCGGAGTCTGTTGATTATAGCTTATTCTCTACTGTTAAAAAAAGCGATTTGGCCAATCGGAAATGGTGTTCTTATAATTTCTCTTAGTTTTTGCTTAAGCCAGTGGGCTTGCCATTTGATTTTTATGTGTTTTTTTGATTCGGTTTTTTTTTTGTCTGCGTAATTTGTTACCGTTTGAACATTAAATTTATCGATACGGTTACACTACGATTGCATTATAAAAATCCAGTGAAAAATTTGCGCCCGTTTCCGTTTCACATTATAAGTTTCCTCCGAATGGTTAACGAGCAAGTTTTCTTCCAAGTAGGTACTTCAGTTATAATAATTTTTACTACACTATTTATCGAAACAATACGGGTCAGGTGATAAGAGAACCGTAAAATGTTATAACCTATTAACGACACTTCGCAGTACACCTCATGATATCATGGTATCATCATGGTACATCTATGGATGCCTCACCGGTCGGGAAACCGTGTCCTGAATCTTGAAATTTACACCGAATGTGTGTCTTTGCACTACATAACGTAAAAAAAAATTAAAATGTCATACAATTTTTTCTTATTTATAGCAATTATATTAGACGTTGAGCTGTTCGAGTAGTAAAAGCCGTGATTTCTGTCATTTAAGGACTGTACATATATAATACGAAACAGGTCCTATTATTACTCCGACTATATTGAAAAAAAAAAAATGCTTGACAACCGAAAGTCACGATCACGGCTAAATAAAATAATATAGATATTTAGCCGTGGTCACAATTATTACATTTTTTTTTTGATTACCGCTTTAAAATTTTCTGACAAAAACGCTTATATTAAAAGCCGAAGCACAGAAACGTTTTCTCGTTGCATATTCTCACTACATATTCAAATAATATGTAGTATGATCATAAAAATACTTGTATGTCCTTGTTCGCTCGCGAGCGACATATCAACAACAACACTCGCACCCCATTTTTTTTTTTTTTTTTTTTTTCTCTACTTCCCGTCTGTCGTATATTGTATAACGTCCGATCCGTGACAGTCCAGCCGAAACAAATACAATTTTAAAACACTCCGTTCACCGATCTGAGACCGCGATGTCCGGAGCAGATAAACCGATGATAAATTCGCCGTACCGCCGTCACCAACACCACGCTCAGTGTGTCGCTCATTACGTTTTCGTCGATACACATAAAATACCTGCCCCCCCGAGTATTTTTCGTATATACGTGTACAATGGCTAATTTCGTACAGAAAAAAAAACGAAACAATAATATAATAATAATAATAATAATTCACCGGCGGCGTTGTTCAACACACACACACATAGGTATCCAACAGGATTCACACCCGAGTGATCGTCAGCGGCACGGTAATAGTATCAGAGTTACGGCACACCGGTCAATGCCAACGGCGCATGTGTACGGGGACGCCATCGTGTTTGCGTTATCGGTTTTTAACATATCCGAACGCGCGCGCGCGCTACGACACACATCCTGTCAAACCGATTTCCGTACACCTAATAACTCCCCATTCGGTCGCCGCGTCGTCCTTTCTCTGTCACACTCACGACTCGTCCCCCAGCCACGCCGGCACAGAATTAAATTTTCTTTCGTCGATAATACGCGTAAAACGCGATTATATATTATAACGCGAGTTACGATACGTTAAAATGTCGTTTTTTTCATAGGGGGGGGGAAGGAAAATTCGGTTCCGAAAAGGAATACACGCGGAAAATAAGTGTAGGAAAAAAAAGGTATCGACCGGTTGTCGGAGAAAGATTTTTCGAGTTTTTTGAATACAATGACGAAATAGTCGGATTCGATAAAAACCAGATTCTTAAACGAGCAATGCGGTAGCCTACCGAATTTGAACCCATTCGGTTTGGTAACATAGGAATTTCAAAAAAATCCCTTTTTGGGATTTTTGGGGCAACTTGCTGGGCGTACCTCATAAAGGACACTAAACCAAAATGTTTCGCGTCGGTTTGGTGTCCCAGTCACCAACAGTGCCGGAGTTCTAACGAAACCAAAAAAACGAAGGGGGGTATTTTTAGTACGATACACACAGATGTACGCTCTACTCAGCAATGGTATCCCGGTTGCTCTACGACTAAAACTAAATGTGCTATGACGATTCCAAAAAGTTATCCCTTCCAAGTACCCTCCCCCCATAGTGTTCATTATGTTTAGAATAGTCAGCGGTTTATTTGTTAAATATCCGCCCGAGGAAGCCTACCGAGTTTGAACCCATTCGATTTGGTACATAGAAATTTCAAAAAACCCCTTTTTGGGATTTTTGGGGCAACTTGCTGGGTGTACCTCATAAAGGACACTAAACCAAAATGTTTCGCGTCGGTTTGGTATCCCATTCACCAACAGTGCCGGAGTTGTAGCGGCGAAACGGTCAGGGGCGAATGGTCCGTCGGCGAGACGTCCGCGGCAAAGTGTTATTTGTTTTGATGTTACATTTTTACCGTTTTCATGTAACTTTTCGGTAGTTTTTAGACGTTTCTGAGGAAATCGAAAAATGATTTCTCTAAAGTATACCAACTTGATAAAATTTGTTTTCAGACAAGTGTTGTCATGTCGTATATTCCGGAGCACCATTTCTTCTGGTAGAATTTTTGATTATACGGACGCAAAAAAACACACACATGACTGGATAACCGCAATACGTTCCTCCACTCAGATTCAAAAACATCACAATTTTTTTTTTTTTAATGGGATTTCACCGTCGGTAATAATGGATTTCTCTATATTTCTTCACGAAATTCGACCGTAACGGAAATATTGATTCTCACAAAAATATTTTTCTTTCCTTTGAGTTGTTCCTATATTAGCGTTATCCAACAGGCATGAGTTATCATCATTAAAATCGTCGTTGGTCGAATATAATTTTAAATTTATAACAACAAAATATTTACGGTTAAACTGCGTACATACAGTGCCATTATTTGCCGTCAAATCGCGATAATATTTATGATTTTTTTCACAAAGCTCTCGCTGGTTTAAAATATTATCGTTTCCGTTGTGCACTGGTGTTTCGGACCCGTTGCAGGTTCCGATCTTCAGAGTGTGCAGCAGTTTAGTTCACTGCCCGGATGAAAAATTCACTCGAAATCGCGTGTATACGCGACCGAGACATTTTCGAATTTACGTATTATATCGATCGGCAGCTATAATATTAATGTAGCGCACTCGAACGTATCCACCGTCGTCGTTACCACAACAGACGGTTGCCAATGTACACACAGTAACGGGGGCTGGTGTATTGCACGTTAATTTTTGAACGCTTTGTCGATTGGTGGGAAAAGGGGAAAACGGCCAGCTGTTTTTTTCTTCTGGTTTTTTATTATTTTTTTTTTTCACGGCTAGTGTTTTTTCGACAACGACTCGCGCTTTAATAGGCGTTTTATACACGTGACAAAATCGTCCACACTGCTAGCGGCTCCTTCGCGATTACCGCGGTGCAGCCGACATGGCTCGAAGGACCGTCGAGAATTTCAACGGGTTCGTAACGGTAAGAACGGCAAATCGTCGGGAATTTTTATTCGTTTTTCAAACGGGAAAACTCGTGTTTTCTTTCCTCTTTGTCTACGGCAGGCTCGCGCGCCGGCGAAAAAATCGTCCGCCGCTGCGACACCGGTCGGGCGATCGAAATCGACGACAACGGGCGGCAAAAAATCCACGCCCGACACGACGAAGGCTGCGGCGGCGTCTCTGAAGCCAGCAACGAATAAAAGTCAGTGCACCTCCTCCCGCCGCCCCGCCCCCACCACCACCACGCGTTATCCTCCCAAAACAGTTGGCACTACTGTTTTCGCGTTCGCCGTGAACTCTCTCAAAAATCTATTCCACATAGAGTAACACTGAGGTGACGTTGTAGTAGAATATTCTCGTTGGTGGACGCCTCCTCTATCAGTGTGGCCACAAACGAGAAAAGTAAATACTGTATTTACCCCACCTCAATAGTAAATGATAATTGAAAAATAAAAATAAAACATTATTAATCGAGAGAATTCCATTTTTCTCTATTGAAACGTATAATTAATGCGATCTGTACTATCGGACACGTCATACTTTTGAAAATAAAAAAATAATATCATTACTATCCCGGTGTGCGTGAAATTTTTTTCTCTTTACAAACATATTACTCAGCGTAACCGTTATTTAACATAAAAAAGAACAATCGTTTTAATAAGCTTTTCAAAAATGTTACCAGTTTAATGTGCAAAACTATATTAAGTCAGGAATAATATAATTTTTATTGAAAAAACTATATAGTGATTATTACTAATAAAAACCAAACGTTAGAAAGAACCTCTAAGGATTTTTGAAATCGCGGATTATAAGCATTTAAAAACATTTTTTTCCGTATAAGCTCGTCCTACTCAGTTTGGCACAGTTACATCCGGTAAAATACCATGTATATCGACGGTAGCTTTTGTTAGATCGTCTCTTAACTCTATTTTGTTACTTTTAATCGTAAATAGAACCATATAAATACGTATATTCCGCCGTATATAGGTGTACACCGCTAACACGAGAAAGCACTTGTATGTCTTATTGTCGTCTTTGATGTTGGCCTTGTCCTCGTGCGTATTAAAGAAATATACAAGTCCTTCGTGTGACCGAAATGGACTATTTGCGTACACGAATTCGTCAGACGCATTAAATTATTACATGCACTACGCGACGCATATTGAGCATTTACGGAAAAAAGTGTATTATACGAAATTCATCGTGTATTATTCAAAGGCCCTTAAGCCTTAATTAATCGAATTTTCCACTTTAAAACGACTTTTCGGTGTCGGAAAAAATAACGATTTTCGTGTACATTTATTATATTACATTCACGTTTATTCCGTCATTGATTTCTGTCACTGTACTCGCTTTCGTATAAAAATAAATTGTAAAACGTGGCGTTTGGAAAAAATTAATCCCAAAGTGTGGAACTCGGAACGCGTTCAGGCACTTCGCGGAGTGTATAAATTATAAATAATGGCGTACGTCGAAACGAAATAATAACAATATAGTGATTTTCAGCACATTTATTATATTATATAGGTACGATATTTTCCGGATAAATTTAAATCACCGAGCCGTCGAACGGGATTATAGTTTATTACGCGGTACTTAGTACTTTTGCAATAACGTATTATTTACTACATTTTGGTTTTGCATTTTTAGGCTATACAATTCGTCGCACGTTTTATAAAGCTACCTATACTAATTTGTATAACACATAATATATTCGCAAAAAACTTAACATACCGTTTGTTTATAAGATTGCGTTATTATAAAGAACGACTTTTAATATTTATTTTAATAATATAGTGCAGTAAAAGAAGTTCGAATTATACTGCCCACGTTCGTTTGATAGACAATGTCAAAAAATAATAATTGTCTTTTATATTGGGCGTTTAATGTAGACTACTGACTTCCGGATAAGAGCGAATGGTTATGGTTTTTGAATTGAAAAAATCAAATTTAATATACACAATACGAATTCAAATATCTAGTTAAACTAAAACCGTCCCTTATACATAATTCGTATAGAAACTATATTATAGTCATAACGATAACGAGGAAAACTATTGTCAATCGACATGGTTTTTACCACTTTACCAGTATCGACCGTAACGAGGGTATCGTCGTTATTGTCGTGCGCCTAAAAATAGGTATGCGTACACCACCATACCGACAACGATGTAGCTCTCTCGGAAACCGGTCAGACAGCCGATATCGCGACTTTCATTAATTATTATTGGGAAATGCCGGCCAGGCCAATTATTATTATATTATTTCACTTTATATTCGAATCTCGTGTTAAACATTTCAAAAACGATTTTCTCTGGTTTTTTTTTGTATAAATTTGTAACAAATGTTTAAAAGCGTGGAGTAGATCCTTGCTAGATCTCTCCCAACGATGTATCACAGCGAGCGAGATGGGTGTGCGATTCGTGCATGATGCACATTGCACATCCATGACGAATAATAAATCGGGTACGTTTGTTTTTTCATCTTGGTATTTTGTTTGTTTTTTATAAATTGGTTAATTTTTTTTTCTCAAAGGTAAATGATTATTTTTTCAGAAGACATTGTCTTGTCTTTTTTGCAATCGGTTAATTCCTTTTTGGTCGGCTTTCTTCCGGAATAAAAATAATTTTTAAAAAGTAAAAACTTGGTGTTAATTTTTTTTTAAAAAGTAAATCTTAGATCCCCTTCACCAGAATGGTGTTTTACGGATCCGGTTAGAAGCGGGGGAACCATTAACAGTAGCGTTAAACGGGTTTCTAAATCACTGTAAAATTTTATAATCGGACAAACGACCTATATGTTTTTTGAGACGTTTTCTAAAAAAAAAAAAATTGTTTCGATTTTCTTTAAAGTCTAGAAAACGTAAAAAAAAAACGTGTGTTCTTTATATAAGCGGTATTGTAGAAATCACATTCGGTTTATTGTGTTTAGTAGATCAATATAATAATAATAACGCACGTCCTTCGGCCAAAGTCGAAAAGCCTGCGCACAGGAAAGCAATTGTAGGGAAGCTAAAGGTCCTTCCGGCTGACGACGATAAAGTCAAACGAGCGGAAACGACGAAAGTCGAACGGAACCAAATGAAAATTGTCCGGCGGAAAGAAGACAAGGTAATTGGTGAAACTAGCGTCGAGACGGTAGACTTTTCACCGCCGGATGTGTCGGAAGAATACGAGGACGATTTCGAAGTAATAATCTTTTAGTAATACTCGGAGAGGAAAAGGATTTTGTTTTTTTTTTTTTAACGCTTAATAGTAATTTTTTGAGGATTACGAGTCCGATTTC
Organism: Slavum lentiscoides; assembly: GCA_032441835.1. Taxonomy (NCBI): domain Eukaryota; kingdom Metazoa; phylum Arthropoda; class Insecta; order Hemiptera; family Aphididae; genus Slavum; species Slavum lentiscoides. The sequence goes on from CM063716.1 coordinate 1,331,845, forward strand.
GAATCGGATACTTCGGTCGCGATCGATCCGCAGCCCGCTCCTCCGGTGGTCGCGACAAATCGATCGAATTCGCGCGGCAACGGCGAGGATTTCGCTTTGCCTGCGGTGTGCGTCGAAGAAAAACTACACCCGTTCCTGGACGAGAAGTTTGAAGTCGACTCGTCGTTGGAACGCACTGTTGAAATGGGTTTGAAAAACTTCCAGAGTGCCGGCAAGAGAAAACAAGAACAAGACGTACGTATTCAAACCCTTCTATTTTAAACACGCTACACGGAGATTATATAGCTGGCAAATCGTTGTAAGTGACGATATGTTCAAGGGAGAGAACAATATTTTATGGTCACACCACGTTAAGTAAACGATTTCAACAATCGATAGCGAACGTCGTATGCGAGAAAACCATTAAATTTGTTTGTTGAGAAAATTGTCGCTTAAAACAATTCTTTCCTTTTTACCCGTCGATTTTGTTATTGTAATTCGGACGCACTGTACACAGGCCAAGGAAAAAGCCCTAACCAGAGGAAACGTTTTGATGGAAATGATTAAGTTGGACACGGTGAGCTATACGTTGTTAGACTTGCCGGCGATACCGTACGAACAATACATAAAATTGTACGGACGTTCGAACACGGCGCAGGTGAAAATTTTGAATTTCTTAATACATTTTACGTGAAACGTGTTAAAAATGTAAAATATTTTTCAATTTTTTTTTATAGATTCAAACGCAAACGAACGACGACAACGCGGAGAAGGAAGTGCAAACGAACGAAATCGATACGGCAGACAAATGGACACAACGTCCGATAGTGTTGACGAACGGACTGGACTGCTCGTCGCCCGAGTATTTGAGCGTGAGTCATATATTGTGATGTACCTATACACGGTATTTTGTACCGTATTAGAGTAAAACAAAATAGGGTTAGGTCAGGTTGGGTAGAAATTAAATTGTGACGTTCGCGTTGAATTTCAATGGGTTTAAACACCGAATTCGAGGAGAATTTAAATGATATCGTGTGCGCATCTCATCGCTATATCATCTGTGTAAAATATATCGTATGATCGAAAAGCGGTTTAAAGTTTTTTTCTACAATACAACTTTAACCTTTTATTAAGACGATTTTTTTACAACCAGATTACGAATATACATTGGGACGAAAATATGTTCCTCTTGGAATTCGCGCGGGTAAGAGATGTTCAAACTACAAAGTTCAGCTCGATCGCCCCAGGTTTTCGGTTCTATACACACACCAGTAATAATTCGTTTCCTCTTGAAGAGGACAACACTATAAAACTTACAATATTGCTGTAGGTACTTATATTATTATTAAATATTTAACGATTCCCTTCGTACTAGACGTTACCGACCTAATACCTAGGCAACGGCGTAGATTATTATAGACAAAAATATTATGACGCATATATAAAGTTCACACAACGGTGAACAGCTCTTTCACGGATTTATCGTCTAGGTGTATATATATATAACGTTAACGTGTGCGGGTTTTGTTTTTCACGTGACTACCATAATCTTATATAAAATATTTATATATAGCGTGACATATAACAATATTAAAGTTTCGTGACTTCGGTAATAAAATATTTTTTAATTCGTCGAGTGGAGACTTGTGGAAATCGATATACAATATCCTTTTGTCTCTCGTACGAATCGCAATAATATTACCTACGCATACTGTATATCGTTTATTATTTATATATAACGCCAACAAACATTTAAATTCCTTTAAAAGTAATTGGAACTTTGTGAGATATCCTAACATTCGGTATCGTAATAACATTCTGAAATTTATATATTTTTATCAAAAAATAATTCAATTTTATGAGTGTAAGTAAAAAGGGAATCGCGTGTCCAAGATAAATATAATCCAAAAACTGTTAGACTATTAGATGAGACGTATATAATATTTTTTATTTAAACAACTCAATGTTTAATAGTTCACAATGCCTTATACGTAGGCACAAAAAAACATTATTATTACGATTTTTGTGGAGCAATCGAATATTGGCTTCACTATAGTATCATACATTAAATTTTAATTCCTCTTGGCGTTCTGTTACCATCAAAAAGTCGTCTGCCAAAATATTAAATTACTCGAGAAATCAAACTGAATTGATACCAATACGTAAGGGGATGTTGAATTCGTGCCAGAAAATATGTGCTAAAAATATTTACAAACGACATTTTTTTTTCTCGCCCGAGATTATATTATACATGAATTCTCGATACAATAATGTGTATGACAGTTTTCATTTCGGATTGAGAATTTCGAGTAATTAAAGATTTTTTTTTACAGAAATTTTTTTTAAACGCTAAATCGAAGGAATCACTAATTTTATTGATATTTCATTTTGAATCAAGTGATTCGACTGCATCGTAAATGACGTAATTCCGTACCGGCCAATATTTTACTGAGAAAAATCGTGCTGAGTAATGGTTTTTTGATGATTTTATGATAATAAATAAATAGATTTTTTTTTTTTTTACATTCCTTAAGGTAGTGTTTCCCGACATTTTTGTTATTACGAGTACAAATTTTCCCTTAGTGAAGTTCATTACTTCCCTGCAGGGAACTTATTCTCGAATTGTTGTAGGACGAGTACACTCTGTTTTTAAATATCAGCCTTTATGTCTGACTGACATTCATCGTCACTGCGTGTTTGTTCCAAGAACACCGTCCAAACGAAATCCAAACTGCTTCGACGTTCTCGGCATGTCCGTCGAGTTCGTTGACTTCTTGGTGGTGCTTTCTTTTTTACACCTGAATCCTTCTCTTCGAAAACCCGTGTTCTGATTGCGTCCGATGATAGAACGCGATCGTGACGTCGAAATTCTCGGCGAGCAGTGACTCGCACTGTCGCCGTTCTCGTAAAAAATACCTTCACGGCTCGTTGTGAACCGATCCAACCAGACACGTACACAAAATAAAATTCCGGGGGGGGTTTACAAAATATAGCAATACAAATTGTACAGCAACATAATAAAACAATTTCTTCCTCCTTACTCATTATTTTTTAATGTGACAAGAAATTATTTCGGGGGTTGAACCCGAACCCCCCTGTATACGTGCCTGGATCCAACCATGATTACGAAATGGCAGGAGGTCGTGCACAAAGCATTTCTGGCAATCCGTCAGAGCCACCAGGCACCGCTTTCAGATTTTCTCGAACAAACCTTTGCCTTGATTGCACGCTGTAAAGGGACGGTTTCCCGATTTAATGCGCAGGCAAAGCTGGGCGTGGGCGGTACTGATGGAGCGGTTCCAGGACGGGACGCGGGTCGTCGTTTAGCACGCATCGCGACCGTAGATCCGGACAGGGTGTGCGCGGTCGGCCGGACGATACTGTCCATGTTGGATGAGCAGGCGATGAAACGAGCCGAACAACGGTTGGTGCAAGACGACCACTCGTCGGCCTTCAGCGACGGGTACTTGAGCCCGGCGATTCCCGCGATCGGCTTTCTCGCCGGACGTCCCGTCACGTCCGTACAGTTCGCGCGAACCACTACCGCGTCTTCGCCGATCGAGTCTCTCGTCACAACACACCAAGTACGCACTTAAACAATACCGTTCCGTTAATACATTTATATTTTTATATTATTTAAACGCAGAGCGATTTTTCATTTTTTCATTGTTTCTAGAAACGGGTGAAAAATGTATATATAAAAAAAAAATTCGTTATGTATTACTCGAAATTCCAAAATAAATTTGAATTAAAACCAGGGACCCAGTTGAAAAGTATACAGCAGCGGCGGATTAAACAATTTGTAGGCGTACAAGCAGAAGATAAAAATGTTTTATATATCTGTGGGTAAAACTCAATAGTTTCACTAAAAATAAAAATATGCGTTGACCCCCGTGGGTATGGGGGCAATTCCGTCGAGATAAACAATACTATCTAATCTATCTTGATGACCGCAGCAGCACTCGAATGTGTTGAATAATTAATGATTAAAATATTATGAAAGTTAATATATTTTTTTTTTATTATGAATAACAAATTTTGCCGCTCCAATCACCTGCTTGTTCTGCTTGTAGAGAAACCTGACGCTGGTATATAGACTTAATTTCCACTAGTGATTAGATTTTCTCGTACAGTTTATAAAATCGATATTTATTAATATTTAATAAATATAAATATATAATTTATCAATAATCCATAATATACAAAACACGTGTTCAATTCCATAAATATAACGTAATTATTTTCTATATATGCGAAACGCGACCGATTACAAAATATTATCAAATTAAAACCCTGTTAACTGAATTCAATTTCGGAGAAAACGATTTTTTAATTTATACGTTAAATGTTCACGAACGGTATACAGCAAACAATAAACATACGCATTTTTTTTTTTTTGTAATAATTACATAACAACAAAATATTTCTATTTTTTTTGTAAATCGTCTCACACTCCCGCATTTGACGTATCGTCTTCAAAAATAAACGATCGTTTTAAAATTGTTTATCAATATTTCACACCATACTATAAACATAGAAAAAAAAAATTGTTCATACGGTGTACATTTCGCACGCGAACGACAAAAACTAGCGTATATTTATTGTAATTATTCTTTTGCATTAGTAATATGAATAATAATAATAATAATATATTCGGTCGGGTGTGTGAAAAGCTCGTTATCAATTTATAATTACATATATGTATGTATGTTGTAATTCGATGGCATGCGCGTACACTGCACTACCAATATCGAGAGAAAAAAATATTTTCAATTTAAAAATATATAATGTACAGAGAGATTTTTTTTTTTTATTACGTGCCAACGATTACCTGTCAAGTTTTAAGCGAATTTCGTTTCGACGTTTTTATTCGCTATCAAAATCTTTTACCGATTATTTAAAGACCGTTTTCAAAATTGTTTTGTTATCAAAGGGAAATATCTATATACTGTATTTCTCACAATACTGTTTTTAGGAACTAAAATTAAATAAACCGAAATGCTTTTTTACATTTTTGGTTTTACAACGATATATATTTTTAAAATTTGTCTATGAACACGTCTTATTCTTGTAGAACGAGTGCTAGGATAATCTTGGCACGCGTTACTGTCCGGTAGAGAATCGCGTCTATAATATATAATATTGGTACTTTATTCGATACGGTTTCTGATTTTCGCAATAGTTTCCTAAATTGAAAAGTTAAAAGAAAAATTTCAAAATTGCAAAAAAAAGAATGTTTTCGACATATTCGCCGTTTCAGACAAGGAAAATTTTTTTTTTTTTTTTAGAGAGCTCGAAACTTACCAGAAGCTTGCAGGGTGCACATTTTCTGAAGCATAATAAAAATGATTTTTTTTTCCAAGACGTACACTTGGATGAAAATAAAAATAACACTATATGTATACGTATGACATATTACGTATTATTACTCGTTATAATAATGTCTTATGGGTATACAACTCACGAAAATCAATTTAGTCTAATGACATTATTATTATTATATATATATATATATATATATAAAATGAACGTTTAAGTTCTTTTTGCACAATAATAATAATATACATATATATATTATAATGGAACAGCCCGCAATGTAGTAGAAAATTAAAAATATATAACGTTTCCCGCACAAAATATTGCTTATTATACGAAGCCCCAGTATAAAATAAAAAGAAAAACTTGTGTGGGCGTGAGGCTGTATTGAAAAGAAGCCGATGATCGTCGATCGAGATGTATATAAAAAAAATATACGACGTGCCAAGAACGCGTGCTATTCGTTTTAATGACAATATTTCTGTTTTTTATGAAACTTTTCCACAATTCCTTTGTGTATCGTTGAAAAAAATAAACAGAAATCATGCCATCATACCCACACACTGCGTAGCAGGTGTATTGATTAATGACTCTCGACAGACAAGTGGATATGAAAAAAATATATTTTCAAAAAGATTGGTTTTTTTAGGAGTAAAAAAAAGAAATCGAGTGTTAAAGCAAAATAATAATCAGTAAAAATGTTTAAATTATTTTATTTTAATTATCATCGTTAATATAATAATACCGCTCGTGGCAATTATTATTTTGGATATTATACGTGATAAAAACTTATCTGTATATGAACGCACAGAGCTGCAGGGGGCCGAATACTTAGAAAATTGATTTTTGTAAACTTCGGAATCAGAAAACCCGAGATTTTGGATTTTTTCAATCTTCTTTTATTTTGTATAGTAAGGGAGGACTTGAGACTTTTTTTTTTTTTTTAGACAGCACTTGTATCTTTAAGAAATCCTGTTTCGTTTTTAAATGCAGAATATTAGATAACGTCGACAGTATAAATCAATCAACATCTTAATTTTCGAATTTACGATTTAAATTCGTATGGTGTCGAACAATAATACAATTGAAAGTCGAAAATTACGTGTTTTATACATATATAATAATAATGTATTATTTATAACGCGACGTGTAGATTATATAATTTCGCGTAATCAGTTCAACTCTTTTAATGTTAGAACCGAACCAAAACCCAACCGGTACCTATATATAACTTATAGAATGTAATAAACGAATTAATTTTAATTTTTTCTCGATTTTCTACATACGTATATGGAAACAGTGTTATAGGGCCGGCCATACGATATATCGCGTTACAATTTTATTGTCTTCTTCGTATATTGTCAATAAACAATATATATATATATATATATATATATATATTTAAAAAAAAATTGTATTAATTACGAGTATTTATTTATAGTTTTTTTTTTTACTTATATGTTATCGCGTACAATTTATTTAAAACGTTAATAAACGAACGATCGTTTTTAGACGATGGACACGCGTCATCAGTGCGTAGTGTGCATTTGGAGTGTACCGAATATGGAGAGTCCCGAGTACGTCCTGAAATGTCCTAACCGAGTTACGGCAATTTGCACCGTGCCCAAGTCGACCGGCGGATTCGTCGCGGCCGCTCACGCAGACGGGTAACGTGTAGTGTTTAATTCCGAATTGTAAGATTGTAATCCGTTTCTATTATATGAATTTAGGCGTTTTTTTTTTTTAAAAAAAACATTCGTAACAGAGTTGTTTTACGAATCGAATTTCGTACAAAAACGATTGTCGGTATGATATTGTTGTTGTAAGTGTACGGATGGAGGTTTCTTCAAAAAAAAAAAAATACATAAGTATAAAGTATATAATTTTATGTAAAATATAAACATTAAATCGTGTACCCTTTCCAAGCAGTCGATTGCTAAAGTATTCGAATATTTTTTGTTTTCTAATACAAAATCGTAATAATCAAATACGTTTTTCGCGTATTCGAATACCAGCTAGGTAGGTACTATGCAAAATAATTTTTTTCTTTTTCTACATTTTTCATTCTCTTCGCGAAATAATTTTTGTAATATAAATATAAAAAATTTATTTATATATATATGAAAGAAAACAGTTGTTAATATTAGCGTATATCCTATGCGAATAGAATACTAAAAACGCGATAAATAAAATTAAAAATTAATAAAACGTCATTTCGTAATATACGTATGAATAATACGTTTCACGAAATACATGTCCTCTTCAGGGGTGTAATTAAAGGGGGGGTGAGGGGGATAGTTCCCCCCCAGAGCCTTTTTTTTAATCATGTATAAAAAAAAATAACTGAAAACTGTCATCATCTATTGTAGAGTCAAAATTTTTCTTATTTTTTCCTATTTTTATACTTTACTTAAAATCGCTTTTTTATTATAATGTTTAAGTTTCAATTTAGTTTAAGTTTCCCATTGCACTGTAATGAAAAACGAGGGAAAAATGTCATCCCCCCCCAGAACAAATTTCTAATTACGCCACTGGTCCTTTTCATACGAACGAGCGATTTCATTAAGTGGATGTGACATGCGTCGTACACTAGATATTTATATAACTTACCTGACGATTTCTACAAAAAAAAAACTAGAAAAACAAACGGATAACATTATGTTTGTGTCGTACGGCTAGTAACTGTTTAAATCGGTTATTATTTATATTTACGCGACAAAACACACGGCCCAACTTAACTCTGTGACTTTATGACATTTCGGCGAAAATTTCCAAAATATTTAACTGTACTGTTTAACAATGCAGGTTTAAAAGAAAAAACGAATCAGTTTTTCAAACGTTTCCTATATAATTGTAATTTATTTTTGACGATTGGATTTTTCGTGAGATTTTTTTTTTTTTTTTATAGCGTTTTCTCGTATACCCACCGTTTAGTCATTACACTAAGCAGTGGCGCACACATTAATGGTCAATGGGGTCGATCAACCCACCTATTCAAAAGGGTGGGTGGGGTAATGCTGGTGTTATGGAGTTAAAAATGTAAATAATATATTTTTAATCATAATTAATAATATAGTGCATGCAAGGTTGGCACTGGGTGTCTACTAGTTGTCTATTGGGTGGTGGTGGCCAGGTGTGTTAATTATCGTTAGACCCATCAATGAGCAGTTCAGTGTGCGCCACTGGCACAAAGTGTGCTAAATATTTCAATTTTCTGTGCCTGCCTTAAACGTACACTATACATTACTGCGAAGCTTAGTAATGTAGTAATAATTGCGACCAGCATCACGTGGCGCGATCTAGGTTTAGTTTTTCAAAACTCCATGTCTCACAGTGAATGGTTTAAAATAAGAATATATTTTCCACGCTATCAACTTGTGTTCCTGTTTTACAAAATTATTGTTAACGAACAATTAATATCTTTAGACTAGCAGCATTTTAATATTTTTTTGCCTATTAAAAAGGAAAAAGAATAATGTCAATACATCATATAATAAAATTATTTAAAAAATATGCTTATTACGTGAATTTGTGAAAAAAAAAAACTAAATGGAGCTTCCAAAAAAGATACTTCAAAATCCATCGACCTCTTGTTTGAAATCGCATTATTATCATAAAACAATCCTATAATCTACGTGTATCCGCAGGATATAGGATATTTAAAAAATAAATAACTTCTCGAAGACCGGACCGTGACTTCAAAATATACCGTTAGTATAATAATACACGGTGTTTGGTAAAAATGATTTCAAGAACACGTTGAGTTTATAACTCCTGTATCTACTGGAGTGAACTTGGATTTTTGAATACGCATTCCATGATTCCCGCGTAAAACCGTTGTATAATCGTCTCATAGCATTTCCAACGTCCACCGTCTAATTGTCAAAATGTCAATCCGGACAATAGTGTTGGTGGACTTAAAACTATATCATAACTGTAATTCTGGTGATTGGCCGGTTAAGCGTATTTTTGTAAAGTTTCGATTGACGTTTTGAAAGCATCGACTGCAACACATATATATATATATATATATTATAGGCGACTAATCTTATATTATTAAACACTGTCGACAGGCCCGTAGCCAGAAATTTTTTTCAGTGGGAGTTTAAAAGTCAAAAAGTAAATAAATTCTCTCGCAGACTTTAATCAGTTTAATTATTACATTCGTTGCGTGAAAAAAAAAAGTGATCGTAAATGATGATGTTTAAAGAGGTCGCTTATATCATCGATTTTGTTGTATATTATTATAAAATCGATGCTTATATCAGCCAAAATACAATTCTAGATTCAAACGAGTCTTCGAAATTCGAAGTATGATAGAAAAATGAAAATCGTATATGTTTATCCTTGTACAAATGTGTTATTATTCCAAATTAGGGTTGTTTTTTTTAACATAGCATGCAAATTACAAGGTTAAACCCCGCAATGTTTCTCGACTGTTCTATAAAGATGGCACATTTAAAATGTGTTTTCGATAAACAAGCGTATAATTAAAAAACGATAAGCTCGCTGGTATAATAAAAAATTCACATTCATTATAATGGAAATGTATTTAAAAAGGATTTTTCGTAGGGAAGTAATAAAACTTATTGCTAGAATTTGTAACATTTCGAGGAAGGGCTTCAACTCCTGCAGGAGCCTTCCCCTTAGCCGCGTCTGCCCGACTGTCTCATACAGAAGGTTTAATCCGTTTTTTACATACACAACAGGAGTATATGCGTGTGGGACTTAAGAGAAAGCAGGTTGCATCAACAGCGAATCGATCGTCTCCCTTGCCCGATTCGTTCCCCGTCGTTCAATACCGGTAAACCATTAGGAAAAACAAATAATAAAAACAATATTTGCATAAAAAAATTACTACACTCCGCGTTAACGTCATGCGTTATTTTTTTCAGCATTATCTATCGACCATGGTCACAGGTCAAAAATAATCGGTTTAAGTCCGGTAACCTATAGTAACGCCGGCGATACAAACGATGAATTACCCGACGAGGTCAGTGTATTATTATACTCGTACGTTATATTTTTGCGAATAATTTTCCAAAATCATTTTAAATGAATATACTCTATCGTTATAGACGGAAATGAGAAAGCGTTTTTACTATAAATCATTATCGCTGAAATGTATGGAAACGTAAAATGTTTTTTTTTAATATATACTCCCTTAACGGACACCCCTAAATATTGGACACTCCCAAATAGCGGAGGATTTTTTCAGTAACAGGGACATTTTCACTACATATAGGTATATTGGAATATATCTAAATACGAGATACTTTAAAAATAACGGGATACTTTTACGGCAAGACTTTGATCGTAATTGTCAATAAGTATATATTTTATTAAAATTTATACATATTTTATATACTCATTATTATACTATACTTATATTAACTTATTATTATTAAACTAGTTTAATGACTATTGACTATGTGTGTCAAGGTCTTAAACAAGCTAAAGACTGATTTTTTTCAGTTAGTTTTTATTTACCTTTTCATATATTTTAAACAATAAATACCTGTATTATAAATAATTACACTTACAAAATACAAAATAATAAATCGCAAAATAAAATATTTCATAATATCATACATTAACTAGGCGCACTTTTGATATACAAATAATCGATGTTATGATAATGATGGGAATACACTTCATTCCCTCCACAACATATTAACGTCCCTCTAAATAGCGAACACCTCCGAATAGCGGACAAAATTTCGGCTCATCCGTGGTATTTAGAGGTTTCATCGTATATCATTTTAATGGCAGTTTAATGAGAAATCGGAATAGAATAATCGGTGTAAATCCCGGGGCTTAACCAACCGCGAATTCGATTAAAAAAAGATCGAAATCAACGTACCCAAAATAAATATATCTAAATTATAAAAAAAAATAATCAAAGTCGTTGTTTGATATCTTTAAACCGTAAACCAACAAAGAAATAGCGAAATATTAAACACTGAACACTCCATTGTGTCTCCGCAGATCTGTAGTCTGGACCAAGATTTCGCGTTGACCGTATGGACGGTGGTGGACAACTGGACTGACGCGGCCGAAATTTCTGAACACAAAAACGCCGGCACCGCGCCTTGGAGTTCTGTGAGACTGGTGAAAACGCAAAAGGCCGAAGCCAATAAGAACGTTCCCAAGTAAAAAAAAAAAATATGAAAAAACCGTTTTTTAAATCGAACGTTTTTTTTTAATTTATCGCGATATCTTCAGATATTTGTCCGACGGCGTAGCACCCACTTGCATGTGTCTGAACAACGCTCAAGACGCTTTTATCGGCACGAGTTCTGGACTGGTTTTCCGGTATAATTTGGGCGAGAACAGAGTCCGACCTTCGTATTACACGTGCGAGAATACGGGTAAAGGAGTTTTTAATATTCTAAGAAATTGCAAAAGATTCGCTCGAGTTCTGTGCACATCCGTGCAAGAGTCTAAGGGGGTTGATATCCTTCCATTTTTTTCCCAACTCTAAAAAAATAATGTGTACTTCACGGCGTTTGCAGAATTTGTCTTTTCGTAGTCATCGCAATAACATCACTGTACGTTTGATGAACCAAATACGCAATATTCTTAATCCCCACTCTAATCGATTTCTCGCCATTTCTTTTGAGATTCTTATAATTTACAAATTCCTGGTGTCTTTCTTAATTTATCCGATGTTACCCTTTCCGATCATGCCTTCTATTATTATACATTAATATTATGCAACTCCTCAAATTAAATGCCCAACAATTATTTTTCAGTTTATTTTTTTCAATCCTATTAAGGCACGTTCGTCTTTAACGATTTGTAATAAATACCTCCGTATTGATCTCTTTATTCGGTTTATCTTACCGTACGCGTCACATCTCTAGACTCAGCTAGTGCGCTTCTTCGGTTTTATTTATTTCGATAAGTGCGTGTGCTGAATAACGACGTTTGGTTTTTTTACTAAATGCTTTGTAATCATACGCTATTCGTTTAATTCCTCAGATGCTTTTACCATCCGAAGCGATCAATCATCCTAATAGTGTAATATTCCAATAAATCGGATTTAATCATTCATATGTAAATGTAGTTATATAATAACTACTAATCTATAGGTATATCGAAATATAAATTTACGATTATATTAAGTTTTCACTGAATTGCACAAGAAACCACTCCGGCCGAATTTTTAACTAATAATACTAATTATTCATCGACAAAATAAGTATTCCGCATATTTTTTTCTCAAAAAATATACTTTACATTATACTGAAAATACGCCAACTATTCGTCAACGTCTCAATCGGAAATAATTGTAAATCGCGGTGGTCGACTTACATTTTATTTTTTATTTTTATGAAGTAATAAATCCGTGTATGTTTCTTTTAAACACTCGTCCGAGCTCTTCTTTATAATCCTTCCGAAAAAATGGCGTTGTTTTTACTCTTTTGTCTTACTTTTGACGATCGTTCAAAACGTGTAGTTTATGATATAAATAATATATTTAATACCCTTTTACTGTTACTACTACGAAACGAAAAACATGGTTTTAAAATCCCTTTTCCTACTGTTAACGGAGCCCGGAGGCGATTCTATTTATGTCAGTGTTTTGTACTATTGTCGATCGTTTATACATAGATAAATTTCATTTTAATTGTTATTTTAATATATAAAATAGCGCTGGAACGGAGTCATTTTTATGGAGAATTTTTTTTTTCTATAAATACATTCGTCAGCTTCACCGGTCTCGCCAGAATGTCTGCGGATCTATTCGTTTTTTTATCATTTATCAAACTGAGACGACAAACCGAAACGCGAGTCGTGTACACTAACACTGCCAATATAACGCCGTGACGTCGGTTTGGCCGGCAAGAAATTAAATTGAATTTACGAGTATCGGTGCAGTACACTACAGTGTATGAAATTGGTTCTGCGTGCATTTCTCCACATAATTCGAGTTACGTTTTGTTTTACGTTAATCGAATTCTACCGGACAATGTAAACGTATTTTATTTTGGAAAAAATAAATGTTTATTAAGACTTATTTAAACGAACCATGGAAATTTTCTTTAAAAAATTCAGGTCTATATATTATGTCGATAAACGCAAACATTGAGTCATATTTTGTGTAGAAAAATATAAAAGTGTGTGTTTTTACGGACGGAAATCTGAAATGAATATTTTAATGTGAAGCCCGTGATGAAACAAACGATATAGTGCATAGTATAGGAAGAGACGTTCAATCGATTGCCTATTATCACAGAATATAACAATCAGAATGTACACTGATAAGAATTTACACAGGCAGCATAGGACTGGGGTAAAATCAGTCGCCATGTTTTCGGATGCGATGTTATCATTGTTTATACTACGGTCTATATCACGGTATTTTCTAAGGCCGTGGTTTATACTGTGCTGTCAATGATAAACAGCACATGGAGATGTGTGTATCAGTGTTTATTCTTTATTCTGCGATTAAATTCCTTGAACACTGATAACATCGTATCCGAAAACATGGCAACTGATTTTGTGATAAGCACTAAGTGTCCACCCCCTTGTTATTATGTTGATTTTAAAACACTATATCGCGGTATACTCAATACACGTATTTATAATTTCTTTTTTGTATAAACGTTTTGTAGGTGAACATTTTTCAGTCAACCAGTTGGATATCTGTCCGTTTGATTCGAATTACTTTTTGGTGAGTGTATACTTCTCGTTTTTAAATATCTCTATATTAATGCGTATTATAAGTATTGCGTTCATATGGGATTGAAAAATAACTCGGTAATCCTAGTCGAATTTACGCATATAATTATGATTGAATGTTCAAAAAAAAAAAACCAAATTAAAACTATTACAACGAAACGAGAACGGTGGAAAAAATTCAAAACGTCGCCAAAATACAGTAAAATAGAAATATAGTAGAAAAAAAAATCATTAACCTACGGTCTGGTGGTCGTGGTTAATATACGGGTTAGGTTAGGTCATTTTACGTTATTATGGCGCTTATGCCGGTGTCTGAGAAGGAAAACCGGATACCGAAATCCCGGTTTAATTGTGTTTATATATTGTGCACGCTTCAACCACCATTCGAAATATGTTTAACTATAAATATGTTACCAATGAATAATTCGCTGTAATAAACAGACCCGAATATCGATTTTGCGGTCCGACAAAGGAAAACTGTGTTTGTAAAATGAAATTAGACGTTCGTATTATTCGCAAAATCTCTCTGAGGCTGTGGTAATATTAATGAAAGCGCACTGAACGGTTTTGAAATTGCACGAAAAACCCAACATTTTCGTTTGATATTTTAAAACGACGCGGGGAATCGATCAAAATCAAATGCGAAATACGTTTTTTTTTTCGAAATATTCAAATTTCGATATGTATTATTATTACTCGAAGATCCTACCGAGAGACTTTACATAAGGGCAGAAGAAAAAAGTATTCGCTACAAAACAGACATAATCTCTGTTTACCACGCGATTGACGTCGTTACACGTAAATTCAATAATTTACTTATATTCGCGTGTTACGTAGTAATTTCAGACCGACGACCAATCCATAATGGAAAAAGAATTTTTCGTTTCTTCTACATTAATGAGCCATACTCACGAAATAGCTGAGTTAAACCCCGTTGTACGTGACGTTTCATTACAAGAACCATAGAATTACAAAAATAAAGTACAATTTGTAACTCGATCCAACAAATTCTAACAATTCTCGAACGACGTCTAACTATGTAAACTCGTTAGAGACATTTAAGCATATTACGAGTGTGGTTAATACCTTGTGTTATTGGAAGAATAGGTTTTCCTTTACAACAGAAGGAATGAACAAAAATGTAAAAAAAAATTAACGTAGTTTTAATTAAAACGTGAAAAATCGATTTTTTTTTAAACAAGAACCAGTTTAAACGTTTGTACAGCAGACGAGTTCGAACGTTTCTTTTTTTTTTTTTCACAATTAAATTCGGTCCGTTCGAGGAGTTTAATTTTACGTTTGGTTTTCCGTTTACTTTGATATCGTTTCCGATCTCCTCGACAGACTTGCGAGAATGGACCGAGAATATATTACAAACCCCTTCCCCGTCTTATTGTTCACTTTTACGATTCGTATAAGTTCGAATTAGAAGACATTATATTCCCCACACCTGATCGCGCATGTGTTCATAAGGTAAAGGAACGCGGCCAGACGCGCATTTGGTAAACCTGCAACAGACGCATTCACTAATTTATAGTTATTTCTTTTGCCGCGGTACATAAGTAATTACGCGCTTGGATACAGCGAATTTCGCGTTTTACGAATTGAATTATTTATGTAAATTTCGCGCGAGTCAATAAGAAAAAGAGGTAAAAACGGAGTGCTTCTATACAACTGTTCGAGTCCTTCCTTAATTAATTAAAATCGCAAAACGTTTTTGGTTCGTAATTGGATCGCAGCACATACCAGCGTAGAGCGCTGTACTGTTAACGCGATTAGGCGATTTTGACTTTATAATATCGTGTACGTTTGTCGCTCGTTACAGAAACGTTGTTTGAATCGATTTTCCCGTTCGCCGTAGAATAAGCAACAATTCGATTGAATTCGAGTCGGATAAATCAAGTCGAAATTCGACCGACGATTTTATTTGACCGGAAAAAAATATATTTATTTTTTAAAATTTTTTAACAATTATTATTATTCTTTCGACGATTTGTAATATATTTTATATTAAGCGTGTACTGTACAGAAAAAAAAAACACTTTTTTTCAGGCAGCTTGTTCGAACGGTGAAGTGATGGTGTACCGCGCGACTCGTCGAGAAGCTTTGAGACGGTTGTCCGTTCCGTCCGGTCCCCGGCTAGCGCCCGTCGTCAGAGCCCAATGGTGTACCGGGTCGCCCGGTCTCGTAATCGGATTAGACTCGCTTTCAAGGTACATTTAAAACACAAAACTGTGTGTGTTTGAGAGTGTCTTCTTTTCGAAAGTAATTCGATTTTTCCGCGTGTGTGTGCAGCGTACACTCGTGGGACATTTGCGACGATGACGTTTCCACACCGACAACGTCCGTATCGTTTCCGAATAGAACTATTACGTCCATGTCGTTGACTTCGACGCGGACACGTCGAAACACCTACGTGGTCAGTATATTAAAAAAAAAAGGGCTTCTTTTTTTTGCAAATGTTAAAGATATAATTTATATTTTATTCGTGTGGCAAGAAAACAAAAAAATTTATTACATAAGGAAAATCAATAATATACGACATATATAAAAGTACATAAAAATACATTGAGATAAACTGATCTCCTTCGAGATAATTTCCTAATGGGTAGTCGATCTCCTAGTGGCTATTAGTTGATGCCGAGATTTTTCACCGAGAGTTTTTAGAGTCAATGAACAACAATAATTCTTCAAGTTTTCCGCTAAAATTTCTCCAGAAACAACGCGCTTATTATGACGTATGCCACGGTCTGTCGAGAGTAACCACAGCCGTAGTTTTTGTATTGGCGCTTCATTCCACTCATGTATAAGATAACCACAATTTCCGTGTTCAGATTAAGTGTGACCCACTCTAATTATTGTACCCGGGAGGTTTTTTCTGTCCACTCTTTCAGGAATCTATGGCTCGTCCGGTTTTGAGGCTTTACATTCCCATTCTTCAAAACTCAGTTATATGATTAGAATAGGCGATTAGTAAACGGTAATAAGCTATAAGCCACATAAGAGATACGTTTCGGAACCGAGAACCACTGATCACCATGGATGTGAAATAGGCTTTCTTTAAACTTACACTCAAATACTCGATGATATATCGCCATCTCCTCACTCGTTTCAATCCAATTCAAACACTAACTATACGCGTATAATGTTTTTCTAAGTCTTTTTTTATGTCCCGCATGGAATTTGTTGATTTTAAAAGTGTAAAATAGTTCACTATCAGTATATACGTTCCGTTTTAAAGATAAAAATAATCCTCATCTATCTCCATTATCACACGTTGAATTTCTTTTTTCACTTTCGGAACAGTTACACGGAACGACGTACACGGCTTTGACTAAACGTGTTCTCATAAAAAAAGTCACATTATGCGAGATTTATTTATTTATTTATTTATTCGTATGGCTATTATGGTATTATGCGAGATTGTATGACAAAAATACCTGTTCGCCGTTGAGAAGCCAAATCACTCGTTCTGGAAACTTCTCGTGAAGCAAGTTGATGATTTCACGAGATGTGTCCCCCGGTAAATAAACTTTCGATAAGTCCTATGGCCGATTTTATTTTCCACCATTAAAATTAGAAAATATTTATCGAATTCGATGAAGATCTTCGGGGTGAACTATTATGTTTTAAGAATCGGACAATCCGTACAATGCAATTTGTATTATATAATTTAGCTTTTTGTTAGGAAAAATGAATATTTTTGTAACAGTAATTTGACATAGATATCAATCATTGTTTGAACTCAATGGATATTTTTTTGTAGGAATTCTTATTCGAAATTCGTGTTTGAGAAATAGGTATGATTGAAACGTCGAAATTTAAATTTCCGATGGCATCAAATAACAGACTGGACATTGGTAAAGCAAAACGAATTAATGTTTCCAGTTTAACGCCATCTCTTTTTCCACAACAACACCATTCGAATACGTGTGACACAAATATACCAAAATAATGATGTACGGGTTAATTGAATGTAATTGATTTTTCGAAATATGCGTTCGATGTTGCGTAGGATACGAGCGACGTGGTGAAATTGTTCGAAATTCTAATGGCACTCGCAAATTGTGTACAATAAACCATTTCACTAAATCGTCAATGCACATTCCTTACAAAGGACCCACGATTTTACCCGATAATTCTAAGGGTCGGAATACGTTAATGATTCGCGAGAACGCGTGGCGAAAGACGATCCAATTTAAAAGTCATTTAAAATTCTCGTTTCTTTTTTTTTTTTAATTTCTTTTTAATACAAAAATTCGTTTGTTATAACGAAAAAAAACGTTTCGTCCACTTAATATAATTCTTTTTTCTCGCATTTTTATTGTCTTCGAACCCAACACGCGCGATTGTGAAGAAAAAAAACATACACTAAATACTTATTAGGAAAAATATATTATGTTTTCTGTAACCGAGACTCGTATCAGAACGTCTCAATATATTAAACGATATATCCTTTGGCGTATTATAATAATATTAGGCACTATGATATTTTCTGTTAGGTATTCTTCTGCAGGCGATCAAAAAATTAATTAAAATATATTTATTCGGGAATGTTTTTTTAATAAACTCATCCGTTATGTATTATATAATATTGTTTTTGGCACGTATTTTCTATAAAACACACAAGTACGATTTTATAATTGAATCGGTCATTTCAAAAACAACATAAGTCAAATAAGTTTTATATTATTTTAGTGAAATATAGTCAAAGATAGACAATTTAAAACCACAAATTATGAATGTAATAAACATTAAAAATAAATGTGTAAAGAGGTAAAAGTACAAAAAAAGTTAAATTTCTGGAGTTATGAAGTTATTTGTGGTTTGTATAAAATTTCAATTTGATGACTTATGTTGTTTTTGAAACGACCGATTCAATTATATATATTGTCACGAGGACCCATTTTTTTCAAACGAAAAATTACTACGTTTCCTGCTCATCCGAATTGGCTTCGGATAAAGAGAAAATGAGCGTTTTGTTTGCAGTTCGTCGGTTTTCAATCCATTCCGATTTTATTTTAATGTCGAAAATCGATTTTAAAACTATTATTACCGTTCGGTTATTGAATTTCAAATATCGATATCCATTTATTATGAAATCGATTTTAAATATTTTTACTGTCGATTAAAAGTCATCGAGCGTAAAGTGTCGTCGTCAATGATTGGTTCACGAACGGATTCAAGTCGAACAATATGCTCGAAAACACGTGTCCACCCCGCATTAAAATAATTTCCCGTCTCTTTTGTAATTACAATTGTTTACACAATTTCTTGTGTAACGAGTTTGTGTACATTCGTCACGGAATTTTTCCGGACGATCGGACGAAAAACAATAACCCGAGTAAAGCGTTTTGTCGAACTCTGTGATTTAATGGAATTATTAACTTTTAACGATAAAAACCGTTAAATCCAACTCATTTTCACAAAAAAAAATTGTTACCCGAACGAGTTGACGAGAAAAATGCGAAAACAGAGAACGAAACGCGTGAATTGTAAAAAAAATGTCTTTGTTTTCTCGGGGAGTAAATCTTATAACGCGTATTTTTTTTCTCGACGCGCTTATAAATCACAACGTTTTGACAGGGTTTGTCGTTTGCCGACGGGACGGTGGAATTGCATCGGACGAGACTGGACGACGGGAAGACGGCCGGTGATGCTGTGGCTGGAGGAGGCGTCCAGGACCGTAGTAATTATTGCGAACGGCTGGCTCGAGTTCTGGCCGACCTGTGATCCGGACGGGAAAAAAATTGTCGTACGTCAATATTACGTATGGAAAAGAACGTGCCAACGAAACAGCTTTTTCTAAAATTTTTTTTTGTTTTAATAATATATTAATGTTATATTATATTGTATTTTACTAGCTCTGACAACGTGTGTTTGTAATACCGTAAAAATTATAACAAATAACTTGCGCGGTACACGAAATATTCTATATAAATATATATAATATATATATGTATATGAATATAAAACAAAAATACCGTCTTACAATAATTAATATATTATAATAAACTACTATTATTTACAACTAATTAATGTAATTTTCCATACGTGCAAGACTATAAAAAATTATATGATTTTAGATTCTCTAATAATTTGTGAAAAAAAAAAAAAAAGAGAAACAGTAAGTAAAAATAAACGATATTACATTATAGTATAGGAAAAACGTATTGATTTTCTATAAATATAAATTTTACGTTGTAAATTTAAAAAAAAAATAAATAAATTCCCGTCCGTATATAATTTGTAGTAATAATAAAATACTCTAATAAAGTGTTGTCGATCAGTCTACTGAAAATATTTTCTTATGAAGGGGAACGATAAATAAAAAAAAAAAAACAAATTTCTTTTTCCCCCGTTTTGCAGGCGGCCGCCCGGCCACGTTCTTGTTCACTTCTGTTCGCCGTTCGCGTTCTTGTAGTTCCCGTCGTCCACCAGTTTGCTCCACTGGTGCATGTTGTTCAACGCGCCTTCCTTCATCACGTTCAATTTCGGATTCATTTGGCCCAACGACTACAAGTTTAGGAAACATAAACGATTAAATACAATAATGTTCTTGATGACTTGCACTATCAATTCGGTTTAGGAAATTTTTGATTTTCACAATTTTTTCTTTCCACGTTATCTTTCAGCACTCGTCGCGTTTTCGGCGATCGCTTTTAACAATTTACGCGTTTCACTATACTTTTCAGCGAGATTTCTTCCCTCTTTTAAAGTGTTTTACACCGACGACAGTATCGACTGGTAAACATTTCAAAAAAACCCTCGAATTAATAATTACACATCAAACGACGAGCTTTTACAGGTCTACTTCGTCTGGATGGGAGGGGGTGTACTCTGTCTGGCTCGCTTGCTGCTTCGATCTCACTGCATAATAACCACTATTGTCGGGGACTTTTAAGAAAAACGACGACCACCGCTTCGAATAATTTGAGGGAAATTCGTTCTCTCTTTGTCTTCGTATGGAAATTAATCGTGAATAGAGAACAAAGTACCACAGAAAACAAAAAATTTCGTAAAATTGCGTATAACCATAGAACGCCAAGAGTGGATAGAACGGCGAGAACAAAACAGAGATCTCGGGATAAGACAAAGAAGCGAGAAAAAGACGAAGTAAAAAAATGACGTGGATCTACTATGGGATTTCGAGGAATGTGTTAAAAATCGTGAAGAAGAGGCTCTCGTACCGGCCGCAAAGTCTCTCGATAATGTACACTCGAATTTTCGGGGTTAACGTGCCGTACTTGAGATATACGGATATCGTTGAAATCAAGACCGGCATTTGGTGGATTCGTCGGTTAGTTTACCTGGTATAACGGCAGACATATGTCGGCGATCCACCTGATCTGCAACTGGGGTAGTTCGTGTTGCCTTTCCCGGTCCATGAGCGCCTGGGGCTGTATCTTCAGCTCGAATCTCTCCTTGTCGCCCTGCTCGATGAACTCGTCCGTCACCAGTCTGGCGGCGCGCTGTTGCACGTGCCACTGTTTCGTGGACGCGGCCAAGTCGGACGACGTCATTAACATAGCCATCAACAGATACCGCTGCGAGTCTTCGTCCCAGCTGTACTCTTTGGACTCGATCAACCGGAAGAACTTATTTCTCAATCTGCGGTAGACAAACGGACCGTAATGATCATCGTTATGAAGAAGCGTTAGGAGTTTTTTAAATGTTTATGTGTAGAGCACATCGAGACACGAATTAGTTTAAACGTACATAATTTAATACCCAGATCAATATAAATACGTATTTTCTACATAATCGAATACACGTTTGGCGAACTCGGTTCGTTTGAAAAAATCTAATAGGAAAAAAAAAATCAAAGCTACATTTCTCGGTTAACTATACCAAAGTCGATACCAACGAATGTCTCTATTTTTCCTCTCCACTCGTCCTATTTATTCTTGTTTTTTTTTTTTTACCTACAACAGCTGTTCCTACGCAGTAATATTCGAATCCACCGCCTCTTGTAAGTCATAAAAAAGTAAGTTTTTAAAATGCAAATGTAGGTATGTGCCGTATCAACAGTCGGATTTGTATGCAAACACTGACACACGTACGTTGAATATGTAATAATTTTTTTCACACATTCCATACACAATTTTTCCAAAAATAATACTCCATTTGTACGTTCTCGTTTCGTTTACTATACCGTAGCCGGAGAATATTTTATTTTGCGTATTTTTACGTATTATTATAAAATATAGTAAAAACGTATTTACTATAGCATTTGATCGACGAATTTAAATAATAATCTCAATCAATATTTCCCGCTTATTCAACACATGTTTTTTCTAATGAATTTTTTAAATTTAGCGTAATAAAAATCGTTGCTAAGAAGAAATTAAATCCATAAACGAGTATCGAATACGTTCTGTTAATAGACGTAAAAAAAAAAAAAGGAAAAAGATTGTTTAACAAAATCACAATCTTTCGCGTTATAAATCTTTGAACAAGTATAATATTATATGAATTCGTTGGCGCGTTAGACCGCGTGTATAAATTCATTTACTCACTGGAAGTACATGCAGAGATCGGTGGCTAGTATACTGTGTTTTAATACTTTCATCACCGTAGAGAAACTCTCCGCCGACAAACTGGAAAATATGTTCAGATTCTGGAAAACACGCGAAATAAATTAAAATTAAATTAAATTATTATTATAATAGAAAAACGCAGGACGGATTTTACGTATTCCAATGACACGTGTAGGAATAAAAATGCTTCGATTATTGTACGTGTTCAAAAGTATTAAATGTCCGAACGTGTCAAATATTATGTTCGAATTTCGTATGCGTAAATACGAAAACAGACAAAAGTATACTTTTTACATAATTTATTTTGTACGTATTTAAATCTAAATTTTTAATAAAAAAATTTAATTTTTTTTAACGAGTCATTATAGAAACATGATATAAAAAAATGTACTAATTTTATTACAGTTTTAAATAGTAATGAATCGCTCTTTAAAGTAAATTAATTATTTTCTGTTTCCTTTTAATCATATATTTTGTTTTCCTTACAGTATTTTATTGAACTTTTTGTAAAACTATTATCATAATTTTTGTGAAAACCTAGAAAATATGTATGAAATAACTGTGAATTTAGGTGCAAATGGAATTGATAATCGCGCATGTCGTGTGTGTATATAATATGTATAAGTGTAATTTATTTAAATTATTTAATTTTACAAGCCCCCAATTTAATCTGCACTTTTTCTTATTTAAAAAAAAAATTACATACAAAAAAAAAAATGATTTACTCTTAATATGTAAATACCTTTAAACTCTTTCGTGAATCATTTTTTATAATTTAATTGAAATCTAGTGGTTCGAACATGGGATTATCCTCGTTTAGTACGTGCGACATTTTGAAATTCAAAACATCAAACTCGCGCGACTGCGAGATCTATTTTATTTTTATATTATTCGGACTTACCTCACTACTGAGTATCATCACCGCGTGATTGAAATGATGGTGTTCCATAGTGTTAGTGGTACCGTACAACAAAACCAACGCTGATCTGGCTCTGGAATACGCAGAAATATGCGGTTATTGCGATGTACTTGAGTATAAAATCAAAATATTTTTTTCTATTTTCGAAAATAATAGAATAAACATTTTTTTTTTTGTTAGAGGTCAACCCTCGTATTCCAAGTATACGGATCTTTTCGTCCAAGAAATAAACATTTTTAGTAGAAAGAATAATTATTCATAAATAATTTGAAATAAGTGATAGCAAAATTTAACTAATCGTTTTTATCCAGATAACATTACGTATTTTTTATGTTCCTAATTATTTCATCATTTTAATAACGAACATATTTTCTTTTGGTTAATTATGGATTAAATACAGAGATTGGCCGTCAAATCGCTATCCAATGACGAGTTAATAAAAAATTGGCACTCTGAGCTCATTATATAACAATCACGCAATGATTTAAATGTTTTTTTTTACGAACGCTGCTTAATACGAATTTAATAAATAGTAAATAAGATCATTCGTAAATAAATTAACTCTTCCTTCTTGTATTTTTTTATATAGAAAAAAAGTAGAATATTATACACTCTGCAGCGGGTCTTACACTTTTTCTCTCGTTTTTAACGGAAAAGACTTAAAAGAGTCAAACAGTGTAACCGATTTGACATGATAATAAAATACGATTGATTCTATGTTTTCGAACAGGTAGTGAATTTGTAACATTTAATAAAATTCGATTTATTATCTGAACTATTCATATTTTGTTATAATTTGTATTTTTTACCTACGCATCGAGGCATTAATTTATCTCAAATAATTAAGGCAACAAGCGTTTGTGTAAATTTGTGCGGGGGGGGGGAGGTGGAGGGAAATTTAAAGCGAAACGAGTGCGTAATGATAAAACCTTTATTTTTATGTTCCATATTTCGCCATTCCATGACCTAACCCAACCTAACCTAAAGTCCTAACCCGTCTTCGAGTCGCATTTCGAAAGTATTTAACTCCGAAACGTTCCAGACTTTATATGTTATACTTACTTTTCCTGGAACGAATTGTTCGTACCCCGATGATCCAGATCGTGACACAAGCAACCGACAAACATTCCCAAAACTTCGATATCGGAAAAAGTATTCTTCATGTCGCATCCCTTCAATCACAACAACAACAACATTAATCGTACGGTGTACTTATTACAAACACTGGTTATAAATATCGCGCGCGTTTATTATCGCATACCATCATGATGGCGAACATGACTTGGGCAACGTTGAACGCGTGTCTCCAGTTATGATAAGGCACGTCTCGGTAGTTGCGTTTCACCGTGATAAGGAATCGATAGAGTGTCTGAAAATCGAAAATTTTCGTGATAAATAGTCAGAAAAAACATAAAAAAGAATTCGCGACGATCGCTTTTAGCCGTTTTATAAGTACGATTTTATATGACGGTCAATGAAAAATAACGTCGTATAACATCCGCCACAATATAGCGTGATTTTGGCGTGAATTGCGAAAGCGTGTACTCTGTCAAAGTTACCACATCCTATGGATAATTTAATAGTATATAAACCGTTAAATCTTTCCAAGTATAAAAGAGAACATCGCTGAAAATACATATCATAATATGTACTAAAAAAAAAAAACACATGACCTAACATATCTTTTTTATTCGTCTACGTTCCACTCTTAATGCGTTTACTCTAATGGACTTTTAAACGATTTTTCAGACTTTCCACAATTTCGTAATTTTTTTAAAAATTATTTTTATTATTATTGATAAGTGAAACCTATTCTGCTAACCTACTATCCACTATTTTTACTTGGGAATACTTAGAACAAAGCGCGTACTGCGTATATTATCCTCGCAATATTTCGATTTTTTCGCCTCAACGAATTTGTGAAAACAAAATTTTAAGAATAAGTTTTCTAAAGACGCGTTTTTTAGAATTAAAATTCACCCAATAGATGTGCCGTAGATAAGCCGCAGGAAAACGTATTCGAAATGATGGAAATTTGTAATTCGGAAAAAAAGCTTATGTTATTCTCTAAAAGATATACATAAATGATTCCAATAGATGTTTACAAAACTAATTTAAAAGCTGGGTAGTAAAGAGTCACAGAGTTGTTTGTAACTCAACAAATCACATAACCATATTATAACGAGTAACGCAAACTGTGGTCATATAATAATAAAAATAAAAATTGACATTTTCAATACTTTCAAACATTCACGTCTCATAGAACGGCTATTTAGCTCGTTGTACAAGTAATTATTGCAAAAAAAAACCTCCCCTAATTATTGAATAAAACAAAAGTCATCGCATTTGTCAGATATCCGTGAGACACCCTATATATAGAGCCATACGAAATAATAAAACCCTATATATAAAATTTTGAGTTTATGTTTTTTTTGGTATCGAACACATTTGTTTCCTAGACATTTTTCTTCTTTTTACAACAGTCATTATTCACAGCTTAAAACCAATTTCATCTCGATGATGTGCTTCTTCAAGTCTACGCGCTATTTAT
The DNA here is from genome assembly GCA_032441835.1 of Slavum lentiscoides. NCBI lineage: Eukaryota > Metazoa > Arthropoda > Insecta > Hemiptera > Aphididae > Slavum > Slavum lentiscoides. Next base: position 1,357,838 of record CM063716.1, read on the forward strand.
ATTGTGTGTTCTCGTACACTATTCATTTTCATTCCATCGCAACGACCGCAGCTGTTCCGCGTTATTTATGAACACAAATAAATTTCAGAAACCGGCGAACTACAAAGCGAGATTTTTATTTTCACAGAAAAATAAATAGCTGTCCTCAATTTCTTGACTCGTGTATAATACGCCATCTGTCAAAACTTTAATACGTTCCATAGCCTTAATAAATAAATAAAAAAAAAAAAAATGGACAAACTTTTTAAAGAAGTATATTATTCTTAAATAGATTATAATATACGCAAATATAAAAGGCGTTTGACTCGGCAAACTAATTTTTTTTTTCTATAGTAAAATAATTGTACAACAATTATTATTATAAATGATTATAAAATATTAAATTTTCGCAAAACAAATAAAAAAACTAGTTTTTAACACTTTTTCGCTGCTTCTAATTGCCGTTTCAGGATTTATCCGTTTTATACGTCGTTTTGTAACAGGAAAAAATTTAAATTGGATTCCGACTCAGCTCCGACGAGGTCTGGAAACTCAATGATAAATAAAATATTTATTAAAAATTTAATGAACCTATTGTCGTTCCGAAATATTTTCGTACATTTTCTGAAGGTGTTATATACATATAATATTAGCGACAAAGTGTGAAATTATTTAGAGTTTGGAGAGATTGAAAAAAAAAAAGGCGCATTGAAAATTCGCAGAGTTTATACAAATACGATTATTTCTCTGCCGTTTCGTTTCGAATAGTTGACGGCAGAATATTTAATCAGTACTTAAAATGCACAAATGTCGTGACGAATGAGATAATGAAACTAATATAAATACAGTATATACACTATACAGTTTTAATTCAAAAGTTCGACAGTCACTTTATATATATTTTTGCAATTAACAACGTTTAAAATTATTTGGACAAATCGCATTGTTTTGTACGTGACGTACGCAATAAAAATATATTAGTTTGAAAATAGTTCTTCTTTTAAAACCTACACCGACTACGCATAGAAAAATTACAGTTACAGTATGCAAATTAAATTGCAAATAAAATAGTTTTTCGAAAATTTAAGCTGACTTGATCATTTTTTTTTTTACAGTGCTTGTACCTACATATACACTTGACGAAGTGCACAATTGTATTGGATAAACATTTTGCGTACATTGCGAATCAGACAATGTCAAAATTATTATTAAATAGTGAATATATTTGATTTGATTGTGTATTTTATATCAACACTAACAAATACAAATCATTATCTAGCTCTTACATAGATACCTTTATGTCTACATACATTATTATCATTTATCCATAAACAACTTTTGCTGTGATAATTGAATCGAACGCGATACAATTATACCGACGAATTCAATAAAATGTGTATTCACTATGAATCCTGTATTGCGCACTCACCTCTTTTTCGATATTGAAAGTTTTGACCAGTCCGAGTTCCAAAAACATGCTCACGGCCGCCATAAGCATTTCGTCGTCGTTCAGTGAAAAATCATCGAAAGTGAGCGAAAACAAATTCAATGAATCGGCAGCTGGTACCGGCATACCCTAGAAAACGAAATTTTTAGTAATAACATAACGACAAATTAAAAAAAAAAATCAATTTTTTTTATGCAAATCCGGTATATTTTACACATTTGTTTAACTTTTATACAACTATATACTACAATTTGGATAAACGCGCGTATTTTCTTCGTATTTATTTCGAGTATAAATTTTAATGTAAATAACTCGAAAATTGGTATGTAACTCAACTGAAAAAAAAAAATATTAATACGAAAGAATCCGCGACCTCATCGCCAATAATACGTACAAGGACCGCGTACAAATTTAATACAAAAACACTAGTCGGAAAGGTGGAAAAATATCCAGACAAATTTGATAAATTATGAAAAATTAGAGGCGAAGAATTCAATGAACAGACGCGATTGAGAGTCTGTCACGTTGAGGAAGAGCACGGAATCTAGGGATTTTATGACGGAGAGCGTTTCCGGAACGGCAAGACATTCAGTAGTGAACGAGGAGGTTGATTGAGAAATATTATTCGAAGGAGTATTTCGCACGGGTTTTATGAAACCGCGGGTCGGTACGGATTAGACTGAAATCGGGGTTAATTATCAAAAGAGAAACCCCGTTCGCTGCGGCCGAAGGATAATGGAAATTAGAGAAATCTAGGTAAGAACTACCCGAAGAAACTGGACTGAAGAACTACCGGTGCGGTAAAGCTTAGGAAAAGTGTAAACGAATGCGGTATATGATTGAACGCGAGGAAAACCTACGAGCATGGATAGAAGAATTTTTTTTCTTTTCTGCGTTTTTTATATTGGAAAAATATTTCATTTTACCGGTCGTTGTGGCGCGTCGGTGTACCGAAAGTCTTACGCGTCTGTATACAAAACGAATTATTTCGTTTTCAATCCGTTATTCGATTTTGCGGGGGCATTAAACTGCATTACGTATTTACAGGAAAAACGGTCTAAGTATATTGTAAACCGAGTTCAACGACTGCGCGAACAAAAGTTTTTTCATTATTTTCCGCCAGACGTAATACATGTGTACGATATCCGGGGACGTCATAATATAATATATATATATATATAGCGCAGTCTATATTCATTCGAAATCGAATCAAAAAAAACTTTCTTCCAGTATATATATATATATATATATATTTAAAAGAAAAGAAAAGAAAAAAAAAATTCGAAATAAATTTACGAGATTAATGCTCACCAAGATCCGTTCGACTTCTTTGTTGGAAGCCGTCGCGTGGTAAGACAGGACCTGGAGACAAAAAAATAATAAATATAAAAAAAACGACCACAAGACCGTTTGAATTTATATCGAATTTGTCACGCCAACGCCGCCGCGGTCTTACTTCAATGGAGACTTTTTGTCTGGCCATCGCTTTTTCCACTTCGCTGTACATGAGCGTGTTGTGTATTCCCAGTCCGCAGAATATCGTGAAAGCCTACGCACAAAACGCCCCGTGTAATGTCGAACGTATCACACGTGATATATTATTATTATTATTGTAATTATATACTACTCTTATAAAAAAGGGTGATTGTTTTTTATCGTGAGCCAGCCGGCCGTATCTCCGGAGATATAAATGATTTCAAAATTTTTATTTCAACATAGGCCGGAGAGGTTTATGATTAATTTTTTTTTTAATCCGAATATCAGTTACCAAAACGCTTATTTATTTTTATTTTATAAAAAAATATTAAACGTTCGATCGTACGAATACGCAGTTTTCAACTATTTTTTTTTTATGAAATCTAAAAGTGTTTACTTCTACTCGTTCTAGGTGGTATTATATACATACGCGTACCTACGTCTCGAATCACTGGACTCAATACACGGAACGCGTATATTAATCAAAATATGACCCCGGATAGGAGACCGGCATATGCATTCTATAAGGTATAAAATTCATGGAGAATACGATGAAATATAGTTTTTTCCATGATATTTATCACGTTTTATTATTTACTTTGAGATAACCGGACACAAAACGACGTGCTTACAGCACCAATGTTAGCACCAAAAACGATGATTTTAACATAACGAAGTTGGTAACAAAAACAGGAAAATAAAAACGGAATGCACATGGCGGCTCACTGTAGGGGTCCGTTTTTCATACAGGAGAAGTATACAGAATGCGCGTTCCACGTATTGATTTCAGTGTCTCGAATGCGTTAAGTGAGTATGCGTTGACAAATGAAGTGAATATAATTAATTTTAATATATATATATTTTTTTTGTAACTCGCTGTGAGCGTAACGACTTTTTGCCTATTAACCGCTGTGAGAAGAAACGTTTTTATTGATTTATTCCGATCTGTTTGAGATAATGTAAACATTTTGTAAATAAAAATTTTACATTTGTTTTTAGGCACGAGGATTGAGTGTACGATTTTGAAAATCGTCATTGAACGATTAAATAACGCCTGAATAAAATTCGTTTAGAATTTTTGTAAATAGGTAATCGTGGCAAAAAAAAAACATCACCCTGTAGTATATTATTCGGTTTGTACGTTTATTTAATATTGTGTTTTTCGAAAAGACTCACCTCGAACAACTGTTCGTCGTAATCGTCGAAAGGCGAGGAATTCAGTTTGTTGATGATACTCGCTACACCTATAAATAAATATCACACGAACACCGTGAAGGTAAAAATCGCTCGGAAATAACACTGTAATACGTTATATTATATTGTACAGTATTTCGTAAAAATCCGAACGCGAGGAATGTTCCAATTTGTTCTTTAACGTGGGACGATGATGTATGGACCGACATACTGGAAAAAATCATCGAAGGTTTTTTTTCTTTTCTTTACGAGTTACTCGTATTATATTCCCAGTACACTACGGTCAAAACGTTTTTTTTTTATTACCAATATGTGTAAGAATTTACAGGAAAAGAAAACATTTTTTTTAATAATAAAGAATATGAACAGTTTCCAGGGGTATTGGAAAAGTACAAAAAATGAAAATAAAAAAAATTTTTTACATTAAGTTATTAAAGGCAGGGTTTTAAAATATATTTTTTTTAGATTTTATGAAATTCGTTTAATAAATATCACAAATAATTATAATTATTATAACTCGAATGACTTTGAACGTTATTTTCGAGATTTATTTATTTACTTTATACGCGTTATATTTTGCGTTGAATATTTCAGTACAATTTATTTACCGAATAGCTGGTATAAACCATTGCACAACTCCCCGGAAAAAAGATGAAAATACGCCAATGTCCAAATCTCCTGTAGTAAACAGTGTAGGCAGTGGCGTATTTACGGGGGTCCAGGGGTTACTGGACCCCCCCCAGAACCAAAAAAAAAAAGATTATCCAAAGGTATTTTTTATTAAATAATTTATATCAATATATCCTGTTGGAATTTTCAAAAAAAAATTTGGACCCCTCCCCAGAAAAAAGTTGAAAATACGCCACTGAGTGTAGGTACTTGGGTAAAACCACAGAGTATATATTATAATATAGAGATGCCCTCACGCATACTTGTATACAGAGCATTACGAAGCAAGCAAAATAGCCAAGTGCAGTGTGACCGTATTTGACGGAGTAAAAATATTGTAGTCACCCATAGTTAGAAATTCTGTTGATTTTTATCAGTATTCGTTTGAGTGTTGTATATTGTATTTTGGCGGGCGTACAGGGCTACATTGCCGTAGAGCAATTAAACGTTATTATTGGATCTGGAACGTTTTTTTCCGCAAATGATAACGTATTATAACGTAGATATAAACAGGATGGGAAATAATTTGTACAATTTTTTTTTTCTGATACATGGTCATACCGCAGTTCGCTATTTTGCTGACTATTATATTTTGGTGACTATGGTGGTCACCCCGCGGGTAAAACACAACGTATTTCCTAACGAATCTGCCGAATATTTTAAATATGTAATATTAATCGTTCGAATACGTTAAAAGTGTTTAGTGGTTCTTCGTTGCGTATAACCGTTAAATAATTTCGTGTATTTATCTAATAAACAATACAGAAACGCTATAACCGAATAAATGATACAATTATTATTTTTTTAATTTCACGTACGTTTTATGTGAAACGGGGAGGTTTTTATTTAAGAATTTTTATTTTAAAAACAATTCCCGACTTTGCGCGTATTCGAATTGTCCGGTCCAAGTATCGGCCGTATACATTTGAATATATATAATAGTCACCTGATAAGTGACCCCACTCAACGAGTCCCAGGGTTTGACTGCCCAAGAGCCATATGGACCAACCTAAATAGGATACGAACGGAACAGGGTAATTGTAACTATTTCCTACATAAATGGAAAATAAAAAACTCTCCCCTTTGCGACTGCGGACAAACACAAACCATCAGACACATTGTGGAGGAATGTCCTCAAACTAGATACAAGAGAGGAATTGAGGGACTTCGCAAGGGCGATGACGAAGCTATATGGATTGGTTGTCTAAAACTCACGTTTGCCTTTAAATATATTATGAGCTTTTATTATTATTTTTTTTTGTTATTGTTAAATTTATTAGTATATTGTAAACCAATCTACTCTAGTCCTCGTTATTTTGTTAATTTAATGTTCGTTTTGTTCTGTTTTTAGTTTAGTTTAGTTTTGTTTTTTCACCAATAAATCTACGCCATATGAAAGAAAAAAAAAATATGAATATTTACATCAAATATTATCAATTGACAATAAGTTTTTGTGGAGATTGAGATGAAAAAAAAAAAACGACGAAAACCGAGAAAAAATTGCCCGCGTACTGCGTTTTGTACGCGTCGCAGGCTTAACACGCGTTGTTGTGAACGAAACGGGAAAACGCGTTTGCCGACATTTCACGTTGTTGTTACCGTTTCGTTTATACGAATATCCCAAAAACGTTCGGTATTTGAGCGCTGGGCTCGGGCAACGGCAAATGCGCGTTTTCGGCGTTTCGCCAGTTTCGCAATAACGTCGGAATTTCGTGTAACTGCGTAGTCGCAAAAAATAAAATATTCGAATATTCTGATTTTCGTTCACGCGGGGATGTACCTGCGAGATTTCGGATTTTTCTTGTTTCGCGCTAATTAATTCTGTAAATCTTCACGGGTATACGCGAGTAGACGATTTTTTTTTTTAGACAATATATTCTGTACGTTATATGTGAAAGAAAAAAAAGAATAATCCAGAAAATTCGTTTGTCGCGCAGCAGTAATGTAGGAGAGAGCGAACAGAAAACGTTTCCACAGCATCCTCCGCGCGTGGAATAATATCGTTTTTCCGTCTAAACCGGCGGCGCAAACATTTCAAACGCTCAGTGCTCGTGTGCGAATTACGCGTAGGTACTGAAAATTGGAAAATTTTTTTTTAATAAAGGTACGCGTTTCAAACGCTTCAAAAAAAAATTTTTTTTTAAAACCATCCACTATCGTTTATAGCGCGTATACTGGACGTGATATACACCGGTAATTGGATTTCTTCGCTCAGTTTTATTATGCGGACTGATACTGTTTACGCGATATTCCAATATACGTTTTTCTATGTAATACTACGCGAATATGTTTTAAACTCAAGTTGTAACATACAATTTAATAAACTTAATAAAATAAAATTATAATAAAACAAGCATATTTTACTACGTTTTTGGCACAGCGGAGTATTATTATTATTATTATTTTTTTTAATAATAATAATCTATTCTGTAACTCGATAAGACTTGTTAACGGCAACTTTCGGTTCGTTAAGCTATCGAAACGATTTATAACCTCCCAGAAAATTGTCGTTAGCTATCGATTTCTCATCATTTTGGTGGACATACACTTTGTGAGTGCAAGGTATCGATAGAGTCATTTACAGAATCACGATGTCGATAATAAAATTAGACACATTTTTAAAATTTCAATAATAAGCTCTTATCGAATTAATTCGTTAACACGTTATCGAGTTACAGAATAGAAGTACAGCTGCTTAAAAACGGTTGAAGACCTCTATAGTATAACTGCAGTGTTACGTCACATCGAAATTCGAAAAATAACGAATAAAATATCCTTCGGTGCGAGCGTTATACATTTTCGAGTCCTGCCGCGATATCCTCGAATCCGTTAACCGCGGTATCCCGAGGGTTTCAATAAACCGCCCCCGAGAACAACGCGCGCGAAAAACGTGTGCCCACTCGGCTCGTACGTGATAGCGTTACGTATCGGCACATTTTTATCGAGCAATTTTCCTTTTTCTTATAATATATAATTTATAGGGTGTCTAAAAAAAAAAAAACGGCGAATAGCTGCCTAACTCGTGCAATTTTCACGAAAAAAAAAACGAATAACTTGCGCGTGCGACACCGTTTTACAACGCTTTGCACGCGATCGCTCTTTCCATGAAATTCGGCCGGTCAGTTTTTCGTTCCATTGAGTTCGCCGATCGCGCGTCGAATTTTAAATTCCACGAAATGTTCGGGTTTAACAAACCCCAGTTGAAAAAAAATGTAATCTCTATTAATCGTGAGAGCATTTCCTTGAAACCGTAACTCCCACTGGACGCATTCGTTGTTCTTGCACAGAGTCACTCTATGATTTACTAAATAATCCGTTTAATCAGAAGAATCTTAACACTCATTTTCGTACCTCTTTGAAGTTTATACCATGATGACCTTAACCGTTAATTATTGGTTCGGTTCCATAATTCGTTTTCGAACTTAATTTGCGATAAACGTTAAATTAAGTCAGGTTCAAAAAACGGTTATAGATATAACGTTGTAAATTAAACGGTTCACCGAATATTTCACTAGAAAAACGTTAAAAACGTTTATGTTTTTTCAAAATTAAGACGGAAAAACGTTAAAAAAATTGGTCAAGTTCTTGATTGATATACCTAATGAACGTTATAAAGTTATTCGTTCTTGTACATTTAATCAGAAGAACGTTTAGAAATAATACGTTTTTGAACATTTAATCAGAAGAACATTTTACAGTATTACGTTCCCAAACGTTTTAAGGTTATTCGTTCTCATTATCGAATTATTATTTTCGTTCCATTGTACTTTTGTTTATTAACAACAATATTGTTCCTTAACCGTTTTTTGCGTTCCGTTCGGTAACCCTGGTTTATACCATTGAGGTTGACAGACGCACGTAAAAAATCACATAAAGCAACAAAAAAAATTCTTATCGAATATACAAAACCGTGTAATGATTACAGAATACAGATTAGTAAAAAAAAAACCATCAAATATTTTCAAATCCGGCGTTTTTTTTTTTTATAAAAACGACACAATTTATATGGACGTATAGCAGACGGAATTCAACGTGCGTGCGTCTACCGAATGTAAATCGCGCGCGCCAAAGAGATTAATAAATATAATAAAAATAATAAAGGGATGACTCCGGGGGATGTTATCGAGTAGCGTGCCCGGGGATCGGTCTCGACGCGCACGAATTCACCGAGTGGGTTGTCTCGACCCGGTCGATATTATGTCGAATATTCGAAAGTTGCGAAATCGTAATACTGACTGAAGTATACAAGGCTAAACATGTGTACACGTGAGTACAATACACCATCTGCAAGACAGTACTGCTGACACTATAATTTTAGTGCCCAATCGTAACTATATGACTCTAAACGATTTTAAAAAAATTCACCGTAAAACAATTCCGTTTTTTTCTGTCAACTATCAAACAGAAAAGACGATCGTTAACAGATGATATAACCTGTTAATAATATTCCCAGAAATGTTTCAAAAATACATTTTTTAAATAATCAGCTCCCAAGAAACAAAAAAAATCTTCATTATATAGGCGTGTGTACGTTAAACATACGTGCCCATTGGAAAGTATCGTGTTAATCGTTTAAAAAAAAATAAAAAACAATTGATATAGTCGTGTAACCTTATGTTAATACTGTTAAGTCCTACTAAATCCCGGGCAGGTAGTAGAAATAACGTGTTTAAAACAATTTATAATAAATCATTACCGTTATTCATTCAGAGTAAAAGAAAAAAAAAAACATTTTTTCGTCGAACGAATAAAACAGTAAATCCGTTTGTATTCATTTTTATAAAAAAAAAAAAAAATTACAAGAAACAAACGAATCTATACGAGACCCTGCCTTTCGTCCCGTCTTCCTAACAGTGTATACCCCGTAATTTTTCTAAAAAATTGTAAACACCGCAGACATATAGGTACTTACCGATAATCTGGTCGTTTTTGTTTCTGATGGGCATGGCCAGCAGCGAGTTGATTCCAGAATCCACGATCCCGTCGCCGCGTTCGTTTTCGTTGATGTTCAACACTTCACCGGAACAAGCCACCCTCTCTGCTAAGCTTTCCAAATACCGAGAGACGTTTTCGCCTTCCACTTTCTGCCTGGAACTGCGGTGTTCACGCGAAATATAAATACGTACAGAAACGAAGAATAGACCGTAGTCTAGACTGAGATTATTTCGATCGTTTTGGAGTTCAAGAAATTTCAAACATTATTAAATCAGATAGTCAAGGTTCTTTTAAATTAGCGGCCGGTGGAGGTCTACTCGTCATTGTTTATACTAAGAATGATATTTTTTATTTTTGGACAATTAAATACAAAATTATGATTATAAGTATTGTAATAAATATTTTTTAAAAAACTTAATTCAAACTGAATAGCATCCTTAAATACCAACAACCTACTTATGTAGACATGACGCTTATCTCAGATAACAATTAGGCAGATTAATTTATCTGGATAAAATAAAGGAACGTAATTTTTTTGGCTAGTTGATATCACATATCGTTCATTCATTTAACTAATTGCTCGTATTTATTAGTATCGTTTTAGTTGTGACGTAATTAAAACGAAACATGTAAAAATAATTATTTTTATAAGTGCATATACGGGGAATGTGTGCTCGAAATTAATAATATAAAGTTTCGTTGACCAGTATAAGTTATAACCAAACCTAACCTGATACCTTGGAAAAAATATTTTTCAATTTTCAAAAGCCAAGATTGATGTACTCCATCATTTGCTTTGAGCACGGTGTGTACAGGGAATGTAAAAACCTTACTTTTTCACGTTGTTCGTCACGTTCTTGGGCGAATTCAAATCGAACAACTTGGAGAACCTGGTGCTGTCGCAAGATTCGTCCACGAGCAACACTGCCGCCCTCTCGCATTTCAACAGTCTCTGGGCCCTCTGCATTATCTTCATGATCACTTTGTCGATGGACGTTTGTTCCTCGAACAGATCGTGTACCACTTCCAACAAGTTCTGAGAAAGAGACGACGTGAGATCGACGCAGAAAAAAAAAACCGAGAAGACCATAGCTGCTTACCCGGTTGCGATCGTATTCGGCACGGGAATCCTCGACGATCTGTGCGTTGGTAATCGCTATTCCGACAAATTGTAAATACGTCTCGAAAAGCTGAAAAATTCAAAAGTCGAGTCAGTATTGATAATAATCGAGTGAGATGATTTTACAAAGCGCTATTATTTCCATCGCGAATTATTACGATAATTCTCGCTCTACGCCGGACGTTTGCAAAAATAAATCCTAGTTTATAAATAATTGCTTAAAAAAAAAAATGTTACTTTTTTCCCCTCCAAACATAAAACTTCTCTGCATTATTTTATAACATATATCGTCGACAGTTTTCAAAACTCATTTTAAATATTCAGTTTGAACGTTGTGTGAAAACCGTCGTCCCAGTTAAAGGCAATTAAGTTTTTCTTTTAGAATACTATCGAGAACCATGCACAAATCCAAAACTTTTCACTTAAAACGTCATTTCGAAATACTTCGAGTAACGAGTTTCGAGTAAAAAGTTATGTAGTTATTATACCTAATGATCCGTATATTAGTATATACTAAATGAAATTATATGGAAAGATCTAATCGAAAAAACCGAGGAAACGTATTCTTTCGGGGCTATTGTGCATTTCAAAATTTCAATCAGCCATAAGCGACTATACTAGGACGGTAAAAAAATCGAAAACTGATTTCTCGAAGACGAAATAAATTCGGTAAATACCTGCAGCGCGGTGACTCGATTTTATTATTATTAAATCCTACTGGGATTTGTGATTCGTTATTATCCGGAAAATTCCTATATATACATAAAAAAAAAACTTTAAACCACTCATAGAATTCTGAAACGGAGTAAACACATAACGTGATAAAAAAATCCATTTTAGAAAATCGTATCCCACAATTTTCACTGTTGATTTCCATTTCAAAATTCGTCGTCAGTACAGCCGTTTTTATCGATCGGCTCCTCCGAATCAACGGCAAAATATCAATATAGCGAATCGATGAACGAAATTTTATTTCTGTTCAGTTCACATGCTTTACCCGACCGAATCCGAAAATAAAGCGTAGCGAGCAATAATAATAAGTAAATTATGGTTTTTGGAAATAAGACGCGAACCGTGTGCGGCTGTAATACGACGGTTAGGTTAGTGTAAAACTGAATATTTCGAGTGGGAAAATCGTTATAATAAGTCTTCGCGAGGTATAAATTTTGTTCGATTTGCGCGACTAAAATTTTTAATTCCCTAAAGTATCGCCCTGTACCGTGAAAACACCACAACGGAGTACAGTAATATTGTAATAACGCGTAATTATAATATATTCACAATAATCACGTCCCTCGCGCTCAGGGTCGATCCCCGAGATTGGTGCTAAATATTTAATACTCGCAGCGCATTAAAATAATTTCTAATAACAAAATGTACTGTAAAATCAAGGTCACGACGTCGTCGATCACAATATTATTATAATATTGTAATTGTGTAAATCTCGTCGTTATTCGTATAATAGTATATAATAGCGAGTTCCTAGGATTGACGTTATACTCCTTTAACAGTGGTTTTCATCCCGAAGGGCATGAAAAATATACGCCGTACACTCTCAAGATTTTTGTGGAAAAACGTGAGTATACTGCGGCGTATACTGTAAAATAGTTCAATTTTATAACAAAAAAAAATTCTTTATGATATATCGTAAGTATCATTGCGCGTTTCGAAAACCGTTTTAAGGAAGAAATTGAAAACGTAAAAGCGATTTGAATTAAATTTTTTATATCGCCTCCACTGTAATAATAATAAAATAATAAAAAAAAATATATAAAATAACCGGCTTTAAGCACTGGATGATTTAAAAAAAAAAAATTGATGGAAACACCAACTGCAGACAGTTTACTATACGCTATAATATCGCGAGGTGACATTTCTCAAAACGAACAGAAAATAGTTATTATATACATCAATGTGTACGTACATAATATGTGTGTGGAAAACATGACGAGGAATCGATTGAAACCGTCTGATTAAATGAAAACGTACTATATTCCTTTAATTAATTGAACTCTATAATTAGGTCAAAATGTATCTGTCGTTGACATTGAAGAGAAAACGTCGGTCTAAACGAACTGTCCGACAATTTATTTCGTTTCTTACGCGTTATTATTTTATGTATATTAGCCGATTGCACTAAAATGATTATGTATTTTTTTTTTTTATAATAATATTTATTGATATTAAAATTTATAATAATATACGCATGACGTATTATAATATGCTGTCAAAGACGGTCCTAAGCCACCACGGACCGAGTACGTACCTTCTCGTCCATGCTGGTGAAGTGGCCGCCGTCCTTGTCCGGGTTTTTGTTGTTAACCTGAGCCACAGCTATTATCTCTTCGTACGAGTTTTTCACCGGCATGCAAAGCAACGACGACGTGTAGTATCCCATTATGCGGTCCACCTCGTCGTCGAATCTCGAGTCCTGCAATTTTATATTGTGTTGTATTTTATTTACATACACACACACACACACACACACACGAAAAATGTCCTTTTACCATGTAAAATTCGTTAAATTTACCCAAAAAAATTAAAACTCCTAGAAGAAATAAAATGTGGCTACTGATTCTCGACATTTGTAACCATTAGAATAACATGTTAGGAACATTCAATTCAATTTTCTAGATTTCTTCTTCTTCTCCCTCGTCTCTATCCAAGCTATTTGGGGTCGGCCACCTTTGTCCTAAACCTCCACTTGCCCCGATCTCCCACATCTTCCACGCACACACCACTAGTCCTCGTATAGTCGTATCACACTCAATCGCATTCAACCACTTCTTCTTCGGTCTTCCTCTTCTTACTTCAACGTTCATTTCCTTAACCGTTATTACCGCTTCCGAATCTTCTCTCCTCATAACATGACCAAACCATCTAAGTATATTCTCTTACATCTTCTCCACAATCGGCGCTACTCCTATGCTTCCTCTTACATATTCATTTCTTATCATACCTTCTCTTGTCACCCCATTCATCCGTCTAAGCATTCTCATCTCTGCTACATTCATTCTCTACTCTATTTCTTTTCTACACTATGGTACTGAAATTTAAAATTTGTTCATTTTACGAGAATTTTCAAACTTCGTTTAAACAAAATTCTTATTTTTTCTTTTTTTTTCTCTCAATATTATGTGATTGATATTGTTTGGAAATTTTGAAAATTCTATATTTATCCCCAAAAATCGATTGAATTTTTTCAACGAATAAATTTCACGTAAGTATATGTTCGTTAAATAACCGATTACGAGCGTTCCGAATTTATTTATTATTTTTTTTTTTTAAGGAATTTTTACAAAAAAAAAAGGCAACAAAATCGTACTAGTGTATAATTTTATCGGTTTTTTCCCCCCCAATCATTCGGCAGACTTTAGTTGCGCTTATGAACTATGTATCGAAAAAAATTAGTAAAACATCAACTCGTTATAAATGGTTTATTGCGCTAAGGCGGATAGTCGAACCGAAAAACCGGAATATTTGTACGATACGCAGCAAAAAAACGTTTACGGGGACAAATAAACTCTACCTACACAATAATATACTTGCAGAAATCAATAAATTCTTTGCTTCGCTTAAAATCTAAAATTACGCTTCTGAGTACAGCATTTCGCAGATCTATATTCGGTTACTGCCAAACTCGACGCCGGCCGCTGCAGGCGTTGTTCGAAAGATTTTTCGGTGAAATATTCCGATGTGAAAAAACAATATTCCTTTTTGAAAAACTAGACGCGTTTTTTTTTTTTTCTTTACCGAAATATTCGACGAACGAAATATTGGGGTTATATCGACAGAGTTTTTTTTTTCTGTTAACGATATTAAATATTATATAATATACATGTACCGTTACGCGTCGTTTATACGCCGAACGTGTGCAGTGTCACTTTTCGGCTGTCAAATATATAATATTATACGAACTACTCGCGTTCGCAATATAATTTTAAACGGCCAAAACACGTCAAAACCAACCCGAAAACAACCGTTTAGATTAATATCGCGGATTCACGCGATAATAAATAGCCTTGAAACGACAATGGGACGTTTAATATAATATAAAATGTAACGTATTTATAGACACTCGGGAAGTTTTCTTTTTCTTCCGTTTTTATAAAAAAAACAAACGACAGAAAATTTTAATTTTATTCGATACGCAGAATACGGAGGAGGGGAATTATCTAGCGTTTTCAAAAATATTAAAAAACTCCAGTGTTCTTCCCCAACCCCCCTCCAAAATACACCGATATTTTCAATAACTCGCTTTTAGTTTCGAGTATTTTTCAAATGCAGGACATATTCAAAACTAATAAATGAATAAATTAAAAATTAAAAAATAATGTTTTAATATTTTAATATAATCTACTTTACTGTATGGTCATCGGTTTATGATTGTTTCTTATTATTTATGATATATGTATATTCTATGTATTTTTTATTAATTCCATATTTATTTTGTTTATTATTATTATTAGTCATTGTAACCTGATGATGACTATAGTATAATGACTATACTATACTATACCGTCGAAACTATAGTTATTACTTTCTAAAAACATTTATCAAATACTCTAGGCATTTTTTCTATATATATAATATATTTTTTTTATAATATATACTGATTTAATTATATTATTATATATATATATTGTTATTTATTATATTTTACAATATATATTATTTTATTAATAAATGAAATTTCGGCGAAAATAAAAACGTAATTCTCGTCGAATTTTTTTTAACTCCTACGCAATTTTTTTTTAAATTTTTAAATCGAACAAATACAGACGCGTTTTGCATAATATTATACGAACGCGGTCTGCGATTTCGGCGACCAACTGATCAAGTGTAGATCGATTATAATAATAATAATAATAATAATCGGTTTTCTTCACGTCGGGTCATGAATAATTTAACGGTACCCGCGCGCACGGGAATTCATCGTGTATAATTCAAACGATATTAATGCTCGTATATTATAATATACTCGCCGCCTAAGGCGGGAAAGGAGGAGAACAACGGTAAATTTATTCGTAAAAAAAAATAATAATAATAAAAAATTTAGCGGAAAAAAAATGATAAAATCGCGACGAATCCCTCGGCATTTTTTTTTTTTATTTTCTTCAACTGCTACGGAGAAGCGCGGGGGCGCGCGTGATATTAATTTTGAAATATGTTTCTTGTAACAATCGAGCTGCGACTCGGTCGCACCTCGGTGATAATATATTTTAAATATTTATGTAATTTTGTTTATTATTATTATTATTATTATTATTATTATTATTATTATTATTATTATTATTATTATTATTATTATTATTATTATTATTATTATTATTATTATTATTATTATTATTATTATTATTATTATTATTATTTCGCCAGTCGTTATACTACGATGAAAAATCGCGCTCGACGGGCAACAGCGCGGAGGTGGAAATAAAAATAATACAATCGTAATAAAACGTTTCGCTGCGGAAATAAAAAAATAAAATCGTATTATTCCGGTGTATAGAAACATAAGTGAGTTTCATACACAAACACGTGGACCCCGGGGGCGACAGCTGTGAAATTAAATCCGATAACTCATTTCTATATTTATTATTATATACGAAGTGCGTGTATAGTTCATCTCGGTTTTGTCTGCGCGTAAATAAAACGACTTGTTTTCGCACCTTTTTTCTTTTGTCTTAGTGCATTCGAAGTGTAGGCACGTAAAATAACCGAGTTTTACCGGTTCGTTTATGTACTAACGAGTGTACCCAATCAAGGATCGTAGCGCGCGTGCAGTGCCAAAGGCTGGGCAAATTAATTAATTTTTTTAATCCGTTAATTGAGTTAAAAATTACTCGTATTTTTTTTTTACGTCAAAAGTTAACTTCAAAAGAGTCATTTGACTTGACGGAACGTTAAGGTTTTCTATTTAGAAATAAAAACAAAAAAATTGTAAAACAATCATTTTGATTCGTCTTAAATAGTAGATACCTTCAAATTGTATATTGTGTTTATTTTATGTCAAACACTGTACGAACTTTATATAGTGTTTCGCGTTATACCTATATGGCTATATCGTTTCCTGCAATCGATACGTTTTCATAGTTACTGGAGTGGCTACTAATTAAGGAAGAAATTATCGATTTTACAATCGATTGATGTCTCATATCGATTATTCACTGTTTATTCAAAATGATTCATCCGATTTCAAAATGCTTATACCTATATTTTTCATTTTTAGGTTTAGAACAATATATAATACATTAAATAAAAGAATATTTTGAATTTAGTTAGTCGTACTTATAAATGTTTTTACGCGAGATCCTTTAGTCACAGAAACAACATCTAGTCGGCAGTCAAATCCATGCATATCTCTATTGTAATTCATTCCATCGCGCTATTGTCATATTCAGCTAATTTTGGGTTGATTACAAAAATGGTACGTACACGGTATTTTAAACATATCCCCAAAAGGAATAATCACATGGCGTGAGATCCAGTGATCCAGTTGCAAAGTGTCAAGCACTGGGCCCATTGCCACCAATCCAACGTTTAGGGAGTGTTTGCTGACAGTCGAGTATTTTCCATGTATCGCTGGACTTTGTAACAGTCGCAATTTGTATGGTTTCTTAATGAATATTAAAACACGCCGAACAGATGTTGTTTGAAGGATTTCGAGTTTAGGGAGATTTGCGCGTTTAGTTGACTTACACGAGTTGCGTTGAAAACTCTCTCTAATCATTTCCACAATATCCTCGGGTCGTACTTTTTCCTTTGCACAAACACCACGTGTCTTCAAACTGCTGGTCCCGTGGTCTCTAAGCAACAGATCCCGTAAAGACGACAAAAATCGCGTTGCAAACTCACAGTTACCGATTCACGATTTGAAAATCGAAAAACGCATTGTGTTTTTCGGTCGACGTATTTGCGGAGATTATAACTTACGCGATAATTTTAAAATAACCAATTAATGTAATTCCAAAACTTGTGATTACCCTCTATTAATCGGTATTTAACTCGATAAGATAAATACTAAAATATGTTTGAGAACTTGTCACTGTTTAATACTATACACAATAAACCCGAAATCACAAAAATAATACACTCATTTTATTGAGTATACGTAACTACGTTGTCATCTTCAGCGCGAACCAACGACTACTAAACCGTTATACACTACATACACCCGTATTTATACAGTTTATGTCCCCGATGACGTCACCAGAAAACGGCCGCGTCGGTTGGTCGTGAGTCAACGACCACGCCCACCACAATTCTACGCTGCCGCCATCTGGTTTACATTGAATTAATTACAATAATGAATTTCGTAATAGTCCCAGTTTAACAAGTCATTTAAATTTTTTTGACATTTCTATTGCTACTCTTGTGTTTAATTCTTTATAATGATTTACATTTTTTTAAGACTTTGCTGATTTAATATTACAGTTAGTATTCAATAAATGTCTGGCGACAGGAATGTTTCTCGTCTTCTTGTTTTTTAATATTTCCCAAATGTTCATTGAACCTAATACATATCTATATTTCTTTTTGTTTGGCCTACATAGCATTTATCGCATTTCTCACATCGAATGGCGGCACAGAACTGCGGTGGGCGCGGTCGTTCACTCACGACCAATCGACGCGGCCGTCTTGTGGTGACGTCATCGCAGATCTAAACTGTATAAACTGTATTGTCGAAATACGTATACGCGATAAAAACGTAATATTTTAGTGATTTTGCGTTTATAGTGTATGATATTTATAATTATTGACAATTATATTAGAACGATTTTGAAATGCGATGAATCGTTTTGAATAAAGTCGTATTATCGTATTTCAGGTAAATCACAACGAATACGAACGGCAAATTTCCTGACTCGCGACGGTTAGAGTTAACTAATAATATATACCTATATAAAAAAAAAAGAATAGTTTTTTTTATTACGGTCTCACCTCGCACGCCACGTCCAGGTTGACCGTCTCGCCGGTAGACGCCACGTGGCCGAGTATGCCCACGCCCCACGGGATCTTCACCTCGTTGTCGGTGACCACGGGCTGACCGGACGCGTCGCAGCCGCACTGCACGCCGTCCGGCAACAGGAACTGTCCGCGGGCGCCGCTGTGCACGTCGAACACCTTGGACACGAGACACCGGCGCCGGGACGAGCCCCGCGGCGGCCCGTCCACCAAGAACAGCGACCCTGCGTCGCAGTCCAACAGCACGGTCAGGTCGTCGACGATCTTGTGCGACAGGGACTTGAGGTCCAGGTCGGTGGCTATGTCCCGGACCACGGTCAGGAAAAAGTCCCGTTCGCCCTGCTCGCGCCGCAGGTCCCGTTTCGTGTCCACGCTGTGCGCCGACACCGGCCACCTGGGCAAACGCACCTTGGAGTCGATCAACAGAGACAGCATGCTTATCGGGCTCGGCGGCAGCGACGTGAACCTGCGCAAAAACGCGGTTCGTGTGAACACTTTTGTCGACAAATCTAAGTGCAATTTTTTTTATTGTACGATAAAACGACAGTAACGATATTTATTAAAATTCGAAACGGTTTCAAAATCATTCAATAATCGAAAAATCGTAATGTCTTTGAAACGTTCGAGCAAAACCGGTGTAATCGAAAACCGATAATAATCGAAACCGAAAAATTACAATTCGGTTTCAAACATTTGCAGCCTATCTTATTTCCAGTGGCGTAGGGTGCAAAGAGTTTCCACCGCCCCTAAACTGAAAAAATAAAATAAAATTATCGTTCTCGCTATTTAAAACGTTGACATTTTATTCCGTTAATATTATGAGAGTAATATAGGGAATTTCGGTGGTGCATACTACATAACACTATAATTACAAGCAGTATATTGAGCGTAACAGTACGGGGATAAATAATCGATGAGAAATATTGAATTTGGTTTTTACACTTGATTGCAGAATAATAACGTATCTTTTGAAAAATCTACTTTTCATGGACAAATTTTTTTAATGTACTATTTGACTTTTTTTTTATAATTATTGGAGATTCTTTCATTAAAAATCGTTTAATAAATACAAATTTAATAAGTAATATATATATTAATATTTTTTTATTTCGAAAATTCCGTCGAACCCCCTACCCGCAGAAAAATAAATCTTATCTACGCCAGTTTAATATAAAAACCAACCGATTAATTTTTTTTTTCGTGCCGATCAATGAAAAAAGATGCAAAAGCTATTTTTCGCATCGTTAAAAAATATTCTATCGCGATAATAATTATTAAACGTTTATTTTTATCACGGCACATAACACATATGACGACCTTTAAATACGTTTGACACGGTTATTATTTATGATTCGTCTGGTTTTCTCTTTCATTCTTTTTTTTCCCCCCCTAGGTGAATGTCAATAAAAATCATAAAATATTATTATTATTATAATAATAGAGGTTTTCGAAAGAAAAAATAACCGTTTTTAACAACCTCGTTCGCCACTATGTACGTTTCTAAACACGATACAACACTGACAGTCGATCAGTCGCCGCGTATAATAGAGTCTGAATGTTTGGTTATCATTATGCGCGACGTCGTGAGTAATACAACACTGCGTCGCAGAATCGTTTTATTTATAATATATTATTTTTTAATATCGAAAAAACCATCTAGGTACGATATGTATATGTATCTCGTTACAAAAGTGTTATTCTTTACAAAAAAATACAAAATTCCCGTCCGAATCGATTTTATAATATTGAGCACGTCAATAATATTGACGAGGACGAAAAAAACAACGTTCGGCAATTTTTTTAATCACACACTTTGATATATAGGTGACATTTTAATGGCTTTTAAAGTTAGGCTTCTTTTCTTCTGGATATGCATGTAAAACTTTAAACCTTTTTGTCGCGATTGACAAGCCAGTTATTAATTACACTAACGTTTTTCTTTCTTTTTTTTTTTTTTAGAAAATATTTACAAAGTATTTTATATATACGTACATACCGAACGGATTTGTTTGGGAAAAAAAATTTTGTTTTTTTTTTTATCATCCATCGTTAAGCGTATCAATTTTCAAAACTTCAAATTTGTTGATGTAAATCGAACGCATAATTTCGAATCCATCGAACGAAAACCTTACGAAACGCGTATTTCAAGATCGTTTTGAAAAAAAAAAACGAGTTAGAAAAAGATTATTTTTACTCATGAAAATCGGTAAGTTAAAAAATATTCAAAAGGATTCGGTCCTATACCAAGTACCTGCTGGTTGTATTTTGAGATTACTGTAGTAGTAATTAAATACATTTTTAATAGGTAATAAAATACGCAATTATATTCTGATTATTATAGTCTTTTTTGTTTAATAAAAATATTGTAAAAGAAGGAATTTTAAAATATCAAACGATAGTCTATATAAACGAATGAAACGAAATTGACGCTTTTTGGTCTATTTGAAATTTGACGCTTTTAACGTTAAAATAGTTTTTTTTCTTTTTCCTTAACTCGTATTATCAAATCGGAGAAATCTTTAGTTTTTCAATAGTATTAAAAATTATACGCAGAAAAAAGTTTTAACATGTTTTACGCATCTCGACTAGCTTACGAGAAAAATTCCTCGATCGAACAATATATTCAAATTGATTTTTTTTTAACAATATAATTTTTAGAAAAAAATTCTCGTCAATAAATGCGCTTCGTATATTTCTTATTACTTAAACTCGGCACTGCCTCGAACGTAATATGAATATCGCGTCGCGTCAATCGAAACGCGTATTATTAATTATTTTAGACGTGCGCGAGGCGAAATTATTCCGAATTTTTTTTTTATATTTTTCAAATCGATTTCGATATCCACAATAATAATATTATGAACGCGAGCTAAATTATTCGACAGGACTCGCGCTAGGCTGCTGCGCTCGGGCGAGCGAGAAAACGACGTTTTAATATTCGTCTCGCGTCCCGTATAGCGGAATTTCGCCCCGACAAATTCCTCCCGAAGTCAATAATATATATAATTATTATTATTCCTTTCAGTCGAGTACCATATTTATATGTATTTCCTTATTATTATTATGATTTTTTTTTTTTAACAATTTATAATATCACACTCTCTCGTATTAAAATCTCGGCAAAATGCCGACCGATCAGAATGAAAATATTATTATCGAAACAGTATAAATATTTGTACGCAGCTATTGACGGGTCAGATGAGATTTAAGTCGGGCGAAGCCAACGTTATAGTACGCATCACGCGAAACTAAGGACTCGACCGCAGCGCGCCTGGCGGTCGTATTCAAACATTCAGTAATTGTTAACATTTTCTACGTGGTCAGTTGTCATTATCGTAAAATACATAAAAAAAAATTGTAATTAATAAAAAAAGCGAAATTTCGACAATATTACGATTTATTGTGCACGATACAATTATGGTTTTTATAGATTTAAATTTGCTGCTCATTGCTCGACACGTGTTTTAATAGCATCCGCCAGGCGCGCTACAATCGAGTGCCTGCGTTTTCGTAATGCGTAATGTAATCAGTTTGCGAGCGGTACGGGATAACTCAACTGACGGTCTGTGGACTCAATAGGAACCACAACTATGCAAAGAAAACGTGAGAACTCGACATCCGTTTGTCCAGGTTCTTAACCGATCATGGACGCTTGGATATTACATTGCTTGGATGCAATTTAACGCGTTTTTTTTTGTAAGACGTCATAAACATTTACCCGTTTTGTGGTAATATCCTCGATCGTTGTATTTCTCATGAATTCCAATAATTTACGTCATTTATTTCCAAAGGTACTAATTCGTTTTAGTTCGATTCATTTAGATTTTGCTCACCACTGGTATTTGTGATAACTCGCCAATAATATTTTATCTTTATAATTTGAGTACTTGTGGATTTTTTTTTAATAATAAAATGAAAAAACTCAATACCTCAAAAAAAAAAATATTTACTTTTATTTGGTAAATACGTATTTCAATATAACTGTGTTACCATCGTCAGTGCACTGCAATAACGACTGGCCGTCCAACGGCAGCCGACAGTCCTTATATATTATAATTAAAACAAACTGGTTACCGCCTACCGCTCCCCACCTTCGAACGATGAGTCATCGACCGATGATTCATCAAACGAATACGTTTCGGATATCGTTTACAATATTATATTATTTTAAAAGTTTTAACAAATTATTTTCTAACGGATTTAATAAATTATTTTTTATTTGTTAAAACTCATCGATGACACGTCGTTCGAAGGCGGGAAGCGGTAGGCGGTAACAAGTTCGTTCCGTTATAATATAAGGACTGTCGGCTGCCGTTAGACTCCGATGAGTGTACTGAAGACGGTGAAACGCGGGTCACTGAAATACGTATTTACCGAATAAAAGTAAATTTTTTTTTTTTGTAATTGAATTTTTTCATTTTATTATTAATATTTTATCTCATATATCGGTTTTTGTAAATAACGGGAAACTTATTCGTATGTAATATTAATTATTGAACTGAAATCCGGCAGAGTTCCAAAAGAAAACTTTTCACTTTGCCGAGCATATTTTTCTCGATACGTACGCATATAGCGCGAATTTCGGTTGTTATATTCTATATAGTCACACAATGAGTCGCGTATAATGTTTTCGGCGATTCGCCAATATTTCGGAACGATTATTACGAATATGAACGCTCGTGCAGCGTTGTAACGAAAATAATTTTCGGGTTGACAAAAAAAAAAAAGAAAAAAAAAAGGGGGATATATAATACGTTTAGAATCGAAGTTTGTTTTCCGGCCAACGGACAAAAACGGGATTTAAAAAAGAACGAAAAAGTATATAGTACATTTTTTTTTTTTTCTAAATTCATTTTCGCGTTATTTATCGAACGCGCGTAATATCGGAAATTTATATTCTCCGCGAAGCAAAACATGTTT
Organism: Slavum lentiscoides; assembly: GCA_032441835.1. NCBI lineage: Eukaryota > Metazoa > Arthropoda > Insecta > Hemiptera > Aphididae > Slavum > Slavum lentiscoides. Next base: position 1,381,543 of record CM063716.1, read on the forward strand.
TTTGGTATTAAAACGGTGGAATTTTTTTTTTTTTATATATATAATATATAAAACTTCCACCATTGCACCGTTGCATTTTTCGATAAAAAAAAATAAAAATCTTGCCACTATATATTCGACACGGTTTTCGATTTTCACAACGGTTCCCGTTAATAAAAAGAACCGGGAAAAAAATTGTGAACACATACGATTTTACAGAAATCGAGTTTCGTTTTTTCGTTATAAATCGCAAAAACAATATTCCGAAACACACGACACATTATTGACAATTATTTATTTTAATATATATATTATATTCGTATGGTTTCGCAAAATATTTAACAAACAAAAAAAAAATAATAATAATATAAAAAAATAAAAATTGTAAAATATAAAATATATAATATATAATCATTTAGTCTAATATAATTCAGTTCCGTTTACGTAACTTTCGTCGTTTTATTGTCATAGATGGAGAGGGAGTTCTTTAAGCCATTTGTCCGCATTTTTGGTGAGATTGTGCAGATCATTCAAAGTGCCTTCGAATGCGTATACAGATCGCATTCCTCGATTATACGCATCATCGTTTGTGTTTGGCTGCTCCAAACAGCCAAAAATTATGTTTATTTTAATAATATACAAGAAAAAAAAAATTATTTTTAATTTATATTTATAGAAAAAGTTGTAACGGAGCAAACACGAGTAATGCATACAGTAAAAACGGCCCTTTTCACGGCCACCAAAAATACGCGGTTATAACGAACACGCGGACGCCAATGACGAATGACGTACCACCGACCCAAACCAACAGGGAAAACTGCGCCGGCGATTATATATTGCAGCTCCGGACGATATCGACCAATGGAAGAGCCGGCAGACGTCACACCGACACGATGACATTTTCCGACCTCACTTCACGTGTTCAAACACGTCGCACATTAAACTGTACACTGGACGATTGAAGAACCGAAGACACACCGAGGACATACTACGACCGGACGGTTCCAAACCGGAAAGGCGATACATACCAGCAGAAAGCCCATAGCCGTCCCAAGGGAGGGGGGAAAACGGGGCAAGTGCCCTAGGGCGTCCAAAGTATTATCAACGCAGGGGACGTCATAAAAATGAATGACAAAAAGAAAAAAATGTGTTGTTTTATTTTAAATATTAATTTCCCTTGTATCTTTATATGATGATTTCGGGGATGAGTGTATTTACTAATAAAATATATAAAATTGTGTAATTAGATATTACGTTAGTTGTACATTATTTTTTTTTGGGGGAGGGGACGTCAATTATTATTGCCCTAGGGCGTTATTGGTGGTAAGGACGGCACTGAGCAGAACAGTGATCGACGGCGATACCAAGGAACCCGATGGACGACGTGGAACGCAGGACGGACGGTGACACTCCGAGAAGGCTGACTAGAACGAATCGACGGCACCGCCGCACGTACACCGAATCCAGCGAGCACGACATAAAACGGGCCTTTCCAAGGCCACCACCCGCTATCATCCTCCACCCCCGCACGGTCTATTACTTAAGTCTCGCCGCCCCGTGTTCGCGCCACTGATTTCAGCGGGCCGTCCGGACGGAGGACTCGCCACTCCCGACCATTGTCACCACCCATATTGTTGGATTAACTTGTATCGTCCACCTTTGTATTAGGGAACGGTCACGCCGACCACCTCGGGGCCAACGGGGTTCGGGTCGTGCCGCTTAATCAAGCCACGCTGCCCGACGCCGACCTTCTTTTTCCCCAACATTGCATACTATGTTACGGTCCAAGTGGATAAATCAGTCATTGTAGTAATACAATGCCCGGACATCGTATACAATGTTAAAACTGGTGTGGGCAATGTGAATATTATCAGTAGTTTTTTTTTTTTATAGTGAAAGACGGTAATTATAAATTAGACACAACCAAAGGTAAACTGCAACATTATTACAGTAGAAATCAATTTACCATTCGCAAGGAGAAGTTTGTAAGTGTTGATGAAGTACCCGATATTCAGTTGTCACTGAGAAAAGTAGCTGGGCTGTTTTCAAATGTTTGTAGTCAAAAACGTGGAACAAGAAGATGCAAATGTAAAGCTGCTGGAATTTTATGCAACTCTAAATGTCATAATGGTAATACTTGTAAAAACAAATAGTTTCAATATTTAATAAAAATTAATATAAATAAACTATTCTCCATTTTGTTTACTAATCAAATCTCTTAAAAACATATTAAAAAAAAAATTATGTAATTATATAATTGTATTGTTCACTTGGCACTTTCAGTACTGGCCGTTGTATACAATGTCTGCAGGTTTATGTGAATAATAATTATCTACATGGCTTGAGTAACTCGGACATTGTAAACTTTGTCCGGTCAGTGTTTACAATGACCATTCATCCACTTGGACCGTAACATATACATGTACATTTATATTTGTAATAAACTCCGTTAATTAAAGAAAACCCACACGGAATATTTTCTTCTGCGTAACGGGTCGGCACTCAGAGGCGACCGTCCCGTAACAACGTGTACACCGAATACAGATTTACTGTACACCGGAATACGTAACGAGACCGTCTGAGCACGGAAACGCGTTCAAAGAGGAAAATTTTAAAATAAATTTCGCGCAAGAATTAAATAACACACTGAAATCTCTGCACGATCTTGGACCAATATATCAATTTTGATTATTAATTTCATTACTCTCTGCAATATTTAATAATAATAACGTCGCGTTAGAATTATGTATAGAATAGTAGCGTATCTAGGATTTTTCCACGGCAGAGGGATATACAAATTTTAACAGATATTTTTATTGTATTCATTATACAAACATATTGATATTATTATACATGTTGTATGCAAACAAACGTTTGTCATTTGTATACAAAATTTGATTTATTTATTTATTTTTTCAAAACTGAATTTAATATCATTCATTTTCTTTCATACAATTATCGAATTATCGTTTTAAATAACCTCCCGGGGGGGGGATATGACCCCCATATCCCCCCACCCGTAAATACGCCACTGGTGTAGAAGACAAACACGAGTGGCGTATAACTAATAACGTATCGTTTCACCACAGCAATATGAATAGTGTTTAAAGCCAAAACAAAATCCCCCCTCGCGTTTCTTCATCGTATTCGGCGCGAGATTTGCGCTATGAAATCACGTCGTTTTCGGTTTTTTTCTCATATTTTCAAACTGTATTTCACCCCTTTAAACGACGCAGTAAACGCGATAAAAAAGGGTCGTGTCCGCGAATGCGTATAATAACAGTAACGTGGTTACATAAAAAAAAAACACAGCTTCTCCGACCGGAAGTCCCGGCGTAACGCAATACCTAATGATTTTCCCGGTTAAACTGCAATATCGTCTCTGCAGCCTCCGAAGATCGTTTTCCGGGTGCTTAAGTCGACGCGCCAATAAACACGCAGAAACTTCCAGAAGCTCAAAGAGAATTTATATATTATTTACTCGGCTTTGCCCGTAAAACTTGTTTTACACTAATAATTTGTAACGTATAATTAATAGCTGATGTTCGGCACTCGCGGGCGTAGTCCGGATTATGAGGATGCTCGTATAATATAAATAATCCCGAGTGCGCAGTATAGTTTAAATTTCCAATAATTTATTACAATTTTCTTTTTTGTTCGCTTTTAGAACGGTTTTAGATTAGACCTATATATACGGTATAGCCCACGGTTTTTTAACGCTATCAAATCGTACTAAGAAAACAGTTTTTTTTTTTACAATAATTCTCATACAACCGAGATAAGTAACCGCATGCAATGTATATATCGCCCTTCTTAACCGACAGGGGTAAACTCAATTCGAGTTGACTATATATAGTCAATTGCGTATCGTTCGAGAAATCAGAGTTGACTCTACGACCACCGTTCGAAAACGTCATGTTATTCACTCCGGGTTAACTCTTGTTACGCGAATGAAATAGCTGTAGGTTATTCGCATAGACATATAATAATATATAGACCTCGATTAGAGAAAGAATTACGGAGCAAAGATATGTGCGAGAGAGAAAGAGCCGTTTGAGGTTTTTTCATGGATGAATAAATAATCATGTATCACCGTTCGCTGCGGATCCGGACATCTTGCCGCCACAATTTTGTTTTATCGTCCATGAAAAAACCTCATTTAAGTCTATCTCTCTCTCATAGATCTATTAATTATAATTAACAGGTCTATGGTCTCTCTCGCACATATCTTGGCTCTAGTGCATTGCATGTGATACACTGGTCGTTCGCGGTCTATATATTATGCGTCTATGGTTATTCGTTACTCTACTGATAATAATCCTTATCATATAACGAGTAATTTTTATTTATGAAATACATGCAGGCCGGTCGAACGGTCTTTATATTGTATCACAACGTTTCGTTTAGCCATCACGCAAGTTACAGTTAACGTTAAATGTCAACATCTAATTAGTATATATTATAAATAATTTAAAGAAAATATTGTAGAATATATTTTCAATCGCTTAGCAAAAAATCTTATCATATCAACCGTCGTTCGGGGTTTTGGAGTGATCTCGATTAAACTCTACTCTAGTCTTATCAACTCTATTCTATTCCAACTATGAATGAACGCATCCCAGTAGAATCTTAAAATCCGTACGTTTGGCGTGTTCGCTCGATCGGTGTCTTTCGGAAAATCGTTACGGCCTGTTTCAGAAACAAAATTAGACGGACAGTCAATCGCGAGAAATTCTCTGTTGCCGAGTAACAGCAGTTTTCTCCTCGTAATTATTGTAACCGCTTATAATAATTTTCTTGAGATACGTTTCGCTTATATTTTTCTATATAAAAAGAACGAGATTTTCGTATAATACACCCACGCGTACACGGTTTATCTAGTTTTATTCTAATTCCTGAACAAAATAATTGAAATTCCTCGAAATGAGACGTGGCTCGTGGTAAAAAGTAAACGCGCTCTAAATAATATTTATATATAGAACGCACCTCCTTTCCGTACAAATTAATTTCCCGAGAATATTTTTCTATTCCGAAATTTAATGACTTTATACGTATATATATATATATATATATTGATTTTTTTCAGACTTCCGAGTACGGCGACGATTTATAAAACCTTTTTTTCTTAAATTTATTCCCGATCGATACACATTCATTAATTTCGGAGCGAAAAAAATTACAATCATTTATAACAGACGAAACGGAGTGATTTTACCCCGTAAAATCTAAAACTTCGAAATTAACCAATTTTTTTTTTTTTCTGAAACGTTGATAAGATAAATCTTATATACAGCAACACGGATTTTATATATTTTTTTCCTCCCGAAGTGTGTGAGAAAAGTCACTTACGGAGGTTTTTTTTTTAATTTTAATCGTAGTCTTTTGTCGCTTTGTACGTATAACGGTGAAAATTTCGAGAGGAGAATATAAAAATACGAAAAAAAAAAATTTTAATTTCTCCGAATAATTAGATTTTTGACACGTATTTCATAAATATTGAATTTTTACGCGTATTCGAGTCGTTTTTAGTGCGTATAAATCCGTTTATTTTGTTAAACGAATTTTTCCGGGGTAAAAGAATACATATACATATTTACTCACGATCGGTCTAGAATAAAAAAAAGGAAAATCAGAAATTAATATGTATGATTTTTATCGCTCTGGCTGATCGTCAAATTTCCGGGGGACTTAGCTAATCCTCTCTTCTTGCAGCACTCATAATAATCGATTCGTGACAATATATATATTAATATGCTCTTTACGCTCTACAAATCGTTTTATAGACTTGAATCGCTAAATCGTTGGTTGTATGTTATTTGGGACCCTCGATCGAGTCCTAAATGTATTTATTTAACGATACTTTTTTTTTTCCATTACTTTTCCACGTATTATACACGAATACGTATTTTAGTAGAAAATAAAAATAGGAAAACGCGGCGACGAGTCGAGGCCGTTAATTCTAGGGATTTCGATCCAAAACGGAACACTCAGAATGAGATTTAAGATCCGTTCGATTATTTCGAAATCGAAAGCAACTCTAATACAATCATATAGTAGACCGAAAAACGATTCTGAGCGACGCTTGAAATAAAATTATAATTGGAAGTTGTAAAACTAATGGGTTTTGACGTAGGAAAAAATTTTATGAGCTCAGAACGCGTAAAATTGTTTTTTTTTTTTTTTAATTTCGAAATTTACGTAGAAAAATGTTATATCTTAAATTGTGTGTGTATTTTTTTAAGCGTTAAAATTCTCCCACGCCAAGAGTATATAAAATAAATAATAATAATCGCCGTTTTACGCAAATTCGTTCGATTCCGCACGAAATTTCGCATTTATTTTACACATTTTCGTTCGTAGAATTGCGAACGTTATTAATATCAAAATAAATCAAGTAAAAAACGGAATATATTTAGCGCAAAATCGGTGGAATTATAATTTTCAAGGTTAAAAAGTCCAAAGGGATCAGCGCCCCTCCCCTCGGGCTGTAGTCATTGCTTAAAAATTATACACATAATGGGCCGGTTTCACCAACTATTGTTAAATACACTCTAACACCGTGTTAGTTAACAATTTGTTTAAATTTAACAACCGGTTAAATTATATAAGTTTCACCATTACATTATTATTGTTAAATTCTATTTGTTAAGTGACAAAATTATGTTAGTTGGGTCCAGTAGAGTATCTAGGATTTTTCCACGGGAGGGGATATAAAAATGTTAACAGATATTTTTATTGTATTCATTATACACATATATTGATATTATTATATACATTTTATATGTAAACAAACATTTGTCATTTTGTGTAAAAAATTTGATTTATTTTTTCAAAATTGAATTTAATATCATTCGTTTTCGTTCGTACAATTACCAAAATATTGTTTTAAATAACCTCCCCGGGGGAGGGGGATATGAACCCCATATCCCCCTCCCCCGTAAATACGCCACTTGTTGGGTCACCAAAACTCGTAACTTGATAATAACGTTCTCATTGGTTATCACGAAATGTGATAACTGATAAGCGATAATATAATATTAAAAATAGACGATTATAACCTAATTTACTACAGCGGATCCATGGCATTTTAAAATGCTTATTAAATTTTAACAATCCGATTTCGGGCGGTTAACTTAACAACGTGTGAAAGTTAAGAAATCTCGGTGAAACGTAATTTTCACTAACTAATCGTTAAATACAATTAACAATAACATGTTAAATCGTTAACAAATGTCGGTGAAACCGGTCCAGTACCTATATTATTTGACGAGCATTTATTTCTCCTCCAAATTTATAATTTCTAGATCTAACTAAATAGGTATAATTTTAGGTAGCCGATCATCGTATAGCTCCCACCGCCCCGATAATTTCGCATACGGTTTATATTTTTCGAAATTTCATCCGTCTTTACTTTTTCACGGGCAAAAAAAAAAATTTTTCAGAATCGAATAGTATTAGCGTTTCGTTTAATTTTTTTTTTTTTTTTTATAAATAAGAAATAATTTTCATCCCGCTTTTCACTCGACGATTTATTATTGCGCGGCTGTTTATTGTTATTCCGTTTACTCGAATTACGACGATCGGGCCACTGAAATTTTATTATATAATTTACTGTTGTCGCTGCTTTATACGTATGTATATATTTTGACGTTTCGTTATATTTTCTATAAATTGTTATTTAATCCGGTTAGAACGCGAGTAAAGTCTCATATATATATATTCATCGTATATGTGTATACATATATTATACACATAAGCGAAATACGCGAAGGCTATTATAAGCGGATAATTAATTACGATATATTATGTAATTTAATCCGTGTAGACACACCGTCAAATTAAATATATATATATATATAATACACCGTCCACGTGAAACTTAAAAGACCAAAAAAAAAATATAATATATATATATATATATATGTAATGAACTGTCGCCGTGGCGCTCCGATGTTCTGTTGACACGAATGTAGAAATTAATTTGCGTCGTAGATTCGGCGTCCGCAGGACGAAATTTTCAGGACGCTTTTAATAAAACAACGCGCAATACACGGCGCACGACGACGGGAACACGATATTTTGTGACCGAAAATCAAAGGATTATCAGAGACTTGTTTACGCACTCGTTAAGGCCATTGGAAAACGTTGTATTTTTTTTTTTTGTTTTCGTGTCATTTTAGACTTAAAAGCCGAACGAAATATCGACCGCATTCAGAACGAACGGAATTCTAACGCGAGGGGAAAAAAGAAAGAATACATCCCAAACCGTCGCCCATACTTTTTCCGTGGGCATTATCGACTTTTCGACGTTTCGATCAGAACGAGGAACGTGTTCTACTGCCTGGATTTCCTATAGATAAAAAAAGAAATTCCACGACAAAAAAATCCGTTCGGTTTCGCGTGTTCGCCTTAAGTATAAGACCAAAAAGCGAAACACTTATAATAATTTTGAAAATTAAACCGCCGTGTTAAAAGCAACGCCAAAGTTCTAACACTTTGTAAACACTCGCCGGGCGTAAATTACGCGCGTTACCGTCGGGTAACTTATTGAAGATTTCAGAAATGTGTTGAAAAGCACATGTGGTAATTTATATGGAAAAATGTGCAATACACCGGCAGAATGTAGAGATTTTCCATAAAGTCTTACAGACCTGTCTGTCCGTTTAAAGACGGCCATTTGTATACTATTTTAAACTAACTACCGCGAACGAATAGACGTATAAAGCACTTATTTTGGCCGAAATTCACGTACGTCGTTGTAAAACTCTCACTCTTCTCTGTTTTTGGCCCGAATAAATTATCAACGCTGCGGTTCGACCGGTGTCGAAAAGGATTTTCGTACCGGAATTTTTTTTTACACAAAACCAACACGCGCCCTGGCGAAAATTCCGGAAATCGTCTGTTTCCGTAGAAAAATTGAATTTCCGATCTCGTCGCGTTGTGCGATGAATACGTAGTAGAAAAAAAAAAATACCGACTCCGAGTCGAGCGCACGCGTCGATGACAAACTTTTCTGGTCTTGACACAATTTATTTTCCTGCGTCCTCCAAGGCCTCGTCTCAAGCCTTTTAATAACGATTAAATAATATATATATATATATATACGTCGTACGCGGTTCTACTCGTAAAATAACACTTGATAACTCGGAATAAATTTAGCGCCGAGTGTGTTATAACAATATATATATATATACTCCAAAACAGTGTTTCTACTCTTCATGATAAAAAAAAATCTTTCCACTCGTAACAACTTCGTTTTTCGCTGAAACGTCAGCCTAATTAACGCGCTCGAGTACAATTTGAATATTTAACCTCGTTATGAACGACGATGAACCTCGTGTAATAAATTTCAATTTTTCTTTTTTCTATAATTTATAAACACAAATTCGAAATTATTTTAAAACATTCAAAAATCGCTTTTTTTCTCCCCATTATATACAGTCAATCGAAATATTTTTATTTTTTTTAAATGTTTCTATTACGGTAAATATAAACGGTAAAATTTCGTGTGGATGTGACGTTATATTGTAATAATTTTTTTTTCCTATATTATTACAAAACGAGTAAATGATAAATTCAACCGCTTTTCTCGTGACTTTACGGTACACGACGTTTAATATATTGTCGCGGACTTCGGGAAATTAAAATAATAAACGAAGAAAATAATCGTTTTAATAATCCGGTAAAATTAAAAACTAGTTTAAAAACTATTACGTATAATATTGATAGACGATTTTCCAATAATCCTTCTCGTTTCCGTCGAACAATCTATTATAACACTATATATTATATTTAAAAATTTCATTTTTATTTTTATTTTTTATATGAAAATTTATAATATTGAGTGAAACTTTCACAGCGTTCTTATATTCGGAAGTCGAAAATGTGATATAAAATTTAAAAAACATTTTTTTTCCCACATTATTAAAGGAAAAAAAAAAGAAGGAATAATTGGAATTCTTTTAGAATTGCAAAATGCGTTATTCGAGTGAATGTATATTAAATATATAATTATATATATAATGAATATCTTCAATATACGTTTTTGTACAATTATTCGAATACCGTATATAGGTTTTGATTATTTGTCAAAAATACCGTTTATAACGTCTGACGCGCGTATATTATGCGAATTACGTTGTCCTACACACAGTTTTATTCTCTGGACGACGAGCCAGTGAGCGATATATGAAAATAAATGTATTCCAAAAAAAAAAAATTTTTATATCGTTAACGTTCGCGATTATATAGAAGTACTTTTTGCTCGCTAATCGGATTAGGTACAGATCAAAACGCGTTATAAACCATATAATAAAAAAAAATTGACGTCGTCATGCCCGTACGGAGTCTTCGGGGAAAAGAATTACTTGTTTATATTCGATATATATATATGTAATCGGGGCGAAAGGGGTAACGGTGAAAGTCGACGTAAAGTACATACACGTAAGTTTGCGATTTAAATTTGCAATCGTATTCGTCTGAATTATAATTATTATATCAGTGACGCGTTAGGTTTTACGATTTTTCTAATTTTCTTTTTGACGTATTTCGGTCTTCTCCCTGGAAATAAAATTCGCATTAAACATATAGAATGTCTGCGAGTCGTCTCGGTAAAAAAAAAAAAGTAGTTTAAAAATTCAAAAACAAAAATATATTTAAAAAAATTTATATCCGGCGATTTTAATCTTTTTTCTTTTGACCGACAATTACGAAATTTCGGCGCGCAATTGAAAAATAAATAAATAGCGGTGAAAAAACAGAAAATTCGAATTTTCACTACTCGCCCGAGACATATTTTACATAAACGTCGAGCCGAACGTGTGAAATTGCAACTTTTTCTGCGAATGAAAAATAATTTTAAACACTCGTATATTGTGTAGTGTACGAGTGTTCAGATAGATAAAAACATTCGATAAATTCTTTTCAATTACGTCCGTAAACAGATGTGTACATAATAAAATATTATAAATTTGTAAGTAATTTTTTTTTTCCATATATATTTATATAATTTTTGCGATTTCAAGAATGTAAAATGTTTTGAAATTCGCATTTCGAATATTCAATAAAAGTTTTATTTAACGGCTAGCGTTGTCGGCATTTTTGAATTTTAATTTCGACAAGTATAAGTCGATTGTTTTTACATAACGCGAAGGATTTTCACCCGTAAAAATATCTAGTTAAAATTTTATCACGCGGATCGGAACACAATTCAGTCGTTTGTTTTTCATTTTTATTTCTCGAAAATCCTCTTTTAATATTTGCGGACTAAACTAAAAGCATCGTTGCAGTGTGTCGAAAGAAATACGATACGTTGTTCGCGAAATGTTAAAATATGGTAGTTTTGGCAGTGGTATGTACAATGCAAAGCGCTAGGGAGGAGTCGGGTTAAAATAATAGTCCGGTATTTTTTTTTTCAAATTAGTATCTTATTCCTTTTTCCTGTAACCTTTTAAAAGTATATACAGTCCACTTCGCCATCTTATCTCCGCCAAACCAAATCGCGTTTCGGTTCAACCGTGTCTACTGTTCGAGAAAAGTAAGCCGATCGAAGAGGTAAAACTGCTTATTTTTCGCACGTCATATTTTCATCAATAAAGTATATGTATATAAGCGCAACTAGACGTTTGCTCGAAGGAGTGCTTGAGAGCTCCGGGTTTTTGTGCGCACTATCAATTCGCGGGACACCAAGCCGAAAACATTATTTATTTGTGCACGCTATATAGGGCTAAGTATAGTTGAAAAAAATTTCGTTTAAATAAGACGTAATAGTGATTTTTATAAATACTGAAAATATATATATAATTGCCATCGGTGTTAGAAACAATTCAAAAAAAAGGTATTGTGGATTTTGCTTAAACGAATTACTTGGATAAAGATTTTGAAATTTTGTTTTTATTATAAATTTGAAAGCAATGATAATCATTGCGTTCGATAAAACGATTCTGAGCGGAGCTCCGGTGTAATACACTTTGTCGAAAAATTTGGAAGTGTTATAAAAAGAAATTGTGACAAACGATTTGCAAGATTTTTTTTAAAAATGTAGTTGAAGTATAGGTATTTCAACATTTTTGTTGAAAATTTCAAGAAAATAGAACGATTATTTTCGAAATTATATAGCGAAAAAACTATACGTGACATTGACGAAATCCCGTTTTTAGCGGTTTTTCATCATTTTTCCGTAATTTATCGCATCGCGTTAAAAAGCTGTTGAGAAAATCGAAAAATGATCTCTCTAAAGTACCAGCTAGAAGCGAATTGCTGCCGGAAACAAAGTGTGACCGAAGAGATCGGAGCACTCCTTCTGGTCAAAAATCTGTTACACACAGGATAGAAAAAAATAAAATAAGAAATAAACACCATTGTGAAACCACTAGATCCCTCGCTCCGCTCAGTATCTAAAAAAACGAAATTATACTTAAAAATCAACAAACAAAATATACTATAAAATTCAACGAGTCTTTATTCGTATGAAATATCCAATTTTCAACAGATAATTTTTTTTTATGATGTTGGGGTGGGGGGATGATTATTTCGATGTAGGAAGTGTTAAAGACCCAAAGTATACCCAGTTTCGCCTATGGTTAGGCGATGACCATTGAATTTCAGATCCGTTTTTTTTTTTTTTAGTTACATTACATTATAAAGCTAACCGAAATATTATAGTTGCGAGTGCAAGACGTAGCTGTCGATTGGAATTTTCGAAATAAAAGAAAAAAAACTGAGAATAAATGTATAAAAATAATATTTGAAGAAAAAAAATGTGTTCGCGACGATGGTTATAGGGAAGAAGGATTTTTTAGTCCGACTCGCGCGAAGAAATGTTTCTCGAACACGGAATAAGGAAATAGGACGGTCTCTGCAAAACGTTATAAAGATATGCGCACATTTTTATACGATATAAAAGACGTTCTGCAGCGATATACGCGTTAGTGTAAGTATTCTGACGGCGAAGGGCAACAAAAAGTGATTATACGCGCACTCAGCTGTGTCTCGTTTTTATTATTATTATTATCGCGATATTTTTATTTTACGAGTTCCTGTTACGAGTATTTTTTTTTTTTTATTCGATAATATTTTGTTATTATTTTTCATCAAATAACGAATAATAAATGCAATAACAAACCGTTAATTTTGTGCGCATCGTCTTCTATGGTTGTTTTATTTCCGTCGCGTAGCCGGTACATTACGCGAAATTATACCAAACGACGACGGAGAAAAAGTTTAATTCGCTTCATTTACAGAAAAAAAAAAAAATGAAAACTTTCGATAAATATAATTTTTTTTTCCCGCCGGCTTTATTTACAATATATTTTGAAACTTTGTATATAAATATATAAACCGTTATTTTATATAATTTGTGCGAAATTGTTTACGTTTCATTATCGAATACTGCAGTTTAAAACTTTATCGAACCGTACACGCGCGTATTTCAGCTATTTGAAGTATTAATAATAATAATAATAATTATTATTATACGTCGTTGTATGCTCTGTATACAGATGGACTCGTCCATTTTCTTTTACGTTAAAACTATCGGAAAATTCCAGATAAAACTGAATTTCTGATGTTCTATCTGCGAATCCACCGCATATATACTCTTCACCATCAAGCCCCTCACATGAATTTTTCAACTACGGTTACTGTAAATAAATCCGGGCCCTCATTGTACATTAATATTTATAATCGTTTTAATATAAATTCTAACATATTACATTTTTTATTTTTACAGAAGTTATCTAAAATATAGATTACACAGCTTCTTTTACTGTTATACACCTCTAAAAAATATCAGTTATTTTAGTTGCCCTAAAATAAGTTTAAAACACAAGTACACTAATTTACTGCGGTTTAAAAAAAAAAATCAACATTTTTTTAAAAAGTATTTGCGCATGATGAAATACAATGTAAATTATTAAAAATTAAAAATTGCATTTGTACATACAAAATACAATTGTATTGTACATTTTGTGGGAATATCCGAATACGAATACCTATTGACAAAATAAAATATATAAAAACTAATAATTATCTCATTTTCGACTGGCAAAAATAGCACCAATAGGACCATGGATATTCAACATTAATATTTCTATAGCGGCGGGTTAATTGCTCTTATCCTCCAGGATTTTTTTCCAAGAAATGCTCACGCCGCACGTCTCACCCGCCTACACATTTTGTTACAAAAAGTGATGTAGTAAGAAATCGAATTATTATTTATATACCAATATTGTATAAAGATATGGTAACTAGGGTAGCATGACTCGTGTCTAATTTAAATTAATATTATGTATAAGTATATTATGTTTTTTTCCCAAGGCCTCCAGAGAGCCCGGGCCCCGGGACCGTAGTACTCACTGACCCCCCCCCCCGTTTGTGGGGTCCTGCTTCGCATAAATAAAACGAGTGAGTACAAAATTATACGAGTGTACGTTCACGGAGTACAAAATCACAGAATTCTTCGCCTCTACGCGAAATTACACCGAGATCGTCGCAATAAAAACATAAATTTATAATCGAGTGCGGGAAGAAAAAAAAAATTGTGAATTTTCGCATAAATCCGCGAACAGTAATAAAAATATTACCGCCGTTTTTTTTCCTTCCTTATATAGGATCGCGTCTTTACCCGTCTGCAAAAATCGAGCAATTTAAATCTCGCGATAATCGTTATTATAATATTTATTTTTATACGATCGAATTTCGATAATCTTAAGGGCAGAGTTATTCGCACTTTTTCCGCTACGTTTTAAAAACCATAAATGAATTTAAGCAAGTAAATAATTCATTAAACCCGTCGATTCGACCGTTATTTAAATAGAAATCAATAGACGCTCGGTATACAAAACGGTTTTCGAATATTACGAAGAAATTAATTTTCTTTTTTTTCTCATTCGATATTTAAATTTTCTCTTGTAAAAAAAAAAAATCCCCGACGAATATTTATAAAAACGTCGAACGAAATCGAAAATTGCTATTAAAAAAAAAAAAAACGGCGGCGATTAATATATTCCTTTCAAATCATCTCATTTCGTCACGCAATTATTTTTTTTGTGGTTATACTCGCGTTTATTTTTGTGAAAAACTGACGTTTCAATGCTTCGTCCTTTTTCAAGATATGTTCTCTCGTTTCGCATGTCTTCCGACGAACCGTCGCACAACGCCTTCCACAAGAACTAGTTGCCACTCGCCTACTTCTCGGCCGTTGTTTACACTTGACTGCCGACGATTGGGTTATAATAGGTTTTAACGGGTTTTTGTTGTGTTCATTTTTCTGACGATTTTAGTGGAAGAAAATGTTCATTTTTTTTGCCCACTACTTTTATATTATGACTCTTCGAATTTAGAGCGAAACAGCTGGAACGAGTCTGCTTTTGCAATAACTATTTTTATTATATATATTTTTTTCTTAACGTCTATATGTTAATATAATTTTAATAAATTGAAACCGATAAGATCACATTTTGTCCAGCTAAATTTTTAATTAAAACGATTTTATTAAATTTCAAACTATTAAACGGTCGTAAATTCACTAAAGCGATAAACCGAAATAATCATATATGTTTTCACTACAAAAAAATATGTTCGACAAAATAAATACTACTTACTAGGTAAGATTGCACGGGTTCTATGCACACTTTACGAACAGCCTTGTAAAATGGATGGTATTGGTTTGAAAATGCGTACTCTGATATGGACTTCGTAAAAATATATAAAAGCTTTCTTCGGTTAAGGCAAAATAATTTGTTAGGAACGCGAGTTAAAAAAAAAAAAATCACGTGTCTTAAATGCATAACCGCTAGAGACACTTTGGACATTTTTCAGCTGTAATTAGATCAAATTACAGAGTCGTTCATATATATATATATATTTTTACAAATTTAAAATCGAATTTACAACACAGATAAAGAGTTCATTTGTCCCGACGAAATCCAATTACCTTTTCACCGTACGTATAGACGTTATGATTTAATAACATTGTATATTATTCATTCAGACGGTTTTTATTTTTATATCATTTGATCCCGACACCGAATACTGTACTGAGTCTGAATCTCGCACAATTTGATCGGTTCGAGCATTTAATAAAATCGTGTGTACGGAAGAACGGAAAGGAAAGTTTTTTTTTTCTCTTTAAGAACTCAAAATAAATACCCGACACGAGTACGTTAATCCGAAGCGACGTACACTCGTGCACGTTACGTCTTCGAATACTGCAGACCACGAATTTCTGGCTGCGTTAATATAACGCGTGTGTGGTCGACGATTCGACTAAACGTCTATTCGGTAATTTGATTTCGTCGAGGAAATATTATAAGAACGCTCTATTCCGCTACGTCAACGGATTTCATCGTTTCGTTATTCAAAGAAGTATTTCGCGCAAACACCCAAAACTCATAGTCAACGTTGAACGGAAACTGAACGGACGAAGCAGGTCCCGGATGAGTGGCATCCAGTGTATGGCGCTCACAATGAACTCTCTCGAATACAGTCTAGAAAGAATTTCTTAAAATGCACAAAAAAAAACTAGAAAACAGCCCTCAGGAAGCGAGACAAATATTATGGACGAAAAGAAAGCCGACAAAAAGTCGAAGAGAAATTACCGTCGGGCCATGGTAATAAATGGACAGTTTGGAGAACATTAAACTGCCTGCGCACTGGAGACGGGACGGACGAGAGAGAAAAAGGGGGAATAATCGGTGAGAGGGAAGACGATGCGGAGAAGTTCAGACAATGGCACACCAGCTGCTAGCCTGCAAAAACTGTCCAGCCAGGTGCAATACTGCGGACTTAGAATCAGCAAACAAAAATGCCATCGAGATAGCGAAGCACTGTAGCCGCATAATATAACTCGTTATATATTTTAATCTGCGTTGCTCCCGAAACGAAAAAACAAAAAATTAGTCAACGTAAAATTCAAAACGGCGCGTTTTTCGCGTATAAGAACGTTTTTAAAAATAAAATAAAGCGCACGTCGGATATCTGCAGAGATATATTTATTATTTTTCGCGCAACAAATAAAGTCTATATATATATATATATATAAAACAAAAACGTTTTTCAATCGGACGAGTGGGAAGGGAATTATTATAACACCCACACGCGATAACCCCGACGAATGCGCGTTCGCCGTTGTAGACACACGATTGTATATTATATCATGAAGTGTCGATAAACTACAAACATTTCGTGAATTATTCATGCGAATAAATATTCGACAGTCGACAGTGCAGTAACATTTTTATTTACCCCCAGCGAATTTAAAGGGGGGAGGGCGGCAGAAATGCAGTTCTAGTTTCAAAACCGTGTTAACGAGTGTTAACGCCTCGTATATTTCAACAATAACTCTCGGACCAAAATTTATACGCTTCTGGTGAGTTTATTTCTTCCCTCGTTTTCCACTATATCGTATCGGTGAATTTCGAAAAAGTTTGCTCGTGTTTTTCGACACTTTTTCGTAGAGCACAATGTGTTTTCCTACAGTTTCGATCCAGCTTTACGTTCAGTATTATCCTGTAAATGCGCCGTTTTTGCGCTACTCT
Organism: Slavum lentiscoides; assembly: GCA_032441835.1. Classification (NCBI taxonomy): domain Eukaryota; kingdom Metazoa; phylum Arthropoda; class Insecta; order Hemiptera; family Aphididae; genus Slavum; species Slavum lentiscoides. The sequence continues at coordinate 1,399,059 of CM063716.1, forward strand.
CGACGCGCCCGATGTCTTTTGACAGCTCGAAAATGTACGTCCTTAAAAATATATATATATATTTTTTTTTTTAAACTCTTGAAATCTGTCGTGCCAAAAAAGATGCGTAAAACAATAAGCGGCTCCAAGAGGTTCACCAGTAAGTGGCGCAAACTTCGCGTCCCGTTGTTCAAAATGTTTGTCTTTTTGATGTTTTTTAAGGTATATATCGTTGGCGTTTCGGAGCGCTTTACAGTGGCTCGCGAAGGGTTTGAATGAACACGACAGAGTCGTATACAATAACTCACGCCGATTGCAGGTCGAACCTCAGGGATTTCTGTATAGATTATCGTTCCGCGTCCTATAACGGTTTCAACGGTCACCGTGGTAACCTATATAAGCTGCAGAATCCTAAAACGTTCCGTATTAAAGCAGTTACTCCCTTTGGTAGTTATACTCGATCGAAACTCGACTATAACGGCCTTTTCTCGACGACCGCGTCGTTACCCCAGTGCAAAATTCGACGGCACTATAGATCCCTAGGCTCGTACACAGAGTTTCTTCTTTACACCGACGAACAGCGCGTTTATATTGTATTAAATTATACGTTCGAGACGATTAGGACTTTGTAATTTTTTTTTTTTTTCGTAAAATTTCCTTACTTTATACTCGCTTTATTACTCGCTACTTTGCTTATACGCAAATGATAAAATGACTCCGTTGTGATGTGTCTAACACGATATTATGCGAGACAAAACGATATTTATATTCTATGCGTGTGTGTGTGTGTGTGTGTGTAAAATAATATTTTCTCGCGATTTTCAAAACAAATACCGAAATAAACGTCGAAAACGACTTTTTTTTTACTGTCGCGTAGGCAGGAAAAAGTTAAGGGTTTTTTTAGTACTTTAACACGGAGTCCTTTTCGAAAACATATTTTTTTTTTTTTTTGTAATAAGTATATCCGAAAAATAAAAAAATTTAAAAACTCGCGTCGATTTCCGATCATGTTATACGTTTTCTCGAGCGAACAAAATATTATAACGCGACGAACGCATTATTATATCGATTATCAAATCGTATCGGTTTTAGTGATATATAAATAATATATCAGTCTACAGGAGACGGTTATGTAACTTTATTAAAATTTTCAATAAAAATTAAATATAATTCAAAAAATTCAAATATAATTTTTATTAATAATTTTAATTAATTATGGAGTGCCAATAGAAAAACGATTTCAATATTGAAAACCGAAAAACACAGGTTTTTAATATTTATTTATGTATTTTCCCCAGTTTTTAGTACCTGATTGTTCTTTGCTATTATTGTTAACATTATCTTTTCTTTGTGTAATGTAATATTTTATTTATTAATAAATAATACTTTATTGTTTTGTTTTACTTTATTATTTATATATGCTTACAAAATACAACAAACAACAAGTTTTAAATTATCAATTAATAATAACGCAAACATTTTAAAATTAATTTGACTATTAGTAGACGCTACCGTTATATTATGTGAATATAAACAGGAACAGGATTTCAAAATAATTATCATACGATTTGTACATACTCCAAATACAAAAATCAGCACATTGACAAAAAAGATGAAATGTATTAAGTGATAGCAGGTTGTGATAACTGATAAGACAATTGATAACGAGGCGCTGTCTCTATAGACGCTCGTCCGCACATCAAAAATCCGTTATCACGATTCCCGTATTTCATTTTTTCCCGATAAAATATGCACCGCCGACAATACCACCTAAAACATCGATTCTCTCAGAAATAAAAATATACGCGAAGCATTTAATATTTCCGAAATAAATTTAGGATTTTCGCGATTATGATAATGTCGTCGAAAAGCCGTTAATAATAAAAAATACGTATATAGACGCGGATTATTTTTCGTTTTTCGTTTTTTTTTTTCACGGTCTATTACTTTTCCAAAAATAACGTTCGCATATTCATTCATTACGCAGATTGTATGTCGCAGATTTTAGTCCATAAACATTTAAATATATATTTAATAAAATTTAGTCTCCTATAATTATTATTTTTAATTACTTTTAAAAAAAAAAATCGATGACACGTTTTAAATATTGCTACGAAACGTACAGAGAAAAACGCTATAGGGACGCGCTAATTTTCATCATAAATATTCATAAAGGTTAAAACAAAAAAAAAATTGACGTATTTATTCGAACGAATCAAATGAAAAGTACACATTATGTAATACTGCAATAGCGACGAAATATATTCGAAAATAAATACGTTATTATTATTTTTTTTTTTGTATATAATAATCGCGATTAATTAAAAATTCAAATTAGTTTTAACGGTCGATTCGTTTTTATTTCGTCGCATACATAACGCGATATAGTACTCGGAAATCGCGTCGCGCATTTTTTAAAAAAAAATTTTTATCTCAATCGTTTTTCTCCAAAACGCTTAAGAATTTTATTTCAGTCTTAAAGATTTAAGTCTTTTACAGACTTTCACGGAAAATGTGCGCTAACGCATTAGCCACTTAAAACTATACTATGGCGCACGCGTAATATAAACACCAATTATTATGAAATATATGGAAACGTTTACGCGTACCGTCGTAAATTGTATTCAAACGCGTCGACCGAATAATAAAATATTCCATCACAAAAAAAAAAAAAGAATGATTTTGAAAAGTATTTGTATATTATATAAAGTGCCATATTCCCCCGATGCCGAATCGAAATCTATACCGTTTGCCATGTCGAAACCAAATTTCCCATCAAAATATTCTCTGTACCATCGAGCACTAACCTAACATAACCTAACCCAACCTAATCATATTATCCTATAGGGAAACGTATAATTTTTTTTAGATTCTGAGCGGAGGGAGGAATTTATTGGTTTTACAAAGCTGTGTTTTTTTTTTCTTATGTCTGTATCCAATAATTCTACCAGAAGGAGTGCTCCGATCTTTATTAGTTTGTTTCCGGTAACGAATTGCGTCCAGTTGGCACTTTAGAGAGGTCATTTTTTTATTTTATCAAAAGCGCCTAAAAATAGAACTAAAAAATTACCGAAACGGTAAAAACGCGATTTCGTCAAAACCGATTATCGTTATTTCTTAGTAATTTTGAAACTAATGGGTATATAGAAATTTGAAATATTCATCAAATATATAACCTACTTATTATATTAAGGAAAAAATGGCTCAAAAACTTTATTTTAATTTTGGACTATTTATAGCAATTATAGGTTTTGTGGTATTTAATTCATAAAAAAGAAATAGGTTTTGTTATATTATATCTAAAATATTTCAGAATCGTTTTATCGAATGCAACGATTTATCATTGCTTTCAAATTCATATAGTGATAACAATAAACTCTAAAATCTTTATCCGAGTAATTCACTCAGGCGACATTCACAACACCCCGGGGTTCATTACCTTTTCCATCTTATCGTCGTCGAACAGAAGGAATCCAAGAAAAACAAAAACGTTGAAGGCAACCCGATGACGATAACACGCGTATTTATTGTCTTTTATTAAATTCTAATAATTTTAAAACTCATTTTCCGCCCCTGCGGACAATCTGTACAGAAGAAATATTATAACACAATAGTTCCGATCGAATGACATAAAATTTTTTTCGAAAAAAAAAACTAAATCCTGTCGGTCGCGAAAAAAATTATTGCCTAACCACGTTAAGAAACTTTGTATAACGCCAAAAATAAAAAATATATATATTTCTACAATTCCGAATGTACGAGGAACGAAATAATAATATAACACATATAATATACGTATACAAAAGCCTATATACATGCTGTATATCTGCAAGCAACCTACGTGATCGGAAATCCTGAAACGACTAAATTTAATCAGAGTCCCGAGCCGAATCCTTAGAACTACGTAATAATATAAATACGAATATATTTAGTAAAACCCGTCGAGTGGGTTGTAAAGGTTTCGGAGTGAGGGCTAAAAAAGAGGAAAGCTTTTTTTATTTTTCACGACACAAAAATAAATAAACATTCTATGGAGCTCGCGGTAATATTTTGGTAAAAAATACGCGTACACACCTTCGGCCTTCTCACGATTTACTATTTGATTATATATTTTAATAGACGCTCGTGTGATTGCAGGAGTTCAAAAGATCAAATATTCAAATAAATAAGCATCGCACTTGACAGTGTTTTTCGTTAAGTTTCACGAGTCGCGACAGCAACTGAAATATAAGTTTTCCTTTTTTTTTCATCCTAGTTTTAAATTTGAAATTAATTTTCTTAGGAAAAAAAAAATGTTGATTTAAACGAGAATTCGCTATACTATCTCGTCGCGAAATATTTTCTTATAATATAGAAACGAGCTATTTTTCCTCTATATACGATCGCGTAACATTAATAACGTCGTGTGTCGTGTTTATAATATCGTTAAAATTAATAATAGTAATAAATAATAATAATTTATTTAATAATAAAACTTCACCGATAATTTTGCGTGAAATTACCGCTAAACGAACACGTGCACCTATATTGTGTTTAATAATAATAATAATATTGAATTTACCGCGGTTTTAATTGAAATTTAAATTATTACTCGCCGCGCATTCGTGGCGAATAAAATACGTTATTGTGCTTATAAATACGTCTGTGCTCAAAAATCTTCGTAATAAACGTTTAATAATTTCGCGGTGAATTTGTCGCTCGTTATGCCTCAGCAAAGAGTTCATTACACGAGATTGCAAAGCCGTAATATATATGCGCGTTCGTATATCGTATATTATATTATAATGTAATAATATTGGATGATTACTACCCGATTCACGGTTACTATATTGTACAAAAGATCCGTATAATACGTTATATTTTCCACCTTGAAGTTCGCGTCGTAATTATTACAAAACAACGTAAGAGTACGTCGTATTCATACAATATTAACGCCTCCGTACGCAGGATTTATATTTTACACGTATATACAGGATGATTCAGGAGTATTCTTCGTATTTTCAATAATTCGCATTGATCTCGCGGACGTATTCGATCTGTTCTGAAATCGGCGACAAAGTATAATATTTTCTCGCAAACGGTTCGAACGACGGATACTGGCATTTTACGCAGTAGACATTTATAGATTATCACTATAGATAGTGGCTGAGAAAAAAAAAATTGCGTCGTATGTTACACTGTTATCACTCGAAATTAATATTATATATATTAAAACATATTATCGAAAACCAAAACTGCAACGTTATCGAATATAAATAAATAGTGTAATAAGCATCCGTTTTACCGACGTAAAACCATCTCGTTATCAGTGGAGGTTATAAGGAGGGGCGATAGGTGGATCACCTCCCCTCCCTTGGGATTTGATATTTTTTAATTTAGTTTATCTCTGACCTTACAGCACCGAATTGTATCACGTAAGTTGGTCCAATTACGTTATGGTTATGCTCCATTTTCGCCCCCCCTATAGTTGATTATCATAGCTGATGAAAAAATAATATTATTAATAATAAAAAATAATAAATAATAAAGATTGCATACGCGCGTACGTTCGGTCGCTCGGTCAGCGTCAAACTAAACACCTGCATATACCGACATAGCGCGTCAGCCGACCGTAATAAAACGGGAAAAGAAAGTGGTCACCAGATAGCGCTACTATACAACATAGAGGGCGTGGCAGAGAGGCGTTTATAAATAGCTGTCCGAAACTATGGTACCGCTCAGTGTTGTCACGGCAGTCAAGCGTGAACAACGTATAGTTCGAGTCTAACTGCGGTGTGTGTGTGTGTGTGTTTTTCTGCCACGCCCTGTTTGTTGTGTCGTGGCGCTATCTGGTGATACTTTCTTTTTCCGTTTTATTGTTATTCCGTTTACGTTCCATGCACGTTGTTTTTCCTTTTTCTACATTTGCATTTCGTCTCAGTACATTAATAGATCTTTCTTCTTATTACTCATCGATGTGGATATTTCATTGGCAGAGGAGGTAGGTTCCATTTTCGCCCCCCTTGAATATCATGTATAACCGTTACTACTCGTTACAGGTTAGGTGGATTTCGTTAGAAATCTAAAAACATGATGATTCAAAAATAAAACGTGTCATACTTATATACCCGTACGTTTGGAGCTTCTCAATCGATTAACACCCAATGGAAAAAAAATACACTTTCTACAAGATGAAATTAACTAATTTTTAATACATGAATAACAGACGTTTACAAAAAGAAAACGGACATTTTCCCGCTGATTATACAAATTTAAGTGTATCAAAATTTGAAATTTATATTAGTATAAAACACACGTTTTTTTTTCTTGAATATAAAAATTATGTCAGCTCGAAAATAAATAACCCTGCACGTATTGATGTATTGCAGTATAACGTACTAGGATTAAGCAAAGCGCTAGGGTCCAAAAAGGAGTCTCAACGGATTAGCTGGATTCTGAATACGTATGGGGCACGTCACCGTTGAACCAATAAAAGTGGGTTAAATTTACTTTTATATATAGTGTATATACTTGAACGTTTTGTAACTGTTAAATTAACACTGTTAATTACAAAAAAAAAATATATATACGTTTTATTATCGCGCGTTTTGATGTTGCGCAATATTCTCCAAATTCTCGTTTTAAGAAATTCGTACTTTCGAATCGCTCCCATTCTGCATATTTTATAATACGCCTCTGCTCTTATGCATTAATATACACGAGTACCAAAATAACTTTTCACGATCGATGAAATTTTTGCGAATTAGTTTAGTCGATTTTAGGAATTCGTGGGAGGGGTTGGGTGGGTGAATGAGAAACGAAACTATATGGTAACAACTTTATTGAGTTCATAATATTATTGCAATGGTAAATCTCCTTGATGGACTTTTTCAGTTTTCAACAATATTGTTCCGCGGTCACAATAATAAATTTTCAGTAAAAAGAAAAAACCAATTCGCACGTGAACGTTTTAACTGCAGAATATTTATGTGGTGACCGTGACCCACCACCTGATTCGTATTATTAACTATAAACTATGAATTCACACGCGAATTATCATTCCAAAACAACCTCACGTCCGGGATAAATCATTTTTTATTCCTCGCGAGCATTTAGTTTATTTTCTATTTTTGTATTTTTTTTTTAACGACATTGAGTTTTGTGTTAAAAGAAGGGAAGCAAATAGACTTCATGGAGTCCGAAATGACTTTGCACGTGATTTATTATTTTGTCGGTACTTACGGATAGGAGATGAACTCCCGGTGGAGAAGAGATTGGACACTGTTTTCAGTGTCTGATTACAAAATTTCCTAACCAAAATGACATGACGGGCGTTGAATGGGAATTTCATTAATTGCAATATTTTCATTTCACGATCACGTGTTAGGTGATTTACTAAATTGACGTGTCCAACACATAAACACGCGCACACATCAAATTGTTTCAGTGTGTGAAGGTAAAGCAGAATATTCCGTAGTAAATAATAATAGAGAAATTTAAATTTCTTACACACGTATTTAAATTTTCACACAGGAATACAGTACATAGTAAAGTAATTGTGTGTGTGTATGTATGTAAAAACTACGCTTAAAAATGTAGTTAGGAAGAGCAATAAGTAATGGCTCTCCACACCTCCATTTCATCCAATAATTTCAACAACATTCTAGTGACATTTTTAAATGAATCAGATAGCTAAAAAAATAATTGATCCTTGTCAAATAATATTTTATCGAATTTATCGATTCTATCTATAGATATCGAATAACGAAAATTGACGTTTCATTTTATATTATGCGTTTTTAAATATTCATCACAATACTGTATATCGTTAGAAATAAGAATTATCGACCGATAATTTCGGTTCAAAATTGAACCGAAGGAAAAAAAATTTTCCGCGTTTGAAAATATTATTTCAACTTCACAATAATCTCTTTTGTATTGTTTCTTAGTGCAGATTATTATTTTTCTTAAACGTGACAATTCATCGATTTTACGTTTCACGTTATCGTGAATTCAAACCACACACAAGTGCATATACTACGTAGACTACATAGAGTATTTATAATTTCAAAAAATTGGAAAACAAGTCGTTTTAAAACCTCATCTGTTATACACTCATACCAATATATAGATTTATCCTTTTCAATCGATATCATGTTTTGTTATGAAATATAATCAGTTTTTCAGATTAACCGCGATTTGAGATATTATTTCTTTGTTACGGCAGAATATACTGTCCAAGGACGGTACACCAACGAGCACCCGAACTGAGCATCGCGTGCAACAGGAGAAAAAAAACAACAGTGAAACACAAAATATACCGGCAAAAAAATACAAATAACGTGTTATTAGGTTAGACTCATGGTACGAAGGACGAACCACCACGCACAGACCGACTTCCACACGCTACTCCTAACCTAACCTAACTCGTGTGTTTTAATTTCGGATAAACCGTGAATCCAAAATGACTTTCATAGAATATAAGGGACACAAGTACACGACAGACATCCAAGATTGAGCCTATGTGTACCGGGGAATTCGACAGGAATATTCTCACACCAAATTCATACCGTCAAGGCTTCACAATAACCGATACTATTAACCAAAGGCTTGAAACGAGAAGGCCACATATCGCTGAACCTCGAGAGAACTATCGATCAACACACTAAATAGACCTTCTACAACAAGACCGTTTCAACAGCGCCTATCCGGACTCTCGTCTGTTGTATAACAGCTTCGTTCTCACACTGCTTCCTAGTGCTGGACAATCGCTGCAGCTGCATCTCTCTCCTGACTTAACTATCAGTTGTTTTCACGCCGATGTTCCTGCAAACTACGGCACTGACTGTATTAATGACGTTCTCGAAACAAAACTGCAGTCGAATGCGGTGCCGTACCACTGAACTGTTTCGTATCTGCGTGATTCGGCACATATTTCGTGAACAATGGAGTGGCAAACTTCAAATTATAGGGAGGCATATCTAATTTTACCAACCCCCTTTCTATACCACTAAAAGTAATCCGTTGGTGCCTAACCCTTCAACAGATTTTAGAAATCTCAGGAAATGGCCTCTCAAAAGTACATTCGTCGTGCCAACGATGGCTTCAAAAGGCGAGACTACGTAAGATCTCCGTGTTCGGAAACCGGTACTCTATAAGTTCGCCTTTGCCTGTGGAAGTGGCCGGAGCAGGAGTATTCGCTTTAGAAATCCCGCTTGTCCTCTCCTTGCAAATACATTTTTATTTATACACTAAACAGTCCACAAGACTACCGCGTGTTTACTCCTGTTTGTTCTCAGCCGAAGGATAATTGCGGTCCGGTCACTTTGTAAGCATACCGTCGGTCGAACTATCCTTCCGCACTCCTCTTATATATATATATATATACACAAAATATTTGGTTGTGTAAAACAAACAAACGTAATACCGGAAACTCTATATTGTGCAAGTTACTATACAAATACTAACGATATGGTTGACTTCATAGGAAGCAACCGTTTCATTATACATTTTGTCCCAGTCTCTCATAAATTTTAATTAAGTACGATATATTACAGCTGGTAACATCTGGTCAGTGGGTCAACCCATCTGGAAGTTTCACGGTACATAATAGAATAGTTATTATTTGAGGTAGGTACCATTGAATTTCTTTGACGAAATCCACTAGCAGTTGCGATTACTGCTATTTTAAAATATAATAACAATAATAATGGCAATTGAAGTAAAAGAAAAATTAATTTTTTTTGATTCTGTTGAAGTAAAATATAATTTTATTTTTAGACATAAATGTAAATAAATTTGAATCATTTTGTATACAAATATATTATATGACATAAAATGGGAGTGTTGTTTAGTAGTATTATAAACGCCATTAAAATACAATATCCATCGTATACTCTGTTTAATTATCATTTTTCGTTTTCGATACGCTGCAGGCCGGCTTATTACGATAATAATTATTATTTTAAAAAGTGCGTTATGCCATATTGTATTACACGTAAGCATTAAGATCACAACGCACAGATAATACTGCGCGTCCTGGTAAATTTAATATATAATATTATGTTTTTATACTCGTAATCGGTACTGAGAAAAGGAAATCGAAAGGCAAACTTCCCGTACATTAATCTAAAAAAGTATGTGCGTATAGTATATGACACAATATTATTATATAATTGATAAACACACCGTATTACAATATTATTTCCGCGATAAAGTTTTACCAAACTATATAACCTAAATTAATGCCGTTAATTATACGAATAGTTTTAATTAGGTTGTAGGTTAATTAAAACTATATTATCAGTATTGCGAGTAAATTAGTTGTAAGTAAACAGGTTATTGCCTATAGAACATTACGGAAAAAGCACTATATACGTATATAACAAAGTATGAAACAAGTCGCTACGACAAATATTAAATATACATACGATATAGGTACCTACATTGTGTGAATTTTTCTTCGTTAACCAGGTTATATTCTCTCGAAATTAAAATTTGTTTTTATATACTCTACGTTTATCATAATTTATAATAATATGTTAAATTCCATCCCTTATTACGATATCAACTTTAATTAATTTTTTTTCTTTACAACATTCTATCCCAACATATTTTGCAATTTGTATTTCTTGTGATATTTGAATTGAACGTGAAATATTTTTTTTGCCATTCGCATCTAAAATGTCGATATATCGACTTAATTTCAAAGAGAAATTACGAAAAAAATAAAAAGTTAAAAATCAGATTTAAATTAATGAGAATGGGTACTTTCCTATCCTTTCCTGAGCACATTTCTACTATTCATAAGCAACATACCAATGTATAAATTCGTATAAATACATTTCATAAACTTCACAAGAAACATAGAAAATAAAATTCCCGTTTTCTTCAGTTCAACCAAAATGGCTAGGTTTAAATTAAAAAAAAATTATTTAAGAAATGTGAAAAACGTTATTTTCTTAGTTTTACAAAATAAGAATTACTGTAGCTAACTTGTATGCATAGTTCAAGTGTTTATAGACATTTTAAAAACGCTTTATTTAGCCCTAAAATGATTTTCAAATCGTTATGATAATTAAAATGTTTTACTTTTATATTATGAAAATGAATGATTACGTTAAATATACGTATATTTTTAGAATTATAACAACAACAAAATAAACAGCCGAAATTCGATTTGGTAAAATCGAACAATTTGTACAATACGAAAAATTATTGTTCGTTTGGACAAAAAAAAAAAAAAAACACTTTGTAAAACCAATACGTTCGCATAGATATACGACGTATTCAATGGAGATGTGCAAGTAGACAATTTTTTTTTTATCGCTTTAAATTTTGAAATTATACGCCACTGATTGTCGATATTATGATATACTCTTATTTTTCGACGAATATAATTGTATTTATTAAATATAACGCATTAAACAATATAAACATATTCATTCGGAAGAACATACGTATTTTGTGCGCGAACAAATCGTAAATAAATCGAAACCGGGTCATAACGGGCGCAATGTTATTGTCTCGTATAATCGCGTTTCGGTTTTCGGCGCTGTATTTATAATAATATAATATATTATTTGTTACTGTGAAAATCTCGTAATAACACGGAATAAAACGTCAGTAAACGTTCCGGAACGATATCGTTATTATTTATTAGTAGGTCACTAATAAAACGAGTGGTATTATATATATATATATATATGCGTTCTCCCTCGTCCCCCCACCAAAGACCGTTTAACATTTCGATAAATAAGTACGGCGAGCGCGCGCTCCACAATAATAATAATAATAATATTGAAATATAATACGCGCGAATTCGTAGAAAGTTTTCGCGATTGTCCTGTACGCCATATAAAATGTAGACTCCTTCACTATTCATCCTGCACAATATCAATATACGTCGAACGAATATTTCGTTCAACGGAAAAGTCTGTGCCGTGACAACCGTCCGTGTTCGCGGCCACTCTGGCTCGGTGTATAAAAAGAGGAATATGGAAAATGTACGTTTTCGTTTTGTATATATGTTATCTTTTATATTTACACTGATTCTGTACTTCATAATATACCCTCGTAATTATATAGTAATATCGCACAATTATATTATACAATTTCGATATTTTTTTAAATTGCAAGAAAAAGTCGTCGAGGGGTTCAGGGTGGCAACTCCTTGTGTCCTCCCCGTAGCTACGGTAGGCATTAAGAGCGTAAAATCGAAAACGTATATTATAAAATATAAATGATCGTTAAGATAATATGCAATTTTTTGAGTTTTAAATAAAAACCGGGACAATCGAAATCAGTTAGGTTTGATTAATAATATAATATGTATTAATTTCGACGATTGTACACACACAGGTTTCAAAATTTCTCCTGGAAATTAAGTGGAGTTTCCGATTCTTTTATAAACGCATTCCATTCATAAATACCCAAATACCGTCTTATAGTTCCTCTCTCTCTCTCTGACTCACTCTAGACAAACGATACATTATATTAGTATTATTCAGTGGCGTAGCCAGAGGGGGAGGCTGATGGAGCTGCAGCCCCTCCCCGAAATGAATAAATAACCAATTTTTTTAGTATAGGTGCCGTCTATATAAATATTAATTATTAACATATTAATTAATTAATTATCAGCCCCCAAATAAAAATCCTGTCTGAGCCACTGCAGGTATTATTATTATTATTATTATTACGCGCGTTTCACTCACTTTCTCATGTCCTTCAGCGACGACCTCCTACTCGAGCATATCGGCACGTCCTTGCCGATCTCCTGCGTGCGCAACACGCTCCGTGTCTTGGCCCGGGCGAAGTCGTGTCGCCGGCACCGTTTCGAGTTGGACCGGTACGCGGTCTGCGACACGGACAGCGAATTGTTGCCGTTGACCAGGATGCTGGGCGCGTTGGCCGGCGGACCGCCGCCGGACGGCGCCGGGGTGACGAGCCCGTTGGCCGGGCTCACGTTTCCCGACGACGACGTGGACGTGGCCGACGAGATGTAATCGTTTATGTTGAGAAATCCGTGCGAGACCAGCCATTTGTTGATCAGGTCCAGTTCGATTTTCCGGAGAAAGTAGTCCTGACAATGGTCCGGATGGGCGTCCAGCCATTCCTCGACCACCGACAGCGTTATCTGCGTCATGTCTTCGTCGTCGTTTACCTCGACGTCGTCGCCCACGTCGTTGTCATCGTCACGACGATGGACTCCTTCGTCATTCTTCCGCATGCATCTGCGTAAAAAACACACACACACACACCACGTTCATTAAATTGACATGTGTACGCGCTCTTATAAATGCAACGAAACAACGTTACACGACGTTCGAGGGGAAGATAAACATTTCTTAAAACTAAAAAAAAATCATAAAATCCGTTTATTACGTGAAAAACTAGAAAACGTAAAGCCGCGCGAGCGTTATGGACGTTCGCGCTTAAGCGTATCATTTGGGGGTAAAGATTTTAGAGTTTTTTTTTATTACTATACATAAATTTGAAAGCGACCAAGACCGTAGCCAGCAAAAAATTTTAGGAGGGCTGAGAGTATAAACACGAAATAAAATAATAATAGAATATAAATCGTTAAATTTTGTTTTAAGAAACAATTTTCTGGCTATACGCCCTTGAAAACAACGCATTCGATAAAACGATTCCGCGGAGCGGAGTTTCGGTACGTAATATTGTATTATTATTATTATTAATATACTCGTGTATATATAGTGTGTATAGAATTTACGATTAACCCCTTACATCGTTTAAATATCATTTTTTACAATAAACCCACAGTTGGGTTTTTCGAAAATTGTTTTCGCTAATCTAGTACAACAGAGATAGTTACGTATTTGGTGAAGAATTCAAGTCTCTAAGCCGCATTAGTGGTTTTGAACAAACGTATCTGCATTTTCCACAACAACGAAAAAACTTTATCGAACAATTTTAAATTGTGACCAACGATTTTCAAGATTTTTTTTTCGATTATATAGTTGAAGTAACGTAATTATACGCCTGATATTGTATTAAATTTTTGATGTCTTAAAACCAAAAATTACCTATTTTATGAAGTATAAATGTCGCGAAATCTATAATTCCTGTAAACAGTACAAAATTAGAGAAAATTTTTTTTTTTGTTCCTAATACAAATTTAAATATTTGGCGAATATTTCGAGTTTTTATAAACGCATTAGTTTCAAAATTACCAATAGAAATAGCGATAATCGATTTTAATATCATTTTTCGGTAGTTTTTGAGTTAATTTTTTTCGCGCGCTTTTGAAAAAATCGAAAAATGACTTCTCTCTAAAGTACCAACCAACTAGATTTTTAATTCGCTACCGGAAACCGGATATGGCTGTAAAGATCGGAGCACTCCTTCTGGCTGAATTTTTGTGTACAGACACAAAAAAAAAGAACACACGGACATTGTAAAACCAATAATACGCATTTCTCGCCGCTCCGCTCGGAATGTAAAAAAAAAAAAGTCTTATTTCGATTTAAAACACCGTGTAATGGACGCTCGAAAACCAGAAATTGTTTTCAGTCAATATTACAATGACGACAAATAATAAATATTACATTATTTACTTTTATAGTTATATATAAAAGGACAAGAACACGCGTGTTGATCCTACGCGAAAACGCTCTATTTTCAAACTGTATGTACCACCACGTTATGCGCCTTATAATAATAACTCGTCCCGAACGATATTAAATACACGTCGGATTAAAACGTTTAAAACGCGCTGAGAATTAAATCTCTCTTAGCGAAAAACAACAACGATAATAATAAAACAAAAAGAGAGGGCATTTGAGTTTAATCGAAATAACACGAACGAAATAGCTGAAACGTCGTAACACATTACTATATTAATAAAGGACTTAACTGCGTATACAAAACCGTTTGTGTAATGAATATCGTCGAATATATAGTCGTCGTCCTTACCCAGTTATAAACGGTACCTAGGTACTAGAAGCGAGGAAATCCTAAACCGTTCAATTACTACTGGACCGTTTACCCTACAGCAAAAAAAACTCCAGTTCCGTCTGTATGTAAATGTATATACACAGGCAGTGGCGTAGCGAACCGTGTTTTTAAAAATCATTTGCTTCTGGATATTATAGTTGTTTCCTATGGATGTATAAAAAAAAAAAAAAAAAATCGAGTCTCTATATTTTATAGTATTGATGAGAAAAATTAAAATTTCCAAAAATGTCTAAGATATCCCTTTTTTTTCCCCGTCTAGGTACTTCTTCTAGTCGTTCTAAATTCTGGTGCACGAAGTTTTGGCGAGATTGTCGTTTTGATCCCTTCAAAGTAGTATCTGCGGAACGTTTGCTACTGGAAAATGGGTGTACTTGTAGAAAAAAATTGTCACGACGCCACGTCTTGTACACGCAGGACGATTCGTTTTATTTTCTGCAATCGGAGGTATACGAATAATTTTTGTAAAAAACGCGTACGCTTTCCTTTGGAAAGCTTTCGGCACGTTTCAGTTTAGATTTCTATTTAGGAACTATAGAAGAAGAAAAATACCCCGTCAGAATTACACGCCCCGTTTGTCGAGTTCCGCGAGTGTGTGTATTTATATTAGAAACGTTCGAAAACGGCTGTTTTGCGGCATTGCGAGTCGTGAATCTCAAGAAAAAAAACGGGAGGACATATTTCTGAAATATTCGAAAAAAATATAAGAACTTTATATCGTATAATTCGTTCGTTGTGCGAGACACAATAAACACGGAATCATATCAGTTTGAAATATATTAGAGCGATAGCAAAAAAAAAAAAATCGAAGGCGACACTCGGAATTTGTTATAAACATGAGCCCGTAGCAATAGTGAGGTATTTTGCAGGGTTTGTAGCAAACAAGTACAGTGTGGCAGTGACGGATCTAGGATATTTTCATTGGGCGGGGGGGATATAAAAATATGTTTGTATATATTGTTTGTGTATGTGTTACTCTGAAGTCTGTGCTTATGGCAAAAACCTTTTTTTTTTTGGCCACGGGGGTGATATGACCCCCATATCCCCTCCAACATAGATCCGCCACTGCAGTGTAGTAAGAATATTTATTTTTTCATCTTTTACACGTTATTATAATATATTGTACGTTCGGCACGTTATTTCGGCATTCACTGCTACGTTTTATTTCGAGTAAATGACTTTCCCCATAGGTTTCGATGGATACGCGCTTTCCGCGTATTGCGTTATCAACTCGCACAGTCGTAATTGATTTCTATAATTATCCAAATACGTCTTAAAATGTCTGCGTATTATACTGCGAATTTTTGGATGGCAATGGATCCGAAAAGAAAATCCAGTTTGTATATTATATTCACACTCGACACGCGTTTCTCCGCACACATTCGGATAACCGTACCGCAACGTACAAATCGCAATAATAATAATAATCAGTGGTAATAATAAACCGAGTTGGGAAAAGTCTAATCGACGGACTTTGACCCGTATTCGTAATGGCCGATCCGGATCTGCCTGCGCAGGCCGCCGGAATGATATCATACGTAAATGATTCAGTTTCGATCGTAACGATGGTTGACGACGACACGCTCGTCGATGGTCATGCGACAAAAAATCTTTATAAACATATGGACCGTGGTGTAAAAACCGGTCACAAAAAAAGAAACGAGCATTGGATTTACGTTGTTCCCTAAAGACAGGCATAATTATTACGAATGGACGAGGAAAATATATTGGGTTAGGTCAGATTCTTTCTGACGAGACACGTTTTACAAAATAAAAATCACGCGCGGAGCGGTAGTAAAATAACTGCCCCCCGCGTGTGGTATGTACTGAAATCTATTTCGGCCGGTTGGACGAACGTTCCTGTCACCGGTTTCAGGTGTAACTAGTGACGGGCGGTACAGACTATTTTTGACTATCGATAGTTTAATAAACTACCGAGTGGTTTTTTCAAATTCATAGATAATATTATCTATGGAACATGTGAAAAAAACTATCGAATGAATTCGATAGTTTTCACTCGGCTGTGTGAATACATTTTTTTCATGTCGGGCAACTATTTAAAATTAACATAAACTCTAAAACGAGAATTAACGATCATTTTTGATTTATTGTGAGAACTTAAACTAAACTTGTTGATGGTTTTAAGATAGTTATCGATAACTATCGAGTCATTCGGATGTGCTTTTGCAGACATAAAACTATTCGACAGTTTTTAAAAACAATCGAATAGATATGTCAAAACTATAGAGTTATTCGGTAGCGTCCATCACTAGGTGTAACTGTACAGGCAGACTGGACAGGAATGTGTGTGACCTTAGCGCTCGAAATATTTCACTCCCAAGCGGAAAGGTCTATAGTCCGTACGCCGAAAGACTAGGAGTGTTTCGCGCATACCTACTGACGGAAAATCTGGTTTCTGGTCGCCCTTTATCTTCGGCCGACTATCCCCTCTCCGTGACAAAATTACATAGTATACAGAGCGCCGTCAATTGACTACAACCGGTCATGCAACACGCCGTGATCACTGCAAAATAAGAAAGCGGTGTATATAACCGCCGTTCAACACAACTGACGCGTGGGGTAAAACGAATATTTAACGAAATACAGATAATGATATAACTGATAATAAAATGAAATACACTGAATCAATGTACGAGATTGATCTACACGCCGACAAACCAAATCGTTCGGTGATGTATGGAGTTCGACAACTGATAAAACCAATCCGTTTGACAACAAATCGTTCCGTGTATGTGGCCTTTAACGCTCGAAAATTTTCACTCCCAAGCGGAAAGGTCTAAACGACGCATAAAATTCGATTCACGTCGAAAAAAAACAAAAAATTATTGTAAAACGTTGGAAGAATTTTAAATGATTTTGATTTTGATGCTTGCGTAATCAAAGTTGGTTTTTTTTTGGAGCTACACAAGTCCTAATATTATGATTCATTATAGTTCTGTGATTATTACCGTCGATTTAACGCGTCGGTAATCTGGGTCCAAGCGCGCGGTTTATTAACAGCGTTCGTGAAACGACTTTTTCTTTTTTAGACGCGTCGAGTTTACCGCGACGTGCAACGTATTATAATAATAATATTATGACAATTCCGGTATTATTCGCTGTGTTCGTTCGAGCTTTAACGGGTACTTGAATCGTACGGTTTACGTATAAACGGTCGGTATATCGAAGGCTTTAGGCGCATCAAAACCGTGTGGCCCCGGGGATGCTGGTACTGCGGCGACGGCTGTGATTCAGGTGAGGATTTTATCTTCCGGATTTAATCCCACGACGGTGTTCATGGATACAGTGTAGGATTTACTCTTTATGGTTGGGTTTGGTAACGAGTCGAACGACGATGCGTTCGAGTATTAAAATGTCCAATACACAATAAATAGAAATTACCGTGTTATACCAATATCTTAATTGTCATTCAATATTCAAACATTTCTCATTTCTTACAGAATTAAATACTGTAAAACGATAAATTAAATTTTTGAAATGCCATATTCAGCGCCGCGAAAGTTTCAAAAGCTTCTTCGTCTTATGTATATAATACGTAAGATTGCATGGCAGTCAAAAAACTAATAAATTAAATTCGATTTTTTTTTTAATATAAAATTTGCATTTAACTCGAAAAGTATTACTTTTTCAACAGAACTAAAACGTTCAAGCGAACTGAAATGTACACAATCGGTAAAAAAAAAAAGTCAAATGTTTTGATTTTAATTTTTTTTTTTTTCTAATATTAAAATTGTTCAATTAAGCGACAATCCGCCTGTATATGATAAAGACTCGTCTTAAATATTGTCAACGGCTTTAATACGAAAATTTCCAAAAACTCATTTTTGATTGTATAAAAAAATCAATTCTTTTTTTTTAATAATATTTTATATTATTATAGAGTTTCGAACAAACGTACCGCAGGTTCTCGAAAATTGAGAGTGTATTAATAAAATGTATATTACTAATCGGACCCTAAATATTTATATGTCGTCTTTTCGAACAACAAAAACGAAACGAAAACCACGCGGGGGAAAATCGTGCGAAATTCTCGAGCTACAACGAAAGACATTTCTCAGACGCGTTCGCATCGAATAAAATATATTATATAATAATATTATCTCGGCTAGACATCTCGGTTTAACGTCACGCGTATACCCGCGTCAAGTACGAATTATATGTATAGCAAAGCGTCGTCGGTTTCTCGACGTAGGTACTTATTATAGAACAATTACAAAATAATTAAAATGATACGTAAAAGAACCAGAAATAAAACGTAAAATAAAAAAATTGTTAATTAACACTCGTAAATATTATAAATTTATATAATATATAAAAAGACGTGTGTGTGTGTGTGTGTGTGTGAATCAAGCCAAAAAGCTTATTATGAAAAATAAAGAAATATATATATATATATATATTTATATATTATATAGAGCTTGTTGTAGTAAATTTTTTTATTTACTATCGGTTTCGACAAAAAGTTATCATAAGGTACCTATTGTTAATTCTATTAATATCAAATTTGCGTTCTTTGATTTTTAACTTGTTTAAAAGACTCAAATTGATCTTGGTCTGTGTATTGAAAAACATTTTTATTGATAAATTAGAGAAAAAGTAATGAAAAAAAAAAATTATCAAGGTATAATGTAGAATAGAATTCCTTGCGTAGTGGTATAGATTGAAAATTTGTCGTATTTGCTTAGTCCTAGTTTATTTATTATTATTATCGTCTTCTATAGTCGGTCCTTCAATAGGTAGATGGTCTCCGACACTGATCGTCGTTCTCGTAATTTTAGACGGTCATCCAATATTTTCCTACGTTTCACTGATCTTTCCAGCTACCATCATTTGTTCGGCCAATCGAACTAAAAACTGTAGTAACATTGTCATTAACTTTGCTGTAGAGGATCCATGAATTTACTACCGCTGATATCCAACAACTTGTAAAACACCTTCTTTTCCAACTCTTTGTTGATTTACGGCTGCGTTCGTACACGCTCACTTTCTTGTCCGATAGATCCACTCCACCCAGACGCGAACGCAAGTAGGGGTTTTTTGGGGGGTTCGAACCCCGTCCGAAATGTCTGAGAAAATTTGAAAGTTAAGCTGCGACATATATGTAAGATTATATATAGTGCCTAATAATTGTACGTTTTTTCAAAAACCCAGCCCGAAATTTTTTCCTGCGTTCGCCCCTGACTCCACCCGCATGACTTGATCATACGACAGATGTTTTCATACACGTATTGACAAAAATATTTGAACGATGACTCTTTTGCTGAAACCGGTAGTACAAATAAACGAATTTAATATAACAACTCCTATATATATATATATATTTGTATACAGCGTATATATTCCCAAAAGCAATTAAATTCGTATTCTCCGTGTTCTAGACATCCTTGTGTAGACGACGGTCGAATCGACCGGACGACGCCCACGCCATCCATACGGCGGCGCTCAAAGGTATATATTACTTATAGGAGAGTGCAGGAAGGGTCCTCGATGGCGAGAGGGTGTTCGGAAATCTTGGGAAATTCGGAAAATGTATATGGCCCAGAGATGTTATTATATTCTGCATTGGATGCCGGAAAAATATGTACAGAGTCGGGCAGTGAGTTTTGACGAATTTCAATTTAAGTCAATGAACCAAACGCTAATGACAAAGTAATGAAACTAAGTATATTTTATTTTTTTAAAAAAATGTATTTGTTAAAAACAAAATTTTAAATTTTAAAAATTACAACACTTTATTAGTGTTGTAATTTAATTTAATTTAATTTAACACTTAATAACTACACATGCACATAAATATAAACTCGCCTCATCTGTCATAATCAAATTTCATGATTTACATCGTGCAACAATCGTCTTGGAAGAATTAAAAAATTTCCAATTCAAGATCTTTGAATATTACGCACGTATTATAATATTATATTATACGGAGTAAAAATATTCGACACATTTTCTATTTTTGAATTACTCAAAACATGTCGTAGTGCATACAATTTTAGGTCCTATCTTATTTTACTTGATGACTCACATCACTTGTTTGTCACGGAAATGTGCGTATACGATTTCGATTATGAAATTTCATTCGATTATTATCGATTTACTATTTTTTTTTTTTATTCGAGCCTCGTCTACATATAGGTTATTACAATATTACATATTACTATATTTACAACAATTTACCAAGATGACATTATAATTTCAATATTATTTGGGTGTATATACCAAAGTAATAGATTAGATTAAATTATACAATATTATTATTAAAAACACAGCTATTTTAGTCTATACAAGTCGTGGCTCACCGGGTATAAAGTCCCGTGACGGCCCTGCAAACCGTCGGCCGCCGCATAGTGTATGTGTGCTGTATGTAATAGAACCCAGTTCCAAACATATATATATATATATATTGCGTCGTGAATATTTTATGCGAATTAATGTGAACACAATAGGCATTTGGCCGGAAAAAAAATGCGTATATTTATATAACAATGTCGACTCGTCGTGGAAAATCACCGCGACGAACATTTATAATATCAATATCATATAATATTTATTTAAATCGTCAATGGGAATGAGTTAGATTAATGGTCTCGTGTCACCGAAAATACTATATATACGTATATTATTTAAATATATAATATATATTATTTTACAGCGCGACGTGAAAGCGTATATATTTCATGCTCGTAGGACTGAAATGAACGCACGAAATGTCCGAATGAATCATTAATGGCAGAAAAAAGCATAAAAAAATTATGAATGGTCGCAAGAAAAAAAATTATATCAATGACGTTTGTGAGGAGAAGGAAAAGAGTAAACAGAAAAATGTGTGGCCGAAAAACGACGGGCGGACGTATAGGATTAATATATATATATATATATATTTAGGTACTTATTTGGTACTGAAATGACGGTCGACATTAATCTTTATGTATTACGTTCACTATACATATATATATATATATATATATATATATATATATATATATATATAGAGCCGCGTTAACGGTCTCGAATTTTCGAATAAAACTTTAACGTTAATACGTAGGAATTCTCGAATACCGCCGGAGTTATAAAATAAAAATAAACTTTCTTAAACACGAATCAGTTTGATTCGTTCATTTTTTTTCAATTATTCAAGAATTTGCAGATCCACTATACACTATTGCACCGCGGATCGGAGAAAAGTTCTAGGTAAAACGCGAACGTATTGAAATTATTATTATTTATTTCACGCGGACAAAAATTGTGCACAAACTTTACGCGCATTATAGTAACGGTCGCGTTATTGTGTATTTCGTCAAAAGTAAATTCACGCGCGTATTATATATGAGTACGTTCACGATCGTTCTCGGCAAATTCCAATCGATTCGGTAGCAGCACTGTTTTGACGGGAGAAACGATAATTTATCGATCAAAACGAATTTTATTCAGGACATTATAAAATATATATATATATATCGTAATGACAGAGTGCGCTCTCCGAAAGGTATAGAAGAATCTAATTGACGAGTGACTCTTGTTCGAATGTATCTATCGTTTTAATAAGACACATCGGCGTGTAGGATGTACTCAACGGAAAAATCTATACGGTAACTATACTCTTTGAAGGCGGACAGAGACTTCGAAAATATTTTTGACATTTCGTGTAAAGACCGTCTTGAGAATATTGGTCACGTGGAGATTTTTTTTTTTTACCCGACACTAAAATATTATTATTAGCGTGGAGCTGAACACGCGAGACGGTTAATAATAATTCGAATAAAAACATAATATATTCAATACGTTCGTTTTTAGATTTTTTTTCCCTCGCTTTTGTTTGCTAAAAATGTGTAGAAAAAAAAAAAAAACGAAAAATCCGTCCGTGACAAAGTTTAAAACGTGAAGCTTAAACGGAAAATTGCAGACAATCGTTTAGAGTGTGATATTATCGCAAAAAATAAGAGGAAAATTATTCAAATTAAAATATTTAAAAACTCACGTTGTACACACGTTATTACATTCGAATAAATTATTCTAATGTCCATATATTATTATATACGCAGTGTTGTGCGATATCTATCTATAGTGTAGAAATATTATGTGGATAAATAAAAAACGACTATCTCTATGCGTTATATACAAGATAAAACGTATCTAAATATCAAATATAATCGGTGTTTATAATTAATTGTTATAAATAATATATTAATAAATTTTTTTCGGCTCGCAACCGTAAACAATTATATTATTATTAATGGTATAGTGTGGTTCGTAGTTTGAATTTCAATTATTTCAATTATTAAATAACTTCACGTCTTCTCGTCTAAACGATTTCTTGTAAAACACGTCCGTCCGAGTGCTGTTCAATAATCGTTTCCATACGTGTTATGACTTCGTCTCGAACGTACGTATTATATATAAACGTCCAGAACGAGTACAGCCAAATAACGTAAGTTTTCATATTTTAAATATATATATATATATAGAAAAAAAGATTAATTTTTCAACACAAAAAAAAAAGAGGAACTGACGATTTTATAGTATTTTTTTTTTTTTTTTGAATTTATCAGATACCTACGTTTTAATTTTTCACTGACCCTGACTTTTAAACGCATTTGATTATTTTAATTTTAACAAGTTAAACAGAAAAAAACGGGAAAAATCATTTAACCTGTCCGGCCAATCGTTATAGTTAATTTTCGTTTTACACTGCGATTTTCATGATTCACCAGTGTTTTCGATCGTTTTCGCAGGGGAGCATTTAGGTCAGTTTTATATGGGGAGGGGTGCGAATTTTTTGATGGAAGTTAATACGTCAGAATTTGTGACTGGTCCACGATTCCGACAATACTATACTTATTTGCGGTGTTACGTGTATTGGATACAAGTAATTTAAAATGATTATTCAACAAAACAGAAAAAAAAGTATATATTATTAAAAAAACGATATATAAAAAAAGAAAGATGCCTAGATAGTATTAAAAAAAAAAAAAAGAAATTCACTATTGAATTCCGGATAAAACATTTATCATGTTAAAATTGTGGACCGTATATCGTTTTGATATTACGAGTGTTAGAAAAACTACTTTAATAGTTTTTTTTTTTTTCGTAGCGGTCGATGCGAGCTCATAGGAAGGGGAGGAGCGATCGATCCCCCCCCAAAAAAAGGACGCGCCTGCGTTCGCGAATGTATCATATGAGGCGGTAGGGTTATGACGAAATTATAATTAAAAATACAACGCGTACTTGAGGGAAAACAGCGTAAATACTCGTAAAATAAAACGTTCGCAACTATTTGTAAAACGTTGGTCGGGCGCGGCGGTGTGGTATGAAATACACACCTATAATGCGCAGTCGTGGTGTGCGTCGATGGATTCGTTTATGAGCACAAATTTTGTGTTTATTTTGTACACCGCGCATACGACCGATGATATATTATTTTTTTTTTTTAGAAAAGAGACGTCCTGATGTTTTCTCACACAAATTTTGGTAACGAAATGGCGACGACGGTCCTTCGTTTTCGGTAAGTCTCGAGGATCATCGCGGGCAAGAAACTCGTACGGAGACGGTAATCGATATGATTCGTATGTTTAATATGTTTACACGCGCTCGCCAGGTTTTCCGTCGAACCGAACCGAGTCAAAGCTGAAATACGTCGACTACCCTCGGAAACGTCGACTAGTTTTTATTCTCAACGTTTTACGAATTATTAAAAACTAATCGTTTTGATATTACGAGTGTTAGAAAAACTACTTTAATAGTTTCTTTTTGTTCACAGTGGTCGATGTGCTCATGGGAAGGGGGAGAAGCGATCGATCCCCCAAAAAGGGGGGGAATTACGAATTACTAAAGGCCGTTTAACCGTTTTCTTATAGAAAAATCAAAATAATATTTCGTTCGTTGTTTTCGAGAATCGTTCGAAATACTCCGCTGTTGTTATATAATCGGTAATGTCAGTCATAAACTAAATAGTGTTACACAACGCATTAATTTTTTTCAAAAATGACTTTTAATGTAATAACTTACTTACTTTAAAAAAAAAAAAAAACACTTTTCGCGTCCATTTCAATAGTTAATTACGTTTACAAAAGTGTCTAAATTATGTTAAATAACCTCTCGCGTTTACGTAATATAGGGTTTGATGAAATTAACGTAATAGAGTGTTACGTTTAAACCTAAATATTACGACAAAATAGATTCTAATGGTATTTTTAATTTTTTTTTTAATGCTAATTTTACAGTTTGAACTTATAACCAAGTCGAGACACTTTTTTTTTTAAATAACTTTTAATTTTTGAAGTTTAAAAGAAAAAAACAAGTAATTATTTATTTTGCTTTTATATTTTTAACGTTTAAAGAAAAAACATTTTTAGTTTACTCGCCCAGCCTTGGTTAATATAATACGCGTATTCATCTATACATAGAATTTTATAGATAACGGAAAACACAACAAAGTAACCTGAACTAATTTAACTTAACAAAGTAATATGAATTTTTTTTTTCTTATCGAAAAATTATTTTTATTTTTTTATATCGACAGTACAAGCCGTACAGTGTTGTGTTAAACTGTAGGCACGCACAATTTTTGAAACAGTTTGTCGTATAAATATTATACGACGCGAATAACATTTCGAAAGAAATTCATTGTTTATTATTATTATTATTATTGTTTGTATAGAATATAATAATATTATATCACAAGCTATCTATATAAGTTTCGTGGTAAAATTTCGCGACTGTTTGTAAAAATTCGTATAAAATAAGGTATTAAACGTTTGCACGGGAATGTATCGGGAAAATTAAATTTTCGTATTTGCGGCGGCTGGACTGTACTTCCATAGGACGAGGCGATGAATTTTTAAATCTAAATTCGTACACAATTAATATTTAAAATTGGCAAAAGGAAGAAAAAAAGAAAAATCGTGTTGGGGCAGACGAATGTATGGCGAATCCGGGCAACGTGCGGGTGTACGAAAATTGCCTACTCGGAGCGCCGCGCGTACGTCGACCGTGGACTCGAGGCCGTGGCCGTTGAATTCTATACGTTTCCGAGTCAGAAAAATAAACCGACAAAACTTGAAGCGATATCATGTGATGTTTAGGGAACTAACAGTGAATTTATTCGCCGTAATTTCGAAAGAATTTCAATAATTTCGGGACAAATAAAACACGTTAGTCGCTTTCTGTATTGATTAAAAAAAAAAAAACTAAATTCGTGTGTCGTAAGAAAACTATAGAAATAAGTATCGCATTCGATTTCGTCGGTGCGTGTCGGTATTTTCGTCTGATTCGAAACGATGGCTTCTCAAATGATGATGACAAAACCCGTTTCACTTATTACGTTATACTTTTGATTATTCCAAATCAGCCCACTCGCCCGACACTCGCGGACCGACCGACGAAATCCACGCTCGCGGCTCCCGGTTTTTTTCCTGAAACAGATTTTTTCGGAACCAAATTGTATTCTTATACCTTCCGCGGCAACGCGATTATTTCGCGCTCCGCCGCAAATATATATAATATATCGATTATGTCACGTGAGCGCGCAGCGAGCGGTGACGTCCGTCCGTTCGACGTTATTTTTGTATGTGGCAAAGCCGGCCTTTGCAGGATTTTAAGACCGAGCCGTCGGGGAGAGAGCCGAGGGATAAATCGCCGAAGGGACGTACGAATTGTTTTATAACGCAATAGTCCTTTTCCGGGCCGCGGCGGCGTCAGTTGGGCGCGGGACGAGTTCAACGAACTCCTGCGCCACGCCGGGCGGGGGAAATGTGCGTACCACGGCCCATAAATCCAGAAAACTACACGCTACCCGTCGTTGTCTCCATCGACTAGGACTAATGTGTGTGTGTGTGCGCGTATTGTAGACGTGCACTGTGTACACCGTTCCGTAAACCGTCTTCCGAGTCCTGCACTCCGTCTCGCCACTTGTCCGCACGCTATACATCCGTTTCGCGCCTCGTCCTCCAAATATACATATATTATTATAATTTCATACAAAAGTATCTCGCCGACGTGTCACATAAACTATATATTCGGTAATTTATTCCGTTTTGTTTTACGTTTTCCTCGGCGTTCAGTCTGCCGGAAACACTACTGTACCTCTATTCTGTAACGCGATAAGACCTGTTAACGACAACTTTCGGCTCGTCAAGCTATACCGAAACGATTTATCACCTCCCAAAAAATTGTCGTTAGCTATCGATTTCTTATCATTTTGGTGGACACGCACTTTGTAAGCGCGCAAGGTACCGATAGAGTCATTTACAGAATCACGATGTCGATAACAAAATTCAATACATTTTTTTAAATTTCGATAAGAAGATCTTATCGAATTGGTTTGTTAACAAGTTATCGAGTCACAGAATAGAGCTACTCGACGAAATTTCATTGAGACTTTCCTCGTAGGCGCATTTTTTTTTTTACCAATCCTTAGATCGGTTCAACGACTTCGACGGTCCTCCGTCACTCGTCACAGCTACTTTCAGTTCTTTCCACGCGGGTTTTCTTCTACGATCCGTTACGTAAACGGATTACTCGGTCTACGCCTCGTCCAGCTATTTGTCTTTATATCCATTCATTGTCTGTCGTTGTCATGTCCGATCCATTTTTTCCTCCTTACTCCGATCGATTCTTTTCCGCTCGTTCCTTCTTAATTCTCGTGCACTATTCTTCTTTTCTGTGTCCAAAGAATTTTCAAAACGCTTCACTCCTTTTCCTTTCCGCTTCGAGTACCGTCCGCGTATCTGCCCCGTGCGCTCCACACGAAACTCTTTATGCGAGTTTTTCTGGTCTTCCAATATCGTCTGACGCGAACGGATTTATTCTTATTGTAGAATGCCTGTTTTGCTCGTGCCATTCCGCTCTTTATGCCGATCTCGCTTTTTCCGTCATATGTAATTTTTTTTACTTTCAAAACACGTATGACAATGAACTGTTTCCGACCTCTCGTTTTCAATTTCAATTCGATTCGATTTTAACACGTCGCTATTTTAATTCTTCTTCACTTTCCGCTATATCACTGCTATGTCTTCCGCAAACAGCACCATTTGTATACACTAACATATACCACTAATTTTTATATGTTTCCCATAGGCTCGTGTGACTCACAGGACGTGAGTTCTATGCATTTACCGGATAAATAATATTATAAACGTGACTCCGAATCGTTCTTTTTCGAATACGATCGATCGTTAATTTCAAAATAAAAACAATAATAGAACTCTGGAATCTCTGCCGAGTATAAAAATAATCCGAACCGATGTCCTCTACTTTTTTTTGCCCGTATTAAAACGTTGTGTGCTCTTAACAAATCGTTTCGCTTGAGTTTTCCTATTGTTTTCATCAACTAACTATATATATATACGAGTACTATATATTTCGGTCATATTCCCGAAACGATTTTCTCTACTCGAGCCCACACGGAGTTTGTTATCAATAAACGAAATAAAAACGCGTGGGTGCTCGAACGTTCAGACGAACGGAATATATTGCCGACATTTATTTGA
This sequence comes from Slavum lentiscoides, assembly GCA_032441835.1. Classification (NCBI taxonomy): domain Eukaryota; kingdom Metazoa; phylum Arthropoda; class Insecta; order Hemiptera; family Aphididae; genus Slavum; species Slavum lentiscoides. Next base: position 1,427,501 of record CM063716.1, read on the forward strand.
GTGGGGGACATACACAGCTGGGCGTCTCGCCGAAATGATTTACTAATCAATGTAGCTCCTACGCGACAAACGAAGATATTTGAGTCCCGTTTTTTTCCCCGAATTATTAATCAGCCAACGGAATTCGATACGAATTCGGAGCCGATATGATAGGGTAAATGAAATATAATTGTTTTAATAATTATTGCCGATTCCTCCTAAACACCGCCGCCACCAATGAATTATTCGAATCTATTGAAACGTCAATCCATTTGGTGTAAGCGACAATTTGCGAAAAAAAAAATTCCGTTTTTTTTGTGTTGTATGCGTCACACGCTTTGTGTTGTATACAGCATAAAATATACTATATTATCCGGTGATTTGTTCTTTAACATGTGTGATATTTTTACGTTATGTCATTTGATTTAAGTTAATACGTGAAAAAAAAACATTTTTTAAGGTGGTGCCATTTAGTTAGAATATAAATGAGAAAATAAAACACTTTAGGTACTGTAAAAACATAAATATTGAAATAATCCGAAATGGTGTTTTTTTCCACGCGACGCAATCGGTTATATATGGTTAATTAAATACATATAATAGTAATAGTATAGATGATATTATGTACTCAATAGCATTAAAATATCACAACTGGGTCCGCCGGAGTCATTCGTCATGGAAGAAAACACGGCAAACAAATGGAAAAAAATATGTCAACAACAGATGGAGAAAAAAAAATAAAGCGGTTCGATTTATTAAAAAATGGTAATGACCAAAAAAAAAAAACGCCAAAAATCAATTGTATATGAAACAGTATCGATGTAGTCCAACGAACGGAGAGTCAAACTCCGTTTATTACATATGAGAAAATAGGTGATTTTGAAAAGATATTGTTTGTCGCCGTTTATTTATCAATTTGTCATCAAATCGTCCATATATTACTTTAATATTCTCCATCCACATGAGTATATACAATAAACCGTTTGTGCACAGCGCATAAAATACGCGATTAGCAATAGGGTCATGAACGATAAAATACCATTACACTACGATCGTTAATTTAACTTCTCTGTTTTTTTTTTTTGCAGTTCATTGTTTTCGTATTTTGTGTAATAATTACAAGGCCTCTGCCGCAGAGAAAAACTCCGTTCGTCGCGCACGATTAATAACAAACGACTCAGAAGGTATTTATCAAGGGAATTATAAACGTTTTTTATCTAAATTTCCCACAAAATTGTATTATATTATTTAACTTTTCGAGAATTTTAATCATTATTGGCACGTAACTAACGTTTATATCACTGACCGTCCACCGCTTACTCGGAGACACGTGAAGAAAGGGTTGCAGCGTGTATTATTTCAATTTAGAATAGGTATACGCTCCGGCAAAAAAGTGTCACACTCGATTTGTTTGTATTTAATTTTGTAAGAACTAAAAGATTTCCTGATACATATGTCGTCTAGAAAATGCCAAAGGCGTTCTTCGGATTTGAAATAATATCGCCCCGAATTTATACGTAGATGTGCCACAGCTGACAAGATCCATTATAGTTTTAATAAACGTTGCACTGACGTTGGAAACGTTTCAATTCGAAAACGCGTTATTCTCTAGTTGAGATATCGACGATCGTATCGATTTTTACAAAAAAATAAAAAATAAAATCGGACCGGCCATATAGTTTCACGAGAGAGTTTCATAGCTTGAACTCTTTTCAATAACGTTGTTTTTTTACCATTCTATTTTTAACATTCTCATACGGAACATAATACATTTCAGAGGGAAACAAATTTATGATAAACACAATACGTACTGTTATTATAATAATAATAATAATTATTATTTTATTATTATTATTATTATTATTATTATTATTATTATTATTATTATTATTATAAACACGTTTACATAATATTTGTTCAACGTTCTTTTTATGAAATTTATTTACTCGGGATTGATTGTTCCCGCGAGATTATGTTTACTCATTTTTCGCGCTTTATTTTACCTATATATACGTTTAAACAATATTATTCGACGACGATTTTTCTTGAACAAACACAAAATTTGCATTTTCAAAAAAATAAACAAAAGAAATTCCATCAAATTCGTATAACGTACTCGAAAATGTACATTTTTATTCTGCACAAAACGTGGAAATCTTCCGTTGTGCTCGAAACCCCAACGCTTAAAAATGAAAAACGTGTGACTGAAAATTTCCGACATTTTAACGCGAATATGTTAGAATATGTCATATGACTGACCCGTGTACGTGAAATATACAAGTTTTAGTCCATAACATTTCAAAACGCTATGTTTTTTTACCAAAAACATGATGATTCGATAAACGTTTCAATACGTTTTTCACGTTAAGCGCACAAAGTACTGACGATGCTTGTATTATTTTAAAAGTTTTTATAAAATTTTCTTTCGCAGAGGAAGTACGATGGGAATTCGCCTATAAGAACACATGGAAATTATCATGTCGACATAGTTTCTGAGGTGAATAAAACGATTCGGTTCCTGTCCGTATAATACGAATATACCGACGAGGTGATGCGAAAACGAAAAAAAAAACAATAATCGAGATAACGTTATTGATTCCGTGACCAATTTGTTAATAGTAATTTTAATTTATCAATAATTTTTACTGGTTTATGACGAGTAATGGACTATCGGTACAACGGAGCGACTAGGGTATAATCACACGAGACGTATATAGAAGTGACAGTAAAGAAGTCCCAGCAAGTGGCCGAATTCGGGAACTCGCACAATATATTATTATAATATTCGTTATATATATTTTTTTTTTATTGTGTAAAACGTGAGAGAATTTAAAATTATAGTAAATAATACTTTTTTCCTAAAAAAAAAAACTGTAATTTCTCTAGATTCTGCAGAACGGAGCGAGGAATGTATCGGTTTTACGATTTAGTGTTTTTTTTTTATGTATGTCTGTACCCGAGATTTCCACCAGAAGGAGTGCTCCGATCTTTACGTGTAGCACTATTTTCCGGCAGAAAATTTCATTTAGTCGGTACTTTAAAGAGGTCATTTTTCGGATTTCTCAATTACTTTTTCAAAACTACCGAAAAGTCACACAAAAACGCGTCAAAATCGATTATCGTCATGTCTTTGTGATTTCGAAACTAATGGTCATCGGAACTTAAAAGTTTCGCCAAACGTGTGACTTTAAACCGTATTAACGAGACAAATTTTTGAAAAAATGTCTTTTAATTTTCGGCTGTTTTGTAGCAGTTGTAGATTTCGAGGTATTCAATTCATAAAATATGCAGTTTTCGGTTTTAAGGTTTAAAAATTGTTAAAACAACGTCAGACGTTTGTTACTCCAACAATATTAAAAAAAAAAAAAAATCTCGAAAATCGTTGAGTCGCAATTGCTTTTCATAACCATTTCAAATTTATCGACAAAGCGCGTGTCGATAGCCGAAGCTCCGCTCAGAATCGTTTTATCGAACGCAATGTCTTTAGTCATTATGCTTTCAAATTTATTGTAATAACTAAAATTTTTATCGCAAGTAAACTCACCTATTCCCCGCGGATTTTTCCGTTTTTGTTTCGCGTGATTTTAAAGTGTTTGGCACACACGCGTTTGGCTCGTCGGAAACGTAACGACGAAACGCCTTAATTTTTTTATACATTACGTTTTGTCGGAATTCCATTATTTCATTCTGTACATAGTTTTAATAATGTACACAAAATATATCGTAGTTATAAACATCGTAAAATATGCGATTAATAACGACTGGAACTCGGATGAACTTGGACGATACGCGAGTGGCAATAAAAATATCATCGAGAACCGCGTTAATAATACATAAATATACTTACATACTATCTCATACTTATAGTAATAAAAAGAAAATGGAAGATCGCCCCGAGATTAATAATTATTATCGTACTGACCCGAATTCGATTTTTTTTTTTTTTTTCAAAACTCGGCACCGCGCTTTTCAAAGTCATTTCGATAATATAGTATACTGGTCGTGTAAAATATCACTCGAGCGTTTCTCGCCGAGACGTATTAGAAACGTTTAGAGATGCTGCGTAATCCCGTGGGGAGAGAACGTTAATAAACTCGAATTGTATACAATATTATGTCGTCTAATTATTTTCGAGCGAACGGCTGTATATGCGCGTATAATTACGTATATATATATGTTAATAAAATAGTGTTTCGAGTATAAAACGCCGTTATGGATTCTAATAATTCGGGTAACTGGGTTACTGCCGTAATATCGCTCGTCCGTACAATTTTTTTCCATTAAATTTTATTCGTCTATAATAATAATAATATAATGTCGTATAACGTCCTGACCTACGCATAACGCGAGTGACGCTTAGAATTTAATCCGAAATAATATAATTGAAGAAGAAAAAAAAACGCGTAAATTGCTAACCGTTCGGGTCTAAGAGGGGAGGGCGGTGGCGCGTAAAAATTATAACATTTTAAATTGTAATTTATACGAACAAACATTAAATTCTATATATAGAACGACGTTAAAATTATTATATTTATATGTATTTTCGTAATAAATTTATACGGTAATAAACACCTAAATTATTATATATTATAGTCCTGCAATATGTTCAGCTAATATAATGCGTAATATTTGGCAAATGACAAGCGATACTATACTTTGTCCTAATATCGTTTCGTTTGTCGTTTTAAAACCGTTTAAAATCAATAATAATAATAAAAAAAAAACGTACAATCGTACTCGTAAAATAAATATAACAGATTTTAAGCGGTAATCATCGATAGAGAAACATTGAAAACCGCTGTATTTGCAATAGGATACGAAAAACGAAAATCAAAAGTGTCCTCGTGTGTTCTGTGCGCTGCACGACTGCATGGATAGATAATCAACTATAGACGGACATCCGTCATATTTTAATAATCACGTGGCAAATGCGTGTGTGTGTGTGTGTATGGTAAAAATATTATCCGTTTTTAATGAAATTAATATAATTAGTAATCTAATCCGATGACACACGTCACCGCGGACGACGAGTATTATAGTGCGCGTACGGAATGCAATTGTGTAGCTCTGAAAATAAACTGTTATTTGATAATAAATAAAACGTTGTAATTTGATAGTGATTATACCGCCGTGGCCTGTATTTACGATTTATATTTATCCGCTGCGGTTAATTAAAAAAAAAAAATTAAAAAATTGTTAATCCGTTATAAATAGAACGCAAATATTTTACACTCCCCGACGTCGTATTTTTATCGGTCGTTCTGCCGAAAAATAGTTGGTTTTCTTTTTTTTATATCAAAACGTGTTTCGCGACCTAAAAAAAAAAATTTAATTTCCATAATTTTGTATATTTTGGGGTTTTTATAACACTATAATGTAATATTACAGAACGTTTTTCAACGAATGAAAAAAAAAAAATTGTAATAATCGAGAACACTAATGATATATGTAATAAAATAATTATTCGAAATTTATAAATCACGAACCGATACCTTTAGCGTAATGTTTTATTACCCGAGTTTCGGATAAGTTATTGAGTATATAGTTTGATATAAAACATTATTTTCAAATTGAAATATTTATAATTTGGAAATTTTTGTTTTTTAAGACCGTATTTTCAATGGATATTTTGATTATTTTTAATGCGTATATGCGCCCACGTATTTAATCGGATTTTAGCGTTCATATTAGGTACACATTACCCTAATTATGAAAAATTCAAAATCGAAACCGCTTATAGTATTATTTTCAAATCAATATTGTTCGAAACTCTAACCGGTAATCGTATAGTGAGAAAAAGATTTTTTTCGATTATTATTACCTATTATTACTAATTATTATTGGATTCTGGGCGGAGCGGTCAGTGGGGAGTTTAAAGATTCAAATCCACTTTGACTTTTTTTATATAATAATAATAATAATAATATTGAAAAAATAAGAAAAAAAACCATCATTTTTTACAAAAAAAAAATTGATCTCATTTATTGTTTACACACGTGACAAAAAGTTACCTATACAGCTCAGGCCTCGTCTCCTCGTATCTATAGACATATCTATATCTATATAGATATTTATATATCTATAGATCGCGCTGCCATCGCTGTTCCAATGTAACTGGCAACGACGGTATAGAAGTAGGGGTGGGGGGGTCCTGCAGGGCGGGTGGCGAGTAGAGCCGGGTTCCATGACGTCGTGGTAACGCTCTCGGTGTCGCGCACAAATTTATAGAATGACCCCTCTAGCCATAAGACATAATATGTACGTGTCAATTTGAGACGTTTTAAATTTTCGTTTTTTTTTAAATTTAAGTCTTTGTATAAAACGGATTTCTATTTCGATCGGCTACAAATCCAGAGCTATTCTTCATTCATTCGTTTTTCCATCTCGTCAATGTATTGCGCGTTGTGAGGTCTGATAATACTGGTTATAATCATATCGCGCGTTCGTTCGATAACCCATCCCCCTCGACTGATTCCTGGCTACGCCGCTCATTATTATTATTAAAAAAAATACCATTGTTGTTGTTGTTGTTGTTGTTGTTGTCGTCGTCGTCGGCCCGGAATTTAATCGGATTGCCGTCTCTTAATGGAATCGTAATAATATAAACGGTAACGGAATAAAATGCGCTGGCGGACGTGTCGGGAATGACGCGGACTCGGCGAACGTTTCCCGTCGCGGCGCCCAAGGCCGCGCGCGGGAAAACGATATGCGCGCGCCCGCCCCCGTATTACAGCCCCTACTACTACGCCGTAAAGTGAATAATTATCTCCTCATCGCGGCCGTTTCCCGTCCCGGTCGCGTATTACCAAATCGGCTAGAGCCCCGGCGCCGTATAAAAAATACGATGTTTTCATTGGTCTATTTGAAAACCGCGCGAAACTATTTAAAAATTGATAAATATCAAATTAAGTAAAAAAAAAAAAAAAATTAGTGCGCACTTGTTATTGATTAGTGATTACTTAGTTTTTTTTTTTTAATGTGTGTAGTATCAAATATTATGTATTACATTGTACTATAAAATATTATAATTAGTAATATTAATATACCAACTCTAATATTAATACATAAAATAAATACATTAATAATAATAATATTATAATATGGTGTAGGTACATTGTGATATTCATATAAAATATACAATATATACCTACAGGTTACAATGTATTGTATGTACACTATGAAATATACGTAGCATCATAGGCGTGCGCACAGGGTGTGCCGGGTGTGTCGTGGCACACCCCGTGGCCCGTGGCTTTTTGTACGACTTTCATTCATTCGGGGACTTTGTTTGAATTTTAAGCTATAAATAATAAAAATTAGAGAAAATAAATTAGGCGCTCTAGCAAAATTTTTTAATATTCTAATGTAGGTTACTAACCACTAGGTATATAGGAATATATATGTAGGTATATACTATATTGTAAAAATATATCTAAATGTTGTGAAGCACAACATTTAATCAATAAGTTTTTATGAATTGATATTTTGCATTAAATTTATCCTTTTTTTAGGTTGAGAGTTAGGTTAGATTTGCTTAGGCTCATATAAGGGAAAGCGGCCCAATTTTCTTCATGGCACACCCCATACAAAATTCCTGCGCACGCCTATGCATATAGCATGTAACGTGGGGTAAATGTGTTAATCGAGCAACAACTATAAAATAATAAGTGACAATTTAGTTTTCAAATAGACCAATGAAAACATCGTATTTTTATACGGCGCTGGGGGGGGCTCTAGCCGGTTTGGTAATACGCGTCCCGGTCGGGTGGCGCGATTTCGGTTGCGCACGCTGGACACCCGTCGGATCCCCGGCGTTGGAAATAAGGACGCGTGAAGCACGGTAGACGGCGGTAATGCGCATATAACGCCGTATATTCGTATATACATCCGGCGTACTTCAATGGCCGTTCCGGTTTTGAGCTTTAAACCGAATTTATCGCCGAATTTTCGTCGAGAGAAAAACGTTTTCCCGGTGCGTCGCAATCGCTGTCGGCTTTTTTTTTTATAAAATACCGCGTGACAGGAAAATTGTAAGGTAATAATAATAATAAAAAATTCCTATAGATTTTTCTTATAATCCGAGAAAAATTAATACGTGTATTTTTCGTATACGGCTATTGCAGTAGGTACAGGAAAAAAATTCTAGACTAGCGATTAATCTGCGCACTGGATTTAGTACGGTGAAAAACGGAAAAAAAGATTTCGTTCGATCGAAAAGATCGAATTGGAATCGATTTGGTTTTGCGATGATGTTCCCCGAAAATTCTACCTGGATAGGAGTGCTCCGATCTTTACAGTCGTGCCTTGTTGTTGCCGACAGCGGATTGCGCATCTAGTGTATTATTGATACTTTAGAGAGATCAGAGATTTTTTTTTCGATTTTCTCAATACTTTTTTACAAAAGCGTCCGAAAAACTAACATAAAAACGCGGTAAAATCGGTTATATATATATGTATATAGTTATTTCTTCGTGATTTCGAAGGTAATTCGTACAGTTATAGAAACTTGAAATGTTCACCGAATATGTATTTATATTTTAATAAAATGAGTAAACTCTGTTCCACAAAAAATATACATCACTTTTTATTCAGTAGGTAGTATATACGTTTTTCGATAACTATATGTTATCATCATCAGTACACAATAACGGCTGTGTTAAATACATATTTTTTAAATACGTATTTATATATTGTATTAAAAGACGTTCAAAATATGACTTTCAGTTTTGACGTATTTATAATTTATATAAAATAAGAAGTAATTTTTGGTCTTAAAAATTTAATACAAGACGTACAGACGTACGCGTTAGCTATTTCAACTGTATTAAAAAAAATAAAACCTTGAAAATCTTTACTCGCCTTTAGACGTTTCAAGTTTTTCGTCAAAGTGTATTTTATTTTTTTTCTGGAAAATTACGTTATTTCATTTATTCATAATTATACTATATATAATATTTCACCGGAACACAATCGTTTTATCGAACGCAATGATTTCGCGTTGCTTTCAAATGTATAAAAAAAAAAAAACACTCTTAAATCTTTATCCGAGCAATTCATTCAAGGGACTCGACACAACGGCTCGCTACCTTTTTTTGATATTAAAATCATATAGAAAAAAAAATCATGGAACGATTACTGCATTTTAACGGTTAAAAAAAAAATAGTGGAAAATCGGTAATTTTCACTGTTACATAACGCAATACATACATCTTTTTAGGTATTTATATATATTTATTTTCGGATTTAAAAAAAAAAAATCGACTGATTTTTTTCCCCTTTTTCACGTTATATATTTACCGAGATGATGATAATAGTTGTTTTGAAACCGGACGAATGCGAAAATGAGAGTGAACACATCCGAAACGCGTTTATAATATCGTATTTCGTGTACACGTAATAACAAGTACATTATATATTTATAGATTTTGCGGAGTACTCGCGGTCGTGAAAGTAAAAATAAAACGGACATTTCGGACGATTTATCAGTAGGAAAAACAGAAATCGATAAATCCACTATGTATGCTAATTTATACGAACGTCTCGTCTTTCCTCGTCTCAATACTTTAAAAACGATCCTCGCGTGGATATATTCGTGCCAAATAAATGAATAAAAATATATACAAAAATAACGCGATCCGGATAAAATATTACATTTCGACAGCTCCCGTATCGCAGTATCATCAAAACGCGTTTTCCGTCGTATCATCCGCGCGTCTCTATATGTACCCGCGGAAATTCATCTTTGAAATAATCATAACAGTTGCAGTGAAAAACTCTCGGTTTCTTCGGATGATACGATTATAAAAAACTAAACGTTTATTCAAAAAAAAAAAAAATTCGATTTTCCAAAAAAAAAAAAATATTGTTTTTACTGTGAAATCGTTCAATGTTTTTACCGTCAAACTTGATTTCGAATTTATACTGTTACGTCATTTAAAAGATATTAAAATTTTAGAAATTCACGACTATACGGCGATAATTATTTATATGTTTCTAGAAAAAAAAAAAGTTCTCAAAAACTCACACATTTTCTAACGATTTGAAAATGTTTGGACTTTGCTATATTTTTCACGTTTTGCGCCTAAAAGACCAAGAACCGCCCGTTAAAATTGTTTCGGTTCGAATCTGGTTACGGTCGAGATTTCCGTCAACGGAGGAAATGCCAATTTCGCGAAAGAAGCGACGCGTTTATCGATAAAAATAGGCGTCACGAACACAACAAGAAAAGAAAACAATACGAAAAATCGATAGTTTATGCGTCTTACACGGAAAAATAAGATAAATTGAAAATTATGGCGAATCAAAATTATTAAAAAATATATATAAATCTGGTGGGCTATGAAAGTGGACGAGGTTGACTTTCTCTCGTTCCGTTCAACGATGGCGTTTATAAATTGGCCGAAAAATAAACGCAACAATGAAAAATATTAAAAATAATAGCGTGACGGGTTTAAATCGTTCGACTGTATAATTTCACGATATTGCAGCGTCATCGATAATAATAAATATCGTTTTGCCGAATTCCCATACAAAAAGCAACCGAATTCGTGCGTTCGACAGCAAAAAAAAAAAAAAAAAAAGTGTCATTCATGAAACCCGCCGCCGCAATCGAATCCTGCCGATTCCGTGAAGTAGATAACCAAACGCGTTTAACGTATTTCACGTATTCGGCAACGGTGTTGTATTTTTAACACGGAATCAGCAATTTCACAAATTGGGCGTATTATACAATATTATATAACAGCTAGAGAAGGAGAGACTTTTTGAGATGAAGTGCCAATACATTCTGTAATCAAGGATTCTAAAATACGCCCCTCGAAAAATGTATATTCACCGAGAAATAAAACGGTCGTTCTTAAGCGGATAAAGTTCAGGAAGGATAAAATTTTAGGAGCGCGTATAGTTTATAATTTTTAATCAAACATCATCTTCATCCGTAGCTTTATCGGTAAAATCACTCAAAACGATTCGATCAAATTCGTTGTGGAAAAACGAAGAATAAACTTTCACGAGTGCAAGTCGACGAAAAATAAAAATTATGGAATGAGCCAATTTTTTTTTACACTCGTACGAAATGTGTCTGTAAATGAGTTCCGGAAATTCAAAATTTCATCGTTGTCTGTCTTTTTCGTCGCGCGTTTTCTTTGGAGCCGATCTAATTCTGCTTGTTCCATGAGTCGTGTTGCACTGTTGAATTTTCGTTTCCAACAGTTACGACATTGAAGATGGATTAACTCAAATTCAATTAATGTATCCATATTCATTATCCAATAAAAATAATGTAAATCGATATTATACAATAGTACTCGAGAAACTCAATATTACATTCAATTTTTTTTAATAAATTCTCTTTTGTCCGCGCGTCACAGGTTCGGTTACTAAGCAAGAACATAAATTGTCGAATGAGATATTCTAATGGAAAAATACAAAAATTACCCGAGTTCTTTCGGAAAATGTTGCACACAAAAACAAAACTCACGAAAACAATAATTTTACTTGGGTTTGGCTTCTAAATAACGTTTTTGATTCAACGATTTACACGAGTCTCCGGGTTTCAAACCGATTACTTTTAACCCGTTTCCACGAAAATACACGTTTTGAAGAACGAAAAAAGTAAGTCGTTTTTACACGTATTTTTATTTATTTAACACCAAAAACGTTGATATCGATGATATTTTAGGACACTATATACTCGTGTAGAACGGTTTTAAGAACAAACAAGATTCAAACACTTGCATAATATATACGAGTATGCATATACGACCAACACAACAAAACATAAAATCGAATATTGACATTTTATAACTATTCAGTTCAAAAGAAAATAGGTCAAACCACTGCATCGAGTATCTGTATATATTGAACACGATGCTTGGAGTATATAATAATAATAATAATAATAATATAATGTACGATACAGCCACTGTACCGCGGTGTTTGCCAGTAAAAAATATCCTTACAAACGACCGACACCGTGATTTTTATTTCTCATTAAATCGCTGAAGTTTTTACACGGTATAAATAATAATAATAATAAAATTGGCTCCTGCGATGTACTAAATAAACTATATAACGCTCGTTATTCGCTGCAGTTCTCCGCTATGAAAATTTATTATATTATTATAAGCGCGCGACAAAAAGATGTCGTCTTCGAATTTGTCCTTTTCTTTCGTTCTCACTTAAATGTCGAGATTAAATTGCGTTTATTACAGAATTTTTCGGACAGAAACGCATTCCTGGAGGCGTATTTTTACCATAATATTACATAAAGCACCGTTTGACCGATACAGGATTTGTAAATTGCTTGGGTTCTTCATCAGACGGTAATTTAGAAAAAGGCCTTGAAAATATTTTCTTTTTAAATTTCGGCCACGAGTATTTAAACGAATCTGAATTCAATTCAAAAGGCTGTATTATACTTTAAATAAAAATAGAAAGATACCGACGATGTCCTCATATGAGCAAATTTTCGAAAAGGTTTTTAAGGCGGTTTTAAAATCGTCGTGTACGTGAGTGGAGAATGTGTAAACTTTGAAAAATGAAAAACGTTCTTTAAGGTCGTTTTTGTAACGTGATATTACGCGTGACGTTATTATACAGTGTAGTTCCGATACGTTTAAATACGTTGCACTCTAAACTTTTTTCCCGTAACTTGAAATACCGTTGATTAGCAAACAAGCTCACGTGTCTTGACCAGCAGTTTGTTCCCACCTTGGCATTTGCTTGTTAATTATCGTTCCGGAAGATGTAGCTTAGCGTTATTGTAAAGTGGTCGTGACTTTTAAATAAGTCGTTCACGACGAGGCCAAGATAATCTACCAAAGACGGAGAACTGAAATACAATCAAAAGGACGATCAACCTAACATGCAGTGGTACCTGTGGAAAACCATTAACATAATGTGAGGTCGGGAGTTGCGAAAACGAGATCGAATACGGTAAAGAAATCTTAGTAAAGAAGACGACCCAGATGAGAACACTTTTCCGAACCCGACACAATACACCGAGCAGAAAATATTGAAGATCTTCGAACTTGGTAGTTTATCCGTTTTAGCCACGATTTAAATGAATTTCCGTTTGAATCGCAATTAAACACGTCTGCCGGGATCACTGGAGACGAATCGGACATTTTCAAAGACGGTATTACTCGTCCAATACTTGTTAAGACCTTAACGAAAAATAAGTTTTCCTCAAGTTGAAAAATGTGTTGACAGTATAGATGTTTAGGGTGTGCTAAAGCGTACAGGCGGGACACACCGTAGCCGAAGCCTTTATGATCCGTGTTTATTATACTTATACTTTGTTACGGACTTTTAAACAGCTCTTATGCCGGATCGAAGAAATTCGCTATGGCCATGAATAACGCGTGTTACCTATTGACCTACATATCGATGATATAGTAAAATTTTATCCGATCTATTTGGTGTACTGTAGGTACACCCGCAATAGACCGTATAATACCGTTATTATTATCCTATCCGTAAGTCTTATTGACACTGCAGACCGTAGCGTATATACACGCCGACAACGGCCGCCAAACGTGCCGCTCGTAAACAATACTGAAATTGCGTTAAACTTGAAAATAAACTTTCCCGTAAAATAATCCTTTACGAATTACTAATAATAGTTGTAAATAATCCTACTAGCGATTGGAAATGTTCGTTTAAGACGACGCGCCAGAGTTTATAACACATACGATACCATACACTCAGTGTTGAGACTTATTTAGACAATTCGTCTATAGATGAATATTTTATCTTATCTACATAAACAATAGCAAGTCGTTTAAATATGTATCTTAGACGAAAATTTTACTTTTCTAGATAATTTTATTATTACTGTGCATTCGTGCCTATTAATGAGATTAAAAATTCTATTTCGTTAAATTTCTTTATATAGTAATAATTCTTAGTACGCTTTGTTAATAATTTTATGTTGAAACATATTAATCGGGGTTTTGATATTTTCCCTAGTACACTTTCCGCAGCAGCATGAAAATACCTGGCCAAACGATGCGTCGAGAACGGTATATGTACTTTTAATTTCGAAATAAAAAAAAACGTTTTTTAGGTACAAAATAAAATGTGTTTTCGTAAAATGTACAGTATAAATTTTACCGCAATTTTATCTAGATAATTTTAATTTTTTTTTTTGTCTTTTGACACTAAATAAATTTACGCATAATGTCTTTTATCTTTATTTTGATCATTTTTTTCGTTGTACCGTCTCAACACTGCATACACTATATTATAATAAATTTAATATAATACAGGCGAGTTTCGAGATCGGTTATTATCGATTTTGAAATGTTCAAATCGGGTCATCGCCAACACAATATAATGATATTCATAGGTTTCTCGGAAAACACGATTTTATTTTTTTATTTTTTTGACGTCACGACGGATTTTTATGAAATGTTTTTTTTATTTTTATAAACCGTGTCGCGTAACGGACGTTATTTACACCGTCTAACCTGGATTATATAAAAAAAAAAAAAGCCGACAATTCCTGATGCGAAATTTGATATATGTAACGCGTATATATAAGGCGTTTCGAAAAAATCAAATAATAAGCGCGACTATTTTATAATATTTAAAGTAATCGAATTTGTTTTTCCAGAAAACGTATTTAGAATATTCGTTCGAAAAACGGTGTTATAAAAATATTCGAAGAAGATTTAGTTTTAAAAAAAATGTCGAACATTTTTCTTTTTCTTTTTTTGTTATTGGCGACATTTGAATTTCGACTTCCGAATAAGGGAGTAATAAAAATTCGACTCGGGGAACTATTAAATAGATTGCGAAACCAAATTCGTCCCTTACGCGTACATTATATAATATATAAAATAAATACAGCCATTATGTGTAACGCCGCGATACTAAAGATGCTATCGTCCATCAATATTGTACTTTTGTTATTAGTTTTCCAAACAGTTTGTAATTTATATAAATTATAATCGGACAAATGTCTTTATAAATGGATTTTTTTTTTCGTACGGAAAAAACGTCTAAGAAATTCCAGTAGATAAAATTTTAAATATTTTAAAAAATGTACCCGAACATAAAAACCGTAAGTACTTTTATTCGAATGTTTTACAAGACCGCACGTGGACATGCACGTGGCCGAGAGACAACGGGATGACCTAACGTGGTCTCTCATTAATATTGTCCCGTCGTAGGATCGTAGGAGAAAACTGCAAGGTCGTGAAGGATAAAAAAAAAATTGACAAATTTAAATGTTAAAATTTAACGAATGCCTTGAATTGTATTAAACTCGTTCAATATTTAAACGTGTAACGTTTTTTGACTAAAAAAAAAAAAAAAATGAAAAAGAAACGCGATGTGAACAAATTTAAAACGAGACGGAGTTACACTCATATAGGGGCGCGTACGATTGCGCGCGAAATGGGAAGCGACGTTGCCAAGTTTATTATTATAAATATTATAACAATGTTTTAATTTTTAAATGGTGAATTTATAACTAGAAAAAAATCGTTAAATATATAATATATATATAAATTAAATAAAATAAAAAAGTGGATAAAAAGAATTTGATATGTATGTACATTGTACATCATGCACGACTATAGTATATATTCGTACCTATATGGGAATTTTCAAAAAAGATAATTCTAATTCAATATAAAAGTTTACTAACGGGTATGCCCAGGAATTTTAAATACTAAGTAGTAATAATAAATTTTAATAAATTGTCATGGTAATACCGAATAAACTCAAATGTTTGTGTTTCAAGCTCTCCAAAATCGTTTCTACCTTATAATTGTGTACATTTGTAAATTGTTCTATAATTAAAACGAATTTAAATTGTAACACGCTAATACCAAGTTGTTCAATTAACATAACATACGTTATGTATAGTAAATTTTATTGTCATATGTAATAACTTTTTGCTAATAACTAATAAAAAGTATTAAGTAATGACTCTAAAACAGCTCTTATAACTAATAAGTTGTTTTCTGTAGGTCGGCAAAAAAGACAATTGGGGGATATAACCCCTAACCTCCCCCTGAGCACGCCACTGCTAACGGCAAAGCCGCGGGGATGGCAACGTCGCATAGAAATACAAATTATGAATTGCGCGCAATCGTATATCTAAAAAATAAAAAGGTACCACCGATAAGGAGCGCGTGCAATCGTACTCCGCTGTCAATATAGCCGCTGTATATATACAGCCTGTTATATAAGTAGTGTTACCTCAAACGGATACTTGCAGTTGTACATTATTTATTAATTTTTATTTTTAATCATTATTCTTCCTATACACATTCAATGGAACGCACTGTTTCGAATATTATTGTTTATTTAATGGGAGGAAAAATATATATATATATTTTTTTTTTAATTTTAAAACCGCGTACACTTGCAGATTGTCATAAAACCGGAACGCAATAATTCATTTCGATTTATTTCGTCCGTCCGCCAACGGATTCTCATATTATATTCCGCGATTTCGTTTAACGCTTTGCCCGTTTTGATAAAAATATTTCCGCGCAGCAACTGGTGAATTTTATTTTTCTATACTCAGACCGTCTCGCAAAAACGTTCGATTTTATTTTTATTTGTTAATATAATACTATCGTCTAGACACGTTTATTCCGTAAGAGGCAAGGGGTTTATTATTTATTATCTCCGAATGGACTTGCAGAGTGAATTATTTCTGCAGCACCGCAGACGGATAGAAAATATCCAATTAACGCTTTATACGTATATATATATATAATATCTTCCCGAATAAACCGTACAACTAACATAAACAGCGGTGGCGTTATAACACCCGTTGGTGTTTGTATCGTACCTAACACACAGCATTAATATACAGTAATATTGAATTCCTCTAAAGTTTATATACCCTTTTTCCGCGATTATTTTCGGCGAGTGAAAGGACGGCGGGGGAAAGAGTTGCTTTAGTGTGCGCGTCACACAATCATATTTCATCGCTGACGACAGCCGCGGACAAAAGGAAAGCGTAAAAAAAATTCTCGTCTCATTTAGAATATATTATAGACACTTTTTGACGGGCATTTATTTTCGGCATGATTTATGAAACGCGTCCATTCTCTGTGTTTCCGAAACGTTCGAGAAGCGAGAAAAAAACGGATTTTTTTTTTGTCCCGTTCGAATTTAAGTGACAACGTTTCGTAGTAATAAAAAAAAAAAACCCCCCCGTGTAAAAGTGAAATATGTGTGTTTGTGCTGACCAGAGTTGAGATCGGAGACACTAAAAATCACGTCGAAATTACACTATAGTCAGATCGTCTGCAATCAATTACCTTTTTTTAACTAATTAAATAACTGTTCCTATCGTTCTATAACTATATCTATTGTCGATTTTGTACATATATTCTCGCTGGTTTTCGAGAAAATCTCGTTTATATATTTTATAATAAAAAAACGAAATGCGTTTTACAAATCGACACGGACCCGAATGAACGCCTCGCCGCGTAGCGGTGTTCCGAAACGATAAATAACTGGCCAAAAATCAATTTTGTTACTCGACAAAAAAAAAAAAACATCGTGTTTTATAGTTTTGTACAACAGTTGAACTATGCGTTAATCTAATTTTCTTAAATGCGATTACACTTTTCAATACCGTTTTACTTGGCTGTAAACTAGTGAGTGCGCGTTCGATTTTCTTGTAAAACTCGTGTTTAATAAGTTCACCGAACTGTGCGTATCGACATTCATTATAAAAAAAAAAAAAAGTGTATACAGGGTGAAACAATAATATTTCAATAGTATTTTTAATAAATTGTATGTCAAAAATACCTCCTTTTTTTCCGTCTTAAATTCTCTCCAACTGTAGTCTGCGAATCGAATTGCGAGACGCGAAAATCGTTTTTTTTTTTCATACTCGTATCGAGACGAGTCCGTATATTCGTATCGTTTTTACCAGAAATCGAAGCGTTCGTAGAAAAGAGTTTACACATCACATCAGAAAAACAAAATTGACGAATTAATCCGTATAATTTAATTTATAATAATATAAATAATCACGGTTACTTATGAAAAGAGATTATATTTTTTCATCGCGCTTACTACATATTATATTATATTGTTATGCGCGTTACTGACGGGTTATAATATGAAACCTTTAAAACGATTACAATCTCCGGAAAAAATATACACCGTTGAAAAGTTCTCGGACACGAAAACGTCTGAATTATACGACACAGAGCTTCTGCAGCTCAGCCGTATAATATAGTGCTTACTGATGAGCATTCGTATATATAATATAATAAAATATAGTGCGGATAGGAGACGATACATGCGCAGCGATAAAACGTTAAGTGAAAAATTTTTATAAATCGCTCCTTTTAAAAACCCCCTCGAGTTTTAGTCACGAGAAAAAGTTGTCGTTTTAACAAATTATATATTAATATACTTATATATATTTTAAATATACAGCATTTAAAAACGCTGTTGGTCCGTATAAATACCCTATTTTTTAAACCGCGTACGCTCCGTACTCTATTTCTATTGTAAAATAAAGCCGTTTTATAAATTTTTTTTAGATAATTATTTACAATTTTTTAATATAGTTATTAGCTTCGAATAATATTTGAGAAATATTAGAAAACATGAAAACGAAAAAAATCTCCTGTTGCGGAACATTTATTGAATATTGACCGTAATATTAATAATCAGCAAAACTCTTAGAAAATCTAAATAATTATAAAGAATTAAACATAAGAATAGCAATATAAATATCAAAAAAATAATGAAAATTTGTTACGCTGGGACTATTACAAAATTCATTATTAAAATTAATTAAAACGTAAACCAGATGGCGTGGCAGCATATAGACTTGCGGTGGGCGTGGTCGTCGACTCACGACCAACCGACGCGGCCGTTTTGTGGTGACGTCATCGGAGATATAAACTGTATAAATACCGGTGTATGTAGTGTTCAACGGTTTAGTAGTAGTCGGTTCGCGCCGAAGGCGACAACGTAGTTGTCGATGTACGCAATAAATGTGTATTGTTTCTGCGGTTTTGGGTTTATGACGTATATAGGATTTAAGAATATTTTACTCTGCAGCGTACTTACGGACTAAAATCAACTGTTTACTGTGATTTATCATTGCGTTTCAAAATTCAAATAATCATACAACTATAAACGTTCCACTCGAACCGACATTCACAGCATCCACCGGCTCGCTACTCCTTTTTTTCCCCTTTTTTTGTTAGTAAACCGTCCGATTATGCAGGTCCCGTCCTAGTTGAAGAAGAGTGAGACACGTACAACGCATAAACGTGACCGTTCACAAATTGAACGTTGTCGGTGTCGTAACTCGCGTGTTTGTTTATATTGTACATTTTTATCGATCTTATATATATATATATATATATATATATAATATATATACTATTACTAGTGGAGGGGCAAAAAAAGCGAGAAAAACATCCGCGACGCGCAGTAATATTATTTATTTAGGCTCGATTCCAATAAAAATATCTCCGCATAAAGCACTATATTCATATATGTATTGTATATCATATTAATAATAATTGTTTTCAACATCATAATATTGACGTCATTCGATTCGTCTTCTGCACATTCGCCGGAGGAGTTACGAAATATCGCAATACCATATATTTTATTTATTTATTTAGCCGCCGCCGAGAAGAATAATTTCGTGTATGTCACAAATTACAAGAAAATATTGTGAAATGTACGAGAGGCGGACGATAAGTGATGCACAATCGTGAATTGTTCGACAATGGAGAGAAATAATTGAAATTACAAAAAAAAAAAATGAAAGTTTACTTCTTTAACTACATATGAATACGTTTATTTTTCTATATATGTATATAGTCACCATTTACAGATATACATTTCTCCCAAAGAGCCACACGAGTTTCTTCATACAGTCACTGAATTACGTAGCTGGTCTCATTCCAACACTTCACCGCTTATCTTTGACTTCTTCGTCCGACGTGAAATGAGTGCCTTTGAGGTCTCTCTTAAGGTCTGAGAAGAAGCGGAAGTCATTGTTTTAATCTCGTTGACATCACGTCTGTATACCGACTGTGTTATACTCCGTTCTGACGCGTACTGATTATAAACAAGTCGAGCGATGTTCAAGTGGAATTTCACAGATGTAAACGATAAAAATAGCTTTATTTTTCGACACCAAATTGAAGTCATTGTCTTATTGCGATTGTGCATTATACTTATCATTTGCTCCTCGTATAAATTACGGTTATTATACAAATACATTCGACATTATAAAACAATATTATTAAAAGGTTGGAATTTATTTTACGTTTTACGAGAGAATATATTAAAATGTAGCGAACATTTTTAAAAAGTAGGTAACTTCATTCAACGTCCGACGGAAACATTTTATCCGTTTTTAAACGATTACATGCAAATAGTCGTACATAAATTGACTGATGTCTGTACAGGACGCCATGTTTTTACACTTATCAGACTTTTCGGCGTATACGTTTGCAGCACGTAATGCTTAAAATATCATCCATTTTTTAGGCTGCATTTAGGACGAGAGAAAATATTACATAATATTGTTAATTATATTTAAAACCTAATACGAATATTGTTTTCTATAGTACACCGTTTAGTTTATAATCGTTTAAATATTAAAGCAGAATATTTTTTGCTCGTCGAAAGAATACCAGACTTTTAAAGTGTTTAGTGTGTCTAGACTTTTATTATTTGGAATTCCGTTCATTTATGGAGTTTTTTAAAGTTTGAATTTATACGCGTCCCGAGACAATACAAGTTAACATTATATTACGTTTAACGCCAATCAATCACCATATTAGTGTATCGACGTCAAGAAGGATTTAATTAATATATTACACCGTCGCGGACAATATATGAGTATTAATAAATTTGTTTTTTTAGCGGGTATTCGTCACTGCAGTTCGCATCTCTTCCCTGGCTACAAAAAAAAATAATAATAAACGCCACGCCTGTCGCACAGACCATAAACTCGAACGGGTCACGACCATAATGATGCGAACTATTATTTATTTTTATTTGCGAAATTAAAAATATCTATTGAAAATATATTTCCGTTGGTTATTCGTATTGTTATTATTTCCACTGTATCCGTCATTAACAGCAACGTGTCCAACCAAAATATTCTTCGTTACGCTTAGAAGAAAAAAAGAAAAAGCAGAGAAAATCGACTATGTCTCCTCTAACCGTTTTTATATCCCACATCCAAAAAAAAAAAAAAAAACCTAACTACGCCTCTGTACAAAACGCGAGCGAGAAGAAATTATACCCTTATATTATATGTGCGTATATCGACAAAACGAAAGACTTCCATACAACTTTACCGCTTTATTAATAAAAAGGACTTGAATATTTATGAACGTGTATTATCTAATTTAAAACAATAACTATGTACACATGTGCGAGCGAGCGACTCGCGGGAGAATCAGTTTTTAATGTGTACTTTCCTGTATCCCGCGACTAAAGAAATTAGGGTATATACATATTTTTTTTTTTTTTTTTTGGTACAACACGCGCACTGCCTTCGTATTACATAATATCGTGTTATTTCTGTATACGTTTATTTCGGAGTTTTCATCGTGGATTTAATAAAATATATATATATATATATATATTTTTTTTAGACGAATAATTGAATAATATATTAAAATCAATTTTTTCCCAGAAAAACAGTCAAAGAAACATATGATATCTCTATATATATATATATATATATGTATATGTAGGTATAGTAAGCGAAACAAATTATTTTATTTATTTTTTTTTTTTTTATGTATACATAATATTTCAACGTAAAACGATATTTCATTTTTGCAATACACACGCCGATGGTATAATACATATATGTATTATTGACGCGCTAAGAAGAATGTTATTTTCGAAAAGAAACGAGTATATTATACAATATAATTTATAGGTCGAATAAATTACGTTGTGATATATATATATATATATTTTTTTTTTTGTAAAATTTTTCATAAAAATTATAAATAAAATGTAAGAATACGACTTGCAGGTACCGCGGATTATAGGGTTTTCGCTATATAATAAATTTTTACATATATTATTTTATAAAAGTGTTATAATGCGTGATAGACGTCAAAACCACACGTTTTAAGTTGTACAGAAATATTATGCACGCGTTATTCCGATAGTTTATATCGCATCTCGCGGTTAAGGAATCGAATATAAAACGATTCGAGTAAAAAATCCGGACTTATATTAATTATATAAGGTGTAACGAATCTGCGCTGACGTTCTAACGCAGAGAACGAAGTAAATAAAGATTTTTATTCTCATAAAACCCGTTTTTGTATTTTTTTCACTTTTATTTCATCTGCACGAGAATAAAAAGAATAAATATTTTTTCAAGTTATTTAAAAAGGGGGGGGGGGGGAAATGTCAAATATCAAAAACGCGGGAATTTAACAAATGCGCGGTGTTTTTTCTCTAATCCATTCGTCTAGAATTCTTCTCTAAAGAAAAAAAATGTTACGCGTATCGCGAGTTTGAAGGAAATTGTTCGGATTTACGCGAAACCGTTTTGTAACGACGACGAGGCCGCGCGCGATTTACGAAAATGAAAAATGTTTTTTTCGCGTTTCCAGAGGACATAATAAAATGTGATAACCTTGAAAAATATCTCGGCGCGAAAATAATCGAAATCAATTTTTTTTGGCGGCAAGCGCATATATTTATAAACCGATATACATCTACGTATACACTTAAAAATAACATATTGCTTGGCAGTATATATATGTTATTATTATTATAACACTATGTTTACTCCGAAATGCCAACGTATATAGGCGTACCTATACCTAATTAATAATAATTATATACGCCATTAGTGTGGTCGATAAAAGGTTTCCGTTTAAAAATCAAAAGTCGACGGTATACATTTACAACACAATAATATACATTATACATATATATATATAATAGATGGCGTTGTAATCAAGAGAAACTTCATGGAAAGTAAAAACGAAAAATTTCTAAAAAAAAAAAGTATAATATTATTGTAATTGTTTGTATTCCCCGAGATGTGAACGTAGCGGTTTTCAATCGTTTTAAATCGATATTATCGTACAGTTACACTTGCGCAGGCTCAGACCAGCGGGTCCTTGGCTCAAAGGCCGTGATGTTACAAAAAAAGGAGTGAGCTCGGAGCGTGCGAAAATCGAAAGAAATCGCTGATCATAACGATTTGTCTCAGGGAACGAAGGAAAGGATCGCAGATTTCTTAACGATCGGACGTATAATAAAGAAAATTCGTTTGCGTTTGAACTTCTCTCCGTACGTTACCGACGTGCCCACTGTAATATTTAAATCGACAAATAAATTTTTCGAATTTTTCCTCGGATTTCAAAGACTTTAGAAACCGACGACGTAATAACAAACATTCCGTCGTACAACTACGGGTCTTATAACGTATATATGCGTTATTGACGAGCATACAACACCACGCTGCAGGGTCGTTATTGACAATAATTGGCTTTGGAAATATAGTCCGCAATTTTGTTGTTCTCCGAACGAATAAATTAATTTATACCGATTCGAAAAATATTTTTTCTTATATTTTATTGCTTATATATATAGTAGTTCGTAAAGCGACAACGTTAAATTAAATGTACAAATACGTTTACAATTTTATTTTAATTATTTCGATTTCGCGCTAAATACGCCTCATATCGTTTTCATTCGTTTATACACTCATATATGAATATATAATTCGTATAGGTGTTGTTTTACGTACCGAGCAGTATAATATAGTAATTATACCGCATAAATATTGCTTTTTTAAAATTTTTTTTTCTAATATTCATTATAATTATGTTGCAAGGTTTTTTTGTTGAAATTTTACACTTTTTTAAAAACAAATTAAATTTTACATTTAATACTTAGAACGTGTTATTTTATATATATTTTATAGATAAACGAACGAAATATACACGTCTGCTACACCGCGGCGGCACGTACAAATTATATATGTATATAAGTCGCAGTCCTGCATTTCTTTATAGGTCTATTAAATGCTAACTATATATACTGCGCCAGACGTGCACCAGGCGTTTTATCGATTCGCGGACTACAGCGACTATACGCGGCATTAAAAAAAAAAAAAATTATTTTAGAATCGAATTCCCCCTGACAAGTGCGTATATTATATTATAACCTCAACGATATTATATGAACGTATATTTATTTTTACACCGTTTTAGACGTTTAAACGTTTATTATAAAAAAAAAAAATGTTGGAAAATTTATTAATGTAAGTGAATATTGCAGAGTTCGACCGTATAGTAACGACGACGTAGTGAAATCCACTTGAATTTCTGGAGAGAAAACGCGAAGTATACAAATGATCATCATCGGTATGAGATTGGATTTTATTTGCATCGTATTAGAAAAAAATGTATACGCGTTCACAAATTGCGACCTTTCCAAACGTGTATTGATAGCATTTTAATGCGAATTCTCGTAAAGAACCGTACGTTTTTTCGACAGATATATTATATTAAGGTTTTCAAAAACAGTATATATATATATATATATCCGATTTCTTTCGTTTTTTATAAAAACGAAACAGTTTTGCAATTTTTATTAAATTTTTTTTTTCTATTATTTGGACTCGTTAGTACCTTAGAATATTTTATAAACCAGACCCGTCTCGACGAAATCGTTGACGGTTTACGCGAAAATTTCTGACGAAAAACCGAAAACGTGAGGGAAATCGTTTTTCGCCTGCAGCAGGCCCGTAATACAGCGCGTTTTTTAAAAATATATTAATTTTTTTTTTTTAATCCATAAAAAGACACTCGATCCGGACGATACGCGTTTCCCGAAACCTAACCGAGTGTCCTTTAGTTATAGATTCCTTTAGCGTTATTTCGTTCTCTGATTTATAGCACATTATTACAACGTCGAATTAGAGGAGTGCATCACAGAAACCAAATACGTTTTTCCATACAGACTGTTGACTATCTCCCGCAATCGAATTTCTCGCATGTCCTGCAGTGAGTTTCTATACGAAATTCATAAGGTATTTCGTACGTTCGGAAAAAATCGATTCTGAACTATACTTTCTTTTCAAAAAAAAAAACTCTATAGCCTTCGTTGTTTTTAAACTCGATATTTTCAATAAACCTATACACTTTCATCGATTCCATTCAAAACCGATCGCACACAATTCGAATCCGGCATTTAAATTGATCAAATAGTATATATATATATAAGAAGTGAATAATTTGATACAACACAATATTATGAACTGTTATTTATTAATATTATGAACAGTACACTATACGTGTCGTGTATAGTGTATACGAATGTCAATATAAATCGTGTCGTTATCGAGTGGATATACAGAAACGTGTACGTTGTAATATTACATGTATGTAGGTATATACCTACTATATGTCTTTGAATGTCAATTTATTAGGTTTTGAACGCTGAACGAAATCGCGTTATTTACATCACGACAATATACTGAATAAATCGCAAACCATAAACTGGTTAAAAGTATAAATTATTCGCATAATAATATTATTAAAAAAAGAAATTCTACCGAATCTGTATTTAATAAGCGCGTTTTCAAAATAAAAATTATTACGCGATATTTATATATTATTATTATTTTGGACTATTTACGTATATATAGCAATTATAGATTTTGCGGTATTTATTTAAAAAAAAAAAAAGAAAGTAATTTTTGTTTTAAGGCTTAAAAATT
This sequence comes from Slavum lentiscoides, assembly GCA_032441835.1. Lineage (NCBI taxonomy): Eukaryota > Metazoa > Arthropoda > Insecta > Hemiptera > Aphididae > Slavum > Slavum lentiscoides. Next base: position 1,453,215 of record CM063716.1, read on the forward strand.
TTAATACAACGTCAGCAGTACGTTACTTAAAAATAAAAATAAATAAAAAAATCATGAAAATCCTTTGTCACAATTTCAACGTTTTCGACAAAGTGCTTGTATATATTTTTTGTCGTAAATTACGTTTTTACAAAACTAATGGTCCCATATAGTCTTGACATTTTTTTGAATTTTGAAACATTTTAATCGCATAATTGCTTTCAGGTTTATACGCATAAAGCTCTAAAATCTTTATCCGAGTAATTCACCCGAGCGACATCCACACAACACTCGCGCCGCGGTTCGCGCTACCTTTTTATAGGTATTGAATATTATCTCGGCCTTTTTTTTTTTTTGTACAATTCATAAATAAAAGGAATTTTTGTTTTTTTTTTTTACGCTATTTTCACTGTTTTTATAGAGCGCGTTTCGAGATTTTTTCGGTATATTATATAGTGCCTCGTTTTAGTACTTTTTCGCTATTAAATCCGAGCACCGCTTACAATAACGACGCGAATCGGTTTATAGCGGGTAACAACGGGTATACGGAATCTAAAACTGGGTACGGGCACACGGATGCGTCCAACTCGGTTTAAGGTTCGGAAATACGACGGGACGCCATCGGGCCAGACGATGACAGACTATTATTATATAAATACGATGACGTCGTCGGCGGCCGGACCGGAATGCCACGAAGGGCGACGGCGGTGTTGGTGGTGGTGGTGGTAGTGGTGGTCTCGGCGATGCGCGTATTTCCGAACCCTAACTGAGCCGGGGCACGAGTGCCCGTCGTATCCAGTTGTATAGTAAATATTAATACTCATTGGCAGTATAGTAGGTATATTTAAGTATACATTTATTTATATGTATGTATATTTATTGTTTATATATGTACATATACAGATTTTTTTATTATTCACGAGTATTAATTTTAATTTTAATTTTTTTACATAACCTTTTTATTTTTTTATTAATTTATTTTTTATTTATTTATTTTAATTTTTAATTTTTTAATTTTGTCTATATTTTATTAAATATTAATAATATAATAAAATTAATAATATCTTAAAATTTAACTTTATATTATTATTATTGCGCATTTTATCAAAGTACATATTATTAAATAATTATTATTTTACTACTTGTCATTGTTTAAAAAAAAGAAAAAATATAATAATTTAAAAATATAAGTAAAATATAAGTTGAATAATAACAGTATTTCTTCTAATTAATGCATTTTATTTATTTAATAGCAGTAACGAACGATTTAAAAAAAAAACAGTTTATAATAATATAAATAGTATAATAATAATGTATTATAAACTACATAACATATAATGTAATACAAATTGGATAAATTATTAATACAGAGTCGATAGCAATATTTTTAATAATATTACGCGCTAAATCGGTTAGGAAAACGGGAGTCGAATATTTATTTATGGCACTGCCGGGGCTCTGAATATTGGACGCGGGCACTCGTGCCTCAGCTCGGTTAGGTTTCGGAAATACGCCTCGGCGATCGACGCGCGCCGCCGCCGCCCGAATCGTATTTATCGGTCTATAAGTCATTTTGGCACCCACACCGGCCGCGCCGATATATTCGGATTCGTCTGCGCGTTTTTTTTTCTTAACCGTTTTAATATCGTATACGAGCGGTTGTGTTGCCGATAAATCATCACCACACGGCGATTTCGTTAACGGACTGAAACGGAACTGAAAAATCGTCGGCAATTCATTTCAGAGTGTTGAAAAATCGGCGAGTTTCGGATTTTACAACGCGATATCGCGGGTTTTCGAGGTTTTCAACGATTTTCTATCCGTTATTTATATTCCGATATATTTATAGATCGAATATTTTAATAAATTTATAAGGCTCGGATTTCGATGCGTTCGCACCCATTTTTTTTTTTTTTTAACGACACGACGCTTTCCAGCACGAAAATGCGTTTACACAATAATATTCTAACAAAATATGTATATATATATTTTTTTTGGTCGACAATTTTTTTTTTCATTTTCCCGAGATTCTTGACGTTTTAGGATTTTTTTAATTTTAGGTCATTTTTAACACGTTTTCTAGGAACACGAACTTGAGTCCGAGTTTGAAAAAAAATAAACGTAGCTCGTTAAACTGAGACACTTGAGTCCATTACGAAATTCATTATTAAAATTAATGTAGTGTAAACCAGATGGCGGCAGCATAGACTTGCGGTGGGCGTGGTCGCTGACTCACGACCAACCGACGCGGCCGTTTTGTGGTGACGTCATCGGAGATATAAACTGTATAAATACCGGTGTGTACGTAGTGTCTAACGGCTTAGTAGTAGTTCGCTCGCGCTGCTGATGACAACGTAGTCGCGTCGAAATACGGATACGCAATAAAAGTGTATTATTTTTGTGATGTAAAACAGTCACGAGTTCTCGAGCATATTTTTTTAAACACACAATTTTTACTGATTTTTTTCTTCTCGGGTTTATTGGGCCCTTAGGACCATCCCGTCTCACAACCGATCCTTTACTGTCTATATAGCTGGATTTCTCCAGTTAGACCCCCCCTCCCAAATGTTCGAAATCCTTTTTTACAACATCTTCCCACCGCATACTTGGTCTTCCCCAAGGTCATCTTTTCCCTACCTCCAATAGTGTGTCTAATCCGTCGCAGTTTTCCTCTTCTGATAACTTTTAATATGTCCGAATCACTATATAACGTTTTCAGCTCTATACTTTTTTTTCAGTCGGTATTATAGTATGACCTGTATTGCGGTTTTGTAAATAAAACGATTCTCAAACTTCATCTTAATGTGAGTGCACCTGTCGATTATCGTATATACGATCACTGTGTTTCGATGGTGTGCGTTGCCACGGCAGGTTGTACAAATGAAAAACGTAATTTTTCAAAGTGAATTCTTTTCATACAATTTTATTAAGGCATTTTTTTAGGATTTTTTATAAGTTTCAGATAGCACACACAGACGTAAAGACAATGTTTTCTGTTTGGTTATAAAAAAAAAAAAATTGCATTGGTAGAAATAAAAAAGAAACTATTCCAATCAAAACTCGTTATTTAAAATTCTGAAACAAAAAAAAAAAAAAAAAAAAGGTGAAAACAGCAAATATAAAAGAAAAAACGCCACCGGTGACCAATTGTGTCCTCCTTAACTATAATTCCTTTACTCCGCGTACGTTATTTGACTCAGCAATATTACACACCAGAAGCAACGTATTACGAGGTAGAAAATAAAAATAATCGTTCTGTCCTGTCCGCGTCATCCGTTTTCGACCGCGCGACACGAACTCGGGTGATGGATTCACCGTTCTCGACACGGAGGAAAAAAAAATGCAAAACCGAGAGAAACCTTCGTACGCGAATGACCTACATCGGACCGGGACGCGCGCTTCCTACGCCGAATATAAATAGGTATAATAACGATTATATCTTTATTATTATTATTACTACTATCAACTTGGCGGTTTTGACCGATGGCCGTGGTTCGTCTGACGGAGAGGCGATTTATTAAGCCGGCCGGTTCGTTATCCCGAGGATTCTGTCTCCTTCAGTGGTGCGCGGAAAGCAGGAGAACTGACAGCTGGTCAAAAATAAAAACGTCACGTTTTTCGTCGGAAGTTATCGGCCTAGTGCAGCACCGACGTCGGGTCGGACGGCCTCCTCGTGCTTGCACCACAGCCCAGTCGCTCGACGCGAAACGGTTTTTCGGTCTCCGTCAGGCCCGTATTTATGGAAGGACCAGGCGATCGCCCCACCCGGTGAAACTTTGGGACGGTGAATTTGCAGTATGAACTTCTTTTTTGTGTTCAGATATAGTTCAATAATTACGATTAATAATATTAAATGTTGTTTTTTTTTTTTCATATATTCAATATTGTCGATTTTAGCGGGTGGAATTTAGTGGAAGAACGATGTTTACTGTGGGAAGTATTCTCTCTGTGGAAAATCTATTTTTACACGAACACGGGATTTCTTGATAACAATTACAACATTACGCAGAATGCGAGTCGCAGCTGGCGTATAGTAGTTACTAATGTTAATTGCACACAATACATACGCGTTTATCACACTCGACTTCATAACATGACGTGTGATACGTATAATATATTAGGATATTAAATTTAATATTAATAATATTATTTAACAGTTTTATAGTGCGTATTATATTAGTATATACGATCTATATAAAATACGAGTAAGGTTTTGAAAATTTTATTGGTAATACCTCCTTCCTTCCACCACATAAAAGGGCCGGAATTAAAAAAATTACCAAAATTCTAAATACGTTCCTGGTCTCCGCGGAAACGAAACTACGGCGTATAATACACAGCTATAACACGGCCTCGCGAGTTTATGGAAATAGCGTTACAACGAATTTGTATTCATATGACGTTCGACCGAAGTGTTGTTGTAGCAGCAGCAGCCTAGACGTGTACGTTTGTAAAAAAGAAGAAAAAAAACACACGTCCAACGACGATAACCGAGTGCGAGTATACGCGTATATATAAAACCGGGCGATTTAAACGAATTTTATACGGCAAAGGTGACGGTAAATATTAGGAAAAATATTTTTTTTTTTAAACATAACGGAATGATATGTTCGCGTTTTACGAAAAAATTTCACTTAAAAAGTGCAGCGAGCCGTGGGTAGGCACACAATAAAACGTTTCTGAGCGGAGCTCCGCGGGTGTAATATTATTTATAAGATATAAATGAAATAACTATATATATATATATATATATATATATATACGTACGTAGTTGATGTACCTATTATAAGTATTTGGGTATTTTTTTTTTTTTTATAATATTCTATTTTCTTCTTTTACCAACCGCGGTGCACCACGGCTAGAATATACCGTAAAACATGCGTTTTAGCGTGTTTATTTATTGTTGAAACGTGAAATAATATGAATTTTATTCGAAACATGCGAAAATATGCAAAATAAAATAACCATAATTTGCTTTATCACGACGTAATTCGTAGACATTTCAAACAAAAGCTGTAGTAATCAGAAGTTGCAAAAAAAAAAATGCCAATGCACATAAATCCTATAGCATTATTTATTATTATTTGTAATATATAGAGCGTGTAATTTCAGAATGATTTTCTTGTGTCGAATCTTAAAAATTACCACTTTGTAAAAATATCGAAATCTATATAACTACATAGAGAAAAACCTATTACATTTTTTATCTTAGTTTAAATGATAATATAAAAAAACATATTCTGTATAAAATCGACAATTCTCTTAGTGTAATACTCGTTATATAAACAGCCAGAAATCGGAAGAATTTTTTTTATTAAATTTTTCACTTATTCACGAGTTAAGCGTATATTCGGCGTGTGAATTTCACGGCTCTATATATATAGGACAATTTATATTTTCGAAATTCCGGAGAAACGCGCAATAACGAGATTTTTCCGTTTTGAACGAAAATTTTTTTTTTTTTTGGTAGTTTTTCGGGGCCGCATTTAAAAACTATTGATAAAATTGAGAAAATCGGAAAAATTACCTTATTCCTAAAACCAAATTTTCTACCGGAAAACGGATACGAACGTATATATTAATCGAATCACTATAGGCGGGAAAGTCGTGCGCAGAACAAAAAAAAAAAAAAATAAACAGACCAACGGCTTTGCTCAGAATCTAAAATAAAAACCAAACATTTTGTTTAAAATATAAAATACCTTATATTATTATAATATATAAGTATGATCCTCATACTGCTGATAATTCAAGGAAACTTGAGCGTGTTCAACGCAGATTCCTATACGCTTTGCTAGCTTTACATTAAATATTCCTTGTGAGCCTCATAACTTTACGCCGGTTGCTAATAGTCTTGGTTTGACTTCCTCAGCTGAGCGTCGACGTATCGCTTGTATTAAATTCCTTGTAGGCTTATTAAATAATAAAATTGATTCACCTGTCCTTCTTTCTCTAATCTATTTTAAAGTTCCACCTCGTTCGTCTCGTTCCACTGTCCTCTTTTATGTCCCACATGCCACCACAAACTATATGGCTAATGAACATTTAAGGCGTCTTATGTCGATTGCCAATGCTGATCCTGCCTTTAATGATTATTAGTATTAATTTAATTTTGTTTTTTCTATATTCTAAGTTATAGTGATGTATTATTTTGTTGTCTTATATGTTGTACGTTTAAAAGGGCCCAGCCCGTATATTTATAATAAATAAATAAATAAATATATACTACGTTCTCGGACGAACGAACCGCGCTTCATATTTGATAAAAATTCAGAATATCATTTCTATACAGAAATTTACGCTGTATATGATACACTTCAATTTTTGTAACATTTCGTTTCAGTCGAACTGTCGCGTTGTTTCCTCTGTATAGCAATTTAAACTCCTCGCTCCTCCAACACTTCGGATTTACTGGCAAAAATAAAAAAAAAAATCCACAACCCGGACAAAACTGTAAACGGAAATAATCGATTCGCCAGTCTGTATAAATCGTATATACAATATCGTATTCCGAAAACGTTATATTGCTTTTCGATGCGCGGTATATTTATACGATCTAGTTTTAAAATACAGCTCTGTAAAATATACGCGAAATGTGGGTCAAAGGAAAACGAATCGAATGCGATATCCTTTCCGTTTTGTATTTTTTTTTTTCCCCGGTTATCGTTGAACGTAGTGCAACGATTCACTTTTGATCAAATATAAACTATATTCTTATACGCGAATAAAAGTCTCGTAGTTTTTCTTATATTTCCGCGTCCGATTTCATTGCGCTAATCGGGAGAAAACAAATACGCCACGTTCAATTCGTTGTTGCTGAAAGTTGTACGTAAATTTTTATAAAATATACAGTAAACCACTCGAAATAATGCCAGTTATTAATGTTTATTTTTTTTTCAAATTTAATGTGTAAAAAATATATTCGAATAGATTTAAATAAAAAAACCCCCGATTTCAGCGCACTGTATTTTCTCATATTAGTTTTTAAAAATATGATTTCTCGCCCATTTTCAGATATTATTAAAATTAAAAAAAAAATAGATAAGTTTCTCGAGATTTTTTTTTTATTCGTGTGAATATTTATAGTGTCACTGTTAAGTGTGAGGTAAATTCCAAATAACCTTCCCCGTATAGGACCGTGTACTGCGGACAAATCTGCACTATCGGTCGTAAGATCTATTTCCATTTGATAATTCGTTTTTAAAGTGGTTCTTTTAAACGGTTGTGTACACGGTCCGTGTAAAATAGTTTTAAAAGACACGGAATGCGACGTGAAGAAGCCGGAACAACGGAACTGAAATTATCTAAAAAAAAAAAATCTAAAATTTCGAAGAAGAAAAAACAAAATTATAATTGATATATCAAACGCTAGAAAAATTTCTATCGACAAACACTATACCCATACGCAGTGGCGGATTCAGGGGAGGGGCACAGGGACACTTGTCCCCCTGTCAATTTTCTGTGGACAATTTTTTTTTAAATACCCATTATCCAATGACACAACGGATTTACTTAAACTATATAATGTTTAATGATGATTAAACACATAAATAAAGATATTACAGTTAAACCAGAAGAAATATACCAGAAGGTGTTTGCTAAAAAAAACATCAACGGAAACTCTAATTTGACTTATAAAATATGAGAATCCGTAAATATACAATTTTTTTTCTAAATCACTATAATGACTTACCTATTATTATAGTGTGTGATGTGTAATCAACATTATATTAAACGTATGACCAATATTGTTTACAAACGATAGTATTAATTATTATTCAAATTATATACAATTTATATGTACCCCTCATCCCTATCAAAATATCCAAGATCCGCCACTGCCTAAATAACGTGCCTGACAACAAGTCAAAGTCAAAATAATACATTATAATGACACATAATAATCGTACGGTACGGTAGTGTTTTCAAAGTGATTTCGCACAAATCGTACACGTTATATAACGATACGAAATCTCGTTAAACTTTTAAAGGAAACGACGACGTTGTATCGAATTTGGCCAATAATCGTTTTATACATTTTCTTCTGACGCCAGTCAAAAGGAAAAAAAAAAGAAAAGAAAAAGCGCCGATTCGTGTGAAAATCACTTAATTTTTTTCTAACGTTCCTCGTCATTAAAGGAACGCGGAGTGTTCTCGCGGCGACCTTGCAAGGAGTCATTTTTTTTTTGTTTTACTTCTTTTTTTTTTAAATTTCATATCGGTACGTTGGTTATTATTTTCCGCGTTATTTCTACCAATATACACTTACCGTCAGACTTATACGATCGCGAGACCCGACGACAGAGGTCAGTTGGCTCGTAAAATAGTAAAAAAAAAAAACCGACCGAAATCGCGCATCGCACGTGAGTATCGCCACCACGCGTTATTGCTGCTGCCAGCAGTTATCGGGCGAGAACGCGAGGATAAATACCGTAGAAAAAAAAAACGATTGGACGGTAACGAACCGAAGGACGAAGGACGTTGGAAAATTTAACGTTTAATATCGATTTTCACGGAAATCCGTGCGCTAGAAAAACTTTTTTTTAGAGGACAATCGCGGTCCGTGCAGAGTGGTTCTCACAGCTGCTCGCGAATATATATTCATCCCTTCTTTTTTACAACACGAAAAATATACACACACACGTCTACCACATTTAAACGTTTTTGTTTTTGATTTATTAATAATAAAATAACAGTAATTAAGACACAAAGAAGGTAAGAAAAAAAAATTGGCAGTCGATGTTTTAATATATAACTTTGTTTATTGAGCTATTCTATTAAAACGGTTTATTATTTTTTTAACAATGTCATTTCATCAAATATTGAACATTACGATCTGTTAAACGATTAGTAAACTGATACAAAAAAAAAACCGTTCTAACCGTTTCTATCATCAACCTAATACCTGAATTTCTACATGCATCCCTTTCATTGAAACTTATATTTCAAATGAAGGTAAGATTTTTAGCTCATCAAAAAACTTTCAAAGGTATTTTACATTCTAAAACTATATATGTACATCAATCCGTAACTATACCAATACGTTTGATTCTAAAGAATTTGAACAATATTTCAAGTGTTCAGTGTTTATTTAATGACACAAAGTCATGGAATAATACAAATTTTCTCTTCCTAATTTCTTTTCTTCTTCCTCACGTTAGTATTACAACAGCTATCTGTGAGATACAAATTCGGGAACAAAAATTCAAGCGTATGGTTACTAACGTTGATGAAATGTAGCCATCAATATTCTCCATCATTTTTTTTAAACTTTTTTAAAGCTTATATTTTAAATTCGTCGGGTTTTTTCTATATATTTTTCTAGTAGACTGAATGTTCCAAATAATTGTAAAAATCAATATATTAAAAAAAAAAAATTAAAAATCGATTCTAACGGCGGCTGAAAAAAAGATGCCATGTTCCATTGGTTTTTCGAAATTTATTTAACGGAGTGTACAGAAATGGGGGGGTAGGGGAAAGGTTTTCTTTTCATGAAACGGACGAGTTTACGTGACTATATAGAACAGCACGATTTCACTGTTATGTTATTCGATCGCTATACGATGTAATATATATTATTAAAATATATATGAAACGGTTTTGGTTCTCGGAGATAACGTATTATAATATTGTTTTATTGAACAGTCATCTGTACTAGTCTAGAGGCACGTGAATATATACAGAGCGTCTCACGGAGATCTGACAAATGTAATACATGCTGTTCTATTTAATATTTTTAACTTTTTTTTTGCAATAATTACTAAAATCGCGTAGATTCGATATTGAGTACCTATCGTTATTTTAACGATTTTTTTTTTTTTATTAGCTTCCAATTTAAAATTATTACAGCTCAACGATTATTTTATTACAAACAATTACCTATATATTACGAGCATCAGGAATATAGGAAATTACGAGAATAACCTTTTTAATGGACGTAGAGTTAAGGATGTTGATAAAAGTGAGAGGAGTAACATTGCACAATTTTTTTGAATAAGATTGAACGATTAAAAGTGAATGCGGAACAGTCAAGAATTTAATGAGTAAAGTCACATTTGGTTTCCTCTATACGTGGCGCGTACAAAAGGAGGAGTCATTAGGGCCTAGATGAAATGCGTGAGACGGGAGCCGATTGTGTCCCAGCCTGAGACGAGAAACCCGGGAGTGTGGAAGATTTCTAAACCATGAGTACTTCGTAATGGTAGGAGAAATTATTGTTTGTACCAAGAGAAGAAGTGAGGAGAAGATGACAATTTATCCTGCCAGGATTTATTTATTGATTAATGAGAATATATGGTCGTATGGAGGAATTTTGAAAGAGGGTTGACGACAATTTGTCTTTGGTGCGGACACGGTCAGCTTTCTCATCGCCAAAAACCATGATTAGCAAGTTTATTAGCGAGAAAAGCTATTTTTGAATTTCAAAAGAATTCAAAAATTGTTTAAAAATCGTAACACCAAAACTGTTCTTAAACGTGTATATTTTGTATAAACGACTGTCTTGATTATTATTTTAAGAAACAGGACACAATTTTAATCATAACTCCTGTATAATTAAAATTAAATTAGAAATACGTTTATTACCTATAGTGTAAAAGTATATTATAAATATTTAAAAAAAATGTCGAATAAAAGGAAATTTATAGATTTTGTTAGATCTCCGTGAAACACACTGTATACAGTAATAATATAATATATAAGATTGTATGATATAATATCGCTGGTAGGATAATATTATATATAGATCGTTCCGACCGGCACGTGTACGGAGGAAAACTGCACAACACAAGCTTTACTCTTCGTAAATAATACGTTCGCTTGTCTATATTACCAATTCCTTTCGCCACTGTACATACATTTATATATTTATTTGTCTACGTTATATATACCTAGCATTATTCGATTTGAAGCCACGTGTGTGCGCACAAATGTATAGGAAATACCGCTGTATTACATAAATTTTATAAATTTCAGCGGAAATTTCCAACACGTGTCATCGTACATCAGCTGCTGCAGTTATATATACGAAACAGAAGAAAAAGTAAAAGCGCCGGGATTTTAACACCGAATTCGATACCGATTATCGGTTTTCAATAATTAATTTCGGGTTTTTATTTAGAGCTGTTCAAAAATCGAATTTCAAAAATATTGCGGTTTCGATTTTGTATACCGGTTCCGATTCCGGTTCTAAAGAGTTCGGATCTCTGCAATATTGCGCATCGATCTTCGTTTTATTATTTTTGTTTTGAACATCGTTTTATTATTATATAAATTTTGTCGTTAAGTTTTGTTTTTTTTTTCAAACAATCGTTTTTCTGTAATAAACATCATAATATTATTAATTATAAGGAAATATAAATGAAAAATTATATTTAGAAAAAAAATTGTTTTTTTTTTACACCGTAAGCTATCGTAGATTATTTTTTTTATATGTATAACGATAAACTATTGATATTCTAAAACGTGTAAAAACAGTTACCACTTATGCGTATACTAACAATATAATATTATAATTCGTTCGCATTTATTTCTTTGACGTATAGACATCTAATTATTAAGGAAATTAATACGTTTTCTCAGTGAATATCGAAGAAATAAAATTGATTTCAAAATGATATAAATTATAAAATATCGTATTAAAACTCTTATGGCAAATAAATATTTCTTTTCGGAATCGAAAGAGATAAAATACATTGAAATATATATATATATGTATACGTGTCCGTACCTAAATATAAACACATTACGCTATTCTAATAAATGTGTGTCAACGTAAAAGTAATAAATTTTAATATATATATATATATATACCCAAGACGCTAATAATACAAATATAGATCATTCGGATTATTTATCCCACCGCGTGTAATCCTTGATTTACAGTATAATAATAATAATAATAATACTACGTATATATAATACTTCCGTTCGATTTGTTGCTAAAGCACCGAAAGGGGAAATCGTATTATTAATATGTTTGTTTACCGGTTTACTATCTCTGTTCGTTGGTATATTACATCGAAATAAATAATTCAAAATGCTTTCGATCGACAACGAAAAATTATTATTTTTATATAAAAAAAAATTGGAAAATTGACAGAGAAATATGGATAAACGCTAATTATACGCATAAATCTCGTTTGAGGTATATATGAATCACAAGGATGTATAAAGTGAAAAAAAATCGGACAGCTGGTAAGGAAGGCCTTGTAATGTAATTGAAAGTTAAACGTTAATATTTAACTATAATGAAACGGATTCAGCTGTAATTAGAAGTTAAATTTAAATTTTAGTTGATTTCACTCAATAATTACGAAAATGAATCATTCTTTAGAAGCGTGTTATTACGGTCGAAAATAACGGAATTTTTGTATAATAAATTTTTATTTTTTATTTTCCTACGTAGACAACAACGTTTTTATTCTTCTATATTTTTAATTTACTTACAACTATTAACTTTGTAGGAATAAGATGAAATAGATCATAACTGATACGTCTTAACTAATAAAAAGGAATACGTAATTAACTGCAGTAAGCCAATAACTAACTAGTCAAGTCAGTAATTTAAACGATGTCTGTCGTTGATTGATATTATGTTACGTTACTCCAATATTTTTATCTGCCAAGATTACCGAACAAATTTTATTCGTCATTAATAACAAATCATTTAAACATCATTTACAGATCATTTTGAAAATTACAAAATTATTTCCGAATTATCGAATTTCCGTCGCAGCGGTAAAATATTACTACACCCCATATAGATACGACACGTATAATTTATTAAATTCATTACTGTAATTATAAACGCTACCGCGCAATATTATGTCTACCGCGTGAACGTTTCAATTAATTAAATGTTTTTTTTTTTTTTTGTCCAAACTGTCGCGTCGTATGACCGTGGAACGCGGGTTCGGTTTACTTCTCCGTTTCCACACTCGAGAATTTCGAATAAAAACTAAACGACGGTAAAATCAAAAACGATAAAACGAAAACCGCGGTGTCGAATATTATTATAAAATTATTAAAATAGATTTTTGATCTCTAAATAAAATCCAAATATAATTGAACCGGTCATTTCAAAAACAAAGTGAGTCATCAAATTGAAATTTTGTACAAACCACAAATGACTTCATGACTCCAGAAATTTAACTTTTTTTGTACTCTTATACCTCTTTACACATTTATTTTTAAGGTTTATGACGTTCATAATTTGTGGTTTTAAATTGCCTATCTTTGAGACTATATTTCACTAAAATAATAGAAAACTTATTTGACTTACGTTGTTTTTGAAATGACCGATTCAATTGAAAACCGCGATAATCGAAATCAAAACCGCGATATTATTTATTTTAATTCGGTTTCGACGTTTTTTTTTTTTTTTTTACATGAAACTGGTTAAATAATAGATACAATGCGAAATATGAACGCGCGCCGTATATGAATAAAAATAAAAGCCGCTCGATTTAATATTGACTTGTTTTTTTTTTTTTTTGTTGCTAAATTCAATATGCGCGTACATACCACTGCAACGTTCCCATCATACGCGAAATGCAATTTGAACTCGTATTCACATATCCGCGACCCCTTCCGCAGCGCAAATCAATATACACAGACGATAGAAAAAGAGTTTTTTTAAATTATATATATATATATATCACAATCTATTCATATAAATATATTTATATATTTTTAGGTCTGAAAACGAAAGATATATTCCGTTCGGTCGTGTTTACAATTTGAATAATTTCAATGATTTACACCACAATGAATCGCTCGTACAATATTATAGTGCCTTTATACGTTTTGGATGTATCCACACGCGCGCGCGCGTGTGAGTTTTTTTTTTTTTTTTTTTGTAAGTATTTGTGTATTTTTAAACACGCGTTCTGTATAATGGAAATTTCGTCAACTATAATATATTATATTTTGAAAAAAAAAAAAACGTGTTTCAAGTTCAAACGAGACGATTTATTATTTTTGTGACTATTATTATACGCATAAACTGCCGCAGTGTTCGAGTTATATTATAATTATTACGGTTAGTATTTACGTAAACATTTTTTTTTATTTCCCTTTTGTGGAGTATTCGACATTAAATAAACCGAATTTTGTTTGGTTTTTTTAAAAATAATTTTGAAAGGATAATTTTTTTTATTTACGTTTAGAATTATGACAACAACGTATAAATTCGTAATACGTTTAAACGTAAAATATATTTATGTTTTCAATGACTTCCGGTTTTTCTCAACTACACATACGTATCGCGTTCGAAATCCAAACTGTATTTTTAGATCACAAAACCGCGCTATATAATCGTTTGATTATTTTCCAGAACTCGCAAACGTTATAATAACGTTTTGATTATAACGTTATAATTGCAAAATATCAATTGAAACGAATATCAAAAAACCGTAACGGAAAACAATAAATACTAATTTTAAACTATCACAAATTAAAACGTACGATTAAAAGAAATAATGTATTAACGTTATATATCAAAAATATCAAAAAACGAAAAAAAGAATTACCGTTATTTTAATATTTTTCTATCCAATTTACTACGGAAAATATAAGCCTATTGTGTAGGTTTATTATAGTTCTATAATAAGGCTGGGTTCACATGCGGACGCGCGTACACGCGCATCAGCTAGACACGCGTGTATTGAGATAATATACGGTTTCCTAGATGTCTTTCGCGGAAATTTTCTTTCTGCGTGTGATATCGCGAATTGAAATACTGTTTATTGTTACTGGACCATTCAGATTATTTTTGTTTACTCGATGGTAAAAATTATTCAAAGATACGTGTCTGAGAAGACGTGAGCTAGTCAGAAAAGTTTCTATTGGTAATATAATCAACATTTTAAGAAAAATATTCTGCACTGGAATATAAAGTCAAAAACAAACCAAAATTCTCACTGAAAAAATGTATAAAATCAAAATATTAAGTATAAAAAATTAGGACTTTTATAATTAATGAAGTTTAATGAAGTATACATTACGTTTATGAGATTTGAAAACGTGCTATAGCCTATGGGATACGAATGGATTTATTTATTTGGAAAAAAAAAATCGATATTAAACCAAATAACGTTAAAATACCGATAAACGTAAAACGTAAATATTATATAACGATAAAACTTTCTTTAACGTTAAACACAAATAATCCATAACGCCAAAATATACCATAACGATAAACGCAAAAGGTAAATAACGATAAAAAACGTTAAAACGTTAAACATTATTATTTTTTTCAAATGAGAGCCCTGTTATTTTCTGCATTCAACCCCGTTCCTATTATTAGGGAATTAAAATGCGGAGCGACTATAATTTTAAAAAGAAGTCTTAATTCGACGCATTTTCAAAAAAAAAACAAAACAATTTTGTTATAATACGGGCGTGATAAAAAAAAGACGGCCATTAAAAATAACAGAAAAATTCAACACAAAACCGTTATCATCAGACGCGTATGATGATATGTATGAAACCGATAGTGGTTGCAGCGGGCATTGAATAAGTAGCAGAAATGATGGCGCGTCAAGACTATAGTGTGGGTCGGTCGGTTATAGATAGAATTTTCAGGAACGAATAAATAAGAATTATAGTTTGGGAATCGCGTGTTTTGTTGGGAAAACGAGAGAGAGAGAGAGAGAGAGGACAGGGCTGACATTGTTACGGAAAAGGAAGAGGGCGAATGATTGACGAGACAGTTGTAGAAGAAAGTCGAAACAGAGGTAGGACAGAGGAAAAAAATTGGTTAGAAGTCATTAACTATACATACTGATTACTGATGAGTAGATAAAGTGATGGTTACGAATGGGGAGATGATGTACGAGGTGAAAAAAAGAATGGCTGGCGGACGCTTTATATTATATACTATCGTGTGGGACACGCAGTTGTGAGGCTGGAAAGATGAATTCAAAAATCGAATTTTTTCAATCGAAATCATTTTGTTATCGTCAACGTTTAACGTGACGCGTTCGTCGCGTATTAACAAAAAAAAAAAATTATAAAAGTGTGTATCTATGTAAACAGTAGAAAACGATAATTTCACTATACGAGCTCGCGCGCAAAAATGAATTTTTTTTTTCCCCCAAATCGTTACACATATTACACGAGTATTGCGCGAAAATAGTGTAAAAATAGTATCGTTTATATACATATATAAATAAAATATAAAACACACACGATTCGGAAAGAAATTAATACCTTGATAATATTTTTTAAAACGATTTTTTTTTTGTCACGACATAATTGCAATAACGCGAGAATATATAATTTAAAAAAAAAAATGAAATTTATATTATCACTTGTATGATATTATATTACGTAGTATGTATGCCGCGCGAACGAAGAAAAATTATCAACACAATGAAAATTATAACGCGTCGAGTATTCGCTTTTATATATTATACAAATATATATATATATATATACATATTATTATTATTATTACATATTTTATACAAAATAATCGAGAAAAAGAACTGTTACATTCAAATAAACGTAACGCGTATTATTATAGGCGTTTCGATATGTCGTACAATATTTGCACAGCGCCAAATGCGCACGCAATGTATTATGATATATCGGTACGCATAAATTTCGTTTAAACACAACAATATTAAATTATAATGCATTCCCTTCGGTTAAAACCAAATCGGTCCAGAAGGGATTTATTGTTATTATTATTATTAGTATCGTACGTACGCGCGTATGTTAAATCCCAAACGAGGAATTTCATTATTAATGTACCTATATGTATTATAATATGCGTTTTTATTTTATTTACGCGATTTTATAATTATTTATATACTATATATTTGATAATGTCCAAATTAATCTTAACCATAAATGTTGTCGAAAATAGAGATTATAACGAAATGTAAAAAAAAACAGAAAAAATTTTAATTTTATACATAAGTGTTTTGGTAAAACGTGAATCATCCTTATGTGTATATACGTACAACTCTTTTTACCACGAGAATTTGATCGTTTTCCGTTGTTTTTTTAACGTCGTATTCGCCGGCGAACACGCGTGACGATTGGTCCGCTCTTATATTAAGATAAATGCGATATTATTTATTAATTGACGTAGAAATAAATTCGAAAAGGATTTGTGCGATTATCGTCTCAGGCGGAAACGTAGTTTTAGTCCATCCAAATGATTGTATTCGCGCATTGTTTTTTCTACACGTAAGACAGTCGGGAAATCTGTAATGGAAAAAAATTGTTTAGCCTACGGGAGCACGTAAAACGCATATAGTCTGGCGAAAAAAAAACTGCGTTTCCTTTATACTACACACATTCGATATACGGGTATTATATATATGGAAAAACAAAAATCTCGGATTCTCCAGTATTTGTCTCTGTACGAGTGGCGCGCATGTGACAAAACAGAAATAGAAGTCCTCGGTGGTTATAGATCAGATAAACGATTGTTCTACCTACAGTGTTTTTATGAATATTTTAACGTTTCCTTTTTAAAATACAAGAATAAAATAAATAAGAGCGAAATTATACACTAAAATCAATCCACGCACTTTATATTCGTTATTTGCATTTTATATATAATAAATTTTTGCTACAAGACGGTATAATAACGATACGATGTGTTACGCATGAGATTTGAACAGTTTACTCGAGGTAAAGTTTTTTTTTTTTAGTAAATTCAATATAACACACGTGTATAACCTGCTTACATACGCATTATTAAAAAAACAAAAAACGGTTCGTTTTAAAAAGTCATAAAACCGAAACGTACCAACGTTCATATTATATACCAGTTGTACATTTTTTTTTTTTTGAAAAAACACACCAGGCCTATACTTAAAACGAAAAAAGGGAAATGTATATATATATATGTATAATAATGTGCTCCCTAATTAACAAGTGGTAGGTATATGGCTCGATATATATAATTATAGTCTGTTATATATTTACCCGGTTTATTTGCTTTTCTTTTTTTTTTCAAAATAAAATTATTATTGTGTATAAAAAATATACCGAGTATACGCGAGGCGAAAAATTGTTTTTATATATATATATTTTTTTTTTCCAGTAAGTATACTCAAATTACGACAAAAACCGTAATAATTATATTACTATTGTTTCTGAAAATAAACGACGGATTATGAAATAAATACGCGTTAAATTTTCCTACAATTATTATAACCCTATACATTTAATATTTATAATTTTTTTTTTCATATATATATATATTATTTACTCGTGTAATATTATGTATAATAATAATATAGTGCCGATACGAAACTTCCGAAATAAACAACATTTCCGCACGCTTATATAACTATAAAAACGTATATGTCTTATAATTAATCGGTTCGTTATGACGAATATATTAAAAAATAACATATAAATATTTTTTTTTTTTGTCATAACGAGCCCGACGATTATTATGCGCCAACATTTTCTAAACGAATCGAATTTAAGCGGGTTTTTTTTTTTACTCCGTCGTTAAATCTTTCAATGATTGTTTATGGACCATTATAAAAATTATATCCCTTGCACTCCGCAAAACAGTTTTTAAACGAAACGTAAACTCTTGATTTGCAAACGGCGTGCCAGTAATTTTTTTCTTTTACACTATAACTTACAGTTTCGTTTAAATAATCCGTTTACGATTAATTTGTACGTAAAAAACTGTTTTTCGTAACAGTATTATACTCCGTATATTTATTCCAGTAATAAATTCATATTTGGTAGACACGGCACTTGTTGTATTTGAATATTTTATTTTTCCAATAAATTCGTACGCGATGTTAGTCTTTATAAAAAATTCGATTTACGTTTCGCGTAATCCAGTGGTACGCATTTTAATTTTAATTTCTCCCGTTAACAAATAAAGGACGAAGGTAACACACATGAACGTGTAGACAATTTTCTGGAAAAAAAAAAAAAACATTTTAAATTTCTCGAGATACAGCTGCTAATGATAAAAAAAAAGTCACACTGTATTCATAGTTTTACGGTAATTCTGGAAAGGTTTTATGTCACGGCTAAATATATATATATATTATTAAACGAACAATTACGATGAAAATTATCGTTTAGGAAGTATACTGAACCAGAAAACCGTCCCGATTGTATATACTATTTCTGTCAAGTCAAATATAAACACGATTTTTTAAATTAACGTTTTATAAAAAAAAAAACGAGCGTCTCCCGTTATTTATTTTTGCCTTATTTCATAATAATTCGTTAAATTTGATTAAAATAAACAAAATGTTTATATATTTAAAAGTTAAAATAATAATAATAAAAAAAAACGGAAGCGAGTACTCATGTCGACTCAAGTGGTTAGTCAAAAATTTGTTGAGTTTATTCTAGTACTTTTTGAATTTTATCGAGTATAGCTCAATCGAAAATCTATAAAAAAAAAGTTATTTTTTTGAGTTAAATCATAAACGAAATTTTCCTTTAATATTTCGCGTTTTAAGAAAAGTAAAAACCATTGTTACTTCCATACACTCTCTTTTCGACTCTTAACAATAATAATACAGCCCGCGCGAAATGTTGTCGAACGACCAGAGCTAGGAAAATCGAATACTCTGATGATACGATTCGACGTCGGCTAATTTATTTTCCGAAATTCGAGCACTGTATGGTACGGTAATTTAGGTGTGATGTGACCCAGAAGAAAAAAAAAAGGCAAAGCATGCAGTATTTCGATTTGCCTGCACATGCCGAGAAGTTCAAAACGACGTGTTCTGCGAAGAAAGTCATATTGACCGTTTTTTTTTTTTTGAATGCAAATCACGTATTTATGTGACACGGATTACCTGGAAACTGAAAACACTGTAAATTCCTTATGCGTAAATACGTTAAAACATCCAAAAAAAAAAAACGTGTCTGTCGCATTCGAAAATCCACAGAGCCGACGATACGTACAACGCGATAACGATCGACCACACATACATGGCGTTCTACCGCCGAACATATTATTGAGTGGCTTGATGAAATTCAAACCCATTCTGTGCAAACCTTACTCGCCCGCCGGACTCGAGCCCCTTGTAATTTCCACTTCTTTCCTAGTTTAAAAAGAGTCCTCAAGGGCATTCGTTTCGCCGACGACGATGGAGTGAAGAATGCGCGGTGAAGTCGTGGACCAAGAAAAGACCGACGAGGCACGAGAAAACTTGTTCGCCGTTTCGGGGAGAAAAATTATCCGAAAGTGAGAAATAAATATGATTTAAGAGTAAATCTAATATACGATGTGCGGCTATTAAATAACGAGTTTATCAGACTAGCGATGAAGCGCGTGCAGATACGGGAATAATTTCGATATATATATATATATGTTTATGAATATGGCTGCATCGATCGACAGCAGTGTTTAGTCGATGTCCGTTCTGTAGTAGACACGTGCAGTGAGCGTCGTTTAAAGCGACCTTATATTATGCGTTGTACGTGGAAATCACGCCGGACGAAAAAATCGAGCAGCGAATTAATTTAAAACTTCTAATGAGACGTGGAAAATCTGCGTCCGAAAGCTTTAATTTATTGACAAACGCGTACGGAGACGTTACCGACATATCCGATATGTCTCCGAAACCAAGTCCGTGTACCCGAAACACTTCCGCGCATCGCCAAAGACTTTTTTTGCCTTTTTCGCTCGAAAGAGCGAGTCGAAACTGAAGGTCGTGTTTTTTGATATATTTAGGGTGTGATCGTGATTGATGATTGGATACACCTGCGGGGACAAACTGTTAATCAACGTGTACAGATCTTGACAGCGCTCAGAGAATGAGTAGTATAAGAGATAAGAAAGCGGCCTGAATCGTGGAAAGACAACTCTTGGACGTCGGATCAAGACGACGCGCCGGTTTCTGAGGCGAAAAACCGGACTCCAGTGCTACAGCACCCACACCGTAATCGCTCCGTGTGATCGTATTAATAATATGGCTGTTGTCAAAATTAAAACGCGCGTTAAAAGGAACACGTTTCGAGCGAATCGAAGCTGTTCAAATCGAATCGACAGAGGTATTAAAGTGATTACAAGAAAAAAAGGCCGTTTCGACGGCAAATACGAATGATGGATAGCGGTACGGTAAACGTGGACGATACAAGGAGAAAAACGTTAAATTATTGAAAACCGTTAATAAAAAGTTTTTTTTTATTTATACAATTGAATGTCTCGTTATCCACACCTGGGATGCTTTTTTATATATATTTTTTTAAATATCGCGTTTCTTTTTCGAATCACAAGCGAGTTTGCGTTACTTTTCGGCCGAGGGACTTTTTTTTTTTTCGCATTTCGTCGGAATAATTTCGGTCTGGTGAATATTTCGTAGAGAGCTGGTTTTTTTTCTTCTTCTTCTTTTTTTCAACATATATACGATGTGCGGTACAGAGTGCAAACCGAGTCACGCGGTAACCGCGTTCCGACGCTGGACGTTGGCTTAGACCGAATATAAACGCGTACGGCTTCAATCGGTATACATGCCATACATTATATTATATATAATGAATGAACGAAACATAATATATTATTTTTTTCCGCGTACATTATAACCGGAGAATTGAAAGTGTTCGCTCCGATTTCCAGGATAACGGCGACGCCCGCCCGATCGAATATTCCGAACGAACGCGGAGAAATCTGTTTATTTTTTCTGGAATTTTTTTGCAAAAAAAAAAAAACCGCACACGACACTCAACAGCTGGTCACAATTGATTTCCCGACACTGGTAAAGCGGGTCCCGTCCGAATTCCAAACACACCACCACGACGAGCTGGCGAATCGCGGTACTCTCTCATCTCGTTGACATTCGCACAGAATTTACTTCAGATTTCAGTTTGAAATTCTTCGAGTACCAATTACCGTAATTTTAAATTATTCTCGCTGTTGAAAGCTAATATCGTGCCAAAACGCGGACAACACTATAACGTTTTTCTATCGGAAAATACTTTGACAAGAATATATATATTTTATAAATTATTTTTTTTTTTTTGCCTTTTTGGATATTCCGTAGGTTTCCGTCTATTAATAACGCAGTTTGTATTTATTTCTAATGAAATTGCATTACATAAATCGAGTGTAAGAATAATTTGTTTTATGAATTACGTGATTTAAAAAAATAAATAAAAAAATTGGTTTGAACAACACTAGCTTTTTTCAATGTGAACAACAAAATTATTTATTTAAAAAAAAAAAATTGCTTATAAACGAAACGTGTAGACTTTAATTTTCTGTAAAAACGCGTAATTGGACCAAACACGTGTATTGAAAATACCGTATAGTAAAAATTCGAAAATTGTTTGAAAATATTGACTTAAACCGATTTATCGACTTAAAACATGGAGAAAAAAAAGGAATTCTCTTATAATAAGTATACATATACAAGTTACTTCCCAATTTAGATGTAATAATTTTACGTTAATTAATTGTTTTAAACATATTAAGGAATTAAAAAATTATTACAACTCCTATATATAATAGCCTACCAAATTTATTTTTACTCTTCTGCGCTACTCTTTTTGAATATTAGTACATATATATATATATATGCATATAATTTTATGAAGATAAAAATTCCTAGGGCCCTTTGTATAAATTCCGATTTTTTTTTGTTTTCTTTTAATTAATAGAAAATTTTCAACTTAACGATTTTGTAAGGCAGAAAATTTAATACAATAATTTATCGTATTATGTAATAATTAAATATCACATTGAATAAATTTCGAGAACCGATAAATCTCCGTGTGAATGGCCAGCTCGACTAGCTTTTTAGAACCGCACACGTGTTTCTTTTTCATTGTAACTATACGAAAAGTGCAATATAAAAGTGATTCATAAAAATGTATTTATAAGAGCGCGTTTGTTATCTCATACCCTAACTGGTGGACAATACTAAAATATTAAATAAATAAAATAATAAAAAGGATCTGGAAGATTTACATAAATATATATATAAAGGAATCAAACACAATAATTTCAAAAATATTTGTAAAAAAAAAATACGAAAAGATTTTTAAAAAATCGTGTTTTTCAATCGTATACGTAAATAATATTATTAATTAAATAATATTAATAACGGTTGTTTTTTTTTAACGATCCAATTCACTGTACGCAAACACACGGTTTCTTCGTCGTTTTTTTACATTTATTTTTTAAACTCTGCGTCTTTTTATCGTTAATATTCGTATAATTCTCTCTGCAGCTGCGTTATTCCGTTCGTTTTTTTTATATTTTATTATACAATTTTTCTTATTTCGCTTAATATACCTGCGCAGACGCGATGAATTTTTTGTCGAAACCGGTATATCATATAGTATAATAATAAACTGCAATACAACTCCCACATATTTCTGCGTATATATACCTGTATACAAATTTTCTACGCGTATAAAAATACTATTTACTCACCCATAAAAGCATATATAATAGTAACGGTGTCTATATATAAAAAAAAATGTCATCTTCGCTACGTAGCGTGTGAATTTTTTTTTTTTTTTTATACGATCCGAGTATAAAAAAATTTAAATAAAAATATTTGCACGCGTCGAATACAAATTCAAAAAAAAATTATTTTTTCCACGGCTTTTTCTCGATATATTAGTAACGCGAAATACGCGCGGATCCGACAAAAAAAAAAAATTTACTTATCTCATCTCTCTCTCTCTCTCTCTAATATTGCACTAATTATACTGTATATTATAATTACTAATTAATTTTATATTATTAATTGAATCGGTCATTTCAAAAACAATACAAGTCAAATAAGTTTTATATTATTTTAGTGAAATATAGTCAATGGTAGACAATTTAAAACCACAAATGTATGAATGTAATAAACCTTAAAAATAAATGTGTAAAGAGGTAAAAGTACAAAAAAAGTTAAATTTCTGGAGTTATGAAGTTATTTGTGGTTTGTATAAAATTTCGATTTGATGACTTATGTCGTTTTTGAAATGACCGATTCAATTCAATTATTATATTATATAATATTGTATATTATTTATATCGTCGATAATAATATTGCGACCGATATTACAAAAGCTAGTTAGTGAAAACAATTGTTTAAAAAATTCGAATACAAATTTAAAAAAAATTATTTTTTTCCACGGCTTTTTCTCGATATTATTATACTAACGCGAAATACTCGCGGATCCGACAAAAAAAAAAAAAAATTTACTTATCTCATCTCTCTCTCTCTCTCTAATATTGCACTAATTATATTGTATATTATAATTACTAATTAATTATATATTATTAATTATTATATTGTATATTATTTATATCGTCGATAATAATATTGCGACCGATATTACAAAAGCTAGTTAGTGAAAACAATTTTTTAAAAAATTCGAATAATTTTTTTTTTAACGTTTACCTGCCGTTGTTGGACCCGGCTGTCTGCTGTCGGGCGCGCGCAGTATTTATATGGGAAACGATGCAGCAGCAGCAGCAGCAGCAGTAGCAGTAGCCGTGTGTGCGGGACGGCGGCGTGGAAAACGCGCGTGTATATTGTAGAAATGAGTTTGAAGTCGGCGGACGGTAAAACGGACGTGTGTCGGCGGCGCGCACCGGGACGGCTGAACTTTCGGTAACGTTCTGCCGCGGCGGTCGCTGTGGGGGACGGGGACGTGATGCGCTTATGGGTCTTCGGCGGTGTACGCCGACGACGACGAGCAGTGTCGCCGCGGCGTCGCGCGCGAAATTATCGCGGCCGCCTGCGCGCGCGCGCGCGCTATACGATAAATATCGGTCAGTGCGCGGGTGTGTACGGATTTCCGCGATGGCCCGGAAAACTGCGACAATTTATTTTTTTTTTTCTACGAAATAAAATAGGTAACTATTTGAAAAACCAGTTTATAGTTTATTATTTGCGGTATGACCGCGGTATTGTGACAAAATTACAATCGTTGAGCTGTAACAGTTTTTAAATGCTAAAAAAAATAGCACTACACCTTCTGGTAGAAATTTTCGGTGCAGACGTAAAAAAAAAATACGTGTATTCGGTAGTTTTTCAGTTATCCCTCTAAGGCGCTTTTGAGAAAAATCGAAAAAAAAATGACCTCTCTAAAGTACCGACCAGACGCGATTTGCTATATCGGAAACAAACTGTGACTGTAAAGATCGGAGCACTCCTTCACGTAGAATTTTTCGGGTACAGACATAAAAAAAAGCACGGCTTTGCAAAACCAATAGATTTTTCGTTCCGCTCAGAATCTAAAAAAAAAAAAATATTTCATTTCTCGAAGTGACGTGATATGAATAAATATATAAATAATTGACGATTTCAAAAAAAAAAAAATACAAATATACTAACACCCGCGTGTACAGCAGGAGATATTTTTATAAACGCGCATTTACGCGTTGAGTTAATATCAGGGCTCGCAAACGTTATTATAATAACGTTTTGATTGCAAAATATCAATTGAAATGAATATCAAAAAACGTAACGGAAAACAATAAACACTAATTTTAAACTATCACAAATTAAAATATATCATTAAACGAAATAATGTATTAACGTTATATATCAAAATATCGAAAAACGAAAAATAGAATTACCGTTATTTGAATAATTTTTTCCAATTTACTACGGAAAATATAAGTCTATGGTGTAGGTTTATTATAGTTCTATAATAAGGCCGGGTTCACACGGACGCGTAAAATAAGTTACTCAAAGATACGTGTCTGAGAAGATGTCAGCTAGTCAGAAAAGTTTCTATTGGTAATGTAATCAACGTTTTAAGAAAAATATTCTGCACCGGAATATAAAGTCAAAAACAAACCAAAGTTCTCACTGAAAAAATGAATAAAATCAAAAAATTAAAGATGAAAAATTAGGACTTTTATAATCAATGAAGTTTAATGAAGTACATTACGTTTATGAGATTTGAAAACGTGCTATGGAATATGAATGGATTTATTTATTTGGAAAAAATAATCGATATTAAACCAAATAACGTTAAAATACCGATAAACGTAAAACGTAAATATTATATAACGATAAAACTTTCTTTAACGTTAAACACAAATAATCCATAACGCCAAAATACACCATAACGATAAACGCAAAAGGTAAATAACGATAAAAAACGTTAAAACGTTGAACATTATTTTTTTTTCAAATGAGAGCCCTGGTTAATATTGTTAAAAAAAATAATAATAAATTACCGCGTCAAATTTTATTGTAGCACGTACATTTGAACTCGTATTAGGTGATATAAAAAAAAAAAAAAAAAATTTGAAAATACGCGGTAGTTGTAATAAATTTTGGGTGTTTTATAATACCGGTTTCGATGTAGAAAACCGTCGTTTGCATCAGCAGATATAAATAATTAAAAAGAAATTACAACGTAGTGACAGAATTACATAAAAACAAAATAATAACGAAGAAATATAGCGTATAACGATGTGAATCCGTTTAATCTTTTATACTTTCGTTAAAATTAACAACACGGATATACACGGATTCGAAAAATATAATTAATAATAATCCACGAAAGCATCGACGAATTATTATTCGTGACGCTTGAATGACGTTTTAAATGTGGACAATTTTAAGGACACGTTAATATATCGATACATAAAATATTATTTCAAAAATATAATATAATTAGAATATATATATATTATATTAGCATATGGCATCGGCATAAGTCATTTCAGTAAAGAATTATACAATCAATGGTAGTGATTATTATAAGCATTTATATATAAGTAACACGTATAAATTGGAAGCTAAATTAACAATGAATAAATAACTAATTAAGTAAATAAATAAATAAACAATAGTAAATAACTGAGTGAATAAATACAGTATAATAAGTGTAAAGACTAAAGACTAAGTATTTGGTAACTGTCGAGTTGTTTCATATAGGAGAACGTCCTGCAGGTTTTCTATGGCCGTTTGATCGCGTTGTTTTTCATGGATACCTCTCAATCCCCCGTCAAATTTTGTTTAACAGGACAGGTCTCAACTATATAATACAATATAATATATTAAAACGAGTAGGTATATATTTTTTTCCCAGAGCGTTAAAGTTCGGTTTTTGTAGCCGATAAACCGAAATACAGACTTATATGTAACGTATTTTAAAATTTAATAATTTTTTTTTATATTTTTTTCCGAAGACGGTGTATATAATATGTGTACACTTTTTGTGTAATTGGTCTAATGACTATTGACGTCGAAGCCGTAAAGTAATAATAATAATAAAAAGAAAATACGTGTAAAATTACGCGCGTATAACTCGTACGTTTTCGCGAATAAATTATGGAGTTTTGAAATATCGATTTCGTTAATTTCCCGTAATTTCGTGTACTTTGGTTATGTTTTTTTTTTTTTTTATGGCATCTTTCATCTTATAAATCAAAAACGCGTGTACAGTCGTACTCTCCCCTTTCGTGCCCCGTCGGTTAACAATACTAAAGGTCTTTTTATAAATCACCGTATATATATATGCAATATGCATTTACTATATAATGTAAAGAAATCCACCCAGCTCGTATTATCCATTTAACAAATTAATTTTTTAATAAAATTAAAAAAACGCGTAACATAAATAAACCGGATAAATAGACAAAATACGGTGGGTAATTCAAAGATGTATTATATTGCGTATACGCTCGTCTAACATTTTCCCGTATTATTATTACTGCGAATCATTTTAGTAAAAAAAAATACAATGACGAAACTGACCTAACCAATAAACGCCATATTGTGTTATTATACATTACAAACCGATTGTTATTGGCCACTGCCAAATAAAACGACGGTTGCATGAAAAACTCGACTACTCGTGTAAAATGGCTACGAACAGCGTGTGTAAAGTATTTTTGAGATTCTGAGCGAAACGATGAATCTGTTGTTTTTACAATGATGTGTTTTTTTTTTTTTGTGTCTGTAACCAAAAATTCTACCAGAAGGAATGCCCCGATCTCTTCGGTCACAGTTTGTTTCCGGCAGCAAATCGCATCTAGCTAGTACGTTAAAGAGGTCATTTTTCAATTTTCTCAAAAGCACCTAAAATTATAATTCAAAAACTACCGGAAAAAATTTTTTTTTTATGCTTTTACCAAAAAATTCTATCAGAAGGAGTGCTCCGATCTTTACGGTCACGCAGTTACATTCCGATAGGAAATCGGCTAGATGTGAAGGAGTTGAATTGTTACTATATAACGTTAATCTAAAATTTAGGACACGAAAGCGACTATAAATGATAAATGTAGCATAAGTATAAGATACGCGCAGTTGCTACGATGCTGACCGGTAGTTTATTTTTTTCTGTTTAACTAGCGTTTTTTACCGAACTTTTCGATAAAAAAAATTTAATAAATGTTTTGTTATTGTGTACGCTCATCGTCTGTAACGTACACGCAAGCGATCGCGGATCATGCAAAAGTACAAAAAAATCGGGACCAAGCGTCGACGGGCTGTGGCGTTTTTTCGCGAATTCTTCAAAGACCTACTGGGCGAGTATATTATATTCAATAGAAATTTTATGTCGTGGAAAAAAAAAGTACAATCGGTTCGCCAAAAATATAGTTTAAAACGTTTTTATTTCATTAAAAAAATGATCATTTTAGACGGAAAATCGTACGAATAGCGTTCGTGTACCAAATATTTCTATATATGTATATTGAAAACTATAAAAAATCTGCAGTGTCTCGTTTGAACCGATATCCACAGCAACCGCGGCTCGATTTGTCTATTTTATTTAATTTTCAATTTTATTAGATTCCTAACGAAACGGTGAGAACGTATATTGGCATTACGACGACGCTGTTTTGTGTGTTTTAACACTTTCTGGAGTACAATTTTTCCCTCGGACAAGCTATTATTGGCCATAGATAATAAATATATGGATAGGCCACTCCTATATTGAATGTGCACCATGGGGTAGCTGTCCATTTCAAAGGAGAGAGAAGTCACTATTGGAGTGGTTCTCTTTCTCGCATGGGGTATATTTTAAGATTATGTAATGAAATTATCATATTTATTATCTGTAGAAATAATACACGGTGATGAGAGATATTTTCAAATGTTGATATTACATATATAAAAATATATGTAACATATGCCGAAGTTCTGCCTGATGACTGGAATACCTGACTTGACTACTCATATACTTATTTAATGAGATCAATCCCACCCATACAAAAGTGTTTGTTTGTTATTTTTATGTTTATTATTTATTATCACATGGTGGCATTTTAGACATGGAAGAAACAGTAACTTAAAATGGAAGAAAGAATAAGCAACGCCATATAATTCTCATAAAATGACTGAAAGATAAGATGTAATGACTCATCCATATATTTACTGTCTATGTTATTGGCACGTGTATGACTTTAATTGACGCGGTTTTTTTTACGATTTTCCCACCATAGTTTCCTCGAAGGTAACGTAGTAAAAAGAATAAACCGTAAAAATTGTCGGGTATATTCGTTTTTGGACGAATTATACACTTTTTTAAGAGAATATAAAGTATTTTAAAAATATTCAGTAACGACCTATACTCGGGTCGTACAGGATCGCCTTTTCGAATCATCAAATTCCAAAAACAATAATACACAACTAAAAAAAATCTCGATACTCGCTACAATTTTTTTTTTTTTATATTTTTGTAATTTTTTTTTTTTTGTAATGTGTTGAAAAACCGACGAAAATTCGCTTCATACGTGATATTTATTATAATCGCGATACGAGTTATAATATGATATTCAGGTGATGGTATAACGCATAAAACATCATTACAATGTACATAATACGACGAATATGAGCACGTATTAAACACGAAAATCCCATTACCACATTGCCTACGGGGCGAAAAAATAAAATAAGCATCATCAGTATTATACGAGTGCGTCACGAGATAACCTACAGGATCCATGTAATAAGTATAACGCCGTAGACATCAGTTTAATTTATTTTTATTCCAGAGCAAAAAAAAAAACTGATGGAAAACTAAATCGTTTTAACGCATACTCTGAGAAAAATCATTGTGCCTGTATACATATTATAAATAATTATTGTCAATTATTAATTAATTATTCTTTAACTCGACGAGTATAAAACGGCTTGTGTATTTATTTATTTATTTATTTTTGATAAAAATTAAACGGTTTGTGATCTTCAACGAACATTTCATGAAAATAAGACCTTTAAAAACTCAACGCGTTTAAAATAAACGTATAACTTTATAAATTAAAATTCAATAATAATAAAAAATGTAACGCTATTTTAGTAAATCGATTTTAATTTTTGATTATCGTTAGTGCCTAACATTGACAAATAGTAATGTGAATTCGTATAGCAAATGCATTTGCTTACTGCTCGTTGTTATATACGTATAAACATATATAATATATAGATTTTTTTAATTCAAAGTTTGACGCGTATATCTATAAATATCCAATATAGATGGTTTGGTAATTTTAAACATTTCGTTCGGTCAAACATTCGAGATTTTTGCAGTCTCCTTGTTCATAAATTGCCGTCTATTCGAATATAATTTTAACACTATAATATACATCACACCGTATGATAACTGCAATCGGTAAAAAAAAAAACATTATAATATTCTTTTCAACTTTTTTAGTACAAAACATAGAGAGAATTTTTTTTATTATTACAATTGTCTATACATTAAAAATGAACATATTTTAAATTTAATATTACAATAAAAACACTGATTAAACCGTTGAATATAAAATTTTAAATTAATTTTTTCATAACGAATTTAAATACCTTTTTTTTGACGATATTTTACTCGCGTATTTTATAAGTTTTTTTTTTAGTGTGTCTTGACATTCACACAACAAACGAGAATATCGTAATAATTTAATGTTATAATCGTGTACTTACTACAGGCGCATAACATTAATAATGTTTCCAGAACGCGACAAGAAATATAATAATAATAATAATAATAATAAACTCATAATAATATATATAAAAAATAAACTGAAGGTATACACAAAGAGGTTTTCGATATTTTAGCAAAGGACGCGACACTATTTTATATATATATATATACAACGTGCAGTCCACGCCGGGGAAAAAATTGTTATTAAAAAAAGAGAAAAAAAAAATTATTTTTTCGCGCGTCAAGCCTTCGAAAAATATAAAACCCATTAATAATTTAATTTTTTTTTCTCTTTTAAACCCGTTATCGTACACGAGCTTTACCGAGCACCGCGCGCACACACGGGCCCGGCGCGCGCTATAAAATTATTTTATGATAAATGCGCGTACAGACGACAAAAAAAATACAGAATAAAATAATTAATAACCGCGCGTATATTTTATGTAATATTATAACAACGTATCCCTGCTGCAGTTTTGTGCGGCTCTCGCCTCGATTCCCCGGCCCGCTCGGTCCTCCGCGCACGAAAACACGATAATTAAAAAAAACGCCCACTGTTTGTATTGACTCCGGCCGAGCACAATGAGAAATTTATTAGTTCGGAAACGTTGTCCGAATTCCTTTGAAACTATTATTCGCGGTGCGTCGTTTTTCTCCAACGTATTTTTATAATTCAAAAGATAACGTACAAGAGAGAGAGAGAGTATAAACTATATATATAATATAAACTCTATATAATATGAAAGAATTTCGGCAATATTTCCGAAAATTCCACACCTCTCCTGATACACGAAAACAAAAAAAAAAAAAAAAAGTAGAAATATAGAAAATACATATGATAAAGCGCGTAAACAACTGGCGTCTACAAATAATTATTATTTACAAAACACACACACACACACAATACGCCCCCGACCGAAACAGAAAAAAATAAATAAATAAAAAATTTGATATACGATATGACGTAATAAAATATACACCGTAACGAATTCCTATAAATTTCGAATAATTTCACAAAACAGTGAGTATATATATTTTTAAAAGAGCACGTTTCCTTTACACACACACACACACACACATTAATACGTGTTTGCAGATCTCGGTATTCCGGAACTCGCAAAACTTTGGTTTATAAATTACCGGGGCGGATCAAAGAAAAAATTAAAGACTTCAAAAAGTATTTTGAAGTTTTTTTGTTGTATTTTGCAAAAAGTAATTTTATACTTGATGGTGACTTTTAGTCGAAACCGGTCGAAATAAACGTATTTATACAACAACCTTATATTTTTTTCATTTTGTACGTAATACTCATTGGCAGTATAGTATATTTAAGTATACATTTATTTATATATATGTATATTTATTGTTTATATATATATATACATATACAGATTTTTTACTTAAAAAATATTAATATTAAAACTTAAAAAAAAAAAAAATAGCTCTCGAACAATCCCCGTATAATTTACAACGTCGACATTTCCTGTGCCAGGTCAGGGGCACGAGAAATTCCTTTACTCCGGCTCCTGGCGCGCGCACAGTTTCGTAATCGAGCGTTTTTTTTCTCCTGATCGTCGGCCGGCACGCGAGACACGAATTATTTCGCTCTGCGATTCGTGTCGTTTCGAGATTTCGCCAATTAAGTATAGTAAAACGAAAAAGCAAAACGCGACGAAATTTCGCGTTTGAAAGTACTCCAGGACACCATTGCACTCTCGTCTCTGTATATTATATTTCATCAGTACAATAACCCGCGTGGATCCCATCTCGAACCGTCGTTTTCGCGCCGAGCGCTCGTCGAAAGCCGCACAAAACGAGACTGATATTCGAGCGAAAAGTCACAAGAATTTTAAAAACCACTCCGCATAAACTCTCGACTTAGCGCTATATATAATAGGTGCTTCCTTTTATAAGCCATATTCTCTCACATAATAATTAACAGGAGCGTCCTTTTAATTTATCCGTCGTCACGCGCGCGTTTAGCGTGATCTGGAGTGTCGAGAATTACTCAAAAATCATCAAATTTGTGCCACTTTTTAATAACGAAAAACGTCTACTCACTTTAGAGTTACAATAAAACCGACCGTTAAGCAAAAAACATAAAAAATTGCGCGTTACTCTTGAGTCCGCTCTCCGTACAAATAACGCGTACGGAGTCGGTATATGCCTATAATCGATTAAAGAAAATAAAGACGCAAGTCGAAGACCTTACAATTTTTAAATCATTTTTCACGTGTTAAAGAATTTGCAAGTTACTTCCTCCGGAGCCTCCGAAAACATAACTAATCGAATTTGTTATTTTTCAGCCCACAGTTTAACAATGAAATGCATTATAATAATTTTACAATTGTGTTATATTATTACTTTGTTTCGTTCTTATGTAATGTAAACTCGTGTTTTATCTACTCTACAGCCGACCGACGCAGTAAAAAATTCAAAAAGTCCAAATTGACGCTGAGCTTTTTCTACGGATTATTCATGAGCCTGAGTAAGCGTATAATATATTATATTCAAAGTCGTATTACAATAAATTTTCTTTTTTTTCGACGCGAATTCCGGCATTTTTTCGTTTTCCTATTAATAAGTGGTTATTTCGGTATATATATATAGTGACGTTTCGGTAAATATTTTTCAAAGGATTTCCTGCAGAGAGAAACGTACGAATATTGTATATATTAAGTAGCTTAGTCCCCACTATTTAATATTATAAGAAGAAATACTTTTCGAATCTCGTAGTGTCAATTTATTTATTTCGATATATACAAATTATATATTTTTCGATTATTAATTTATAATATTGTGAGAAACAAAAAAGTAATGAAAATAATCGGTCTACAACGAGCGTCTTATGTTCGTATATATAGCGAGGAAATCGAAAGAAAATCCACGAAAAAATGTAGGTTCTACGCTGCATATAGTTTTGAATCCCCGATTACTATTATAAAACCAAAGCTCTAGTGATAATTTTTTTCTAGTAATATTATATTATAATATACTAAATAATCGTTTTTTTCCAGTTCTTTACCATTTCGTGATCGTCGATTTGGAATTCAGCGATCACACCACT
The DNA here is from genome assembly GCA_032441835.1 of Slavum lentiscoides. Classification (NCBI taxonomy): domain Eukaryota; kingdom Metazoa; phylum Arthropoda; class Insecta; order Hemiptera; family Aphididae; genus Slavum; species Slavum lentiscoides. The sequence continues at coordinate 1,487,107 of CM063716.1, forward strand.
CGCCTGATGGGCGTCGTTATCGGTTTATTTTTAAGCATAGGCCACGCCGTTTCGCAACAGGTTAATCGACACGCACACTGCGTACAATCGAAGGGTCTCGCCAGAGATCCCTGTTCTGTGCTAAATTATTATATAATTATACGCGCATATTATTCGATCGAGAAAATCGTTTTGATCGTTTCGTATAAACGATTACTGTACACACACGAATTCATCAGACGGTACGTCGATATTATTAAATCGGTCGTATTTTTATCCCTATTATTATTATTATTGTAAACGTCGACTACAGCTGGCTGTGATCACACGGTATTATGTGTGTACGAGAAATCGAATGTTGTCTTTGTTGTATCGACGTTTCGTTATTTCTTTATTTTCAGCGCCGCAACTACGAACTTATATTCGAGGCCCAAAAAGCGATCGAAATTTTAACGCTTCGTACGTCCACTTTTGCTTATCCCGACTATATATCTCGTCTGCTGTAATTATTGAGTCGGCACGGTTATAAAATAGTAATTTACACCGATCGTAGTCCGCCTGAAACGAACGGGTAAAGAAATTTTTTTTTACTCGCCACTATTACGGTAACGTCGGCCACTCGGTTTGAAATCGACTTCAATCCGTTCGTTATAATACAGAATTTTTCGAAACCGGATAGGGGGTAAAAACGTTTGTCTGAAACGGACGTGTATATAGCCGCTTCTTAAGGGGATTGAAAGCGGGTTTTTTTTTCTCTTTGTCTTACACACATGAAACATAGCAAAATAGACGTTTCGTACTCGCAACGTACCGATCGATCTATTGGTGCGATAAGAAATTTGAAAACAGATTTGAATTCCTCGTGAATTTTACTACAAAACGACTTTCCCGCTTTTTTTTATTTTTTATTTTTTAAGCCCTTCAAAAATGAATTATTAACAATTTTTTTTTTTTTAATTTGTTCGGTTAATTTTTTTAAGGGTTTATGAAAAAAAAAATGAAAAAAGTGAGCAAGTCGTTTTGTAGTAAAATTCACGAGGAATACAAATCTGTTTTCAAATTTCTCACCAATAGATCCCGATCGGTACGTTGAAAGTGCGAAACGTCTATTTTGCTATGTTTCACGCGTGTAAGACAAAGAGAGAAAATACCCGCTTTCAATCCGCTTAACGCAAACGTAGTCTGCACGCGAAAACGTTTCGAGAAAATACGCGCGTTTCGTTTACCAAAAACGAAAAACAAACTGTTCTGCGCGGGTCTCGCCAAACCGCGGAGGCGTTGGCCGCCGGCATCGCGCATTTTCCATATATTTAAATATTTCTCGGTAAATTTCGACTTTGTCCGTCGCGCGTGTGTTTTAAGACTATTATGAGTTTAGTAGCGCGTATCGGAAAATATTTGAATTTTAAATCCATGGACATATTATATAGGTGACGATCGTCTTGCCACCCTCTCGAATCCACTATATATACTGATAAGTGGTAAACACAATAACGAACGCCCAAATCTATCGGCTATAGTCAGAACAGACGAAATCAGAAGGTACGATAATGCTCTCAATGTGAAAAACTGCAAAAACCCCGTCACAAACAATTTTTTTTTTAATACTGCGAGTTTATATCGGTTACTGAAAATGATTAAAAAAAAACAAGAAAATTAATTTAAACATTTTATAATACACAAAGTTGTTTAATTTATAATTGTAATTTAATTGTTTATTTAAAAGTCAGAATCGATGCGAATAAAGGTTTTTTTTGTAACAACGATAATATCACGTTACTGAGTATAAGTAGTATTATTATAACCAGTAGCGTGCCCAGGAATTTTCAATGGTGGTGGGGGGGGATGTTATAAGTAAATAGTAATAATACGTTTTAATAAATTGTCATGGTAATACCAAAAACTCAAACGTTTATGTTTCAAGCTCTCCAAAATCTTTTCTATCTTATAGTCGTGTACATTTGTAAATTGTTCTATAATTAAAATGAATTTAAATTATAACACACTAATACCAAGTGGTTCAATTAACATACAACCACGTTATGTATAGTAAATGTTTATTGTCATAAGTAATAACTTTTTGCTAATAACTAATAAAAAGTATTAAGTAATGACTCTAAAACAGCTCTTATAACTAATAAGTTATTTTCTGTAGGTCGGCAAAAAAGACAATGGGGGGGATATAACCCCTAACCTGCCCCTCCCTGAGCACGCCACTGATTATGACTATAGGGCCCGGATTTCAAATACAAAGCGCATATTTTTTTTCTAGAATAAAACATAAATAATTTGAAATGAGCATATATTTAATATTCGTTTATAATTTAATAACACGACATGACGAATGCGCGCATTCGAAGACGAATTAATTTCGAGAACAAAAAGTGCGTCATTGTATCGTGAAACATTTAAACGTAATACGTACACACCGAGAATGCGCATAGTAATATATATATATATTATATATATTAGTTTTGCGCAGAAAAAAAGAAAAACTTCGAATTCTTATATACATATTTTCGACACTCGGGATGAAAAATATTTTTTTATTAAATATATGTAAAATGCGCCGCGAGTATTATATAGGTACGCTCATATAAAATTTAAAAAAAAACATTCTATTTGCTACCACGTAACATATACTATCATTAAGTGTTAAATTTCAAAACTTTAATTCGTCATTTATTTCCGGTAAATTTTTTTTCTCTTTTCGTTTTTCATCGCGTTTCAATCGGTTTTTTTCTTTTTCATTTTATCAATTTCCGTCTTATTATAATATAGTCCCGTAAACGAATACTTTTTTTTTTTTCATTTTTATGACGGTTTCCAATCAATACGTGTTACAATCATATTCGATTAAATGTAAAAACGAAACGCGCGTTCGCTGTATATAAACATGTAAAATCGCGATTTTCTTTTTTTAATGAATTTGTTTTTTTTTTCGCTATTTTAAATGCGTTTCTTAATGAATATTTTACCGTGCACTGCAAATACGCGAGCGCGTCTAACGAATATTATCGGTTACACGCGACGAAAACAAAACAAACGTGCATTTTACATGTTTCCCGAACACGAGCGGAAAAATAATTTTATCTAATTGTAAATAAAACGTGTACAAGTATAAGTATATATATATATATTTATTGTATATGTTTAAAAAAAAAAACGTTCTATTTGCGAGAATAATAATAGGTATATACATATACAGGGTGATTAAATTAACGTTAATCTACTGCACTGATTATTATGTCTACACCAGTTTATTTATGTATTTAAAATATATCGTGGCAGGTTTTTACCAATCGAAACGATCGTAATACAATTAACAGACATTTTTTTTGGGCAGAAAACGAAACAATAATTTCGAATAGAGTTTAAAAAAAAATTGTATTCGTATATATATATATATATATATATATATACACGAAACCAATCCCGACCTTTCGGCAACCGGCCGGAGCCGATAACCAAACAGCAGGGGGGCACTAGCGGGCTAGTGGGGCTCCCTTCCCCATCCCATGGTACCAGTATCGTCGGTGGACACATCGCTGGTTGGACGTTTCAAGAAAACATCCTCGAGCCGCAGCTCTCGGCCAAACTCCCAAAATTTTGGTCGGCACACCAGGGCTCGTGGTTAGCTCAAAGTATATTTACGAACAACGATTATTACGCGCGCATAATACGTATTTTTACAATATAATATAATAAATTATAAGTAATTTTTTTTATTTATTTTTTCTTTACGATTGTACCGTGCCGAATAATTGAGTTTTAATTGTAATGAATATTTTAATAAAATATTGATATTATATATGATTAACGTTGAGAATCGTTTTTTCTCGAATAGAATATATTTTTAATTTTCTCGTACACGTAATAAATTGCAAATTGTATAAATTTTTTCCCCAATTGAACGCGTGTAACACCATTAAAAAAAAAAAAAAAAAACGGAGTTTTCTACGTAACACGTATAATATGTATATTATATATTTTAACGAATCTTTTTTCTTTTTTTTCTTTATTTGGCATTACAATATCCAACGCGGTGCACTCGCGATAACGAGACAACCATCAGTGCGAGTGGACAGTTTATACTCGAGAAAAAAAAAAGAAATTGCGAAATTTCGAAGAAAACCACTTGTAAGCAGCTCTAAAAGCTCTTACAATGACAGCGTTTACTCACGATATACCTGAGGCTATTATATTACGTTCACGTAAATCGTTCTTTAGAATTTTCGTTTTTTTTTTTCGCGACGAGAAAGTAAATAACGATATACTCGTTTTACCCTATTCTCGTTAATTAAAATATATTACGATACACAGTGTTTAAATAAACGAAAGGTGAAAAATAGAAGAAACAACAAAAACTAACGATAAACCGTTGACCGTTAGCCGACTTTTGATTTATATGAAAATAAAAAAAAAAACGTCGAGTACACACGTAATCGTAATAATTTTTTTTTAGAAATATTTTCAATTCGTTGGAAAAAAATGTAAACTCTCAGACTTAACGTGTATCATGTTGTGTATTCATAAGAAAAAAAAGCGCTTCAGATGTTGTCTTAATAATGGCGAAACAAACGAACATTTTTTCAAATCCTTTTCACAAAGTTCATCTAAATAATTTTCCGAGTAAAATTTTTTTTTTTTTACGTTTTTTTTTTGTCCTGAAATGAGAAGAGATAAAAAACAGTTTTAGTTTTCTTTTTTTGTTTGCGACGTAAAAGAATAAATGACTTGTTAAACGGTCAATTCCGCGAGCGTTTTTTATCAAAAATTAAAATTGTAGAATTTAATTTGAGATTCATGGTGACAAGTGTTTGTTCCTGGTAATAAATCCGAAAACAAAAACGTACAGTATCGCACCGTGTTTGACGGGTACTTTGATAAATTGTTTTTTTTCTTTTTTAATCTCGGACGTTATTTTTGCATTTCTTTTTATTACAATTTCGCCAAACTGGTTTTTAACGTTTTTTTTTCTTCGAAATTTACGTTTCGGTTTTCTGTCACTATGATTTCATTTCGACTTACCGATATTAGTGTTTATTTCGATAAACGATAACGTTTTTGATTTTTAACTGGTCGAGGTTTAGACACCGATTTCGATTTTTTTTATGATTTTTCATCTTTGCGTGTTCATATACAAAACGTAAAACTCATTTATATAATATTTACCGCGTAAAAATGTTTTTTTTTTTGTACTTTAATCAGTGTTTGGATAGACTCGATAATGTGTTGTAAACTCGAGTGTGATTTGGAATAGAACTCTCTTTGTCAGCGTCACAAGCTAAGCTTTAGTAGACGTTATCGAAATGTTCTTATGTTTTAATGAAACGATATGAACGATTATATTATTATACTTCCCAATATATATTACGCGGTTGTACTGCAGAAGCGAAAAATAATTTTAAAACTGACATTTTTCGTCGTTAAACTGCAACTGCCGAATAATATAACTATTATGGATTTCCTGCAGGTCAGGTGTTTGGGTCTCTTGGCAATGCCCACGTTCTGCGACAAGTCCGGGCAAAGAGTGCTGGTGGCCATGGTGTTCGCCTACGTGATGGCCGGCCCACTGAACAACATAACGAGGAACGGGACCGAAGTGATCAGAGTGTTCACTTGTTCCGGGTCGCTCGTGTACAACCTGACCAAGACCCGATACGAACTCATGTTCAAACCGTTTCAGGAAGCGCTGTTGAACCTCAAAGTACGATATATAACCCGTTAACGTATAATGAATGTTGTATTTGTTGTCTCTCTCTCTCTCTCTCTCTCTCTGTCTCTGCACATCCGTCGAGTGTTGATGGGATCGGAAACGGTGTGTACATTTTTTTATACCATTATGTACATATATGCACTGCAGCGACAGAAGCTAGCCGGAAATTCAGACTGCTTAACTGTGAACCGAATACATTAGTGAAAAAAATATAATTTAATTCATTAGCCTTTTTTTCTACGCGATAACCTGTTTTCGATATATCATATAATTATTATAATCGCGTCAAAAAATAAAACGGCGTTGATTTTTATATCACTCAACATACGCTTCAGTTAAAAAAAAAAAATCAAATTATCTACACTGAATGCAAACACATTGATACACGGATACGTCTTGTGGCTACAGAATTCAGTCGACACAGGATTGTCAAAATAGTGAACGGCTTCGTTCACGACGTCATCGTGGTAGCATTCTCTGTGTCGGATAAATTTTCGGTATGACTCCTAGCCATAAGACATATCCATGTCAAAAAAAAAAAAATTGATCAAAAATCTATAATCGCACGATATACATCGTTGGAAAAAAAACGTTGGATGTGGAAGGCAAAAAAGCATGATTATCCATACTGCTTGTCTCCAACATTTAAATATAGCTATATCAACGATATACTGCATGCACATTAATAAAATGTTGTTCACACAATAAGAAATATTCCTCGACGACGATGCGTTTTGGGTTTTTAAACCGGCCTGCGTGAAAAGGCTGCAGTGGAGAAAAACAAAGTTTTTTTTTTTTACGTGCCACGACGATATTATTAGATTATTTGTTTTACACGTAATACGCGCGTACATATTATATCGTTGTAAATTTGTTCATGCGTAAAATGCATACACTCACATTTATTATAAACATATACAATTAATGAAAACGACGGGAAAACTGTGAGCTGGAGCTAAAAGTTTGCGTGTGTGTCAAAAGTCGTAGACGCGCGGCGATGATTTAATTTCACAGTCACTTACACGACATTACATTACGTATTCGCGACCGCTTTTGCGAGACGATATAACAACGTTAACATTAAAAACTCTAATATATACGCGAAATTAACGGGATGTTCAAAACCCCAGACATGATAACTGCGTTCTCGGGCTAGATTAGCGAAAATTATACGTCTTAGAACGATCATATTATAAATACGAAAACAATTGTAAAAAAAAAAAAAAAATTGGCGTTTAACGACGTAATCGCAAGAATTCTATTGTAATAATGCAAGGATTCGACGCTCGGAATAGCTCGTGTAGCTGGTTTGCAAGCGCAGAGACGATTTAGGCGCATTTTTCAGGAAAGCCAAAAAAAAAAAAAAGGGTCCCACATTTATTCACGTATAGATTACGCGTTTCAAAATTATTATTTTTACGATAAAATATAATTTCTATAGCGCGACTTTATTTTGGAAATCTTATTCGCAATATTATTATATAGTATAGAATATTAAAATATAGTCAATTAAGTTTTCGTTTTGAAACAAGTAAAATTTGTTTAAAAAGTGTGTAAAACTGTATATACAGTAGTTACCTATTAAATACCTAGTAATACCTAGTTGCGAATAATTATGAAAACTCCTGGTTATTACCGTACTCCTTTGTCGAGGAACGAACGTTCGAAACAGTGTCGTGCACATCAGTTTTTTTTTCCAGAGTATACTAAATCGTCCAGTGCCTCGCATTGGATATTTTTCTCATGGATAATAGAAAAAGTATAGATATTTTTCTTGATAAATTGAACTGTTTGAGAGTGCACGCAGCATACCCACGTTTTTTTTCAACAAAATTTCGAGATTATACGGCGTATATGCCACATGGGACGTAATGGATACACGTCAATTGCTCGAAAACAAATGATCTCACGACAATATTTCTCGCAAACAATTAATCGAACCAAAATTGATCGCAAGCGACCACACAATTTATCGAACATGTCTGGAGAATACAATATTTAATGATAAATATAATAGAAAAACGTACGTTATGTCAATATAATCGTAGTAAAATAAAAATAAAAACGCGTAAATATATAATAATTAAATAACGAATATAACCTGTCTCGTTATGCACGTTTTTGAGTGTATAATAATGTGTAAATAAAATAATACAATTTTACTACACTTGAAACTGAAAATCGTATCAAATCGCACGAAATAATCTTCAACGTTTCGTCCAAAATTCGCGACTTTTGATTAAACTTTAATAAAATTTATTTTGCGACCAATTGCCGTGCGATCAATATCGTTTTCGAGTAACTGCGACGGGATACCATTTATAATAATCACAAATCGTTTTTCGAGAAAATAGTAAAACGGAAGAAAAAGAATAAAGCTCCCGAGCACGTCGGATTTTAACAATAATTTTCCGAGTTGGCTCTCGGCCCGCGGATGCATTACTCTCGACAAAGTAATTTTACTCTACCATTCTGCATCCCTTTGGCCTACGCACACCTATTATGTACCGATTTACATATAAAATATATATATGTATTATTTACAAATGATCATTCCGTCTGATAACCCAAAGGAATTCAATAGGTTTATGTGTTAATATAGATAAGACAAAGTGCACGGTGATATCAAGGAACAGTATAAAACGACTAAACGATAAGTAATTTTAATTTCAAAACAATGGACTGCGGCTTTGAAAAATTGGGAGTAAATTCAATCAAAAAACAAATAACGTTTGAACGAAATAAACTTCGTATCACGCGTCGTATTATGATGGACCGGGCTAAAGTCGAGAAACAAATATTTTCGGGAGACGAAAAGACAAGACAGCTGTGCATTGATATAGCCATTTGATAAAGAAAGTACTATTGTGAAAAAAATAAGTAGGACAAGACCTCGGGGGAGACCCAGGACTCGACGGAATCACGTAGTTGTCAAGGATCTGAGAAAAACGGATCGGAATGCCGTCCTTTGAAATGACATGTAGTAGAAAAAGACAGAGAGAGACTCGGTTACGGTGACAATGGTCTTTAACTGACAAACGGCTGTGAAAGAGAAAAAGAAAAAGAAGAAAAAAGAAAAACGTTCGTGACGAGGAAGTAACGGAGAAAGAGAGAATGCCATGAAAATAGTGTAAAAAATCGTGTCTCTGACCGTCGCCGTCCGTTCTAATCCCTGGACGATTGAACTCTGTAAATTCGCTCACCAAAACTTTCAAACTGCGCAGAACGCCACAATAACGGAGCTGTGAGACGGGTGCCACTTTTTTCATAACATGTTATGCCCTGCAGAGTCGAAAAATTTCGTTTTTCCATAGGGGTGTGCTCGCGTTCTTCGACGATTTGGAATTTGACTTTATATTTGTCAATAATAACATTTTTTTTTTTTTTAATTTAATAGAAATCAACGAATTGAGATTTTCTTTAAAATGAGTACTTAAACGTTCGGAACACTAATATCAACTTCCTTTCAAAAACAATTTTCCTTTTTGGAACGATATTATTATTGTTAAAAATACTATTATTATCGAAAACTAGAAGGTTGAACAATTTATAGTGAAAGTCGTACAACAAATATTCGAATTTCGCGGTAGATTTTTTTTACAATTTTTATTGCACAATGTGAGTGTGTGTGTGTGTACAATGAGAAAAGATGAATCCTTGGTTAACTTCATTTCATTAAATACGCGAAATGATATTATTATCAATAATAATAAAAAAATAAAGATTCCATACGCGCGTACGATCGGTCGCTCAGACAACGTCAAACTAAACACCCGCGTATACCGGACATAGCGCGTCAGCCGACCGTATAATAAAACCGGAAGAGAAAGTGGTCACCAAATAGCGCTACGACACAACATGGAGGGGGTAGCAGAAAGACGCGTATAAATAGAGATCCGAAACCATCGGACCGTTCAGTGTAGTCACGGCGGGCAGGCGCGAACAACGCAGTACCGCTATTTATATGCGCCTTTCTGCCACGCCCTTCTATGATGTGTCGTAGCGCCATCTGGCGAGTACTTAATTTTTCTATTAAATGTTTATTTCGCTTGAGTTCCGTGCACGTTTTCCTTCCTTATTCTACGTCTTCATTCCGTCTCGGTACAATAATAGATCCTTCTTCTCGGTTATTACTCGTCGTGGAACATCTTCTACCAAAAAATACTCGTGAAAATCGGAACACTATTTCCACGGGAAAAATAGTCTACAGGAAAATAAAACATCAATTGTCCATAATTATAATCCCCGTATATTAAACAAGTAATAACAGATTACTTTTTTGGTATATCAAACGAAAATTTGTTTAAAAATTCCGCGAATTATAATGAAATACTATATTGACTACGTTATTGATTTTAGGCGGACACAAACGAGATAAAAGAAACGATCAATTCCGTCAACGACGTGATCGATCCGATTCGACAAGAATTCGAGTCGGACGACGACGACGACGTCATCGTGTTGCACGAGAGAAACGATTATCTGGACGATCAAATGATGGTAATATAACAATGGTGATCCTGGTAGCCGTATCCATTCGTATAAAACCCAAGTGGTGTTTATTATTTTCTATTACGTTACGAGATTGTTATGCCGAAGCCGTTTTGATTATTATCCAAATTTTGTTTCCTAAAATAGTTGTTTATTTTAACAATTTACAGTACGAGGGTTGAAATCGATTTTAAATAGCGACAAAAAATCTAAATCAATACTCGAAATCATACAACATTTAAAACCGTAACCGCAATAAACGCCGGTATTTAGAATCAATACCTCTACCGATAAATAAATAAATATCGGCAAACCGCGAATTGAAATGGGATAAATTAAAATAATAATAATAAAAAAAAAAACGATAAAATCAATAAAATCCATAGTTTAATTTCTAAATAAAACCAAAAGTAATTGAAAAACGATTGTCTAAAATCGAAATCAAAAGATTAAAATATCGTAGAATCACTATAATCGTACACTAAAAATGATAGAAACGGATCGATCCATTTAAGCTGGGACGAATCCGAGTAATATAATATATTCAGCTCGTATACGATGTGTAATCTATGTAAATCGTTGTAAAACGTAAAACGCGGATGGCGTATCGCGTACAACTGAAGAAGTCCTTTCGAGTAATAACAGTCGAAATTAGCATAATTCTGTGTCGCGCGAATTGTGAAATGCGCCAAAACGCCGTCAAAACGATATCAAACAAATAATGGGGATTATTATCTCGATAAAAACCGATTAGCGTAACAGATTCTCTCTCGACGTGTGTTTCCAAAACACTGTGCGACTATCTATTGCAATGATAATAATGATAATAAGTACCTACGTATTAACTCCTTAAATAGCAAATTATTAATTTATTTAAGGTATATGCCATAGACATGTAAATATATGGACTGCGCTTAGAGAGAGAAATCGAAAGCAATTGTTGAGTAAGAGAGACAAATATATACTAGGGGATATCATGGAAGAAAAAACTAATAACATGATCTATGATAGTCATTGATAGTATGATAGTATGATTTAAATAATAAATATTGTTATTTTGTATAATCAGGCTTGTAAAAAATACTGTATTTAAATATTTTTAAAAAAGTATTCGGATAAAGTCCTTGGATAAATAAATTCATGTAGTGTTCATTCCATGATATCCCCTAGACCACAATCGTTCGTCGATTGATAGACTGGGGGTGAGGAAAGCGCAGTCCGTATATTTATATGTCTATGGTATATACAGCACGTAAATAAACGTTAGTGATCAGCCAGAGAGAGTGAGAGAGAGAGAGGAGGAAAAAAATATACACAACATACGAAAATTATACTTTTTAATAATATTGGAATTTATTACGGATACACGCTATGGACGTGGGAACAAGAATTTAAATTATTTATTCGATTGCTTAAGGCACGTAGGCGGCGCAAACTATTACAGAAATAATTTTTAGTCGATTTACGTAAAGTAAAGAGTGTCTGTAATATTGAAAGTGGGCGCCCGTTAAAAAAAACCATTTTTCCCGTAGACATTCTGGCCAGTCTATTTTTGTTCGTTAAAAATACTGTTTGCGTACAAAATTAACGTCAAAAACTGACGTTCGGGTCTTCAGTGATTTAAAGCCGTCGCAGTTAACGATCTCAAAAACATTTTCGTTTTATATAAACGTGGAAAACTTCTTCGAAGCTTTTTCGCTCTATTCGAATGATCCGACGATTGCAGCACAACGCGCAGCATAAATAATAATTTTGCGAAACGTTAAACACAACATACTTTAAAGACATTCGAGCCGGTGTTCGTTGATTCGTCGATATTGTGTTTTATTTCCTACCGTTGTATACTTTGACGGTAATAATTCATCGTAAACGGCGCGATTACGATTCGTGAACACACATTTATTCGCACGAAACTCAATTAAAAAGTTTAACGCCGAAACTTACAGGTGCTCGAATATTTATATACGAGTGATGACGACTAGCTTTTGCGAGACCCTGCACGGCAAAATAGATTATAACTTATGCGGGGCTTCTTCGCGTATACCTAACCTGCAGTGCTTGAATTGGAAAAAAATTAGAAGGGGTACGCAAAAGTGTAATAAAAAAAAAAATAAAAAATGTGCGTCCCTGAAAATCGTAATGTCTTAAAAATTCGTGGGGGCTTCGCTCCCCCCTCCATTCTCAGCCATCAATATATTTTTAATTAAATAAACCTATCGAATTTTTAATATCAAATCTTTATTATTTCGGCGTTGATAACAACATTTAAAGACGATTTTATTATTCTCATTAATTCAATTGAATTGTAAAAAACAGTCTTGCGACCGTCCCATTCCGTTCTCAGCGTCCCATTATGAAAAATCAGAAGGGGTATGTTTCAAATATTTTTTTAAAAAAAAGAGGTACTCTTTCCGCCCCCCCACCCCAATTATAGAACTACCTCATTATTCATACGGTCTGTTTGTAGTATCAATTACAATGTCAATTATTTTTATTTTTTGTAGAATCAAAAACCATAGGATTTTACTTTTCTTTTTTTATAACAATTTTTAACCGGAAACCGCTTTTTTTTATTATCTATCAAATTCTTTATTAGCGTAATTAGAGATACGGTTAGCTTCCTTTATTGTCACACAATAATTCTATATACGTGTATTTTCTAAAGTATCACGCGTTCGTAAAATACATATCATTTGGGAGAAAAAAAAAATGTCACTTATCGTTTTTTCTTTTTTGTCAACGAAAATGATGACAAAAAAACACGCTGAAGTTACACTGGGCTCGTCAGTGAAATTCCGAGTGCAATACCAACATTCGGAAAACGTTCTGTAGAATATTTTATCGCTGACAGAGAGGGATCGTTTCTTCACCTACAATACCGATTTGAAATTCTCCAACTCATTATTATACGACTCCGCGGAATCGGTATCTTTAGAAACGCAATCTTTTACGCGAATTTCAACCTTCGTGAAATTCTCCAATAAATCATCCATATTTTTCTTAACTTTCCGTTGCGAAATGAAAACCCTTAAACAATCTTTGTACGATTCGATTTGTGTAAAAGGTTTTCCTATCGGGCTTTAAAGACAGATCGACAACAAGTAAAAAAATTTTCGTGTCTGACTTTTTCTCCTTCGTCATCGATTCGTTGCAGGTCGTTCCCCCTCATAGTCTGCACATATAATATACGCCGTAGTTATATTGTGTGCTTACGATTCGAGTAAACGCGAGTCGTCGTTAAATAATATAATATTATCGTTACAGGGGCCGTCGAAAAAGGACCAGAGCGTAAGAGACATGTACAAGATGCCGGAACCGGAGCAGGTGGAAGAAAATTACAAACGAAAATTGCGCAGAAAATGCAAAGGTAACGAAAGAAAAAAAAAGCGAATAAAAAAGACAGGCTCGCTTCGTTTGTATATGCTCTAATAACACGCCATTATAGTTTCGCGACGCTTTTATGTGGGGGAGAAAAAAGTTTAAAACGATTTTATACGAATTGGAAAAAAATAAGTTTTCTAAATATTTAAATGTGTCGTTTCAACTTTTGGTAGAATGTGACAATTTTATCGGATTAAAAAAAAAAAAGACGGAATTCGTTTACGCGACTTTGTTAAAGTTTTGCACGTTTATAAAGGATGAAATTATTGATCTTTTGCCGAATTCAAGACGCGACGACAATTACCGAAGTCTACGCGAATTAAATATGAATTGTTTTCCAACCAAATACCGCCTAATACAGTATAATAACAGAGACGACTCTCCTTACTCTCTTTATTCCGGCGAATATTATGTACCACAGAAATCTCGTGTCAATCTGAATCCGTTTTAATCGCATAGTTATCATCTCAACAACAACGAGCGTTCAAATTGTCAGTTGTCAGCTCTCAAGACGCGTTATTATTAGAGGTATTCGGTGTATCCCGTACCGGGCCAATAGAGGATTGTCTAGCGCGTAGTTATATCTTTACATAGAGGTTTCCGTTCGGAGATTCTTCTTCGGGAATGTCACCTAGGACACTCTTCGGTGTTGGAAAATGTTCGTTTAAATATTAAACAGGAGGAGCGCGTTTAAATAAAATATTAAAAATTCTGTATGAGACGCGTCAATAAAGAAGTCGTATATCATTCCACTCGGATATTCTAATATAATAAACGTTAGAAAGGACGGGCCATATTTTGATGGAAACATTTTTCTTTTTATGCATACGTATTTACTTGGAACTATATTCTGTTCCGAAAATTATTTCACTGGAATACCCAGTATTCGTTCGGAAAAATAAACCGTATATGGAAACGAAAATTGGCGGAAAATCTTCTTTAAGAACTGTAATTATTCGAAAAACATTCTATTGGAAACATATTGTATACATAAATATTAAATTATCACCTATAATATATATTCAAAAAATATAAACAACCTGATATAATATCGTTTTGCGACAAAATATCTTTCTTAATACTTTTCCGACATTTTATGCATTCTCTTCAGTGTTACCGAAACAGAAAAAAAATCGAATATTATTCGTCTCGTACAATTTATATTGTGTACGTAAAACGGAATACGTTTATTTTCATCTTTTCTCGATTAATCCGCATCCCTGATCCATCACACTGGAAAATCACATATTCATATACTCGTAATTAGGACGGGGCTAACACCCCGTCACTACCCTTAAACCTAAAGTCTTTTTGCCGTTCGAATAACAAGACAACACCTGTAACGACAAGTCTGTGTATGGAGAAAATACATTTTTAGAATTTTAATAAACGGAATTGTCAATGGAGCAGTCTTGTTGACTTTTATTACAGGGTCGTGTTTATCTTTTTACTCCGTCCAAGAAAAACAAATTTTTCGCCTCTGGCGGACCGTTTAAGGATTAAAGAACCGAAAATTTGATATCGCCGCAATCTGCAAAAATCATAAACCAATAGCACACAATCTCGTCAACGATTGAGACCTCAAAATTGGACTTGGCGAATTAATACATAAAATATTCATCAAATTAAATTTTCTTCGAAAACGCACATATTCATACGGCGCGAGGCGAACGCGATTATTATTTTTTTAATGATTTTTTTTTTTTTTTTTTTGGTTCTATGCCCGTAAAATGTGCGCATTTTTTATTGAAAAATGTTATA
Organism: Slavum lentiscoides; assembly: GCA_032441835.1. NCBI lineage: Eukaryota > Metazoa > Arthropoda > Insecta > Hemiptera > Aphididae > Slavum > Slavum lentiscoides. Next base: position 1,502,438 of record CM063716.1, read on the forward strand.
CGTACAAGAAGGATAATAGTACGTACCCGTATATTTATATAATCTGTACGGGACACGTAGTGAAAATAAAATTACCCTCGTGTGCGTGTTTGGTTTACAAGCAGCGAACGTCATAAACACACACGAGTCGTACAAAATTTTATACGGAGGTAACGGTTTTAAATTAATTCGACAGTACAGAACGAAACGAAGGCAAAACAAGCAAATGTTTTAGTTTTGGAAGTGAAACAAAAAGTCCACACGCGAGTGTTCGCATTGAGCGCGATCTCTCTCGTACACCGTGTTGTGTACAATTTAAGGGTTGTTTTTTTTTTATCACACGCCGACGATTATTTCGTATTTTATACCGTTTATGAATAATTATAATATATCGCTTAGATATTTTTTAAATTAATGAATAGCTTTCCGCCGCCACAATTTTAAACTGGAATCGGGGGCGGAGTGGGAAATAAATTCAGGCAAGGAGACTGTTGTTTATCTAGGACGCACCCAATTCTGAAATTGACCTTTCCAAGTTATATCCTAGTATCACTCGATTTCAAACCGTATGCAATAATTATTATGGACTCTGAAATTGTTAACTAAAAGCTGTTGTTTGGTGCCAGTTTCAAAGTTCTAGAAACTAATTTGAGTGGATTACGTGAATTCGGCCAAAGTTTGGTTTGATTTAAAAAAAAGGTTTGCTAATTATGAGAATATTATGTTTCATCGGGTCAGTGACTCGTGGATAGACCGAATTTATGGAAATAAAAAAAAAATTATGTGTTTCGTACTTTTCTGTAAATCTCCACTAAAATAGACTCCTCGAGAGTCGGCATAATGAGTCCGACATTCTTTTAGTCCTCCGTTTCAAACGACACACCTGCAGGGGGAGTTCATCAAACACTTGGTGTCGATAACCTACACGTGTGCGATTTACTCCTGTAATCACTTAACTCCACTTCACTTCGCTCTCGAAAAACATCTTGGAAGACACACGATCGCGGCTCGCGACTTCGTATGACTTCTGCGTGTTACTAACTCGGTTAAAAAAAAATCGGTCGAATGCAAAATAAAACGTTTCGAAGGAACGTTGGACTAACAGGATCTAGAGGAGTCTGTTTAAAAGGAAATTCATTTGTCGAAAATTGAAAACAATCGATTTCGTGTTTTTAATATTGGAAATCGATACTGTACGAAAGCTCGCAAATCGCTTCATGGGCACATATCTAATAATCTAATTATGGCTTTGGTCCGTTTCGCAGGTATTCTCAAACGAGCGGACGAAAAGTGTAAGGCTGCGTTCAAGCGCAGTTTCGACAAATGCAAAAGCTCGGTACACTGGTCCGTGAGTTGGGCCCTGTGTTGGCCGATGCAAGTCACGTTCGTCTGCAACCTCACACCGCGTGAGTAACACCACGACATATTTTAATATATAATTACTTCGGAAACAGCTTCCCGGTAGGTAAAATTCTTATCCGAAATTCGTTGTCCTAAGTACTTATAAAAACTATAAAATCTTCTCGCTGTTATCCATCTTTTAATAGCGTTTTATATGCCCATTTTTCGCCGACTCGAGCAAATATTATATTATATTGTTTTAAAAGCGCGTTTTGAAAAATAAAACCCCTACACCAACGATGGTAGAATGCGTAATGGACAAAACGGAGTGAGATGCTATTCCTCCACTTTTTTTTATAAATAATGTTTTCCGTCCTTTCACATAATATTTTTCGAAAATAATTCCAAAATTTGTTACTTTATAATCAATACGTATTAAATTTTCATTAAAGTTTTCTGTTTGAAAGTAAACCATCAATGTTCGATTAAACTAAAACCCTCGGTAATGTAGAGTGACCACTTTTTTTTCTAATAGGACATTTTTTATTCGTGTTCTCAATTACGAATTACCAAACCCATAACCTAAGTAAAAGTAAAAAAAATAACTAAATACCTACGTTACTTTACAGCTTGTAAATTTCTCATTAGAAATGTTCGACAAAGTTATGGATTACTTCAAAACATGTAAATAAATAATTAATATTTTTCTAAAGTGAGCTCAATGCGGAATATTAGAGTACAGTCACTGGCATAAAAATCAACTGTATAAAATTGCACGAAAATCTTTTAGCGGTTCAAAATAAAAACTCCGCTTTTAAATAAAATAACGTTTCGAATTTTTAAAGGAAGAAATCTGTACAAATAACATTTATATAATATTATAGTGATTGAAATCGTCTTGTAAAACAAGACAAAAAGCGTTCTATGTGAAGTTTATCCGAATAACAGGACACAAATTGAAATGAAGTACACTATACTGTATTGAACAGGATGTATGATCACTCTACTGTAATGGTGTGGGATTGATAAAATCGTAAATAAACCACCGTAGGAGATATGTGCAGAGAGCGAAAGCTAATGGTGTCCGCGGATCTGTAGGCTTACTTTATTCGTATATTCGCCTCACCTCAGTTGATCCACTTCGGCCACCGAGACATCCCTAAATATAGCAAAAATATATTCCTATCATTTTATTATCATTCTGAAATAATTGCAGTACATGTCTGCACGATTTTAGCGAATTGCAGTGATTCGGTAACGACGTAATCGGATAACGAGAGACGTATGGATCGATAAAACGTCGTACATTTAAATTCTAAAAATATTTCACGGTGATTTTTCAACGACTAGTCATTTATTTTCTCCCCTTAAAGAGAAAGTCAATTTGATTTCTCGAGTTTCTCGTAATACAACACCAAAACGCACCACGTATTACTGTAAAAGGTAGTAGTCGTAATCACACTATTTATATGTATATATATATATATACGCTTAATACTCGTAAATTATAAATAACGAAAATATATACGCGTGTACTTATTCATAATATATCGTCATCCGAGAATGAAAAAAATTCTACTCGTCGTAATTGAAGGAAACACATTTTAAAATTTTTATGTATTTTTTTTTTTTTTAAATAGTTTGATTTAACCGATTTTCAGCGTCATTTATAGATAAAATTTCTAAACATTTATGAATAACACTTTTATAAGTAAAAAAAATTAATTAGAATCGTTTGGAAAAAAAGAAAGTGTAATATAAAGTAATGTCGGTGTTGAAAAAATTGAAACGGCGAACTCTCTTCCAGTTACAGAATCTTTTCAAAGTTAACCATATCGATTTATCGGCAATTCGGCGAAAACATTGTCGTAAAATTAATTTTGAACGTTCGCTTATTGTTTTAAAAAAGGTGTTTGATATGAATTTAAATACAACGCGATTTTTTAACGTAGTGAACTGCTTCTCCTACGAGAACAAGAAATTACGAAATATTTTCAAACACATTTGTAATCGTTTTGCATTTCCTTCGATACTCATAAAAATTAATTTATGATAGCCGCTAATATGTTTTACACAAGAAATTTTCCAATTTTAACGATATTTCGCAACAGAGGTTCCATTGTCATGATAACATATCGTCACTTAAGAAGCAACACCGACTATCTCAAATTTTGGTCAAATTGAGTTAGCAACACTGTTTTATTTAAAATTTCGCGACCAATTGACTGGTGATTTCATATTTACGATAAAACCAAATGATAACGCACTAATCGACGAAATGGTAACACATCATATCTAAAACCTTAAGACAACACCACCTATCTCCGTGTGAACCGCGTCCAGGTTAGCTGACCGAAATACTTCGTCACGTAAGCTTTCATAAAAACGCGTTTTTATTATAACAGTTTTAGTTTTATTTATTAATTATTAACTTGGGAACTATTTCTTATTTTATATAAATTGATACGTGCAATTAGGTTTATTAAGGTTTTTAAATGCCATGTTTGAGATACGCTGTAATGTGTTATATAATATTATTTGAGATACTCGATATTTCATTCAATAATCAAGTCGGAAACGTCACTACGGACTTAAAAAAAATGCGTAATTTTTCATTATAGAATAATAATCGACGAAAAATTGTATGTTTTCAAAAACTACTTTATATATATAGAAGGTTTTAATTCTCGGATAACGGATACAGAAGCTGTTATAAATGTGTAATAACGTCGAGCCAGTAATATGTTTACTCGTTACCAGTGTTTGGCGGAGAAGACGTGTGCAATGCCGAGAAATCGGTGAACTCCGGTTTCGGGAAAGGATACGTGTACCTGACAAAGTCCAAGGACGAGTTGAAACGAGAATTCCTGAACGTAAAAGTCAATTACAAATTGAACAAAGTGAAAATAATGGTAATATACGCCTTAAAAATATATTATTGCAATAAATAATTGTAGAAGTCCCGCCGTATTTATATACGACATAATATAGTCATTTTATAATACGTCTCTGTTAGACTAAACGACGGGAGTCCCGTCAAAAGTACATATTTTTTCCTACAAATTTTTCGAGCACCCGGGGAGCGGAGGGAAAACGGACGCCGTCGGTTGAAACAGAATGAAAGGGTGTGTAGTCAGGCGTACGGGGATAGCGAGTAATGAAAACGTGTCGCTAGAACCCGCTTTTTCACAGAAACACTTGCCTTTGATGAGAAATTATAATTACTTTTATTAAAATTGTTCGTTTCGCGTCAAAGACGTTCAGGACTTATTCGCAATATTATTATTATTTTTCCGTAAAAACTCAAATTTAAATAAACTTTTCCTCGAAGAAATATAGCCTATGTAACTCGTATAAATAATAATAAAAAAAAATTTTTATTCAGATTGAAAAACGTTTTCGGGGCCAGGCGAAAGAAAAATTAGATTGGACCTTAAATATTCGCTTCCGACGGACAATATGCAATACACGTTTTGTTCTTATAAGATTTCGTTCACAATGTTATTATTACGAGGTATTATTATTATTGTAAGCGCATAAAGATCCCAACGGTAGTAGATCTTTGTCGTTTTAATTATAATAAACACGAATTAAAAAGGAAACCAATATAAAATTGATTAAGAATTTTTTTATTTTTTGTTAAATGTACAATTATGAAATATAATGTGTTAAGGTTTCAATAACAAACTGTTATGATATAAAAAAAAAAAAAAATAACAAAAATTCAATTAAAAATAATTTATTATTTACCAAAAGGCCCATATATATATATATATATATACACATATATATATATATACAAAACAAAGACTATGGAATGTGGAGCCAATACATATTAAATGTAACCGACAATTTATTCGCGTGGAATGCTAAACCAACACTAATATTCACAACAAAAATTAAATTGTGCGGAATCACGCTGTCTGATCACTGTCTGCGTTACAATCAAATCTATACGAATTACAGAGACCCGCGCGTTCGCCCGCAACACTGGACCAACGGGCACACGGACGTCAGAATTAGGTTTATTTTCGATAAAATTTCCACCCCAAAATTAAATAATAAAATTTACGATAATACCGTACAAGGAAACCGTTGGGATACCAGACGGCGAGCTAACGAAATCGGGATAAGTCACGCGCCGATCCGAGAAAGGAATTTTTTCCAAATGTCTGCAACGGAAATACAGATGGACTGCGCAATTAAACACGAAAACCGTTTGCAAAACACGAAAACAAAAAGGGACAACGGACTTTGAATTCAAACCACTGTCGGCCTCTCACGGACATCAAAACTTAGGGAGAGACTTTGAAACTGACACGCGCAAAACTGTAGAAACTATAGGAATGGTGGCACGCGGAAGGCGTGATTCTGAAAATTATACAAAACAAACGTTTTAAAAACGACTATAACGACAGATGGAATAAAAAAAAAAACGGCAAGTGATGCAGCCACTGAGTACTATCGACTAGGGATGTGTAGTTCATGAGCTAGTCGACTCCGGGAGTCGACTCTTTAAAACGAACTGGACGAGTCGAATCGGTGTTTCAAGATTCAGCGACTCAGCGACTCAGTTAAACCAGTATTTTTAATTCAATTCACTACACTGAAACTGAACTGCAATTTTGTATTGTGTAATCAGTGATTACTAATCACGACTCTCGAATCTGTTATAGTCAAGTAACTGTTGATAATAGATTCCAAATCCAAACAACGGTATAGATTTTCTATACCGTGTCCAAACGTAAAAACGTTTTGCTATGTTTCGTGTGTGTAAGACGAAGAGAGAAAATACCCGCTTTCAATCTCTTGTTATATGATAAGCTGTTTACGATAAGCGAACAATCAACAACGAAATAATTTTTCTATGATATGGACTACGGACATGCGGGTCGAGCCGAGACTCGAGAATTCGAGAGTTGAATATTCAGATTCAAACAAGAGTTGAAGGGTTGAGAGTCGACTTACCGAGTCGACTCATTGAACTGAGCCGAGTTGAAAGTTTCAGTTCAACAAAATGAGTTGAAATTCCCTTCCCTACTACCGACCGACGTATTTGAAAGGTGATCATACGTGGCCCGGTGGGCGAAGCCGGAAAACGTTCGCGATTATTTTCTCTTCCGCAGAAAAAGATCCCGGTCGTGAAACAAACTGGATTCGATGATTCGGACAGTTTTGTCCAATTAACCGATAACGACGTGCGTATGAGACGCGAAACAAAGATCCGGATTAAGAACGCATATACGGTGCAACCCGCGAAACGATCGCACGGCGCCATGAATAGGCAATTCCGTTACGGTTTTGCGTGCGGGGTTAAGTACTGCGTATTCGAAATATTGAGCAGCGTTGCGCACGTTTACAGCTGTTGGGAAAATATTACTTTTAAAGGTCTCTTGAAAACGAAACAAAAAACTCGCTATGACTAAAAATTCGTGCAAAGACTTAATTTTCACGTTTCAGGGCTCGTATATCTTATAAACGTTTTATCCCGACGTTTTCAATAATAATAAAAAAAAAAATGTTTGTCTTTTGAAATTTTAATAACGATAGACTATATTTCATAGGTACGTATTATTCTGTTCTAAGCCTTTTTTATACGACGTGCACGTCAATAATGATTACCCGTATATATATATAAGCTTGTGGTCTTACCGGGAACTTTGCGCGTCGACTCATAACAAGCGTATTGAAACGCTTTATCGTTGTAACGCTGCGCGCAAAACGCTATTTCGAACGAAATTCTCGATGAAAAATTCAATCAGACAATCGAGTGGTATAGAGTTATATTACATTTAGGTATATGAATTCTACCATAATAATATACGACACTATATATCAGCATTCACCGTTTCCATCGACCGGCGTGTGAGTTCTATACGCGTTATCCATTTTTCTAATAATATTATAATAAGAAAATCACAATTATATATATATGTATGTATACTGTTTTGTGTTGGTTATTTGTTTATTTATATAAATTAAAATAAGAACACATTGACTTTTAATTTAATAGTATAGACTTTTTTTTATTTAATAATTGGAACATTTAACCACTAGGAGACAACAAAACCAAAAACATAAAAAAGAGCATTAATATTATAGCCATCACTATACTTTCTTCTTAACGATAAATTTTTCTACTTCGGCGCTCGGCGACTCGACGACGAAAAAGTTTCCACACTCTCACACGTCGTGACGGTGAATTTCTAATGGTACTTTTCAGTTTTCTTGTTTTTTTTTTTCTTCTTTCCAACGCTGACCGGCTCATCATTTCCCCTCATAGGGTACTCGTCGACGGGCGATGAGCGACCGCAGCGACTAAACGGGTAACACGAAACACTTTTTTTTTTTGATTAAATTATACGTCGATTTACTTTTTACTATTAAAAAAAAAAAAAAAAACCATAAAAAACGATACCGCGTATTTTCCGACCGGACGGGAAATCGTCTCGACACGACTATTTATAAGGCGCTTAAAAAACTATCCTAATCTCGTCCACGGCGATCTCTTACGTTATATTACACACAGAAGCGTGTGAAGAAACAAAATTTTAGTATAGGCCCGTTTGTAAGTCGGATTTACAGACGAAAAAAAAACGAGGGTCGAGTGGTCAATTTAAAATGCATTAAAAAACAAAACAAATGCGAGTCTATAATAAAAATATCGCGGTATATTTATTCTCTCTGCAGTTATTATAACGTGCACTACGGATATTAGATATTGTAAAATTATATACCTGATATACCCGATTCGACAAAATGTTCCGGTTTATATAGTTCGGATCGAATACTCGAAATCGGTCGAAACGCGCGTTTTTCTATAATATTGACAAAACGAAACGAGTTTTTTTTATCCACGCGCGTTTACAATGATATTAAAAAAAGTGCTTCGATCTTGCGGCTCTCGTTGAACTCAGAATCGGTTGTTTCGGACCAAAAAAAAAAAACACCTAGACGTATTATGTATTTTTTTAATCAATTATATTTTAGGTAAAATATCATAGTGGGACGGCACAACGTCTTATACTGAAAGCTATTGATTGGAGAATTTTTAATATTTTTAATTAAACTGCAGCAGTTCCCGCCGGATTTTATTTATGTTTTATTCAGACGAGATAGGTACAAATAGATAAAAATTACAAATAGAAACAGATAGGTAAATACGCGAATTCGTCCTGCGACCGTGGAAAGTTCCCGAGCCATTCTCCTCAGGGTGTTTAAAAGCATTGTCGGCCGATTTCAACGTTGCTTTTTCGCATGTACATATAGGTACCAATCGGTTAATAATTTTTGTTCTTTGAGAAATATTTTCGGATTTTCAATAAAACACGTTCGGTATTTAACGTTTACGTTTGTGTGTGTGTGTGTGTATCTCTGCAGCCCGACCAATTACGAGACTCGTACGACACGACCAGGGACTTGATCGCGGACTTCCGACAGAGGAGGCGGGCCGCCGAGTTCGTATTCGTGTGTATACGCCGTCTGTTGGCGTTTTCGTTTTTGAAAATCCTGTTGGAGTGAGTTTTAACAGCAAATAACGAGCCGGCAAAAGGGGAGGGGAAAGATTTTGGTTTTATGACGTTTTCCAATTACGCGCAGCAGCCAGAATTACTTGCACAAATATCTGACCGACATCGAACACGATAACGCGTACGTGACCGGATACTATCGGAAAATCGACGCGCGGCGCAAGAGGATCGGCAAGCACACGCTGCTGCCGCTCAAGAACACGGAGAAGAGCAAAATGATCGACTTGAGAAGCTACAGACTGGTGGACCGAGAGAGCGATTATCTGGTGAGCCCAACGATATTTTTGGTACGAAAATAATTTTTGACGGGAGCAGGAGTAAGTGCGTTTTTCCTATAGGGTTCGACGAGTGTCTACGTTTTGTCTTTGATGATTCGCGTGCCCGTCGTCTAATGCAGGTAATCATTGTGCGTTTATAGATCACGTCGTTGATAAAACTGGTGTTCGAAATCATCGCGGCCTCGTCGCTGGTCTTGTTGGACATCGTGTTCTACGAGGCGCTGGACGTGATCAGGAGACACGCGAAAATCGATTATTTCCAGACCGGTCACCACGATTTGGACATCCGGGTCAAGGGCACCGGCATGATCGCCAATCTGTTCAGGTCCGTCGTGGACCGGTTTAATTTCAGGAAAAACATCACAGTCAATCTGAGCAACGAAAGTAAGCACTCGTATATTGTCATACGTCCAATCAGTGGCGTAGCCAAGATTTTTATTTAGTGGGGAGGGGTGGTGAGGTTGACAATATTAACTAATTTATGTGTTAATAATTAATATGTTTCAGGCGCGGATCCCCCTTAGGCTCTAGTCATTGCTTAAAAATTATACATATAACTACCTGAATGGGTATAATTTTAGGTAGCTGATCATCGTATATATCCCTTTTGCGATTTCTGGATCCGCGCTTGATATGTATAGACGGTACCTACTAAAAAACTGATTATTCATTTCGGGGGAGGGCTGCAGCCCCATCAGCCCCTTCCCCCTGGCTACGCCACCGTGTCCAATAATTTATCGTGGAAACAAACAATACTGGAACGTTGTTACAAATGTTTATCAAATCGTAAGCATTACACAAAAACATTTAAAATACGATTAAAACGATTTTTGAGCTCAATATATAACCAAAACAGTGTAACAAGAAGATCGGTTAGTAATATAAATGGATATATAAACTAGTAGACTATCACTTTAAATCCAAGTACGAAGGAAATAATAGCGTTACATAAGTAATAAGTATTCTTTTTTCAGCCTTAAAAAAGAAAATTTTATTTAACACTATTAAAAGCAATATGTAAATAATATTGACGTTTAAGCGATATGTAACGTGCGAGCCTTACTCACAAGCGCGATAAGAAATTACTTATATATGACAAAAAGAAGTTTCCCTAATATTTTTAAATGCCAATAATTATGTTTTTACCTACAAATTATATAGAAAAAAATTGATGCGACGTTGCAAAATGTATTGTGTTATGTTGTATCAACGAAGCACTAGGGAGGGAATAATCGAGTCACAATATAAATAAAAGTGCCTTTCTCTTAAAAAAAAAAAATGTCTGAAATATTGCAAAAACGTTTTGTTGAAATCTGTACAGTGTGCCTGCCGAACCCTCACAAGCTGGACGCGTACTACATGCACAAAATATACGGCACGTTCGCTGTGGTGTTCGTCATGACCGCGTTCGCCGGGTACACGGGTCGACTGAAACGGTTGATCTGCGCGATATTCTTTCGGAAACGAGAGAAACGCCGCGTGCTGTACTTGTACAACGAGACGCTCAGGAACCGTATCGCGTTCTTCCGGTACATGAAGCACAAGGTGCGGAAGTTGGCCCGCGAAAACAAACTCACTGTCCGTATACCAGAGTATTCTTCCGAATTAACTAAATTTTACAACGACCGCTGGGCAATGACTTTTAAAAAAAAATCTTTACAATATTATAATAATATATATACAAATGACAAGAATTAGTTTTCATTTTGAACTTATTATCGATTTATTAATCGAAAATAAAACAATATTATACACTTTATTTTTGATGAGAAACAATTTTAAATATTATATAAATAATAACGCATATATTATTAATTATAATATCATTTTATATAAATACTACAATACTTTGCGCTTTTCCACCGACTACAAGATAAGGTCGTACTTTGGAAATCTGGGTTGCCCCCTGAAAATTATTTTATGATTCGCCTTCACAGTCTCAAATATCTTTTCGTCCCCCTACAGGAAGACATGAACATGTGTCTGCTACTAAGGCTCAAGTTCCCAAAGGCGTTTGGCTGGCTAGCGTGGTTTGCGTGCGGCCGACGAAAATGTCTGATTTGCGGTGAACCAGAAACGAGGACGGGCCCGCGGTACGGCTGTGATACTGTCGGATGCGTGTACGTGCACTGCGAACAGTGTTGGAAAGACGTCGGTGCCTGTTACGCATGTTCGGATGCGTTCAACGACAACGAAGACGAAAACAATGAATACGATGACACGCCACAAGGCTATGTGGACACAGGTTACTCTGAATAGAGGTACAACATCATCGTTATCACAATACCTATGTGTTTATTTTGTAATAAAATCACAGTTGTTGTAATAAAATATTTTATGTTTTTGTATTGAAAATGAATTTAAATAAAATATTTTGAAATCCTTCGAAGTCTCTTTTTGTCTTCAAATTGTTGCCGATCGTGCTGAAAAAATAAAAATAGAGATAATTAATAATAAAATAATACACTCTATAATTATACGACAGGAACATTCATAATACATACTTCATTTACGACATCACTGAAATTCGCTGCCAAACAATATACTAAAGTCATAACGCCCACAACCTATAAGTACAATTAATGATTTAGAATCGTCTTGACATATAGAGTATCAATAGATATTGACAATAACCTACCAACATAATATATATATATATATGTGTGTGATGTAGGTACTTAAATGATAACAAGCCGGTTTTAGGTCATTTGGTTTAATAAGTGAAATGATTTTAAGCCATGCAAATGGAAAAATACTTGTGTGCAACTTCCATAGGAAACTTCCATATGATATATGATTGTTTTAGCAGTACACATTTTTTTAACTACAGAAAAAAATAAGTGTTATGAATACAATACTACATGTTATAATATACTGACATTGTTCATGAATAGTGATTAATAACAATATATATATATATATAAATTTGATTTAGTTTGACAACAAAATATTTCCAAAAGGAAAATAATTTCATAATATGAATAAATATAAAATTTAATTTAAAATGTTGAAAATTTATATTAAAAAGATTTTGAACATAATATACATAGCTTTAAGCAGAATGACCAATTTCAATTAAACTACCCGGACGACCGTCAGAATGTAATGCTAATCGTACCTGGAAACATTTACTTCACATAGATATATCAAAATTTTTTATCATCATGGCAGCATGAAATTGTTTTCCAATGATCAAACACACAGCAGTATGTATAGTGCAAACGTATGAATCATATTCTGTATCCAAAACAGCTTCTCTCGGAATTCAGAACTACCGATACGGCTTACCTAAATAAAACGATAAATCATTATTATTTCATTCAGTGATATTACAATAATATCAATGAAAATTATATTAAATAAATAATCTACGGCTACGGCTTACACTTATATTATTAATGCAATGCGTTAGTTTAATGCAATTTTAATTGATTTAATGATAAACTGATAATTATGTTTAATCGCGCTACGAATAAAACACTTGAAATTAAAATATAGTTTAATACTTTTGATTACAAACAATAATTATAATAATTAGTAAATTGCCTAATCGTCAATATGAAATTATGTAATTTAACGTTTTAATAGTATTTTGCTTTTCCATTCATTCTTGAAGAATTATTGTACTCTAATGATTTTATAAAAGTACTAAATTGCTAAACAAATCGCTTTAATGTAGTTATTACGATCGTAAAGTTTATTTAATATTATTAGTTCTACTGTCCCAGGACGAAGACCTTGACATTGTGAAGACTTATCTATTCATTACAGGTCAATTATTGATAAGTACCCGGGCAAAAGCATATTACGATAAAAGTCATGACTATTACAACACTTAGAACGAACGACTGTGATTATTAACATTACAGTCCAATTCTACTTTAGTACAAACATAAATCCTAATTATTAATAGAAATGTAAAAAAAAATGTACAAGTATATTTATTTCGAGTATTCTCGTTGGAACTCTGGATGAGAAAATAAAATATGTGTGCAAGTAGTTTTGATCGCTGGAATGGCTCTCGTACGATTTCAAGTGCGAAATCTATCCTCAGATCGGCTGCTAAAACACTCCGTTCGAACATTGTCCGTTTGTATTATACCGTAATTGTTTAATACAAATTGACTAAGAAAAAAATAAATAAAATTATTAATTTAACAGATACAAAGTGAAACTGGAAAACAGACTTACATTTAAACATCTGTAAGTGATATTTCCATTACTTCATTAAAATCGGTTTCCGCCTTTTTGTTCATCGCTAACGGCACTGCGAAACAAAAATGTGTATTAGAATAACTAAAACACAGTTATAAAACCAAAACTATCCAGTGATCAGTGTTGTAATCAGAAATTTACTAGACAATAAACTTTTTATGACCATTTTCAGAATAAAACATCACAATAGGAGGAAAAAAACTTTTGCTCGAATGGATATTAAATGTAATATATTTTTTGTTTGGTAAAACTGACCTAATGATATCCGTTACCCATCTGTGTATAAATAAATAATAGGGACATTTATTGGTAATGAACAAAATACAAACATTATAATGACACGATCAAAGTTTAAAAACCTCATAAATAATCGAAATACTGCTGTTATTTTATTAGTAATAATAAAAGTTTAGGGTACGCCAATTAAGTATTTTTAAAGTCTGATGTATTTTTAACGAATAAACCAATACTGTGATATTTGAACACCAATTATAAAAACTAAACAATCCATTACAAATGTTGTGTTTAATCGAATGGGATTCAACCATAAACTTTACCAGAAGTATTATTTATATTTTCATATTTCCGACGTCGACTTATTCTACTACACATCAATGCAGTAGGAAAAAAACGTACGACCGTTTTCATAAAACATGAAACATACACACGTATACGCCGGAACGTCTGGTAAACGTAAAACATAAAATCCCGTGTACACTGATTGAATTCGGATATAACTAATCGTCTATTACACTCAACGGGACTCCTGAGAAATGTAAAACGGCACACAATTATAAGACACTTTCGTACATTACAATTACCCAATACGAATTAATTCGAAACAGCTCTGCTGTGTGGCTACAGCACTGATTCTCACCTTAGGCATACATCTGCTATCGATGAAACTTCGGACAATAAGACGTGTACAGTTTGGACTGTCGAGAAATCTCGAACTTCTTAAGCCATCACATAGAAAAAAAAACGGCAGTTTGTCTGCGCCATTTCCAACGAACAATAAAAAAAAAACAACAATAAAATACTATAAACGTTCGAGAGAAAAAAAAGAACGACTTTTTCGAGAATTTCTTTTTTTTCGCCCGAAAACAGATCCGTCGTTTGTTACCGATACGATAAGAACCTTATCTGGTGATTAGAAGTTTTTTTTGTGCGCGCGCGACGGATAGATGGCGCGCGTGGTTTGAGTGAAACGATTTATATTTTCACATAAAAAAAAATGTACGACGACCTCCCGTGCAGTAATTTATACGGAGAAAATTGCACGTGAATGACCTGCCACGCAAGGAATCGTTACTGAAAAAAAAAAAATGTTTAATTATGTAACGAAAATATAATACCGTTTTTTATTAATTGCATTAAGTATGTGGTGCGTGTGTGATAAAATTAATATACCTATAAACGTATAAAAATAAATAAATTAGCTTTTTAAATTAAAAAAAATAATAATAACGAAATATTTCCGTTACGTTTATTCGAGACTCATGAATATTGAATACCTTCGTTTTGTATAATATATTCCCGTGGCAGTGTCTTAATTTAATTGTTTAGGGGATTGGAATAAGCGAGCATTTTCTCTCCATTCGTCTTGCACGCGCGAACAGCGTAGTGAAACATAAAAGTTTCGTACTTCCAATAACGTATCGATCGACCTGGTGATGCGATAAATATTCTGAAAACGGATTCGAATTCGTCGTGGATTTTACTGTAGAACGACTTTCTCACTTTTTCCATTTTTTTCTTCTTCTTAAGATCTTCAAAAATCGATTATTAGAAATTTTTTTTTATTTTGAAACTGTTGGAGTAATTTTTTAGTGATTTAGAATTAGAATTGTGGCAACGTCATTCTGTAGTGAAATTCACGTCGAATTCAAATGTGTTTTCGGGATCTTTATAGCATCAATATATAGTCGATCGGTACGTTGGAAATGCGAAACGTTTATGATCCGTGTGTACAAGACGAAGAGAGAAAATACTCGCTTCCAATCCCCTTATAACAATACGAACAAATGAATTTAGACGTGAAACAATATATGAGAATAAAATACACTTATCTACTTTATATAATTATATAACACTGAACTCAATACATGGAACGCGTATATCAATCAAAATATGACTCCAAATAGGAGGCAGCCATATGCATTCTATAAGATATAAAAGTCATGGAGGATACGATGAAATATAATTTTTTCCATGATATTCGTCATGTTTTATTATTTACTTTCAGATAACAGGACACAAAACGATGACGTGCTCATAGTATCGATGTTAGCACCAAAATAGGTTATTTTTACTTAATGAAGTTGGTAACAAAAACAGAACAATAGAAACGGAATGCATATGGCGGCTCACTACAGGGCTCCATATTTCATATACGAGAATTATACAGAATGCGCGTTCGTTCCATGTATCGAGTTCAGTGATAGAGAAATACAATAATATGTTTGGAGAGGCTTGAATTTCAACCTATTTGTGTCTATATGTACTCTCACAAGAAGCTACAGAATGTCTATGACATGCCTATCGCATACTTATACCTAGGTTTTCCTATAACAAACCGCAGAGTATTGTACACACATAATACTCCAACCAAATCATATATGCGGTCTTCGTCATCTTTAGGATAATATTGCTATATTCGATCTCATCGTTAAATCAATAACAAAAATCACACTACACTTTTTCCACGGCATTTCAACTGTCGTAGCATATTGAAAATTTACTAAAAAATAGTACTATATTAATGAAGACGAAGAAATGTATAAATTATTATTATTATTATTATTATTTTTATTTAGACACAAATATTTCTATAAATTCCGATAAAAATAAAATTCGTATATTATATAACACTCCGAATAAAATAATACGTACATTTATTTTCACACATATTTTCAATGGACATTTTTTAAATATTTTATTAACGAGTACATGTTTTTTTTTTTTTAATTTCGTTATTCTGTGGGAAATTTGAGAACGCGTCGTAATAAAGAAATGTTGTTCGAGGAGAATATATGAAGTAATAATTAATGAATAATTTTACAGTTTTTGGCGTAAATATATGTATTTTGTCCTTTTTACATTTATATATTATATAAATAAATCTATACGCGCAATTTATATATAATAATTATTACGAGTGTCTTATTCGCAAAAACTCATCATCGCTGCGGGTCTCAGATTCGAGGATTGAACGAGGACTTTGAATTTTTTGAAAATTGAAAAAAAAAAACTGATTCGATTATTTTGTTCCCGGCAAGCTCTCTATAAAACTTTGTGAATCCTATAAAGGACGAGTTCTCCTTTACGCCCGCATTAATCCACCGGTCTATGAATGTGTATTCGCCTGCAATCCAATATATATATATTATATATAGAGAATTTTTTAGAGCATTACATTCACAGCGGTCTTGTTCATCTGCATTATGCCGCGCATGTTTATAATATATTTTATTTCACAAAGCACGCCGCCGCCGCCGCCGCCCTGCAGTTGAAACTGTATACCTCGAGAAGCCGGACAGAAATATTATATAGGAAATATGTAATTACAATATACGTATAAAAAAAAAAAAAAAAAATTTGTTTTTTAACACAGTTCTTTTATACACGAACTGATCACAGTGAATATCAGAGTGTGTTAGGTTAGGTCAAGTCATCGTCTCGTAAAAAAAAAAAAATACCGCATATAAATTAACATATTAATATATACCGTGCGTACGCCGTAATATTATAATTATATATATACGAATAAATATAGCCTTTTCAACGTTTATTATACGAATTTATATACATGTAAATAATTTTAAATACATAATACGCGTATAGAACAATTGTGCGAAATCGCGCGTACATTTAGGTACGAAAACAGGAAATAATATAATTATTTATAATATTAATTATTCGTATACGAATAAATATTTTAATATATTTATATACGGCACATAAAATTATTAAATTGTTATCGTTATTTATATAAAAAAAAAAAAAAATTATTATTTTTTTTTTTTAAATTGTTCCATATATATTATACAGATAAATCGTATAAGCTACATGTCGATATGATTGTAATAATATGTGTTTGTTACATCATACCTGTCTGGCTACAGTCTACTGCTACAATACAATGTATATATATATAATAACGATAGTATAGGTGCACAGCTGAAGTAGGTATACTGTTGCAAAGACCAAATAAAAAAAAAAATAAAAAGGAGAGCTGTTGGCAAACAAAATATCCACGTTTTCGAAAGAGATTAATAATATAATATGCAATAAATTATTATTTATTATAAATATCTCGAAAAATATGAGGAAAAAGACAATAAAATATTAATTGTTTTGTTTTTATGTGTCGGATTTCGTCATATATATATATGTATATGTATATTCGATTTGAATATGTACTTATAAATATTCTATATAAACGCGTTTGATAACGACAACTCGAATATTATTATATTGTATTCCATCGCTAATGAATGAATCGATATTTTAGTATATATATATATATATATATATATATATATGTGTATATAATTACGTAAATGATAATATAATAATATAGCTGTTTGAAGTGTTTCTTGTTTTTCTTCGATACGCGGCGTCGATATATTATTATTATTATTATTATTTCCGATCGCAAAACCATATATTTAATATAATATACACCTAATAAAAACTCGTTATTGTTATTTATTTTTTTTTTAGTTTTTTTTTCTCCAATAAACGCGTACTAAAAAAAATATGTAGAAACGTAATTCGTGAACACAAACACGCGATTTGCATCATAAAATGAAAAAAAATAATACGTATTTTTGTTTATAATAATCGTATATATATATATATATATATACATACGTATATAGAACAGTAATCGTATATAGTGACGTATAGAAATCCGTTGAGGTCGTACACGTGGCCCCGACCACTTTTTTTTTTTTTTCGAAAAATTTGACCGCGAAGACCGCGCGTATATTATATATTCACATTATAATATATACACGCGAGTAGAATATTTATAATAGTTTGAGGCCGCTAAGTTTTGAAACGGAGTCGTTCTACTGGATATTAAATACATTAAAAATTCAACGATTACGTCGTATATATATATATATATATAAATATAATTAGTGAAATATATATTATATTATGATCTATATATATGTAAGAGTTTATTGTCCATTTAAATATTAATCTGCGTTCGTATATATTTAGTATATGTTTTGGTCCAGATATTTTTTTCTCACGCGTTCTACACCGTATATATATATAAAAAAAAAAAAATTATTACGTATAACACGTGTACAGTGGCGTATTTATTTTGGAGAGAGGGTCGACCGGGTTTAAATCTCCGCCCACCCATGACCTAAGAAAAAAATTTAAAACGTCCGTTTCTGACGTTTGTATAAAATTATATCTGACATTGAATACTTTACACAGATTATTTATTATTTCGGGCTTAAAAAAAAAAAAAAATTATATTTTCAAATATTAAAAAAACAGACTGATCGGGGGAGTAGGGGGGATTGGATAAAGCCTTCCGTAATTATTGAAAGACTATGTTATTCGAAAATTCCTAAATACGCTTCTGTACGAGTACTTGTTACTCGTATATATATACTCAGAATAGAGAAAAACGTAGAAAATTCAAAGTCCTGTGTATATATACACAGCAGTCGTAGAAAATTTTTATGTAGACCGTTTAAAACACAGCAAACGTTAAAAATGTGTGTACGTCGACGCTGAATAAAACGTACAGCGTCGTATTATATTATACGGAATTATTATAATCGACAATATTAATATGCGAATTAAAAAAAAAAAAAATTGATTCCATTTCGAAATGTACACGCAGCCGATACGTATAGACGAATAGTTTTTTTTTTTTATTGTGTTTTATTTCATATAAATTATAAAATATCGCGCGCCGCGTATTATTATAATATGATAATATTCGGTGCGAAAAATAAATACCGGTTTTAATTACTATATGTTATTATGATATTGCGCAATCGCTATACGTTTGCCTTAATCTCGCACTAAACTCGTGAATAATATAATACAATATTATATACTGTTGAAAAGTCTAGTTTATATTATAATAACGTCCCTGGTTTTTGTAATCAAGCGGACTGTATATGACCGCAGTATAAATTCAGTTTTTATTAATGGATTCTCCAGACGTTTTCAATTACGCGTTTAAATGTTGAATTTGTCTTTTCCGCTTCGCATTTTCAAACGTGGAATATCAAGTAAAGTCGTAGGGGCGTATTTATGAGGGGGAGGGGCTGATGAGGCTCCAGACCCCCCTCCCCCGAAATTTCAGTAACTTTCTTTACTAATTCCTATGCCCTATGGCTATATATAGGGTGTAATATTTTTAATAAATTCCTAATATATGTAGTTGTTTTTAAAATGTTGAGAACTTGGTAATTTGTCCTGTTTTTAAGATTTAGTCTTGGATTAGAATTTAGAAATAATTCAACAACGATATTTACTCAATGCCTCAGCCCCCCAAAAAAATTTCTAAATACGCCCCTGGTACGCGCGTATAAAGAAATAAGAAAATACTTCTTCTCGATCGTGTTCTCCTGCTCAACACCTATACGTGAAAATATTTTCAGATTTTTTTTTTAATGTAAATGAACGTTCGTCATATTCAATATCTTGAAAAGACGCTCTTGTATCGTTACCATTTTCGTCTCTATTTCGTAGTGTTTCGACGAAAAATTCCGAATTATATAATAATACGCAATAATCGTATACGAACTATATATAGCAATATACTGTTTGATGTTTGTAAAAAAAAACTTAAAAATTCGAATCATTTTATATTACTTGACGGTTTCGAGTCGGATCTCGCTGCAATATTTTTAATGTTTTATACATATAACGCGGTACAATATAGTCCTTTGAAACGTGCACTTCAAAACAAAGTCAAATATCGTCCAAACGTATTTACGGAGCCGTCGAGGAAGAAAAAAGAACAAAACGTTTATTCGTGCGCTTATTTGAACGCGCGAGTGTGACGGCCAAACGTCATAATAATATTATTCGGGTTAAAATACGAAAAAGGATTGTTGTATAAAAAATGCTTCGCCCGAAAAGAGAGTACTCGAAAATATTTTTTTTAAACTTCGTGTATCTTATTGAAAAATCATTTTTGCGATTATTGTCCATACACACATATATTAGAAATAAATACAACACGCGCGATATCTCTTCGGGCGATTTTTTTTTCCCAGCCATTTCTTCGTTTACATACATTTTCGTATATATATATATATAAAAATAAAACTATACGGAGTTCAATACGAGTTTACAGAAACTCCGTCGAATCGAAGTTGAACTTGTTTTGAGAAATGTAAATGGCAGTCGAACTAATAGCAATTTATGTACATATAGACAGGTGCGGTCGCTATTATATTGGACTCGTGACCCGTTTTTTGTAGTTATGTTATTTCTATTTTTTTTTTTTTTAAGGATACTGCGCCTTTGAAATTTTCGAAACAATCGATTTTTAATTAATTTAATATTATGTATATTTGCTTCGTAAAATAAACTATTTACACACTCTTTAATTTGATGAGTTTTCAACTCGATTTCAATAATTTTTTTTTTTTTTTACACTGTAGAATAACGATTACAAAATTTCAATATTTAGAAAATTAAATCTAACAAATTTGTTTTTTTTTTTTGAAATTCGTGTCATCATATTGGAATTTTCTTACGGATAATAAAACCAAAAATATCCCCGTTTGCTGTGAACGCGATCTGGATTATGTTGCGATACTAATATTATATTTTCTTCATTAATAATACGCCGAGTTCTTACTTATTATTATTGTTATGCGTAAAAAAAGATATGTAATAATATAATATCTACAAAAGTTTAGTAATAAAAAAAATGATTCAACACGAATCCTATAGCATCTTTGTTGAAATCCGTCCTTGCAAGTTTTTCGCGTGTATTTTCAAATCGTACTTAATAATTATCATGTTAAAATAATATCTCGTTACTACATATTATAATATACACTGCAGTAGAGACTCGCGCTGTGTCGAATCTCAAGAGAGAATTAGAAGAAGTTTCTTTCACATTTACAGAGTTTCATTAAAAGTTTTTAATAACCTGTATACGATTTAAAATGGTTTGAATACTACGAAAACACTACTATAAACTACGATATTTATATTTTAATTTTTTTTAAGTAACTTTTTGTTTCTGACTTCAACAACTTCAACGACGTTTTCCAAATTCAGTAACGCAGAAAAAGCTCCGTACTGCAATAGTCTCAAACAAAATTTCTCAACGTTTTTAAAGCGTGTCTAATTATGTAACTCGTTGAATTGAAACTGCAGTGATTTATCTTCCTGTATTTTGACTGTTCTTTTTTGCCTCATCACTATACTATGTACTGGTATTTTTTGATAGTTGTTCTGATAAAATTTCGTAGTTGTTGTATACACGAAGTCGTCGGGTGAGATATTTCCTTCTCTGCAGTATATATATATATATATATATATATACACAATCGGTGTATACACGAGCATAATAATAATAATAATAATATGTTTATTATAATATTATATCGTCACACTGCAGACACTATACGGTAATCAACGATGACTCCCACATCGCGCACATGGCGAATATTATATAAGATCCGTTGATTCACGCGCGTTTATATAGAGCGTATATCATTATTACAAATAATACAACGAGAAAAGCGCTATAGTCATTGAATCCTACAGGAAAATCATTGTTATCAAACGACGCGTATTATTATTTATACGATATAATAAATACACTGACGTAAAAACACGATACTCTATTTTTATATATAAATTTTACTGAATAAAACGGGTGTTTTTTTTTAAGATTTTGAGCGGTTCGAGGAACGTATTGGTTTTATACAATGATGTGCTTTTTTTTATGTCAGTATCCGAAAATTCTACCAGGAGTGCTCCGATCTTTTCGTGAAGCACCTTTTCTGATTGCAAATTGCATCCAGTTTGTATTTTAAAGACGTAATTTTTCGATTATCTCAATACTCTTTTCAAAAGTCAGGAAAAACTATCAAAAATGACATATAAAAACGCTAAAATCGCAATTTCGTCTTGATCGATTGTCGTTTATTTTACTACACCGAAGCTCCGCTCACAATCGTTTTATCGAATGCAATGATTTATCGTTGCTTTCAAATTTATAATAAAAACAAAACTCTAAAATCTTTATCCAAGTATAATTCACTTAAGCGATATCTCCACAACAACCCGCGGCTCGCTATTTTTTTTTTTTTTGTAGGAGTGAGCGATGACAGCACCCCGTCGATTCGCCAGGCACATTTTTTTACGCGTTTTAGATGAAAAAACAGTGCGGCTGGTCTCACAACCTCACAAGCGCGGTTCAGTTTTTATTAAATTTTGTTTAAAAAAAAATAGAATTCGGTTACAATACGCGCGCGTCATAGCGCGAAAATAACATTATTTTTAAATTTCTATTTTCGATTTTATTTCGATTAATAATGGTTCATACATTATAATATAGTCGTTATAATAATAATAATAATAATAATGATTATTGTTTTGGATTCACGCGCGTTTATACGAAATGATAATAAATATTTAATAAATGTATAACATAATATAGTAGAGCCTAATATATATATATATATATATATAAATCGTTCGTAGTTATTTTTTAGTGGCTTATAAATAGAAATATTCAAGCGACATATATCTGGAAATCTAACAACAACAATACCCATATACGTTTGCCTGTCTAAACATGAAATCACATTCAAGATATGAATATATATGATATATTGATATCATATACCAACAACTGAAATAATATTCAAGAATTCGGTGCGAGCAGTAATCCGCGACGCAGGCGTATACAAAATATTTGTAATACCATAAAATATAATAATTTTAATCGAATCGATATTATGTAATGCGTATAATAATATAACAGATATTTTTTCGTCATTTTACGTATGAATTTTGTATTTTTTTTTTTTTTTACGAGGCGCTGCATTAAATCCTACACATACGTGTATATATATATAATTATATAATAATATAGAAGAAAGCTTATAGGAAAAAAAAAATATTTTAACGGAATGCCGAATATTTTATGGTTTTATCAAAGTTCACGTAACAGTTTTATTTACGACTTTTGAAAGGACGAAAATTGTTATTCTACGCGTATATTATAATTTATATATATATATATATATATATATAGAGCTGAAATCGGTACACGTGAACAGAGTGCGCAGTGTTCTTTTGAATAAATAATATTCGATGAACGGCTGCAGCTTGCTCGTAAATAATCCTATAGGTAAAAATGCGAGAGAGTCGTATAGCAACGAAAATTTAGAGAAAAAAGAATTTTTTAACACAAACCGCAGAAAGCTAGAATAATTTTCAAATACTGTAATTCCTAATATACGAAAACTGTTACGCGTGTAAAATGTCGATGAAATAAATGTTTCCAAAATTATTTTTCGCGTATTTTATATAAAAAAAAACTATATAGCTGAATTCGTATGTTACTGCAGAGAACCGGCCCAAAACGGGCGTGTGAAAAACCGTGAAGAATAGCCGCTGTACGTTTCTCGTCCGATCCCGTTTTTCTTTTACAAACGATAGAACTCTGCTTGCTTTTGAAACGCGACAATAGTGATCTGAATAGAAGAAGAAAAAGAGAGCGAAAAACTAGGTTTTCTCGATTTTCCGAACTCTTTTCGAACGTATATTATATATAAGCAGTGCCGGATTAAGTACGCTTCGCGGGTCTTAAGCGAATAAGTCAGACGAACCTAATTGGCCATAAAGCCGTTAATTCTACGTTCTAGAGCACTGTAAAGCTGATCAATTATTACACAAAAAGTGTTTATTTCAAATGACTCTTCACGAGAACTACTTTCATTTCTTTTACGTTTTTTTTTTTCGGTGTCTATAGTTAATTCGTAGTCTTCATTTTTAGCCCTTTTTCGGGCCGATAAACGCGGTCGAATAATTCGGCAGATGCTGTCCGAAAAATATTCAGCCGATTCCCGGGTCTAGTCCGAGTGTCTGACCATCGACTCAGTGTGCAAATCTACAGATTTTAAATTTTCTCAATACCAAAAAAAAAAAAAAAAAAAATTTACGGGCCGAATTTATTCGAGGGCCTCAAGCAGCGTTCAATTTGCTTATATATAGGTTAATCCGGCACTAAGTATATTATATATTACGATACAAAATTTTATGACTTATAATATTATTTTTGTGACGAGTGTTATGCGGTTTCGCAGTTGATGAACCCAACTGAGAATATATCGATGAATTATAACAGAGTATAGAAGACTCTGACAATTATACTACTTATTATATAATAAGGAGTGTAAAAAGTAAAAATTTACCGACAGCATCGGTTCGAAGTGGGGAAAAAGTTATTTGTTATTACGATTGACTATGATGGCCCCCACCCCCCCCCTTCGTAAATAAGTGTTTAAAAAATGAAAAAGAATGTGTTTAAAAAAATACTATACGACATCATATACATCCAGAGGCCTCCCCGAATTTTTTTTTCCATCTAACGACTAGACGCGAACGAGAGCATCCAGCACGCATAATTGCAATATGTATACGTATAAGCCATTTATTTTTTACCTGAACATATTTTTTACAAAATCCTACACTTCGGATCGGATTTGGATTTTGTGGACCCCCCTCCCCCAGCTACAAATACCTATATACTATGACCCAGTGGTGGGCAAACTACGTCCCGCGGGCCAAATCCGGCCCGCCATCATTTATTATCCGGCCCGCGAAAGTATTCTACGTTACAGCACTTACATATTTGCGTATCTATAATATTTTACATTTACGTTAAAAAAAAAAAAAAAAAATTGAATAATTAAAAAATACACTATACATTCTTCGTATATAAAATAGTGTATTTTTGAAAGTGTAAACCGATATAAATTTTTTCATTTGTATAGTAATTATTAAGTTAAGTATTAGATAAAGCCATTAAAATGAGTATAAGTACAATAAAAATATATCGTACTTACAACTTACATGCCTATACCTAAAATTCTAATGACTTTAAGGGAAAATTTCAAATTTCAGGCCCGGCAAAAAAATTTTTTTTCTATTATGGCCCGTGGTAAAAAAAAGTTTGGCCACCACTGCTATGACCAGCGGCGGCGCCAGAAGAACTCTTGCAGGAGGCGGGCCAATGTTTTCACTCGCCTATTTGTGATGCTCGAGTACTTTTCTATACGGTTAAACTTTTGTTAACATATATAATGTTACAATATTGAAATACCTATATACATTACGACTTTTTAATATTTCTAAGATAATTTTTAATGGCCAATTACTATACGTATAATTACGAGCATAGGCGTGTCTACGGGGGAGGCAGGGTGGTCACCGGCCTCCCCAGCGACTTAATTCTTGGCCTCTTGGCCTATAATTTACCGTGGTTGAAACTATAAATATAAAATATATTTATAAAAAATAACTAAGCAGCACATTAGTTGATTGGCCTTATTTATTAGTTGTAATAGTATATAGGAAACCAATTTTAAAATCAAGATGATCTTTTATTTTGCGGGGTGAACAAATTCCAGGTGCTATATAATCGCCATACGCAAAAAAAAAAAAAAAGTCACAAATATTGATATAGAATAGATCGCTGTATGTAGTAAGTAAAAAATTTTCAAATTTTATAACTGGCCTCCCCGCAGCCATGGAGGTCTGGACACGCCTATGATTACGAGTCTTTACGTAAATTTTAGGGCGGGCCAAGAATTTTTGTGGTGGCCCACCCCCCCGGCGCCGCCACCGAGTCTATGATGACACAGTGGCGTATTTGAGACTTCACCTCAGGGGGGGGGGCGATGGTAAAAGAACTCCCCCCCTTCCCACCAATAAAAAAAGTTATATGTAAGAATATAATTATTGAACAAAACACATTTTATTTATAATCATTTTATTTATTTAATTTACAAAACTGAGTCCATATTTCTTTTTTTACTATTAGCAAATGTACCAATTACATCATCTACATTTAATGTTATAGTATGGTGAATATTAAGCAATACCAAACCCGTGGGTCAAGGGCGATCTTGCCCCATTTTTGATCTCAGCCAATATGATATAAAATAATATAATTTTTTTTAAATCTCTGGGGGGGAGGGCGATTGCCCCTATCGCCCCCCTCAAATACGCCACTGTGATGACATAATATCACGACGTCGTTGATATTATATTATTATGATCCGCGGCCTGGTCGCGCGCGCGCGCGCTACGGCGCGCTCGGTGTCGGCGGCGGCGGCGGCGGCGGCGGCGGGCGACACGGCGTACTGCTCTCTGCCGGCGGACCGAAAACGCGATCCGGCCATATGGTCGGCGTGATAACGCGGCCGAATTATTATCGAAACGCGTTATCGCGAGACGGCGAGCCGCTCGGCGCCGCGTCAAATCCTCGATGCGCGTTACGGTGTTTTGATAACGACGAACGGGGACGACGACCCGTACCCACACGGAAAAGCCTCTCGGCTCGCGCGTACCGCGATTTTTGCCGAACCACTGTCGGAACGATCGTCTCGAAGACGCGAAAGCACCCGGACCGAGCGGTAGTAGTAGTAGTAGTAGTCGTCGGTATTTTTTTTTTATTTTTTCTTGTCAACGCGTGCTTTTCCGTCGTCTCCGTTGTTGGTAGTCCGTACGGACGTCCGGTGTACTGCACGGCGACCGCGGGGTACGCGCCCCACCGACCGGACACGACGGCCAGTACAGCTGGTCGTCGCCGCCGCCGCCGCCGCCGCGATGACCGGCGAACTGCGCCGCCGACGTGAAAGCCACCGACGCCGTCGCCGTCGACGAGTGCCGCCGGTTGTTCGCGACCGTCGCACGATCAAAACACGCCGCCGCCGATCCGAAAATCATTTTCCGGAGATCGCCGTGAGTATTTTCGCCCGTCTTCGGACGAACGATCGGCTCGTTTGTGCGGCGGCGGCGGCGGCCGGGTCACTCGCGTTACGATACGGAACGGTGTTTTAAATCTGGAAGCCGCCGCCGCCGCCGTTACCCTCTCCACGACCTTGACACCGTTGTTCTCTCGCGTACCCGGACGCGATTGATAACGTTGTGTCAGGCAATCGGTGACGTAACGCGCGTACCTACGTCGTCGTAAAATTGTTTTTTTTTTTGCTCTCTCTACTTTGTACAGCGTTTTGTAAAATTTAATAAAACTGGCCGAAAAAAAAATGAAAAATAGAAACGTAAAAAAAAAAAAATGAGTTTTTTTTTTTATGTCGCGTACAAGACGCGTACGCCGCCGTCGGTGGTTAGTGGGTCACGTAGTAGTAGTAGTAGTAGTAGTAGTAGTAGTAGTAGTAGTACGGATTGAAAACAGCTGTTCGGACGTTGCGTAATTCGTCTGCGCCGCCGCCACCTGTGTGACCGACAGACCGGCGCGCCGCGTCGATCCCCTTTTCCGTGGTTTTCGTTTTTTTTTTGTCTCTGTCCGGCCCCTTTTTTTTTCTACCGACACGGCTTTCCGGGTACGGACTCGGTTCGTGGGGCGCGTTGAACCCGCCACGAGGATTATTTTTCACCCACAGGATATTCGTATAATTTCACATTGTATACCTATACAGAGTTTAATACAGATAACGTATTTATCTACGTATAAATTCAGTGGCGTACATTCAAATTTGTTCTGGGGGGTTCAAAAAATAACCAACACTAAAACCATCCCTTTAAACGGCGCATGAAGGAATTTATGAGTAGGAGCCGATAGTGCACACAATACCTGTGCACCGTTGTAGAGTGTAAAAATTAAAACATGTTATAACGCGCAACGGGCCTTATAATAATATCACAATTTTTTTTTTTTTGGTCCTGGGGGGTTTGAACCCGAAACCCCCGTATGTACGCCACTGCGTATAATATTCAAGATTTTATATCAACGACCGTTTCGATTAGTAGTAATATATTGTCACCGTCGAACACGTTTTATCAGCTCGACAAATTTTAAATCGGTGGCTTTTTTTCGTTAACTAACGCGAGAGTCGTGCTTTACGGAAATGTCAGAAAAGAGAACATTTTTTTTAATCTCTTTTTTTCGTTTCGAATTTTTTTTTTTTTTTTTTGGAGCATTTTTATATATATATTATACGTCTGGGAGTGGTATACATATATCAAGCGCGAAACGAAAAGTTTTCAACATATTCCTGACGTTGTGCGCCGCGAGCGATTTTCCGAGTTTCGTTGGGTAATGTCGACGGTTTTTGCGGATTATACACGTTATACAATACGTTTTATAGCGTTAAATCTTTTAAGGACATTACAAATTCCGTGTCCTTGCAACGTCCGATCGAGTCGGACAACTGACGCTGACCCACCGTCCGTGCATCGGTCGGGTATAGGTTAGGCGATGTAGGGTGACCGCACGCTGCAGGCAATGCTAAAAAGTGCTTTAAAGCGCGACGTTAGACGAGACTTAGAGTCGTTGTGTTTTTTTTTTTTTCAAAAATCTATAATGATAAAACGCGTAATTAGTCGAACGGCGATTAGTCGACAAAATGTCGTCCGATTGAACGGGAAGAAAATAGTGTCGAAGAAAAAAACTTTTGAGTTTGTTCCGTGAACTTAAAACGTATACAAAAAAACAATTGAACAAAACGTTTTATTCGGCAATGACGACGGATGTAAATTTCAAAAAAACGTAGCGAGCCGCGGCGTGTTGTCAATGTCGATAAATACTCGGACAAAGATTTCAGAGTGTGTACGCTGTTGTTATCGCTGTAAATTTGAAAGCAATATATGATTGCGTTCGATAAAACGATCTTCGGGCCGAGCTTCGGTGTAATGTTTTCGGTGTATGACAAAAACTAGCGCTTTTTACGAATTAAACGCCTCAAAACGTATAATTGCTACGAATAGACCAAAATTTTAAATGAAATTTTTGAAAATTTTGTTTCCTCAATATCGAGTTGCGTGTTTGACGAGTGTTTCCAATAACGCGTTAGTTTGGAAATTCCGAAGAAAGGACACGAATCGGTTTCGACGAAATCGCGTTTTTATGTCGTTTTTTTTTTCGTACGCTTGAAAAAAGTATGTGAAAAAAAAATCGAAAAGTGACCTCTCTGAATATACCAGTTAGATGCAGTTCGATACCGGAAACAAACTGGCGTGACCGTAAAGATCGGAGCAGCACTCTTTCTGGTAGAATTGTCGGGTACAGACACCGTCTTTGCATAGTCAAACTAGCCGAACGGCTGGTTACAGCAGGCACAGCTGGTCTGTTTATGGAGGAGGCACGTATATATGAACACGATAACGACAGTGTCCCACTGTATTATTATGTCTGTTTGTCTAGTTCGTCTGTTGTGCCTATTTGGTGGCGCGTCTGCGGGATATAATAATATGAACACTTCTGTATGTGCCGCGTCTGACGCGCACGGGTAGTGTCTGTATAATAATAATAATAATAATATGTGAATCGACCTTTAAAGCCGTGCCGGCCGGGCGTGTGACCTACATTTGCTGCGCGTTTCCGCCAGCGCCGCTGCTGTTGATGCGTGAAAAATATGTTTTTATTAAAAAAAAACTCCGTCGTTTGGGTTTTGGGGGATTATTTTGTGATTCCCCCCCCACGGAAAACCGTTCGGGAATTCAAAGTTTCCAATAGATACCTGCCGTCACGTGTATCCTGTACATATCCATTTCCTATATACACTTACATAAGCATAATATTATGAGACAAGGATTGCCTTTAAACGTATTATTATAATTAACAGTGCGTTTGAATAACAACGTAGTCCGAGAAAAAGGAAAGTACGTTTTCCAGAGCGAGCAGTACCTCGTTTTAAAATTTATTGAAACGTAAAAGTCCAATAGCAATAGTAACCTAAATGACAACAATTTTAACGTTATTCTATATATTCAATATTTTTTATTACCTATACATATTTATATGTCGTCATTTATTTTCTTATATTTAGTTTCTGAGCGGAGCGAGGAATGTATTGGTTTTACAATGATGTGGTTTTTTTTTTTTTTTAATAATTTTTCTCTTTTATAATATCCGGTCTTCGGAAGAGTTCGTTAGATTGTTCATTATTAATTTTTTTCTCCATGCTCCCGTCCGAGTGTGTCGATACTGCAAGGGCCATATATTCTTTTCAAAGTTTTTCTCTCGAATACACTCGATCCTCCGCTTTTCTTAGCCTCTGAGACTTGTACAACGTCTGTGACATACGCGTTAAATCGCTGTATCGTTATATTTGATAAAAATATCCGTCACATATATGTAATCACGACTATTCGTTTTTCGCTTGAAAATTGAAAATACATGCACGAGGAAGGTACGCGAAGTTGGCACTACAGTGTTGGCACATCATTCTTAACGGCCTTTCCGACAAATCATACACGGACTTGTTGGACGTTATTTGGTATGCACTTGGCACTACAAACTTTAAAAAACTCGTAAACTTATTTTCAAAAATTATCCAACAAGTCCGAGTATGATTTTTACGTTTTTTCTTCGTAATTTCAAAACTAATGGTCGTAGAAATCCGAGATTTTCACCAAATGTGTATAACTGTAGGCTGTATTGACGGGACGATTTTTTTCAAAAAAAAAATCTTAAAAATCGTTAAGTCACAATTTTTTTTTTTAACCGTATTAAATTTTTCGATTAATATTTACATATTTGACATATTTTTTTATAATTCGGTTGAATTCGAAATATTATGGGGACGAAATTTCAATGTTTTATATAAACTCCCTCCTCCACAGAGAGAAATTGAAAGTACGCCACTGTATATAACTATTGGTTTTTTTTTTTTTTTAGCCGTTTTGTGTCTTATGATTTTCACCTCGTGATTATGCGTACCACGTCATAATAAATAAATTTTGGAAATTTTCGCAAAAAAAAAAAACGAGCTGTGCTGCTGTATAGAGACGCGTGTTTGCTGCAGTTGGTATGCCTATGATGATATTGACGTCTGTTTGAGTTTTTAGGTTCGAACGTCAGGTGTTTTATTTTTATGCAAATAACTAGTACGTACGTAAAACGTGAAATTGCATTCGCAGTTGGCGTGATCGTTTTTTTTTTTTTTAATTATTATTTAACAATTTTTTTTAATTTTTTTTTTTTTTTGCGGCACAGGTGTCACGATGATTTTCGCCTTCGACCTCGGTATTGTTATAGGAGGAACTTTTATTCGACAAGTTTTACTCGACATTTTCTCAGTGATTTTCCTTAATTTTCTTTATTTTCCTGTATTTTGCTTATAAATGCATATGCGTTTACTGAAAGAACTCTCACGCCTTTAAAGAGCTATCCGGTTTCGGTATATTTTTTGTGGAAAGAGGAAAACATTTTGCGGGGCGCGATTTCCGAGATTTTATTTCTAAAAGCTATTATAAGAGTTTGAATAAATAGACAATTTTCACAATATTTTTTTATAGTCTTTATCAAGGTAATTATAAAACCGAAGTCCAATGTGCCCCGTAGGAAGTCTTCCATTCTGTAACAACAACAACAACAACAACAATGAAATTCTTAAAATAGGACAACCCTAGGAGGATCGAGAGTTTTTCCCGCAGTAAAGCATATAAAAGCTTACGAATTGTCCGTGTTTCGCCCCTCGAAAAATTACAAAAAAAAAAATTGATATCGAATTCGGTTTTTTGTATTGTAATTCAAAAACTATATATTGTAAAACACTTGAAATATTCTAAAAACACTGTAAATATGATGATTATAGCGTTTTGAGAATATTTCAATAGGTAATAATTTCCGGAGTTTTTATGTTCATAATTTAATGAGATTTGAAATATTGTGTATGACCGAAGGCACTAAACATGACGTGTATACACATAATGTATGACGACTATTGTCGATGAATGGACAACAACAACGACAACAACAATACCTTTATTGGTGTTAACTGTTAAACAAGCTATATATAGGTAGGTTAGACTATAAAGCTGCTGTGTATATTGTAATAGTAATATAGGTCCTCCAAGTTACGTATAGAACATGACGCGAAATCGTTATTCGAAAAAAAATATATATATTTCAGTATATGAATACAAATGTGTATCGCTCATTTATTACTTGTAAATATACATATATAATATTTCTATTGAAAAAAAAAGAAATTATTATTATTATTATTATTATTATTGTTTGACAGCGCGGCGTTTATATAATGCATTAATACATATATGGAATATTATGTTTAATATATAAATAATAGTAATAATAATTATTGTAAAACGTTTGGTCGTACATAATTTTACGTTTTAGAAATATGTACTCGAAATATCGACTCACGTAACGTATTATTTTATATTCAATGAATGCGGTATAAGTATAGAAAACAGAGGAAAAAAATTACTAGTTGTGTGTGACAAGGAGGGGGGTTCTCTAATGTAAGAGAACCCGTTCGAAAGCCTTCCAAAATATCTGCTTTCGCTTAATTACCGCGGCGGATCTCCCTGCACGTTTGTATTGCATTGAAATCTGATCTCAATACGTGTCCACGACTGCTACTAGGTACATCCTCTTTACCAAAAACGCTTCCACGCGAAACATCAATCCAATTCCGACCGGCTCGTCTGCAGTCGTCCAAAATTTCGAATACTCTTCCCGCGAGGAACTACAGCTGGTGCACAACAGTGACTCGAAAATTTAAATTAAAATCATCAGGTGTCTCTACGAATTGCTTTCGTGTGTGTGTGTTTTTTTTCATTTCATTTCATATAGTTCGTGTAATGATTATTACTTTCACGGTCTTTATGCCGTACATAGATCGTAATTTTTCAAAATAAAGACGTTTAATATGAAAAAAATCAGAAAAAACGATCATTATATATATATATTTTTTTTTTTTATGGGGGAGACTCGATTCTTTTACGTCATTTTGTTTCGTTCGTTTTACAAATATACACGTTAATGAATTTTACATAACGCGCTTTCGAGTCCCCCGCTGCATCGCATCCACACTGCCCATTGCCTCCTATACCGAATATAATAATATGATATATATATAATAGCCGACTGGCCTTCGAGTGCAGAGCTATATATATATATATATTTAATGCCATAACAGGAGAAATTTAATGTATACACAATTAGGTTTATATATATATATAATATGTAGTATTTTTAAATATAATGTATTTTTGTCAAAGCTATTTCAACACAAAACTCGCAGCTACTTATTATATTGATCCGCGCGATGCATCCGGTTATGTACGCGCTCCTGTTTACCTTATTTAGGATGAATATTTCAAAACGTGTATAAGCGCCTGTGTAGATCGTACAATGTAACAAAACGCGCGATAATATTATTATTGCGTGATGTAAATGAATGAAAAGACACCAGCCGAACCATAATTTTCTAGTAGTACTGAAAGAAAATTCACTGAAATCGAATTTCCCGAAGGTCCAATTTTTGGAAAGTCGTTTATAATTATTATAAACGAAATTGCAGTGTTTCACACTTGAAACTGTAGACAGTCTAAAAGAAACGAGGTACAAACATTTTTGCAATATTTATTTTTATTAAATTATTAATTGTATGTGACGGCGCAATTTTCCGGGATGTATTAAATAGCTCTTATTTTTATTGGATAATTTTATAAAACACACTTTTTCCAATACGAAATACACCAAATAGAATTACCGGTCGATCGACTCCAAATGGAGTACATCCAAGTGTGTCCAAATGGAAAAAATTTCCAACAAAAACGATAAGCTATTGCAGGACGTAAAAAAAAAAACGTATGCCATACATTTTTAAACAATACAGAGATTTTTACAACAGCGTGTAACAATCGACTAATATGTCTTTTCAGTCTTAATATACTAGAAACATTGCCTTTATATAAAATTTTTCGTTTTATTATTTTTTAAATGCTGGCAAAACCAGTGTTTTTTTTTTGTTAATTGAATTTGAAAAGACTAAAGAATACCCGTTTTATATTCTAGAGTGTTAATTGTTAAAATATTATTATATTATACGTAGTCATTCATATAGTACTTTTATCACGAGATCAAATTTAATTTAGAAATTATAATTTTGATTTTATATACGAGTATATATATATATATATATATATAAGTACTATTATTTTGGTAATCGAATTTTATTACAAAAATATTGTTCCTCCTTTCTTTGTGTGAGTGCTGCAGGCATAGCGGTCCCAAGGGTGGGGACAAATGGGGCAAGTGCCCTAGGGCGTCCAAAGTATTATGAATGCAGGGGGCATAAAAAAAAATGAATGACAAAAAGAAAAAATTTGTTGTTTTATTTTAAATATTAATTTCCCTTGTATCTATATGACGATTTCGAGGATGAGTGTATTTACTATTAAAATATATAAAATTATGTAATTAGTTGTAAATTTTTTTTTGGGGGGCGTAAAATATTATTGCCCTAAGGCATTATTGGGGTGGTTAGGACGGCACTGGCTGCAGGTGTAAAATATTAGAATTTGTTAAAGGGACCTATCTATATGTGTCGTTGATAATGTTTGGCTATTTATATATAA
Organism: Slavum lentiscoides; assembly: GCA_032441835.1. NCBI lineage: Eukaryota > Metazoa > Arthropoda > Insecta > Hemiptera > Aphididae > Slavum > Slavum lentiscoides. Next base: position 1,537,377 of record CM063716.1, read on the forward strand.
AAAAAAAAACGAATTAAAAGGAAAAACAATTATATTTAAATTCCGCTATTCGTTAATCGTAATTGCTATGATTATTATCGTAATTAGTCTTTATAACGAAAATCTGCAATTAAGAGCATTTTTCTCTTGACAATTCGTTAAAAGCGTATACGTATATACGGTTTCGAGGACGGGTTAAAATCAATTTCATCATAGTGTAAACGATGCCTCGAATACATACGAGGTATATTATAAGTTATTGACTATATATGGACGCTGTATCGGCGGTCGGGTCGGGTTTACAAAGTAAAAAAAAAAAATAATAATAAAAAAATTTCGAATTTTAAATGCGCAGCTGCTAACCGCATATGCGTTAATACGCATAATAAACAGTGGAAAAAGTCGATTTTCTTTATAGTCCTACAATACCTGTATATTGTCATCGCTCAATTATTAACTACAACTAATTACGTATTATTTTTATGTACGCGTTATTATTATTATTATTATACGGTTAGCACCGTCATTAATTATTATTAGTTATTATACAATATATTATAATGTCGCGTATACAAACGACTCTTAACACGTATATTATGTATATATTATATTACATAATACGTTGAAACGTATTTTACATAATCAGAATTGAATACGTTGTTATTAATAAGCTATTATTATAATGTATACTTTTAAATCTTTGATACGACGCGACGGCGATACATATAATACATAATATGATGTGTGAAAAATGGTTTTTTCGTTTTTTTTTTTTTTGTGGAATATAATATATTACTGTCGTGTCCGACTTATTGACACGCGTATATATATATATATATTTATTATAACTTATGATATTATTATTATTCTGGTCGTAATAATAATAATATGTGTAATAATAAATTACGAGTCGCGCCGTATAATATATATTTGAATACGCATTATATTATAAAACGTGAATTTGAAACTCACATACATTGTATAATATAGAATATATCTGACGCTGTTTACTACCTAATTTTACTTATTATTATTATTAGCTAATTTTACGTGAAATCTAAATATAACAACTAACGATATATATATATATATATATATATATATATATACGCGTAATTATTAAAAATATTATTTATTAATTTTATTATATAAAATAAATTGAATAATATAGTATACGTTACGTGTATGCCCTATATTCGATTTATACCTATAAATATATATGTATTTAAAATAATAATAAATACTTATATATATATATATATATATATATATATAAACGAATATATACGTATGTGAATACATATATAATCAAGCCAAAGTATTATACGAAAAATGAACAAATTTTATAGGAATTGTTTTGAAATCGCGAATAATACAATACTAGCTGATCAGACAGACGTTGTCCTGTCCACATTCCAATACGTTTTTTTTTTCATCGTTTTATGAATTTGTGAAAAGCTATTGGAAACGTGTAAACCGAGTAAAAATGAGAGGAAAACGTATATTTCTTATAGTGAAAATCGTTTCTTAGTATCTGTATATTGACTGTTGTTGCCACGGATATTAAATTCGAAGAGGAGTATACATTTTGAAGTACGCCAATCGGAAATCTTACATGCGAGATGAATTCTGTCGGCAGTTCATCGCCGAAACGGTGGAAACGTGTGACTTGGAACCATCATGCGGTTTTTTCCCGCCAAAATTCAAGTCAAAATTGAAATAAGTCTGAATTTAATTTCGATCAAATGATTTTTTTTTTTTTTCCATTAAATTTTAAATCTCAATGTGTTCTATTCACATTTGTATTTCGGTGTTCGTGTAAACGATCAACACGAAAAAATGTTTTGTTTCGAGTGGTTTGCTTTTCCAATTTTTCTTTCTCTGCGACCTTGTCCGGACTATTACGAATATTACAAAAAAAAAAAAAAAAGAATTATCCGAATCGGTGCACCCGTCGTTCTCAAGTGATGCCGGTTACCAACGAACAGAATTTCTATTTTACTGTATAGAAAAATTTGACATCAAACAAATAGCGTATATACGCGGCGAATTAAATTTAAAAAAAAAAAAAACAATTATGTGTGTACAAAATAATAATCGGCGCGTAATTATATATTTAAACGTGCAAATATATACACGAAACATCTAATACGTTTTAATGTCACATGGCGCCGGGTTTTTTAATTCTCGTTTTGACATACGCGTTAAAAAAAAAAATTGAATGAATTCGGTTTATCAAAACGCTATAACACGTCATGTGATAAATCGTTCGAAACAATTATTGTTGTATATATATATATATACGAATCCGTTTTCGTTATTATTGTTTCCGACACTTTCGTTTTTTTTTTTTTTTATCCATATATCGATTGATTCGTCTATCCGAGGCAACGGTTCGATTGCAAAAACAATCGAATATTCAAGGCAAAATCCATATTGACACGATGATTTCCAACCAAGGAGAAGAATTTCACGGTGAAGATCTCATGTATCGTTTATTGTTATTTAACGTCCCAAGTTTTTACCCGTAAGAGTAAAAAAAAAAAAAACGATAAAAAATATATTTTACGTGTATATGTGTAACAGAAGTACTACAGGTATACTGCAGCAGCATATTATTATGATAATAATTTAGAGGAATAGAAAACGACGCGCCGCGCATTGTTCACCCACCGCAGTGGAGTGTTGCCGGTTATTTACGTTTATTAAACGTCAATAACGACTCTCTGACGTATAATATTATATATATATATATATTATTATATTATACGTTCGTGAAAATTCTGCTCATTAAAAAAAAAAAAAACGTAATAAAAAAATGTTTCCCAGAAACGTTGCGTACAACAACAACAACTGCTGTCTGCGTGCGTGGTCTTCTAAAAATTCTCTTCGGGATAAAAAAAATAATAAAAATAATAATAATAATAATAATAATAATAATAATAATAATAAAATCGTAAACATGTATGATATATTGTATTGGGAAATTTTTCCTTTTCTCCCGTGAGGAGTGCGCATCGTGTTTCGAGACTGGTAAATTGTGTTTTTTTTTTTATTGTTTTATTTCTACGACTGTGTCGTTGTACTGTACGACGGATCGTTCGTTACACAACGACACGTCCGTGAAATTATCAATTATTATAATAATATTGTAAAATAATCGAGTCGCCCGACGGTTATAGGAACATTTCAAACTGTACTATGACGATTTAATTATATATATATATATAAATAAATTAAAATAATTATTGCTCGTCTTCAATATATATATGTATACGTAGCGATATAATATATTATATATTAATCGCGATCTCCCATTGATGCCTCGCGCCAATACGCGCACAACAGCTGTTTGTAATAAATAATATGCGCGCGATTGCGCGGCGTATGACGTAGGTGTATATAATATTATTGTGTACCTACACTGTGCAACAACAGTTTTTTCCATTTTTTAATGTTTGTATAAGTTTTGTTTTTATAACGAAATTTAGCGTCGATTTCACGCGATATGACGCGTCGCGTTTAACACAATCGTCGCCACTGTGTTTATTTAATAGCGGTTTTTTTTTTTTTCGTTATTGTTATTTTCAATTCGAAACTCGCCGTTTTGTAGCGTTAAAAAGTACTTTTAATACGCTCTTTAGGGGAGAAAAAAAAATCGTAAAACGCGCCTTAAAAAAAACAGCGAAAAAAAAAACGTTTAATTTATCGATCGCAATAATTATATTATGATATCGCGATAATCATTAATACCTCCCCCAAAAAAAAATTATAAATACGAAATATCCAACGAAATGTCGGTATTTTCGGTATTGCTTTATTCGTAATAGCTGGTAATAATAATAGTATACGAACGCATATATATTTTATAAATAGCGCTAAAAACTGGGAAAACAGCGGCAAAAAAAACGAAAATTCTAAAAAACGCTTATAAAACGTGCAGATTTCGTATTTTCGAACGTTCGATGCGTAAAACAAATTTATGGGTTTAATTATAACAAACGCTATATAGACATCAAGCCCTACGAATTAATTATATACGTACACTGTGAAATGTCTCTGTATTATAATAATTAAAAATGTTTGAAAAAAATAAATGAAAATTCGTTAGATTAATTCTTATATATTACCGCGTCAAATATTATACGGTTGTCATCATACGTCCCGAGAAAAAGTCTCGGGTCCGTGATGTGTCTCGGATTTCAAATTTTAGTCAGTTAAAATGGGTATACCTATACGAATAATTGAAAACAGTATCGCCATAAACGCGTGTTTGATAAAGTATAATAAAAATAAATAAAAATAAAAAAAAACGAGTGATTTCGTTGTTATATTAACGTATTGCAAAGTGTAAAAAAAAAAAATGCGTTTATACTTTCGACGACGAGATGTTTTTTCGAAAAATTAATTTTTTTTTTGAAAAAAATAGTGGCGTCGTCAGACGGCAAGAAATAAATATATTTAGTTACAAAAAAAAAATTTTTTTGAGGCGTAAAAAGCGTGTTTTTAACGGCATTTTTTAGTTTTATTGAGCATTACATTTCCAGTCCTAATAACAATACCATTGAACAATAATAATAATATTATTAATAATAATAATAATAATAATAATAATAATAATTTTAAAATCAAATTATTGTTTAATTATCGATAAGAAAAAAAAATGTTTAAAAAAAATGTCCAGGATTTTGGATAAATTTAATAATCTGCTGGTAACTTGTGTATAGTTAGTACTCTTTGACCGGTATACGAATATATAATACTGCACATACCGCTTCCGGTACAGTGTACCACTCACTATATATATATACACTTCCCCTTCCTACGCAAAAGCCGTCCGTCTAGTTTTCTAATCATCATCGCCGGCACGCAACTTCCTGTGCTGCAGGAGCGCAGTACGCGGTACGCTGTACGTTTGATGTCACACACACTCACAAGTCATTCATGAAAATAAAAATAAAAGCCAATAAACACTACACACACACACACACACACACACCTATATAGATAATAGGATTATTATATAGTCGAACTGTGTATAATAATAATAAAATAATATGTGTGATATATATATATATATGGAACGGAATATAAATGAATGGGATCCAACCGAGCCCACTAGGTCAACGCGTCAATGAAAATTTATATTCGCGCACGCACACGCGTTCTCGCGTACGTATGTCGTCGTGTTATATTATTCACGAGAGCGATTTATAAATTTTTTTTTTTGCATTTTTTTTTTCTCGTGATGGCCACACCGCAGTGGCGGATTCGGGGGAGGGACACGTGCCCCCCTGTCTATTTTCTCTGGACAATTTTATTAATTTTTTAAATAGCCATTATTCCATGAGAGATTATAAAAACGGATTTACTTGTGTTCAGGTGAGAGATGTGTTTAGTGTTACACGCACAAATAAAAATATTACAGTAAAACCAGAAGGAATGCTGAGAGACATCGACGAAAACTTCGATTCGACTTATAAAGCACGTGAATCTATTATATAAATATGAATTTTTTTTTTTTTTTTATATAACTATAATGACTCATTATGGCGTGTGACGTGTAATCGACATTTATATTAAATATATTATTACCAATATTGTTTAAAAATGATAGTACGTATTATTAAATTATTATTGAAATCGTACAATTCATACGTGCCCCCCGCCCTATCAAAATATTCAAGATCCGTCACTGGCACACCGCGACGGTTATTATAATATTTTCGTGCGGGGGTTGGGGGAGTTTCATAAACCTTATTCGACGATCCATAACGATCCACGTGCGATGATTTTAGTGTGTATAGATCCGCGATAGATCTGTGCAGCATTCGCATGCGCTGCTCGCTCGTGTGCCCGATGAGTGTGCGGAAAAGTCATTCGGCGACCATCGTCCGAAGGGAAACGATTTCTCCGCGGACCGTTTCTGTACACGGGCGTGGTGGTCCTAAACACCGCCGAGAAGACAATCGAATGTCATTCGTCGCCCGCGCTCTTGTATCATATAAATTTCTATTTTTTTTTTTTTAATAATAATTATATTTACAAAAAGGATTTTGATGTTTTTACTGAGATACGCGCGCAGCTCCAGTCGGACGATTTCGGCTTTCTCGGCGATCGTCTCTTCCTACACGTGAACCGACGTACAAACGTTTTTAGCGCATAAAAAACGGTGTGTTCGAGTCGGTGAGAATGGTTTGCTTCGAAAACGACGGAACGTATTCGGAGTTTAATTCGAACGTTTCACAAAAAAGAACAAAAAAAAAAAAAATGTAATTGTTTATGAAAAAAATATTACGCGAAAAGAATTGTGAAAAACCTCCGTCAGTTTCTATCAGCCGCGGACGCCATATGGTTGGTTAGATCGGGTGAAGTTTGACTTGAACGCGCGTTATATCGATAACGTTTAATAAATTAATACTTTTTTTTTCTTCTTTGAACACGTTATTATATTATTTTCAGCTCATAATATTGAATATTACTTTTATCGCGTAATATGTGTTACGTATATTATTTTAATTAGAAGCTATAAAAAAAAATTACGTATATATAATATACTACTTTTTTTTTTTTATAAAGTGAAATATGCCTAAACAATAATACCTACAAGTATATATAGATCGACTAAGGCTGTTTAAGAAATTTTTTTTTTTTTTTAAAAACCAGGATTTATACTTGACTATCGTATAGTGTTTATAACTTTTTACTTTTATTCGTTTTTTCTTTTTGTCCAGTATTTAATGAAACATCGTATATTTCCAAAAAAAAAATGAATATTTACGCGTATAAAATATTATTTCGACGAAACAGTAGTGATGCACGAAAACATCTTATTTTTAGGTATTTAAACGCATATATAAATCCGGTCTCTATATATAGTTACCGTATTAATGTATACAACGATTCGGCGGGACTATTAATTGAAAACGTATAAATATTATATGAGATTAAATTATTTAAATTATAGAAACTGCTGTATCGAAATTATAATAATAATTATACATTACGTTACGGCCTTTTTTTTATTATTATTATTATTTCTCGAATCGATTGCGGGAACTTTAAAACCGATTCGAGCGCTTGGGACAATCAGCTATTATGTACCGTTATTGTTTTATTATAACTATTATGGTTTACGCACTATATACTCATGTCGAGTAGCCGTATGTAAGCGATACACTTGAGTTTTTCAATTTTTTTTTTCTTTTTTTTTTTGCAGTAATTTTTAATTTGATCGGGCCGCTGACACGTGTTCCAAAACCTGCTGCACAATTACAACAGAAATCTAAAAAAAATAATAATAATACTTATAATAGTAGTTTTTCGTGGTTTTTTTTTTTTACGTTTTTACGAATAGGAAAAATCGTCGAGACTTTAAAATTTCGATAAAACGTCGGCAGTCGGCCTGTTGTACTGCTATAATTATTTGATGACGGTCTAAAAATATGATAAATACATTTTGACGTCAGAGCGTGTGTCATGCAGCAGCAGTTCGGTTATTTTTATTTTTGCATTGTTTGACGTCATTTTAGTTTTTTTTTTTTTTCTAAAGTAACGAACCGCGCGGTTTTCGCTACGCGGATGTCAACCGAGTAGAGTTAGATGCGACAGCGATAAACCCCACCGTTGTATTCGGAAAAAAGAAAAAAAACGATTCTGTGCTACGCTTTATATAGACAGTATCAATACGAATACGACAAGCTCGTACGTTGCGCATTTTAAGCTTTTTCGAAAAATATAAACGTTTTTCAGTGTCCTGTGAAACGAGACAATTTTACTGGTTTTTTATTATTATTATTATTTTGTCAGTAAAAATAATTTTCGAGTTAAATTGTGTTGAAATAAAAATGTTTTGAAGGGAAGGTATCGGAAATTATTAATAAATATCCACCGCCGTATTCCTCTTAGACACGCCACCGCGGTATATAGAACGTACACTTAAAAATGCAATAAATCCAAAAAAAAAAAAAACGATTAAGTAAATGGCGCGTGTGAATCGTTCGAATGTTTGTGAGTATATATTGATTTTATGCGCGTGCGGATAGAGGAAATGTATGTAATATATTGTATCGGTCAAGTAAAGCGATTCGCTGGTCAGTACATAAGTAGAGCGCGTTTTGTACCATATGTGTGTGTTATATATATATATATGTGACCGCATATACCTCGTTCGGTATACATTCTTTACAGATGACTCAATAAAATATATACACACACGGCAAACGCCATATATGATTTAATAAATTATTACACACCATTGTGCCGTGATTTTTTCGCAAAAACGTTTCGGATTAAAACGTAAAATTCGTTTTTTTTTTTTTTTTGTGTGTGTGGAGATGGATTCGTGCTGGGACGATATAGGACTTACGTATAGCGAGAGTGTTTTCGGTATACTTTCTTTAAGCGTAATTCGAAACAACCCGAAAAATCAAAGTATCTACACTGCATATGCTGGATACGAGTACGTCGGTACATTGGCGCTTGTGGCTACTGAATGTAATCTACATAGGAATGTCGAAATAGCAACGTTTACGTAGCAACGATTTCGTTTTTTATGACGTCATTATGGTGACATTCTCGGTGTCGGACAAATTTTCGGAATGACTCGCAGCCATAAGACATATCCGTGCCAAAAAAAAAAAAAAAAATAATTGTCGACATATTATATTTAAGCGTTTCGGAAGTGGACGAGTTTTGTGTTTTTTTTTTTTTTCAAGAGCTATCGAAATTTCAATACGTATATAAAAAAAAAAAATGTGTCTACGATATATTCGTTAATTACAATAAACTATAGCTACTACATACACGCAGCGTCTCTCGTTCTCTATAAAATCGTTTTTTTTTTCAACGCAACGACTATAGTATTATCGTCGCTTTTTAATTTAAATCCCCCGATAAATCATATATAGCTGATTTCGCAAGTGTTGTCACATACGCATTTACTATTTGTACTAATAATATATATTACGCGTTTACCGTATGAAAAAAAAATTTTTTTAAGTACGTATATATACATTATGTTCGTTGGCAGAGATCGTTTTTTTTTTTTTAATGCTTATGAAATTTCTGTATACCGTTTCGGTACGCGGTCGAAAGATTTCCGCGGAGAAATTGGAATTTTTTTATTTTTAATTCAATATATAATATGTATGTATCAATAATATTATATACTGCAGCGCGAGAAAGTAAAAGAGGCCGAATAAAGATTTTTATGCTGTATAATATTAATGAGTCGTCTCCCTCGTTAGACAGTTGTTTGCGCCAGTGCCGTAGATAGGATTTTTATATGGGGGTTTAGTGTTATCTTGATTCGTGCATTATAATCGTGTATCGTAATGATTTATCAGCACAAAGATCTATAATCATGTTTATCAATGGCATAGACCAAATTAATCATTTATACATAATATTATTATACACATTGTTATTAGGTACTTATTTTTCATAAATAACAAATCTACTTAACATCAAGATGTTGGTAAAATCTAAATATGAACATACGTTTTACTGTAACATCTGCAATGCTGTTGTGCGTAAAAAAAAAAATTGAAATTTCTACTTTTCCGATGTTCAAGGGGGGTTTGAACCCCTTAAACCCCCCCGTGTCTACGGCCCTGGTTAGCGCAGAGGAATTTGAAAATTATATCTGCATGGAACTCTTCGTGCAATCGTGACGTATAAAAATTATACATCTTTAAAAAAAAAAAACCATTAACCAATTATAATTTTTTTTTTTTTTACGCGCCTTTCTTAGACCGCAGAATTTTAAATTATTCATAATTTTGTGGTGCCCACGTGAGGTTGGCTATCGCTGATACAGAGACGCGTACTTTTACGAGTCCGTTTAACTCTTTTAAAAAAATTTTTTTGCGAACGCTCTGTATATATAATTGGTAAGAAAAACAATGATATCGTCGACAACGAGAACGCAGCCACACGGGACGGCGTCACGCCACCATGGACCGAGCGCGGATCATCAGGATTTTCTGCTGCAGTCAGGGTCGCGATTCACACGGATTTCTCGACCGAATATAATAATAAAACATACCGATTTTATGGACATCCTTTCACTTCTCCCGTCCGTTTATATTATATTATACACTCTCGTCCTGTCGTCCGCCGCCGTCATAAAATTCTGGACCACCGCGGGCAGACGGTTATTCTTCCATGTCGAAACGGCAATCTTTTTACGAGAAACAATTAATGCTCCTCCGGTACAGTATACACGCGCGTAACAATTAATTTATTATTTTGTTTACTGATTGTCGTTATTTACAGCTTCGCTGGCGATTTTTTTCTTCTTCTCCTAATCGTGTATTCGAGTGAGTCTTCTGGCGCGCTACTACACGAGAATTACAACATATAACCGGTGCGTGTGATACGGGGAGGGGGGGGGCGAAGATTTTTTTTCTTCAAATACTTTATATAGAAATTTAAAGTCCTACTCGAAACGTTCCATTGGTGATCTTAAAAACACTCTGAATACGGCGTATTACACGGATAGAGTTTGGGATTTTGATTCGTGTGTTCCGTATTCGACGAGTGTTACAGCTCCGTGTGTATTCCATTTTGTTACTGTATAGAATGTATGAATTTTAATTATAACACCCGTTCTGCGAGAGATCTCTGTTATACGTTTTCGTTCGACTACTCGGACATTACAATATTCGTCTTGTTTATCATATATACTTCTATAATATTATTATTATCTCTTAGGAATCCGGAAACGAGAATAATTAAATTTGATCTTTGTATTGTTTATAGTATAATATTATACATTGCCCCGAATTATTATTATCATCTCAACTGAATATGCATTTCAGTTTCCGTTTGTCGCGGCTAGACAACGTCAAATAATACGCGTTTTATTCGCCGTCGATCCAACACATTACATTAATAAAGTAAAACCTTTCAATAGCGGACGGGTTCTTTTTTTTTCTCAGTGGAAACTGCTATTGTTTTTCACTACTTTTTTAATGGCGGAAACCTCCGAATAGCGGACACCTTTTGCCAGTGAAGTTCTCGATGAGATGAGCGGGTTTTTAGCGCGAAAGCGGTTGTCGCTTCGCGAATTGAAATTCTGTAACTTCGTCGAAACGACGGAAACGTAGAAAACACTCGCAGAAAACTTTACCCTTTATGGATTTCAAACATTCACCACCCCCCTGCGAATAACGGACAAAATTTCGGTGACCGTTATTCTGCAGAAGTTTCATTTCGACACTCCACCCCCCCTCCGCCCATACTCTATCGTTATATTTTTTTAAAAATTATTTAAAGTTTTTTCTTTTTTATTGTAATGGGGTTCTAGGTTTGAATATTGCGTCATGAAATTATTAAATTTAAAATTTCGTACAGTAAATATTGGGTTAGTTTATTGACTTCCTCAAACACACCGTGGTCGCGCACTTACTGGTTATTGAACGACTAAATTCAGGGGCGCATTAAGATTCAATATTTAAGGAGGGGAGGGGGCAAATATAATTTGCCGCCCTAAATTTACAGTACAGATAAAAATTCCAACAGATTTAAATATAATTCTAAACGTCCACGATCGGTGTGTCGCCCCCTAAAAATTGCCGCCCGGGGCAAATGCACCCTTTGCCTCCCCCCCTTAATGCGCCCCTGACTAAATTTAACGATAAACCCGACGTATGTCGAATAAAGCGCAAATATTATTATTAACTCCATAAAGAATTACTTTATAAAGACATTTTGTTACGAAAATCAAATACTTTTCACGTACAAAAACCATTTGGGAGGTCAATTTGGGGGGAGGGGGAAGCCTAAATTAATTTTGGAGTGTTGGGGGGGGGACATTGCACGCCCGGTAGTCGGGGGGGGGCACTGCTCGTTTATAGAGCACAATGTTTTCGTATTTTTCCAGAATACAAACCGCGCGTCGACCGACAGATGGCGGTGTACGTACGCGCCCCGTGTATCGCGTTTTCCTCTTGCGCCGGCGGCGACACAGACCCGGCACCAACAAAAATGATATGAAAAAGCGTTCTCGCCGCAGTGCACCGCGACGGTTCCGGTTTTTTTTTTTTATACTCTTGTAAATTCAAAAAATACGATTTATCCAGAGAAAATTGCTCTGTTCGTGAAATAACCTCCACCGGTGCGGATCCGCCGAAATTCGATAAAACACCGCCGCACACTGTGCGTTAATTATTGATATTTTCCTCAAAACTGCTCCACTCAAACTCTACTCCTACTTAACGCGGTAACGCGAAAATTCCGTGTACGCCGCGCGGCATGAAAACAGTAGCAGCAGCGCGAGATTGTTTTCACAGAGCGGGCCAAAATCGTATAATATATTAAGGCACAGTAGGGTCACGATTGGGAGGTGGGAAGCGAGCCGCAGTGGCGCACGCGGTCTGGACCCTTCCCGCCTAAATTTTGTATTCTCCGTGTACAAATACGTTGCCTACGTAATAAAAAAAAATCCGATACGTTTAATCCCTTATATACGGTCTATGGTTCCTGCAGGTTGCGCGCCACTCGGTGACCCGCAGGAATTCCGGAGAGACGGGTTAATTACTCGGCGGTACTTGTTATTCAAAAACAAACTATTTGAGCGTAATAATTAATAAAATGTATAGGCGACTTTAATATGTAACGTTTTCTCGAGTATAATATTGTAACGAATTTCGCGCAATTCGAAATTATATGATTTGAAAAGTACACTAGCGAATCGTAATGAGGAATTCCTAGGGCGGCGGGACTAGGTGACCGGACACAAGAAGAGCCAATGCAGTAACGAGAGACTACGGGCGGCTGGCATAGGCGTGCGCACAGGGTGTGCCGGGTGTGTCGTGGCACACCCCGTGGCCCGTGGCTTTTTGTACAACTTTCATTCATTCGGAGATTTTGTTTGAATTTTAAGCTATAAATAATACAAATTAGAGAAAATAAATTAGGCGCTCTAGCAAAATTTTTTAATATTCTAACGTAGGTTACTAACCACTAGGTATATAGGTATATACTATATTGTAAAAATATATCTAAATGTTGTGAAGCACAACATTTAATCAATAAGTTTTTATGAATTGATATTTTGCATTAAATTTATCCTTTTTTTTAGGTTGAGAGTTAGGTTAGATTTGCTTAGGCTCATATAAGGGAAAGCGGCCCAATTTTCTTCATGGCACACCCCATACGAAATTCCTGCGCACGCCTATGCCGACTGGTCCAGGAAACCGAAAGACGGATCTCGACCGGATACTTTCGGACGAGCGAAATGTGGTCCGAAGACCACACATACTATACGAGCCAACAACGGCCAAGATTTGTTAACGAAAAACGTATGAGAAACGAGTCGCGTCCGGGCTCAGCTCGGATTACCACCACCTCGTGTTGAATTGTAATTATCAATAAACCGGATGGCGACATTCCGGGGGGACGGGGCAGAGATGTTCCGTCTCGGAGCGGTAACGCGGAAATTGCGGTTTTCGGTACAGAATTTAAAAAAAAAACAAAAACAAAAAAAGGTATAAGGGATTCGACGTTTTTTGAGTTAAATCGAAATCTCAAGGCGGTCCATCGTGGCGGGCCGTAGGTTTTCGAGGGGGCGGGTTACCGCGCGGTATAAACCGCGACGACGATGGTTATCGTTTTAATATAACGTTTTCCGGCTTGTCCCGCCGCCGCCGCCGCCGCCGTACGAAATGTACGCAGTTCGTTATCGCGACGACAATTTTCCGGCCGTGACCCTTTGTGTGTGTGTGTGTAAAAAACAGCGAGACGGGGTCGCCGCCGCTTCATTGATTGCCTATACGGCGGCGGCGGCGGCGGCGGGCCTTCCCGCGCGTTCCGTTTTGCTGCTCGCCGCGGAGAGAAGCGCCCGAGAGACCGTTGCACCGCCGCCGCCACCGATGAAGTCGTATACAATGCGCGCGCGCGCGTGTGTGTGTGTATAACGCGTCGCGTCCGGTCTTCGGGTGGGTGCGGTGGGAGAGGGGTGTTGGGCTGGTGGGTCGTGGAGGGGTGTCGACGACGGTGGCGGTCTCCTCGAGTACGGTGACCCCGGCGGCGGCGGCGGCGGCGTCCGTGCGCGCGCAACTATTTATAATATACGCGCGCGTATACGTTTTCCCGCCACTCGGAGGCCGTCGCCCTCTGGACGCGGCGCGGCACGCGAGGTTGCTGTCGCGGCATACGGCGGCGGCGGCGGCGGCGGCGGCGAGAGGAAATAAAAATAAATAACAATAATATTTTTATTACGACCCCGATGGTGGGGGGGGGGCGAACCGTGACGGGTAGTGGGTGGTGCAGGGAAGGGGACGCGGCTGGATGGGCTCTCTCTCTCTCTCTCTCTCGGTGTCCCTCTCCCCTGTCTGCGCGCAGACCGTCCGTCTGTATCCGATCGACTAGACGTAATTAGAGCCGCGCGCGCCGTCCTCCTCCTCCTCCTCCTCCTTTGTCGTCGCGAGCCTGGCCTCGTTCTCTCTCCTCCTCCTCCGACCCTGGACCCGTCCCTTACGGGCACGCACTACGACGTTTTTTTCCCCCCCCCTCTCTTTAAATACGTCTGCGGCACTCGCGAATCTCCCGGTCGTCGATCCGATTTCGAATTTTAAATGGTTCAACACGGTGGCGTGACTTCAAAATTCGGTCCCGCGGCCGGCAGCGAAATTTTCAACGAAACAAAGAAAAAATTTTTTTTTTCCCCCCCAGTTGCAATGTGGTATTTTAAACACGGATTGTATTGATATTATAATAAAAAAAAAAACGTTGATGTACGTTCGATTGGGGGGTTTTTTTTTTAATCACTGTGTAATTTTAGAAATTTACCGTCTTTTCATTTAAAATTTTTTTTGCTTTTGTTCTCCACTCGTGGGTTTTATTCACTTTACCGCACAACACATAATATTATATGTAGTTAATTGTATAGACCAGAGGTTCTCAAAGTGTGGGGCGCGACCCTCCAGGGGGGCGCAAAACTTTATAGGGGGGGCGCAAGACAATTTTAAAAATCAACATTGCATTGGTAGAAAAAATTAAAAAAATTGTGAAATGTCCGTAATAATAATCGCGTTTTGCATTGTATACAATTCGGTATATTTATACATCACATACAGGCTTTTAACATTTTTTTACTCTAAACATGACTATTAAAATTATTTTTATGAGGGGGGGGGCTCAGGTCTGGGGTTAACTAAAAGGGGGGCCTGGCCTGAAAAGTTTGAGAACCTCTGGTATAGACAACGGTTTCATAAAATTAAAATCGAATTCGAGCGTGTTTTTGGATTATTGAAAAAAATTTAATAGTATATATTATAATATTGTTTAATGATATTATTATTACATCGTTTTACTCCGGGCCGGCCCCCTAAGCGCATACGGGCCCGGGTGCGACCGTACACTCTGATCCCGCTCTTATTGTAGTTACGCCTGCACTGCGGGGTTAACAACGTACGATTTTCTCTCGAGCGCACAAACACTGCTACGGTGTGTTACGTCCAAGGAAAAAAAAAATCAAATTAATATTATTAATATAAATAAATATTATTATTAGTTGTCACGACAACAGCTTACACATTTCCCGAGATTTACTCTCGTGCCGCCGTAATAGATGTCATTACACGTCAAAAAAAGCCGTGTCGATTTTTATAATAATCAGCGGCTTACTTACGGGGGGTCGGATTAGAAACCTGGAAACCAGGACCAAAGGAAACGATGTGGTTTTTTTCTAACCGAAAATTCAACCAGAAGGAGTGCTCCCCGATCATTACGTGTAGCACTATTTTCCGGTAGCGAATCGCATCCTGCTACGCGGTACCTATTTTAAAGAGGTCGTTTTTCGATTTTCTCAATACCTTTTTTTTAAGCGTCAAAAAAAAAAACTATCAAAAAAAATTACACATAAAAACGGTCAAAACTCGATTTCGTTAATTTCGTTTTTTCCCCTCGTAATTTTTAAACTAACGGTCGTAGATACCTGAAATTTTCACCAAACATTTTCAAAAAAAAAATTTCTTTTAATTTTGTGCTATTTATAGCAATTGTAGGTTATCAGGATGGAGTTTCAATGTTTTATTTCAACCCCCCCTTCCAGAGAGAAATTAAAAGTATGCCACTGATAATAATAGACTTTTTTTTCTCGTAATATACCCAATATCGTTGTATTGTATATCGCCTATTTGTCCACGTGTGAAATTTTCGGATGAAAATCTATCGATAACTGCGCAGTCTCTCCCTCTCTCTAAATATATGTGTGTAAACAGTGTATTGGAAAAAAAGTTAGAAGTGGGATGCAAAAGTTAGTATATATATATATAAAAAAATATATGCGTCCCCGAAAATTGCAATGCTTTGAAAATTCGTTGGGGCTTCGTTACCCCCGTCAGCCATCACTATATTTTTAATTAAATAAATCAATTTAATATCGCAACGTCGAATCTCTTTTATTTTGGCGCCGATAACAAAATTTTAAATGACATTTTTATTATTTTCATTAATTCAATAAAATTGTAAAATGAGCGCTGACCATCCCTCGTCCCGTTACGAAAAATCCGAACGGATACGCTAAAATATTTTTTTAAAAGAAGAAGTATTAGACGATCCCTCGCGTCCCGCCTCGACTCGAGCACTGTGTATATAAATTCTTCTTTTTCGCATTTATCCGGCACAAGTAGGGGGTCTTCTTGTAACCATCTCCTGGTTTCTATTCCACAAATCTCCGTATACTCGTTTATGGCCTCCGTTATGGTACTATAATATATATAACTGCGGTATATATCCGAATTCAAATTTTGCGCAACGCGTTTTAGAATACAGTCGTACAGGCGTAATATTATATGTAATACAAATGATTTAGAAATTTTAAATAATATACAATAGAGCGTATTTGATATAAATTCGGTTCGTAAAGAATTGCCCGTGTAAGAAATTAAACGAAAACGTTTTTAAAATATTTTAAATATACAAACGGATTTAAAAAAAAAAAAAGAATTATATCGGTAATATAAATATATACGACAATAACACGTTTTATAGTATTGTTTTAACAATATTTAATTCACTATAATATGTACACAATTTCTTCGCTTTTTTTTTTTTTTTTAACTCTATACGTATAGTCTTTTTATCGTATAACATTCGTAATTTTGTTCATTTTTTTATTATTTTTTTTTTATTTGTTGTTGTTTTTATTCTGTTGTCGTATTTTTCTCGTACCATACCCGATGATGATTTATTGCGTCGAAACCGGTATACGTACACGGTAAATAAACAAATTTAATACAACTGCGCGACTCCTATATTTTATATACATACATTTCTTTATTATTTTTCATAAAACACTCAACGGCTCGATTGTACACTTATATATATATATATATATATATATTATATATTTTTTAATATATATATATATATATAAATTTACGAGTATATTATTAATTTAGAGTTTTTATTTCTCTCCGCATTCAAATTTTTTTTTTTCAATTTTTTTTTTTTTATTCTATTCTATCGGAATCTATATTATGTGTTAATATTGTGTGTACACACACACACACACACACACACACACACACACACACACACACACGAACGCTCGTAATTAATAATTATATATTTAATAATATAAGTGTGTATATAAATTATATATTATGTAAATTACCGATCGTTGACCCCATTCGAACAGGACCGTTTCCTATAGAACATAATACTAGTATATGTATTATACGCGTACAATACGTTTTGTACAATATTATTATTCCAGTGTCTAAACTCTAAAGGTTAGTGTTGTGACCTATATGACCCGTTAAAAAGTTCACACGTTGGCGCGGACGCCGCGTATATGCTGCGCGCGATGCGTTTTCTTTCTCTTCTTGCCGAACAGACGTATTAAGTAATTTCAAGTATATCCTATAAAATACACATTATGTTGTAGTCTATAACAATTAAGGCCGTTAGCTGATGTTGGTGCCCTCTGAAACCCCCCAAAAAAAACGTATTTACGACCTAAAAAACACAATAAACGCCCCGAAAACCTCAAAAAAAAAAATTTATTAAATTATACGTCTTAAATTATTTATTATTTTATTAATTGCGATCGATATACTCGCGTATTGAACAACTAATGATTTGTATTATATATTTATACGACGTATTTTATATTTCTTATTTTCTTTTTACGGCGGGCGGTTTTTTTAACTAAAATTTTGTGCACGAATTTCGTTATAAGCGAAATAAAAAAAATATTACGTATAACAATAATAATAATAGATAAACACGTGATTTTTACCTGTAGATTATTGAAAAACAGTTTATAAAAATGAGCTAAAAGTAAAAAAAAAATAACGGATCTTAAAAGCCTCCCTAAAAAAAAAAAATGCAATAAAATTCGTTGTACCTTTAAGTAAAAAAAAAAATTTAAATGGCAAAAAAAAATGTTCTAAAAAAAAATGTTCTGAAAAAAAATGCGAAATAAAAGTTTAGATTCGCGCGTGTTATTGAATCACATTTTCAGCCAGGAAAAAAAAACCTGGCTTTTTTCCTTCTAAAAAAGGAAAAACCACGTCACCAATGACGTTTCGAATAAAACGAAAAATGCATAAATCGTCCGGGCCCTAATAATAATAATAATAATAATAATAATAATATTTAGAAATCCGTACGGTCTCACACGATGGCGCAATACCATCGCCCCCGAACTGCAGCGTATTAATAATAATGTGTACTTTGGCGAGTATCACGAAAAAAACTCAATTATATTTTCTAAAATAAACTCGGGCGCCGCCGCGGCGTGCGCGCGTTCCAGTTCACATATAACGAAACATGACGTCAATTCAACGGGTTTTATGCAAATCGAATTCCGCAAACCGCGTCCTATTGTCGACGGCGTGTCGTTCGCTGTGCAACGACAATAATTATTGTACGCGTAGAAAGTCCCGGTAACCGCGTATATAACGCCATAACCATTTGTAACGTAATAACTATTTATAAAACTCTTTTAATTATTATTGTTCGGAATTGTACGCATGCGAACTGGTTTCGGACGAGGTCCTTATAATATATGTTAACCATTGTTCGGTCAACGAAATAATTATGCTCGCGTATGTAGACGGGATGTTTTTTTTTTGGGGGGGGTGTGTTTAGCGATCCCTGCAGGTTTCGAATAAACCGATTTCCTCGAGTAATTTCAGTATTTCACTGGTAAAAATATTGCGGTTTAAAACGAAATAAACTGTTATAAACCGTACGGGGAACGATCAGTGTACAATATGTGTAGCACACTCGATGTCCGCCTCAGTGTGCTCCACACGAATAAGAAAATATACCACCGGTGTATTATATAGTTGATATTCAATTAATTACATTTTTTTGTTTTTCTTATATAGTTGGTTTTTCTGTTGTCGCGCGTGAAATAATAGAAATAATATTCGACGCGTAATCATTGAATTACTATGTCCTCCGATTTTTTTTTTTTTGTCTTATGTATTCTAATATATTTAGATTTCTAAACGATTCAGAAAAAAAAATGTGTATTCGAGGCTGATGCTGTAGCAGTACGTATAATAAGCAGGAGGGTTGACTGCGAAGACGTCAACACGTTACACGGTCGGCGTGGTGAGATCTTACGGTGGCCAGAGTATAATAAATCGGGAAAATAAAACGCTGGAATTAACGGGTATTCGACATAGTAATTGACGGGAAGGATTATCACGTTACACGGGAAAATGTCGTTTTGAAATAGATTTTATTTCTCGCTAGAAATAACTGTCCGAAATGTATCTGATTCGGAAGATTAGGTTTAGCGTTCGCTCTTCCGACGCAGAGCGAATTATTATTGCGTATGGTCCGAATGTGCTAACACCGGTTTTTTCGTTTTTTTTTTTTTCTAAGGAGAAAGGCTTTTGGCATGAATTTCGCGTTCGGCAATACGAATTCACACACTATACGCAGGTACCAGCTGAATGTTTTTTAATACGATATTAAAAACGTATACTTTTCCCGTAATATTCCAATAGATTCTTCGGAACAATCGTCTCTGAAAAATATTTTTTTATGAGCGTTTAGATTTACGGCACAATAAACTGTACGCGCACACGTGTTACGTTACATCGAAATTATAATAAAACGTCATTTAAATAACTCGAATGTAATAAACAGAATCGCGTAATGTGTAAAAAAAAAAAATCTAAAATATTTTTTATTGTGTGGTCCGTGCGTACAGCGGCTCGTACGAAAACAACGCCTGGATATACTATATATATATTTTATTTTAACCTATACGTTATTTTTGTATCTTGTAGCGTCTTTTTCGAATACCTTACCTAACCCATAACATTACTTTTAAATTAAATCAATTCAATTCTAAAATCTCTGTCGAAATATACTCCCTTGAACTATATTATATTATAACATCCCGTACAGCACGTCCCTGTTACGGATTCTGAGCTGCGAAGCGAGGAACTTTCTTCGGCTCCTAATTAAGTGTCGAAAACGTTGTCACTCTCTCCGGGCTACGAAAAATACAATAAAAGTTGCCTCCTCCCCGTTAAATACGAATATTTCAATTCTTTCGCGCGTATATTATTATACACAATAACATGTCGTTTATTACTCTCATATGATAAATGATCACTCTGTATATTATTGAAAATCGTCCCAAACAGCGAGAGAGATGAATATTGAATCGTAATAATTATGATTGTTTTTAATCGTTTATCGTATAACGATATACATTTATTACGAGCATACAGTAAAGCACTGTGATCGCGTAGTTTTTTTTTTTTAATGACGTGCAGGTTATATTATACGTTTTAGATGCACGCGCGTAAGCAGATTTAACGAAACGGAAAATTAATTCCGAGTGCGGAAAAACTGGCTACAAATCGCGTATAAAAAAAATATATACAGCCTATTTTCACGTCAATTATTATTGTTAATTGAATGTAGCGGAACGTTAAATGTATTTTATGTTATAATATATTATTATGTATACAACGCGCACAAATGAGAACGGCTTATATTTTATCAGCGCGTGTCAGGAATCAGGACGGCCGGCGATAGCGCCTCGTATTGAAAAGAAATTTGTCGAAGAATATAATATATAACATATAAGAATATAATTTTTTTATATATATAATTTGTAAATTCACGTAGGAAAACAATCCGCAGTAAAAAAAACCTAAACCTCGCGTGATTCCGAGAGACCTGTTCATAATAATCGGTTTTTTCCCCTCTATATCTACAATCCGTTTTTAAATATTATAATAGTCGTTAACAGTGTTATATTATTCATACTGCACGCCCGAAATCGCGGCCTAACGTCGTGGGCGCCATGCTTCTATATTGACAATGTAGTTTTTTCTCGTTATTTCTTACTTTTAACAATAAACAGAAGTAAATAAGTCACAAAACTATCCCCGCTTCGAAAACGTTTTATTTTAATAATTAATAATAATTTCATTGCGATAACCTTAAAATGTACTGCTGATATACCTCATGCGAGAAAGAGAACCATTCAAATAGTGACTTGTCTCTTCTTTAAAACGTACTTTCAATATAACAGGAGTATCCTATCCGTGTATGTATTATCTGTATGATAACATGTAACCGGTTATCTCGCAGCTCATCGCGATCTCGGCGGTGTTGCTTGAGAATTGTTTTCGGGGCGAAAAATATCGCATATCTGCAGTAATGCTACGGATCAACGCGGTAAAAAAAAAACCCTCCCGTTAGTTTTGTGCGTTTGTCAATCTGTTATTATCGTGCTAAACATCGGCGCATAACTGGCTGTAACTGCAGGTTTATAAAAGTAGCGTTTTTATAAAAATTTCCTCGCAGAAAGCTTTTAGCAAAAAGACAAGAGTGTCTACACTGCATGCAGATACATCGGTACATGTACGTGTCTCATTAATTTTTTTACACGTGACAAAAAAGTTACCTGTAGCTTAGTCCTCGTCATCACCTCGTCCCTATAGACATATACGTGTACCGATGTGTCTGCATGCGGTGTGGATACTCTTTCATTTTTTTCACGTATAAAAAAGCAAACGAGTTTCAAAGGCAACGCGTATTTATTATTAATTATTATTGGCCGGGTGGTGAGTAGAGCCGGGTGTTTGACGTCGTGGTAACGCTCTCGGTGTCGTACAAATTTATAGAATGACCCCAGCCAAAAATGTTTTTTTTTTTATATAATCATTATCTTATTTAATTCAATGTTAATTCTTCACGACCGTCCTATAATAATAACCGTGCAGCAGGCCCAGACTCGGGTAAAATACTTTTTAAAAGTATTTGGAATACATGTTCCGAATACTTTGTACGTTTATTCGAATACAACGTGAAAATAGTATTCTCTAAGTATTCTGAATACTTCATAAAAATTATTCTAAATACTTTTAGAATACTTTTTTTTTTTTACTAGTTTTCAGTACTCGATACGAATATCAAGTATTATTAATGGAATATAAACAATGTTAATACGTATTTGGGGTGTTTAATAATTCTTTTTTAATTCTGTGTTTATAAATTAACACAATAAGTAAGAAGTAAATTAATAATACCAATTAATTGTAAAATATAGCAGTGAAATCAAATTTGTTTTGATTATTTGAATAAGACCGAGTTAAAACACCAAACGTAACGAGATTATTGATAAAATAATAATTAATGTTGTTCGAAATACCTACTGCTGCTAGTTATTGTTACTCGTATTTATTTATTTAAATATTGTTATTACTTTCACGGGAAATCCAGTTTAATGATTTGGAAATATTTGATATACCCGTGTGAGATGAACATTTTCTCGATATTTTTTATTGATAATTAACAGAATGCGGGCACTTGCTTATTACAGCATCATAATATATGTTATCGTCGTTGCTGGCGCAAAAGTGAGAAAACCGTTATTATTATATTGAATATAGTTGAAAACAAAAATAACATGAAATATCGTGTAGACGCTATTTAAAATATGTTTGAGCTTTAAAAAAGTATTCGGAATACTGTATTCGGAATATTATCCAAGTCTGGGCCAGCAGCACAGATGACGACATCGCGCGCAACGATTTCGTGTGAACGAAATAAATATTTAAAAAGTTCGTTAACGCGTAGAGGCGATAACGGCTTATCATCGGCCGCGTTCATTGGCTGCTGATGGCCGTTCGTCGATGGTCGAACGTTGACCATACCACCTACAAGAACGACCTTGAGTACGCTATCGTCGTCGGTCGCGTGTTGTGCGCACGTGACGTCGTCATCGTTGCACGAGCAGGTGTACCTATACCGCGATGCACGTATACTATTATAAACATCGAGGCGGAGTCGGCCTTGTTGATGTTCAGGGGTGCAAATATATTTCTGAAGATCTCCTCCGTCAAAAAAAAAAAAAAATAAAAAAATAGTATAACCATATAATAATACTATATTCGTTTAAACAAATCCAATACGTATTTTATTTAATAGTATAAACGAGTAACAACGTAAAATTATTATTATAAAAAAAAAAACCTACAAATAACCGGATTACCAGCTATATAATCATTCACAACGACTCTAAATAAATAATGTGTTCTTATTTACATCGTCATTTATAATATGTAATACTCGTAATGATACATATTATAGTTATTACTCGGAATATCATACGTATATATATATATATAGTTCTCGCTCAACCTTGGTTTCAATAACTTGCGTGGTGGCGCAGAAACAGCGTCGGGTTTTTTTTTTAACTGAACGTCGAGATACGAAAATAACAATAATAACATTTTAAAAACGACTTTTTGGTGTA
Source organism: Slavum lentiscoides (assembly GCA_032441835.1). Classification (NCBI taxonomy): domain Eukaryota; kingdom Metazoa; phylum Arthropoda; class Insecta; order Hemiptera; family Aphididae; genus Slavum; species Slavum lentiscoides. The sequence continues at coordinate 1,561,111 of CM063716.1, forward strand.
TATATATATATATATATATAAAAATAATACGGAACTAACTGGTTGACAATAAAATTATTATCATAATATAATACGGTATTGTAAATATTGTCCCGTGTATAAAGCGCGTAAATGTATTATATACAGATTATACAAAACTCTTTTTTTGCAGTTTTCCCGTGTACTCGTATAATAGTATTGTTTTTTATTATTTGCGATTTTCATTTTTTTGTAAACATTTTTTTTTTATGGACAGTACCACAACCGCATACCACCCTGACTCCGTCTACTCGTATAAATAATTTAATTTATAATTCGATTTATATTCGCAGAGTCGGGGGATGAACTCGTTGTCCGGTGTACGCGGATTCTGTTCAGATCTCTGCCCGAGTTCACAGCGACTTTACGCAGGATGTGGCCGGTTAGCAATATTTTCTGCACTTTCTTCGTGCAAATCATTTTTCCTGGGATCCTTTTGTAGATGTTGCTACATTCCGCTCTTGATTGTTCCTAGCGCTCCTATTATCCCTGGCACTGCATTCGTTCTTGTGCCCCACATTCTATTTATCTCCAGCTCTAGATCTTTGTATTTACGTATTTCCTCTGCTTCCTTTGTAGTCGGACATTCGCATCGTCCGGAACTGATATCTCGACGAGAATAACAGACGCGTATTGTTCTTTTTACTCGTGTCGTATTGCAGTGTCGGTCTTTTAATTGTTCCGTCGAGGATATCCCGCATACACGGCCGTTGTCAATATTTGTGATCGCTTCAGGTTTATGTTCGTAATATCTGTCACATACTTCTCTACGTTGCAAGCTCTGCAGATTCTCATTATCATTATTTGTTATTATTATTAGTTGTTATTATTATTTGTTATTATTAGGGCAGAGGACTTGTAGCATTTGCATATTCGTTTTACTCAATTAAAAAAATAGCAGAGTATAAGAAACAAGTACGTTTCATGCTAAAACAAAGCTAGATTTCTGATTTTATTTTGCATATATATAAATGCGTATTTTGAGTTTTTTTGGGCATATTTCTTCCGTTTTATTCTTTTTGAGAAATATTTACTACAATTATTATAATAATTTTCTCAATATTTTCTCCGTCGACGTTTCTATTTCATTGAAATATTGTAACCAAAATTGATGAATTTAAATTAATTTTTATCATATAATATTGTTGTTGACTGTTCGCAGACGCGCGTTTTTCCTAGGAACGCTTGACGATCTCGATTAGATTAATTTTAATTCAATAATTAATTATTATTTGGTGTTATCGATATAATGTACCCGTTAATGACTACTCTCTAATTAAATCACTAAAAAGTTATTGTTTAAAATGAAATTTTATTAAAAATTTCGTTAAAAAATTATTTATACTTTTTGGAAAAAAATATTCATTTTGCATATTTATAGTGCATATTATAGGGTTTTTTAAGTGCATTAGTGCTTGCGCATTTAGCGTTTTTTTTTTTTTTAGCTACAAGTCCTCTGCCCTAGTTATTATTATTATTATTCGTTATTTGTTATTGTTATTGTACTGTGAGACCCGGTAACGGGCGGGTTGTTGTGATGCGAAGACGCTCAGCGCCTCTCTTCCCGCGCACATAATAATAATAATAATGTGTATGTATAACGATATATTTTTATATCCTCTCTGGAATTTCTCTCTCGCCTGCGCACGCGCACACGACGACGCAATACACGCTCGAGACGGCGGCGGCGGATTCCGACGAAAATGACCGCCGCCGCCGCCGCCGCAGAGACACGACGACGATGTCGATGAACCGACCGACCGGCAGCAGAGGACACCGAAGAAGAACTGTATGAAAAAAAAAAAACGCGGGCGCGCGCACGTAAACACACTACTCGTTTTGCGTCGTAGTCGCGTTGTTGTCGTCATCGCCGTCGTCGTCGTCGTCGTTGTGTATATTTAGGTGGTAAGGAAAGACGCGTCCGATAACCGAGACCGTTGCCCTGGCACGTGTACCCAACAAAGTAACGGTCGTCGACGCGCGCGTTCCTATACACACACGCATAACATAACGTAATTATAATAATAATAATAATAAAATAATAAAAATAATAAAAAATAAAAAAAATAATAATAATAATAATAATAATAATAATAATAATAATAATAATAATAATAATAATAATAATAATAATAATAATAATAATAATAATAATCAAAATAAATAATAATAATAATAATAATAATAATAATAATAATAATAATAATAATAATAATAATAATAATAATAATAATAATAATAATAATAATAATAATAATAATAATAATAATAATAATAATAATAATAATAATAATAATAATAATAATAATAATAATAATAATAATAATAATAATAATAATAATAATAATAATAATAATAAAACAATAAAAAATAATAATTATAAAAAAAAAAAAATAATAATAATAATAATAATAATAATAAAACGAGTGATTTCGTTGTTATATTAACGTATTGCAAAGTGTAAAAAAAAATGCGTTATACTTTCGACGACGAGATGTTTTTTCGAAAAATTAATTATTTTTTTTTTATTTGAAAAAATTAGTGGCGTCGTCAGACGGCTAGAAATAAATATATTTAGTTACAAACAAAAAAATTTTGAGGCGTAAAAACCGTGTTTTTAACAGCATTTTTTAGTTTTATTGAGCATTACATTTCCAGTCCTATAATAACAATAACATTGAACAATAATAATAATAATAATTATTATTATTTTTATGTAATATTATTTATAATAATAATAATAATAATAATAATAATAATAATAATAATAATAATAATAATAATAATAATAATAATAATAATAATAATAATAATAATAATAATAATAATAATAATAATAATAATAATAATAATAATAATAATAATAATAATAATAATAATAATAATAATAATAATAATAATAAAATAATAATAATAATAATAATAATAATAATAATAATAATAATAATAATAATAATAATAATAATAATAATAATAATAATAATAATAATAATAATAATAATAATATTAAGAGGCCCCCCCGCCCTGTACACGGCGATTCCGTAATGTTGACATTATTTTTTACTGTTGTTGTTGTCGTTGTCGCCGCGACCCCGAAGAAGAGTTCAATGAATGGATCGAAAGTTAATCAACCTGTTGCACGGCAATGGCGGGTGGTGGCGGGGGAAGGAGGATAGGGTGATACACTCGTTGTTGTACGCGTATAAATATTTTTAAAAAATAATAAATTTCATTTTTTTCTCCCGTTAAATAAATAGCGGGCAGAGCCGACGGAGTGTTACGAAATGGGAAAGAAAAAATGTGTAGCGCCGGCGCGTTATTATATTAACAACAAAATTCGAAAATTACGCGATAAGTCATTCGATAAAACGATATTCTCGTATAGCGGAGCTTCGGCGTGTAATAATAATAATTATTTTTTTATTGTACTCTTTAATTACTTTTGTAATTGTTACTTGGAATTGTCACCGTGCGAGTGTCACGGTTTTGAAATTTGATTTACAATCTAAAAACGTTGAACGATAAAAAAAAAAAACCTTTAAAATCGTTTAAATTACCGTAAATTATTTATTTATTTTTTTATTAATTACAATTATTACCGTACTCGCGTATTAAACGACTAATGATTCAATTGTATTGTATTTCTTATTCGCAGTTTTTCTCGATTTTTTTTTAACTAAAATGTATGCCCAAATTATAATTTGATAAGTGAAAATAAAAATATTACGTAAAATAATAATAAATAAATAGTGGTTTTTACCTGTGTCGATTATTTCAAAAATAGTTTTAAAAAATGGCTTAAAAGTACAAAATACTGTAGAAAAAATGCCCTAAAAAATAAAAATAAACCGAATAATGTTAAAAAAAAATAAAAAATTAGTTATTCAGATTCGCGCGTGTTATCACATTTTTAGCTAAGAAAAGCGTCAGCCAAGACGTTCCAAAAAAAAAATGCAAAATCCTCGACTTCCGGGCCGTAATTATTGTTACAATCGTTCGCCGCTCTTTATATATGTAATATTTTAGATTCTGAGCGGAGCGAGGGATCTAGCTGGTTTCCACAATGATGTTTATTTATTTTTCTTCTATCCCGTGTACAGATTTTCGACCAGAAGGAGTGCTACGATCTTTTCGTGTAGCACCTTTTCTGAAAGCAAATCACGTCAAGATGGTACTTTAGACAGGTGATTTTTCGATTTTCTCAATAGTTTTTAAACGCGACGCGATAAATTACCGAAAAATTACGTAATACCGCTAAAAATGAGATTTCATCGATATCACGTGTGTAGCTTTTTCGCTATAATTTCGAAAATAATCGTTCTATTGTCTTGAAATTTTCAACAAAATTGTATCTTTGTACCGCACAACGTCGAAAAAAAATTTCAAAAAGTTTCATTTAATTTTATGCTGTTTTTTCGATTTTGAGTGTTTTCATTTATAAAACGGTTAATTTTGAGTTTTTTACTTGAAATTCGGACACGTCGTCGTCAGACATGTATTACTTTAATTTTGTACAAAAAATAGACAAAGTGTATTATACCGAAGCTCCGGCTCAGAATCGTTTTATCGAATGCAATGACTTATCATTGCTTTCAAACAGTGGCGGATTCGGTTCTTTGCTTAAGGGGGGGGGGCCAATATTTTAAAACACATACAGTATAGAAACAGCCACATTTAATATCATTGTGTTATCAGACATATCAGTGCTGTCAACCGATATTTTGTAAAGGCGTATTTACCGCGTCCGTGTCGTATCGTGTCCTGTTATAATATACTTTTAGAAAAAAATTGGGAAAAAAAGTATTTACGCGTAAACAGTTCAAAAAGTCTAGGAGGGGGCCATGTCCCCTATGCCCTCCCCCCCTAAACGCCGCCACTTCTTTCAAATTTATAACAAAAACAAAACTCTAAGTAGTAATTCACTTAAGCGATATCGACAACACCCCGCGGCTCGCTACCTTTTTTTTATTATAACTAGGGCTGGGATTTTAATGTCCTTAAAAATCGCGAAAAATGACCTTAAAAAAATGCAAAAATGACTTAAAAAACTCAAAAAATGCATTAAAAAAAATGTCTTTAAAATTTATTTAAAATAGCTTAAAATTTAAAAAAATTACATTACATGTACGTAAATATTTTGTTTTACTTCATGTCTTCATATATTAATAAATAAAAAATTATTCTTTATTGTTACACTGAATCACGAGAGCGTGCTTCAGGTTTTCAAATAGAAATGCCCTCCTGTTGTCCGCCAATAAGTTTTTGTAGATAGAAAAGCTCCTTTCTACATCTACTGAAGTTATGGGTGAGTATTTAAAGTACGTCAGCTGGTCACTCGCTGTAAGATCATCCGGAAATTCATTTTGTGTACCTTCTTGTCCGTTTAAAATATCAGATATATTGGAAATAATTTTGAATCCTTCATTTCTTTTTTTCTTTCATAATCTTTAATTTTAAATTCAGAAACATCAAAAATGACTTTAAAACCCCTAAAATGCCCTAAAAAATGTCAAAAATGACTTTAAAATTAAAAATTGTCAAAAAATGCAAAAAAATGCAAAATAAAATGTCTTATTCTAATTTAAAAATACCTAAAACATATTTGTAACAAAACGAGCATCGTACAGAAAGCTTCAGAAAAAAATGCAAAGTGCATCGAAATCCCAGACCTAATTATAACAATAATATTATAATATTATAATAATATATATTATTATAAGTATATTATTTTCTGCTGTTGACCGCGACCGTGTACGGCAGGGGACGACGGTGATGGAACGAAAAACCGGATTTTCGATAATTTAAGCAACGCGATGATATTCCCTCCGGAAGATACTGCGCGCACACTTCCTGCGCAGTACACATATTTATGTGCTCAGAGACAGCGCGGCGGCTGCGCTACGTATAATAATATAGGTAATAATATATGTACGAAATTTTTATTATCGATGACAAATTGCTCGGCGGAGACTGCTCGACGACCGCCGCCGCCGCCGTGACTGTATGTATAACCTGCAGCAGCAGGCGAATGCTTTCGAAATCGAGAAGGTTTTTTATTATAATATATTTTATATATATATATATATATATATATATTGATGTCTGCAGAAACGTGCCGTAGGGTTCGTCGTCTCGTCATAACGTATACAAGGTGATTATTATTATTTTTTTTTCTATTCGCCAATAACGTATTTTATGTTAAACTAATTGTTATACTGTGTATAATATGATGTTGTTACAGTATTGCCAGACCGTGTAGGAAGAACACAAATTTTATCGTTTTTACACACTGTACGGGCTTAGGAATTTTTATTTTCCTACTTTATACAGTACGATTTCTAAATTTTTACGATACCCATAACCTAACCTAACGTTTTTTTTTTTTTTTAGATACTGAGCGAAGCGAGGAATGTGAATTGGTTTTTATAATCACGTGGTTTTTTTTTTTTTATGTCTGTATGCGAAAATTCTACCGGAAGGGAGTGCTCCGACCGTTACAGTCGCAGTTTGTTTCCGATAGCGAATCGCGCATCTCGGTGATACTTTAGTCGTTTTTCGATTTTCTCGAGAGAGAGAGCCTAAAAAGCCCAGTCAAAGTGGCATTCGTCATAACTGTCAGTAAGTGACAAGGTCAACACACTCCAAAGAGCAAGAGTGTACTCGCCAAAACCAGTTTTTTACACGTGGACAACTTTACGTGGCTTTTTCAAGAGTAACTGCATCGACAAAAATATTTTTGTGCCCATAACGGATAACGAAAAACGAGAAGTGAGAGATGACTGTATTTTGACTTCTAACACTGTGTACAAAGAAGTGCTCAGTGCCGGATTTATGTTTTTAGAGGCTCGGGTGCAGCATTAATTGGTAGGCCCCTCGTATTAAAAACAAACAAATATCGGTGATATTGGGAATTGGTCACGCCTTTAATTTAAAGAGTTGTGTATTGGCAATTTTTTTTTAAATAATTACTTTTCAAGCTTCAAGCTCGATGCCCCGGTGCAATAAATCCGGCACTGGAAGTACTGTAAACTAAAAACTTCTTTTTTTCGGAGACTTTTAACTTCCAACGTTGTATACACCATTAGTTCTGCACGTACAAAAATTAAATTTTTTCACAAGCCTCACGAACGTATACTCTATCACGGCCCTGTAGTTGTGCGCAGTACTGCGCACGTGTCCACTGGTTTATATGTTAATAATCAATGTGTACAACAATCGGTACCCACTAAAAAACTGATTATTTATTCATATTTCGTGGGGGAGAGGGGGCTGCAACCCTATAGATACGCTACTGCATAAACGAATATATATATAAAAAAAAAAAAAAGAAATCATCGGCTGAATTTTTCGGAAATCTCGGCAGATAATAATCGCCGGATCGTGATAAATCACTCGGCTGTTGCAATATGGAAACCGAGTTCGCGAATATTATTATATTATACGCGTATTTTTTCTTTTTTTCTCTGTCCTCGTCGTATTTATAAATAATTGATTGCACACGAATGTGGTACACGCGATATGAATGAATGAATTACTGTCTCCGCCGCGACTATTTATTTATATATATTTTTTTTCAGTTGGCCTCGCGTTTCCCACGTGTGTGTGTGTGTGTGTGTGTGTGTGTGTGTAATTTCCACAACCAGTTTCGGCGTCGGCGCGAGCGCGTTAAAAGGAATTTCCTCGTTTTTTTTTATTATATTTTATTTTATAATTTAATACGTATAAAAACGCGTTATAATATATATTTATTTTTTATAACGTTCGATAAACAAATACGGGAATTATCGCGCAATAATAATATATCGCGCGCCGCTTAGACGTGTCTCCTGGACGGCGGAGACCCGATACTTGAACAGTTCAAACGGGCTGTCCGCGACCTCGAAATTTCCGGTGGGGCGCGTCGTACACACAGACACACACACACACACACACAATAAGTCTGGGGAGAATCATTGTTAACACTATATTTTTGTACTACAAGGATTTTCGTACATTCTGCAAAGTGTACAACAACACGATGTAGTGCGTTTGTGCGGGATAAAAAGCCCTGCAGAAGAAGTGAGAGGACAAGAGACTTGAAGATGTAGTGGAGATTAGCGTTTGCGAGAGGAAAGCACGAAGGATTAGTAGGAGTGAAACAGTCTCGTGTGGTTTTGTCCCCGCGGGGGGCAATGCAATGTAATGAAGACGGACGTGAGAGTGCGGTGTGCGGCGATAGATTCGAGTGTCTGGACAACGAGAAAGACGTGAAAAATATAGGATAGAACGAAGTGGAGAGATAAGCGTCAGGTGTTTTGCGGTGACGAGATTGGATTGAAAGTGTAGCTTTGTTCCGAACGAGTTGTTTGGAACCGTTGAACAGTGAACAGGACAACGAAAATGTAAAGGACGAGACGAAAAGAACGCATTAGAGATGGACGTTGTGGAGTGACCGGGCGAGAGGAATGGTCGTAGAGGGCGTATCTGCTGTGGAAAAAATGACGGAGAACAGGTCGAGATGATTCGGAAGGTGTGAGAGTTATTATATGGAAACGTGAATGTAGAGGAAGCGCGGATAGATGGAATTGATACGGTAATGGCCGGTTGTGAGTGTACAGGATGAGATAGGAGACCGTGCTTTATAGGACTGCGATTATCGACCCCGTGTGTATGCAGGGAGTGTAAGACGGAGAAGAAGAAAAGTACCGTATCAGTGTACGAGTATAATATCGTAATATATTTTACTGACTTGTTGCGGATTTTAGAATATATTTAACTAGTTTTAAAACGTATAATGTTGTAAAAAGAGATTGAAAAACTGAAATCGTGTCAATAATATACGTAATATTATATAGTCTCGCTGAATTCCATCGTATACACCTCGTTTGGAAATAAATTAACTTTCGTTTAACTACTTGATTTACATTTTTTTTTTCTGCGTATATATATATATATATCGTTTCTCGGAACACTGTATTGCACGGTGATGGGTTATTCATTTATGTTGTGGTTTGTACGCGCGTCGTTTTCCTGTGAAACACCAGCTCAGCTCGTCGCAAGGCCGAATGCGCGCGTTCGCTGCATGTATTTGAACCGGCCGCGACCGGTCGGTATTGACATTTTTCGCATTTCGATTTACTGCACGTTGTGGGTGGATCGGAAACTGTGCTTGTACTATTTCTACTGCCGTTTTAGACTTAAAATCTAGAGAATTTTTTTTTTTTTTGAAAATTAATTTGAACTCGTCTGCAGCGCGTTTTTAAGTTATTATTATACACAACAAAATACATCGATTTTTAATATATATATATATAAAGGAATTTCATATTTTGAACATAATTTGTTCTAGCGTGTTAAAGTTCCCCCCCTCCCTCCAACACTTTTTATCGAATATTTACTCGCTGCGCACAATAACGTGAAATATTGGGCCGACGACGAGTTCAGATGTTTTGTCAGAATATTAAAATGTTTTCAATAAACAGGTGAATTTTTTTTTTTTATTTTTATCTAGAAATTGTTTTTTATGTTATGTTTTATTGACTCGTGCACGCGAATACGGCTGACGCGGTATGGTTACTTGCGTATATGATACGCCAATAATAAAATAGCAAAAAATAATAATAATTTAGTTTTTAATTTTTTTTTAGTTTTGCGTCTTTTATTATTATCATATTCGATTTTATTATCATATTCTTTTTGTCGAAACCTGTTGTAAATAAATACATTTAATACAACAACTATTAAATTTTTTTCTTTATTTCGCACGATATTCTTTGGTTTTATTGTATGTTCGGGTATTTTTTATATATACGTATAAGTATATATATATATATATATATACATTTTTAACATTAATATAAATCATTGCGTTGCGAAAATTGCTAAAAAAAAAAAAAAATCAATCGCATAACGCGTTTAATAACGTGATGAAAAAGTATTTCTCTATTAAAATAAAATAAAATACAAAGAATATAATGGCTTTTAAAAAAAAAAAATTTCTACTTTTTATTGGCACTAACAGCAATATGTGCGTGCGATATACCAGTAGATTTCGCTATATAGTTTTTTTCTTCTTCAAATTTAAAACAGAAAAAAACATAATATTATCGTCATATAATCGTTAAATTTTTTTTTTTTCGACCACGATTTTCGTTTGTTCGGTATTCGTTTTATTTACATATATATACTTGCTGCGTACGAGAAATAATGTATAAATTTATCGCGTTGTTGTAATAAATTAATGCCGGTGTATATATATATAATAATCGCTGGCCGCGGTCGTTTTCTATAATGTATTTCGTATTATTATTATTATTATTATATAATATTATGGTCGGCGTTTTTCAATGTCAATTTTTATATTTTCTACGCTCGCGTATACGGTGTACAATATTATAATACACGCGAGTATTGTAATTTTTATGTTGTATACGCGTGTATATATAGTTTTAACGATTTTTCAATATTTCTGCACGCGGTTAAGAGCTCCAAACGCCTGAAAAACAAGAATGTTTATAAGGATAAAACGGTTTTCATTAAAAAGAAAAAAAGCTCCGCTTAGGTGCTTTTTAAAAAAAAAAAAATAATAATAATAAAATAGAAATCGAAAACGCCTGATTTTTAAAGAAGATATTCGAAATGCCGTTGTGTGACCGCAGTAAATGATCGCGTAGTTTTTTCGTAGACTTTTAATTATTTCCACGCCAATAAAATATGAAAGATTATTACGCGTGATGACGAAAATTGAACGTCTCTGTACGAATACGATTTGATTCCGACAGAAGATTTGAAGTTCGTCGGATTTTCGACCGTAGAAATTAATTTAGTTTATTATTATTTTTTTTTTTCAGAAAAAGTAACGCAGTAATTTTTTCAGAATTAAATCCTGTTCGCTAGTCGAATTTTCGTCTAGATTTTAGATCTAAAACGGTATACAAATAAGAGACAACAACGCCGATGTGTTGCTGTGGCGGTGGACACATAAGTCTTTCATCGATTGACGAGCACTGTTTTGTTTTTCTTTTTTTGTATGTATAACCAAAAAATATATATTTCGGACGAATAAACGGTACGCGATAAAAACGGAATTGTTTTTATTTATAACGGAATAAAAAAAAAAAATCTTGTAATATTAGTAAAAAAAAAAAAATGTTAAAAATGTCTAAATCCCAAGTCGTGAAATCGAAACACCGTCTGTGCAGTAATCCACATCGTATTAAACGTAAAAAAAAAAAAGTCCCAAAAGTCCCTTCGGGACGAAGTGGTGATGTTCCTCCGCAGACTTGCGAAGGCGATTTAAAAAAGGAAACGAGAAGCGGGGTTTTGTGGATATCGCTTGAGTGAATCACTTGGATAAAGATTTTAGAATTTTGTTTTTATTATGAATTTAAAAGCAGTGATAAATCAGTGCGTTCGATAAAACGATTCTGAACGGAGTTTCGGTGTTGTACACTTTGTCTATTTTTTGTACAAAATTAATGTAATACATGTCTGACGCCGTGTTCGAATTTCAAGTCGAAAAACTCGAAATTAACTGTTTTATGAATGAAAAACCTCAAAATCTAAAAATAGCTATAAATGGCCTAAAATTGAATGAAACTTTTTGACATTTTTTTTGGAATTGTACAATGATACAGTTTTGTTGAAAATGTCAACACAGTAGAATGTTTATTTTCGAAATTGTAGCGAAAAAAACTATATACGTGATGTTGACGAAATCGCATTTTTAGCGGTTTTTCGGTCGTTTATCGCGTTTAAAAATTGTTGAGAAAATCGAAAAATGATCTCTCTAAAGTGCCAACTAGATGCGAATTGCTTCCGGAAACAAAGTGTGACCGAAGAGGAGATCGGAGCGCTCCTTCTGGTCGAAAATCTGTACACAGGATAGAAAAAAAAAATAGTAAAATAAACGTCACTGTAAAACCGCTACTACTATATAGATCCCTCATCGCTCCGCTCAGAATCTGAAAAATTCTATTGAACGTTCCTCATCGGCTCGTTTCGATTCCGCCGTGCCAAATTTTAGCTGTTTTAATATTTTATATACCGCGCAATATTATTATTATTATTATTATTATTATTATTATATTACGATGATATAGCGTAACAGTGCAGTTTATTGGACCTTTGCCACTGGGACAAAAGAGAAAATTAAAATGTTGGCTCGTTATTTATAATTATTTGTTTCGCGCGTGCGGTCGATTTCAATTGTCACCGCGAGACTATATATATATATACTATACAGATATATGTATTTATTTTCAAAATGCGTATCTTGTTATTCGTACATGTATATGTGTTCATCTTTAGAGCTGGTATATTTATTATATTTCCCGCGGATAATTGTTATGTTTTTATCAAAAGTTTAATTCGAACGCAATTTAGTAAAAAATATAAAATTTTTTTCACCGTAATCCTTTTCGGAACGGCGTAAAATTCCGCGATATTTCGTTGGTCGTTTATATGGTCGTTTGTTTTTATTTACGAGTTTTTATTATTACTATAATATATTGCTCGGATGGGCTTGCTTGTGTTCATTCCGCAGCGTAGTTGGGAAAACTAAATGCGCACTTGACGAATTAATTTTTGCGCAGTTGAACTCGTTTGTGTGTGCGTGTTTGCGATTAAAATCAGTTCTCGACGAGAATCATAACGAAATTTTAATTTAAAAAAAAAAAAAAAACAGAAAAAAACAATTTTAATCGTATCGTTTTCGTAAAAAAAAAAAAAAACTAATATTACTATAACTCCGAACGAGATCGAATTATAAATATTTATATTTTACCTATATTCGTATTTAAATGTCCGAGTAAACAGTCAAAACAATAAGCTAATTATCCGGCTTGGTCCGTGCGCAGTTTTGAATGAAAAAAAAATTTTAAAAAGTTAAAAAAAATATTTAGGGGAAAAAAATCATAAAATTATTGAAATGCCTCACCGAAAAACCGTAACATTTAATTGCAATATATCCCCTCCGATCCTCAAAATGCAAAAAAAAAATGGGTGACGTGGGTCGACACTCGGGGAAGTATTTGGAACAACTCTGTGAAAAAAAAAAAATCGTAAAATTATTGAAATTTATACTATATATATATATATAGATTATGTTTTAAACTCGATAACAATTTGAACGGTCACCATGGTAACTGTCGAACGCCTAGAATCCCAAAAATGTCCCGTATCAGCTACCACCATCGTTGGACCTACCGAGTCTAATTGTGAATCTAAACCGTCCTGCAGAGACCCACTGCAGGAACGCACACAAAAAAATTCCCATCGAAATCTGTCCGGCCGTTTAGGAAGAGTTCGGTGACAAACACACGTACAGAAAAATTTTGTATAACGTACAAAGAAACTGTAAACTCAAAACCGTTTGAATCGGTTTTAAAAGTATTCTTTTTCGTTATATACTTTAGACGTTATGAGCGCAGTAATTATTAGCAATTATAATATTAATTACAGCGTTACACGTTTTTTTTTTTTTACTCTGTATATCATATATAGCTCATTAATTCTCATATCACACACACACACACACGTATATGTATAGTTTTAAATAAATTGTATGCAAAAAAAAAAAGAAGGAAAATCACCATCTGCTTAAAAACGATTTGTGTGCGCTGAGAGATAGTGCGATAATAATTATCGGTTTTCGAAAAGCAAAAAAAAAGAAAAGATTAAACGACTTTGCTCAAAAAATAATTAATAATTTGGTACGTTCCCACGTATAGTATATTATATTATAGTCAATTAACAATCGAAATTCGTCGTGGGCACTATAATATGTACAGCCGCGATTCTATATATATATTATAGAAAATGTGTTGGGTATTATATACAAGACGTACATAAATACGTGGTGCTCGTTCTTATAATAAATATACGATGATGACTGACTGCTCGATTATTATATTATGATATAATGTAATAATCATCTTCGAAGAAATCGTTTTCTTTTAAATATATATTTTTATATTCGATACACTTAATCCCCATGTTCGTCCGTGCCGTTTTTCTTAACACGTATTATTAATATATATATATAGTAATCGTATAATGTGTAACGTCGTACGCGTTATGCACGTTTGAAAACGCCGATTTCAATGATTTCAATCGTTTTTAAACGTGCGTATATTGTATTATCGTTCGTCAAAATGTTTATTGACGAAATAATCTGTTTTTAAATGTGCAGTGTACGTAGGAATATAATAGAAAAAAAAAAACGGTTGAGAATTTTGAAAGACCTTCGACGCGCCAGCTGTTGGTTGTTATTATTGTATATATATATATGTACGTATAGAGGATAATAATACTAGTTTTATAGACATTTAAACATTCTCTAAATACGCTTTCCAATCGCGGTATTCTATTTTGTCTGTAATGTTTATAGTTATATATTCCGCTTGTTCGTACGTATAATTATATATATATATATTTTTTTTTCAACAAAGGCGTTGCAAACTGTGTTTTTCTTTTCTTCCAGTAGAAAACAAAAAACAAGCTATAAAAGTTTTAAACGCGAAAATCTTGTGAATAATACGAAATCGAATAATTATACTTGTTACATTTAAAGACTACTTGCGTATAATATAGGTACCCGCGAATTCGATTTCATTTTATAATATATAAAATATATAATATAATATAATTATAATCGCATGATATTTCGTCATTTTTTTATTATTTGTTTTCTTATACTGGCGTGTCCAGTATATATAGTTTTTGAATGTTTAACATTTTCGAAGTTTTTTTTTTTTTTTCAGTTTAAAACGTACGAATCCGTATAGATAATTGAGAAAATGTTTAATAATATTTTCTATATCACCAGTACACAGTATCTACAGTTTATCATAGTATAAATAAATGGAAAAGGTGGTAGCCCGGTCCACGCACCTAGACCGAGATTTTAGAGCCGTATTTCAAAGCTGATTATTATGTAATAATAATAATTAATTAATACGATAATGTACCTATAGCATTTGACATTTAACATTTTATAGACATTTCGATGAATAATAGCTCGATTTTATTATATAATGTGTATCGAGTGTCGTCCATACGTTACACGCGATACAATATTAATGAATTTTAAATTTTAGTTTTTTTTTTTTATTCGTAATCGGTATTTATGAATATTTTGAAATTTATGTGGGAAATTATGTTTTATAATTTTTATTCGATTTTCGACTAAATCGCCACATTTTTTTTTTTTTTTAATCGTCGTTTTACGCAAAAATTGTCTAATTCACACATATAATTCGAACGAATAAACGCTTAGGAAAAATAATTCCGTTTTTTTTAGAACAGACATCGTATTAAGTTTTGTAGAAAAAATTACATCGAAATTATTTTTCATCGAATTTCTTCAGAGCTAAATAACTGCGTTTAGTGTTCGTCTGCTTAAATTCAAAGCGTTTTCACAATGCGTATTATTTTCGGAATTAAAAAAAAAAAAACGAAAAGTTGTTAACTCTATACGTTTGAAATACTTTTTTAAAAATTTTACATGCTTATGCGCGATTATATATACGTATAAACGTGTCGAAACTACGATTTTTCGTAGTTTTTTTTAAAATATTCATCAAGTATAGAGCGTATTATGTTTTGTATAGTCAATAGTTTTAAATTTTTTTTCTTATTGGAGTAAGTATATATTATGTCTGTATTCTATACGGCGCGGAACTGTTTGCAATGTGATTTATCCGTAAAATCGTGCTCGGCTCGTTGTTTTTTTTTTTTTTTTTTTATCGCTGTATATGTAAAATATATTTTATCGCGTCGGAAGAGAAAGGACTCCACGCGTGTGTGTATACGTATAAAAATAAAAATAATATTAATAATAATATATTGTAATTAAAACGTCGAGTGTACAATAAACAGCTGAGATTATACTATATATATAGCACGTGAAAAATAATTGTCCCACGATTGTGTTTCTTTCCCTCCTCTGCCCCTGTCTCTTTATAAATTTTATTAATATACGATATTTAATAGAAAAAAAATTCAATCCGTACTAAAAAAAAAAAAATAATAATAATAGTGCGCTCGGCGGCCAGTTATTAAAACTCTCTCTCTCTCTTTCTCTCTGCAGTAGGTTTATGAGAAGAAATTCATTCATTCCCTCGCGTCTTATTATTTACTCGCGCACAGCTCAACAATATCACCGACAATTACCGTCTATATACGCATCGATAATATTATTAATAACACAATATGTATTAGGTATACGTATATATTAACGCGATAAAACGCGGTGTCATAACGAGTATTTCGTTCAGTACAAATTCACACGTAATATATATTTAATAAAATAGCAAAAAAAAAAAATAAAATAAATATAAAAGAACACGCGAAAGAAATAGAAATTAACGCTCGTAAATAATAAATGTTTATAAATATATAATACGCGAATGTACACAACGAAGCCAAAAATAGTATTGTATTTAATATATATATTTATGCGAATTTGCATAATATGTTTTTAAAGAATCCGACGAAATCGTTATGAAAATATACTTGGGACCCGAACGCGATTAGCCCTAATCGACTTAAAATGCGAATCTGTCTGTTCGAGTTTCCCGAACGTAATGTTTTTTTTTTTTGTCACTTTTTTAATAAATTGTCATTTCGGTCGGAATCGTTTTTTCTTCTCCTTTGGACATAACGATTTATCATTGCTTTCAAATTCAAAACGTATAATAATACGCGACTCTTATATAGATCTCTCTAAGTATATTTTATATTCACTTGAATATTGTATATGTATACACGACGACTCTGAAGGGCTACGTTTTTTTTTTTTAAAAAAAACATTATTATATTGTTAAAAATTCGTTGTACGTTAATATTTATCTTTTTTTTTTAATCGAATATTAATAATTCATAAACGATTTAAACCTTTTTTTTAAACGAGAGTTTTCACGGAATATATACGCAATTATTGTATTCCCGTATACAGTTTGTTGTAGTCACCACTTTTGATTGAAGAACTGCGAAATCGCTATACTCGCGTATTATATGTAAACACTTTTTTTTTTTCACGCGGACCCGAACCCGATTCGGGCTGTTTCCTGCGTGGACGATGCGACCGTATTATATTACTTTCATACAGTAAATATTATAGAGAATTTCAATCGGCAAACTGTTTTTATTTCAGAATTTGACCGCACACTTATATAATATACGCGTTATGCACAATTTGCGTATGAATACTGCCAGGCACGTAGCCAGGATTTTATTTTTTGGGGGTCGAAATAAATTTTAATACAATTTTCATACATGATCGATATTCAAAACCTTTTATTTTTTTTTATAAACTGAAAAATTAAAACCTTTATAATACAAAACAATCTATAGTTATTAAATATTTTCGACTAATGTCTATAATATAAATTTTCTGTTTTTTTTTTTTTTTAGCCATTATATCCAATACTTCATCCGTTGAGGTAGACACTTCCCAATGTACTGATAAAAGAGCGAGTCCCGTTAAACGTTCATTTCCAGTTTTATTACGAAACAATGTTTTTAAGCGCTTTAGTGTTGAAAATGAACTTTCAACTGCTGTTGTAGAAACCGGTAGAGTTGTCAAAATTTCCAATAAAAATGTTTGGGTAAAATTTCTCATCAAATGCATCCAAAATATCCATAATTTCAGTGGGTTTTTTTTCTACATTTAACCATTTTTCACACCATAATAAAAATTCAGACCCAACCACGTTATACGGGAGTACGGAAAAATTTCGGAGGTGGGGGTCCAGACCCCATGGACCCCCCCTGGATACGTGCCTGAATACTGTTATACTATAATAGTGTTGTTCGTCAACCGATTCGGACCACTACACGGTGTGAATTATACTATACTCTTTAGAGGAAATTAATATTATACGTACGGATATACATTAAAACGTATCGGTCGTTTCGATTTTTTTTTTCAAATAAATCTACCAGGTTTTCTTTTTCGATCTCTTATTTGCGGCATTTAAACTCTTTTTTTTTGTTTCTAAAAATGTTTCATATGCATACTCGGGCGGTTCGATTTTCGTTCTATTCCGGCAATTCAATTAAACATTTTTCGTTCCAGTGATCTGGGCTCAAGAGAAGTAATATAGCACTATCCTTACCGAGAGTCGAATCGGATACGCGCGCATATTATATAACGTCGTTTATTGTAGTGTTATTAGGAATACGCATTATATGTAAATCATAAAACCGACAGTGCGCAGGAGACGGTTAAAATTGAAAAAAATAATAATAATACCGATATAAATCACCGTTGTGGTTTTTCGTAAAACTCTGCCGCCGCCGCCGCCGTGACGATCGAAATATTTTTGTCATCTGCAGGATTATAGATCATTTTTGACGGTTCTGCTCTGTGTGTGTACATATAATAAACTGTGTCGGCATCGTGTGTATACATTAGAGTTATAGGCGAATTCCCTGGAACCCGTTGTCTCTCGTCGGAGAGTGCGGTTATATAGTGTGCGAATATAAGAGACCTTCGTCGCAAAATACATAATATAATGGCTGTGAGAGGAGAAATACTTATTTGTATATATATATATAATTTATACGACGGACGGTTAGAAAGTTAAGAATTTTATTTTTTATTTTTTTTATTCGAGTAAAACTTCTTTGGATATTTATATATGTGTACGCAGGATTGGGCGAGAACAGTAAGAAAAAAAAAATGTGTCTCGATATATTCATTTTGGTCGTCTATTGATACGAGATATTTTCATTTGTAGAAACGAAGGCACTGTAAAAAATAATAATATTATTATTATTATTATTTTGTAATTAACTGTCCAGACAGTCGCTGTCCTGTCCGAATTTCAATAAATTTTCGTGAATTTATTGAAAGCTATTAGAAATGTGTAAACCGAGTGAAAAACGTATTTCTTATATGCTGGGTTGCATAAACGATCCTTAAACATTTACAGAGCCGTTAAATTTCGGTTTAACGGTCCGTTAGTTAATGATCCGATTTCGGCTTTGTAAATTTTAACGGCTCGTTAAAATGTGTTAACATTGATCGGTATTATTACTTATCGGTATTTCGTTCTATGGTAATAAATGATTATCAATAAAAATGTACTTGTATCAACAACCTTTGGCGAGCCATTCGATGATATGAACATGTTTTCAATAAGATAATATGGACGTTTATGTAATAATATACGTTTATTCTCCTTGAATTATTTACAAAATCGTTGTGCAACTAAACAGTAAACAGTGATTTAACGAGCCGTTGAATGTTTACAGATCCATTAGTTAATGATTCGTTAAACGTTTACAGAATGATTTGTATGCGACCCAGCGGCCAGCATTAGTATCTATTGACTATTGTTGCCATCGATATTCGGTTTGACGAGGAGTACGTTTAGAAGTACGCCAATGAGAAATTTTACACGCGAGATGAATTCTATACAGGGTGGGACGGTGAAACGGGCGATTTAAAAATATTTAGGAAAGTCTTTTAATTGATAATGGTGTACTGTAATATTTTAAAATTACGTTCTGCATATTGTCTAAGCGTTTATAGTAATCATGAATCGTTGGACCGCGCATCAACGTGCGTTTTGCTGTAAAAGCATATTTTCATCTAAACAGTTGTAGTTTCTGAATCGCATAATTTCGCGAAATGTATACGTTTCATTGCGTCCCTCCCCTCCGTTCGCCTAAATTAACGGCTTAAGTTTTTTTTTCTGTGATGGTATATTACCCGAGACACTTCATGATCTCAAACGCCGAATAAGAGACGAGGTGACGAGGTAAATCTGTCCAGAAATGCTGCGAAATGTTATGTCCAGCTTCCGAAAACGCACAGACAAATGGTTACTTCGAGATGGACGCCATTTCGCGAATATCATTTATCAAAAATTCAATAAAAAAAACTTTTAAAAGCAATGCTATTTCATATATATGTTTTCAGGTGATATGAATAAATTTGTTAAACATATACTTGTTAGTTTTTTTATAGTTATTTTAAAATCGCCCGTTTCACTGCCCCACCCTGTATATATATATCATAGATAATACATAATGGATAGGCCATGTGTATACAATACGTGTAGCGGGCAGCGTTCCTGAATTAAGAAGAGAGATAGCAATATTAAAACCATATCTTCAATCCGGCTCAGCAAGAAATTTTTTTTTGTTCCATGAAATAATAATTTGTTCCATGGAATAATAATGGAAAAATAGTGTATTCTGTTATCAACGTATCGGTAATCTAAATATTTGCTGAGTGAGACAGAAGATTCGGGAACGCCTGATAACGAATATGGCCTATCCATTACGTATTAACTGTGATATATATATATATACACGTGCCGTATTTCGGAGCACTCCTCTTGGGTAGAATTTTCGGATACGTAGACGTGATAAAAAACGCGCGCACTTTTCTCGTCGTGAAACCGATACACATGCCTCGGTTCCGGTCGCAGAATCTCATAAAAAAAAAAAAAAAAAATCTTTTCGTTCGCTACTATTTATTGCGTTTCAGCGTCTTAAATGTTTCTTTTTATTATTATTATTATTATTATTATTGAAATAATGATTAAAATATATAATAATATGTACATATAATAATATAATATATACACGTATAATAAATATGCCTGCAACCCCCGGGTCGTTTCAAAAAAAAAAAAATTGTTCACTCCTATTAGTAGAATAAATTACCTGTCCGGTCATCTCGTTATATCCGCAGCCTCCGCGGATGGAAGTCCCGGTCACGCCTATAAAGTGTGTGTGTGTGTGTGTGTTACGTAACCGCGCGTAGGCGCGCCGCGTGTAATATTTTGGCGGGAAAATAATATTGTTTTATTGCGCGCGCGCCAACGAGATTCCCACGGATAACGCGCGGGGATCGTTCACCCGAGGCGGCGGCCGTATACTGCTCCAGTCTCCGTATACTGCCCGCTGCACGCCGAGTTGCTGCCCCCGTACAGGATACGGTAATAATACTCGCGGTATTATTAGTATTAGTATTGTTATTATTATTGACTGTGACGAGCTCTTTGCTTAAAAATCGGTAGTGGCAGTGTACTACATATAAAACGGGACGCGGCGAAGTGCCGATGGAAGTTCCTGCAGTGGCGTACCGTCTGTATCAGTGGCGTATTTACTGGGGGAAAGAGAGGCTGATGAGACTTTAGGAAACATTTTTTGACGTGTCGTGTCTAATGGCTGGGGTCGTTCTATTATAAATTTGTGCGACATCGAAAGCGTTACCATATGTTACCATAGCGACGGTATTTTTTATTTATTCCTACTCCACAAAGGATATACTCGTATTTCGTTATAAACAATTATTACGACAACGTTTTTATCGTTTACACGACGACGGCAAGGGAAGAAGTACCGCCGAAATTCGAATTCCCATTGCGGTTGTCTTTAATAAGTCGGGAATTCGGTAATTTTTTTTCCTAATTTTAAGGTTTAATCTTGGAATAGAATTCAGAAATAACTCAGCGATGATACATACTCAATACTCGTATACGAAATATGGACCCTTATGGTGAGCCGCCATATTATGGTGCTTTCCGTTTCTGTCTTTCCCGTTTTGGTTACCAACTCCGTTATGTAAATGTAACCGATTTCGGTGCTAAAAACGTCGTTTTGTATTCTGTCACCTCCAAAATAAATAATAAAACGTGATAATTATCATGGAAAAAATTGTGTTCCATCGTATCCTCCGTGACTTTCGTGTCTTACGGAACGCATATGGAGCGACCTTTTTTATCTGGTATCGTGTTTCGATTGATATACGCGTTCCGCGTATTGAGTTCAGTGGTCTGTATACATACAGTGTATGACTGTGCGACCCGAATGGAATATTCGAGCGAAAACGCGTTCCAGAAGGACCTTAAGAAGAAACCTTATAGTATTATTTTTCATATTCGTCAGTCGACTAATAACTGTGTTAACAGTTGGCGTAATTGGGAGGTAATACGGCGATTCATTGCACTCCATGATATTTTTCTGGTCGTTCAAACCGTACTAATTTGCGCTTCCAAAAATATTATTACATAATGTTCTACTTTTCGTACTATATGTATCTGTATACGGAGAAAATTATTGAAAAAAAAAGTACTAAACGTGATTTTTTATAATATATATTAAATACAAAATAATAAACGTTAATTCGCTAGATTTGTAAGCGATGGGTGTGTAAAGCCGTACAGATATTTTGCACGTCCTCGTGGACGTTCGTACGAACGCGTTGCTTGTTGTTCAAAAAATTATACGTTCAATTTGGGTTCTTCGACATATTATGATTTTGTTATCAGGCGCGGATCCAGAGGGGGTGCTAGGGTGCTATAGCACTCCCCTTACCTGGTTAAAAACAAATATTGTACACTATATGTCTATACGTATTTTTCAGCGGGCCGGGTACGTGTATAAACTAAATTGGCAACTATTGAGTATAATTTTCCTTTTTTTTTTAAAAATAAAGGGATTTGTTTTAGATGTATTTTTAAAGTTGTCACTCATGTTTATCCTTTTAAATATTTAACACATTATTAGGACTAAAAAAAAAGGTCATGCCGTCAGGACGGAGTATACAGAATACAATACCTTGACCTAAGCACCCCCACCCCATAAAAAAATCCTAGATCCGCCACTGTTTGTTATTATAATCGACCAGTAGTAATATTATACAGTATAAACCAATAGACTAAACTGTGTATTTATTTTTAAATTTTTTCGCGAGGCGTATTAAGAATAATTTTAGCACATTCAGTACACGTTTTGATTCAGTCGCGCCACTACGGGACGTATTTATTGTGTAATATTTTACGTTACGCGCAAATAACGTTTTAAAACATTTTTTTTTTGTAAAATGTTTTATAAGTAGCTAAATAAAACGTAGCCCCGGACCGTTATTATAAAATCCTGACTACTGTACCAGGGAGTTGCTGCGTGCTTTGAAATATGCGCCACTCACACACACACACACACACACGTTCGGCGGACAATGGCTGGCGCGTATAAAATAATTTACAATCGCCACTGCAGCAGCAGCAGCACAAACCGGCCCCTAAATATTTCGGTTTTTTTTTTTTTTGGCGGGCTCCTCCGACGTGTATATATATATATATATATGCGTCGTGTGTGTATTATATAATATAAAATATTATATATAAAAAATAATAATAAAAAAATATACTTCTCTGTGTGTCTCTGGACCGCCTGCACTTCCCTCCCACACGGCGTGTTCAACGTTTTATATTTATATATTTATTCACGAGGCGCCGGTTTTATGTTTTCCTCGTCGTGTTTCATTGTGTCGATTTCTCTCGCTCTCTCTCTCGTTATTTATTTATTTTTTTTTTGTTATTTTTTTTAAGTAATTTTTTTTTTTTTTGTTCTTTACGCCGGGTGTAATATATTATAGGCGCGCGCTTGTTATATATATTTTTTGTTTAATATGGGCGGCTGCGTGTTCGAGACGACGACGACGTTGGATTTTGTTTCGTTACGATTATCATTATTTTTTTATTTTTTTTTTTTTACTCGAATCGTTCTCCTTATACTATAATCTCACGGGGGCCGGCCGGCTGTTGCGGCGGCACGCGCCACAGAGCGCAGGAAAATATTTCACTTGTATTATTATTTGAATCGTGATTTTCGTATGGCGCAATTGGCTTTATTCGTTTTATGTAGACCGACGTTTTTTTTTTTTTTGCGATAGAGGAAAGGCCGATTACGATGAAAATAAAACGTTTCTTTCTGAATCGAATTTCGAAAACGTCTCGTCTTTTGCACGCGCGAACGTTCCTGTGGTGTTGAAGGATTCCCGGCGTACTCCTCGAACGTATCGATCGCTTTGAAACTGGCGATCTACAAAAGCCGAGATCTTCTACGAAGATATTATTCGCAATGGCCGAAAGGCAGCTGCGCAGAATCGCAGCAACGAGAGAAATCGCGATTTTCTCAGATGAGAGGAAAAAATGTAGCTACAATTTTTCGTAACGATCACTCGATTCGTAATCATAATTCGTTTCAGAAACCGATACAGATGTTTATTTTTTTTTGTACTAAACGTTTTTTAATAACGACCGCGATTTATTATTAGTGATAATTACGCCCGAGCGTGTCCGGTTGAATTCCGGAAAGAGTAACGTCTGTTTTTCTCTCCGACGCACTTCTGTTCGAGAAAACCGTAGCAAAATAATATATATAATATGGTCAATAAATTATCAACAAAAATTGGTTTCTACTTCAAATGGTTCGACGGATATTCAGTAATTGTATAGCCTGAAAAATTCAAAAAAATCCAAGATCGGTACTTTTCGAAATTCGCCATTCATTTGCTTTCTTTTTTTTTTGAGGTTAGGTTTTTTTTTTTTATGTTTGTACGCGAAAAATTCTACCAGAAAGAGTGCTCTTATTACAGTCGTATTTGGTTTCTGGCAGTAAATTGTATCCGGTAATGGTACATCATAGAGAGATCATTTACTGATTTTCTCAAAAGCGCTTAAAAAAAAAAGCTATTTGGTCGAAATCGATTATCGTTATTTCTTCGCGATTTCGAATCTAATGTAGTTATAGAAACTTGAAATATTCATCAAATATGTGACTTAATACGATATTAAGGAGAAAAAAAAATCCTTGAAAATCGTTAAAGAGAGTATTGTATTTTTTTTTTTATGGAAAATTACGTTTGTTCGAAATTAATGGTCCTACAGATAAAACAATATTTTTTTTTAAAAACATTTTTACCTACTTAGGTTTAATGTAAAAAATTATTAAAAAAAAAACCCTGTAAATCGTAAACGATGTATTCTATACACGCTATATATTTTCTTACATATTGATAATAATAATAAACAATATATTTTAATACCGATAAGCTCAGAATCGTTTTTATCGAACGCAATAATGATTTATCGTCGCGTTATTGCTTTCGAATTCAGCAATAACAAAAACTCTAAAAATTATTTTTCCAAGTAATATTCACTTTTAATACGACGTCCTGCACAACACTCGGCCGCGTCTCGTTGTATTGTTTTTTATTCTTTTCGGTTTAACGTTTTTTTTTTTTTTTTTATGTAACTCGCAATTTCAAAGACACCGCGCGCAGCACACGGCGTATTCGCGAGACGAATGCCTCATCGAATTGGTTATGTAATATACTCCGAGACTGTATATTATAGAAAAATATGCGTAAATTGTTTTTTTTGTTTTAACTCGCTCGTTTTCGTTTTTTTTTTTTTCAATCAGTATTTTATTGTTTTTACATTATACACGCGGCGGCACAACGCGCCCGGCCCGGGGCCGGAGGTGACGATCAGCGCAAAGGTCTCGACAATAACCATTATTCAATTAGCGCTTCGAATCGTGTGATTTTAAAGAATTTTTTTTAAATTTATTTATTACGGTTTGGCGAAGCGTTATATATATATAAAAAAAGACTTCTAGGAGAAAAAAAAAAAATTAACCGCTAAATGTAAAATATGCCCTTGGACACGCGTTTAATACGCTATTGTTGTTGTTGTTGTTATATACCCGACGACGGATGTAACTACTTCTGTTTTGCGGCTAACGATAAATATTGACTGTTTCATTACGCGCGTGTTACGTATACGCGCGTATTTATTGTTTTTTATTATTATTATTATTATTATCGCTCGGCGATGTTGAAATAACGACAAAAAAAAAAAACGAAACGGAATTCGTCGCGCCGTATAACATAATATCATGCGATGATTGATGATATATCGCATCGCGTATAGCAGCAGCATCAGCGGCAGTGACGGAGGCAAAGGACTTTGAGGCGCGCAATTTGACTCTTTGGCCGGGTGTGTGTGTGTGTGTGAGCAGGTCCTACGAAAATCGAATGTACGTATTATACGATGAGAGCAAAAAAAAAAAAATTTCGTTCTTATACACACGTTGTGCGTATAAGAAATACGAGTACCTATGTCTGTGTACGTAAAAGGAAAACGCGCGGCCTGATTGACCTATCTGTCAACTGTGCACGGCTCGGACCACCGGACTGACATTTTTGGTATAACACGTAGTAGCTATTATGACGTATAGGCATACGCTAAGAAAGGATTTTTGAAAATTCTACTCCTAAATAGGGGTTTGAAATTTGTAAGAAGCCTTTGTTGTACGGGAAAAATACCGTGAACCACGAATCGGATCCAGCTACGTATAACGAGATTTAGTTTCTAAAGATTAAAAAAAAAAAATTATTTAAAACGATCTGTTCCGGGCAAAACTTTGCCGGGTAATTCAGCTGCAGGTTTAAACACATAAATCTAAAGAATTGCGACGACGCGATAAAGACGATGTAGAATAAGAAGAAAACGATTCGGTCAAAAAACACTACGATATTATTACCCTTTAAATACGAAAAAAAAAATACGTTTTGAGACACGTGTCATTAAATTACCCGATGCGGAGTATATAGTTGTCGGATGAGTTTCCCAACTTGCGTACATAATAATATGTAGTCCGCTGCAGAAATATCATTTTCCAACTTACGTTTGCTTGTTGTTTCTTCTACTTATACAGTATAATATGATAATGTTTATATATCTGCTTTTATATGGAGTAAAAGTTTCGAATTATTGATTCGTAGTTTAAGGGGGGATTTTTTTTTTTTTTGATGCCTTATGGGACACAACTTTTATTGAAATGTCTATTTTAGAAACGGCTGAATTTGTTTTGGCGGAATTTTTACAGTTAGAGGACTTTGCAAGGAGTGATCTAGGAAAGTTTTTTTTTTTTGTCCCGAACGCGTTATACAAAATGTCAAATTTGTTTTGGGCGAATTAAGAAAACAGTGGATTTATACAGTATACACTAAAACCCAAAATCACAAAAATTATACACTTTTATTGCGTACGCGTATTTCGGCAATTACGTTGTCATCTTCAGCGCGAACCAATCACAACTAAACCGTTCGACACAATATACACCCGTATTTATACAGTTTATATCTGCGATGACGTCACCACAAAACGGCCGCGTCGGTTGGTCGTGATTCAACGACCACGCCCACCGCAAGTCTATGCTGCCGCCATCTGGTTTACACTAAATTAATTTCAACAATGAATTTTGTAATAGTCCCAGTTTAACAAGTCATTTTAATTTTTTTGACATTTCTATTGCTACTCTTATGTTTAATTCTTTACAATGATTTTAATTTTTTTAAAGTTTTGCCGGTTTTTATATTATGGTTAGTATTTAATAAATGTTTCGCAACAGGAGATTTTTCGTCTTCTTGTTTTTTAATATTTCCCAAATGTTCTTTGAACCTAATATATCTATATTATTTCTTTTTGTTTGGCCTACGAAGCATTTATCGCATTTATCACATTGAATGGCGGCACGGACTTGCGGTGGGCGCGGTCGTTGACTCACGACCAATCGACGCAGCCGTTTTGTGGTGACGTCATCGCAGATCTAATCTGGATAAATACGGGTGTATATAGTGTCGAACGGTTTGGGTAGTAGTTGGTTCGCGCTGAAGATGACAACGTATAGGTACGCAATAAAAGTGTATTATTTTTGTGATTTTGGGTTTGTATAGTGTTTAGTATAAAACGGTCACAAGATCTCGAGCATGTTTTAGTTTACGTTTTATGTTATATCGATACAATGATTATTGTTTATAGGCAAATCAAAATTTTCAGTAGAAGCCATTAAGGACCTTAGCGGACTCACACGTTTGAAATTAAATATTGAGCGATTCGTTCGGCGTTTAATTTGGACTTAAAAACGAAAAATGGAAAAAGCTCCAAACAGAATATTAATATTCAAGGATGTCAATATTACTTTTAATAAAGCAATACATTCTCAAATGACATACGCAGTTCTCTCTATGTCTATAAAAACCCGGTAAACATTTAGGTGTACTAAAAAACATAAACAATTTAAACCGAAAACAGTATGTGGGCTGCTTAATTTGATAATTTCACACAAATATTTATCAATTGTTGATCGGTGTAATAATTTTTTGCCATATATTATTGCCTAATCGAATTTTCGGATTTTGTGCGATAAAATATAGACAAAGTACAAATAATAATGCGTGTTATTGCCTATATATATAGTAATGATGTTAGGTATTATAGAAAACATTGAATTATCAGCATAGATTTGACGCATCTGCATAGATTAGGTTTCCTGCGTAGAAATTGAAAAAAAAATATTGAAATTAGAGGCGAAATTTCAACTTTAATTGTCGTTAAGGCCTTGCAGTAAATATTAGTCTATTTTTGATAATGTGGAAACGCGGGTAAAGTGTAACGACAACTAATACGTGTTGTACACTGAACGAATAGAGAACAATATTCATAGAGTTTCTTTACAAAAAAAAAAAATAAATAAAATAATGTGATTGAGGCTTTAGTTATAACCGCGGTTATGGTAAAGGCGAAACGGTATTTAATACCTAAAGGATAATTAGACCCGTTCAGGTTTAAAAGGTTTTGCAATTCCCTATAGCAATATTAGTTTCGCAGTGGCAATTGATAAATCGCACGAGGCCAATACCATTAACGGAAAGCCGGCATTGATTTAAATAAGGGTTGCTTTCACTCGTGAGTGATGCCACAAACGTTCTAGCAGATGGAAGCAATACGCCCGACATCGTTTATAAACGAGAAGGGATTGTTACCAGTGGATTGTTAATCATTATAAATCGTTTATTTGTCTTATTATACAGCGAATCGATAACCTTAAGCGTATTTATTTTTTTTTTCGTAACGAGTTAAATTCTTTAGGTTGGACATCATTATATAACTATTCTACATACGTTTACTGTATTCCGCGAAAATGGTTTATGTCTGTTCCTGTACATTCGCGCGTTAGTCAGGGTTAATTTAGTAAACCATTCGGGAAAACGGAGAATTCTTATGACCGAACGAACGTTATTTATTATTTTAAATTCCACACGGACAAATTACCGGTTAATAATAGCTTTACAATTTATAAAAACCAACGAATATTATAAAAAAAAAAATATTTTGTTTTTTTTTTCAATAATCATTAGGCCTCTATTAATTATCATACGAACATAAATATACTAGTATTGTTAATTTACGGGTTTTTTTTACTTTTTATTATTTTGTTATATATTTAATTTACTGATAAAAAAAGTATTTTTGTGAATAGTTTTGTATGCGTATAACTACTGGATTTAAAAATATATATATATATGTATATATTTTAATTCTTTTTTTCCCCGACAAAACAACGCGACGTTAATGATTATTGTTTTTTTTTTTTATTTCAGGTGAAACTGTAATTACTGTGTGTATATACACATTTATAAATATATACACGAGCCATCGACCTTAATCCGATATATATTTCTTCCGGAGGCAGAAATAACAACAAGTCGTGGCGACGACGCTCGGTAAGTCGGCGTTGTACATAATATTATTTATAGTACGTATATATTTTTATCACTTCAGGTATTTAGTATTATATACATATATTATTTTTCAAACGAAATCGGTCGATTACCCCGTGACGTACACGGTATATATATATATATATATATAAATACAGCGTACGTATATATATACAGGGTGATTTTTTTTTCTTTTTTTAGCCAGTCAGTTCATTTCTGTATTTTGAAAGACGTTGCTGCTGCAGTATCTTCAAACGAGCGACGGCCCGTGCGAATTTCTCCGTTCGCACGAACGTTTAAAACGTTTTGGAACGCACGTTGTTGTTTACCTATATATTACTATTACGACCAGACAAATTTAAGCGCGCACTTCTATGATTCCCGTATAGATCGAATATTGAAGTGTATAATATAATAATTACTCGTATATATAAAAAAAAAAAAAACGGATTAGTAGTAATCGGTTCATTAAACCGTTTGTTCGTCTTTAAAACGGCGTGATTTTACCAGTCAATAAACTGCGAGGAATCCTATGAATTATGAGATAAATACTAACAAATTTTGTTCGCGCAAAAACGTATCATTTTTAATTATTATATTTTTTATACATCGGACGATATTTATTTTTATTCATTTACGGAGAAAAAAAACTCCGTTTACAAATTTTTTTTCTTTCTCTTAATCTTGTGTAGAATTTACGATTACACGTAATTTATATCTAACGTACAAAAAATTTAATTATATAAAATATTAACATAATCATAACAACAATTCGTAATATGAATACTGGATATGTTGTGTAATGTATATGCCCGTGAGAGGGGATCCATTCCCTATAACCCCCCGTAATTACGCCCCTGATATACAGGTCGTAACACTCCTTCTGGTAGAATTTTCTGGTACAAACATGGAAAAAAACACATCGTTGTAAGACCGATTCACATTTCTCGCTCCTCCGCTCAGTACCTAAAAACAAAATACATATATATATATATATATATATAACTCGAGAACGGCTCGACCAATTCGGCTTATTTTTTTTTCGTATGTTCCTTAAGGTTTACGGAAGGTTTTAATAAAGAGAAAAAAGCGCGCGTATAATTTTAAATTCTGAGCGGAGCGAGGGATCTAGTGGTTTTACAATGATGTTTATTTTTTTAAATTTTTTTTTTCTATCCTGTGTACAGATTTTCGACCAGAAGGAGTGCTCCGATCTCTTCGGTCACAGTTTATTTCCGGAAGCAATATTCGCATCTAGTTGGTACTTTAGAGAGATCATTTTTCGATTTTCTCAATAGTCACTTAACGCGACGCGATAAATTACCGAAAAATTTCGAAAAACCGCTAAAAATGTGATTTCGTCAATATCACATATATATATAGTTTTTTCGCTATAATTTCGAAAATAATCGTTCTATTGTCTTGAAACTTTCAACAAAACTGTATCTTCGTACTGTACAACTTTAAGGCTATTTTAAGACAATTTTATACTATTTATAGCTATTTTTAGATTTTGAGGTTTTTCATTCATAAAACGGTTAATTTTCAGTTTTTTGACTCGAAATTCGGACGCAACGTCAGACATATAATATATTACTTAAATTTTGTACAAAAAAAATAGACCAAGTGTATTGCACCGAAGCTCCGTTCAGAATCGTTTTATCGAACGCAACGATTTATCATTGCTTTCAAATTTATAATAAAAACAAAACTCTAGAATCTTTATCCAAGTAATTCACTTAAGGGATTGAAAGAGGGTGTTTTCTCTCTTTGTCTTACACACGTGAAACATAGCAAAATAGACGTTTCGTATTTCCAACGTACCGATAGATCGATCTATTGGTGCGATAAGAAATTTGAAAACAGATTTGGTATTCCTCGTGAATTTTACTATACAAAACGACTTTCCCACTTTTTTCATTTTTTTCTTTTCATAAACCCTTAAAAAAATCAACCGAATTAAAAAAAAAAAAAAATTATTAATAATTCGTTTTTGAAGGTGTTAAAAAAAAATAAATAAAAAAAGTGGGAAAGTCGTTTTGTAGTAAAAATTCACGAAGAATTCAAATCTGTTTTCAAATTTCTCACCAACAGATTCCGATCGGTACGTTGGAAGTACGTAACGTCTATTTCGCTATGTTTCATGTGTATAAGAGAGAAAATACCCGCTTTCATAGCCGTCCCGAGGGGGGGCAAATGGGGCAAGTGCCCTAGGGCGTCCAAAGTATATTGTGAATAATGCAGGGGGCGTCATAAAAACGAATGACAAAAAGAAAAAAAATTTGTCGTTTTATTTTAGATATTAATTTCCCTCGTATCTATATATGATGATACTATAAAAACGTATAATATTATGTAATTAGATATTACGTTAGTTGTAAATTTTTTTTTTTGGGGGGCGTCAAATCCCAAATCCCTAGTGCGTTATTGGTGGTAGGGACGCCACTGGCCGCTTTCAATCCCCTTAAGCGATATCCACAAAACACCACGTAGCGGCTCGCTACCTTTTTTTTTTTAATTATTATTATTCGTATCGCGATTTCGCGTCATCCAAATAATTGTAATATTCACGGATTCTGTGTGTGTGTGTTTTTTACTCTCTTCGAAAAAACGCCTAAAAAAAAAAAACAATAATTATATCGTCACAGGCCGTCGTACTAGGGACGCGCGCGATGGGCGTGTGGCGATATGTGGTCCGTGTACGACGTTGCTGCGCTGCAGCAGATGGTGATGCTGTGCTTATCGGTCCGGCACCGCGCTTTCCGCCGCGGTCTTGCGACGCGTCCCGTACCAGTCTCCGCGAAACCGGCGGCGGCGGCGGCCGTCTTATCATCGACGGTTTGGTCGCGTTTTTTTTTTGTATTTTTTTTTTTCGCCCTCCCGGGAAAACGCGTCCGCCGCCGACGCGCCGTGCGTCATCTGCACCGCGTAATCGCCCGATGACAGACACACTCCAGACGACGCGCGCGCCCCTTATCGCGTTATTCGTTATGATAAGCCACAAGCGCTCGGGGAATTGTTTTATTTATTTTTCTGTAAACATTTTTTCCGCTAATTTTATTATTATTATTTTTTTTTTTTGTGTGTCAAAAAACACGTCGTATAGTATAGTAACGCGGTCGCCGACCGGTGGTCCGCGAGAGAATTTTTATCGGTCCGTATAGACAATTCCGAACGTTATTTTTGCAATTTTATTTTATTAACGTATTCCGTCGCGCGACAGCGCGTCGTGGGTGTGTGCGTATACAAATCATATATGAATAAAAAAAAAAACCGTAATGAGCCCCGGGGTGTTGCGAATGTCGCTCAATAGCGAATTAGGTACTATTGGGGAAAGATTCTAGAGTGTATATTGTCGTTATCACTATATACATATATAGGACCGATATTTATACGCTTTTGCGTATACCGTTATTGGTTGGTCGAAAAAATATAGCTAGTTTATTACCAAAATGTGTTTCATGACCTAACGATTCTATATAAACAAACTTTTATTTTGCATATTTTTGCCATTTTCGAATTTTTAGGGCATATTTTAAAGTCATTTTCGACTAAAAAAAAAAAAAAAAAATCGATATAAGATAAAATATTATTGAATTTGGTTTTTATGGTTTTTTTCAATTTATTAATAATATACGAGAAACGACAAAGAACGTAATCTATACGTTTTACACTTCATTTCGTGGATCGTGAAACAATGCCGTTCAATATAAATCAAATTAAAATAAATATTTAAATTCAACATATTGAAAATTTTCAATATTATAATATTATAAAAAAATGTAAAATATTTTTGTTGAGATTAACTGTAATAACTAAAAATAGTAATAAAATACAATTTTTCGAATTTTCTTAGGTTTTTTAAAAATTTTTTTTTTTTGGGTCATATTTTGGTAATTTTTAGCGCATACATATTTGATAGGTTTTCAAGGCATATAAATATCTGGCCTAGTTATCACTATAAATTTGAAAGCAATGACAATCCATTGCGTTGGATAAAACGATTCTGAGCGGATCGTCGGTATAATATTTTGGATGTTTTACAAAAATTAACCCTTTTTATGAACTAAATACCTGAAAACCTATATTTGCTATAAATAATACAAAATTAAATGAACGTTTTTGAAAGTCTTTTTTCCTCAGTATAATATAAAGTAACGTATTAGAAAAATATTTCAAGTTTCTATAATACCTATTAGTTTGAAAATTACGATAATCGATTTTCACCGTTTTCATGTAATTTTTCGGTACCTAGTTTTTGAGTTATATTTTGAGAAAATCGAAAAATGACCTCTAGATGCGAATCGCTGTCGGGAACAAACTGTGACCGAAGAGATTGAGCACTCCTTCTGTTTGAAAATCTGTACACAGGCTAGAAAAAATAAAATAAACATCATTGTAAAACCACTAGATCCCTCGCTCCGCTCAGAATCTAGTACCGATCGAATAAGCGTTTATAATCGAATATTATCCTAATGTGTATTTCGCGGTTCGTATTAAACGAAACGCGAGCCCTGTTATCGTTATTTTATGAATATAATTCTCTTTTTTTTTCCAATTCGGCAGAAATTTAAATCATGTATTTATAGCGATCCGTATAAGGTCCGAAAGGTTGGCGATCGCTGTAGTATGCGACGGATAAAACACACCGGAGCACGAAAAAAAAAACACTAGAATTCGTTAAAAAAGAAATTTTTTTTTTACATTTTTTTAAATTAGTGTTTTCACTGTATTCAATGGTTTTATTCACACGGGTAAATGGCCGCCCTGCGAAACCCAATAGACACGACTAAGACATTATCTTCACTGGAATTGTCCATTCAAAACTCATAACTCATTATATTTGTAACTCGAAAATGAGTATATATAACGTATATATTTTTATTTGGGGGGCTGAGGCTGATAATTAATTAATTAATATGTAAAAAAAACTGATTGTTTATTCATTTCAGGGGGGCTGTAGCCCCATTAGTCCCCCCTTGGCTACGCCACTGGTATATGATAAGAACTCGTGGCCTTACGCGAGAAACGTTTCTGCAATCTCTCTGTGACAAACACTGCGCGTATTCCTCGAACGTAGTCTCGAATTAGACATCCTCACGATCTGACGTCACTAAAAGAAGCCCCGCACGAGAAGCGATTATAATTAATTTTATTATTATTTTTTTAATTTCATGTTGATTTCTTTTTAACGTTTATATATATATATATATATTATATCCCATCGTAACCGTGTACATAATATACTACACCGGCTGGCTAATGAATTTAATATTTGAAATTTTAAAAAAAAAAAAAACAAAATTAGTGTTTTCACATAAACATTCGACGAAAATCGATTACGCGCGTCGGTAATAAAATGCTGTCTTAAGGCTCCCACCGTACACGATCTGCAATAAGTTATTGATCAATAATATTATTATCATCGATTTTCTGTTATTGAACACTAGCCACTATTTATAACTATTTATTTATCAAAACACTCACTGAATAGGATAAACAACTACAGCTACACTACACGTTACCCGAAAAAGAGAAAGTGATAACAGCCGATGATAGGACACAATTTTATTGACGACCCGTCGATAAATATCAAAACCGTTTTGACGTCTTCAATGTATTGCAAAAGGAACCTTCAATGTGACCAATACGCGGTCAATATCAAATATTGTTCGATAATGTATTGATCGCGTATGGGAGCCTTTTATACGTTAAGCTTTTCGGATTTCCAAAAAAACCAAACGAGCGCGTGCTATCGCTTGGAACGGATGATCGACTAACGCTTGCTTTTTTTTTTTTACCATATTATACACACGTCGCGACGTCGTAAAACAATTATTTTACGTTCGTTTTTTTCCATTATAAATTCTTAATAAATCCGAAAAATCCACGGAATTTCACGACGCGTTTTGATTTAAAATTTACCAGAAATCGTTCGGTTCAATATTGAGAGCGCGACCGACCGAATACCGAATTATTCGCCCCCGGCCTCTGCGCACCGTTTTTAATAAAATTAAAAAAAAACCTTGTGGCACGCGATTCGGTCACCGCGCAAGTTCGCTTGAAATCCGGTAAAAAAAAAAAAAAAAAAATATTCGATTTTGCTCGACGAAACATTCTATAATTAGTTAAATATTTACGCGCGTTGATAGGTAAATTTGAAAGAAAAACAAAACGCGTTATCGAGTAACATAAAAAAAAAATGTCCGTGTTATATATATATTTTTTATTAAATACTTGAAATTGTTCCGAAAACCGATTACATATTATTATAATGTGTACATGGCGTTGAAAGAAAGAAAAAAAAAATCGCCGCAAAATACCTCCTATAACGAACGTTAAAATATGTGTTTATATTATTCCGAGGTATATAGATATAGAAATATTGACTGTACGCATATATAATAATAATAATAATCGACATTCTCGAAATACTTTCAACAGAAAACAATATCCATAACAACTCGCCGCGTTAATATGTATATATAAATATATACAGCAGTGCAGCAGTGTATTTACACACACACACGGTTCTTGCAGTTTTTTTTTTCACCTACTCGATTGACGATTATAATAATATTTTACTAATTATTTTTATTTTATATATATATATATATATATTTGAAAGTTTACACGTATATTTCAATTAAAATCGACTCTCGTACACCTCGTACATTCGATTTATACTCCGAGCGACGTCGCACGTTTGCTTTTACTGTTGTTATTATTATTATTATTATTATTATTATTATTATTATTATTATTATTATTATTATTATTATTATTATTATTATTATTATTATTATTATTATTATTATTATTATTATTATTATTATTATTATTATTATTATTATTATTATTATTATTATTATTATTATTATTATTATACCGGAGTGATTTCAAATGTCTTCCTATCGATTTAAAAAAAAAAAACGTATTTACAGAAGAAGAAAAAAGTTGGCCATAATATTTTCAAGAGAGCGCAAACATTTTTTTTTCGTTCGGAGCTCGTTATATTATTTTTCCATTCCAAATTCGGTATACGCGTTAATATAGCAGCTGTTTTATAATATTCTTTAAAAAATTTCGTATAAACGCTTATGCGTATTATTAATATACAAATAACTTGAATTTTTTTTTCTGGCTCTTAGCGCTTAGAGATTTTATAGATCCCGAACGAATACGCTTATTGGTTTTACAACGATGTGCTTTTTTTTTTCTCTGCAAAAACTTTTTCGTATACAGGGTGCGCTAATAGATAATTAACGGAAAATTTTGTATAAATCGTTTGTCGTGACTTTTTTTTTTTTTAAGCGCGTAAAGGTCGAATTTCGAAAAACCGTCTCGAGGATAATGCGTGATTATCACTCGGTAATCGTTGCTTTGAAATTGAAAATATTAATGCGAACAACGTTCTACGTCCACAACGTCCTCCCCTCGACTATTTTTTTTTTTTTTACCGCTCAGATAAGATCCGATTTTGCCGTCTTCGTATAATTTTATCGTTCTCTCTCCAAATGAATAGTTTTTATTATAAAGTATACATACGAATAAAGTAAAAATTAATTCACAACTCGAACGGAGAACGCTCGTCTATGTATTGTAGTTTTTTTGGAATTGTCTATTTGTTATTATCGTTGACGTATTTAAAAATAAAAATTTTTTGTATATTTTATATATTGATAAATACAATAACAATTTATTTTGAACTTAAAAAAAATGGCGCTTTTCTTGGTTTTTTGAAGACGTAGAGACGATTGTTGAAGATTCGTGTACGTGAATGACTTTTTTTTTTATGTACGTCTTTAGTTTTGAGAGGCTTTTTCGTAGAAAAAAGACGGCATGTAATTTGTGTGCGGTTCTCAAAAGTTCTCGTGTAAATATTAGGAAATATTTCTATCAATTTATTTTTTACAGATGTATCGTAAAAATAGCAGACGTATCGTTTTTTCGTGGTGAAAGTAAAGGTTGAAATTTTGTCTGCAGAGATTATATACACGATCTTCGCGAGATTCTTGCGCAAAATTTGTTGTAACGTAATAGTACCTATGTAAAATAATGAAACGTTCGATATTTGTAACGTTATAATTTTTGTTTTAAACCGGTCCTGACCATCAGTACCGTATTTTAGGTTTAGTGGCGCTCCTGGCGAACGCGCGTCGAAAATGCGTCTCTCATAAAAAAAAAAAAAACGTATATTTTTTTTTTGCAATAAAATTTCATTAAAAACCATTCTCGTTTTTTTTGATATAATGGAAAATTGTACAATAAAAGACGCGTCTTGTTGTCAAACGAAATAACAGTTTTGGTGTACGAACGACACGTTTTCGGGCACCTTCTTTTTTGTTTCACGCGGTCGATATAGCGTAGTATTATTATTATTTTTTTTTTCATTCTCGCGAATAAAACGCGATTAAAAACATCATAAAGTCCAATACGCTTTTTTTACTTACATAAAAATATATTTTTGGCAAAAAATAAAAATTTTAGTTGACAGCATATTATGTTCTGACTTGGTCCGCGTTTTACAATTTGCGCTTCTGCAGGCCAAATCAGCGCCGGATTGAGACTTTCCGGGCCACCGAGATTTTTAATTTCGATCGGCCCTCCACAAAAATTCGGCTTATTTGACAAAAAAAAAAATGTTGTACTCGTCTCTTATTTTTACTCTATAAGCAGAGAATGAATGTATTAATTTTTTTTAAGATCACTTATTTAGTAAAAGAATTCATAATAATTGTTTCTCTTTAGCACGTTTACAAATTATTCAAGACATTGTAAAGTCACCTAGTATATATTTTAATCAAAGCCAATTTTTTTTATTTTTCACTTATCTTTATTCTATACATTCAATTCAAATCCGTTTTCAAATTTCTTATCGCACTACTAGATGGACCGGCACGTTGGAAGTAGAAAACGTCTGTTTCGCTATTTTGTGTGTGTGTGTGTGTACGAGTCCAGGCGCGGATTCAGGGGGGCTATGGGTGCTCGAGCACACCCTGTCGTCTAACCCGCCAATAAAATTTATTAAAATAGTTTTATAATTATCATAATGTTAATTATTTTGATTAATATAAAAATCTCAGTATAAAACTAATTTTATTAGATTACTATAATAATTGAACGAATGGAAATTTCCTTATAATCCGTACGATTTTCGGCCGTAGGTATACGGCCTATTTTTGTAACATGACGCGGTCTCTTTATTATCACCAACCACGGTTTGTAGTTCGTATCGCAGTAATGATTATTATATCGTTCATATTACTAATGCTTTTAAATATTCGTAGAAATATTAATATTTCTCCAGAGGAAGTTGTTGAAGAATTTAGTAAAAAACACGCTAGAAAGTTACAATTGCAAATAATAAAAAAAGCTATTATAATAAGTTCCTCCTACTTAATGTACAAACTATTATAATTATTCATATGTCAATTCTGCATCGATTTATAATAATATTTGATTTATTTTATTTTTTGTGTACTCGTGTGTTTAATTAAAAAATTTATAGCGTAATAATCAAAAGTAATGTTTTTTAAATGTTAATATTGAAAATGTTTTTATACATAAATTAAAAAAAAAAAAATAAGAAACCTTCTATTAATTTTTTTTTTGTCTTAGCACCCCCTGTTAAAATTCTCTGGATCCGCGCCTGTGTACGACTAAAATAGAAAATGCCCGCTTTTAATCCCCTTAATCGGGAATTATATATTTTATTTTGATGAAACTGACTGGCGACAACAGCGTGTCGCGTATATTATCCATTCTTGGGAATGGAATATTGGCCCCAATGGCCGATACAAACGTATATAACCGACACATTCATTGTTATATCAACAATCTTATAACTTTTCTATTTGGTTCTCTATCGTATACCGTTTTAAATTAATCACTATTGTCTAGAAAGAATAAACTATACTCACTATACTTAAATAATAATTTTCTCGGTAGCTCGCCGTATCGATCCGGGCCCGGGCCAAAGTCCCGAATGAACGGCGTATAACTAAAGTGACCATAATTTTTTTTTTTTACTCAAAGCGGGACACGTGTAAATTTTAATAGAAAAACAATAATAATTTTTGCGTAAAATGACAACACTAGAAATATAGTAAAACACAGTGCGTGTTTAAATTTTATTAAATTTTTTTTTAGAACACGGTATACCGTACGTCTACCAAAGCGGGACGTACGGTCACGTTACGTAGAACATACCGTGTATAAAACTGACGATTCCGCCTCTCGACGAGTATCAACCGTTAATCAGGGACGAACCGAAGGGGGTCATGGGGGTGTTACACCTCCCCCACTCGGCAATATTTGATTTTCAGTCGGCAGAATGGAAATTATTTTCGCCTGAATTAAACCAAATCGTTTTAAAACGAAGAGAGGAAAATTAAAAATAAACGTCAAATTATTAGTTAACAACAATTTGGAATTTCAAATTCTAGTCGGCAATTTTAAGGACTACACCCTCCCCCCACCCATGATTTTTTCCCGAGATCGTCCCTGTCGTTAATCGAACAGAATTTTTTTTTTTCATAAGTATTTATAATAAAACTATGCGCCCGGCCTTATACTTAATTTTTTATCGTTCCGCGGTAAATCGTCGCGCTGTTACCGTTAAAAAAAAAAAAAAAACAAACAAAATAATGGACGAGAATTTTCGTAAAAATTCGTCTTGATTCGTCGTGTGTTTCTAGCCGTTTGTGTATTTTTTTTTTTTTTATATATATCGTTCGCCTTCGTTGTTTGCCACGGTTTTCCTCGTCGGTTCGAATTAAAACGCGAACGAAAATAAAAATACCGCGCGAGCTGAGGTCACACACCGACGACGACGTCGTGTGATATTCACCTGTTGCACGCGTTATACCACCGCGTAGTGTGTCGTTTAAGGTCGCGTATACGCATTGTTTATGCATTTTTAATTCGGTCTGTTATTTTCCTCCGTTGATTTTTACGGTTTATTTTGTTAATAACGCGTATGCATTCGTTATTAATTATTTATT
Organism: Slavum lentiscoides; assembly: GCA_032441835.1. Taxonomy (NCBI): domain Eukaryota; kingdom Metazoa; phylum Arthropoda; class Insecta; order Hemiptera; family Aphididae; genus Slavum; species Slavum lentiscoides. The sequence goes on from CM063716.1 coordinate 1,601,491, forward strand.
TTTTCCATATAAATTGCGAAAAAAAAATGATTAAAAAAAAAAAGTTTTTTTTCGACGGGTAATTGTAAAAAGGGCCCGGGCGGTACACGTTTTTTGTATGCGTATTCGACGGGGGAGGCGAAACGAGTGTGCGACTTCAAGACCGCGCGCGCCGGCGCGGTTAAGTATTTCTGATTGGAAATACGTGAGATTTTTTTATTTTATTTTTGAAAATTGTTGATAAAAAAAAAATTCGATTATAAAATACACGTGATATATCGGAAGGGTTTTTTGTTTTGACATTATACTCATATTTTCGATTTTATTTCGGGTTTTTTTTTTTAAATAGTCGTTTTAATAATTATTATCGTTTTGGACGACCGTATATCTGTATATAAACTGATAAATATAATGGAGGCACGTAGATGTAGATTATATTTGTGAGGGGGGAGATTTTGACTTGCGATTATTATAGTGATGACGGGTTGACGCGAAAAACAAAAATTCTACTCGGGAGTCGAAAGAAAAAAATGTCGAGTAAATAATTGTGCAACGCGTACAAACGTAATATTAAAGACCAAATTAAATATTATACAAGTGAATTTAATTTTTGTCTACGCGTTGTTCTCTGGTTTGTTCACGATTCGTAATGGTCCGGCGACGATGTCTCTGTATAATTGTCGAGAAGAGTCAGTCCGGCTCGTAAATTAGAGAGAAAAATAAGTTTTCCGTTGTTTTAATATTGCATTTATTATTATTATCACAAAATAATATCAGGTATCTATAGGTAATTGTACGTGCCAAACGCGAATTTTCGTACAGTTTTATCATAAAAACTATGTTCATCTTCATCAGTCAAAAAATTAGAAATTTTTTTTCTGAAAAATATTTAAGCGAATCTTCCTTTTTTGTAGTGTCTATACCTATACACAAATTTTAGAAATTATTATTTATTTACTAATTGGTAATTTTGAAAAGAGCGGGTTTGAACCCTCGAACCTCCTCTTACCTATTATAATACGCCCCTGCAACGGTGACGATGATGATATACGCGCGTATACAGAGAACGTCTCCGGTTGTATTGTAAAATCTTCTCCTCGGAAGGCGGGTTGTCAGTGGCCTAAAGAGAGCCGAGCGACACGTCCCTGAGATCTCTATAGGACGACGAGATGACCGTCTTAACCATCGACTGTGCAGCGAGCAGATACGTGCTAGCCGCAGTGGCGTAGGTTAGGTTAGGTTAGGTTAGGTTAGCTAGGGGTGTGCGAGCTGTGCGACCCCGAAGTCAGCAAAAGTCGAGCAAATATCTTAAGTTAACTCTCGATTTATTATTTTGGAAAATCGGGGCCCCGGAGTGAAATTTATAAGTACGACTTCGAACACCTTTTATTACCGTCAAAAATAAAGGAGAGAAATTCAGTGAGCTTTAATTTGGTACATTTTTAATGCGGGCGAATTTTCCGGAACGTTGTCAAAAGTGAATTTTTCCAAAACAAACCACCCTTTGGATAAAACAACTGTGTGGTGCAATGTAGGTCAGAGTAGTACGTGCAAACTATAGTCGTTAAAACAGCGGTATAGTGACGAAAATTGCTCTATAAAACATTAAAAATGCATAATTTTGCAACTAATTTTTAAAAAAAAAACGTATACCCCGGTAGTAGGGGCCTCGCGAATCACGTGCTACACCGGGGCCTCGTGGTGGCTAGCGCCGCCACTGGTGCTAGGCTCAAAATATTATATATCGTATAAAACGTATGGAATTTTTAAAATTTTAAATCCGTTTCGAGTTGTGAAGTGGTAGTGAAGACGGCGAAATCCTAAAAAAAAAATATATTTAACACGTATACTTTTCCGCTGTTAAAGGTACACGTATATATTGGCTGCGCAAATTATTATATTTTCGTTTGGCGCGGCGGCGGCGGCGGCGGCGGTCCTACACAAAGACGCGCACCGCAGCAATATTTTCGCGACGGCGGCGATCCCGGCGCGCGGAGGTCGTAGACTGTACAATATAATACACGACGGTCAGAAACAAAGAGATTACGGACGTGTTGATCCGGGGGGGATAGAAAAAATAAAATATTATAAAAAAATAAATAAAGAAGCGCGCGTCACGATAACTATCACCGACGTTTTTGTTTTATTATTTCCGTGCTCTGGCGATAATAATCGTTACATATATATATACACATAACGCACATACGTATTTGCCCTGCAAAAAGACGTGGACAGGTTCCAAACGTCGTCGTCGTCGTCGTCGTCGTCGCCGGCGACATATAGTATACCGCGGTATAGCCGAGAGGAAATTACACCATCTCACAGCGTCCCCGCCCTCCTCCCGGCTCGTCCTTGACGACTCCTAGACGGCGGCAGTTATTCTTTATTGTTCGCGCGTTCTCATTATTCGAACGAATATTCTCCATCGTATTATGTATTGATTGCAATTTGGCAAATGTACGTACACCTAATACCTGACCTAAACCAGAGTATATAATATACGGAGTGGTCCACGCGAACCGTTCGTACGTTTCGGAGTTTATTATATAAGTGAACATTCGCGAATTGTGTGCAAAAAAAAAAAAATTTAGAGATACGGCGTATGACCAGCTATATTTTCCATATACGATAACGCTGCGGCCAATCGATTTCCGGAGTTGAAACGATTTTCATTTTTTTTTTTACACCTATATACCTATATTAATAAGATTTACAAAAATAATATCGCCCGTCCAATATTATTCGTCTTTTTTCGATCACCCAGGATCGCGTCGAATATCAAATCTTTGGGGGGAGTGGGGTGTGTTAAATTCGTAATTTTCTCAAGTCAAATTTTTTTTTTCTCACTTCGCTCCAATACTTTTCTATTGACACGTATATAATACGTGTATAAGTACTAAACAGCCGTCACGAATAACACATCACAAAAGGAGTGCAATCATTCGTCGATTATATTATGTATAGTTATTATAATAAGAGAATATATATACGTTAGCATTTTTTTTTTTTTTTGTGATAACTTCGTACTTGTATCACAGATTATCACGAATATTCGTCTAATCTGCGCTTGTATTATCGATTATTTCATAAAACGCTTCGACCTGTCTCTGTAAACCGTAAACATGTAAACGTGGCATTATCACGGATAACGCGAAACACCATCTGCGTGGTATTACGGTTAAATATTGGATAACAGTGTTCTATGAAAATGGGAATGTTCATTTAATTTTAATAAACGACGCCATTAAATAAAATAAAATATGATCAACTTAGAAATGAGTTATTATTGAAAAAAAATTTTTTAAGTTGAGTTCGTCAGGCTAAGTTAGGTTTAAGTTAGGTTTAAGTAAGGTTAACCTAACATAATTCAAACCTAACTTAATCTAACTTTTTTTGAGAAAAAATCAAGTCATTTTTGGAAAAAAAGTTAGGTTAAGTCTTTTTTTTCAGAAAAAAAGTTAGGTTAAGTACTTTTTTTTCGAAAAAATTTTGGTAAAATTTTTTACTTTTCCCTTCCCCGCAAGAAAGTACGAAAAGGCTATTCCGCATTGAAATTTGAAAGGTATTACACACACACACTAAATGGACTTTTGCAGTAGAGATAAATTATTGTCTTGGAGAGCGGTTGAATTTTTGTCTATATACAAAACTTATGTTACGTAGCTTTTGAGTAAGATCACTATTGAAACAGCTTTTTCGAACTTGTATATATGGGTATATATAAACTTATAGGACAGCAGATAATCGTTTACTTCTCGGTTCTCGCACGACGACAACGACTCGAGCAGCACATTGCCATCCAACACTTTATATACACGAATGATGGGGGAGGGGGGGAGAAAAAATGCGTTTCCGATCCCCTTAACTTGTAAGTACTCGCTCGCATATAATGTAACCGCCCTGTATGATATTGGTATATACATAGATTAATACGAACCGGAGAGAGAGCAGCAGCAGCAGCAGCAGCATCAGAGTGTGAGCAACAAAGTGATGCTGTGACGGCGTTATAATAGTGCGTAATAGTGTATTTAGTCCCCCGTTCGCGGGGGATCCATACCGCAGACTCGTGGCGTGAAGATTGCGATCGAATTACAAAATCTAAACGGGTTTTATATGTCTAACGAAACAGCGTATACTCGTTTATAACTGAGAGAGAGAGAGAGAGTATAATATTATGTGCCGCCGATTGCTTGCCGTTGTGTGTATTGTGTGTGTGTTACCTTTGTTCGGTCAAGAACCGCGCAACGACAGAACGCACTTTAAACGCGGATTTTTCTCCGAAACCAGCTATAATAATAGTGTTCGTTTATGTAATAATCTCATTTGAATTTATCGTTATTTTGTTTTTCTTTCGCGCGTTACAAAAAAAATGTATAAAAAACGCTCTCAATCGTGTCTCCGTTATACCGCGCGTCTCGTTACTGTTATTACTCCATTCGCGTTTAAAAAAAAAACCGCATACGCGTGAAAGGCGTATGTATTTAAAATATACTGCTGCTCGTTCTAAGAATATTATATTATTCTCCAGTTCTGAGTAACCATTACATATAGATATTATAAAATGAAGGGTGCATATATTCTCCGTACAGTCTTTCGACATTATTAATATAATGCGTATATGTAATAGACAATTTTAACAGGAATGACAAAAAAAATCGAAAACTAACGCAGAAAAATTAACGTTTACAAACGATTTCGATAGAAATCGAGGAATATTTCTGCTGCTGAAATAGAAAACGTCGAGTCCAATCAGTAGTTAAATTTTGAAGCCGGTTTCTTGGACAAATGATGGAGGGGTTATTGGGAGATTTGAGAATTTGTGCGGGAGAAAAGTCGACGTATATAAAAAGCAGAAAATAATTTTTTTTTTTTTGATGAGTTTCTTCTTTGGACGGGGACGCGTAATTAACAGGTGGCGAAAATCACTGGCAGTATTCGTCGTCGCAGTTGAGAAGGATACACTAGGAGACTGCTTTTATCGAATCCTAAATTAAACGCACGATAATTGGGTGGTAGTAAACCCGCCCGTAGTCAGCTGGAGACAAGCTATGGGGTTTTTGTGACGATGACAAGTGCGGATGCGGTATTATGGTACAAAACTCCGAACACCTCGTATATAATATGTCCAGACGTGAAAAGTATTTGCACGATGGAAATTTATTTTAGACCATATTTTAGCTGACGACAAGACAACTTTCGTCGCTGATTTTTGAAAATCGAGCATTTAAATTGACGATCACGGACACGGAAGAAGAAGAAGTCAACTGGAGTGTGTAATAAAGAGTTCCGAATCGCGTGGTTGGGCAGGGATTTTCGGAGATATTGATTCGAAAATTGACGCGTAAGACACTTTTTGTATATATATAAAAAAAAAAAATTGCGTTTTTTTTAAAAACTCGTAATACGTTATTTCCTCGTGGGATTTCAATGCATATATATACGAGTATATTACTCGCGAGAAGACACCACCATCCAGTATTTGTAAATATTGACGACAGTTTTATTATAAACTGGGAAAAAAAAGTCTTGTATTTTATTCGCAACGACGGAATCTAAAATTTCAATTTTATATGTACTTTGACGTTTCGAGTATAGAAAAAAAAAAAATGAGTAGCGAGCAGTGGAATTATTTTGATAAAAATATATTTTAGAGTTTTGTTGTTACAATAATATTCTGAAAGCAGCGATAAATCGTATTATTGCGTTCAATAAAACGATTCTGCAGCACAGCTTTGGCGTAAATATTCCATTTATTATTACGTGTATTAAAAATCGCGAAATTTCCACTTTAATGGGAACGGAAGTATGAAAAATCTATAACTCCTATAAATAGCGCCAAATGTTACCAATTTTTTTTTTTTTATACCGTGTGTAAAGTAAATTTCAATGCTCCACAGCAGCGGTTGTCAAACTCTCGTTTGAAAAATCAGACGCACCGATTTTAAATCACAACTCACCTGTAAAAACATTTGTTTTTTTATTTATTCACATTTATAATATAGAATATTTAGAATATATTGCGTAAATATTTTCAGACGTTATGGTCATATAATACATCGTAATGTCGTGATATTGTCAAACGTAACAATTTAACTAATAATAATCATTTTATTTCGTAGTTTTTCGGTGCCACGTTTAAGAACTATTGAGGAAATCGAAAAAAAAGAGACCACTCTAAACTCATTTTTTTAATAAATCGTATTCTCGTTACACTCGAGTGTTTTGTTTCGTCATGAGATATACCTGCAGCAGTACGGATATCTCAACCCGGAGACGGAGACCCGCGCGATGACGAATACACCGCTGCGGCCTTGACACAGTATACAAACGAATAAAATATGAGAACATATTTTTATATTTACGCGCAATAAACTGCAATACTTTCGAAAACACATAATTAGGGCGGATGTGATACGTTTTTTTTATTACGCACATACGATTTTAATTCGCGCGATTTCTCGGGTTATTTCAGACGTGTTTTTTTTCGGCATTTTTTTTTTATACCGTGTTTCAGAAAATTCGTTTATTAAAACACTGCGACGTATATAATTTAACCCGCGAACGAAAAACATACTCGATTCACGTAATCCAACCTTCGATGTACGATAATTGTTCACGATTTATTTATTTATATAAATATTCACGCGCCAAACGGCGTATTTTACAATAAAAAAAAAATTATTTAATATTAACAGCTTATAGGAAGAAAATAATGATTGACGATGATGTAGCTCGGAAACTTTTTTTTATCGACTATACCGATTTTTCGGTCGGCGAACTGCAGATAGAGATGAACGCTATATGGACGTTTCAGACGGTGATTCAGAAGTATTCCAGCCGATTACCGTTCTGTTGCTGAACAGTTAATTGCAAAATACGCACTGGAAACACAATATAGATACAGTCGAGTTTATTTCTGTTTTCGTTGCTGACTGCGTTCGAGTCGAGATAGCGTTTTGTCATGCCCCGACTTCGGAAAAGCATTCGACGTTGACATCAAAACGCTCCAAAACAGCGTGCGTGCATAGAAACGCGTGTTCTGCGAGGTTTATTTTACATACACGACTTTTACAAGCCCTTCTACCGCGGACGACTGGGAACAAAATGTATCGATTTTTTTTTCGATTTATCGTTGCCGAGTATCAGGAAAAAAACGAAACGACATTCGTCTCACGCATGATTTATATTTCCTAACAAATTTTTGTAACATTCCAATCGTGTGAAAGTGTGAAATCACTGCACTGTTATAGATTTGCGGTAGGCTTTGGAACAACGCATTGGGTGTCAGAGAGATTCCATCAAAAGTCAGTGACGTTTTCTACGCGGTTTCCGGGTTAAGAAAGTTAACGGTCCGCTTTACTGTTACGGGTAACGCGCACAACCATAGGCGTCTTGCGACAGACGGTTGTTCCCACAGTTATTATTACGATAATTTTGTTTTTCAACAAGACGGAAGAGCACTGCAGGGAGTGTTGGAAGTCGTCCGCTATGTCTATAAACGACGAACTCCCTTGAACGGTGAGTGGGTCGGGCGCAGAGGACGAGTCAATGATTTTGGAGATTCGGCACGGTGCGACCACCACCGGATCTCACAGTGATTTCGTTTTATTTCTTTGAGGTAAAAGATGAAGTTTATGCGCCGCGAAGTAACACGCAAGAATACGCACGTGATCAGTGTATGAACGTTTTGGAAGGAATTCGGGTTAGGTTTGTAACGTTTGTAACCTTCTTACATTAGTGTTATATTTTAAGACAGTTTTTGACGTGGATTATGTTCTTATGGATGGGGATCATTCCGAAAATTCGTCCGACACCGATAATGTCTCACCATGATGACGTCATGAACGAAACCGTTGATACAATGCGACTCGTTTGTGCGATAAAGATAAGAATATGAGTGTTGAATAACTTCAAATCAATAGTATCGATAGATACTCTGATTTAGCTTGACGTTCCTATATATCGACGCTAAATTCAGTAGCCACAAGACGTATCCACGGATCTGCACGCAGTGCAGGTACTATGATTATTTTTTTTTTTTACTTTATCCCCGCACCCCTGTTTGCATCCTGTCCGTTTTCAAAATCGGACCAAGAGATCGTTTCGCATCACTGTGTCTATATTATATAAATATATTTTTTAAAATACACGACTACAAGGCGCGTATATTATACGAATGACGACCACGAAATTCCTGAGATTACATCATCACGTCCGGTTTCACGTTGTTGTTGTTTTTATTTTCGGTTTGACACGATATTTATACCGTTCGTGCAGGCTAATAATAATATACAGCCGTTATAATTATTATTATTTTTTTTAAAACCCACACCGCTCGCGCGCGTGGTTAGCTATTTTTATTTATTATAATATATTTTTATTATATCGATAAAAATATTATCGACGTATGTAGGCGGACCGATGAGCCGCTCTGTTCACGGACACGGTACAGGAGGAAAAAAGAATCTGGTAGCTCGAGAGCAACCGAGCTAAAAAGTACAATAATATATTGTATAATTAACGGTAACAACGACAATGCCTGATTTAGCGAGGAATCGTCATAAACGACTAGTAATTGACGTTAGTTCCTAAAAAAAAAAAAAAAAAGGCAACCATGTTAAATATTACAATAATATAAAATATTAAATAAATTAAATTTATTATTCATTACAGCAGGGTAAACTACTATAATATGGAACTTAAGTTACATAATTTTGTAGACACACGACAAGCGCATACCTATATTAGTTTTACATTGTGTTTTACAGTCGAATCTGTTTTTATTACAGACCGTTGCGATACGATACGATACGCAGAGTTCGATGTACAACAATAATAATCAATAATTATTATGGGCAATAAAAATAAATATCGATAAGTCGATAACATAAAACCGTGTTGAGATTATCAGCTATAATAGTCTGTTCGGTCAGCCGTGTCGATTTACGACATTGCCGCTAAAATAATACGGAAATGTAGATACGACTACGAAATATATTCGACAATGCCCAACGTCATCTGCAGTAATCGTTAACAATGACTGTACTAGGGTATGATGACAATTCCTAAATGATCATATTTTCCGGTAACTTATATATATATATGTATTATTTGTTTATGATGTGAATCCACAAACACAATCGAGCCAAAGAGTATTGTGTAAAATAAAAAAAAATTATATAAAAATTATATATAGAAGATTTCGTCGTATTTTTTAACTCGGTTTATATACACCACCGGTTTCCGACGAAAACATCATCATCATCATCATCAACAAATCGGGCGATATTAAACGAAAAATTTACTATTGTCTTTAACGAAATATCGTTATTTCTTTTTCGCTTAAAATATCAGCCGGGACAACGACTTTTCGTCGAAACCCGTACTTATACGCGTAGTGACTAAACGAATTCGAATACAACAACAATCCTATGTACGTTTCTTTATTTATTTTTTATTTTTTATTTTTTTTACGTAATAAAACTCTTTGGCTCGATCGTATATTATTATATTCATAACATATTTATATATATATATTGTGTTCTGTTATACGACTTTTGAACGGAATGCGACCCAGATTTCACACACGATTGTCTTATAAATAAACATATCACTGACTCGATACTCGACACTCGTGCCCGGGTAAGGGGTTTTGCAAATATTCGCGCGCGTTAAATAGTACCAGAACGTCGGTTAATAGCTGGAATTCATATTAGATTCTTGTTACTGTCTGCATATAAAGGCGTTCGCAATAATTAGGACTCGGCTGCAGTCGTCGTGGGAGCTAAAATAAGCGATTAAAAAAAAAAAAAAAATTGTTCCCTTTTCAAACTCGTCATTTATACGTAATCATAGGCGCAACTAGCACTAAATTTTAGAGGGGGGGGGGGCTAAAAATCAATAAGCAAAAAAAAAGTATTCACTTTCAGAATATTAGAAAAATGTATAGAAAATACTGTACATTTTTAATGTAGTTTAATTTATTAAATTGTATCGTAATATCGTAATCATCATTACCTGCTCTGAGTTTTTGATGAAATAAAATATTTGCATTATTTCGGTGAGGATGAGCAAAAATAGAAATGAAAAATATTTCATATACCATAATGTAGTGCATATATTATGTCATTAGTTTTTGGGGGGACTATACAACATTTAGGGGGGGGGCTTAGCCCCCCCTATTTGCGCTTATGTACGTAACGTATTATTGTTTATTGCGTGCTGCGCGTACCTAAATCGGGAAGAAAAACACGACACTCGATTTCCGAGGCCGTACAGCGTATTAGTAATAATACTATATAATATTGCGTACACGCGTAGTTTTTTATAGTCACTCGTTGTGACTTTGCTCGAGTTTTGTTTGCATCGTTAATATTTTGTTAACGATTGGTTAATAATAATTAATCGATTTCAGAAAACAAACATATATATATATATACGATTATTACGTTCGAAAAACGATTTATTATTTTACGGGAAAATATACGGAATAATAATTATGCGTATATATGTATTTAATGGAAAAAAAAAAAACGGAGAATAAATTATTATTTACCCTATACAGACCGCATATGCGTAGCGTATTATGTAACAACGAAATTTTAAATATGCAATTTATTTTTTACACGTATACGCGCATTACGTAAGTAAAGTAAACGCGAAATTTTCTCGCAATTGTGCCATTCGCAATAACAACAACAACAACAACAACAACCAAAATAATAATAATAATAATAATAATAATAATAATATAATAATAAATAAATAAATAATAATGTGACGAATTTCTATTTTCGTGTTGTATGACTAATGTGCAGTGTTATTTTCGCACTGTTATACTATACTGAGCGGTAAGAGGTCGCTATTGTGGGTATACGACCGAAAAGTGTTCTAATGAATTCGTGTTCGAACAGTATATCGGAAAAGGAGGTATATTCTCATACAATATTATAGACGTGGCGGCTACGACATTAGAATATCGCTAGAATAATAATTAAAACACATTTCCGTATTATTTCCAATGCAGTATCGAGTTGTTGTAGAGCGGGAAAACGTTGAAATTGCAGTAGAGTAGAAGAAACGCTTCTTGAACGGGAACCGATTTTTTTTTTTTTGGTAATTTTCGATTATTTATTATTTCGATCATTAATATAAGTACGAAATGAAGTGAATATAAAATAGTTTATGCGCGCGTGATTACTATAGACGGCAGTAGAAAAAGTGTAATTTATTTGTTTTCAAATTAAAATTGTTTTTAATAAATTGAAAAAAAATGTATATCGATTTACTACGATATTATTTATTTATTAACCTAACCTAACGCCCCGCATAAGTCACAATTTTTTTTATCGTATAAGTGTGATGCGATATGGGAGAATATAGAGTCACCGTTATAATAGGAGTCAAGACTTCAAGAGACACTCAAAGATTTCGTTCTCGGAACATTCCGATTGGGCGATTTCTTTTCAGAGTTTCTATACGTGGAATCAGTGGCGCCGAACGCTATGCCTAGCCGGTTCAATTGAACCGGTAAAATTTAGGGGTGGGTACCCCCGGTCGTGGGTGGGTGTATATAATTTAAAAACACTATATTGTCAAGACAAACTATTTTATTTATAAAAATATATCGTGGACGATAATTATTCGAGATTTACGTAATAATGGGGTAATCAACTTCATAGTTTTATATAGTATTCATATATATATATATATATATACCTATAGTGTAGTGGGACACCATCGCAGGAATTCTTCCCGAACTATAAATGTCTAATACTATAGAATGTAAGACATATATGTAAAATGTAAATTTTATTTGATGATTTTTAAATGCAGTATATTATATTAATTAACAAATTGTATCTACTATACATTAAACGTGTAGATTTTTAAATAACAATATCAAAGAATTGTATATATATATATATCTAGGTTTATTCTGTAAACAGCATAAAACATTATACTTACCTATAAAAGGAACAGTGTGCAGACAAATTTATGAGTATGGTAAACGATTTTATACTCATATTATTCAATTAGCTCTCTATACAACATTATTAGATGAATCATAAAGGCCTATGTAATACATATTAACATTTAACATTGACCATTGTACGCATTGATTAAAATGGCTTAAAACAATATTTATATTTATATTTTTTATTTTTTAATTTGATGTATAATATGTATTTTTATGTGCTTATAATAATGGAATCAGCATTTTAATACAGAGGTTTTATTTTTTAATGTAGTGTTATTTATGCTATATTGCATTATTATTATGAGAGGTCTTATGTGATCTTACATAGACACTATATAATCACGTATTTGTGATTTTGATTTAATACATAGGTATTAAGAAATAAACGCGTATTAAAATTATATTTGTGTTGTGTAGAGGGCCTATATAATATATATATTGTATAAACAGGCTCTTTAAAGTCGAGTATATTGTTTTTTTTTGGGGGGAGGGAGGGGGTAGGGGGTTCTAAATTTAAATGCTATTTTTGAAAGGGGTGGATGGGTGTATTTTTTGGTTTAACTGAACCGGTTGATAAAATATAGTTCGGCGCCACTGCGTGGAATCCGCGTACAACATTATTAATAGGTCCTAATTTAATATTAAAACGATACGTTTTCGCGTAGAGATCGAATTCGAAGCGTCTGCAAAAGACCTTTGCAGTAATAAGAAAGCTTGTTAATTAGGTTTGAATGTCTGAAAACGGTTTTGAGTTTGTCGTCATTTATATGTCGTTCTACGCTTTGATCGAAGCGATTTTCCGTGATTATAATATTTATCGCTCAGAATTTTTTTTTGAACTATCGAGAAATCACCTTCGGATTACAACGCCTGTACACTCGCAGAAGAGAGACACTCGAATCCGTTTTGAAAATTCGAATCCGAAACGACCGGCACGCGCGTTTGGTTCGTTTTTTACGGGATTTGTTTGCAATCGCAGCCGCCTGCGCAGCCGCCTGCTCAGTAATATTTTATTTTCGTCGACAACGTTACAGCGCGCGAGCGCGTGACTATTGCTTGCTCATCGCGCGCGATGCGTCACTGTTATACCGACGATTGTTCACCTCTGTATTATAATATAAAAATAATACAAATGTATTACGATGGTCCCCGATGACGTGTATTCTCGCCGTGACCTCATACCGTATTGAGCACTGCGCGTTTTCGCACATTTTCATGACAAAATAAAAAAATAATATTAGTAAAACTTAGTAGGTACGCGTACGAAAATGTAAATACAAGCGCGGCGCCCAACCTCGTCATATTGTATTTATATTGTCTGTTACGTTGTCCTTCGGACCGGACAAATTTTTCTAAGACTTCCTCCTCCCCTCCGTCTGCCGGCAAACAAACGCCCACCACCGGCAACCGATATTAGTCGTTATCGGGAAAAAAAAACTTGCGAATAAACAGAGTTTTTATTTATTTTATTTTTTTTAAATAAATATTTTATATTATTATCATACGCGCGGCGAGTTTTTTTTTTTTGGGGGTAAATGTATGTACTTATACTAATGCCCCGTGTTATTGTTTATTAACGGGAAGTCTGTGAGTAAAGTTTTGTAATCGCAAAACTCTGCAGGAAACCGCGCTGAACCGATTTTGATGGAACACTATTTTTTATTATTTTTTTTTTCATTTTTAGGTGCTCGTCATCATCATCATTTACACACAGAGACAAAACCAAAAAACAAAATACGAAAATTTGATTAAAGTCGTCGCGCCTAATGATTTTTTCGTTTTCGTAACGTTAAAGTAAAGCGAAAAATAAAAAATTAACGCCGATTTTATTATTATTATTTTTTTTTTTAGCGTTCGTAAACCTGCACAAAAATAGATTTACCTAAATTACTGCGCGTATACTTCTAAGTATATACAATTTAAAATAGATAATAATAGTAGTAGTACAGTAGTAGTAGTAGTAGTAATCTATTTCCAGAAATGAATTTACTTAACTTTCTCTTTAACTCGCAGGAAATCGTATATTATATATAGGGACATAAAATTACAGTTATTTTATATTTTGTTTTCCGTAAAAAAAAACCGAAAATTAAAAAAAAAAAATTTTCGTTTACATTTCAAAGTAGTATTTATTATACCATTTTTTTTTTTTTTTTTTATAAACGCACATTGTACATATTAATATATAGAAATTATCGAAATAGTTTTTTTTTTTTTAAAAAAACGCTACGGTTCATGATAATAATTGTTCTAAATTTTACCCAGTCAACTTGTTTCAATATTTACAATATTTTAGTGTATTCGAACCAAGGGTTTCCAAACCTTTTCGAGTAGCGGCACCTTTTGTGATTGAATTTTTTTTCACAACACTCTAATCACATATACGATTTTTTTCAGAATTAATTATGTATTACAAAGGTTTTTCAATATGAGTAGCAAAAAAAAATATATATATATATAAAATACGTATAATATAAAATTGAACTAAAAAAAAAAAAAAATTACAAAAATCGCGGAGTAATATAAGATTTGAAATTGCGACTCTCGTTTCTCGTTCCACGTTGATTTTAAAACGATTTTCGGTCTTTATCGCGGCGAAATTCCGGCTTCGACGTAGATGAAGTGTTGCAAAGGGCCCCCTCATAGCTTTTAATATTCGGATATTCGTTTTCGACTGACATCTAAAACTCAATGGAGTCCGAATTTGTTTTTGAACAACGGTCGTTCGAAATTCCCAAAGAAGTTACGGAATTTTTCTCTCGCCCTTCTTTGGGTTTCGACGCGTTTCGCGGTGTCCGCGCCATAGGCGTGTTTACGGGTGTTGATGGGCATGCTATAGCAACACCCGAAACTTTAGATTATTATCTATAAAGGTAGGCGCATCAATTTGTAGGTACCTTGATTTAAAATATAAAACAATTGGAATTTTATTTTATTCCGTGATAAATATTAATTAAAAACGACGTTCTTAGTCGATAATAACACACATTATACCTACATTGACACTGACACCGTGGCGTTTGTAGTGTATACCATACTACCATTTAGACGTATAGACTGCTGTAGACAACGGTTGTCTACGAGTGTTGATTAGACCTTACGATCTGAAGTGTAGAATCAAGCAATGCTTGATCAGTACTGAGATATGTTTTTTTTTCAAAACTGGCTACTACGACACAAAATAGACTTGAAGCTTTTTGTCGCCCGTGTTTGCTGAGCGAGAATTATTATCACAAATCGACTGTGATGATATAATTGATGAATTCAAAAATATTCTACCTCAAAACAGACTTTTGATATTGTAGTAATATTTTCAATTCGTAATTTTATTTATACCTACATATATAATTTTTAATTTAATTATTTTATGCTAATAAGAAGAACACGTAAAAATATCTATTATTAGTGTTAAAATTTCAGCGTTAAATTTATTGTAAATAAATAAAAATAAAACTTTTGGAATATTTCAGCGACGCCTGTTATAAAAGTCTGGCCACGCCCATGACTCTGCGCACGTTTATTATTTTTTTTGATGTGTAAACACCAGCTATACTTACGGCGGTATGAGGGTAAATCTCGGGAAACGGGACGGACACGCATGCGTGTAAGCTGTTGTCACGACAACTAATGATAATATTAATTAATTTACGCGCAATTATAAATCGCGTGCAATGTGTAAGCTGTTGTCACGAGACCAGGGTCGGCCTGGCCATGGCCGCTAGGCCGCGAATGCGGCCGGGGCCCCATCTTTTTTTTTTTATACCAATATTTTTGAACACTATGTCTCTCCACCAGTTTTGAAGTCTTTGCTTTGTATTATTATAATGTATAAAAAATAATGCAAAAATTGATTTGAGAACAGCGGTTCGACGAACCCCGAACCGTACACGTAAAATCGTTGTATTTATCCATTGAACTATTATTGTAGTACGAGCCGAAAGGTGGAGAAAATAAACCTATTAAAGAAACACGGAAAAATTGTCAAATTTCAAATTGCTTTAACTTAAAAACTAAATCCGACCACCAAATTCTAACTTCAACATAGGCTCTTTTATTAACCCGTACTAACTCTATATAGAAACAGAAGGCGCTAGTCCAAAAAAAAATAATTAATTTTTTTTCATAAGTGGCCCAGAAAAATCTTATTTGCCCGGTAGGAATTTTAGAGTCAATCCACCCTTGGATCTGGGACACCCTATATAATGTATTGTTTTTATTTATATGTATTTTTTAACTTCATATTAAACCAAGGGGCAGGGGGCCCCACAGAATAAAAAAATCCAGGGGCCTATGGTGTGCCAGGCCGACACTGCGCGAGACAACTAACGATAATATTTATTATCGAAATCGCTTTGAATAAAGACACCAATATTCACGAATCCCAATCACGATTCCGTTCCGTTTTTACCGTTCACGCGACGTTTACACATCAATGTCACGAGTACTAGCAGACTCGTTATTTATTTATTTATTTTTTTAAATACAATTTATTATTCGTTTTATTTTTTAATGCCTGCCAGACTCCTCTGGATCGCTCTGTACAACGCGCCGTTCAATCGCCGTCGTAGTGTACGGCCACGATATATTATTATTTTTTTTTTATATATATATTTTTATTGTGTTTGTGCTCTCGGAAATCAATTACAATAATAGGATATTATTGTAAAACGAGATCGATTGGCCGCCTGCACACTATTATTTTATTGTCACATTTTACGAACTCGGCCGTTGCGGGTGACACGCGCGCTTTGGCGCGGTGAGGAGGTGACCCCCATGCGGCGTCCCCTTTACGATGCGCGCGCGTGCAGTGGTAACCCGCACGGTTTTACGCCGCCGATGACCCAGTTCGGACGACCGCCGCCGATGGTGGCGTATTGTGTGTGGCTTTTACCACCAAAAAACAAATATATATGTATAAAAATACAATTATTTTTGCGGCTTAGGAACGTCCCTACCGTCCCTCGGTATTGTCCCGAAGGATTATTTCGCGTCCCGACAAAATTTAAACGACAGGAAGCGTATATTTCGTTTTCTGATGTGTTGTTTTTTTTTTTTCGTATAATTTTGCTGATATCAAATCATATTTTATTAAACTGGAACGGAATTGTGAATATCGGTACCTTTATTCAAAGTAATTTCGATAGCAAATATTATTATCATTAATTGTCGTGACAACGGCTTACACATTACTCGCAATTTATAATTGCGTGTAAATTAATTAATATTATCATTAGTTGTCGTGACAACGGCTTACACGCGTGTCCGTCCCATTTCCCGAGATTTACCCTCATACCGCAGTAATAATAGTGTTTACACATCAAAAAAATAAATAAAAATTCAATTTTCAACGAGTTGACGATAAAACGAACATTACATATTATGTGACGAAATCGATCGTCTCGAAATGCTTTTGTCGTTTTGCGAATCTGCCGGTTCTCCGTTCTGTTCTCTGCAGCTATAAAATCCAGTCTTTTCGCGTCGTCTGCGCGTATCGGTCACAATCAGCTCGTTTTATCGTCTCTTTGTATATAATTCTATAATATATTCCGTTTTCGTTCGCCCTTCAAATGCGGTTTCTCCGGCCGTCTTTCAAAAGAATCCTTTTTTCCTCTTACTCGGTTTTTAATACGCTCGTGTCGTTTTTCCGCGGCCTGTGATTTTCAATAATCTTCTCAGCGCAGTCCACGTTTCCACGTGGCTTTCACGATTTCTTCTTGCGTTCATTGACGGACCGCGTTCCGCAACCGCGCGGTATAAACAGTATACGCTCCGCAAATGCGGTCGTAGCGTTTGACAACATTTTTTTTCTTTCATCCTTACACCGAGTTTTTTTTTTGAAATTTGTAATCGGCTGCCTTTTTTTACCACATGTAATTTCTATAATGAGCGTCTAACCGTCGCCGCAGTACGCAGTGTACCTGGATTTTTATTATTCGATCACGTTATACTCGCGTATACGCATCAGTACGAGTTTATTTTAAATCGCGCGAATTAACGAAAGGCAGCAAAAAAAAAAGAAATTCGACCAAAGTTAATCCGTGTGAAATATTTGAACAGTTCATAAAATCGTCGAATATTCTTCGGTTTCTTTTTTTTTTTTGCCGATGCCTGCAAATGTATATATGCAGCAATAATGGATCGGGTAGAAACCATATCGAAACGATAGTAATTATTATATTGTAAAAACTCTTAACGCGTGTTTTATAATATTGTTTAAATTGAAAACAAACCGATATAGTGACTCGCGATTCGATTATTTTGTCCGAATATATATATGTATGTATATGAGTACAAAGAAAAATAACGGTAGAAGAAATTCCCGGACCAAACGTCGCAGTTTCGTGCGTATTTCTAATTGAAAAAAAAAATAAATTCCGGTTTACTGTACTGTTATATTTAGCGCTTAATCGAATGAATTATAAGAGTAACGTGACAAATTTATTTAGTTTTTTTTTAAAAAGTGTCACGTGTTTTTTTTTTGTTCTTATGGTCATCACCTTTTGATATTGTGTGTATCGATCGCAAAAAAAAAACGTTGCCCAGATTTATATAAATAAAACGTATTAACGTTGCGAGGTATATTAAGTCGCGATAATAATGAATAACCGGCGAATTCCATAGTCGGCGACTTGTCGTGAAAAATTTCAGTCTAGTTGGTTGGACTTTAATACGTTTACACGCTAAAAACTCGGTAACACGAAATAGAATTTTTATTTTTATAGAAATTCGATTTTCTTCGGCATTTATTAACGAACACGAGTGTGAAAAATTGTAGTTTTATAGGATAAAAACCGGCGGTTTAAATTTAAAATAAAAAAATCGTTTTGACATTTCTTTTTCTATATATGTACATATAGAAAAATACGTTATTTTTTTTATCGAGCCTAAATATATACATATATGTATATTTTTTTTCGTAAAACATTCAATTCTTTTAAGACTGGCCGGCCGTGAAATCGTTTAAGTAAGATTCGCCGAGTTTTTTCGGCCAATAAATTAATCGAGCACCACGATTCCCGCAGAACGGTTTCGGTGTTGTGTGCAAACGTTGTGTTGAAAAATATCTAAAAAAAAAAAAAAAAAATCGCAAACCCCCCCTCCCCCCGGTCGGGTTTTCGTTTTCGTTTTTTTTTTTTGTCAATTTTGAGATCTAAATTCCGGCTCCCACGCATAACAGACACTGTAACGAATCTAATAACTCTACGGGTTTTTCTAAATTAACTGTATCGGTAAAAAGTGTTTCGGTAATCGGTTCGAAACGCGCCGGAAAATATTTCCCGGCCATCTTAAAATTCGGTTTTTTTGGTTTTCTTCGTCCGAATATTTTATTCCGTAATAAACAGCGTTGTAAAAGATACTTTTTAAAAGTATTCAAATACACATACAGACACTTGTTTTTAAAAGTATTTAAAAATACCTAATGAGAAAAGTATATTCGAGTGTAAATACGGATATACACTTAGTAAAAGTATTTACACAAATACTTGTAATTAAATTTTGTTTAACATTAGTTTCACTATAACGATTGGACTCTTAAAACTAAAATCACTTACTCCCTCGGACCAAAACGCGTGTTAACACTATACCTATAACTTTTTGTGTACGACTAATAGTATTATATTTTACACAGACGACACAACACGTGGCGCACGACACACGAGCACGGAGTAACGCCCGGGGAAAAGGAAAATTGCAAAAATATAAATTTTATATATTATTTTGTTGTGTTACGCGTGTAAAATGTACGTCGACCAATAACAATACGGACTTCGACCTATCGCGACCTGGTATAACGGATATAATCGGTCTAATCCGGATTGCCTACATGGACTTGAACGGAAAAATCACAGCAGTGGACAACGGTATACGCACGATCAAAACAGTCTGCAAACTCGTCGTAAATAATTATTACGAAAAATGACGAGAGTTTTGTGTCCGCCGTAGTTCGTGTTTCTAAGAAAGATTCAAAAAACATATTTGATTTTAAATACAGATACTGTCTAGAAAATCATTTAGAACGCTGCTTGCAAATACTCTTTTTATAAGTACAGTCGGACTGTCGGTAATTCGAAGTTGGAGGGACTGTTGAACGTTTTCGAATTACCGAGAGTTCGAATTGCTGAGTAGTTCGAAATGTCGAGAGAGTAAAAAATTCGAATTACCGAGAATTAAGAAAAAACTTTTGTTTTTTTTTTTTTATTATTTTACGTGATTGTTAAATATTTCAGCAAAGAATTAAAAAACGGTAAAGTTCTTACGATAATAATAATTCTATATAGTTATTGAAAATAATAAGCTAAATTGCTACACGATTGCGTAGTAAATTATTAACGAAAAGATTACAAGAAACTGCACGTTTGGTACTCCGAATTACGAGCGTTGAATGTATGAAACTTCGAATTGTCACGTGTTTTAGTGGCCAGTTTTTCCAAAATTTTTATTTCGAATTACCGAGTGTACACTAAACGCATTGTTTTCATTCGAATTACCGCGTGATTTTCAAGGGACCAAGCATTCACTTCGAATTATCGAGAATCGATCGTATCAGTGTACCGTAAAAGTATTTGAATAATTTTACTTAAATGCTTTCGCTCAAATACGTTACAACACTGGTAATAAATATAACACACGAACTTTGGGAATCGAACGAACACTTTTGAATCGCTCTGTACACGCGCGTAGCTCGTACTTCGGTCGATCGGTCGTCGTTGGGGTGTGGTGTGCGCGTGTTTGTATTGTGTGTATGGTAGACGACATAATAATATAACGTGATATACACGCTGCAGTGGGTGACCCAGTTTTTGGCCGCGGTGACCTGAATACGCTCCGCGTTTTGTTTATGCACGTGGAAAATCAATGTAATAACGCGGAAAATTTCCATAACGTCCTTATTATTATTGTTATTATTATTACACTGTTATTAAGTGTCGTAATTAGCACTAAAACCTCGGGAGAAAGGGCTGAAGGCTGTTTATAAACGCTAAACGAGATTCGCTAACCCCGTCCGTTTTGTGCGTGATGTTTTAAGTTCATTATAATATTATTATAAAACCGTACGAATACTTTTATTATCGACTGGAAAACGCGCGTTCTACTTCGCGTTTTGAAAGTCTGTTACTAGAGATTTTTTTCAAAAATCACTCGGTTTTTTTTTTTTTTGAAATTTGAAATTTTGCGTTGCAATCCATTTCAACGATTAAACACAATTTAAGGCGTTCCGTAATTATATGGTAAAAAAAATTCAAAAATCGTTTTTTTCCGCCCGTTAAAATCGTTTCAAACGTCTGGGCGCGAAATTCGTCGAAATTTTTTCACGAAAGGAATTTTCGATTAGATGTATATACTCATAATCGAGGCATATAAAAAAAAAATCTTCACGGAGAGAGGAATAACACTAATCACCCCCCCTTCCCCCCGTTAAGCACGTCCCTGTTTAGTGTATAACCATTCGTTCGTGTATAGCAAAGTGTATAAAATACTTTTTTGTTTCGTTTGTTGAGTTAGTTTTAAAGATACGCAGTATTAGGCTGTTGTGGATGAAATTATGAATCGAGTTGAAAAGTTCAAATATTCAGGTTCGTTTACGTAAGAGGATGTATAGCGAGTAGAATATTGTGGTCGGATAAAGTGTGTTGTGCGATAAGAAAAATGCCGTTTTGAGTGAAAGGAATTATGATGTATGGAACCGATGAGTGTTGTGGGTCGTTGAATAAAAGGGACGAAAAGCAAATAGAATTAGCGGAAATGTTAAGATGGATGTGTGCGGTTACTGCGAGTTAAGTAAAAGATCCCGGAATGAATAATACATAAGAGGCGGTTTGAGAATCGCGTCTCTGTAGTGGAAAGAAAGGATTATGAGTTAGTAAAGAAAGTATATATATATATATAAATGAGTTAGTTTATAGAAGAAAGTCGAGGCAGAGTTAGTCACAAGGAAAAGTGGTTAGAGGTCATTAATGAAGATATATGGAAGTGTGTGGAGTAGATCAAGAAGTAAAGGGCAAAAATATGTGTCGTGTGAGGTATAAAGGTGTAAAGAGAAAGAAGGAGTTTTTTTTTTCTCTATATTTAGATAATGTGTACCGGAAATGATGACAGTTCCTGTGATACGGCGGAGAAAATGACATATCATCGACCAGTACTCGTTTTCTTTCATTAGTCCTAGCAGCCCTCCGTGTCTGAGAATAAGCCCCGTCCGTTCGTTTCGGCTCCGCTTTTCCGTAGTGATCTTTTTTCTAAAACCGTTCTCCAATACTTCTTTAATTGTGATCCTATCCGTCCGGCATATTATATCTTCTCAATTATTCTGTACTAACACCAGCTGCACATCCCGAAAGCCTTTTCGTAATAGTCCATGTTTCGCGTCCGCATAATACGTTTTGAAGTCGTACGTGTTACAAACCGGGGTTTTTCTAATGTGAAGACTAATCGATAAGTATTGAAAACTATTATACTTTTTATATTATTATAAATGATTATAATAATATAAATAATATATTATTATAAGATTATCTTCATTACCGTTTCCTGATATCGTTAGGAGATAATAACAACGAGTAGTAATACTAGGCAATTTATTATTATTATAGGTACCCATCATATACACCTATTTTTCGTGTTTTACAGTCGATTCGTGGTTACTAATACGTATTTATTTTTGGTCGTGACCGCAAGTCTGCTCGCGCGTACCCACGTCAATATATAATATAAATACGTTTATTTACCTACTTAGAAATTGTCGAAAACTGTTTTTGAAAAATTTGTCCGACATCGGAATACATAATAAGTGTGTGTGTGTGTTATGTATAACACGCGCGTTGTTTATGTCGGTAAGAGAGCGTGGGAAGACGTATCAATAAATACCTAACAAAATGACACGTGGCTATCGTGTTTACACGGGGTACGTATTAAGTATCCATATTGTACAGGACGATTTTTTTCTTATTCATCATCAGCCAACCATTATTATGCGCCGAGATTTTGAACGAATTTTATTTTTAAATCACTTAACACGTATAACGGGCAATATCATTACGTGACATTCAATTTGTAGCCTTTTGGATGGAATTTATAGTGTTTAAGCGCGTACTATATTCGATTGTACGGTGTCTTTGGAAGCGCGCCGAAATCGGAAGGTCCTAAATAAAACGATCGGGATTGTGTTGTTTGAAAAATGTGCGTAATTTTTGTAAAATACTAATGAGGATTTTTTCGGTAAGGCGGGAACAACTGCATTTGACAGTGTTGTCAAGGACTTTAAACATTGTTTCTCGGCGAAGGATTTGTGCGGAAATTGTTCGATTACCGGAATCGAAATTTCGCTCTTATAAATTCGTGAGTTTCTATAGCCGGCGCGATAGTTCCAGTTGTTCTTCACCACGTAAATTTCTGTTCTTTTTATCAAAATTAAAACCGACCTCAAAATGTTTTAAATGGCATTGAAATGATAAAGACGAACGCGCGCGGCAAATCAATTCGAATCCGAAGACGCTTCTGCGTGTATCGCATAAAAAAGCGGGACAAGACGAGTGCTCGTAACTCGAGATATTATGACTCGAGTACAATGCGGTTTATCTCTGTGAAGAATACGTAGGTCGGGAAACGTGGAAATGCAAAGTCGAATTTTTATTTTGTAGGCGTCTCTCTCTCTCTCTCTCGAAACGATTATTATTCATTGAAATCTCAAATATTATCTCGCGTTATGAAAATGACAATTTTTTTTTTTTATAGGTTTAGTAGAGAAACAGAAATAAGCCGTTCGACTATATTTCGTCCGTCGCAGTAATCCGTTGGCAGAAACGTCTCACGAAACGAGATTTCTAATACGAAATTGTGCAACGACTCGAATCGCAGTGGACTTTTTATCGAATTTTATTTATTGAATATTTGATATTTTTTTTTTTTTCGTTTTATTTCATAATGAGTCATAAAAATATATATCGTAATACGATGTATAGGAATAGAAATTCGAATGCCCTTCGCGGAATACAATTTAATTAACCCGTTTCGGATATAATATTATGTACATGAGTTATAAATTTTATTCAAATTTAATTGCGTGGAAATAAAAACTTTATTATTATTTGTCTAATTAAATGCCATTGGGGGAAAAAAAACGTATTTAATGAGTAAATATATATATATATATATAAAGTAATTTAATTAAAAGGCGATTTCACGTATAAAATATTTGTCGAGACCAACGCACGCGCGTGCAGTAATATGTACGTTTAATGATTTTTTTTTTCTCATGAATATTACATATTATAATAAACGTGTAATTAATAAGTAGCGCTAATTCGTTTATATATATATATATATATATAAATATACGAGCTGCGTATAATTAATTATATGTACGTGGTCTGATTTAAATTCTAATTGCTACCGTCGATTACGCCTATTTTTATGCGCTAAAAAGCTGCGCGAATCCGGTGTAAAATAGTAGACGATAATAATTAGTAAACGGCTCGATTTTTCTCAAGTCCGTCTGTCAAGTGTAAATCGACACGGTAAACTCTTTTCTATTAATATGTGTTCCGGTCGAGATCGTCCACGTGTCCCACGCATATTTCGTTCGATTTCGACCGTTTAAAAGTTTGAATTTTTTTCAATCTCGTGCAGTTCTCTCCACCTGCGGACCTAACCTAACCGCACGATATACTCGGTATATTAATATTGTATTGTACACTAAGCGCGTGTTAATCATATAGCGGTATAAAACTTGTTAATTATTGGCAAAAAAAAAAAATACATTAATTTTTTTACACGCATTCGATTCAATCCCGCTTTGTCTGTAATACGTACGTTCGTGTTTATCTCGACGTCTTTTTTAAAGTTTTCTCCCTCTCTTGTCGTCAATTCGAATATTGGTTGAAAAAATTTTTTAAAAAAAATTTATTGTTACATGTACGCGCATAATTAAATGTAATAAGCACATTCAATCTGATAATCGAGGAGTAAAAACGTTTCGAATGTCGTTTTTTCAACGTTGTTTGCTTCAGTATAATTTGTTTTTTCCCCTCTTCTATACATGTTTACTTATCCAACGCGATTAATATAATAATCGTTCAAACGCGTGACATAATCGCGCGGTATAGTGTGCGTATATATATATATATATTTCTTGCCGTTTGCCTTTGTGAATATCATATATATTCGTCTAATAGATCTCGGAAATCTTTCAAAAAAAAATTAGTTCTCCTCCTGCATGAAATACGCTGCACTCGATCGATACACATATGGACTTGTCTTCGTACGATTTCGTTCGGATCGTTTTTTTTTTTTTTAATGAAAAATTCCACGGCGCAAATTATTATTTCCCGATGTCGATCACAGTCGATTTTCCTGAGACGATTATTATGGCCAGAGATAAACTATCGGGGCCGAATACGGACTGAACGGGCTTAAGCCGTGGGACGTGATTTCGGCCCTCCCCAATAGATGCGCTTGTCGATGCTCGACTTTGTAACGTAACAGAAAGTTTTCTTGACGTTGGAAGCGGCGGGGCTCGTGGAAAGACTCTAATTCGTGCGGTGTTATAACACCGCGTTGAATTTCTTCAGTCCCGCAACGATTGGCAAGTTTTTTTTTTGACGTTCTGAGGTTTCGTAGACCGCGGGTTTTTATTGAAAATTCGACGTTTCACAATAAAAAACGCGGATTCTTCTTTATACACACACACACACATAATATAAACGTTATAATCAATATAACGTGATTACGAGTATAAAAAGTGGACGTGTTATGTTAAAAGCGGTTTTGCGGAATCGTTTTGCACCGGTTTTTGGTAGAGTATAAAATATAATTTTTTTTTTTTATCTTTTCCAAACGTATTACATACAAACCTGTGTGTGTGTGTACAGTAATTTGTCGGAGAAGTGTTACGTTTTTTTTCGAGAACGAGTCGTGTATTAAATTCCCGTTTTTTTCCCTCCCCAATATCGTTTGCATTATACTATACGAGCGTGTTGCGCACGCGTTCGGTTAATGAAATCTCGCAAACGTCCGAGACTCGGTTATACCTATCCGGAGAAATTTAAACGATTTATATATTGTATTTTATTCGGTTTAAGAGTAGGTACACCGGAACGCGCACGTCGAATGAAAGCGATGCTACTCTGTCATTGGCTGTTCCCCCCCCCTCCTCCAGGCGACTAATAACTGCTCTGCGATTGGCTGTTGCTGTCGGCAGCAGTCGGCTCACGACGACGGTTTCCGCCAATCGGAATACCGTTAGAACTTTGCCCGCGCGAAATGAACGAATTTTCGTCCGCCGCGCCGCCCGGTATACTCTTAAACTGAATAGCTTATAGTTTTTTTTTTTCGCGTGATTTTTAATATTTTAATATTGTCACTCGTTTACGTGGAAAAGAAAACGAAAAATTAGTTGGTAAAAACGAGTAAAATTGTAGTGCGATTCGTTTATGAATAAAAATCACGAGTCGACGCGTTTTTTTTTATATAGAACGTCTTGGCCGGACGATTAAAAACTCGTTTCGTTGGCGTGCCAATCTACTAAAATCGTTTGTTTTTTCTACGCGTTTTCTGACATTTTTTTTTTTACTTTTCTCGCGTCATTTTTCTTCGACATTTTTAACGATTTTGGTCGATGTTATCCTTCCGGTAAACGATTCGTCCGCCCGAAATACGTTACGCGAGATGGAAATTTCTCAATGTTATTGTAAATGCACTTCCACCGGTCCCCCGGTTTGATCGGGGAAAAAAACTAAAATAAAACGTATTAATTAAATTATTACATTTATTTTTTTTTTCCCCCGTATACGCGAGTGAGTCACCGCAGTCAGTGAATCACGTTCGGAGACGTTTTGAATTGAAAACGGGCACACAAACGCGCCATAAACGAGATAACAATACGGATTTCGAGTTCAAAAACCGCGTGTGCTGTGTGTAAATACGGTGTGCGTCGTGTGTAATACGCGTTGTAACCGTCAGCAGCTTATATTTAGGTATATATATATATATATATAACTTTAGAGACGGGATTTGTATGTTTTACATAATTTCCACTGTGATTACGCAGCTCCAGTTGGACGATGATGATGAGCTTTCTCGACGATTCGTTTTCCCATATAATACGAAATGACATAGAAATCGGTTTAAAAAAGCGTGCGACTTGAAGTCGGAGAGAACATTTCGCTTTAGTTTTATATATAGTATTATATTATTTTATTTTATTCAATTAGTTATGTACTTTTTGTTTTATAATGAGGTTTGATTTGAACGTATCACGCGCACACAAAAAAAAAAACATAATGATTTATGAAAAAAAAAAAATGCAAAAAAGATATTGTTACCTACGCGTCTGCAGTTTCTACTGATTTTTAGACCGGGTGAAGTATAGTTTACACGCCGTTCAACTCGAACGAGATAATTTAGTAAATTAATTTCCTCCGAACGCATTATTTTCAGCTCATAATACTGAATATTACCTTTATCGCGTAATATATTACGTGTACAATTAATTTTATTATTATTATTTATTTTTTCGAGTACACTTAATAAAGTGAAATATGTCTTACCTAAACAATATACGCATCGAGTATAGATCACAAGTATGGCTGTTTAAGTACGTTTTTTTTTTTTCAATGATTAAGTCAACTATCTTACAATTTTTATTCGTGTTTTTTTTTTCAGTGTTTTTAATACATTTATATGAAACGTAATATATTTCCAAAAAAAAAAAAACAATATTTATACGCGTATAAAAGATTATTTCGAGAGCATAAAAACGCGTTTTTTTTTTTTAGGATTTTAAACGCGTGAAAATCCGGTCTCTACATAATTATAACGGTGGTCGTGAGAAAAAAAACGAATTGTAACAAATTTCGTCGTTTACAAAAAAAAAATTAAAGAACGGTTTTTCGCAGTAAAAATTTATATTAATAATTATATATACATTTATTTATATACATTCGAATTTCGTTAACTCGAAGTTGAAGGGACCGATAAAAAAGTTCCGAGTTGTCGAAGAATTCGAGCAATCAAAAAAACCAAAACGTAAAAAATTAGGTTAGAATTTTTTAAAAAAAACTATGTACATATTTACTATATTTATTTAGGTGTGTATGCATGATTTTAAAAACGTATAAACGAAAATATTAGAAACAGAAAATTGTTTTAAAAATGTATTAATTTTCGTTGCTGTTGATCGCGGCATTAGCAGTGAATCTTTCAGTTTAAAGCTTCAGAAAGTTCATCGTGTATGTCCGTTGTCGTGTAGCGAACCAGTTTGATCGTCCACTTGCCGGTAACGATGTAACACTGATGCAGTGGCGTGCCCAGGAATTTTCAGTGGGGGGATATTATAAGTGAATAGTAAAAATACATTTTAATGAATTGTCATGGTAATACCAAAAACTCAAATGTTTATGTTTCAAGCTCTCCAAAATCGTTTCTAGCTTATAATTGTGTACATTTGTAAATTGTTCTATAATTAAAATGAATTTAAATTATAACACACTAATACCAAGTTGTTCAATTAACATAACACCATTAAACTGAAAAAATTTATTGCATTTTTAAAAATAAACAAAAAAAAATAAAATACTTAGAAACTAGATTACTTATTCCAGACGGAAATTCAACCGCCTAGCTTTTGTACTAATTTCATCTATGACGTCATCTAAAACAAGTAATGACTCTAAAACAGCTCTTATAACTAAAAAGTTGTTTTCTGTAGGTCGGCAAAAAAGACAATGGGGGATATAACCCCTAACCTCCCCCTGAGCACGCCAATGCACTGATGACCTTATTTTCGATAGTAAACGTACATACATACACGAGGGAAATGTCACAATTTTATAAAAATCGAAACTTCCGACTTGTTTACGAAAATATTCGACTTGAACAGGATTTTTTTTTTTGCATTGTTTAAACAGGAAATTTTAGGGGCCGGGGGAAAAGTCCGAGGTATCGAAGATTTCGAATTAAAGAAGTTCGACCGTAATAACAATAATAATAATTTTTTTCTTTCTATGTTTAAGCCATCTCGTTGGTTAGGTTAGGTTAGGTCCACGAGTGTACGATAATATATGCACATTGCTTTGACTTTGTGACGATATCATCATAGAATTTATATTTCTTCAGTGCGGTTTGTTTCTGTCGATAACCGCATAGAGTGTTTGCGACGTTTCCTCGGGATCAGGACCCGGCACGAGGTCGACGATAATTTGTTATTTTGTCCGATACGAAAATTACTAATAATATTTGTTAAGGGGCCTGCGCCGGACCAGTATGGCTGTATTTCTAGCTATTTGTCACGCCTGTTGTAGTATGACCCGATTTCGATATATATATATATTTTTTTTTGCTGGGAAGAGGAAAACAAAATTGCGGGGCGCATTGGACTCCGATTTTCAAAATTTTTTTACTTTGCACATGTCAACAGCGTTGACAGACAGAAAATGAAAAGCTCGATTTTATATGTGCTTTACAGGAAAAACTCTCGTGCCTCCCGCAGAGTCGTACGATTTTGATAGTTTCGCTGTTGTTGGACAAAGGAAGACTTTCTACAGGGCGCGTTGGACTTCGGTTTTTAGATTGCCGTAATAAAAACTACAAAAAAAAAAAAGTTGTCAAAAAAGATTGTTTCCTTAAGAAAGCTATTTATTAAAACGTGTGTTTGGAGTGTAGCGTTATACGGTAGCGAATCTTGGACCTTAAGCACTATAGGTAAAAGAAGAACAGAAGCATTGGAGATGCGGACGTGGAGGAAAATGATGAAGATCAGGTGGAAAGAAAGGAAATCGAACGTGGATGTGCTAAATACGATAGAAGAACCAAGACAAATGATCAGAATGATGGAAATAAGAAAAACGAAGTTTTCGGGACACATTGTGAGACATAACAAGTTAATTACAAGTATTATGGAAGGAAAGATAAACGGGAAAAGAGGAAGAGGACGGCCGAGAGAAACAAATCTGGGGAATGCGAAGAAACTACTGTCTGTAGCAAGTTATGTAGAGATTAAAAGACTAGCAGATAGGAGAGAAGATTGGTTGAAGCGACAAGGCAAGTTATTTAGACAATAACAAAAAAAAAAAAAAAAAAGATTGTGAAAATTGTTCGTATATTCAAACACTAATTATTATAGCTTTTAGAAATAAAAATTTGAGGATCGGAGTCCATAATGCGGCCAGCTGTTGTAGGAAGTTACGGTATAGTTTAAACGCGCGCGCGTCGCGAGTTAAAAACGATTTTTTTTTTTTCATCCGCAGACTTTTTAAGGAAAACTGTATACAATTTTTTTGACCATAATATTTTTTTTCGCGTATCGAGGAGAGAAATTTTCTTTTCCACTCTGCTCGTTCCCGGGTACGGGAACCGGAGCTTCGGTCACGTTTGAAATTCGGGTGGCACGCCGCCGAAGCGCGTTCACGTTGGTGTGCGGAAAAACTGGCGCGCCACGCGGATCGCGTACACGTGTTTCTGTCGCCTCGGCTGTGCACGTGCGCCGCCGTCCGATCGCGTCACGGTGGTCCGTCATCACGTTGGTAACGCGGCGCGTGCCGAAATCCCGAACACCCGGCCGAAACACGAAAGTTTCCATCGAGAATTCGACGAAATGACGAGGATTTTCGAGGTCATTATATATATATATACGGGGATCAGTGGCGTATTTGAGGGGGGGGCGATAGGGGCAATCGCCTCCTCCGAGAGATTTAAAAAAATTATATTATTTTATATATTATATTGGCTGAGATCGAAAATGGGGCAAGATCGCCTAACGGGTTTGGCATTGCTTAATATTCACCATACTATAGTCTATAACATTAAATGTAGATGATGTAATTGATACACGGTAAAAAAGAAATATAGACTTAGTTTTGTAAATTAAATAAATAAAATGATAATAAACAAAATGTGTTTTGTTCAATAATTATAGATTGGTGGGAAGGGGAGTTCTTTACCATCGCCCCCTGAGGTGAAGTCTAAAACGTTGGTTTTCCGCAAAAAAAAAAAACCGACGGAAAGGCCGTTGTTGACAAAATCATAAGATTCGAATAAAACGTTGGTTTTCGTTGAGAACTCGTTGAGCTACCCGATTTCGGTCGACCGGGGGAAATATTCTCGATACGTACAGGCAGTGGCGGATTCAAGGGGGGCCCGAGGGACCCGGGCCCCCTCCCCCGTGGTTGTTATATTCGTAGTTAATGATTGTAAGTCGTCGTTATAGTAGTGGTCGTTAATGTTGACTGTAATTTCTTATTTGTAATTTATAGTTTATGCGTTCATTGTTCAACGACTTATATTATATATTTTAAGGAGTAAAATTGGGGGAAAAATCGTTTAAATGGATCGGCATTATTTAATATTCATAAAGAAATTAATGCAATACCAGAAGATGTTTTAGATCTCTTTTCCTGTGGAACAACCAAGCCGTTTACAGTTTTCATTACAACAATATTATATAAATCAGTTTAAGGGGATTGGAAGCGGATGTTTTCTCTCTTTGTCTTACACACATGTAACATAGCAAAATAGACGTTTCGTACTTCCAACGTACCGATCGATCTATTGGTGCGATAAGAAATTTGAAAACAGATTTGAATTCCTCGTGAATTTGACTACAAAACGACTTTCCCACTTTTTCCATTTTTTTTCATAAACCCTTAAAAAAATTAACCGAACAAATTAAAAAAAAAAAATTGTTAATAATTTATTTTTGAAGGTCTTAAAAAAAAGAAATAAAAAAACTGGGAAAGTCGTTTTGTAGTAAAATTCACGAGGAATTCAAATCTGTTTTCAAATTTCTTATCGCACCAATAGATCGATCGGTACGTTGGAAGTACGATTTCATATTGAATCTCAAACAGTAGTCGTGAATGCTGACATGTGCGTGCGCGTGCGAGAATATCCCATATAGCCACGCGAGGCGACAGTGCGTACTCACACTAACAATCATTTACGTTTCACACTGCGTAACGCGCCCAAAACATTAAATTGCCTATACACGACCCCTTAATAAATGGACGCTTCCAATCCCCTTAATACATTTTAATATTTTGTTTTTTTTTAGTTTTTTTATACTCTTTCAATTTTATTATTCCGAGCTTATTTTTAGAAATTAAATATATTTTTCAATGTAACACGTTACAAACATTTGAGTAATACTCTACTTGAAGGCCTTACATCAAATCCTAAATATTGTATTTATAGAATTACACATTTTTAGAAAAAAAAATCTTCGATCCGCCACTGCGTATAGACACACACACACAAAACGCGTTTTCACCGATTTTCCCGAATAATGCTTGACGACCGACGACGGTGTGCCGGCGGAGCGAGTCCTCGGATCTGAGCTGTTTGTAGCTAAATTTTTTTGTGAATCGTTTGTGCGACAGTTTTATCGAAATATTTTAGACAGAACGCTGCGGAACGATATAGGCGCAATTTGGGGGGGGGGGCTTGGGTGTGCTTAGCCCCCCCAATTTTTTTTCGTATTTATTTAAGTTTTTGTAGTTATTATGTACACAATACGTACATAACAACGGTTTTGTTCTATGATATTATTTAAATGAATAATGATGACTGAAAATATGTTGTCTTACAGACTGGACAAAAAAAAATTAAAGAAAACAATTTAAATTCAGATGATTTTATAAAATTTTGTCATATAATAATACGCTATTGATAAAATATATCAATTTGATCAATTCATATTACGTTACGTTTATCAACGAATGTGTAATTACTGTAATTAAATAATAATATATTATATACAAAGCATCATAGCCATTACTTAAATATGTAATTGTTTAATGGTCATTGAAGGGTTGCAGATATCGATAACTCTATAAAATAACATGAAAAATCGAAAGGCTTCAGCACGCCCAGTTTTTTCTGTGAAATTGCGCCCCTGGATACGCTTTTAAGCTTAATACACGTTAAACCGGCACTGCAATGTAAGCACGTCTTTCTAAACCATTTCCAACAAAACATTATATTTATATATACTCGGACTCGTTGGATATTTGTTGGAAAACAAAACTCATCCGACCAATATTCATACGTCGTCGTTGGAAAAATGTTTTTACACTACACGCTTTAAATTTCGTAAACTTTTTTCCAACAAATTCCGACATGTCCTGTATTGTATGATTTGTCGAAAAAAGATTTTAGAAAGACGTGCTGTGACTGCGGTGCCTATAGCTCTGCGCGTACCAATAATTTTAGTAAAAACTGGTATCATGTTTTACACAATTCACCGCGAGTTAAATTATTCAAACGATTTCCGCGCAATTAATATAATATTATATAATTAATTAATAATTGATGAATTTTGACTTTTTTTTTTTTACCACACTACGGTATAATATTTTATTACATATACGTACGTAGACGGAGCGTACTTTTTAGGCTAACTATTTTTGTACACAGTGTCGCCAAGTCGGCTTTCGGCGGTCATTTTTTTTTTTTTTTTATGGAATCGCAAATGAATTTTTTCAGAACGACGCACTATACTCGACGTTCGGAATTCTTTAAAAAAATAAAAAATAATTCGACAGGGACGGATTGGCCCCACACCGGGATACCGGGAAATCACCCGGCGGCGGGCCGGATGGCCGTGTGGGCCGCAAATTCGTGCGTATAAATATCGATTTTCGTATCCATACCAGTTTGTATAAGAAAGTTAATTGCACGATTTTACCCGAGGAAATCACAAGATTTTTGATTTTATTAAAATAATGATAACGATTTAGGTATTTGAAAAAAGTGTAACGGTACAGATTGAGCGGCAAGGACAATATAGTATTAAATAACGGGTTTCCAACGTGGTTAGTCAAGGCAGTATGGCGTAGCCGTTGGAACCGCAGCCCCCGAAATGAGTAAATAATCAGTTATTTATTATTAATAGCTGCAGGTACCGTCGATTCGTATTAATTATTAACATATAAATTAATTAATTATTATCAGCCTCGGCGCACCCAAATAATAAAAATCTCGGTTACGCCGCTGAGTCAAGGTTTCACCCGGACAAATACACGTACGGTGTTATAAATTTAGTTATTTCATATTATATTATAACTATAAAACCATAATATATAGTATTTATTTATTTATTTAGAATCAATAAATAAACAATAACACGCCGAGGGGTAAGAGTATAATATACAAAGACGATACAGTAAATGTAGAATGAAAAATAACATTAATTGTTTAAATTGTAAATATTTGTTTTTAACGCGGTACATGAATCAAAATTATTTATTTGATTGCACACTGTTGGTAAGCGGCACACCGGATTATTCGTAAAATAATTTTCTTTTTCACTGGGGTATATCAAAGGGGGATTGTGTCTAGAATTGAAGGAGGGTACTTTAAGACCAATACGCGCATCGTCGATTAACGAACGATTTAGCAGTGTTTTTTTTTTCAAGCCGACTCTCAGAAACGTGAGGCTATATTTTTGACAAAATATTATAATAAAACTAAAAAGGCCACGGGCGTTGATTACGGAATAATAAGGATATTTAGCCCCCATATAAGGGCCGAGAATTTTCGGCAATCCGCTTTTGGGCCCGTATCAGTGGCGTAACTACGGGATGGCAAGGCACGGCAATGCCCCGGGGCCCTGGACTTGAAGGGGCCCTCGACCATCGTAAATAGGTGCATAAAAAAAAAAATTACATACTAATACTAATACTAAAAAAAAAAACACTTGATACTGCCCCGGGGACCCAAATTTATAGTTACGCCACTGGCCCGTATATCACACACACACACACACGCCGCGATTATTATCGGACGAGACGCGATTTCGCACAAAGTGCGGCGGCGGCGGCGGCGGTGGAATGCGCTCGCTCGTTTTACGTGCTCGGGTGGTCCGCGCACGGCGTGCGTGTGTGTGTGTGTGTGCGTATAATAAAATAATATTGTTGTGTGTCTAGACAGACCCGCGGGGGGGAGGGGAGGGGATGAATCGGCGGCGCAGGGGAGCGGACGCAGACGACGGGAGTCTGACGCGCACACCCCTACACACACGCGGTCGGGACGAAATATTTCCGGTGGCGCGCGCGCGGATAGCGCGTATTGGGCGCGGCGGGGTTGAGAGAGAGAGAGAGAGACTCCTGCGGCCGCATCGCGTCCCAAGGACACGGGCGAAAAACACTCCTCCCGTCGTCCGCCCCAGACGCGACATCAGACGGTGGTCGTCTGCCGGTCTGCCGTCGGTTTTGCACGCACACGCACGCACCGCGTTCGTACGGCGTCTCGAGTGGCGTGCGTACCGTTCTTTTCTCTCTGCACCGCGTTCGACGCGTCTGCGACCGCGCGGCCACGTATAGGAAAACAAATAATAATAATAATAAAAAAAAAGGGACGCGCGCGTATCAACCGCGTCTGCAGTTCCCGCCGCCGCCGCCGCCGCCGCCGCCGCCGCCGCCGCGCCCTTCCGGCCGACCCGTCTGCGTATTTCCCTCGGCCGCCGCCGACCGCCCTTTTCAGCCCCATTATTTTTTTTTCCTCCTTCCACTCTCGTCCCGGCGCGCGTGTCGTTCTCGTGGCGCGCAGGCGCGGTTTTCTGCGCACGTCCCGTGCGTGATATTTTTTAAGCCCCGTTTATACGCTATGACCAATGCTTTTGAGAATATCGAAAAATGTCCTCTCCGAAGCGTACCGACTATAGAGATGCGAATTGCTGCCGGAAACAAACTGTGGACCGAAGAGATCGGAGCACTAGCTCCTTCTGGTCGAAAATCTGTGCACGGGATGGGAAAAAAAAGTCGATAAACGTCATTGTAAAAACAATAGATTCATTGCTCCGCTCGGAATCTAAAAAAACCGAGTCTGCTCGTACTCGAGACGTTGATGATGTGCACGCGTCGCGTGAGCGGTAAAAATGAAACGGAATTTGTGACTGGGATTTGTGAATGTTGGTAACCTTTATTCAAAGTAATTTCGATAGTAAATATTATTATCAGTCGTCGTGACCAACATCTTACACGTTTCCGTCCCGTTTCCCGACAATTACCCACAAACCGCTTTAATAGACGTTTACACATCAAAAAAAAAAAACCAGGACAATATCTATTCGTATATTTGGTGCAAAAATACTGTCACTGTCGTCGTGGCGAGTGCGCTAGTACACGATGATATAATATAGTAGGCTTTATTGTCGAATTTACTATCGCGAGAGTACTGTCAACTATATATCACGTCGTACGTGATAGTGTGATGGTACTGTCACCACAACAGTGCACGCCGTTTGCACGGCGATCGTGTGACTATCACATAATATGTGATATATAGTTACTTTCATGACGGCAACTATCACGTTTACTATCGTCGTGTAAAATATAATGCGGCTTTAGGAGAAACCGCGAGCGAATCGAATGGATTTTCAATCGGTCACAAATCAGCGGTTCTCGGCGATTCGAAGCGACACCGCAGTGGCGTAATCGTGGGGGGCGGTGGGATATCGGTGTCGAAACCTTTCCCTCGCCCCTCTTTTGGCCTTTTTTTTTATCAGTGGAATGGAATTTCGAAACAAAATACAAGCGTTTCTTATTAAATTCCTACGATCAGACGATCAAAACCGTCTAGAACCGTTGAAAATTTTAGTCGAAAAACGGACGCGCGTTTGTATATTGTGTCAACAGTACCTCTATTCTGTAACTCGATAAGACCTGTTAACGACAACTTTCGGTTCGTTAAGCTATCGAAACGATTTTTATAACCTCCCAGAAAATTGTCGTTAGCTATCGATTTCTTATCAATTTGGTGGGCATACACTTTGTAAGCGCAAGGTATCGATAGAGTCATTTACAGGTCACTATGTCGACAACAAAATTCGATACATTTTTAAAATTTCAATAAGAAGCTCTTATCGAATTAATTCGTTAATACGTTATCGAGTTACAGAATAGCCCCACAGACGGCGAATGGCGCGAGAACGGAGAACGGTTTCGGAGACGATGACGAGCTCCCCCCCCCCCATTAGTGTATCAACTAAACGTTACGTTCATTATAATAACACTCGATTAAATGTGCCGGCAGTTCATAAAAACGTGCCACCGCATCTCAAATCGAGGATGTGCTCGACGAAACGGTTCCGAAGCCGAAAATAGTAGATCTCAAATAGGAATTATAATTGTTCGTATCTAAATTAATATTGTCCGATTTCAATGAACGCCGCCGCCGCCGCGCCCTTCCGGCCGACCCGTCTGCGTATTTCCCTCGGCCGCCGCCGACCGCCCTTTTCAGCCCCATTATTTTTTTCCTCCTTCCACTCTCGTCCCGGCGCGCGTGTCGTTCTCGTGGCGCGCAGGCGCGGTTTTCTGCGCACGTCCCGTGCGTGATATCTTTTAAGCCCCGTTTATACGCTATGACCAATGCTTTTGAGAATATCGAAAAATGTCCTCTCCGAAGCGTACCGACTATAGAGATGCGAATTGCTGCCGGAAACAAACTGTGGACCGAAGAGATCGGAGCACTAGCTCCTTCTGGTCGAAAATCTGTGCACGGGATGGGAAAAAAAAGTCGATAAACGTCATTGTAAAAACAATAGATTCATTGCTCCGCTCGGAATCTAAAAAAACCGAGTCTGCTCGTACTCGAGACGTTGATGATGTGCACGCGTCGCGTGAGCGGTAAAAATGAAACGGAATTTGTGACTGGGATTTGTGAATGTTGGTAACCTTTATTCAAAGTAATTTCGATAGTAAATATTATTATCAGTCGTCGTGACCAACATCTTACACGTTTCCGTCCCGTTTCCCGACAATTACCCACAAACCGCTTTAATAGACGTTTACACATCAAAAAAAAAAAACCAGGACAATATCTATTCGTATATTTGGTGCAAAAATACTGTCACTGTCGTCGTGGCGAGTGCGCTAGTACACGATGATATAATATAGTAGGCTTTATTGTCGAATTTACTATCGCGAGAGTACTGTCAACTATATATCACGTCGTACGTGATAGTGTGATGGTACTGTCACCACAACAGTGCACGCCGTTTGCACGGCGATCGTGTGACTATCACATAATATGTGATATATAGTTACTTTCATGACGGCAACTATCACGTTTACTATCGTCGTGTAAAATATAATGCGGCTTTAGGAGAAACCGCGAGCGAATCGAATGGATTTTCAATCGGTCACAAATCAGCGATTCTCGGCGATTCGAAGCGACACCGCAGTGGCGTAATCGTGGGGGGGGGCGGTGGGATATCGGTGTCGAAACCTTTCCCTCGCCCCCCTTTCGGCCTTTTTTTTTATCAGTGGAATGGAATTTCGAAACAAAATATACTTAAGCGTTTCTTATTAAATTCCTACGATCAGACGATCAAAACCGTCTAGAAC
This sequence comes from Slavum lentiscoides, assembly GCA_032441835.1. Classification (NCBI taxonomy): domain Eukaryota; kingdom Metazoa; phylum Arthropoda; class Insecta; order Hemiptera; family Aphididae; genus Slavum; species Slavum lentiscoides. The sequence goes on from CM063716.1 coordinate 1,639,783, forward strand.
CGTTGAAAATTTTAGTCGAAAAACGGACGCGCGTTTGTATATTGTGTCAACAGTACCTCTATTCTGTAACTCGATAAGACCTGTTAACGACAACTTTCGGTTCGTTAAGCTATCGAAACGATTTTTATAACCTCCCAGAAAATTGTCGTTAGCTATCGATTTCTTATCAATTTGGTGGGCATACACTTTGTAAGCGCAAGGTATCGATAGAGTCATTTACAGGTCACTATGTCGACAACAAAATTCGATACATTTTTAAAATTTCAATAAGAAGCTCTTATCGAATTAATTCGTTAATACGTTATCGAGTTACAGAATAGCCCCACAGACGGCGAATGGCGCGAGAACGGAGAACGGTTTCGGAGACGATGACGAGCTCCCCCATTAGTGTATCAACTAAACGTTACGTTCATTATAATAACACTCGATTAAATGTGCCGGCAGTTCATAAAAACGTGCCACCGCATCTCAAATCGAGGATGTGCTCGACGAAACGGTTCCGAAGCCGAAAATAATAGATCTCAAATAGGAATTATAATTGTTCGTATCTAAATTAATATTGTCCGATTTCAATGAACACAAATTTACTTTAAAAAAAAAATTATATTTGTTTTGACGAAAAAATATTGATTCCCCCTCCCATGACCTAGCCCTAATTACGCCGCCGCCGCTGTCGAGCCAGCTCTTGAGGTGTCGTGATCTGCAGTTAAATTCGAAAATTTAAAACTATTATAATAATAATCGCTGGTCAATCCGCGGATGAGACGTATATATAGATAATGAGAGAATTTCCGATTGGCCACCAATACGGACGGGAATAAAAATTTTTCAAACTATATCGTAAAAATTCATTATAAACTTTTTTTTCTTCAAAATTTAACAATTGCAAAACGTTTGACTTTTATGTGTATAAAAATAGTTGTTTTTATTTGGTTCGACGTCCCGATATGTGTAGGATTAATCGCACAGTAAGACGCTGTCCTTGCCTTTATTTAAACCCATCAGGTGTGCCGTGTATGCAAAAACGTCGAGTAATAACGCTGCAGCTCGTATATTGTGTAGTAATATAAATATTTAGATATACATTGCAGATATATAAATATCATCAACGCGCAAGATTATATTTATTTCCGAGCTGACATTTCGAGACGCGAAAAGAAAAAAAAAAACGCCTTTTTTTTTACAATACTAATATGAAATCTCGTGTTTACCAAACGGTTGTTGCTTATAATTTAAAATCGAAAAAAATGTCTCAATTTTTATTCCGCCGTGTGCTTATAAAAGTGTTTAACGGGAAAATATACGTATAGGCGCAAAAGCGTAACGATTATTTGTGGAATTAAAAAAAAAAAACGTTAAAATAACACGTATATATATGTATATATAAATCGAAAAGAACAAGAGTCAGAATTTTATATCAAAGGCGTTTGATATAAAAGGAAGTGTCCTTCGACGATCGTTTCCCTCGGGAATATAAAAAACCCCGTTAAAATTGCGCGTATTTCGACGACAGCGTATAAAAAAATTAGCTTTCAACTCGAAATAGTATAAAAAAAATATATATATATATTCGTAATTCGTTAAAAAAAAAATATATATATGTAATTCCTTATAATATTATACTTTGACGATTTTATTCCGTATGGTATTTTTTTTTTTTAAATTATAATAAATTACGAGCAATACGTGCCGGTTCGTGCGACGGTTCACCAGGAAAACGGTGTATGAAACGTATATATATAGAAAAAAAAAAAAAAAAATACATAATATATTATGTTGTTATTGTCCTCTTTGAAGCGCGTATTATTTTTGGGTCACAGAACGTTTTGCGGTAGGTCATCGCATTTATAATAATATGACCTACCGCAAACGCACGTGATACGCGCGCGACGTATTATTATTATTATTATTATTATTGTTTATATTATGTTACGCGCGCTTTCTCGTATAAAATTCTATACTTCTATACCGCTCGGCCGACGTCTCCAAGTAAGTACGCGTTTAACGAAAATAAAAACATTATATTTTTGTATGTAGAAATTATTATTATTATTATTATTACTATCCGACGTTTCGTTTTTAGAAATTTTAATTTATACATTTTTCTATTTCATTATTACTTATTACTATGACTTACTAATGTTACTTATTATTATTATTATTATTATTATTATTATTATTATTATTATTATTATTATTATTATTATTATTATTATTATTATTATTATTATTATCCGACGTTTCGTTTTAGAAATTTTAATTTAAAAATTTTCTATTTCAATATTACTTATTACTATGACTTACTAATGTTACTTATTATTATTATTATTATCCGACGTTTCGTTTTTAGAAATTTTAATTTAGAAAATTTTCTGTTTCAATATTACTTATTGCTATGACTTACTAATGTTAATTATTGTTATTATTATTACTCAATACTTAAATACTATCAGCGGCGCAACTTGACCATAAGGGGTCCATGTAAACATTTCTATAATGGGGCCCCTACTTGCTAAACTGTTATTTTGACATAAATACCACGATTTAAGATAATGTACATATACGAGTATGCGTGCATATTAGTTTTTCCTTGACAAAATTAATTTTTCTAATCGTCATTAATCAATAAAATAAATTTAAAAAAAAAAGTCTATTTATATTATACTCAAGTACAAAAAAATCTCGAGGCCCCACAAAAACGGGGGCCCTTGTGAATTGCACACCCAATACACTCACGTAAATTTCGCCACCGAATACTGTTACTTATTGTTATTATTATTATCCGACGTTTTGTTTTTAGAAATTTTAATTTCTAATTTTTTTCTATTTCAATATTATTATACTTATTACTATTATTACTATGACGTATTATTAATTATTATTATTATTGTTATTGTTATTATTATTATCATTATTGTTATTATTAGAGATAGGATATGTTGATGATTTATGCATTTTTTCACTTCCATCCGAAACAACGCTCTTTTAGCTACAACTCGTTTCACGCCTCCTTGATTCGGAATGTATAAACTTAATTTTGCGTTTTATAGGCATTTTTAGTTTTAAACGAATATTTCGGGGTGTTTTTTTTTGTTGTATTTTTACTTCATTTTTTCTTACTATTTTGTAATTTTTTTTGGTATTTTTGTAAATATCGTGTTGTCTTTTTAAGCGTAAAATTTCCGATTTCAAAGAAAATTGTCACGTTTTAAAAATCAATCGTATTACTATTGATTGGTTTTTTTTTTTTTTATTAGATTTACTGCGTAAAGGTGTTCGCGTGTCACGTAATGTACATATTTAATGCGCTTTTACCGATACGCTGAAGTGTACGCTTATTGAATATTATATTTATAAATATTGTATGGAATAAATCCGATAAACGGGATCGCATTGACATAGACGTTTTATATTTATTTTTAAACTATTGTAACTCAATCTATAAATGTATCTGTTCACATACAATCATTTTTCAATACGTATTTTAAATTACTGCATATAATATCTGTGAAATTTTTTAGGCCATATTTTTTACAGTTAATACGTCATTAATGCATTTCTTTTAGTCGTTTATGGCAGGTCCTTTTTTTCGGTCGTCAATATCCCACGTGTAATTGTTATTATTACTAATATTATAACGTATTTTTATTATATATATATTATTACAGCCGAGTCAGATGAAATTCTACAATTTTAATTTCGGATAATAAAACGGTCGCGCGAATAGAGCGGAGAGCGATTGGTGGAATGGAAACGGTATGGGTTAAGACGGTTTTACAACGATTTATATTTTATATATTTAATTCTTACGATATTTTGAATAACACGTCTTGCGCTGTTAGGTATTTCGAGCGTTACACGCACACAAAAAAAAAAAAAAATTAGAATTTATCGAGACATATTGTTTTCGAATTATTTCGAAAATTATTCATCGCTATAACTGTTATTATATATAATTAGTAAACATTGTAACTTACAAATAAGTCAAATAACTTTTTTTTTTTTGTTAAAGTTTACAAAAAAAATAAAAAAATTAGCTTCTAACTCGGTTCGCGGGTTATATATATATTTTTTGTATTGATGAGTTCTAAACAAATTACAGTTGGTTTGTTCAGCCTTAAAATTTTTTTTTATATTTCCACGGTGCCGGGGGAAAGCAAATTCTCGCGTTACTATACGTGACTGAACAGTTCTGTTCTGTGTTTAAATATTGTATTAAATAATATAGAACGTGCAGATATCGTTGGGATTTGTACGCATTTGCATATTTTTTTTTCTGGTCGTATATATATATGTTATATCGCGTAAATACGTGCTGGTGGTAAGTAAACGAGTGTAAAATGAACGTTTCACGATTTATTCCGAATTAACAATTGTATATAAGTACACACGCCTATTTTTTTTTATCAATATTATATTTCCGCTTTTTTTGTATACAGTTTTTCTTTTTCTATTCGTCACTAAATTATATTATAAAATTGACGATTTTCGCGGGCAAACGATAGGTATGAATTACGAGTACGCAAAAATATACTTTCTCGTCGAATTTGGATGGGCCGCGTACGGGTTTTTTTTTATTTATACCGTATAGTAATATGATTACTTTATTTGTACACGTTTTTAAATCGAATTTATTATTCGCGCGTAAACTTCGCCGATATTATATTTTAAGAAATACGCGTACATCACAGCTACATGCAATTATCTGTGGAATTTTTATTTTTTTATTTCAACACTCTGACAAAAAACGTTTTTTTTTATATAATTTTGGTTAAAACAGATATAAGTAAAACGCAGGAGCAAATACGACTGATGCAAAAGCACCAATATATACGAAACGTTCTTATTAGTGATTTTATACAATTCCCGCGGCACACTAAAATACGAACGGAATAAATTGAGAAACTCGAAATCAACGGGGGAAACGCGCGAGAGGGTCAGAGAAAATCTATTTACGATTATATTTAATTTTCGATCGCTCTGCCTTGGACGATCCTATATATAGGGTCCCATTGCTCGTGCAGTTACATTCCCTTTGTCAACTGTAAATATTTTGAGTTCTATTCTTCCCACAAGTTGTATATACTTGATAAAATTGTTCGATTTCTTTCGTTAGCTGGTTTTTTTTTAGTTAAATCTTATGGCTTAAGGGCTTATATATATATATATTCGTTAGTGTAGTTATTAGTTTTTCGTCTTTTTTCTTTTTTATTACGCATTGTATCGTTTTTTTTTTAAATATTATTTAGTTTGTAGATTGAAATAATTGTCGAAATTTAATGTGGGATCAGAAAATTTCTTTTAATAAAAATATATATATATATAAATCGCGGGCTGCGTAGTTCTAAACATTTTTTTTTTTGTGAGTAATAAAAATCAATTTTGTTTTGTATTTGTTCGATTATTTTTATGCGTTAAATTTGTTATAGACTTCCTTTATTCGCCGGAGTTTACGATAGAAATTCTTCGGGTTTTCATTTCCGCAGGCGGAATAAACGGCGAGAAATAGAAATTGAAACCGTTACAATATCCATCTTTTGGCGAAATCGTTATAATAGACACTGATCGGGTTTAAATGTGTTCGCTCACAAACGTTTCCCCGATTTCGCACACTTCGCAGTGCACGTAATATATTCACCGCCGCGCGAGAGACTATATTTGACATTTTCACGTTTAAAATTCTCTCGTCGACCCGATAATATGCGCGACAATAATAATAATAATAATAATAATAATAATAATATTCTGTAACGCGTATATAATATGTCAATAAACAATATATTGTTATTATATGCGCGTATAACACGCGATAATTAATAATTACGCGGTATATAATATCATCCAGCGAATACATATATATATATATATATAAGTAATTATTTTATTTTCCCATTTACTTATTATATATATATAATAATAGCTGTCTGCAGTGTAGTTCTAAGTACATATATATATGTATTAATGCTTGAATTTTAATTATTATTCGAGCGTAGAATTTTTTTTTTCCGCCGCTGTGCCGACCGGGAATATAAATAAGCGTGCGCTTAATCGTTTTATTAATTATACTGTTATTTCCACTCTCGTACACAACAATACTACATGATATAATATATTCGTATACAATATAATGGCGAGGTTTATTATTATTATTATTATTACTTGTTATTAGCGCCCCGGATGTTGATGACTTTTACATTATTATTATTATTTTTTATTTGTAGAACGTCTTAGCCGACGATTTTCTAGCTGAAAATGTGATTCAATAACGTACGAATCCAAATGACTAAATTTTTTGTTTTTTGCATTTTTTTTGTAGCGTTATTCGGCTTTCTTTTAAATTTCTTTTAGGACATATGATTTCTGACGTTTTAAGGCCGGGTTAATTTTTTTACACATATTTCATTTTAAAACTATTTTTGAAATAATCGACAGAAAAATCGCGAGTTTAATATTATTTTATGTAAATTTTTTTTTTCACTTATAATATTTAAAATTTGTACGTAAATTATAGTTATAAAAAAAAAAAAAAAAACCCCCCATAAAAAGTTGAGAAATCTGCAAATAAGAAACATTATATTCATACGTCGTATAAATATAATACAATAATCATTAAGTGTTTAATATGCGAGTGTATCAATTGTAATTAATAAAATAATAAATAAATGAATAATTTAGATAATTCGACGAATTTTCAACTATTTTTTTTTTTTTTATGTTTTTCGATCCTAAATTTAATTCCTAAAGGGCCTTTTTTTAGGGTTCTAAGGCATTTTTTTGTGTTTCTTCAGGGCATCAACGTCAACTCACTATTATTACTTACTATTATTGCGTATTTTATTATTATTATTATTATTATTATTATTTATTATTATTATTATTATTATTATTATATTATAATACGAACGCGAAGGTAGTTTGCATTTTTTCGCTGTTAATTACGGAGAAATGTCGTTAAATTTTAATTTTGACTTGTACGTATTGGTAACGACCGATCAATTTATTTTCAATCGATTCCGTTTGTAAAACGGTACACTGACGACGGTATAATACATTCTCGGAAACAGAAATCGTCGAGAGAAAAAAAAAAGAATTCTATAACAGTAAAAATACGTAAAAATTTTCTCTCGACACGATGGTAAGCGCCCCGTGACCGCGTTTACCTTGTAATGTTCGTATATATATATATATATATATATATATATTATACCGAGTTCGATTTCGATTGTTACGCGTTTAAATTGGGGGAAAAAAAAAAGAAATGTAAAAAGTCACGGATTGCAGAGCCGTATACACAGGATGTCGGTCCGAGTTCCGCTCGATCGAGCGATGTTACTCTTTCGTGGAATAATTTCGTTTAATAAATTTGCCAATTTATACTCCGTGTAATTCTCGCAGAAATCCATACTACACACACGCGTACATTAAAAAAATAAATAAATAATAAAATTACGACACAGTTCTTTTTTTTTTTAAATATACGGTCGAAGCGTTACGCTTCTGCAGGCTGACTGGGCCGATGATTTTTTTTCCAAACGATTTCGGATCGGTCAGAACTTCGATTAAAACGTCTGATATATCGGTTTGAATTATTTTATAAACGGAAACTGTTTTTATGATAATATTATGATCAAACTTCTGTCTCACGGCGTAATCTTTAAATCCGGAAAAAAAATGTGTGGCGACTAAAAATACTACCGGGAATAGTCATACCTGCAGCACTGCTGCTACTACGCGCAGCGCGAAAACGCGTTCACAGACGGAATGGAAAATAACCGAATAGAAAAACACATTTTACAACGATTACGTGTACTCATTATTATTTTAGCGTGTTTTTATATATATATATATATTTTTTTTTTATCTTCCTCCTTTCCAAAATACGTTTATTGCGCGTGCATACGTTTATATATTATAACGAATATTAATAATGTTTATTTCGAGCGCGTGTAAAAAAAATTTTTTTTCGCCGTTTTCCCGTCGCAGCGAGAGAAGAGAGAAGTCTTATTGTTTGGCGTTCGAAACGCGGCGGATATTCGCGGAGAGGAAAGAAAAACGAACGTTTATTATAAGCGCAACTATATATAGTCGCTAATCTTGTGTATAAGGTTTGTGCAGAGTCGTTTTTTTCTTTCTTTTTGCTCATAAATATCACGTCAACCGTGTACATAAACGGCAATTCATCATAGCCGCACTACTTTTGAGGATTTGGCGCAGTCATTATTATATTATATTATTAATTTATATGACGTGTTTGTGTGTGTGTGCGTCTGCGTTTGGACGACGAAAAATCACGTTTGTATACGATGAGGAGCCCTCGGACGAATTTCAGTATTTTTCAGTTTTGTTATTTTGTACATTTTTTTAGGATTTTTATAATTTTCTCCGCTCGGTAGAGGGAACTTTACGATCGAAACCGCTGTAGAAAAGTAAATGAAGTCGAACGTTCAATTTTTTTCTTCAGTTTATGTGTAGACGACACCGTGTTTAAAAAAAAAAAAAAAACCGAGTCTGCCAGTATACTCGAGACATTGATGTGTAAACGTCGCGGTGAACGGTAAAAATGGAACGGAATTGTGATTGGGATTTGTGAATATTGGTATATCTTGTTATTCAAAGTAATTTCGATAATAAATATTATTATTACTATTGTCATGGCCGACAGCTTACACGTTACAAAAAAATTAATTAATATTGCGTGTAAATTAATTAATATTAATATTATAGTTGTCGTGACAACAGCTCACACATTTCCGTCCCATTTCCCGAGATTTACCCTCATATACCGCCGTAATAGATGTTTACACATCAAAAATCTTTCAACGCTAATGTGCATAATAATTCTTTTGGGCGGAATGAAAGTCGTCGAGGAGAACTCTCGGGTTAACATTATAGGACATCTCTAGAGAACACATTCAAAATCGTATATCGTCTCAAGAACACGGTACCAAACGCGTAGAAAAACGGCGGGAAAATATCTCATCCAAGAATAATTAAACCTTGATTTGTAATTTAAAATTATATTATAATAATTATAATTTTTTTTTTCGAATTTTTCTCACGTGTTTTCTGTTTAAAAATATCGAAGACCTCTGTAACGTATGAAGAACATATTTTCACGTCCAACGGTGCTCGTCGCTAGGCACTTTTATGTTTCATCAAGGCTTTACACCGCTCACCACTTTTCAGGCCGATACTGATCCGGTACGAATTCCGTGGGATCCTATAGCGGCAGCTACACTGTCTTGTCAACGGGTTCAGTCGCTAAAGTCTGCCAGCTGTTTACTTGAAATCGACTAAGCGATTACTCTCCTGTTTCGTCCCTTGACTCGTTTGTGGACAGTGGCGGATCTACGGTGGCGGATATGGGGGGATCATATCCCCCCGCGGACAAAAGAAAAAAAAAGGTTTTCGCCATAGGGCACAGACTTTAGAGTAATAATAATTTAGACGCAGACCATTGAGATGGTTTTCACACAATTCGCACGTTGTGTAACACCATATAGGTGACATAGGACAACACCAGCTATATCACCCGATGAAGTGATCGATACGACGGCACGGTGTTCCAGAAAACTAAATTTTGTCTTATAATAATAATAATCTAATCTATTAAAATAATAATAATCTATTAAAATTATCTAAAAAATATTATTTTTATATCCCCCCCCTCCATCCAACGAAAAAATCCTAGATCCGCCGCTGTTCGTATAGACACGCGGTGCAGGTCAACTAAAAATTTACGGTAAAATTCGTTCCCCTGCTACACCGTAATTATTCGAAATTAAAACGCCTGCTCGTCCGTTTTGTTTCAATACAACGTTCCTATATGAGTCTCTCGCGAACTGTACGATGATTAAAAAATAAAAATAAAAATTATTATCACTCCGTCGCTGCGTGCTTCGAGCTAATATTATTCGGATTTCTCTTAAAAAAAAAAAAAAAAAAATGTAATAATAACAATAATAATCTGTTATTCGTTAATATCGTTTATCGAACACGTCATATAATATACTGTTTCCGTTCGTGTGTGTGTGTGTGTGTGTGTGTTATTATAATACAATATTTACTCGTTATTAGAATCGAATAAAATATATAATAAATACACTATGAGCAGAATGCCGTCGACCTATACATTTATACGTCGCGAATACCAGTCTATTTTTACTCATATACGCATATTATTAATATTTCATTAGGTTATCGAACTTGTTGTTATATAATAACAACGTTCTATATATAGAAACACATTTATGATAACAGTCTGCGCATAGAGACACGTATCCCTTTTATAGAGTTCGACGCGGGTCATATACATACGTTTAGAAAATATTAGAATCAGTGATTCGGACAACATTTCTGATGTTAATATGATATATATGGCGAAAAATATAATACACTATATATTATTAGTAGTATTGTAGTGTAATAATGTATTATATTAAATGTATATAATGTGACGGGGTCGGTGGGTACCCAACGTGCGAAACGTTCATTTCACCTCGAAACGGATTTTTTTTTATATGTGTCCCGAAGTATTTAAACTAATTTTCTCGTTTTTTTTTTTATTATACAATTGAAAAGAGTTACGGAAAAAAACCCCTTGTGAAAATCTCGATTCTCCGAAAATCGTATTTCCGCGACGAAATATTTCAAATATTTGGGATTGGTAAAAAAAAAAAATGTATCGTTTAATGCCGAATAAACGTATGTACGATCAGATTTTGACCGTTTAGAAGTTGCAACGGATTAGAAAAAAAACACCATTTTTTTAAAAGAATTAAACTAATCGCTAATATTTTAGAAAAAAAAACGTACTTGGATAAAGATTTCAGAGTTTTGTTTTTGTGTTAAATTTGAAAGCAACGATAAATCATATTGCGTTCGATAAAACGATTCTGAGCGGAGTTTCGGTGTAATAAATAAACAGAGAAATAAACGACAATCGATTAAGACGAAATTACATTTTTATGTAATTTTCGGTCGAAAAATGAACTCTCCAAAGTACAAACTAGACGCGATTTTCGATCAGAAAAGGTGCTACACGAAAAGGTCGGTGCACTCCTTCTGGTAGAATTTTTGGGTACACACGTAAGAAAAAAAAAATCACATCGTTGTAAAACCAATACGTTCCTCGTTCCGCTCACAGAATCTAAAAAGTTATGAAAATTAATTGTCGACAAACAAGTCAGACGTGATTTCGATCAGGTAAACGTTTCAAAAAAAAAAAAAAGAATTCGCCGATCACGTATGACGTCGAAATTATATTTTTTATTGCCAAAATCTCAACGTATATATTATAACCTCTGAACGATATACAAAATGAAAAAGTACTGTTCGACATTTTGTTTTCAATTGAAACGGCGAATTCCTTTTTTATTTGATAAATTCGAAATTTATTTGATATTAAACGGACAGTTTCTTTTTTCCTTCAAATAACGCGTTTCATACGATAAGACTAAAAATAACTCGAACTGTAGAGCAGTTCGACTCGTCGTTTCTTTTTTCGACTTGTCGTATGTGTAGTTCTTATGTAAATATATAGTACTTAAATGAGTTTTAATATTTTTAATGAAGAAAACGACCTCTGACCGGAATATTTTCGACGTTACAAAACGACGTATAAAACGTCAAAAATATTCGGTGTATCCTATAGTAGCAGTTGCGCGTCTCGTATATTATGCGCATATACCCTATAATTACGCCGCCGGTTAAAATTCTCGTGAAACATGAACGTTTCTTGAAAATTACTTTTATCCTCCTATACCATTTTATTTTCTTATTTTTTCTCTGTTATCACCGTTTCTCTGTCGATTGATAGTATATATTATATATATATTCGCGATAACTTTTTCAATTGATTGCCGATTTTTTTTTTTAATTTTCTGTTTTAGAAAATTAATTGACCGGTTTTTTTTTAATTCGTCGCAATAGACATTTTCAATTTACGAACGCGAATATTTTTTTATATATTCCCATGTATACTATACGTGTAAGCATTATTCTGAACGTTCGGAGAACCATATATATATAATATTGTATGTTCAAAGTATATTTCAGGGAAATTACTATATATATATATATATTTTTTTTTTTTGTAAATATTTGAATATTTGAATATTCGGGTGTATACATGACGTATAAAGCCGAAGAGTATTATGGAAAAAATAAAGAAACAATAATAATAATAATGTATTTGTTTGTTTTCACTGTATATATATATATATATACCGATTTTATGCGACAAATTGTCCTCGTCGTCGTCGGGTATTGGAAGAGAAAAACGGAATAAAAACGAAAACGAACGAAATTATGATTATTACGAATAAAAAGAGTTCCAAAAAAAAAAAAAAAGTAAATAAAACGAACAAATCGTGTACGTATAGCGAATTATTAAAAAATATATATATATATTGATATAAATTTTTTTTTTTTATCTGTTTGTATATTTAAAACTATTTTTTTTTTTTTTAAATTTATTATGTTGCAGTACTTCTAAAACCGAATAACGTCTATTGTAAACTGTACTTTATTAAAACACATATACTTGTTCTAACGTATAACTGTTATTGCGCGTATATTACACTTACACGCTATACATATTATACGTATATACTTACGATAAAACTACAAACGCGTTTCTATAATTAATATTATCGTACACTCGGCTTTTATTTAGAATATAATACAAGACCGAGTGGTTCGACTAAACAATTATATATTTTATATAAATACCAACACGAATCGCGATTACATTGCAACAATAATAATAATAATAATAATAATAATAAAATATTATTATAATTCGATTGTTACGGCGAAAACGAGCGGAACAACAAAAAAAAAAAATGATTTTCTCTGCCCCGTATCTTTCGTGTAATATATTATAATTTTATAATAATACGTACACGAACACGATGACGATATTATTGTTAGCTAGCCGTGTGAGCTTCCGAAAACGTGTCGGGTCCGAAGAAGAGAGAAAAAAAAGAAATGAAAATCTACGTCGTCTCGTTAAATTGGCTTAATCGTGCTCGGACTCGTCTGTGTTATATACGAATTTTCTCTTTATCGTTCGTTAACTCGGACTGCGGCGGCGAGACGTGTATATGTAATACGTTTTCTCTCTAAAAATAACCCGTTTTAATCGTTTTCGCAATAGTCGTAATTATAATTTTTGGGCCCGCGTAACGGACGAGACGAACAGAAAATTCACATAACTCCACCGAAATCGCGGCGTTTGCACGCTTTGTTTCCGGCTCGTAAACGAAATTCCGTCGCCGATTGCCGAAAAAACAAACTCACAGCGCAGTTTTCACGTCGTATTTTTATTCTATTTTTTTTTTGATTTTATTTCGAACATTAAGGGGATTGAAAGCGGGTATTTTCTCTCTTTGTCTTACACACATGAAACATAGCAAAATAGACGTTTCGTACTTCCTACGTACCGATCGATCTATTGGTGCGATAAGAAATTTGAAAACAGATTTGAATTCCTCGTGAATTTTACTATAAAACGACTTTTCCACTTTTTCATTTTTTTTTTTCATAAACCCTTAAAAAAATTAACCGAACAAATTTAAAAAAAAAATCGTTAATAATTCATTTTTGAAGGTCTTAAGAAAAAGAAATAAAAAAAGTGGGAAATTCGTTTTGTAGTAAAATTCACGTGGAATTCAAATCTGTTTTCAAATTTCTTATCGCACCAATAGATCGATCGGTACGTTGGAAGTACGAAACGTCTATATTGCTATGTTTCACGTGTGTAAGACAAAGAGAGAAAATACCCGCTTTCAATCCCCTTAAACAATCTGTACTTTTATTGGTACGATAAGAATAATTAATGGCTAAATTATAATAACGGCTTGCTTGACGTGCGGGAAGAATCTTCCTCCAGTGAAGACACTTCGGCTCGAAATAAAAGTTATTTATTTATTTATATATATATATATATGTTTTTTTTAAATTTAAGAGATCCCGGGGCCATTGTTTTTTAAGCCTTCTGGGAGGGTTTCCAGGAATGGAGATGGATAGATTGTCTTGCAGTATAAGGGGATTAGTATGGTTTTGAAGACTGTTTCTAAATTTGGAGTAGTGTAGCTTGGCTGATTCAGTGACTGTAGAGGAATGTGAAGATCGATATGGAGGGTATGGTTTGAGATGTATGGTGGTGCATTTGTTATTAGTCTGAGAATTTTAGATTGAAATATTTGGATTTTTTGAATGTTAGTTTTTTGGCGGAGCCCCAGAGTTGAATACCGTATATAGCCAGATGGGTTTGAGAAGTAGGTTATAAATGTGAATTTTGTTTTTGAGGGATATTTTTGAATAGTTACCGAGAATGGGTTTGAGAAGATAGAGGTCGTTTATTTAGTTTTATTTTTGTTGCGTGAATGTGTTTGGCCCGTGTTAAGCGTTTATCGAATGTTAGGCCTGAGTATTTGGCTGAGTCAGAGATTGGGATCGGTTCAACGTCGTATTTTTATTTATTTTATTATTATACACCGCCATACGCGTACAATATATAACGCGCGCTAAAATCAATCAATCCCGTCCAATTTGTTGTACTCCGGGGGAAAAAAATAGTAATATTTCCGAACATAATATTATAACGGTCGAGCGTGGAAATTTTCAAAAAAAAATCCACTTTTATTTCAAATCACGATACAATTCGTATATATAAATGACTGCCGAATTCTTCGCTATAAATACTTCCATATTTGGACGAAATTAAAATAAACAAAAAAAAAGGTAACCAGCCGCGGGCTGTTGTGGATATCGCTTAAGTGAATTACTCGGATAAAGACTTTAGAGTTTTTTTAATTATTTTAAATTTGAAAGCAACGATACTTTTCTCGTAAGTATATAGTCTAAAGTCACATATTTGGTAAAAATTTCGGGTTTCTATATGACTATTATTAGTTTCAAAATTACGAAGAAATAAACGACAATCGATTAAGACGAAATTGCATTTTTACCGTTTTTGAGTTACATTTTTTTAGGTGCTTTTGAGAAAATCGAAAAATGACCTCTCTAAAGTATACCGCAACTAGATGCGAATTGCTGCCGGAAACAAACTGTCACCGAAGATATCGGAGCACTCCTTCTGGTCGAAAATCTGTACACGGGATAGAAAAAATAAACATCATTGTAAAAACAATAGACTCATCGCTCCGCTCAGAATCTAAAATTCGTTACCAATGAAAAAATATTATAAATAATCGTTATAATTATGAGAAAAAAAAGTAACTTTAAACCTTTTATGTTGTACCTACTGTTAAAGAAATGTAATATTAAATCGTAGAAAATGTTTTTAAACCCACGCGGCCGGTTAATAAAAAACGAAAATCACTCAAAAATAGTGAAGAATTTTAGGAAATTGTGTACCGAGTGATTCAAAATTTAGTGAAAAAAATTGTAAAAAAAAAAAGTGAGTCACTACGTAGTACCTAAGCCTGGCGGAACATTTTCTTACGGGTCGAATTCGATCCTCGAAATTCTATGAACGTTGAACAATAATAACAGTTTTCACCGATGTATTTTTTTAATACGTTTTGATTTTTTTTTTTTTCTGTAGTTTTTAACGAATAAATAGAAATCCAATGCGCCCAATAAGAAGTCTCTACGCGTTTCCGAGGAAATTTATCGAAACCGAACCTGTCGCGGTCTTGTGTATTTCGGTGCGCAGCGATTTGAAAATCAAGAAAATACAACACATTAATATCAGGTGTTTAACGATATGACGAACGAGAACGGAAAATTTTTTCCGATGGAAAACAAAATATTACGAAAAGTAATATAATTGTCCGCGAGGGCAACCGCGTATATTCGAGTATAACAACAGTATTTAGGAAAAGTTTTTTCGGTAAAAATGTATTTGTCGAAAACGTGGATTTCACGCAAGACGAGATTTTACACACGAGAAATTCGCGAAAGTTTCTGAAAATTGTTCTCCGTACATATTACTTTGGCGTAATATTATTATAAACCATCTTATGTATTATATGCTATTCAGTTTATGTGTATGCCGGAACGCGCACGTAGAACGAATGCCGGAGCGATGCTAAACCCCCAGGCGGTTAATAGCTGCTCTGTCATTGGCTGGTGCTCTCCCCCTCCCAGGCGGCTAATAGCTGCCCTGTCATTGGCTGTTGCTGTCGGCAGCAGTCGGCTCACGACCGTTTCCGCCAATCAGAATACCGCGATAGCACTTCGCCTGCGCGAACACGAACCGATTTTCGTCCGCCGTCCGGTATACTCTTAAACTAAATAGCGTATAGTTTTCTTTTTTTTCTGTGTCCCTGCAGCGTAATTTCTTTCGCTATATATATAATATACTTTTTTTTTTAAATAAATATTACGTTCCTAACGAATATTTCCCCCGCGGCCAGAGTCGGAAGGTGGTATATTGAATTTTCAATGCTCGAATAAAGTATATTTCCTTTTATTTACTCGCTCGTTTCGTCCACAAATCGTATTTAAACGTTATAAAAAAAAAAATTAATTATTTAAAATATTAAAAGCGAATGGCGAGTTCAAACGGCCCGAATATTGTTCCATTTGAAAACGTTATGCGAATGCCGTTCACGTTTGGTAAAAAAAAAAAACCCTCGACAATGACAAAAATATACAAAAACGCGTTCTTTCCAAACGCTGTACATAATATTGTGTAATATAGCAAAACACGTCGCAGATTCTCATAACAACGTTACCGCACAAAATTATACGGCGGCTGACGTGTAGCTCTTTCTCTTTCACCGACCACCACTCTGCTGCTGTTGCTGCTCCAGACTCGTTTGTGCGTAGAATTTAATTAAATTTCAACGAAATTCGCGTAATACCCGCGAAACGGCGAACAATTTTGCGAAATTCCGGTGAATTTTCCTTCTTTAAACTCCACTAAAACGTAATTCACAAAGGCCGAACGGTTTTGGAAAAGACGATTTATATACGTAATATTATACACGAGCGCGCACTACCCTCGAGGCGCCATCGCGTTTACACTGCACGAGAGACCGAAATGTATTTTTCTAAAAAAAGTCCACATTTATATAAATGTGGACTTTTTTTATATACGTATACCGAGTAGAACACGAATAATTTTTTTTTATACCCGTTGACGGTTTTTTTCAAATTCGAAATTATCAAAATCGAGCGTACGTATATAAAACGGCGTACGCACACCGCGCAGACGATACTTAAACAAACAAAAAAAAAAAATACGCTTGTTTTTCCAAACAGAAAATAGTCACACGCGATAAGTGAATACATTTCGTGTACTCGAAAATTACAGTTATCGTTCACACGATAGTCGTTTGAAGATATTGCCAAGAAATATTTATATAACGCGCGAAGAAGGAATATAATTTATATATAAAAAAAAAAAAAATTATTATTTACAGCAGTAAAGTGACGAAATTTCAAAAAAAAAACTCGTACGCGTTTAATATTGTATTCAAACTAGTTTTGTTCAAAACGAACGTTTTTTTTTTCTGTATTAAAACACTAAATATATATTATGTGTTCTCGTACGCGTTGTACAATCCATACGGACTTTATACGAAAAAAAAACCTTATACGCGTATGTACAGAGTGAGTTTGAATTTTTTTCACGAGTCAACAATTGTGTAATAATAATATTGCCGATATTAAACGAATTTCCGTAATTTTTTTTTTTTTTGACCCGTTATTAAATTATTTGTGCAAATTTTAAGAAAAATTCATATCGCCCACAATCTTTATACGCCGAACGAAATGCAGGTAAATATTTTATTTCGAAACGACGACCTATATATATTTCTTCACGCGCGTTATCCAAAATAATTAAACTAAAAAAAAAAAAAATGAAATTGATTTTTTTATTAATCTAAGAAAACTGAAAAAATTTCGATAATAGGAACGTCGCTTTTTTCCGTTATAGTTCAGTGAAAACGATAATGACTATTGTTACGCTGCAAATAATGAATTCACGTTTGAAGGACTGTATAGATTCCAAGTGTAATATTTAAGAAAAAAAATTGAACGGAGCTTCATTTCTGCAATAAATAATAGATCTCGACCGTTTCGAGACGTGTGCGGAGGCTGCAGTCGTTTAAAACTGTCGAAACCGTTTCGAAAATGAAATTTACTGAAACCGACTGAAAAAAAGAATCCCCCGGACGATTAATATATTATAAAGAAACGGGGTAGAAACAATAAATTCGTCAAAAATAAAAGTAAGAAAGTTTGGCGAGACGCGGCCATGTCGAGCGGCGAATTACTCGAAGATTTTAGAGTTTATATTGTCATCACCATATTATACTATATTTCGGTTATTAATATGCAATAATAACGAATTTCTTCGTTTTTTTAGCCGTTTTCGACAAAGAAAAACGGCTCGATAGCTTTTCGAACCGCGTTACAAAAATTGTGAAGAATATAGAAAAACGACCTCCCCTTCAAAAAAAAAAAAACAGCGGCGGCCGCCCAGCAAATCTCGCTACCGATAATCGAGTACGAGTGTAATACGATCATAGTGCGTTTTTTTTTTAGACAGTCGAAAAGTCATAAAAAAATTGTAAAACCCATATAAGCTTTATCGTTTCGCTCGGAATAAAATTTAAAAAATGAATTGTTTTATTAGATTTATAATAGTTAATTGTTAAATCAAAAACGGTTGGCTCGCGATAAAAAAAAATATCGTACAAAGTGCAGGAATTTCATCGGCTCGACGACTTTTTTTTTTTGTACAACTCGGTGTACGTTATAATACTATACGCTTTGTACACGCCGCTATCTGTGGAGTTCCTTTAAGAGATCCTCGTAGTATTTCGTACGAAAAAATTTAAATGCTTCCAAAGACTCTGGTTGAAGTCGTACCGTTTACACGCGGAATTTTTCGAGCACAGTAAATTTTACAATAACGCGTATTTTAAAACGTGTCTTTAATTCTTAAAAAAAAAAAACGCATAAAAAATACGTTTTTTTTTACCGCTTTTAAATCTCCTATAGACTCCTCAAGAATTTAGGACATTTAATATAGTTCGGTAATTTATATTTCCGTGAAAATCCGGTGTCTCGAGTACGGCTTTTTAGCCGATTCTTTTCCGCTTTTAAACGCGGTTTTTTCGTAAACGTTTCGATTTTTTCTTGATTTTTTTTTTTTACGTTTTGACGAAGCGCTCTTTCGAAGACGGTCGTGACAACAAAAAAAAAAACTCAATAATAAAAACACCGAAAACGATAACGAATTTATCGAAAAAAATAATAATACACAGCAATATACGGTTCGTTTTCTAAAACGGCAATTAAAAAAAAAAAAAAACGATTTTTCACCCGCGCGCCACAATTATTATTATTTTAAATCGGTATTTAATTATGCAATATGATGTAACGGTGACACGATATATATATATATATATATATATATTGTGTTTACATTTAATAACGCGTCATCGCGTTTATTATTATTCTTTATACACGTATAAGACAATGCAGTAATAGTAGTACGCGTCATGTTATATATATATATAATATATACTACGTAATTGTAAGTTAAATAATTATAATAATAATAATAATAATTTTTTTTTTCGTCACCGCCGTCTTCGGTGTATAAAAAGTGTATTATCGCGACGGGTTTTTTTTTTCTTTTTATTAATTTTAATTTTTAATTACGTTGCAGGCCGCGAACAAACAGAAACTTAAAAAAAAAACAGCGTAAAAAAAAAATTCGTAACGTTATTTACGGCTGGTCGGTATAAATAATCGTGAATAATACGTATACGTATTCACATTTTTTTTTTTTTAGAAAAAAATTGTTTACCCTTATTTTTTGCGCCCCCCGAGCAACTGCCAAGACTTTCACGCGTCCTCCAATATTCGTTATTAGTTCGCAAACGTAAAAGTGATATTCTGCTGACAAAAAAAAAAACACTATTACAAATACGACGATGATAATAATAATAGTATTTTTTTTTTTTTTTATAAATTTAATCTTCTCCTTTTCTCGGCAATACCTTAAATATTATATATTATATAATAGGTATTAATAATAATAAATCGTTGCGAAGCTCAAAAAGTGTATTTTTTTTTTTTACTGTTATAGGAATGTGTTTTAATACACGATTTTAGTGTGTTCGGTATCGGTTCCCACGATACGCGTACATATCAAATACGAATATGGTACAAAGTACTTTAGAAGAAAAAAAAGACGTGACTCCGTATTCGAATAAAAATTCTCGCTATATTTTTTTAAATCTAAATTTGGTCATTATAGAAAGCAATTACGGGATCACTCCTGCGAATTTTTCCACTAAGCCACGTTTAAAACAAAAAAAACCGACTTCTAATCGGTGGTCGAAGTGGACGAAAATAAGTGGGAAGCGACGTCGTCGTTTCAAGTTTAAAAACGATTCAAAGATATTTTTCTAAAAAAAAAAAATTAGGCGACGTAACGACTAAAAATTAAAAAAGGTAACGATGAGCCGCGGGGTGTTGTGAATGTCGTTTAAGTGAATTGCTTGGGGTGAGATTTTAGAGTGCATTGTTATCACTCTAAATTTGAAAGCAATGATAAATCATTGCGTTCGATAAAACGATTCTGAGCGGAGCTGCGGTGTTGAAACATCTTTATCTCGTCCGATTTCATTTAATTTTAGTTTTGTTCACTTCTTCTATTAGAACATCAGTCTTACAAGCATTTATACTGCTTGGAAATCTTAAACGATAACGCGAAAAAGATTTTTCACTCAGACCTTGTGTTGATTTTAACTCGTATTCAGCTATTTGAGTTAAAGTTTTAGAGGCTTTTGGGAAAATCGAAAAATGTCCTCTCTAAAGTAAGTACCGACTAGATGCGATTTGCTGCCGGAAACGAACTGTGACCGAAGAGATCGGAGCATTCCTTCTGGTAGAATTGTTGGGTACAGACATCATTTCGAAAACAATAGATTCATCGCTTCGCTCAGAATCTAAAAGGCAAAATGTAATTTTTAAAAATCCGAGAGGGATGAATGATTTTAAACAAAATGAATTGGTGGGGAGGGAGATGGAGTATGCTGATTAAAAGAAGTCGGGGATGGCATCCATCTCCCCCACTTCGATCACTGCTTGTAATATACGGTATTTATACTGTATACGAGCATCTATATTTTGTAGTTATAACGTAGTTTTTCGATATAAAACAATATACAGTTACGCATATTCGTATTTAATAATATTATAAATATAGCGTTTGACTGTAAAGTTTTAAAGTTCACGGTGCAATTTTCCAAAGAGTTCCTTGTTATTCGTTCTCGGCCCAATAACTTACGCACGTGCAGTAGTGTACAACAACAACAACAACAACAACAATTATTATTGCGCACCATAATACACAAGGCTTTTACACACACGGTTTCGTCTTACAGCGTATTAACGATTTGTTTAATAATATTAATTATAATACTACTCGGTACGCACGCTATTATACGTTCCTGTCCGTAGCCGCGCGTTACGCGCAAACGATCGACCCAGTTTTAAAAAAAAAAAAAATTAAAACAAATGTAATATATACAGTAGTGGCCGCATATAGTGATCAAGTTCGTCCAAGAATATTTTGATCACTATAACCGGAAATCACTATAAGCTGCGACGACTTGAAAAGCGGGTCATAAATAACGTAAAACATTTTTCAGTTACATAATTTTAATTAGAACGTTTTACGTATTTTTGTACATATGTGTATTAGACTTTAATTCTTATTTTCTTAACTCCTACTTAAAAAAAATCTGTGATATGGGCCTGTTTTTTCCGGTATTGAGACTATTGCTTATAATATTATAACATGTAGGTACATTGTACCATTATATTTCTGATCACTCTAACCGAAAACCCGAACACAGTAAGCGGCGGAAAACGCACTAATAATTGATGTACGTTTTGATCGCTATAAGCGGCTGATTCTTATAACCAGTGAACACTATAAGCGGCGACTACTGTGTATATATATATATATAAACGAGTATAAAAAAAAAATTATATATATATATATTTTTTAAAACCCTTTTTATAGGATTGTCGTCGTCGTGTCGCACGCGCGCGTCGTATAATATTCCGCTGCACAACGTGCGTTTCGCGTACGTAAGACGTCGTGTGTGTGTGTACATAAATGTATATTTTTGTTTCATCAAAAATTGGCATGTCACCATCGTCGTCGTGGAAAAACAACTCTGGGAAAATTGTATAAATAGTAACGATAATAAATAATATACACACGAGCGGGGTTAGGTCGTCCGCGCGCACGCTTCGTGCCGATCGAAATACACAAATAAATGGACGAAAAATCGAAAATTATCATTCGATTTTCCACAGCGAAGCTGCGCTGTAGGACAACGAGGTCTTTTTTCTTCTACCCCATCGATGCGTTTGACCGGTTAAAATCGCGTAAACACTGTGTTTCTCCTTGTTCGAGAACTGCGTATGTTATAATATTATAGCGTCCAGCCTGTATATACGCGAAAATGTCGGTTTTCCGTGCTCATTGAAAAAAATGAGAAAACAGCAAAACGACATTATATAATTATGCTGGATGATGTAGAAATGCGGTGTCGCGAACCTTGTTCGTGCGACACACCGGACGTTATAATATCATAATACTAATTGTTATTTTGTCCGTCATCGATATCCGAAGCGCCCCGTAATCAAAGCGTTGAGAAAAATATCGCATTGGATAGGTACCTACCTACCTTCGCACGTCGGTATTCTGGCCGACGATATGTGCGAACAACGAGGGGGTAGCCTTCGAAGCTGTGTATCGGGGCAGAAGAACGTGTCGGTTTATATCCTCCTCTCCGCCGGCTACGACCGCGCGAAGATTCGAATGAAAAAAAAAAACAAAACAAGTCCAGGGACACGAAGTGCTCAGAAAAAAAAAAAACGCGTGAGCGACTATCATTGTTTTTCGGTAAGACCGAGCGGGCCCGAGGAAACTCGCCTCGCGAGGCTAAGGAAACGGGTCACTCGAAGCCGGTCTTACGGAAAAAAGGAGACGAGATTCCGTTTCGAATCGGCTGCGATTTACAAACGACCGAGAAAATATCTCCTGCACAACCACCGTCGTTTTCCTACACCGCACCCGTGATATACCTTCTACGCATTCGTGAATGTTTTATTTTTCGTGCCTTTGCCAGTACAATAATTTTCTCTCGATTTCCCGTGAAATTCGCGTTTCCTTATTACTGTATAACGCGTACGCAGAAGGAGGAAAAAATTATTATATTTTTCTCCCTTGCAGCACAACGAGAAACGCGCGTTTAACCGCGGTAAAAATGTACAATCTGTTTTTCCTGCGCAGTGCCGCATCGTGCGTCACCATATTATATAGGTGCAGTGTTTCTTTCAGACAATTTTCTCCGGGGGGGCATTTGAAAAAATCGGAAGGGCTGGGTATTAAACATCAATATTACATCAAGAAAAATAAATTTTTAAATAATTTTTCAGTAGTTTTTAAGTTTTCTTTTTGGGCGCATATGAGAAAATCAAAAAATGACCTCTCTAAAGTACCGAGTAGATGCAATTTTCTGTCGAAAACAAACTGTAACTGTAGAAATCGGAGAACTCTTTATGGTAGAATTTTTGTGTACAGACATAATGACAAAATTGCATTTTTTAAGTTTTATTTTTGGGCGCATATGAGAAAATCGAAAAATGACCTCTCTAAAGTATCAACTAGATGCAATTTGGGACCGAAAATAAACCAAGACCGTAGAGATCGGAGCACACTTTCTGGTAGAAATTTTGTTTACAGACATCATTGTAAACCAATACATTCCTCGCTTCGCTCAGAATCTTAAATTAATTATTTCATAAAAATGTTGTGTAATTAGTGCTTTGAAGTTTAAATTGTACAAGAAAAAATTCAAATTTACATAAAAGAGCTACTTTTTAAAATAAAACAATTATTATAAAGTACTTAAATAGGAACATAAATTGTATTTTCTCTAGTTATATTATGTTTTAAATTACAGAAATGCATACGAATCATCAGTTATACCGAATGTCTATTAATCACAGTGTAGTTAGCACTATTTACTACAATAAAAATAAAATAATATTTGATAAAAAAGTGACTAAAACTTATTTAAGATTTATTTTCAACGGAGTTTTAATTATATTGTTATTTGGATATAATTTGGGCGTTTCGGCGTACTTTACGCCGAAATTGTTAAAGGGACGCTTTTAACCACCATCAGAGGTAAGGGACTGAGTCCCCTACGTCCCCTCACTTTAGCCCTATATATATATATATATATATATATATTACGTATATTTACGTATTTGGTAACAATTTCAAGACTTTAGGACTATTATTTACTATAATTTAATAATTATTATTATATTTAGATAATAATATTATACATATATTAATAGGAATTAGTACTTACGAAAATAAAATACTGCCGTTTGCTTGAGTATCAAGAGCGAAATTAAACGTATTATCCATAGAGTAAGAATATTAGTATTATCACACTACAGAACGAATGAACGAATGCGCAATGCGGAATGAACGATGCAAAATATGTGAAATTTGGAACAGAAATAAACCCGGTTTCCGTGTTATTTTCATCACGATAACACACGATAAATTGATTTTATTGTTTAGTACAAATTTAGTTCAAAACGTGGTGTTTAATAATTTGTAACGATAAATTATCTATGGGATTACTGCTTTCCATCGGGAAAAATAATTTTATAAACCGATTATTTTGTTGATTCATATCAGCCGCTTGTAGTTACGAAATATCAAAATTAAATTTTTTTAATATTATTTTGATATTTCTTTACTATTCTTCAAATTTTCTCCGGGGGGGCCTTGGACATTCTCCGGGGGGGGCTTTGCCCCCCCGGAAACATGCCTGAAAGAAACACTGTATAGGTGTATATATATAGGAGTATTATTATGATTCGTCGTGACCTATTTAATACGTTGCGCAGAGGACAATAATTTCTCTCTTCCTCGCGATGAATAATATAACATTAAACACGATATATAATCTATATATATATATATATATTAATATATTTATGCGATAATAATGAGTCCGTGGCGCGTGTTGTTTGTTATATATTATTATATGTTATATAGTCGTACATAATATATTATTGAATCGTATTATTGTGTGTGTGTGTGTATATTCATGAGTTTTCGCGATGATCCTGATGATGATGTTGTTGTTGTTGTTGTTGTTTATGATTTTTACTTGTGTCTACGCGTCCTATATATTATCATCGTTTCATATACACGTTCATAGTGAATTTACTATTGTTGTAATATTATAATATTATTATCTCATAATAATACAGCGTTGTCGTATAAGCGTGCGAAATGGAATTTTTTTCTTTCTTTTGCAATAAAAAAAAAAAAAACACGATTTGAAACGCGCAAAAAGAAAAATAAACGATCGTCACAAAAACGAACTCACTTATATTATTACATACGCACTGCAGTGGCGCAATAATAACGAGTCCCATAAACACGCGTTTTATACGCCCACACCTCCCGGTGAAATTTGTACGGACGCATTTTTTCAAGAGAATTTTCGCTCAAAATCCGCGCCCGGGAATCGCGAATATATAAAATATATTATTTTGATATAAATTTATTATAATACGCGTGTTTCCGTGGTGACGACCACCTGATCCGGAACACTTGAAAAACGCTTTCGTTTCGTTTAAGATATTATGACGTTCCTGTACCGCGTGATTTTCATCGAAATAATATTGTTTCGCGGGCGTGGAAAGAGCTCTGCTAAAGGCTATATTTATATACGATTTGGGAACGAAATTAACTTTTCTCTACAAACGACTTTAATTCTATAAAAGTTACAGGCGTTTAAAAAATACAATTTTTTTTTAAACAAAATCGGGCGATTCCTTATAAGGATTTTATAAAAACGGCTCTGTTATCGTACAGATAATATAGTTTTAAATTATTTTGTACACGAATTCGGCGTGTGAAGTACGATTGTGCTGCGGCTGATTCTTTTTCACTTCCCGTTAAACGGTTTTGATCGTAAACCTTTCGTTACTTTTTTTAACGTTTTCTGTATTTTCTCGGGCACAGAGCGCGTCTTGAAATAATTTTTTTTTATTTCGTATATTATCCTTTTGCTTCTCCTTCGTCCTTTCTCCCAACTATTTGGGGTCGGCCACCCGGGTCCTCGGCTTTCATTTGACTCTATCTCTTGCATCCTTTTCACACACACGCCATCGATTTCCATGTCTCTCTCAACCACCTCAAACCACCTCTTTTTCGGTCGCCCTTTCCCCCTCTTACCCTCCACATTCATTTTCTTAACTATTTTAACCGCCTCATCCCCCTCTCTTCTTAAAGCACGCTCTAACCGTCTCAATCTGTTCTCCCGCAGTTATTTCGTATATTATTATAAATTAAAATATTTTTTTAATATCCGGTTATGCTCGTCTTTTTCATACGATTATTACGTCGGAAATACGCGTTTAAAGTTTTATTATTTCGTTTCCGAACGTTTGCTCGTTTGACACAAACGGTTCAAGTTTTACGCGTTACACAATTTTCTTGGAAAAGAAAAACAAATTGTACTTATAATTCGTACTTTGGAGTTTAGCCGTCTCGTTTCTTTTTTTTTTTTTTTTACATAATTTCAAAAATAATTACGCGAAATTCTTGAAATGTTTACCTTTATCGTAAAAGCGTATGCAAATAATTCATAATAAACGCAATAGTAAGTACATATAGCGTGCTGCAATTTTTTCGAAAATATCAATAAATTCCTAATTTTTTTCTTTTTTCTTTTATGTCTAAAAAAAATACTAAAAAATTTTTGTTTTTCGAGACCGAAAACGTATCGTGTGACGTAATATCCCTTTTCCAATTCAATCCAATTATAATGTATACTCGTTTATGCGTATATATATACCTATACGCGTTATGTTGTGTCGCGTTCTCCGCGAAACCGACAAAAATGTTATAGTTTACACGTAATATTATATTAATACGCCTCGTGTGTTTATATGCGTTTTTAACGATAAAAGTACAATAAGTAAAAAAAAACGTTTATTTTATTTTTTTCAAGTACACGCATATGTCATTGCGAAAACGCGCGCGTATTTATTATTATGTTACACGTACGCCGCGTGCAGCGCATTTATAAACACGCGCACAAGTCGATATAATAAAACGTTACATTAATTATTACTATTATTATTATTATTATTATTCCGTTTTAATTTCGTCGACACACATAATAAAATAAACAAGTTGAAGATAGCCCTAAAAGAAAATAATTCAATTATGACCCCCCCCTCCCAAAAAAAAAAAAAAATTCCACTTGGAACGATTTGATTTTTTTTTTTATTAATAGTTATTAGCCGGTAGCTATTACAATTCGACAATTAAATTTTAAAATATAACGGAAAATAGTTACTCAATAATAATAGATACTTAATATATTAGTTTTATATACAAGTATATGACATTATAACAAAAAAAGTAACGAAATAAACAAACAAATAATCAAATACACAACTGGCAAGACCAGAGTTTTTCAAATGCGCAAGCCTGCAGCAGAGACGATAATATTAATGACAACTTTAATGATGCATCGGGTGTTTAGAAGATAGAAGACCCGACTCAGAGAAGGGAACGTTCAAGGGACACACGTGAATTGGACAGTCGTAGTCTGTTTGCGGTCAAATAGAGGACAGTTAACGATTTGATTTGTAAAACGTAATTTACACATTTCGGACGGTATCTGTACGTTTATTGTTGATAAACGACGACAAAAATCGAGTAAAAAATATAAAATTCCCTGTACGAAAATTAGTTTAATATCCCACGCGTAAAATTGTCCAGTACACGAACGGGGTAAAAATCAATTTTAAATATTTATAAATTAAAAATTTTTTTTTCATTTTCGTCTCCTTCGCCGTTATTCCGCACTAATCGGCTATTCGAGCGTGTCACTGTAGTGTTCCCTAACCGTCGCGTCCCTTTATGAATATTGTCTACTCCACAAACCATAGTGTAAAACAGTGATCTCTGACGAATATTTGGCTGCGGCCACTCGTACGTAAGTCATCACAGCATATATTATGTAATTTATCAATCGCTATTGTTTATAAATTAAATGTTTTTTTTTTTATTATTATTATTATTATTCACAAGACAATAATGAAAAATGTAAAATCGATTTTACTCCGTGCGCAAACGTACCCGTCCGTGTTATGGACGGAAACTGTGCAGAGTTGTTGTCTTTTATAGAGGCGTTTGTCGCGTTTTTTATCACCAACTCAATCGATAATTTTTTACACATTTGTACAGGGCGCATATAATATTGACAATACAATTTCGTGTTCGGACGGGTACGCTGCGCTTTTGAATCGTGTTTTTAAATTACAATTCGAAACGAGTGAACGCACTTCAAACGAATCACTCTGTATGTAATATATTATTATGTATACCTATTTATATTATATTGGCTGTGGTATGCGCGCACGGACCGAGCGATTTCACGTCTGGAGTGAATAAAACGCGAATTATACGCATCGACGTTGTACTATTATAAACGTAATAGGATTCGTATTATTTTTTAATTTGTCGCGTTCGTCATGATGTAAGAATAATCGATTATTTAACGCGCCATTAATAATAATAATATATTATACAAGTTATATATATATATATATTTATTTTAATTTATAATATACGCAGCGTTTGAAAAAAACCCCCGATACGAAGCGCGATGTAAATCGTTCCGAATCGACGAAATCGGTCGTTATACTTTATTTTAATATATAAAAAATATGAATTCCAATTATTATTGACGATCTGACACTGTTATTATAAGTACATCGGATTAATCGAACGGCCGTTTTATTGCGCCTGTCCGTTATTAGCGAAATTTTGACGTCGTGTATATATTGCTATATACGTCGCGTCCATTTCGTCAAGTATCCACTGCACGTTATGAAAACGAAAATGTTTATCCGTTTTTTCTTTTTGTTTTTATATGAAATCAGTAACAGTATATATATATAATGTTTTTATATTATTTATTCAAAAAAAGGTTTAAAATTCTTCTACGATTTGTGTGTTATTTCTGTTTTACTGCCCAATAATTTAATATAATATGTATAACAGAAAAAAAAAAAAAATGAATTAATAAAAATAACGGATCGCATCGCGTGGTGTGCGAATAAAATGAATTTCGTTCAATGTTCGCGAAGAAACGAGAGAAAAATTCCTGGACGCATTTCGTCTAGCGGATATTTCGTTTTGGTCACACCGCGAATAAAAAACGATTTTACTATATTATTTGAAATATTATGACAGTTATACCATAGCTGATTACTGTAGATAGGACACTGAACGATTTTCCTTCGGTTTCGTGATAATAATTTCCAATGGTCTTGAAATCAGCTGTTTAGTACTTATCACTGATTTCTTACCGTGCGAGATGGATTACAGATAACAATAATACGGTTTTTATCTATACATTATGTTATCATTAATCGTAGAATAATGATTTGTATGTTTTTATTTATTATACTCGTACGTATAGTTGTATCTTATATTCGGCATTTTGTTTCAAAATAATATTGAAAAAAAAATTAAGTTAGAACTCTGGTCTCGAGAGTACTATAAGAGCGAGAGTAAAAAAAACAATTTGTCAAATCTGCTACCATGGAGATAGAAAGATTCGAGTTCCTATAACATCGTGTTCTTCCGCTTTGTCGATAACGTCAATCATTCCGCTCTGACGTGAAAAAAATCGAAGTAGTGTGTGGGGGGAGTGTCCATGGCCTGGTTATACGTACGTAAAACTTAATTTTACTATTGCGAGCTTACAGGATGGACAGGGACGCCCTGAGGGGGGGCAGGGGGTGCGGTTGCACCCTTTGAGATTTTTCCTGCAACGATACATAAAAAAAGATTAGCCATTTAGGGGGTGTGGGGCAAAGCCCCCACGGCTTATACTGCCTCCAATAATATTTTTGCACCTACTGGCATATTCTTCTGCGGGCGTCCCTGAGGATGGATATTTTAGACGTACAACCGTTTTATTATAATATATACGAATAAGTGTCATTTTAATTTGAAAAAACGTCGAGCGTACGACGCCCGTCTTGTTCGTAGCACGAAGCGAGTCGGTCCAAAAAGTTCGAATAAGTCTTCGTCAATTAATGCAATTTCCGCTCTTATTGCGTCCTCGTAATGGTTCATCCGAGACGCGGGTTTTTGACTCGTGAACACGCGTGACTTACGTTATCGCCAAGTCAGGTGACCTAAACGTGGGATAAGACGTCTTGCTTACGGTGTTCATCGTGAGGATGTGCCGTCCGTCTTGTTGCAACGGGTTGACGGTCTCAAGAAGTTATCAGGCATGCCGATGTAACGGACGCACTGTATTAACGGTCACAGTGTTTAACTCAAAGGAGTAGGGACCGATGACGAATTTCGTTGATGTACTGCACGCCTGCAAACAGGAACTTCGGGGCTGCAATGCAACAGTGGTCGTTCGCGAGGGTTTCGAGGATTTTCTAGTAGCGGCTTGTTCACAAAACCGTCGATGTGAAAGTGCGCCTCGTCACTCATAAACACCCAGCAAACACAATCGTCATTCACCTCCAATAAAGATGACGTCTCTCGGCTGTTGCAAATGTGTAGGAAAAATCGTTTTTTTTTTTTACAAGTGCGAACACGCATACCGCTCCACTCGTCCGTGATGGTGACTAAACTGTGCGAATGATCGAACGAGCTCGTCTAGACTTTTCCACTGATATTCTGTGGAATGAAAATTAAAAACCCTTTTATTTTTAACCCTATTTTCGTAAACCGCTATGTACATACAGAATCGTTCCGACTTGGCGTCATAATTGTCGGATTTTACCTCATAATAATAATCGTTCTCGTTGTCGCTCTGTGCAGCGGCGCACTGCGATATCCCGAAATAATTCACAAGGACTTGAACAAAAAAAAAAACCACACACAATCTCGACTATATATAATAACCGTACCGTATTGATAAAACGAAATTTTAATTTTAGTCACTCGACTGATTCGAGTGTATTTATAATATACGTACAATGTAATATTAAATATACTCGTATATTAATAGTCCGAATTATATCACTCTTCAGCACGTCGTCGGCGATAAACGAGGTTAACGCATTTTCCAATATGCAAACGATTCGAATATTTCGTTTCTTCATAATATATTTTAAACAAATTTATACACACGTTGTGTACAATTTCGGACAGTGAAAATCACTTCAGCGTCCTCGGAGTCGAGTGACATGCGGCGTTGACGAAGAGGACTGTATTGGCCCCGGGCGCGCAAAAAAATTGTTTAAGGTGAGTGGTTTAAAAAAAAAAAATAAACAGATTTTTACACTCGCTTGTGTCTTATTTATATTAGATTATACGCGTTTATATCGAAACACTTATACGCACGCGACTGCAGTGTGTTCTTCTGTATATCGAATCACTCGATAGCGTTTAAAAAAAAAAATCACGAAAATTTCCATACAGATCGTTCTTTTTTTTTTTAATATATATAATTTATATATCACCTACCGCGAAACAATAGTTTGATATTGCGTTTAATATAGAATTATTATATTAATCGCTTGTATTATATAATACCGATCACGTAAAATCTCGTGCGTATTCTGTTATATAAACGATTTAAAAAAAAAAAAAAATTTTTTTCTTTATCATTATACAACAACACTATCGAATAATTATGTATTTTAAACCGTTTTATATGTGTACACAGTATTATGTGATACCGTTCTATAAATATATTTATCTGTGCAGAGTGTCGTTTTGTCGTCGACTGTTATACTGCAGGCGTCTCTTGGGACTCTATTTCCCCTTTTTAAATACACACGTGTATTATACATATTCGTTTCGATAATTTTTATAATTTTAATAACTACTCGCATATCTGAAAGTATATGTTTTTGTTTATTTCGGTATTTTTTTTTTCTTTTCACAACGCTGCTTACTCGCTCTTTTTATACAGCGTATACCCCGCCGCCGCTATATATTCGCATTAAAATATAAACATACGAATTTCTCAAAATTCAAACTGTCCTATAAGTATCGGTTCTGCAGTGGGCGCGGCTCTATATATATATGGACTCGGCGAAACTCGCAGCAGAGTCCAATAAACTGTATTAGCCCTTTGAGAGAGAAAAGTCTACAGAATGTGTACTCTCCGTTTTAGCGAAATTGTCCGTCTAAAAACCAAGGGTAACGCGAAAAAATACCTCCTTTAAAAAAAATTAAAATTACCGTTTATTTTTATACGAATATATTTCAGCGTATATAACGATTGTAAAAACTGAAGTGTACACACCGTTTTGCAATATTGATGTTCGTTCATCGTGGGCTGACGTCGCGTCGGAAGAAGATTATTATTGAAATTTATTTACAAACAGTAATTTAAAAACATAAAATTTAATCGGAATTCGTTGAGAGGATTTTTGCTTGTTCGCACACGTACGAAAAGATTAACCTCTGGAAGTCTTGATTCGGACTGCCCACCCACGACACTCGTTTATGCGAATAAACCATTCGCGTTGCTCATTATTTTGAAAACACCGCGTGTACAAAACGTCGGATTACGACTGAACGTTTTCGAGCGTACTGATGTTCAGAATCGAATATAAAATAAACTATATTAGGAATATTCGTTATAATAACGCGAGATATTTTGTAAGAGAAAAAACGTTATTCGAGAAAAAAAAATCGGTCCGTGCGCAGGTTTAAAAAAAAACGTTCTTCACTACACAGCGTACTAAAAGTGTATAAGAACCGCGCTGATCTAACGGAACGTCGCGTCAACTCGTTGAACATTTTTTTTCTTTTGTTTCAAAGCGAATTTTAAAGGATTCTGCATAAAAAAAATAAATAAATAAAACGAGTAGTAGAGTAATTCCGAGTTAAAAAGTCTCGTATCAGTAGCGTATTTACGGGGGGGGAGGAGCTGATGGGTCTCCAGCCTCCCCGAAATTTCAGGAACTTCCTTTATCATAGACATATAATAATATATAGACCGCGAACGACCAGTGTATCACATGTAATGCACCAGGGCCAAGACACGTGCGAGAGAGACCACGTTAATTATAGTTAATAGGTCTATGAGAGAGACAGATTTGAAGAGGTTTTTTCATGGATGAGAAAACAAAATCGTGGCAGCAAGATATCCGGATCCGCAGCGAATGGTGATACATGATTATTTATTCATCCATGAAAAAACCTCAAATGGCTCTTTCTCTCTCGCACGTATCTTTTCTCCGTACCTACTCCTTTCTCTAATCGCGGTCTATATACGTATTATTCGGCCGTGTCCTTTATGCGCATTCCTCTATTGCTCTATGGCTATATATATATATATATATATATATATATATATATATATAGGATGTTTAATATTTTTTTAATAAATTCCTATAATATGTAGTGGTTTTTAAAATGTTGAGAATTCGGTAATTTGTCCTGATTTTAAGATTTAGTCTTGGATTAGAATTCAGTAATAATTCAACAATGATATTTACTCGATGCCTCAGGCCCCTCCCAAAAAAAAAAAAAAAACTCGAAATACGCCCCTGTCGTCTCGTATCGTGCGTGTTAGTAATATAATATACGTCGCATATATTTTTATGTGGCAGGGAATCGACTGTGTATGGTTTTCGGTTCGTATGTAGACACAGGGGGAAGCGAGCGAGGGTAGCAGCTGAAAACTTCGGCAGGGTCGACGAACTTCGCGCCCGGCATCTGATCTCCCGCCACGGGTCAACCCTATACTGCAGCTGTCGCTATATATATTTATTATTATTTCCACCGAATTCGTATATAAATCGAAAGAGTACACATACACACACACACACGTCTTCGTTTATTTTTAGAGACCAGTTTCCCCGAAAGAATCGCGCTTCGTCGTGGTTATATTTACTCGCGAACCCCGCCGATAATAATATATTATCCCTTCGTATATTATTATAATATATTTATATACGATATTATACACTTAAATATTGTTTTGGAAAACATCGTTTCCGATAAAAACTCCCTTTGATTTTTCCGCGTACCACATTACATTATACGTTAGACGTGAACAAACAGTATTATGTTATACTACCGCAGTCCGTATACCATCTCGGCGACGCTGCAGGACGCTGCGACGGCCAGACGCTTTTTCTTTTCATTTCGTGTCTAATATATTTTTTTTTTAACAAAGTATTTTCCATTTTTCACACGAGGAAATCGTATTTGTGTCCGCGTTAAATGTTATACACGGCGAATAGTTTTTTTTTTTTATACATATAACGGTGGTGACCGTTTTGTGTTATTATTGTACTCTACGAGACCCGGTGATTCGTGCAGGACTCGGTCTTAACTCGGTCTCCGACGGTGAAACGATTTTGGCTGCATTCGGTCAGAAGGCGTTTTAACTGGAATCATTATTTCTCCACACACATAGGTCGGGGTCGGTTTTCCTCGTTACAAATGGCCCGCGTGTATCGTCAACATGCGTGTTGCCGGTTTTCGATTTGACGATTAGGCGTTGGCCAGATTTTTTTCAATTTTTCTTAATTTTTTTCGCTCAGTATAAGTAGTATTGTAAACACCCGCTGATTTGGGATTATATTACATTCGGGACGTCGTCGCCGACAGTTGAAAATCGTTTTGCACGCGTACTGGTCGATCCGCAGTCGAATCCTCTCGTGCTTCGTTTCACGACTAGACGATGCAGGGGAAACGGTCAATTCGATTTTCTGAAACGGATCGGAGCCCGGTTAAAGAGGAGAGATGCCGATCGGAAGACCGAGGAAGAGACGGAGTCAGAGACGGTGTAAAACAGTAGTTGGTTTTATATAGAGGAGACGGATTTGCAAATCCGAGTAAAGTCGTTTTCGTCGATTGCTGTTGTGTGCGAATCAGTTCGTTAATATTGAATGTTCGATCAAAATTATTATACATTTTGTAAAAACGTCTTTTTTTTTCTAGATAAAACGATTATCGTCTGATGAACGAACTGATGATTTCAATTCGGCCGCTAGTTTAGAATACGGTGTCAAGCAGTAAAATCGAAATTTTCGATCGCGAAAACGTGTTATGAAAACTTTTTCGTCCACTTTCTCGCCGCGGCGTGATAATTACTTTTTTTTTCATACTAAAAAGTATGAACGACCACTTCACATTTTAAGCTGACGACGTGCCTCTTGTACGTGCGCGCAAACTCCGGACACTCGGTCTTCCCGAACTCCTTAATCGGGGCTCGGGGCATTGTGTCTAAGAAAAATGTGTGCCGATATTTGAAACCGATTCGAGTGGTGCGTGTTACAGCACCGCGGATAAAGTACTCTCGCGTAGCCCCTTATTGTCCGCGAGATTTCCGCAAATTCCTGACCCGCTGACGGTTGAAGTATTCGTTTTGAATTTCGAAAATACGTGTGTGCGTGTGTACCACCAGCCA
Source organism: Slavum lentiscoides (assembly GCA_032441835.1). Classification (NCBI taxonomy): domain Eukaryota; kingdom Metazoa; phylum Arthropoda; class Insecta; order Hemiptera; family Aphididae; genus Slavum; species Slavum lentiscoides. The sequence continues at coordinate 1,675,266 of CM063716.1, forward strand.
GGCCCGTACTGGCCCGCCGGGCAACCGGGCAGATGTAATACGATGCGCCCTTTGAAATTACGAGGCACAATGCGCCCATTAAATTTAAAGAAATTATGTCTGTTGAATAGATTTTGGAGAAATATTGACTTCGATAATTTTCCAATTAAAACTGGATAAAATTCAATGATATGATATTATTGAAAAATGTTTTTTTTTTTTTTTTTCATATGTATACCTATAATCATAGGCGTGCGCACAGGGTGTGCCGGGTGTGTCATGGCACACCCCGTGGCTCGTGGCTTTTTGTACAACTTTCATTCATTCGGGGACTTTGTTTGAATTTTAAGCTATAAATAATAAAAATTAGAGAAAATAAATTAGGCGCTCTAGCAACATTTTTTAATATTCTAATGTAGGTTACTAACCAATAGGTATATAGGTATATACTATAATGTAAAAATATATCTAAATGTTGTGAAGCACAACATTTAATCAATAAGTTTTTATGAATTGATATTTTGCATTAAATTTATCCTTTTTTTAGGTTGAGAGTTAGGTTAGATTTCCTTAGGTTCATATAAGAGAAAGCGGCCCAATTTTTTTCATGGCACACCCCATACAAAATTCCTGCGCACGCCTATGCCTATAATAGGTACACCGTTTATAGTCGCATAGACGTTTTGGTGTCGTCATTGCCATTTTGTTTTCATGCGGTTTGTTGGTTTTTGGTTTGTTCTTCTAAACCAATTGAGATTCTTAATCGGTAATGTTTAGACCTTTAAAACGAAAGAAAACGTTTTTTTTTTTTTTGGCGCCCTTATAGGATTCAGCAACCGCCCTGTAAGAGCAGCCAGTACGGGCCTGCGGCACCAGCTCGCCGGGCGAGGCGTTTTACCGTTTTATAGATTTTCGAACCGGGTAAACGGACGGAAATCTTATTGATTGCGTAGGTATTATTTATTCCGTGTTTTCTTGGCCTCGTTGAAATAACGATGAAAACACATTGCGCATCGCAGCAGCAGCAATTCGACGAGCGATATTTTGAAGCGTCGGCGGCGGCCATAGAAGAGGAGAATATTATCAGGCGGTCTCGTCGAGTGTTCGGAGTATTCGCGCGCGTTATTTAAAATAATATTTTTTTTTTTTGTCTTTACTCGCGCGTTTGAGAATACAAATTATTTACATAAAAAAAAAAAAAATGTAAATTTATCAAGCTCGCTCGAGATTTAATTTAATTATTATACTTCCACCGCGGCTTTTATCACGCGTAAAAAAGATATATACGTATTTTAGTTTTTTCTTTTTTCTGGTATGAATAATACGAATTTAAATAAATTTTAATTTTTTAAAGCGCGTTCTAAACACACGAATATATATATATATATATATAGTAGTTGAGGGCAATAGCGATTTACGCGCACAAATCGTTGCTGTGGCTCGTTTTAACGTACCTATCACAGCGGTTTTTTTTTTATATATATATATTCTCGAAAGTCGTTCTGCAAACACACGTTATTTTATTCGCTTTCAATTTGTTTATATATATATTTTTTTTTTTGTAGGTACGCCTGCAGAATCGAGTGAAAATTTTGCTCGTTCTCTATATAAACACACTGTTCCTGTATACAAAACAATATCAATTCGAAATGTGTGTTTATATATATATATATATATAAAAAGGCGACGATTATGTTTGTGCACTTGAAAACACTTAAACGTACGCTGTGCACGCAATATAATACGCGCTGAAAAAAGTTTACGAATAATTCATTAAAACGTGAAAATTCAATTCCCGCGACGTAATAACCGAAACGCTGATGATTTATACGGGTTTTTTTTTTTTTATTCTTTTTTTTACATTCAACTAACTCAAACGAATCTGTATATACGACTATAGTGTATCATATTATATTTTATTGTATACGCAGGGAGTGTTGGTTTTTTTTTGGTCATAATCTAATCTCGCGTTTCTTGTGTCGTGCAAAAAACTCGACGAAATAAAATAATCGTTATATAATAATCATCGTATTTATAGAAATATAGAATGTATTATAAGAGCGCGCACGCGATATTCGATTTTCACTCAGAAAATTATAGCGTATATTAAATGTTAATAAATACCCCTGCGATATATACGTGTATTTTCGATAAAAACCAAAAACCGTTTGTCTTTTCCGTCGAATTCTCGGCGGTTATATTATTCTAATATTGGGATCGTACATGCCTCGGTGTCTTAAATAACATATTCTTGTATTTAGTTTCTGCATTCCGATCCGCACATAATCGTGTACGCGTTTTATATCGTTGTGTTTGTAATATAGAACTGTGAATTTAGTGCCCGAAAAAACGTTGCAAGAAGCAAAATTTAAGAAGTTTTTTTTTTTTAATATTAAATTTATAAAAATTAAATATATAATTACATAGTTTGAAAAAATGTTTGTTGTTTTACTCAAACATAAATTTTATAATTTTTAATACGTACGCGTAGTTCGCGTCCAAATATCTTAAACGACGTAAATGGATAAAACGCGATGAAAGAGGGGAAAAAAATTACGAGCTTTTGGTATATTATGGTTCGAATTTCGTGTATACTGAAATAAAACCGTGTCTTAACAACGAGGGGCAAAAAAAAAAATGCGAATTTGTTACGAATTCGCCACGGCCCTTGTTTATATAATTTAATTAGGTTAATATACGAGTAACTCGTTAGACAGTTTAAATTTCGGTTTACTACACTATCATCTATAATCCTATACTGTTTTTTTTTTTTTTTTTTGTATACCGAAAAAATAAAAACCTTTTAGTTGTGTGTATAGCGAATTAAAGGATAATTTTTTTTGCATATCAGCAGCATCGTCGGATCACTTTGAACACTCGTATTTTATATACACATATAATGTAGTGTAAGTGAATTATTATTTCATTGCGATTTCTCCTCAGACCACCGCATCATTGATAGAAAATATTTAAAATATATTATCAATTGGTTCAACTATATAGATACTCAAACGCGATTGTTTAAAATTCCCCGCGTACCTTGACTCACTAATCGGTTCTGTTGCTTTTCGGACATGGAAAAATCTAAACTCACTCGTATGCTTAAAAAAAAGAAGAAAAAAACGTACAGTTTTCTCTCAAGTTTTTCGGTAAAAATTCGAAATATGTTGTGATGGTACATAGCAACTGGAGAAGATAATTACTCGCGGTACATATTGCAGCGGTAGTACATAGTCGTATATTATATCGTATAATGGTAATGGCCGCGTGCCAGTGCCGACTTGTGCAGAGACAGGTTGGCGGAGGAGAAAATTATATATAAAATATAGTTTTTCTATTTAAATTCTCTTCGCACCGAGCTTTTTCGTCGTGTATTCTTTTTTTTTTTCCACGGTCGGCGCATTTTAAGAGATATAAACTTCGTCTCGCTTTCACTCTGCAGCGATTCGGGGCTGTAATCGTTATGTGCGCATATACGTATGTAAAAGATAATATAACTGCTTGAATTCGCAGGGATGGAAAAACGTTTTGAAAAACGTGTAGATTTTGTATAACGACGAATTGAAAAATCTAAATTGATTAGAACGGATATATGCCTTAAAAACGTATGAAATACGGTGGCGGTTATAAGGGGGGCGATAGGTGGATCGCCTTCCATGGGATTCGATATTTTTAATTTAGTTTATCTCTGACCTAACAACACCGACTTGTGTCATGTAAGTTCCCCCCCCCCGCCCTTTGAACATCATGTATGAGGTTGGAATTAGTGCTCGACCGACGATCAGCGCGTACGGTACGCGCTGATCGTCGGTCGTGATCGAGCGTTTAGCGCGTAACTGACGACAAATTCGATCGGTCGTGTACAGTGTAAACGAGTAAATGTTGTGAGTAAACGAGTAAACGTTAAATGAATAGTAAACGTGTAAGCGAGTGTACAATGAGGAAAAACGAGCCATTCGTTCGTTTGATTTCATTGAAATACGCGAAACAATATTATTACTAATAATAATAATAAAAAAAAATTAATGATTGCGTACGAACGGTCGGTCGGTCAGCGTCAAACTAAACACCCGCATATACCGAAATAGCGCGTCAGCCGACCGCGATGAAAACCGGAAAAGAAAGTAGTCACCAGATAGCGCTACGACACAACACAGAGGGCGTGGCAGAAATCCGCCTATAAATAGCGATCCGAAACCATCGGACCGCTCAGTGTAGTCACGGCGGTCAGACGCGAACAAAGTAGTTCGCGTCTGACTACGATGTGTGTGTGTGTGTGTGTGGTGTTCGAGACTGACCGCTATTTATAATATAAATATGTCACTATATAATATATATATATTACGTTGTGTACTGAAATAATAAATTTTAATTTACACACAATATAAAATAATTTACAACGTAGAGAAAAAAAAACCGTAACTCGCACGTTGCCAATGTAGTACGGGGGTTAGGTTAAACATAAACGCTTTTTTTTTTAAACGGTCTCGTTTAAAGATTTCTCGAACGAATTAAAAAAATAGCGCGTCATAATATTACACGTAAAGGGCTCGGGGATTCGTTATTATTAATCGTTATAATCGTTGTTGTTTTCGCCCCGAAGTAGCCACGTAATTTGTGATTTCGCTGTATAAACCGCTCGTGTCAAACGGATATATTTATACGAATTATTCTAACGGCTATTCGCCTTCGTACGTCACTGTTTCCGCGGTGATTGCAATATTATTGCATACGAGTGGTAATTAACGTTTTTAATTTCGGTGGAACACGCGAATAATAATAATTTTCAAATATTAAAACGCGGAATTCGTAAGACGAAAAAGAAAAATCGCCGGCGTGACTTATTTATATATACGACAACGATTATTATCGAATAAAAAAATTTTTTTTTCAAATTCTCTGCGTGTGCGTGTATGTGTGTGTCCTCTACGTCGTCTCGTCCTCGACATACACACACACACACACGTCGAACGTAAACAAATTTACATATGTACATATATATATTTTTTCGTACACTGCAGTAGTGCGTATATATTATAATATATGTAATTATCGCCGCCGCCGAATGTAAAAAGAATGAAAAAATTTTTTTTTAAAAATTGAAAACACGCACTTGTACATAACCGATGTTTTCGCGTTCGTGGGCGTAAGTGTACTGAGAGAATACACGCGCCCACCGCCTCCGCCGCGTATCATATAAAATAATATTATTTTGTGATAATTTTTTTGCATATGCACGTCAATTGTACACACACACATATATATATATATATATATATACGAGCAAACACAGAATGTTTGCGATTCCGTCGCACGTAATAAAATATTGTGTTTTCTATAGGTAGGGAAAAAAATCATTTTCGTCTATATTATTGCGCTCGCGTACGTATTTAAAAAACTAAAAAAAGAAACAAATAAATATTACGCCGTCGGTCGATAAATCCGTCGTTTAAATACGCGCGTATAGATGACCTCCGTCGAAAAGCGTTTTTCTGTCAAGCCCGCGACGTCTATAGGGAGCCCCCTGCCTGCAGGGTACTTGTTTTTTGCACGCTGCCGTCGACGGACGAAAATACTTAAATGTCACCAGAAATCGCTGGATAGGCACTCGATACGTGTTCCACAAGAAAACGTGTTTTTTCAGACGTTTCACTAGGTACCGCCAATTTGTACGTCTCGAGCCTTTTTGCTTCTACACACAGAGAAAATAGGAGGCGTTTGGCGTCTTCCGCGTTTAGATAGTCGTCCATCTATCCGTTCCTGTAAAGGACGATAAAGTTTCCTTTATTAACGTATTCCTCTCGGACAAATTATGATGAGTCGCCCGAGGTTCACGCGAGCAACTGCTCGTGTGTACTTCGGGAAAACAGAGAACTCAAAAATATTATTTAAATAGGCGTAAACCGGGTATTTCTCGTGTTTTTTTTTTTTTGATAGTGACCAAGCATTGACCAAGCATGTGTTTTAGAATAAAAATCGATTATTTACAATACGTCGTGAATTTTTTCAATTCCTTAATATTAAAGATTTTCCTATTCGTAAATACGCGCAAATTACAAAAAAAAAAAGAGAAATTTTTGGTACCTACTGGAATAATTGTACGTACCGCAAACGGTCGAGAACGGCTTGATCATATTATATACCGTCGGGTCGTCTGTACAAATCCTCTACATTCCATTTATCGTACAGCGTCTGTTTTCTCCGCATCCATCTCGAGTAGACGAATTTATTTTGGACTTTACGATAGATCGGCGGTTCTTCTTAGACCGTGGTCCACGGCCCTTTGGGAGGTCCGCGACGCTGTCGGTAATCCGATAATCAATTATTCGGTTATTATTATTATTCGGTGAACGATTGAAAGGATATTATGTTTTATACTCGCGAGTTATCGAGAAACTTACTGCGTACTTCCGGACACTAGTAAAAACTGAATTAGACACCGTTTTGCAACCGACGCGTTCGTCGAACACAAACGGGCTGACATCGGAATAATACTGCAGCGCCTTGTAGAAATTAATCGGAATTCGTTAGAGAATCTCTATCGGGTTAGGTTTAAAATCGAATTTGTAAATATAATCGAATTAAAACGCCGAAAGTTCCGCGTAAAAGCGAGTATAATTTATGTTTTTTTTTTTTTTATGCGCTTACTTGTGCGATTTATAATATTAAAATATTCGTTATCATATTATAACGTGTGAGATATTTTCTAAAAGAAAAGGTTATTTGGAAAAAAAATTTGGTCCGTGCAGGTTTAAAAAAAAAAAAAGTTCTTCGTCAGGGGACGCAGCGTACTACGAATGGACCACTGCGATAAATAGATGATCACCACCTTGAAAACCCGTATCTTTCGGTTAATTTCTTTTTTGTAATATTATTTATTATTTATTTTCGTCTTAGAAATTATTAATGAGCGCACGTTTATCGCGTTTTTACTTATATAATACTCGACAACACTGCAGTATAATAATAATAATAATAATAATAATAATAATAATAATAATAATAATTATATAGTCGATAGTGTATCGCGATATAATTTGTATCATAATAAAGGTCAGTTTTAATGTGTATTTTACGAATACGCGACTCGAACAATATTCCGTATTGTGTACGTGTTTTTATCTATCAGCTGCCTGCAACGGTGGCGTGACTTTCGACGTTTTCACGCATTCAATTGCGAGTACAAATAAATAATAATAATAATAATAATATAACAACGCGATATATTTAATACGGTTTTAATAATAATAATAATATTGTATTTATTGTGGACGGAAAAGACGGAGATGCTGCGCGCGTTCCGTCTTCTTATTAAGAGACATAAGCGCCAAAATCTCAGGTACAATGTACCTGACTGACTGTATACTGCTCGTATATATATATATACACATTTTTCGGTTTAACTTTTCTTCCGCGCACTAAAGTGTCCGACGCTTTTGCGAGAATTCGTGTCGATCAAAACGATTTACTGATTACGATTTTAGAGACACGCGTTGTTTCCGGTACGTTTGCTTCGGAAATTTTGTGCTGAAACTCCGGATAATAAGATATTGTACGAATCGTATGGTCGGCATGGAAAAGAGCGATTTCGTGTTTCGTATTGTTCGGTTCACGTAGTGTTTACTAGAATTGCAATGTGAAACGTATTCAGTGTACGCACGAGCTCTCCTGCTTCAAACTCAAAACTATCACGAGGATATGATTTTACTATGGATGAAATATGCGGCGAAATGAGGAGAACAAAATATTTGAAAAAAAGTTGGATTAAAATAACAAAACCGGTTTTGTATTGATCGTCGTAATTCCGTGATTAATTATATTATAATATAAACGGTTGTAAATATTTTGACTGTAGAACCGTTATTGTATTCGTTTTGCTTTTTATTGATTTATAACGATTTTTACCTTTTACGGCGTTTATGACATATATTAGGTACGATATTGGCACTTGTTTCCTACTGATTTACGAGAACGTTCGATTGTTTTGATCGATGAGAAATCTCTCCTTCTGCAGGTCGACGAGACCGTTTATACATTTTATTCGGAAAATCGTGTAGGTACGCGTTTTTTAAGGTCCAGTTCCATAGTAAAATGTCTGCACGAAATAAAAAACCTTTTGGATCTCCGGGAACTCGTACGATCCGCGGCCACGATTTCACCGAGTAAACGACCTCGTGTGATTTCGATGGATTCGACAGTTAAATAACAGAGCTCGCGGTGGAACGTAATGCAATTGTATATATAGGATCGCGCGAGTAACGTAAAAGCTTTTGAAAGTAAAAAACCATTACTGACCCGCACGAGAACAACGTTGCGTGGATGGGCACTAAAGAAAGTGACTTTATTGTGATATACGCGTTTGTGGAACGCGTAGCGTTATTGAACCGGTATAATGTACGGTAGAGAGGGAAAAGAAAAGAGCGTTGGAAAGTGCGTGACTCTAAAGATGATGGAGATTTGTGACGGAGTGGCGACAAACGAAGGGATAAGTGTATTGCGAGAAGAATTACCGAGGAAAAAAGACGGTATTGGGGTAATGTAAAAAAAAAAAAAATTGCAACGGATAATGATAGTATATTTGACGGAAGTCGATTGTCGATTGATCATAAAAAGAAGGTAAAATCAGACCAAGAATAGAATGCGTATAAATTCTTATAGGGACGCGCAGGAAAAATGAAAAGTTCACGAGTTCTGTAATCGTAATGGTATCGATTCGTTTTTTTCCTCGTGGAAATACGAGTAAAAACAAACGGAGTGAAAAAAAAAGAAGCGTATTGGAATCGTAGCTGATTACGTTTAGTGAACGAACGTGTATGTAATTGCTTGAATTCTTTTCAGAAAAAAAAAAAAGTGTTTGGGATAAACCGAACGCGAATTAAATATTTTAATAGGTCGTGTTTCGTGTACCAGATACGCCACGCTTGCCCCACCGAAAATATAAAAAAAAAATATACACATATACGCGACGTAAAACGTTTAAAAACTTAGTAAAATAAAAACGTGTGTGTAGTTCGTCATTTCTAAAATATTCTAATAATAACGATAATAATATAATATAGTAAAGCGATCGACGAACCTCGTCGCGTTCCAACACTGTCCGTCGTATATGAGTCACGGCGTGAAAAAAAATAAATCGTTTTATAATAATAATAATTATTGATGGTATTATAATATAACGACGGGTAATTTTTATTCGTTTCGTTATGATTATTTTTATTATTATTATTTTTTTTTTTACGAGTATTTCGTCGACTGTATTGCCGCTCGTTTAGAGGTGAAAAAGATGAGCAGCAAATGAAAAAAAGCCGATCGTATTTGAAATCGCGGAATTTCGAATACGCGCCACGTTATATATTGTGTGTATTAAAAAAAAAAAAACGCCGCCGCCGCCGCCGCTATTTATTCCAATTTATATGAAAGTATATACGCGAAAAATCAATATAATATTATAAATATTATTATACGCGCAGTAGTCGCGCGTTTCAATTAATCCGCCAACGTCTCCTCGTAATATAACAATAATAAAATATTACGGATAATAATTATTGAATTCAATCGCAGTCCTCATCATCGTGTAGCCCAATTGAAGTGACGCAGTACTGCAGTGATTTACGTCATATTTACTTGTCCATCAGCCATTCAGCCTCACGTCCCGGCAGTAAAATCTTTAAAAAAAAAACGTGTTTTTTTCTCTATTACCAACAATATTTCTCCTAATTTTTCACTCTATCCTCTTATATGACCTGTTTCTCGTTAAATCCGTCTTAGATTCTATCCTCGAAACCGACTACAAAAATTTAGTTACTATATAATATATACACCGATTCGTCGGTATTATTATAATCAAAAACGAGAATGTTTACTGTTTTTTTTTTTTCTATAATTATATCTTGTCTTCAATAATCGTTTATTGTAAATAATTTATTATTCTTTAGTTAAAGTTTCGGCTTTTAAAGATACACTTGTAAATATCCTATCGCATACACGTTGAACTGTGTAATAATTCAAACTATAAGCCAATAAAACAAAAACAAAAAAATTAAATTATTAAATTTTTTTTTTTTCTATAACAGATGTTTTCGTTTTTTATTTTACTATCGACAAATACTTTGGGTTCGTTTTTACGTCACGCCGTTGTTTACACTGTATATTTTGTTTGTTTAATACGCGCTAAATCCTGAAAACGATTGAAATTTAAAAAAAAAAACAAAATCCAAAAATCTTTTTGTAAAAATCGTTTCGCGACATTTTTTATTTTTTTTTTTGTTTCTTCTGGACGAATATATGTTTTTTTTAAACCTCCACCGTGTCTGCGTTCATTTTCACGTTTGATATAATAATTTGCGAGAATTTCTCGGGATAACGGTTTTAAATATTATTATCATCGAGAACACAAAACACTGGAATAGTGGAGCGCAATACGATAAATTGCAGGAAAAATACGTATAGTAATATTATTGAAATTCGGGAAAATATATATTTGCGAAAAATATTACCGTAATTAATCTTCATGAATAAAAACATTGTCCGCGCGTTATTTTTTGATTCGTCATTGGTACAGGCCGTTTCGTCTTGATTCAAAAGTAATAATAATACCTCTAATACATTAATTCCCGCGAAAAAACAAAAAAACTCGTTCTCGCTATTTAATGTGTTGATGAAATCGTATTTCGTCAATAATTGTAAAAATAATAACGAATTTCGGATATTACACAAAGTCCACAGAATCTTGAACATTTACAGCGCTGCGGTACACTAGATGTAATCGATAAGATAAATATGGATTTTTGTTCGTATACACTCGATCGTAGAAAACGCGACGAAACCCCCCTATACGAAAAAGTTCGTTTAGTTTCTTAAACCGCAGAGAATATTGTATCTCTTGGAAAACGTACTCTTCGTAAAAACCGTACAAAATAATACAGATGCGTGTTTAGATTTTTTTTTTTTTGAGGGGGGAAGAGCTGAGGCGCCGAATAATATCATCGTTGAGTGATGCTGATCCAAGACTAAACCTTAAAATTATAAAAAAAAATACCGAATTCTATTAAGAACGACTGTTGGGAATTTAGTATATATAAATTTCGCCGGTATTTCCATCAAATCGTCGTGTAAACGACAGAAACGTTGTTGTAACAGTTTCGTTAACAAAAATATGATATCCTATGGGGCATACATAAAAAAATATAATGTCCTGAAATTTCAAGGGGAGGGATGTAGTCCCTTCCCCCATAAATACGCGACTCTGCGTGTTGTTGACTTTCGTTTTATTCTTTCATTAAAAAAAAAAAATACTCGAACAAATACGAGCGAGTAACGCGTATTATAAAAAATAATTTTTTTTTTTAGAAAGTTTCTTCCGAACCCCCTCCAGGAAAAAGAAATCATCGTGTCTTCGCCACTGAATTCACGTTGAACTAGTGGCGGCGGGCCAGGTGTTCGGCGAGCGCAAATACCCCCCGTACCACAAAACGAGTGTTCTATAATAACGTAGAATATATAATGTGTACGACAGAGAGAGAGAGAGAGAGAGAGGTGATGTTTTTAAACGCGCGTACACTGCAACAACAACAACAACAACTACAACAATATCATCCTTGTTCTTTTTCCCGGCTGCATCGAGGATCGAGGATCGGGCATGGACTACGGGACATCTGGCGGGACGACGGTGAAAAGAAACGGGAGAATAGATTATTTAGAAGAAAAATAATGACGACGACGACGATTATAAGAGACCGAATTCACAATGAAAACGACTCGCGTACCGTATAAAGAAAAAAAAAAATATATATATACAATTATAATACGCGTACTGCTGCTGTTGCACGCGCATTGTGCGCTCTCCAGGAACGGTGTGCGCACCCGGCGCGCCGATTATGACACCAGCGTCGCGGACCAGAAATCTGTGATACGTATAATATTTGACGTCGTCCGGGGCCGTAGTCGACGAAAATATTCGTCAGGAGCGACATAAAATTTGCCGCCCCTCTCCCTCAGAAAAAAAAAATCGTGTTTCGATAGTGTTCAATCGTTTTTTTTTTTACTTCTTCGCGCTCCTGGACGAGGCTGCGAAATCGGTCGTGTGCTCAAAAACCGCACTATAATTTTCGGTCACTCAATTCTTTCTAACGTTTCGGGGCGCGTACAGGAAATGAGCGCATCAGCTAGACACGTGTATTGAGATATACGGTTTCCTAGATGTCTTTCGCGGAAATTTTCTTTCTGCGTGTGATATCGAGAATTAAAATACTGTTTATTGTTTACTGGACCTTTCAGATTATTTTTGTTTACTCGATGGTAAAAATTATTCAAAGATACGTGTCTGAGAAGACGTGAGCTAGGCAGAAAAGTTTCTGTTGGTAATACAATCAACATTTTAAGAAAAATATTCTACACTGGAATATAAAGTCAAAAACAAACCAAAGTTCTCACTGAAAAAATGTATAAAATCAAAAAAATTAAGTATAAAAAATTAGGACTTTTATAATTAATGAAGTTTAATGAAGTACACGTTACGTTTATGAGATTTGAAAACGTGCTATACGTAGTCTATGGAATACGAATGGATTTATTTATTTGGAAAAAAAAAAATCGATATTAAACCAGATAACGTTAAAATACCGATAAACGTAAAACGTAAATATTATATAACGATAAGACTTTCTTTAACGTTAAACACAAATAATCCATAACGCCAAAATATACCATAACGATAAACGCAAAAGGTAAATAACGATAAAAAAAACGTTAAAACGTTAAACGTTATTATTTTTTTCAAATGAGAACCATGGTTCGCACACGGTTCGGCTCGCACACGTATACGCGCCTTTAACGTTTTATACGCGCAATAACGGGCGTAGCCAGTGTTCAGTTTAAAAAAATGCGGCATACGGAAAATTTCCGTAGAATTAGATATGAAAAAAAGTAGGCGTTTCCCGTCTCGATCTCGATCCGTCTCGGTCTTTTTCCACATATTATCGTCGCAATAACGCAATATTATATTATTATTCTGTTCTCACATTCGGCGGTTCGATTCCATTCTGTATATATATATATATATATATATTTTTTTCGACAATTCCGCGCGTTTTATATATTAACGTGTACACGAATTATACGCGTACATTACGCGGTGCTAAACGCGCGCGTCTGAAATGTCTCAATTATCTATTGTTTATAAAAAAAAAAAAATAAAATAAAATAAAATAATTGCCGATACAATATACGCTCGTATTATTATAATATATACGTGCGTGGCACGTTTAAAAACGCGCGTGTTACGTAAACTGCTCATATTATTATAATATAATATCGCGTACATATTTTTATGCGTGTCGTTGACGTCTCGCGTTGTTCGCCATATTATAATATCAGGTACCTACTACCTACGCGCTGCAGGTATACGTATGTAAATAAATACCTATTATATGCGCGCGTTGAACGGTTAAAAAGAAGAAACCCCGTTGCCGCCGACGCGCGCACACTCGATACGCACGATATACGAATACAATAATATTATAACGTGAATAATATTACGTTTTAAAAAGTCGAAAAAAAAATTGTTTTTAAAAAATTTAAAAACACAGTACGCGAGATTATTCGATTCGTTTATTTTCTTTTTTTTTTTTTTTTTTTAACGAGCCCGCTCTCCGAAGAAATCCTATACTGCTATTGCGCGTTGCAGACTGCCGGTGTGACACATACCCATTTATAATACCTGTATGTACGGTGTGCTGCAATGAACTGCTATTAACGTCTTCTTGTCCTCTCGCGGTGTTTCGGCCTCCGACGCGTACACGCAGAATCCACGGCAGGTATTATTAATGTTTCTACGCGTCCTCCCGTCTTTACAGCCACTTTCCAAGCGGTCCTTTTCCTCGTATTTTCCAGCACTCGTCCTTCTTCACGTCACGCCGCGCGTCCTGCTCATCTCGATCTCTTATTTTTGCACGTACACTGTCTTCCGCAATACTCATAACCGTCTCGCGGTTTCACGTTTTTCCCACATTCTCCAGCTGTTACGACGCGTCCGTATAAATTCTCCTCGCTGTACATTTTTCCTTTCAAACGCCGTTTTCCCGGCACACACGTTATAATACGTTTCCGACTTCGGGTTTTATTGTATTAGAGTTTCATATAATATATATATATATATATTTGAAGAGGACTCGTTATAATAATTGAATGGAATTGTAAATCGAGTTGTAATCATCTGAATTGCGTTACGCGTTTTGGATGGAAAATTTCACTTGTCTACAAGACGCAGTTTTTCGCCGGGATATAAGTTCGTATACTATATATATATATATATATGGGCACGGATTGAAAAACAATTTTTTTTTTTTTCTGTCAAGTTTAACGACGTCCAAAGGTGCCCGGCCGGCCGGTTCAACGTGTTCATTTATTATTATATAATTTCTTAACGATATATTTGTATATTTTGTTTAGTGACGCCGTAATAAATATTGTGTATCGCGTTAATATAATTAATAACCGGAGTAATTACGGTGTGTGTACGCAGTTCAAACATAACGTAAAAATTTTTATTGTGCACGTCATAATATATACGAGTATATATTATAGTGTAAAAACCGTAAACAGTGAACGTTACGGTTTTCTCGCGTAAAACGCGTTTAAATTTAAAGGCACGAGAGCTATTATACTGCAGGTACATTTTGCAACTTGTAATTGAATTTATAGTACCTATGATAAAAATGGCGGTGAAAAATGTAATTTTATTTCTCTGTGATCGTTAAAATTCGACGCATTTTTTTTTTTTTTTTTAGGTAATAATTACAAATTTTACAGTCACACATTAAAAACGGAATAAAAATTTAATTTTATATAATAAAAAGAGTATAATATGATATTACTATTAACGTGATAATATTTGTATTTTTCCCGACGTTTATCGTCGCGGCGAGTTTATCAATAATATCAATTTTTCCCCCCCCCCCCAGTTCCTATTTTATTGATATAAAATTTTGCTTGATGCGAAGTAGATTTTTAACAAATTCTAATTATTATTGTCTGACGTCGTTTGCCTTCGCGAGAACGTGCAAATCCTTATTCAATGAGTGTTAAATTTAAAAATTTTTAAAAATGTATCCGTATTTTGTTTCAACGAACCTGCACGACGGCTGAACTCGGTCAACCCGTGCACACGGAAAAAAACGATTTTTTTTTTTTTTATAAATAAACTTGTTTTTTTTTTTGCTCGAGCCCACTTTTCGTAGGCCCCGGATTAAAATTCTTTCTTTTTTAAATTTTATTTGACGATCTTTTCTCTTTAGTGTTATATTCTTGGCAAGTAATTTTGTAATGTCGGAATTTCGGTACCGAGGATTTTCGACTCGATATTTTCGTTTAAAATGAATTTATTTTAATTTTACACGGACATAATCTGTACACAATTGCCCATTAACGAACTGACCGCAATACACCTATAACCGTCATTTGGCCGTTCGCTCGTCGGGAAACCGTTTGTATAAGTAAATTATGTACGAAAATCATCGATAATAGCAATAATAATAATAATAATAATTTAATTGCGCGTACAATGTGTCCCGTATTTAATATATTATTAATATTTAATGTACTGTGTTCGCGGGACGTATTCGGGGGGTCCAGTGTACAAGTATTTGTTACAATATATAAAAACAACAATAATATTATATAGAAAATATCGAATTCCAAATAAACACGTAATAATAATAATAATAAATACTACTCGGAATAATATTACGTGTGCCGGTAAAAGATAATAACTATAATATTATAATGACCGTAATAAACAACACAATTCAAAATATTTCGCTCTTACGTACCGTATTATAGGTATAGCGTTATTTCGCTAGTTATTTTTAAAAGTGTTATGCGACCGTGCAATTAGTCGCAATACACGTGTCACGATGACCGCTGTCTGTATTTTGTACCTTATAACCGGTCGATAAAAAAAGCTTCTACAACAATATTGTACGCGTTCGTTTTTTTTTTTATTTTTATAATAATTATTATTATTATTGTTATTATTATTATTATTATTATTGTTATTGTTATTATTATTATTATTATTATTATTATTATTATTATTATTATTATTATTATTATTATTATTATTATTATTATTATTATTATTATTATTATTATTATTATTATTATTATTATTATTATTATTATTATTATTATTATTATTATTATTATTATTATTATTATTATTATTATTATTATTATTATTATTGTTATTGTATTAAAAATTCAGCAGTGCGCAAGTGTATACCGTGTAAATTCGATTGATAATAAAAAAAAGTATATATATTTTTTATTAACTATATATGAATCGCGCGTGTAAGTATAAAGTGTAATGATTGTAAAATGCGCGATATTTACGTGCAAATGTATACATTATTTAAATATAAATAAATTAATAATACGTGTTTAACAATATTAAAATTGTATACGACCGGTTGGTGTCTGAACCAACAAAAAGCATTTTGAAGATACGAATTTAAAAAAAAAAATTCGTCTTGGTTTTATCTAGAAACTATATGAAATCGTCATTATCTTTAGACGTTTTCAAATTTTTTTTATCTTTATCTAGATAATTTTACATCATCGTTCGAGTTAATCGGTTTTTTTTTCTTTTTTAACTCGTTAATTAAAGTTCCCATATTATACGTGTGTATATAAGTCAAATCAAATACTTACGTACTCGTATTTACGTATTTTATTATTTGTATAACTTTAAAAATAAAATGAATAAACTTTGAGAAACGAGTAGTAATATACTCGGTTAAAAGTAAAAATATATTATTACGGTTTTACAATATCATATTTCGTTATTTATACAAGAAAAGACTTTAATACCGCAGAATGAGATGTGGAGATTTTTACCGGTAAAAATTTCCACCAAATTGGTAAGTCTTTTAAAATATATACATATAACTAAACAATAAATTAAAAAATAAACCCGCGTGCCGTTAACGTATATGTTCCGGCGTCTCTTTTGAAATAATAAATTTAGAAAATATAAACGTAAAATATCGACAAAACGCCGCGCGTTTTCTCGGGCTAAGTAAAAAAAAAAAATGTTTCCTATACACGCGGTCGTGTAATTTTCCGTCGAGATAATTTTGTCGGTAGCAAAAAAAAAAAAATTCTACATAAAATGACCGGCATAAAAACGAACGGTAATATATTCGCGTATATAAATTTACTGTTATTCTCGCGCATACATAGCGTACACAGCCCGTCGGTGGTAAATTTGCCGACCTGCAGTAGCAGTATTTTTACCGAATCGCCAGTGTTTTTTTTTTTCTACAAAATTTCTGGACATTTTTTTATCGAAGCTAAAGCAAAACAAAAAAAAATGTATAAAATATATTCGAATAAATAATATACGTTTTAAAATTATTATATTCTTATAGCGTTACAGCAGCGGTCCGAAAACGAATTTTTATCACAAAAAAAAAATTTTTTTTTTCGCGAAAACGTTTGTCGTTTTTGGCGTGAAAAGACGCTGACGTTTTTTTATAACGTGTTTAGGGGAAAAAAAAAAAAAAAAAAAAATTATGTAATTTGACGTGAACGGAAGTTGTGTGATGTGATGCACGCGACGGTAGTACGACGAAAACAAAAGGAAATTAAACTTGCGAATGTTACGACGGAGAAGAGTAATTAAGACAATGAATCGGTTAAAAAGAAAACAAAAATAAAAAAACAAACAAAATACTCCACCGCGCGCGTTAGTGTATAGTATAGTTATATGTTCTCTTTTCGACTGTCGTATAAAATCAGTGGTGCTCGAATTGTGTGTGAGGCAAGACCGCAGCCAGCAAAAAAAAATTTTTTTGGGGGGTGTTCAGTGTATAAATATGAAATAAAATAAAAATAATAAACTAATAATGGAATATAAATCGTTAAGTGTTTTTTTGAGAAAAAAATTTCGGGGGGATTTGAAGCCTGAAACTATCCCCTGGCCACGGCCTTGGTGTGAGGGGAAGGAACTGCGCGTGCAGCTTCTCCTTCGTATCGATTTTTTATTATAATTTTTTTTTTTTTTTTTGGTGTATTCCGATAATTTTTTTGATGTGTACAGTGAAGGTAAATCTCGAGAAATAGGACCGGGAACGTGTAAGCTGTTGTCATGACAACTAATAATAATATTTATTAATTTACACGCTATTTTTTTGTTGTACTACAACAGCTGGTGCTGTAGGAATAGGAGTATAGAGACAATATTACCGAAAGGATTTTTTTTACTTTTCAATAACGACGTGGTATTTTATACGGATTTCGGCCGTTTTTTTTTCAAATATTTTCATAAATCAAAGTTATTTTCTTTTTTTTTTTAAATTTAGACGCGTAATTAATTTAGTTAAAATAACTGCATGTGTGGTTGATATTTATCAATAAACGATGTGGCCGGCGAGGCAGTAATGGAACGTCATATATCCCTCCATGGTTCACGATTTCAACATAAAAAAAGGTTAGGTTAGGTTACCTAACCTAACCTGAAAAATAATAATAAATAAGTTAAATAATAAACGATGTAGGGATCTTGACAAATTGCCTCCCCGCCCCCCCGGCATCTCCAAGATTCCGTAAAGAAAAAAAAAGGTTACCTAACCTAACCTAGCCTCTTCTTTTCGATTAAAATTTCCAGAATAAACGACCTTTCTCCAACGAATTGTTCGTAAAAAAAAAATAATAATAATATAAATAAATGTTTGCGATACAACACAGCAGATTTGTCAACGCTAAAACATGGCAGCACATTCTATGCGTACACCAGGGGCGGATACAAAGGGGGGATGTGGGGGTCAGATCCCCCCCATGATCTTTTATTTTTTATAAGGGTTTTTGTAAGATTCCTTATTAAGGCCCATAGGCATAATTCCACCCATAGGCCACCACATACCTAAATACGGCCCTGATCCCTCCCAGTCCCTCATTGAAAAATCGTGTATACACCACCGGCGTACACTATAATCTCCATGTTGGAAGGAACATAGAAAAAAGCCCCGAGATTTATAAGTTATATACGTATATCTATCCCAGTATAAGAAATAACTGATCGCGTCTCTCTCTCTCTACGTTATAGCTATATGAATATATGAATGGCGGTACTAAAATTACAGCTGGTATTTATCGCGTATTAGGTATCGATTATAGAAAAAAAAAAAAAGAGCATTGGGAAACAAAAAAAATAAAAAATTTTCGAAATCGAAAACGCTTGTCAATAACGCTGCGAGGCAATGCGCGTGTATACGTAATTTGCGCGTGACGCGCGAGAAAATGTGTATATCGCGTATCGTCATCGTCGTATACCTACTATTTATTTTTTATTTTTTCGAATTCGTTTTTTTAAATATATTAAATTCATTAAGTGGGACATTGTCGTGTCCCACTCTGTCGTCCGATTGACGTATTCCATTACCATATAAATACCGTCGCCTATAGGTTTACAAGCGCACATAGGACGTGACGTCAATATAATGTGTGTGTTTCGTGTAAAAAAAAATAAAAAAATTTATGTATAACGGATTGACGTCGTATATACGAATACATTATGACACTTTATGTTCTAAACAAAACTCGTTTACGATAACAGAGAATTTTTTTTTTTATTTCGATTTTTTCCTTCTCATTGCGGTAAACGCGTCAGAAACAACAAAAATATTGTCGTTTATCAACGTAGAGAATCGGCACACATATATTATTTACGCGTATAAACTCGCAAACAGCGAGACGAAGGTGGCCTAAGTATATATTTACACTATAAAAACGTTATAGTCTAACTCTAACGGATCACGCCCGAGGTTATTTCCGATTAACGTGCTCCGGTTCTTTTTTTTTTTTTTAACGATTTTCTCATACAGTCGTCTGATCTCGGGCGCGATAATATTGTCTTATTATATAAAAATATAATCGGGCGGTTTATTAAAAAAAAAAAACAAAACTTTATCCGTTTCTCCGCGCGCCAAATAAATCGAAATATATAATATACATTTTTTTTTTAATCATCGTTGATTTTCTTTTGAAAAACATACCGCGGTTATAACTGCAATAATAATCAGTAATCAATAAAATTTCAATGTTTTATTGAAACCGTTTAGAAAAAAAAAATATTTAAATATATTCTCGTTATTCGTTATGAATAGAGCCCGGAACTCTGAAGCTGTGAAAACGTAAAAAAAAAATGTCTTAAACGCGCTGAACGCCCCCCGCACTGCAGTTTTTGACAACGCGTGTCTTGTGCCGAAAACGTGTCCAGTGATTACCTGCTCCGGAGATATCCTCCACTTGATCGAATACTGCTTTTGATGCGCAACTATTAAATAATATGTTATTTTTCTTTTACTCGTCGTGTATCCGTGTTATGTTACCGCAGTCAAAAGCTCTTAAATATTCTTACGTTATTCCATTCAGTTTAAGAGCGTACCGGAACGCGCACGTCGAATGAAAACCGGAGATATGCTAGACCCCTCCCCCCTTCAAAAAACTGCTCTGTCATTGGCTGTTGCTGTCGGCAGCAGTCGGCTCACGACGGTATCCGCCAATCGGAATACCGATAGAACCTCGCCTCTGCGCGAAATGAACCAATTTTCGTCCGTCGCCCGGCGTACTCTTAAACTGAATAGCGTATAGATTTCATTAGAACTTCCAAGTCGGTCTCTTGACTCTGTAGACACATCTTGCCAGCACCTTTCTCGATGTCTCCCGATTCTGGAATCTCGTCGAAGCGACTGTTATACGCCGATTTTCTCAATCCTCTTTTACGATGACGCTCTATTTTCTCGCATATCCTTTTTATATATCCTTTTCTCGAATTTTTTTCTCCAATCTACACTTATCCTATACGGCCCACTCTCATTCCTTCGGCAGCCCACTGTTCCGCGCGTGTATCGGTACGGTCGAGTGTCCTTAGACCGCGTTGCGTTTTGCAGTTTTTTTCAAACGTACAAAAGCATATTAATTGATTTTCGTAATTGTATAAAATACCGTTTGGTGTTAAACGTCGAATAAATACACGCGGTAGAGGTTTTGAACCGCGCGAACACGTTGCGGATTACTGCGTGGGACAACCGTCTGAATCGAAAGAGTGCGCTCGAGCGGCGGACCACCAGGGTGTGAAATGATGATTTTTGTTTATCACGGGTCTCTCGTTTGAGAGCGTACGACACCCTGGACCCCGCGTTTCAATGGGACACGTCATAACGAATTCATATTCACTTCCACGTTAGTTTTCTTTAAAAATAACGTCGAGACGGTATACAATTCGAATGGAAAACAAATTGTCACTTTCGAATTCCGAGCAATTTTTATTATGACAAAAACTGGAAATTTATATACAAAGGTTTGCCTGCATAGTAAATAAAAATAAAATGAATACACAGTATATATGATGTATCGCGACACAAACTCAGTGGTCAAAGTGGGGGATGCCATCCCTCCACCTCTTTTAGTCAGCATATTCCATCCCCCACTTATTTTGTTTAAAATTGTTCATCCCTCCTGGATTAAAAAAAATTTTTTTTTTTTTATATAATTTGTAATTGTTATGTCGCCTAATTTTTTTTACGAAAAATATCTTTGAACCGTTTTATTTTAATTCTTTGCAAGAACCGTATCTTTTTCTAAAACGTTAACATTCACTAGGTCTTATAACGTCATTTAATCACAATCATAAAAAATATAGTTCACCATCAAGGTCAATACGGCCTTTTTGTTAAAAAAAAAATACTTTTTTTCTTTTGCTTCTTTTTCAACAGTACGGACAACAATTCACAACTTTGTCCCCGTTCCAAAACTTGAAACGACTACACTGCTTCCATTCCCCTCCCCCGTTTATTTTGATCCTCTTCGACCACTTCGCATATTATTATTAAAAAATTATATGCACATAATCGAGATATATTTTTCCAGGTTCGTTTCGTAGAAAATTCAGTTTAATTAAAAAAAAACCCCTGAATCTTGTTTTGTTTTTTTTTTTAATCTAACTGAAATTTCGTAATTTTATTTTCCTGCGGATAAAAAATTTATCTTCTTTATACAACACTCGTAAAACGTACTTAAAAACCGTATAAAATACGGTGTAGGAAAAAAAATGTAAAAAAAAAAAATTGTTTCTTTACCCTAGCTCGCCGCCCGGGAAATAGTAAGAAAAAAAAAAAAAAGGTGGAAAAGTAAAACGCGCTCTGCGAATCGGCTCGGGCGAGCCGTGCAGCGCGCAATAACATGCTCCGAACCCAAACAATACGGCCGCGTCGAGTTCCAGCTGGCATGGCGGCCGCGGTGGTTACGTTACACTGTGACGTGCAGCGGCGGGAGGGATTAATCTCCTGCACCGACGTAATGCGTGTATAGGTACACACGAAAACACGTGCTCGGCGGCGGGAACGACCGCGCGCGCGCGCGTGCAGTGTAAAAACGTGGTGGTCGTACGTGGCGGGACCCGATGTTACGCCTCAAGGCCGCGTCGGATTCGTTCACCTGCCGCCGCACCCGGCGATCGCCCCCGCAGACGAACGGTGTTAGGTACGCTCCTGTTTTTCACTGCGAGCGCCACGGCCCGTCATAGGCGTGCGCAGACTATTTTTTTCCTCAGTTCAGAGAGTACATTGTCTGTAAAAAAAAAAAATTAGAACCGTTTGCCCCCGGGGGAACAAACGAAAAAAAACGCCCTATTATAATATATTTAATACGAATTTAATGCAATACAAAATCAATTTTGTTTTCAATTTACAATTAAATTTTTTATTTTTTTGTCCTGGATTGTGACTCCGCCGCGAATTCTTTAATTATATTTATCCGCATAATTCAATCGATTATTATCTCACCTGAATCTCGATAATGGGTTATAAATAAACGTATATAAATAATAAAATTCTGAGTGTTACCGCTGGGTAACTACTCGACGACTCGAGCAATCGCGTCGTATAATAAAATGTATAATAACTGTATTACGGATTGTATAATATATTCTAATAAATGTTTAAAAAAAATTAGTGTGCGTGAAAATTATGTTGAGAGGATTAAATTAATGAAATTGTGTACATAAAATTGGCCGCCCCCTCATAATCAGTCGCCCGGGACAACAGCCCCCCGTCGCCCCCCCCCCCTAAATACGGCCCTCTGTGCAGATATCGCGCATTCGGCCATTTCGTTTGTTTTTTTTTTCAGGTATTCAATAACACAAATAGTCTGCCGCGGTAATTCGTCGTTACTTTTTTTAATTCGAACATTTTTTTTCCCGTATAAAACAATGAACGCCCGCGCCGTTAAAATGGTGCATTAATTCGTCCTTAACTCGTGTAATTATATAAGCACTCGACTTTCTAGAAAAAAAACGAAGAAGCGTTCGCCCGAACGCCGTGCCGAGGGGCACGCAAAACGTATATCGTCGCTTAAGTAATCAGCTAATATATAGGATTGGTCGAAAAACTGAACGCGCTGTTCTGGAGACTCTGGAGTGATTTTCAGCGTATTAAATGTTCGTTAGAATCGACTTGGCGAATACGACTCTGGCAGCAGTTCATATTATTGTACGTGTCGCCGATACGTTTCTAGGATGTACTTATTATACTCGACGAAACGGTTCCGAAGCCAAGTATATATGAAATATAAATAAACTGTATAATCATTTTGTACCTGTTAATTGTCTTATTCAAATAAATACTCGTATAAATGAAGGTAAAAAAAAAAAATTTGTTCTTACAACAAAACATATAGATCTCCTCGTGATCTAACCCTAATTACTACGCCGTCGCAGTGTGCGGTACGAAGAAACCATGTATGTCTCTCTCTCTCTCTCTCTTGAAAAATCCAACACGGACGTCTCTTTTTTTTTGTGTGTGTGTGTGAGGATCAACATTTCTATTGTAACGCGCTTAACCTCTACAGGTGTTCCAACTATATACATATTATATGCAATTATTTACATATTTATTTGTTGGATATACGCCGAACGACAATTATCGAAATGTACACTATTAATATAAACAAATAATTCGATTGAGTAGTGGTGATAGAATAAAAAAACAGTTTATGTTCATCGATGATAATGAATGGAACGAAATAGCGGCCAAAAGGGCTATAAGCAATAACCACAAGACCGCGCACGTGGACCCGGTTTCGCGCGTTACGAGATGGGACTCTATAAACTGCATGTAGGAAAAGAGTTCGGGAGCGTCTAGTGCGCCGTCGAGAAGGGCAGTTTAGAAGTTTTTATCGATTTTAGACGATGCGACTCGAAGAAAGGAGACGAAGGAATATTAAATAAATCACGCGCGTTGAACGTAACATAGCCGTGGATGGAGACATTAACGTCGAGTTTAGACGCAGCAAATGAAAACGAACCGGGTTTGAACGCGTTCCAGTCGTAGTCGATCATTGGCCACGTAACCACTACCACGCCGAATTCTAATACGTATTGACCGCAAAAGAGGAAATAGAACGAAGGCAGTTGAGTGCGTGGTGGTGAAAAACTTGGTGTTACGTCCAGAGTGCTCTGAGGGCGTGCGCTATCGCAACGCGATGATTGTACGAGGAAGGGAAGGAGTGTAACGGATGCCACCTTGTAAGGTCCTTGATACGAGCGAAATACGAGCAAGCGAATCATTCATCACAGTGTAATGAGTTCCCACAGTATGGGTACCCATCACGAGATCCGGAAAACTCGATGGACCGGCATTTTGCCGGGATCTCGAGTAAGTCCTAAACTCCCGTTATTTTTTTCCTTTGTTTTTGATTTCATCGAAATCCGCAGTTCTTATTCGCACTATTAAACGACAGATAGATGACGAATATTTTTTTTTGTTCTGTCTCTTTACAAAATATACGCCGGTTAGTTTATTTTTATCAACAGAGAATTATTACACATACGCAGCTGTTTTGGTTGGTGTGCTCGCGAATTTTTTTCTTCGAGTGGCGCGCGCTCGATCGGCCTAGTCCGGCCGCCGCCGTCGTCGTAATAAATATTTTTGGAATTCCGTCGAAACTCGGCCGCGCGACGACGACGGCTGCAGAGCGAAAAATCGAGGCCGACCCACTGAATCGCGCGGCGTGGTAATCGTTTAGAAATATATTTAAATTATTACTGTTATTAATAATAATCGTCACACGAGTATATTGTACGAGTTGCTGTTAAAGGGTGTACTGCGTTGTTTTTCGTTATATTTCGACTTTTTTTTTTTTATCGTACATTCGCAATGCGATTAAACGCGGGAAAGTTTAAAAAAGTAAAAAAATCGATTTAATTTAAAAAATAATCGCGATTGGAAATTGCGAATATTTTATTTATTTATTTTATATACGGTTAAATTTTGCAGTACATAATAACGGTAAAGTATATGCGACGTTAATAATAAACTTTTTTTCACACGCGCGGATTGTGTTGTCCGCGTCATTTATTAATATTATATACGTACGTCTTTCCATTGAAAATAATCGAAGGGATCATAACACGCCTGTAATTATTCCTATACGAAGGGCTACGTTACCATCCGTATTGTATTTAATTTTCGGTGGAAAATTATAGATATTTCAAACCCGTTATAAATTATATAGCGGTTAATTATTTATAAATTATTATTTATTTGAAATAATATTAAATTTAAAATATATATATATGTATATATATTAGTATAAAATTATGTTAAAACAAAAATTAATTAATTAACTCAATATATATATATATATATATATATATATATATATATAATTAACAAAAATAAAATTTTTAAAATTTTTTTAATATATATATTTTATTTTTATCAAAGAAAACTCGGTCCGTGCACGTCTCTAGAGTATTCGTTTATTTATTTTTTACATAATTTAATAGGAAACCGTATTTTAAACTATTCAACGATCGACCACCTGCATTACTCGAGAAGAAATCACGCAATGTACGGTATTCGTCTATATCAAATAATATTGCTAAATCACGAAGGTGTCATTTTGGAATATTCTAAAAAAAAAGCAAGAGCAGATCATTGTATATTATTTAAAATACGAATTATATTATTCTTTATACTTTATTAGGTATGATGCAAGAATACATATATATGACTGATTAGTGATCATAATGTATATTATATTATTATTATTATTATTATTTATAATTGTTATTATTACTATTATCGTTTTCACACCCTCCCCCCATCTCGAAATAAAGTTCTGCGAATTGTGTTCTCGCGCACTGTAGAGCGTCGCGATTTTCCAAACCGGTATATAGGATCCATATAAACGTCGTATAATATGGATCATGGCTGTTTTTTTATCTCCTGTTTTATAAGAGCGCGTGAATAATAAACCAAAAAAAAAAAAATCGATTTCAATAATATTCAAATATTCGAGTATTCGACAGATTGAGAGAGAGAGAGAGAGATAAAATGTTTGCGATTCGTCGTATATACATTACCTGCATAATATATTGTGCGATATATTTATAGAATAAATATAAACGACGATACATATAATGAATGATAAATATATAACAACATTACGATTTTTTTTTTTTACAAACGACATATAGTATATACAAATCATTCGTGTACATAGCTCGAATTATATATTATTTATACTATATATTTATATATACGAACGATTTTATTATTATTCAATTTTTATTTATTTTTGTTACAGGAAATCGAAACGATATATCCGGCAACGGACCCGAGAAAGTGAGTAACGATATACGTAATAATAATAACAATATTATGTACTCCTGTAGACGTAATATTTGTATACTTAAACGTTCGCACGCGTTCATAATATTGTAATGTAAGACAAGTCGTGAGTCGAGTGTATATAAGTACGACCGCGAGTATAGCGTATATATATATATATAGGAAACGGGCGGAAATGGCAAATTTTTTTTTTTTTTTTCTCTCTCGGTCGTTGAAACGACGTGTAACAAAAAAAAAAAACCAATAACAGAAATTTGCATAAAGCGTACCTATATATATATATAAGTGAGAACGTCGGCCAGAAAAAAACATTTTTAAATCCGTTCTCCGTCAAATATTATACGCGCGTGTATCGTGAGACTTATATTGTCGTTCTTGTACGACGTGGTTTCACAATTTTTTTGTTTTTTAGTTAGGAAAATTATATTAAAGTTTCGTTCCCGTTCGTGTTTGAACTTTATAATATTTAGGTCGCGTAGAGGCAAAAAACCGAATCATGCATTACCCGTCCGGGTCAAGTTTTAAGTAAAAACACTAAAACGTCGCTGAAAATCAAAAAAAAATCGTACAAATTAATAGGTGTACATAGGCACGAAATATATTTTCACGAGAAAACGTATTACGTGTTTTTCAGTATTAAAATGAAATATTTTCATATAGCAAAAAAAAAAAAAAAAAAACACCACGAATATAGACCACTCTGCTACGACTGATTTGACGGCTGACAACACTGCGGGCACTTTACGCGGATGTGACGCCCCTAAATCCCAACAAGGGCTTTTACATAAATAATCCCGCGGATAAGAAATTTATTTCGGGTAAAGAAACGTATTTATTGTCTTTCTAAAAGTAGGCATTTTTTTTCTCTCCTGTTAAACACTGTACCTATATCGCGTCGTCGTCAGCTGTTTCCACAGCCGAATATGTTGTTTGTCTTCTTATTAGAACGCATTTATCGATAATAATATATATATATATGTTATGTAAATAAAACGAAAACGCGTGTAAACGAAACGTTCAGGCTGTTCAAAAAAATTAAAAAGCAATATGGCGCGAAATTCGATTTGAATAAATCCACAAACTCCTTTACCTCGTTATAAATTAAAAAAAAAAATACATTAAATACTCCCGACTACACATACGCTGAATACGCGGTAAATAAATGTCCTCAAAAATACCGGGTATTTAATTTAAATATAATTCCGCGTATATATTAGTCTGCGCGTATATTTAAGCGTTCCTCGAAGTCGGCGTCACCTGTAAAAAGCGTATTTGCGCGCTGCGCGAATCGTTGCAGCGGATTTGAATTTTATTAAACTATATGATCGTTCTAACGCAGTATGTATGACGTCTCGCTGCGTCTGTAGACTTTTAGATTTTATACAACTTACGAATTAATAAAAAAAAAACTAATTACATATATAGTCCGTTTCCAATAGATCTTCATTCTACGTCGTCGTCTATCGTCGTATACTGACGAGTATTATCGCTCAGTGGCGTAATTAGAAATTTGTTCTGGGGGGGGGGATGACTTTTTTCCCTCGTTTTTCGTTACAGTGCAATGGGAAACTTCACACAAACCCTTCATACTATAAATTTTCTTGTTATGTACATACTATACTACAAATCAGTAAAAAAAAGAAAAAAAAATTCACTTGTAATCTAACGCTAAGTTAATATTATTCAAGTATTTAAATCGAAATACACAATAGAAATATCTGATTACTACTCGTATATTTACTATTATTTTTAACTGGTAAATTATAAAATTAAATCCAATTTCCGAGGCCTATAATTTAAACATTATAATAAAAAAGCGATTTTAAGTAAAGTACAAAAATAGGAAAAAATAAGAAAAATTTTGACTCTACAATAGATGATGACAGTTTTCAGTTATTTTTTTTTTATACACGATTAAAAAAAAAGGCTCTGGGGGGATCTATCCCCCCTTAATTATGCCCCTGTTATCGCTTTGTTTTTCTACACACGGATTTACGCAGTAAGCCGACAAACGTATTTGTTTTATTGGTAAAAAAAAGAGGTTTGAATTTTCGAATTCTTCCTGCACGCGTTTCAGTATAATCTGTGTATTCGGTTTGAACGAACGTTACTTCGCCGTCTACGATGCGATGGTTTCCGAAAGTCTTACTCATTTTTCTTCGTGTTGATTCGTGCCTGAATTAAACATCTGGAAGACTTTATAATGCTGTATACGATCGTCTTTTTATAGGGTTTTTTAAGTAATTTATTTAAGTGAAATTTATACTATACGTTCTCGAGAGAATATCATTTCGAAAACCCGTATGGATTCCAATCGCAAACATAAACGGGTTATACGCGATAAAATATAATATAAAAATTCAGCGATGGTACGAACCCAGATTTTTTTTTAGTCGGAACCCGAACTTACAATTTTTTATTCGAACCCAAACTCCAAAAACAGTTTAAAGGATTTAATTTTTAAATAAACTATATACTCGCTACGTTTAAAAGTAAATTGAATTAGTTAATAATAAATATTATTAATTCGTAATTAATCATAAAAAACAATCAATTTTCTGATTCTATAACGCTACGAATATTGGTATAAGAACAGTGTAGATACATTTTTGAATTTCCGGCCGAGTAGCCACTCCCTTCCACCCTTCCCGACGACGAAAACAGTCGGGCTAATCGACAGTAATACCGCAGGTTATAGATGAATACAGATGGATCATTCGGCTCGAGAACAAAAGAATCGCAAATACGCACTTCTGATTGGTTCCTCCCAAATCAATGTAGGCGCACACGACCATATAAATTATTGTGCTGATATTATGCAATATTTATTGTACAACTTCTTTATTATCTCAGATAGTATTTTCGTGATAATTGTTATCACGTGCCGGTAAAAATTTAACGCCGATTAAGCACCGATTGCTTTTCAACTGTATATATACACCGTTTCATTATGTAAACAACACAGATAGATTACCTCACGGGAGTAACGTTTAAATTTTAGGTAAATGTATTGTGCTATCGTGCGGTTACACTGATTTGGGAGTTTTTTGAATGACGTCATTTTTTGTTTACATCGCGACAGTGATCCATCTAACCCGGGTAATACGTTAAATCTTTGTAAAAACTCTTTTGACGACGGATCGGAGAATATTACTTTCTACACACAAAAAAAAAAATAAATATATATATTTTATTTATTGAAACTCCAATCGAATTTTTCCTTTTTTTTTTTTTCGACAAATTCATTTCGAATTTCGTTTTTCAAATCCCGTTATTCGAACACTTCACCAAACATTGTAATACGACGTACTATACGAGCGCATATTATTACGAGGTGAATTTAATTAAATTTTGTTCGGTACATGTGTTTACCGGTAAATACCGTATACGAAAACTGAAATTCCACGGGCCCCTGAACCGTAAACCCGACCTAGCCCCATATCCCTCGCAGGATCCTTAGGCTCTGACAATATAGGATAGGCGTATGCACTCGTGTGTATTGTTTGACGCGAAACGTGAATTCGTGAAAGTGGTTTTGTATAATATCGTTTTTGGCTGGAAGGATTATTGTTTTTGTAGGGAAATCGCCCGGTACTCGAGATCCGCTCGTTCTCGATTCATATAAAATGTATACGCTTATTATAATATGTGCAGTGTGTACAAATCGTTCGGCGTAGTATTTAACGCTATTGTAATAATTCGACGCAGGAGAGAGACGTAGTGTTCGCGAAAGGGAGGTTTACAGAGGAGAACAACGAGGAAACTGTGCCGCCGTTTCGCGCGAAATATGTTATAACGGAGTAATAATATATTATATCGTCGGTAGGTACACGCGAATAGTGAACACAATTGAAAAAAGTAGAGATTTTCCGGTTCGACTGTTTAAAGGTTTCTCGTGTCTTGCAATGCTCGTCGTTATCACGGATTTTTTTAATTTTAACGTTTTTTTGGGGGGGAAATCAACATTAGCGTTTACTTTTCATCCTAACAATTAATGACAAATTTTTTTTTTTTTTTGTAATATTAAGAATAACTTCCGAAATCGTTCTTTTTTTCATTTTATGACCGCGATATTCCTGAGAACCGTATTTCGCACGATATCGATATTTTATCGTCAGGGCTGTGAATTTAACGCACTAAAAAATTAGCGAATATGCGTGCATTTACGCATTAATAAATAGCGCAATATGCAATAAAAAAAAAACCTTAAAAATGTAAAAATACGCACTTAAAAACTTGAAATACGCAAATATATACTATACAGATTCGGAGTAATCTGAGAATTTATTATCTTTTTATATTAAATAATATAATAATTTCCGTTAAAGTCTATTTGTACGGTATTTGATACTACACGCGCGCGCATTCATTTCGTGTCCAATTCACTATTTTCGAGTTCGAAATAATAATATTAAATTTTACTTGAAAAAATTTAACACAACTGTCAAATTTTCCAAATAATTCATAAAAAAAAAAAAACAAAAATATTAAAGATTACGAGAAAGATTTAAAGAAAATATGCATTTATGTGCTCTAAACATTCAAATATGCAAAAATGTGTAATATAATAATTTTCGTATACGTGTATTCACAGTAACACGCGAAACGAATTTGTACCGAACTCATTTTCACCTAAGAAATATAAAAAAAAAAAAACTTGCAAATGCGTTAAATTCACAGCCCTGTTTATCGCGATATAATACGACGAGTAAAATACGCGTACAACAATTAATTATATTATTAATTAATAAAAGAGCGAAAACTTTATCGCAAAAATAAGTATAATAATATATGATATTGCACCGTCTTGGTACGTTTTATAATTCGACTCGCGTCAGTGTTTCAATTAATGTTTTTAATTGTTTTTGGAATCGAGTCACTTTAGTCGAGGATCATAACGATGTCGTCGCCTGTGATGACTGTCGGGACGCGATTAGAACTACTGAGTCACTCTTGGTGATAACAAACTGGCGATTGTGGGCGATAACGCGTGTCGTTGTTTTCAAAGCGATCACTATAACGTCGGTCTTGCGCATAAAAATAATATGTGTATTTCGCTATGACTTTTCGTAATAATCTCGAAAACAATATTCGGTTAAAATTAAATCTGGATAATATATATTAAACGCGAGAGACGAGTGTTCGGCAAAAGTCATCGCGTGTATTTTTTTTTTTTTTGTACAAATTGGAAAAAAAATTCTTCGAGACGTAACGCGACGAAAACGAATTTGACCCGAAGAGAAACGGCCGTATGCGTGTATGTATAGTTAGCGGCGCATTAAGGTTCATATATTCAATATAATTTGCCGCCCCTAAATTTACAGTACAGGTTAAAATTCCAACAGACTAAAACATAATTCCAAATGTCCATGATCAGTGTGCCGCACCCTAAAAATTGACGCCCGGGGCAAATGCACCCTTCCCCCCCTTAATGCGCCCCTGTATATAGTGTTTCTTACGAATATCATATAAAATATTCATGACGAATGGAACATAAAAACTTTTTTTTTCGTATTTCAAATGTGCACGCTATCCGCGCGCGTGTTTAAATTAAATTTGTTAAAAACACGTTTAAAAAAACAAATATCATGTTCGTAATTAATAGTAACAAAAAAAAAAAAAAATTCGTATACTGATACGAATATTATAAATATTAGCAATAATAATAATATTATTAATGCTTATCAGAAATAAGCAATATTATATATATAAAAAAAAAAAATTTGTATTAAAAAAAAAAATCCGTCGTCGGGCATGAAATGAATTATGACAATATTGTCTGCGCATAAAGTACATAAAGCGTTTTCTGTGCAGAGAGAATTTAACCCCCTTATTACTTATATATATATATATATATGTTTAATATTAATATTATGTTATAGATTGAATGATTCGTTTTAGACAAAGAAAATTGTAAAAATTACTCGCTCGAAACGGACGGAACGTGTTTTGGATTATTATTATTGATAATAATATGAGTATTAATTCGTAAAAATAAAAAACCAAATATCGTGCTAGTTTTTCGGGCTTAAACGTGTTTATTATTGAAAATAATACGTATTTAATCGTTTCAATGCTCAAAAAACATAACGCATTATATATTATACAAACGTCTTATTATTGTATTATCAACCGTTGCGAAATATAATATTATAATATTATATCGTTTCGTTATTGTTCGGCCTCGTTTTTAACTGTACGCATGAGGGTCCGTCGTCGGAGCCCTGCAAAGTTCCTCTTTCTTCGTGCGTACCACGCACAACTTCTTTGATCCCTTTCGAGACGTGAAAATCTCTTCGGCGATCGTAGCGTCGACGGCTGCACGGGATTCTGTTAATATTATATATTTTTACGCGCAGCGATATTTTGTTCGCCCTCCGAAATCGTGTCTTCTATGATTTTATACACTCATAGATATTGAATACAACAACAACTGTTTATTATAATTATTATCGTATGGTATATTATATTATAAGCAAGCGTATAAAATAAAATTAGTTGTATTAAAATTACAAAAAAAAAAAAAAACGGGTAACACGAATAGATTTTTGGTAACTGTAAAACGTATAAACTATAGTTTAACGCCGATGGTTTTAGTCCAATTAATTGCTTCGTCCGTGGGAATTGTGAAGTTCCCGCATTGATCCTTTAAATGCGCGGATGGGGCAATCTTTTAGTATGTGGATGAGAGGGATGTCCGCAGTCACGGTCTGGGAGGTCTGCCAGTTTCCATTCGTAAAGCGACTCTTTGCAGCGTCCCGTGTCCAGTGCGTAATCGGTTTAGCACGACCCAGTCTCGACGGGATAGCTGACATCCCGGTACCGGATTACCCAGTGTTTGTATTGTGTTGTGGACGTCCGGATTGGATTTATCCCATTCCGATTTCCGTTCAGCTATAGACCGCGTTGTATCGGTTCTCTCAACGTGTTCTCTCATATTTATGTGGGGAGATCTTCTAGATTTCAGTCTGAGACTTCCATTGTGAGCGATGTCTTGATGAATTGGGAGGGGATTGATTTTCAGCGTATTTTGCCCGTTCTCAGCTAAGACCAGCTGATTTACGGCGTATAGGAGGTGGCAACGTGTTGCACGATAACAACAACTATTGTACGCACTATTAGTCGTTTAGCGAAATGATTTTCCACTTTGCCGCGGATAAAGTATATCGTTACGTCTCCCTGTCGGTTTATTTCAGCCGGATTTAAGCCGTGTAATAAAAACTGCCGTTCTACTGTATATTATATTTGATATTCCGCGTTATTGCTGTCTATCGTCCGTACACGTGTTTTCGTAATAATATATTATAATTCGGAGCTGGAAACCGAATTAAACGATATTATTATTTTTTCGACGGCATACGTTACACGGTTTCGATTTCGAAAAGTCGGTTTTCCGGAATTATGCGGTTTTTTTTTATGCGGCGATTTGAGAATTTAACAAAAAAAAACCGTTTAATTAGTCGGAACGTTATTAATAGGAATACTAACTATTTCAATGAGTAGAGACCGGATTTTTACGTTTTTTTTTTTTTTACACATTTTTACTGAGATTACGCGTGGCTCCAATTGGACGAGCTACTTTCTCGACGATTCGTTTTCCTATACATGAACTGACGTACACGAATTTCGTTAGACCGCGTATGTATAAAAGCATATTTCCGTATGTTAGAGAATATTTCGTGCGAAATGATGGAACATATTAATTTGAACGTTTCATAAAAAAAATTTAATGGTTTATGCAAAAAAAAAAAAAAGAACACATTGTGACCTCCGCGTCAGTTTTTACTCTCCGGACTCCGTGATTAGATCGGGTGAAGTTTATATATGTATACCGCCGTTCGTCTTGAACGCCAAATATCAATATTATTTAGTAAATAATTTTTTTGAACACATTATTATTTTCGGCTCGTAATACCGAATATTACTTTTATACGTACATATAATTTATTATTTCTTTTGTTTTTTTTTAGTACAAAATGAAATATATACATGTAAACGATATACTTACATTATACCTGCAAGTATATAGATGAAGTACGGCTCTGTTCCAGTATTTTTTTTTTTTTAAAGTTAATTTTACTATATTATAATTTTGTTTCCCCAGAATTTAATACGTTTTTATGGAAACGTGAAATATTTCAAAAAAAAAAATATGTACAGGCGTATAAACGTTTTTTTTTTTTTTGACGGAATTATAGAGCATCTTATTTTTACGATTTTAAACGCGCGTATAAATCCGCGGTCTCTGATGTAATAAATATTATAAATAATATAATACGTATATACATACGCGGAAAAGGGTAATATAATTTTTTTTTTTTCCTTTAATAATCTATTATAAATAGATGTTTAGTATTTTAGTGCCCGGCGCGTGTAAATAATAACAATTACTGTACGATTGCACGGAAAACAGCGAAAAATGTAGGGGGAGGGAAATAATGATTTTATTATATATTATAGGCATACACCGTTTAAACCGCTGTATAGAGCCGTCAAAAACTCACGAATTATTGAACGATGTGTGTACAGAGCGGCACGCGGATGCCCGCCGAGTCGAGTACCTACTCACCTATGTCTATTAATATTCGTCTTAATCGTGCGCACGCCGTCACCGAATGCCAATAAAATGCTATTTCTGTCGCCGTCGTTTTATTATTACACGGGCCATTTTTTTTTTTTTTTTATTCATATTTTCCGATTGAAAGTATCGATTTCATATTATGATATATATAGTAGTTGTAATCGATTAAAAAAAAAAATGTATAATCGATTTTTATCTATACTACAGATTACGGCCGTTATTCGCACATATTTCGATTATTTAACGGGCTGGGTTCTTTTTTTTTACTCGTGAAAAATCGATTTAGAAATCGTTTTACACGAGTCCCATGCGTATCATACGCGATAATTGATTTTGAAAAAAAAAAAAAATTCGTTTTTTTTTTTTTTAATCAGACGCGTATAATTTTTTT
Source organism: Slavum lentiscoides (assembly GCA_032441835.1). Lineage (NCBI taxonomy): Eukaryota > Metazoa > Arthropoda > Insecta > Hemiptera > Aphididae > Slavum > Slavum lentiscoides. The sequence goes on from CM063716.1 coordinate 1,710,907, forward strand.
TTTTTATATAATCGTATTAACCGTATTGGCCCGTCACGAAATCGTTTTCGATGAAAAAAACGATATTAGAATTAATAAAAAAAAAACACGACGATTATTATTTCATTTTTCTCTTCGATTAGAAAAAAAAAATCCATTCGCTTGCTCTTAATTCGTTTTTTCCTCCGTTTACGTGAATTTTCGGCAATTCCGGGAAAAAAAGAAATTGTTTTCAACTCAAAGACCAAAACGATTTCGCGTTGTATATAAACGCGTATTTTAATACTATTGTTTCAAGATATAACGCCACTTACTGTATAGGTCGAAAATTGAAAATTTTTTTTTTTTTTTTTACTATATTATCTATACGAGAATACGTTTTATTAATGTTTTTCCTCAAATATTTACTTATCGAATTTACGCCGTTTTCTGTATATATATATATATATATATATATATATCCGGATTTATGCGCTGAAAAACTTTATATAGAAATACAATATAGGAAATTTATGCTCTTGTTTTGTAGAAATATATGCCATTTAAAAAAAAAATAATAATAAGCAAAAAAATTCGATTTTCTAAAAAAAAAATTCCTTTTATTTTTATTATTTAAATTCGTTGGAGGTCGCGAAAACCTACACGTATTACAACGACTGCACTGATACCGGATTTCCTAAAAGCGGTTAATTTATTTATATAATGTATTATACTATATAAAATAAATAAAACGCAAATTCTTTGTAATAAAATAAAAAATACGGTATACGTTTTTTTTTTTTTAGACATATAAACACAGGTAACCGAAATAATACTTATTTAAAAAACCATCTATATCTATATACGATGACATATGGTAAAATACAGAAATGTAAAAGAGAAATAATAATGGCGAAATATAAAAAAAAAACTTGCGTAATAAAACTTTGTATAATTCAGATCTATCGAGACTGTATATATGATTCTATTTTTCGGCAAAAAAAAGCGCAAACGCCTATAAATCCGAGCCTTATTAGTAGGGCAGAGGACTTGTAGCATTTGCGTATATAAGTTTTACTCGATCAAAAAAAATAGCGTAGTAAGAAATAAATACGTTTCATGCTGAAACAAAGCTAGATTTCTAATTTTATTTTGCGTATAAATGCGTATTTTGAGTATTTTTTTTTTTTGTTTTTAGGGCGTATTTCTTCCATTTTATACTTTTTGAGAAATATTTACTACAATTAATAATTTTCTCAATACTTTCTCCGTCGACGTTTTTATTTCATTTAATATTGCAACCAAAATTGACGAATTTATATTAATTTTTATCATATAATATTGTTGTTGACTGCATAGAAAAGGTAAATAGACTGGTTTGGCTGTTCGCGGACGCACGTTTTTCCTAGAAACGTTTGTGAAACATTTTCACTAACGTGAAAATGACTAATTTTCCAGTTTTTGATTTGATTTATAAACAGTAAACACGTTGTCTACATCATAAAATTCCCGATTTAATAAAAGATTCTATAAAAAGATAACAAAATATTTCATTGCAATTACGTCGATCGTTGTTTGTCAATAATATTATTTTAGTCTCGGTTATTATTTAAAAAATTTAATTTTATCAACAATTTCGTTAAAAAATTATTTATATTTTCAGAAAAAACATCCATTTCGCATATTATAAGATTTTTAAGTGCATAAGTGCTTGCATATTTAGTGCTCTTTTATAGCTACGAGTCCTCCGCCCTATACTTATTAGTTGTATAATTATTCGATTACTATATTATATAGACTGCAGCCAGGGGATAATATTGAGTGTGTAATGCGATTTGATAGTTGGGTGAACCACTGCTGCAGTGTCTAACTGAATGATGATGATGATGATGATGATGGTAACGCGCGATTTAATGCGATTATTATTGGTTTTTATATGCTGTGTTTTTTTTTTTTACTCGGGCGGAACGGCGAGAATTAATCGCGTATTATCCGCCGGTATTATTCGCCTTTTTGAAATTCGAAACGTAAATTTCGCCGTTTTTTTTTTCTTCGTTTTTTATTTCTTTATTTATTTATTTATTTTTTTTTTGTACTCGTTTACGCGCTTATATAAACGCCGCCGGTGCGTTGGGCTTCGTTTATAATAATTGTGTTTTATCGTTATCGACCGCGGTGCAGTATAAAGCGAACGTTTTTTTTTAATTTTAATTTTTTTTTTTTGTTATATAATATTGTAAGATAATCGGTTTTAGTCCGATTTCAAAACACGTCCGTTGAAAAAAAAAATAAAAAAAAAAAGAACCTACACGTGTAAGTATCGGTTTTTTTCCCTCACCTCACGTCCTCTCACGCGTGTCGATCGCGACCGAATGACGCGCGATGACACACATTTATTTCGAATCGGGCCGAGGCCACCGCGGTATAATACGCTGACTGGCCGGCGCAGGGGTACGAAAATCAGCGCACGCCGAGTACTTTCCCGCCCTTATCCTTATTTCGTATTCCAGTGGCGTAACTATATATATACGAGGAGGGATCGGAGGGCGCGTCCGAGCCCTTATTGCGTTTAGGAATTATAAAACAACGATTGAATTATTCAAAAAAATTTTTTTTTTATAATTCAAAAACGTGTACTCGAATTATTTTATGAAGTATAAACCGCCAAAAACAATATCAAAGACGGCGATAATTTCCGAAATTACAATTGTCTCACAAAACCGAATGGAAAGTTATATACCAATATTAATTATTTATTTAATTGATAATTATTTAATTATTAATTATTAATACAACACAAGAGAAAATTTTACTTGATGACGACACGGCTTAAAAAAAAAATTTATTTTTGTTTCGTTGAAACTTTGAAATTTTCGTGTCACGCGCGCCACTGAATCCGTAAGTTTTTCATCGCAATTTGACGAATTAAATACCTGCTATAATCGTTCGTTTTAACGCGGACACGTTTTCCGCGGGGCTGCGGATCATTCGCGCAAAATCAGCGTCACCAATTTCCGAAAACAAATTTCCCCCCTCCCTCCAAAGACAACGTATAACGACGCATTTATATATACTCTTTGTAGTTTTAAAAATAAAAAAAATCGTCTCCGAATTCATAAACATACAAAATGTACGTTTTTCTCCGGCGCAGCGAATAGAAAATAAAATATTTTAATATTTTACTATAATAACGCGTTATACGCGTTAATAACAATTAGAGGCCCCGGTCCTTTTAAATATATATTTAGGTACTTATAGACACGCCACTGATTACAGAGGACTTTTCTTCACGTTTCACGCGATACTATATAGGTAGAAAACGCGCAGCTCTAATTCAAAACATGCGTATAGTTGTACATTTTGACCAAGTCATAATAGATTCAATAATATAATAATTCGATTATCGTAAAACGTTTATCAATTATTTCGATCAAGAATACAACGTAATAATGTTAAAAATTCACATTTGCCGGTTTCTTTTTAATTTGATAACAAATCGGAGGCAAACGTATATATATATATATTGATATCGAGAAATCCCCGTTATCGGCAAATCGCATAATATTATAAATATACGTTTTTTTTTTTTTGTTGTTTTTAATATTAAAACAAAATAAGGCGTACCTGCGTTTTAATTTTTATTTTATGCTCCGTATTCTAAAACGTCTCGATCACTATATTATCGCTGTGTTCGGGAACGAGAAGAACACGCGATAAGAAGATACAAAGTACGGTGGGACGAGGGAATGAAATTATAGGTAAGGAGAGACTGGAGGCTGCAGAGACGGATTGGCGAAAATTTTCGGCCCGAGAATCTGTATCCAATCGGTCCTCGTCATAACGGACTAATATTATTATTATTCCGTAATTAATGTTCTGTAGCCTTTTAGTTTTATTATCTATATAGCCTTACGTTCGTAAGAATCCGTAAAAAACGCAGCTGAACCGTTCGTTAATGTGTATTATAACGTCGATGCTGCGTCTACACTGTAGTTTTAATATAGTGTATCTGAAACAACTGAATTTAAAACGTGGCTATAACCGGCGCAGAAAACCCGTTTAATATACTGTCATTGCATGTAGACGCCGATCCGTAGCGATACATTTTTTTTTTTTTTTAATATCTAAATATTCATATCGTTTAAATATACTGTTTCGATCGATTGAAAAATTACCACCCATCTTATAATTTCCTCAAATTCCAAATGAATGCGTTATTCCGTATGCGTATTCTTGGTACGCGGTAAGTGCTTTTTTTTTGACTTGTACAAACGGATAGATACGAAAATATTCGTATTGACAAATGCGATGGCGGCCCGTCGAGAAATTTCCTCCTGCGGGTATCCCCCGGCGGGAAGAGTTATAGGACAGGAAGAGAAGGAAGAGAAAGGACGAAAGTAAGGGATTCCAAAATGTGATTAAGGGAGGAGAGAATTCCGAGTCACGTACGAGCTTCTACAAAAAAAAAAAACCTTTAAAATGAGCACTAGGTCGTGAACACGAAACGGCAACAACAAGAACAATTATTTAAGGCCGCGGACGACGTCCAAAGTCTCGTGTTTGTGTATGAAATCGCTCGTTTACGATATGAGAACAATTCGGCGGCGGCGTTGCACGTGTTCGCCGTAAAACGATTCGCGTACAACACACGCGCGAACAACAGCGGAAACGCGTGACCGTTTGAAAATAGAAAAAAAAAACAATATTTTTTTTTTTTAATAATAAAAAACACACAATATCGGGCGGCACGGCGGTCGCACGCGCGCCGTATATAGGTACTCGAAATATCGATCGATGCATTTCATTTGATATTCACACGGCACGCTCGTGCTTGCCGCTCTGTGGCGGACGGATATATAATGATTTCCCATCGAGTTTTCCAATAATAATAACAACGCGGAACTCTTGTTATACGCGAATTAAATATACATAACATATATATATATATGTATATTAAGCAGTGCTTGAATTGGGGGGGACGCGGGGGGACGGAGTCCCCTTTCTTTTTTCAAAATATTATAGCGTACCCCTTCTAATTTTTCATACCGGGACGCAGAGAACGGGATGGTCAAGACTCTAAAATTTTATTGAACTAATGAAAATTAAAAATTTTATTTATAGGGAGTGGTCGGTAGTTGTCACAATATACAAACAATATATTTCTTGAAATGACAATCGTCGATTGGAAATTTTTCTTGGTATCATTTTGTTATTATGAACACAAAATATGACAAATTATTAATAAAATTCAATATAACAAACAATAATTGATCTTAAAAATAAAGAGAATAATAAATATAATGTTTACATAAATTCCATACAAAGTTACTGGATAATATAATTATTAATTATTATAAAACGATAAATACATCAAAATGAAAATAAAAAAACCTGATCCTCGAATGGATGAAACTCAATGAGATTTTCATTGAGTTTCATCCACAAAATACAAGGGATAACTCGAACGATAAAGTTTTCTTGCGCAAAACACAAATAATAGTTTTGTAAAATAATGACGGAATATTATAATTTTGGCAATGACACAACAACAAATTTAAATATCAATACCAATAATAATAATCATAGTATTTGCTTAATTAAACAAGTAAATAAAAGTAATCGTAAATTAATAAAAACAAAAAAAAAAGTACTAATAATAATAAATGCACTTTACTATGTGGCGCGAATGTTTACAGTTAAAAAAAACATGACGCTTATTTATTATTGTATAATGAAAAATATAGTGGGGGGTGTGGGGGGCGAAGCCCCCCACGAATTTATAAGACATTACAATCTGCTGGAACGCACATTATTTTTGTACTTTTGCATCCCCCTTCTAATTTTTTTCCAATTCAAGCACTGATATTAAGCGTGCTGTATTAAGATTTTCGTCGAATTTAATATTAAAATAAAGGTGACGAGCCGCGAGGTCGCCGTGAATGTCGCACAAGCGATAATTACTCGGATGAAAGTTTTAGAGTGTATCACTATGTACATTTAAAAGCAACGGTAAATCGTTCGCGGATAAAACGATTCTGAGCGGAGCTACGGCGTAACATTTTGGGCGTATAACGAAAACTAACCGTTTTTATGAATTGAATACCCGGAAAACCTATATAATATTGCTATGATTAGTACAAAATTAAAAGAACGTTTTCGAACATTTTTTTTTTTTTTACCTTAGTTACGTATTCGATGAATATTTCGAATTCCTATGTACCGGTCAGATACAAAACTACGAAGAAATAATCGATTTCGCGATGATGAATCGCGAAATTTACCGTTTTTATGCAATTTTTCGGTAGTTTAACTTTTGAGAAAATCGAAAAATGACCTCTTCGAAGTACCGGTTAGGTGTAATTTTCTACCGGGAACAAACTGCGTGACTGTAAAGATCGGAGGAACGCTCATTCTGGTAGAATTTCCGCTCGGAATCTAAAAGTTCGTCAGCCAATACGATTAATTGTTTTTTTTTTTTATATATAATATTTACCTCATTAAAATATTCTTATTCGTAGTTGACGACTGATTTATCGTCGAGAATATAATATTTATATACATTTATGTATCACGAAAAAAAAAAACTTGTGGGTCTCGGAGACCGTCGACGAAAGCGAAGCTTTCTCGCTCCGGTTACCGAACCGAGCATAATCGTCACGCAATGGGAACACACTTATGCATTGTGATAATCAATAATAATAATAATAATAATAATAATAATAAATTGAATCTGTTCTGCGATATCGTTGTCAAATATCATTTCTATAGTTTCTGCAGGTAATATTGATAAGTATATGGTATATTGGAACGGTCAAATAATCGTGTAATAAAAAAAGAAAGAAAACATTTAAAACCGTAGTATATTTATGCGTACGATAACGATTTGCCTATCGTGCATCGTACATGAACAATAAAAATCGTACAGATACGATAGTTATCGTGCGTCTGGCGACACTGCAGCAGTGGACGGTGTATATATCTATATATATATAGCGCTCTTTCGTGACGATTTTTCGCGGTTTGATCCCTTCCGCAACCTCCGTAAGAAAGGTTCGTTTTGAAAAATAATGCCGCGGGCTGTTGTGAATGTCGCTCAAGTGAATTGTACTCGGATAAAGATCATACAGTTATCACTATAAATTCGAATGCAATTTGATAAATCGTTGCATTCGTTTAAAACTAAACGCTGCTCATCGTCGACCGATCCGTATAATTATAGTCGTCGATAGGCATTTTATATTTCAATAGAAACGTGAAAAAAGGCAGGAATTTTGATTAATCGTTGACCTTTAATTATTTTTCATTTCTAAATTAAAAAAAAAAAAAATTAGAAATATTTTCATGTACAAATTGTTTTAATAAAAAAAAGGATTAAAAAGTGTATCGAAATTACATAGAAAAAGGTCAATTAAAAAAAAAAAAAAAAATTTTTTTTTGTATTTTTAGTCGTTTCTTTTCTTTTTATCGTATTAAAAGATTTCTTTTTTTATTTCGATATTATTTAATCATTTTTAGGTCATATTTGCATTTTTTTTTTTTTTTCGTTTATATTAATATTTTTAAGGTCGTCGACTTCCGAGCCCCAGATTTATTACTGTAAACAACGCTGTTTATAGAGTTAATTATGTAAACAACGAATACAAAAAGGATTCAGTGAAATGTAGTAAAAAAAAAAAAAAAAAGCGCTTTCGAAAATATTACGATATTATTGTATTACCGCACTCGTTTGTTTTTTCACCTCGATTTTCAAACGAAACCCAATAAAGTCGACCTGTATACACAGTAGGTACACTTATATTTATGTAATACGCGTACGTGTACTAGGGGTGGCGTATACACTCGGGGAGGAGCCGGATTAGAAGGATAGATTACCATTAATTCCCCGGCTTTTCTTTTTTTTTTCGTTTTAATATCAGATTTTGTTTATTTTCCGGTTACAAAATGTAACTTCCGCGCGCGTACCTACTATTAATATATATGGAAATGAATTAATTTTTTTTTTCAAACGATAAATATTCCTACGTTTTGATCGCGAAATTCTCGCGCCTCAATTAGAAAAATACCATGCCCGATTAATATATATATATATTGTGGCTGGTACTACATAACTACGCGTCATATGTTAGCGTAGTCTCACGATATGAATTCATCGATGATGATTCTTGTGGTGGACGAGAGAAAAAAAATGGATTCGTTAAATTTAATTTTAAAAAAAAACTATATAAAATGTGTGTTAAAAAAAACGTACGAAAACCGAGCTATATTATATATCGGTAAAAAATAATTTTGTTTTTTTTTTTATTTTCACTATAGGCAATGACTAAAAAACATTTCTAAAAGAAAAAAAAGAAAAAAGTCGATAATAAACATAAAATATTACCCCCCCGATCACTCGCTCCCGCTTTGCCGTGCCGCCGTTTTCGTTTCTAAGTATATTATACAACAACGCAGCCTTTTCAGACGACTTTTTATTGTATTACTTCGTTGGAAAAAAAAGGAACTTCGTTTTGTTTTTCGTCGTTGTTGTTGTCGTCACCGCCGGAAAAAGGGGTCGTTAATGATATTCCGAGTAAATTGTGGAAGTTTTGTTTGGTTAAAAACTCGTTATTATTAATTATATATTCGTGTTTTTTTGAAACGTGTCGCGGCAAATCGTCGAAAACCCTACACTGTAACGCGCTTTTAAAGAAAAACAAAAAAAAGGAACGCGATTTTCAGAATATTTAATAATATATATATCGTCTTATAAAATATAAAAACAGGATTTTTCTTTAGAAAACCTCGCTTAAAGCGTTCTGAATTAATTTGATCACTACGCGTGTGTGAAACGTGTGGCTAACGTCAAAAGAGGACGAAGAAAATTCCTCCGGCGCGTAGGTCAAGACCTGCAAAGAAGAACGATCAAACAGGAGAGTGCGAAACGCGATTGGAATATTGAAATCGAAGAACTTTGTACAGTAGTACAAACTGCACTTGTGGGAAGACAAATAAGCTGGCTAAGACGCGTATATATGGAGATCGAATGACATGACAAGGCGGGACGCGCTGAACTGGAAGCCAGAAGGTATTAGAGACTTGTCTGATGGGCAGGTCGAAGAAGAGGAGATGGATTGATGAACTCTTGATCGGGACTACTTATGGGGGATAACTCGATAACTCGCGGAAGAAATCGCAGGTAATCGTGGAGACGAACGGAGGAAGCTGTGACGGACGTTGATACGGTCTTTAAAAACTGAAGGAGATGAAGAGCGTGTTGATACTCGGAAGGTGCGAAAAGAAACGTATAACTCGTGTCGGTTTATCGATGAAATACGTCGAATTTCTCCGAACAACTCGAAAATTACGAATTTCGAGGCAACGACACGTTGTTTTTAGTATTTGTAAGCCTGCGAATTAGGAAAACAGAAGATTCTGTCACTGCAGTATAGTAGTTGCTCTAACCCACATACTGCCGTTTCAAAACTCGATTATTTGGCAACACTCACCGTCGCCGTCGTTTAGAAAATTTTTGAAAGTGAATTTTTTTTTTTTAAATACTCGGTCAGTGAACACCGACTCTGCGTTTTGTTCTTGTCCAGCGCCGTCGAGTCTACGTATACCAGCTGCAGGTGTAACATCTCGAGTGTACGGCGATATTACCATATATATTGTCGTTTTTTAATTATATTACCGGTATGACCGGAGTTGGGTTCACGATAAATCGTAGTCGGAATGTTGATGACATTTCGAAGAATATATTATCTGATGATACGGTAACTATTCGGTTTATTATTCCGTGTGAAATTTTTACATTTCCGATTTTTTTTTTCTCTTCCGTAGAAATCTATACGGTTTTTTTGGTTTAAACACAAACGTTATACGCGTATGTTATTACAGCTTCACTCGAACGCTTTTCGCGATATACCAGTCATCAGTGCTCGGTACGCGATTTAAATTGACACATTTTTTATTAAATTAATTATAATTAAATAATTATATATATATATATATTAAATGTAATATAAACTTTTTAAATATCCAAACGGATATTAAATAAATATCACGTCGTATTCGTCTCTTTTTTTTTTGAAAAATTTAAAAATAGTATATTTATAAAAAAACACAATTAATACATTTTTGTGGTTTAAATTTTATTTTTAACGCGAGTACGTTTTACACATTGCAGGTCGTAGGAATACTATACGTATAGCAATAATATATAAATAACGGTAAAACATTATTATATGTATATATATATATATATATGTACGTAATTAAAGCCGTATAATATTGTTTTGTATTTTATCGTATTTATTTATTTATTTTTTTATTAAAGTTGCCGAATATTTCAGGTTTTTATTACTTGTAATCTGTGTCGTAAAAATTCGTGTATATATAAACGATTTACTCTATGTGTATAATCCGCGAACGTCTGCTATCGTATACATCATACGCATAATAATTGATACGGGTTTTTTTTCATATATATATTGGCGTAATAAAAATATTTTTATAATTATATTTACTGGATTTAAAAAGAAGGAAAAAAAATTGCGAGAAATTTTTTTTTTAGATAGAACTGCGTTCTCATAATTATATTTATACTAATTAAAATTATTAAAAAAAAAAATTAACGTTAATTGACATTCAATTATAGTTTTGTTATTAGCAGTACGTTGAAAAAAAAAATGTAGCGCGACGCTTAAATTAATTCGCAATGAAAAATCTGTAGTTCATGTGAGCGTAACGCTTTTGACCTACAAATCGATATATGAGCGTGTATGCGATGTGTCTTTGGTGCACTTGTGGCCAAGGTCTTTCGGTCCATAACGCTGGAGCGTTTATGAGTTACAGCCGCATAATACCACCGTCGTGTCAGAGTATAATATTTTACATTATTATTTTCGAGTATGTATATATATATATATAGAAGAGAGAGTACAAAAATAAGTCGAATCATCTCTGCAGATTTTCTCGATACAACATTGGTGAAATCTACTCCGCGCTTATATTTCATAGGTGCAGTATATATACAATATAAAGTTAACCGGAAAACTGTTGGCTATATTATTCACAACAAATGTGGGAAAAATCAAATTTTTCGTAACGATAATGTTCCTACAGAATTTTTATTTCTGAAATTTTACATTCTGAGCGGAGCTATTGATTATTGGCGAGCACGTTTACTGGTTTACTGCGTGTACATGTGTCTTTCGACTATAGAAAGATAACGTTTCGGACTATCTCGTCATACGCGTTCCGCTAATAAATCACGGTATCTATATATAGTCGATATAGGTACTTTATTTGAAAGGATTTTACCATTTGCTGCTCATATAGTAGTTTGCTCATGCCGTATAATTCAAAAAAACGACCGCGAAAAAAGTTCGTATTATTTGGTTTATTAGCTGATTTATATAATATGCTGAAAATAAATTCCGTTCAGCCTGATATATTGATATATAGTCTTATATTAAATAAACAACAACAACGTTTCGTATATTAAATTTAAAAATTCTAATATTAAATATTAAGATTTTCGTTTACTTTGATTATGTACTCGTAAAAATATACAATACCTTTGGAGAACCAAATATAATTGGGGTAATTAGAGCCAAAAGACTAAGCTGGCTAGGTCACACACTAAGGTCTAACATAATTGCAAAGGAGGTCCTAAGTTGGAAGCCACAAGGAAAGAGGCCCTTAGGCAGACCTAAACAACGATGGTTTGATAAAGTCTCAAAGGATCTAACAACGCTAGGAGTTGAAAACTACAGGGAAGTAGCAATGGATAGAGAGAGAGATGGAAGGAAGTGTGTATTGCAGCAATAAACGGTCTCTGAAGCTGTTAAAAAAAAAAAGAAAAAAAAATGTACTCGTATATAATACAAAAAAAAAATGTTTATATTAAGACACGTTTTAAAAAAAATTGTACTCTAAGTTTCATAATTACGTTGGTATTAATCATAAAAATGTCCAGTGGTTTTCGTGGTGTAAGAAGGTTAAGAATCACTATTCTTAACACTTCATATAGTTTTGAAATTTACATTGTATATAATAAGTAAAAAAAACATTTCTTTTAATTTTTGGGATTATTTATAGCAAACGTATTAGATGTCGAGCCATTCGAGCCATAAAAAATGGGTAATTTTTGGTTTTAAAAACGTCTTGACAGTCTTAAGTCGCAATTTTTTTTTTCGCAGACTAACTATATCGCGCAAAGCTCCGCTCGAAATCCTTTAATCGCGATAATGCGACGGTTTATCGTATCGCTTTCAAATTTATCTTTTATATACATAACAAAACTCTAAAACTTTTTTTTTTATATAAGCGATTCACTCGAGCGACATTCACAATACGATCGCTACCGCGTTTTAGAAAAAAAATAAAAAATTTTATTTATTTTTTTTAATTATTATTGCGTATATAATTTTAATAATAATAATAAATAAGCGATTGTTTTATTAATTATGTAAATATTATATATGCGATACTGTATAATAATAATATAACGTTATTGCGTGTGTACGCGTATTTATCGCGTGTACAAAAAACACACGCGGAAACGGTAGAAATCGAACGGTAAATTTATTTTTTATTTTTATTTAATCTGTATAATAGGGGAGGAAAAAAAAAGAAGAAAACTCGGTGTACATCATCGTCGTCGTGATTCACGCGAATGATAATGAATTAACGTTGAGTATAACGTATTATCCGCTGCAGCATCAGCTGACCTTCACACAAATAATATCTCAAATATATACACATATACGCAGTTATATAATAAATTATTATATCCCGCGTGTACGCGCATATTTTTCTATTTCGCGCGGTTCTATTGCAAATGTCTCGTGTATAATACGTACACGGATCGTTTGTTTTTATTTTTTTATAATTTATTTATTTATTTATTTTTTTTTTTTGCGCGTTTAAGTGTCTCGTTAAATGTGCAACTCGTGCAATGGCGCATGGAAAATACACATTATTAAAAGAACGAGAAATAAATCAATATCCGTCGTATATATATATATATATAGATACAATATATGATCGATATACGTACAATAAGTGCAGCTTCGTTATTATATATTGCTATAGTTATTATAATACTCGCGTGTGTGTGTGTGTAAACGGGGTGCAGGATCGATTTTACGAACCTAATATAATGGGAAAAGAAATATATATACGTATATATATGTAATAATATCCATCTATATCTATTTCTTCGCAGTGGTCGCGTATTTGTTTGAGAATTTTTTCGCATGGTTTTTTTTCTTTTTAATCGATTTTTCGGTTCGGAGCCGGCTGTTATAAACGAGTCGTTCGATATTTAAAAAAAGGTTTAAGCGTTCTCGTTGTTGTTTTTTTTTTTTACTGGGGAAAAAAACGAATTTAAAGTAATAATGGACTCGGGACAGAACTCGCACTGTTCGTCGTTTTTTTTCTCGATACGATTTTCACGTAATTATATATAATACACGCACGTGTTCAAAAGGCGTATCGCGAGAAAGTTCACAGAGCACAATACGCGAGCGTGTCAGAAATGCGTATGAAATGACAAACGGTATAGAAAATGCAGTGATGCTCACAATTACAATTACGAATAGATTATAATAATAATTTCAGACGAGAATAAAAGCGCGCGTACACCTCGCACGCCAGTGCCGTAGATAGGATTTTTATATGGAGGGGGGTTCAGTGCTGTCTTGATTCGTGCATTATAATCGTGTATCGTAATGATTTATCAGCACAAAAATCTATAATCATGTTTATCAATGTTTATAATAATATATATATACATAATGTTATTATAGGTACTTATTTTTCATAAATAACAAATCTATACTTATAACATCAAGATGTCGGTAAAATCTAAATATGAACATATACATTTTACTGTAACGTCTGCAGCAATGCTGTTGTGCGTATAAAAAAAAAAAAAAATTGAAATTTCTACTTTTCCGATGTTCAAGGGGGGTTTGAACCCCCTAAACCCCCTCCCCCCGTGCAGTCTACGGCCCTGTCACACGCATATAATATTATATAGAATATGTATAAACGCGCGCGCGCGCGCGAATTTACATATATTATTACATATACATATATACGTAGGAAACTCGTTAAGGGGATTGAAAGCGGGTATTTTCTCTCTTTGTCTTACACACGTGAAACATAGCAAAATAGACGTTTCGTACTTCCAACGTACCGATCGATCTATTGGTGCGATAAGAAATTTGAAAACAGATTTGAATTCCTCGTGAATTTTACTACAAAACGACTTTCCCACTTTTTTATTTTTTTTTTAAGACCTTCAAAAATGAATTATATACAATTTTTTTTTTTTAAATGTGTTCGGTTAATTTTTTTTAAGGGTTTATGAAAAAAATGAAAAAAGTGGAAAAGTCGTTTTGTAGTAAAAATTCACGAGGAATTCAAATCTGTTTTCAAATTTTTTATCGCACCAATAGATCGATCGGTACGTTGGAAGTACGAAACGTCTATTTTGCTATGTTTCACGTGTGTAAGACAAAGAGAGAAAATACCCGCTTTCAATCCCCTTAATTCCGCGTACTGACGTTTTATTGCGGTTTATTCGCCACGTAAGTATATATACCTATACCGCGTATTAAAGTTTTTTTTTAATTTTTTTTTTTAATGGTAAATCATATTGTGACGAGCAATTTTTTATTTTTTTTTTTCTATTTTAACCGAGAACCGCGCGAATACAACAATAACACAATATTATTATAATAAACACGCGGTGCGCGTATTTTATATATTTATAGCTACAACAACGAACGGGATAAAATATACGCCGTTGTGGCGCGCGCAGAGGACGCGCGGCCGTCACGGAATCGCGTATAACCTTTATATCAGCGGTTCCCAAACTTTTTAGACTCGCGGCGCCCTTTTCGAAACTGATGGATTTCTCACGGCGCCGTAGATAAAAAAAAATTGATGACTTTTTACATTTTTTTTTTTTTACATATAAAAACAAATAAAACTATACAAAAAACTGCGGATAACGTGTAAATATTTATATTATTATAGTTATAATATACGAGTGTATGTTTTATAAATTCTTATAATTTAGGGCGCGGCGCCCCTTTAAAGACATAGCGGTGCACCGTCAGGGCGCCGCGGCGCACGCTTTGGAAACCACTGCGCTTTATATAATTATGTTTCGCGTTCGAAATAGTTTTTTTTTTTTCCTCTATAATTTATTCTCGTAGCGAAATAATTTTCGCGAAATTCGAAATTCGAAAAATTGTAATTAAAAACTATTCCCTATTACGAAAAAAAAAAAAAAAAAACCGATAATCGGTCTAATTAATATAAACCGATTAGAAATCAGTCCGAAAACTGCAATACCGTAATTATTATAATTGATATACGTACGTATTGGCTTAGACGCGTCAGCGGTTTCCGACCTTATTTCATATACGTCCATATGCCCCCTTTTCTGAAATCCACTACAATTTTTGTGTCAATATTTAGTACTTTATTTGAGTGAATTTGTGCGACCGTTTTCAGAATTTGTGCGACATTATTTTTCAAGTTATATACGTCTCCAGCCCCACTTTAGTGTTTTCGTTATAACTTAAAAAATAATGTCGCACGAATTCTGAAAATGGTCGCACAAATTCACTCAAATAAACAGTACTAAATATAATATTGACATAAAAATTGTAGGTAGTGGATTTCAGAAAAGGGGGCGACATGGACGTCCTTTTCATCACCACTATATATTGTGTAGACGCTTTTATGATCAGTATACCATCTATTACAGTGGTTCCCAACCGGGGAGGGGGGAATTCCCCCCAGAGGGGAGAATATAGTGATGATGAAATAACGAATTGTATAATATATAATTATTTTGTAAAATTTATTTGTACGGCTTACTAAAAGAAAAAAAAATAAGTCTTCTAAATTCTAATTTAATGGGGGAGTGAGATTTTTTTAACTTTACAATAAGGGGGACGTAGAATAAAAAAGGTTGGGAACCACTGATCTATTATGCGTCTAAAACTAATTCACGAGAGTCTATAATACTTTTTAAAACGTTTCTTTCGTTACTGACATTTTTTTTTTTATAGTGTGATATTCATATATAAAAGTAAAATAAAAACAATTCATAAATGTTTGGTAAATCCTTTATTATATTTACGAATCACAATTTTGAAATTCAATGTTGTTTACAAGATCGACGACGATATCAGGCTAAAAGGAACTGTTATTATCACTCGTAATATAATCGAGCTTACTTCTGTACCTATATATACACGTATACCTGTATATTGCCACTAGAAGAAGCTGAGTATCATCACTAGACTCAAGAGATCTCTTCATAATTATAAATTGTAAATACAATTAATTATATTTAAAACGAGAAAAAAAACACTGTACGACAATACGGATTGTTTCAAACAGGACGTATAAAATACAAAAATATATATATATATATAGAGATTATCATCATTATTTATAAATTGCTATACGATTACAAATCCCGTTCCGCCGATATTTATAAAAATCGGCAAATATCAAGTAAACCAATAATAATATTGAATGTTAATAATAATAATGAAAAAATGAAAATTATATCAACAGTTTTTAGACGATAGTATATATTATGTGTTATGTGTATTTTCTTCTTAAATCTTCTTATCCCACTCATTCCTTATTCGAAAAAAAATCGATTTTTTCTTGTCTTTATCTATAAAGAAAAGAGAAATTGCGAAATAATATTTACATTAATAAATATTCGAAATAATTTTTTTTTCTACGTATACTTACATAAAAAATCGCGAAAAACCCGTATATTATTACACCCGATTGAAATTTACAAACCAACAATGTGCAGTAATATACGTTCGTTCGGATCGATTACCAAGATCGCTTTATAAATTTACGCGAGTTCAATGTGTTTAATAACTGTAGTGATACCTGTATGAGAAAGTCTATGTTGATATTATATGCAATAGATAATGAATCTGTTTTGTGTTTGGGGAGGAAGGGAAACCGGAACGCGCTTACACTACTTGATATTCTCGGGTGGAAAATGCTATTATCGACTCTGCGGTGATCGATGACTGTTGAACAGACGACGATTGAAAATCTTATAATTTTTCCGAATAAACTCGCACGCGCGCTGCATATCAAGAAGATAAAATAAACGTGGTATACATAAAATATATATTTTAGGCGCTTATACACTGCAGAGCATTGTAGGCTGACAGGGCCGCGCATTAACGAGCTATATACGGTATATATATATATATATATATATATATATATGTAGTTAATGTCCATAATGTCCAAGTCGAATTCGGTTTTCCGAAAGTGGTTTTTATACTTTGTGAGGCCTATCCATCGCTCCTGAATTCGACGTCTACGCGCGACGTAATAGAAAGTATATATTATATAAAGTGACGTTTTGTGCGTTTGTAAGATGAAAAACGTTTTTAATTTTTTATCAAATGCAATTTATTGTATTATATAGCATGTATAATATACAGAGTAAAAGAGATTGTATTGTCGTCTCGTGTAAAAAAAAAAAAAATCACGCGACCCGAACGAATTGTCCTGCAAGGAGTTTATGTATGAAGGAAACGCGTATATGTAGATAAGGAGTATGAGAGGTCGTAGCGATTAGACGTGGGATTCGAGGGATGAGGGCCCGGAAAAGTGGTTAGGAGATAGGACCAGGTGGATCGCCCTTGAGCCAGAACCTGCACGTTCGTATTACTTATGCATAAAACATTGTAACGTATATAAAATAATTGCTCGGGAAAGTAAAAATTCTTTAGAATAGTAATAAATAAATGCGTGCGATTCGTCCTTAACCGCCGCCGCGCGGCACAGTTTTGTTGTAGAAATCGTGTTTAATCGGTTCGGTGCGCGTATACCTACACGCTATACCTGCAGAGTTATTAATAATAATAATTATATTCGTTATAATTATCCATTGTTTTTCTGTATAAAAATAAAAACAAATTACGCTGTTCGAGATATAGTGAATAATGTTTTCGAGGGGGTGCGTATTTACAAATTCTACTATAGAATTATAAAAAAAAAAAATTGCAAGGATAACGAGTCGAAAATTAATTATTACGTTTATTTTATATATACGTAAAGCGTTATTAAACCTTTTTTTTCTTCATTTTTTTTTTTTTACTCGACTAGTGCCCCTCACCTTTTTTTTTCTATTTCTACTTAACGTGTTATTGCATTCGAATCGACCGCGTGCGATATACAACAATTAATTGAAATTCGATAATATTATAATATTATCCGAAGAGAAACGGAAATTTTCCCGAATGCGAATGTAATTTTTACACATAAATATTGCGTGCGGCGTAGAAAATTTGTTATTATTTTAAATTTTAAATCGATGAGATAAATCGTTCTGAAAACGATTCCGAGCCGCGCCGTGCGAGTTCGTCATAAAATCTAATGAATAAATATGATATTGTTGAAAATATCGTGTCTGAACTTGTACACCAAGTTTTGAGCTCTTAAACACGAAAATTGCGTTTAAAACGTAAAATTTTACCGGGCATTTTTTTTTTTTTAATATTTCCGCTAGTTTTTATCGCGCTTAAGAAAACTATTGAAAAAAAAAAATGGAAAAACTTGTCAAATAAAGCATACCAGGGACTGGTACCTTAACAAAATATCGGTCCTGCAGGTTCCGGTTCAGGTTCTTAGAAAATAAAAATTTCTGTTTCGGTTTCGATTCCGGTTTTCAAAATTTTTGATTGGGTTCTGGAACCGGTATTTACCGGTTCTTAAAAATATCGGTTAATACCGGTATGTATACCGGTTCTAAAAAGTATATATACATATTTATAACTAAAATTTTGACATTTTTTTCAATATTATCAACTTAGGCAGTTTCGCCAACTTATATGGCTATATACGTATAGTTAACCTATATTATAATATCATGCCGACACCAGACGGTCATCGTGAACGTGGTAAATTCGATGACTATAATAGCTATATATAAATCTGTATTCGTGGTATATACCCATGGTTTAGAGTTTAAACATGTGAACGTTATGTAAACGCAATTCAATCTTCTGAAAAGTGTCGATACAAAATTTGCTGTTGTTCTGTGGACGAACTTTAGTACATATTTTATACGTGTGCAAAGTTCAATAATAATCGTATACACGGAAAGAATAACGAATGATATTTTCCGTGCACCTATATAATTATTCCCGTAAACAACATTTTCGTTAACTATTGTCATTGTTGTATATTATATAATCAACGCCAGTGCGTGTATTATGTGACGAAATTCTCAGAAACATTATAGCAATGCCTGTAATTAAAGTGAAACAAAACAAATAACTCCGACATCTTCCCCCGTGGTTTTCGAATAATAATTTCCAATTTATAATTTTCAACAAATTGAAGATTTAGAACCGATATTAACCGGTTTTGCGTTACGGATTCCGGTTCCAGATAAAAGGGTTCCGGTACCGGTTACGGTTCTACTTTTATTTTAGGGTACCGATTCTGGAACCGGTTAATTTCGGTTCCTGCCCCTGCGGCAGCCACGTATAGATACGATTTATATAAGTGGAAATAGTAACGTACAAGCGTGTAAAGGACTTCTACACGGAAAAAAAAAGTGTTCACAGACCGAAAAAATAATAAAAACTCGTCATCGCGTATACACACATGAAACGTATTCAATTCTATATATATATATAACGAAAATCTCGAAATACTCGTACTCAAGAGGCGCGTTTTTACACTTGAAATTCCGAGCGGCCAAGGGATATTAATATTGTGATTTATATGAGAGAAAAAGAGAGAGTCCTCCGTATATACGTATATTGTTCGAAAACGGCTAAGAAAGAGCGTAGGCTTATGGGGCACTTATTGTAGTTTTTTTTTTTTGAAAATATTTGAATAAAAATTATCGTTTGAACTCAAACTATAAAAACCGTTATTTTCTTTTTTCGCTGAAAAGTATTTAAGTATAGAAATTTAAAATTCGGGAAAACGTGTACAACGCGGGAACACACTGGAAATAATATGATTTTTCGTTTATATTTCTTACATTATTAATGACAATAATATTTTATTCGCGTTATTATTTTTTTTTTATTATTATTATTTACGATTTCTTATTGAAATATATATAATAT
Source organism: Slavum lentiscoides (assembly GCA_032441835.1). Classification (NCBI taxonomy): domain Eukaryota; kingdom Metazoa; phylum Arthropoda; class Insecta; order Hemiptera; family Aphididae; genus Slavum; species Slavum lentiscoides. The sequence continues at coordinate 1,731,009 of CM063716.1, forward strand.
ATAATATGAAAAAATCATCCGGTTGCTGGGGTATGGCTTACCCTGGCACCCGGAAATAAAAAACGGTTTTTGACGAATAAAAAATAGGTTACAAATTCTGGTTACGAAAAATTACGAATTACTTACTAATTCGTGCGGACACAATTTTTAAGTTTATAATTTGAACTTGTGGCGCCACGGCAAGTGACCTCGATTTCTTTTTTCATAAAAAACACGTATCGTATTCGTGTATATTGTCGTGTGTTTTCCTGTGTTTCGCGTTTTCCTGAATTTTAAATTCCAATTCATAATATCGTTTTCCCCTTTGAAATATAATTCTCCTCGGTTTTCAGTATTCCTCCGTATCGTTTTCCTTATATAGATACTTATATATGTACTTATTATACTCTTTATAATATACTTTCCTCGGTTTTATTTCCCCATACATTTTTTCCCCGTTCGTATCATTCACGGAACGCATTGTGATTTTTTTTTTTTTAGCACGTCGAATACACGTCATATTTTATTATTAATATAACGACGCACACAAAGTCCTCCCCTGCACACGTTTCGTATCGGCGAACAGACTATTATTAGTGTTTTATATATTATTATTATTGTGTAATACGCGCGTTATATTATTAGGTACTATCGTATGTCAAACGAGCGACGTCGGCGGTTTTTTTTTTTTATGTACACGGACGTCCAAGACCGTTTGTTTTCTACACGTTTTTTTCCTACATCTTTCACTTATTTTTATAATATATTTATATCGTAAAAAAAAAAATACAAAACGGCGCGACAATGTAACGTAGTAGTTATTAAATCGGCGCGGTTCTATTCATAATATTTCACATAAATATACTGCAGCGGCAGCAGCAGCAGCAGCACCAGCGCGTCCGTTTAAAATTTAATAAATAAACCGTATAGTTTTCATTAAACAGACCTACTTTAGTTATACTAGAACTATTTTTTTTTATTTTTTTCACTCTCCGTCTATTAATATAAACGTTGTTATTTTAATAATTCGAAAACGATTGGATCGGCTGATTAATTTCAGTTATTCACTGTAAACAGTAAATTTAAAAGGGTCGCACGTATTAGGAACGCAAAATGGTTATATTTTAACCGTGTCAAAATGCGTGGAAAAATTTATTGAAACAAATCGAATAATAGTTTATATTTTTAGTTTTTTTTTTTTCTGATTATACAATCTATATGAATAAGTACAATAAGTACAAGTGTTGATTATGAGTGAAAAATATTGACATGGTTAACTTGAAAAGAGAAGCCGCCCACTGACGACACTCTTATTAATTTGATTTTTTAATTATGAGAGAGAAGGCACCACTTCCATGTTAAACGTTTATGTGGATTGTTGGGCGTACGAGGGGTAATGAAAGACGTTTTACAACAGGGTTCGGATGGTTTTGCACAGAGTTATGAAAGCGACTGTAATATACTACTTGACAACTTTTGTTACAGTTTTTATTTGTAGGTCTGTGTGTAACGTGTGATTTGATATGTAAGGCGGTGGTGCGTTGGTGATAAGACGGAATATTTTATTTTGAGAGACTTGTATTCTTTTAAGGTTTGAATTTTTAGCTGAGCCCCAAATTTGGACTCCATATGTCCCATAGCGGTTTAAGTAAGAGTTTATATTTTGATTCGGGACGGATAAATCGTCTCAGAACGCTAATACGTGCATTCAATTTAATTTTAATGGAATGTATGTAGTGTGCCCAGTTTAGTTTTTGGTCAAAGCGTATACCCCGAGGTATTTGATAGTGTTTGATGAAGGTATTTGGACATCATTTATAGAGTGACGTTAGGGGAGATTCCTTGTCTGACAGTGAACTTAATATGGCAGAATTTGGTTTCGTTAATTTTGATTTTCCAGTCTACTTTTTTTTTTTAACCGGTAAACGTGCACGATTCTAAAATTCGGAATCACTCGTAAAAAAAAATTAAGAAACGCTTTTATATCGAAATGCCATTATTTTTCACCGTTCCGTTTATAGTGATTAAAAATAACCTCTGATTACAATTAGCATACGAGATACCTACACGTCCTGTATAGTTGTACTTCAATTAGGGAAAAAGCGGAAATGTACTATTTTCATTCTATCGAAAACACGCTATAAACTTTAAAAAAAAAATCCTTTTTTTTCTCTTCATATTCCACTTTTTAACAGCAGATGAACTCTTTAACGCGTTTTATTTATTTACGAACACGAGTTTATGATACGTGATATGATTGAAACGAATCCGCGTCGTGTACTGATGATGCCGCTGCAGTGCACGAAAATCGCGTTATTATTTCTCTCGTCTCGACAAATCGTTTCGGGAAACTAGAGAAATTCGATTAATAATATTGGAAATACTATTTTAATACTTATTTGTCATGCGTTTTATAGCAACAACGAATTTTTTTGATCAAACCAGTAATGTTCACGGACAGTCCCGTGTATATAGGGTCTGTCGAAACGAGAGGGGAAAACGTGCTGGGTAAAATTTCGGCCAAAAAACGCAGCGTCACAAAATAATTAGTATCCAATTAGTGTACAATTATACATTTATTATACGATATTAAATATTTATTTTACTATGGAACGCGGACAACGTTTTCGGACAAAAATCTTATATTATTGTTTTCACACCACTGCTGTGTCGTCACACGCCGTTACGAATCGACATTATAAACGCTTGACTACACACATACGTACTAACTTATAATATATTATAAGAGATTATAAATCCGGTAAACGCGCATTCTTCGAATGGTGTGTCTTTGTCACATGGAGGATTATTATTATTATTTATATCAGTGGCGTATTTACGTGGGGTCCAGGGGTACTCAACCCCCCCAGAACCAAAAAAAAAAAAATTACTAAAGAGTAAAGATACTTAAATATATGCCTAGGTAATAGTTATACAAAATACAATACACGTTAACTACAAGTACAAAATTCGATACTATACAGGAATAATTATATATCTAACAATATAGCGTGTACGATATAGGTAAACACCAATTACTCTTGAGACACTATCTTATCGCGAGAAATCAACAATCGACACGAGCCGTTGATCAGATTCCGTGAACACGACGTTAAATGACGTTTTAAACGGAGCGGGACTTTTTTTTTTTAGAAAAGACTTAACGGATTGGCAACGTTATCCATTCACAACAAAGATTCTCTCTCACCTCGTGACGTTTTGAATGAACTTAGTAAGAAAAAGAAAAGACGATTAGATTTTGTACTTTAAAATCGAAAATCTGTTTTATTCTTTTAAATAAAATGTACTTATTTGTTAAAATTATCCAAAGGTATTTTTATTAAATGTCTAATATCAATATATCCTGTTGGAATTTTCAAAAGAAAAATTTGGACCCCTCTCCTCCCAGAAAAAAGTTGAAAATACGCCACTGATTATTATTATTATTATTTATTTATTTATTTATTTATTTATTTATTTATTATTATTATTATTATTATTATTATTATTATTATTATTATTATTATTATTATTATTATTATTATTATTATTATTATTATTATTATTATTATTATTATTATTATTATTATTATTATTATTATTATTATTATTATTATTATTATTATTATTATTATTATTATTATTATTATTATTATTATTATTATTATTATTATTATTATTATTATTATTATTATTATTATTATTATTATTATTATTATTATTATTATTATTATTATTATTATTATTATTATTATTATTATTATTATTATTATTATTTATTTATTTATTTATTTATTTATTTATTTATTTATTTATTTATTATTTTTATTATTTATTTATTTTGTATGATTATTATTATTGTGATATACACTTGTATACGCCCAAGTCTTCGACCCTGTATTTATTTATGTACGCGCGGAACGTCGTCGGACCGATAACAACAACAACAACAACAACAACAACAAAAACATCAACTAACAACGATTACTCTTTAATCCGTCCACGACATAATGCGCGTATACGTATATGTATGTATATAATATAAATACCGTTTCGTATAAATATTTATTTAAACGTGAAAACACTGGCGCGCTGCAGACGAGTCGCGTCGCCAAGACCGGCTAATAATATACCGTAATATTGGTCGAATTCATAATGTAAACGAGACGACCTTAATGGAAAATCTTATTTTTTATGCTAAAACCAATTGCGCTCGAATTGAACGGTGAGGGTGGGGGGGAATATCAACTGTACCTGGACCAAAAAAAAAATTAAAAAATTCGTTGTAAATACGCGTTTTATTCGAGTACAGCGTATAGAAAGCGCCCCCCCCCCCAAAAAAAAAATGGGACGATTTTTATTAATAACTTTTTCCCCTCCCCCGTTTCCGAAATACCGATACTGCTGCGAGAACCGAAAAGAACAGGTGTTGGAACCCAACCTAATCCGCGCGGAACCCTTTGAAATATCGGAACCGTAACTCTTAATTTAGTTTTGTTTAGAAACCGGAACGGAATCCGTGACCGATATACGATTATACAGATATTATACAGTAGATCGAGCAGGTTTTTTTTCTTTTCTTTATCGGTCCCAGTAAATTCAAGTTTTTTTATTCGATTCGATTTTTAAGTTCAAAAAAAAAAACCCCCGTAGTCTCACTGGAGCAGTACATTTTTTTTTTGTACTATTTATTATACTCACACCGTATGGTTTGATATTTAAACGCAATATCGAAAAAAAAAAAGTTATTAAATCGTACTAATGAACACTTTTGAGCGTTAAACGTACAAAATCAATATATTTGTTTATGCGTTTACATGTACGGAGTATTAATCCGAAACGATTTAACCGACTGCCTTATTATAGCTACAGTGGCGTTTTCAGAAATTTTCAAATGTGGGGGGTGTTTGGATAAGTTCTAGAAAAATATGTGGGTGGACTCCGGTCTCACGTCCCCCCTTGATTATGACATTTAATATTATTTTTAATAATTTAAAATAAATGTTCAATACGAATTTTTATTTTTTATAATGCAAAATCTGATTTTCTTGCCTTTTTTTTCACCGGACCATCTACCACTTCCTCAGCTGTTAACGGAACTCCTCCGTGAACCGCTAACATTGTAAGTCCATTGAGCCGGGTCTACTTTTAATAAAGTTCAGTAACAAATATAACAAAAACGCATTGCAAGCATCACTCGTACCGCGGGTATTCAGACGGTAAAACGGAGAAACGCCTTGGAAGAAAATAATACGCGTTATTTTTTCTTTGCAAAAAAAAAGTAATTCCGTTTCGGACTCCACTATTCTATTGTATTGTAATAAGATTATAATTGTAAATATAATAATTGTACGATATAAGACGATGAATATCCCTTACAAATATAATACGAATTGGTTGCAAAAAAAAAAAAAAAAATACGGCCAATAGGAGAGAGTGTGTTAAACCCTTCCCCCCCCCTCATGAGTACGCCACTGTGTAGCTATGTATAGTGCTCTACATAAGTCTGTGTCGCTCAAAAAACGATTTAAGCTTGAGGCTTAAACCATATTGGTTTTGAATCGTTTATAATGTTGTTATACTGTCGAAACAAAACGTGCACGTGCAAATGATATACCTGCAACCCGATGAACCCAGTATACGTCAGAATACGCGTAACCTCAAAGTACGTAGACCCGGTACCGTGGACCACGCCGATTTTAGATGGTGCAATAATAACGCTGGACCGCTGACGATGTTCTTCTCGTATACCGCGCGATAAACGCCACAGCTTCGGGAGACGACAACGCCGCAGGCTCCCTGATAATAATAATAACGACGACCATTAATGAGCTATATAAATGTTATAATAATAATAATAATAATAATTATAATAAGGGGGCGGTTGGGTTAATGAAAATATGCGCGCGCGAGCGCGGTGGCCTCGGTTTCGCGGTCGCTCATGACCCAGTTTGTTTCGCGTTCTCGGTGAAAACGCGCGGGCCGCACGCGTAACAAAATAAATAAATATAATAAAAAAATCTATATACGACGAACGGCGTGACGTATGCGCACTTACGGTTAGAAAGTTATTAGACTGCAGCAAGCGGTCTGTTACTATACTGCGCCATAATATTATTATATTACACTCTATTGCGTCGCGCCGCCCAATTTACAATAATATTATATTATACGGTCGTCGGCTCGCGCAACTACTCGCGCTCTTACTCGTAACACGTACGAGGTCTGTTCAAAAAATACGTAGACTGTTTAAATTACGCGGGCCCATTAGGTTCTAGGGAAATCCGCTTGGTATCGCTAGCTTCGTACAGATCAGCTGATTACAAGGCAATTTGTTGATTGCAAATATCATTATTGGTTAATTATCCACGCGGTTTTTTGTGAAGTGTGTTTTTTTCATTTGGCGGATTTTAAAATGAGTGACTCGAACGAGCAAAGAGTTGCTTTGAAATTCTGAGTTGCTCAGGGCGTAGTCCACCACGAGTACCTCCCCCAAGGCTCCACAGTAAACCTGACTAACTACATTGAAGTTCTCAAACGTCTGTGGGACGCTATCCGGCGGAAAAGGCCAGAATTCTGGAAAAGTCGTGACTGGTTTTTTCATCACGACAATGCTCCAGCACATTCAACCCTAAGAACTCGTGAGTTTTTGGCCATACACTCGGTAACTGTTCTTCCCCACCCACCCTACTCACCTGACCTAACACCTTCTGACTTCTTCTTCTTCCCCAAACTCAAAAAACCTTTGAAAGGAAGAAGATTTGAGACGATTCCCGAGATTAAAAAAAATGCGACGAAGGAGCTAATGGACATCACAAAAGAAGCGTTCCAGGACTGTTTCCGAAAGTGGAAACACCGTTGGAATAAGTGTGTGCGTCGGGGAGGTCAGTACTTTGTAGGAGTTCCAGACATGTAACTTCTAAATAAAGTACATTTTGCTTTATGACGTCAGTCTACGTATTTTTTGAACAGACCTCGTATATAGCGATTACTTACGCGCGCATTGTGCGTTGTACAAAGTGCGCGGCATAACGGAGTCCAGAAATTCAATTATTGTTCGCACTACCGGTCGTCGTATCCCTCGATCGGAGAGGATCGACAGTGCAGACGACGGCGAGAGATCGTTGAGGTTCTTCTCGATCGTCACGCCGCAGACCGGATTATGGGTTTTGTCGTCGGGTCTGCAGCGTGGCTGCAACGCCTTTTTTCAATAATTCAAATCGCCAACGGAAGTGTTGCCGATCGAATAACGAGTTCGACGTTTTAGAGCAACGTTTAGAAAAACCAGCTGGGACGCCTGAAAACATCGCCGTGATCAGAGCAGCGTCTTCTGTTCGGAACCGTGGCCTCTTCGGACTCGGTACGGATCGAACGGTGAGACGAATTCCGCGCACACTGACCTTAACGTGCGCGAATACTGCTATAGAATATGACAACGGGACAATACGGCCCGTCAGTTCGCGAGACGTGTTTCCCGGTCACCTGACGGCGCTTCGCCTCCCCGATTCGAGGATCTGTGACTCGGTCCTTACATATCCTAGATACCTCAGTGCTGCGAGGTCTTTAAACGTCGTCCTCGGACCCTTGAAGAACTCGAGCAGGCCGTTTATGAAGCAATCGTCGTCGGAATTCCTCGAGGTGTGCCGGCGGGAGTGATGATGGAAATTTTCGGGAAACGCTCTCCGCTTGCATCGCTCGTCAAGTGGCCGACATTTGGACTTTTAAAATATAACAAAAAAAAATAAAAACCTTATAATTTAAATAAATACATTTTTTATATATATATATTGCACCGTTCTTTTTTAGAATTCACTCCGGAAATGTGAAATTTTTTTTTTTTTAATATTTCGATATCTCTCTCTTGCAGTATTCAATCTATTGATTGGTTTGCAGCAACTTCCATGTTTGTCTATTACTAGCCTTCCTCTTCAACTCTTGATATGAGTTACATCCTTGATCCTCTATTATCTGACTTATGTATTGCAATCTTGGTCTTCCTCTATGATTTTTTCCATCAATTACTCTTTCTAAGATTAGTAATAGCAGCCCATCGTGTCTTAAAATATGACCTATTAATTCAATATTAATTCAATTTCGATATACGATTGATAATATTACGATACTGTAATACGTCCCCGCGCACTTTTATTCGATTTTTATCGGTGTTTCGTCTCGGTTCGTCTTACTGGCGTACCTACATGACCCGGTTCGGGACGGATTGCTGCTGCGACAAACGTCGTCGTCGATATTTTATATTGCGGCGAAAAGGTTTGAGAAAAATTGAACTGTTCCAACGACCGACGGAAGAATCTCAAAAGTCTGCGGGTCTTTCGGTCGTATGATACGTGACACCCGCGGACATCGCCTACAACGGATCTCAATCGGTGTGATTTTTATTAAATTCGGCGTAGCCTTTGTGGATCGTGTACTCGTGTCCGTAAGGGATACACTCGTGTATTTAAAACGTTTTTCTACGGGACAAGATTTCCAAACGGGAAGGAGGCGATTTTCGCGTTTTGACGGTGGAGGGAAGCACGAAAATGGAAAATCTCTACACGCGTCGTCGTTATTCAGTCTAATCTGCGTGCGCGGATGGTCGGTCGTCCAAATGACCTAATTCAATTATAGAGAAATTCCGTCGTAGGTTTTTTTTTTGCAGACGTTACACAACTGCACGTGCAAAAAGAAATCGGTTTTTGTGCTCTCGGGGTATGAGTGAGTCATTGTGGAACTGCGCACAAAACTGTGTTTCTTATCGCCTTCTGCGGAAGCAAAACGCTGCTTTTTTCGTGCACGTCCTTCTACGTACCGGCGGGCGAGTACCTCGTGGGGAAACGATTCGGCGGCGTACGGTGTTCTCAAAGCGAGTCAATAGAAATAGACTGAATATCGTATGAACCGAAACTGACTTTTATCCCGGACATGGGCATCTTCTCGAGAATGCCATAATATTAGTTAATCATAAAAAAAAAAAAAATACAGATCGTTAGATATAAATTTAATAAAACGTTTTTTTTTTCGTGTTGCCGATGATGAATTTTGGATTTATTCCCGTTCTACTAATCGTCTCGCGAACTGCAGTCTATCGTTCGGTTTTTTTTTTGTTATTCTTCTACGATATTTGTTTCGTGTCGATTATTCGTTTATCGTAAGAAACAATTATTTTAATATCGGATAAACGAATAAAAACGTCTTCTTCTTCGAAAAAAAAAATTCAAAAGGAGACCACTCGCACACAAATAAAAAAAAAAGAACGATTACGCTTTATCGTTCGAATCTCCCCGAAGAATCCTTATAATATGTATGTACCAACGAGCGTTTGTCGGCCATAAATTTTATATTATTTATCAATCGACCGCTGTTGACCGACGATACCCGCAGCTGTGATATCTAACCATCTCTGGATCCGATTATTCGAGCGTTTATCTCGCTGCACACACGCGCGTAATGTGTCGGACACGTGTAGTATAGTACACGACGACTCGTAACCCAAATTCGATATCGCGAGAATATTATTATACAATATATTATAATAAACAAGTGTGGTGGTGTGATCTGCACCGACGACCACACGCAGTCGGTCGGCTAATAATATTATGTTCTCGTAATATTATTATTCGTGATAATGTATATTATTATGTACGGAGTGCGCGTTTCAAGTCTGCTGCGGGGACTGAATAATAATAATAATAATAATTTATTAATATACGCGCAAAGTGTGTGTTTAAAATCGTATGAATTTGACGAATCAATCAATTAAGTTTAAGGCTGCAGCGTAGTAGTTCCCGACTGGTGGTCAACGGACTTGGCTGTGGTCCGTCAGGTACATTTTTTTCCATTCATACGCGAATTAATAATTAGTAATTCGAAAAAAACTTTTAACTCGAAAATTAAACGAACAAAACTGTTAGATCGCGTTGACAATACCGCGCGGTTGTATGCAGTTGAGCTAATTGTAATTAGTCGCGTTGATTGAATTGAATGTTTTTTTTTTTACTATCGATAAGTTTTTTTTTTTTTTATATTTTTCCTCGATGTTCACCGTATCGCTTATTTATTTCGCCTACGTTCTACAGTTGTTATTCAATACATACTATACGCATATTTTCGGAAACCGCGGTTTAGTAGTATCAAGTGCAAGTATATAGACTTGTGTGTTGAGTGAAGGAACCACTGGTTTAAGGCTTGTGAAGTTGGTACGCGGACTGCACGTTAGGTTACGTGACGTTTACCTAAACTGCAGTCACTATAATAACCGGAATTCACTATAAAAGATACCGCGACAAAATGTGTTCGAATCCAATGTCGTTTTTTTTTTCGCAAATAACGCGTACCACTCAAACGGAACTGCGGGTCTCGATTTAAAAAAGTAATGTACCTATACGATATTATAGGTATCGTGACGATTCCGAGATGCTGTTGCTGAAGAACCAGGCCCGGATTAAGGAGGGGGGGGGCCACGTCTCCGGGGCCCACATATATAAAGGGCCCATAATTTTTCAAGTGATAATTTGTATATACAATATATATTTTTTAGATTCTGAGCGGAGCAAGAAATCTATTGGTTTTACGAGTACAATGATGTGTTTTTTTTTTTTTTTTTTTTCATGTCTGTACCAAAAAATTTACCAGAAAGAGTGCTCCGATCTCTACAGTCATACTTTGTTTCCGGTAGCGAATTGCATCATCAAATTGATACTTTACAGAGGTCACTTTTAAATTAAATTATAAATGTATACCAAGCGGTATTTTCGATTATTGTTTATTTTTAGAATATTTATATTGTTTTTTTTGGAAAAATAACCGCTGACGAGTGCCGACAACAGTCAACAAAAATATTAAATAAATGTGTCATTTTAAATGAAACAGGTGTAATACTATTCATTAAATTTTTGTATATGTATATTTATTTAACAGGCATAAAACTTAATGTTTTAACGGGTATTTATGAAACAAAAATTAATTGATCAATGGTACCTAATATAATATTATTTAACTGTGTTATTTTGTAAAGTTACGTGTACGTCAATGCAGCCAATATGATAAGGTTCAAGCAGGGAACAAAAATTGGTTTTATGGGGGCCCACAACTAAATATCGGCCCCTGGGCCCTTAATCCGGGCTTGTGGTTTTCGCGTTAATCGCGATACATTTTTATGCACACGATTCGAAATTTACTTATTGTTACCATATTTTGCAAACTCACAATGTAAATTATTAAATTCAAAAAAAAAAAGAATACGACGAAAAAACGAAAAAAAAAAACGTTTTTTTTTTTTTTCTTAAATTTATTTTAATATATAAATAATATATAGAACAGCTGCGCGTGTCTACGTGTGTGAAACGGTATTGAATTTTTTATTTTTTTTCTCCGTAACATACTGTTGTTCCGAATACTCGTGCCGTGCGTTGCTTTCTCTTACATTTTTTTATTTTTTTTTTTTTGTTTGTTTGTTTGCCTAGGACAAGAAGCGGGGAGAACGCGCGGAATTTTACTCGGTAAAAGAATGAACGGACGCGTGAAATGGCAACGAAATCCCCCGCCACACAAGGCAACGGTGAGTGTGGAAAAATTGTGTATCCCACCCCGGGACAAATTTCTGATATTATCACGTCGCTGAAACTGCGCAGTTTCTAAAATATTATTGTGATACGCGCGCGTTATACGCTCGTACGAGACATTTTTTTTTTTTTTTTTTTAAATAGTTTTTTTTATTCAATCTGTTACAAAATATAGAACAATAAGAATAATATTAACGGATTTTGAGAGAAAATAAATATAAAAATATGACGGATGAGACAGATCGTAGAGACCACGCAGTGGAGGTACTACTACGGCGTTGTACGATGATTGGCCGATTAGGTTAGCGCTGCCTCTCGAGTCCTTTCGAGTCGGGTTGCCAGGGACAGTGGACAGACGATGACAATTCGGAGATTTACACCGCGAACACGGTCTGAATTATATTATATACACTGCGCCACGGCTGGCGGAGAAGTTAAACAAAAAAAAATTAACGTTTCGACGTTTTTTTATTGATTAACTACGAAAATAGATATTATCATATCGATTTGTACTGCGGGTATGGCGTACAAATCAAAACCGATCGAAAAGTCGAATTATTATTTACGAATTTTTTTTTGTAAGAAAGCGTAAATCGAACGACGAAATATATGTCTGTCTAACCGTCCAGGTGAATGCGTATTTATATGAGAATAAATAATACCTCGTCTATGAATGATGGTTTGAAACGCTCATGAGTTCATAAGTATTGTGCGATCAGATTTAAAATTTTAAAAAATACGATTAAATATTATGGGATTCGTATTTTTTTTTTTTTTTTTATTAACAGCTAAATTTATTTATTTTTTTTTTTTAAACGCTTTTTCCGACGCGACAGACATTAACAGTGTAACATACCATATAAACGTTTAGAAAATGACAAAATGTAATACAACTTTTAGGGACTATTCCGATATTGGTGATGTCACGCTACAGCAGATTCTGTTGAAAAATCCGTTTATAATTGACGTTTACGTTTTTATAGTGTAGAAAGATGGGGAAGGGAACACTGTATCGATAAACTGGAACGTTTTAACGTCCCATATATATATATATATATATGTATTGCACGGAAAAGATTTCTAAAGTTTACCCCTTTTTATAGCTGACATTCAGTTAAAACGCTTAAAAAACGTAAACGTGACACGTAATTACGTATAACGCATGAAATTTAATTACGTTATAATGACTGATGAAAGTGCGAATAATTACTATATGTTAGACCATTCCATGCCCGCGGAATTGTTCTTCTACAGGACGCATTTCGTACCGCGATGACTAATGTGTTTATTATTGATTACTACGATGATGTTTAAAATATGTATAAAGGCAGCACACCAAAACGATTCCCCGACCGACTGAATTACTGAATTACCAATCAATGACGTCAAAAACTTTCGTTTCAGGGCAATAGAACACACGCGATTATTGTGACTGTATCCGTCCCGATCAACAAACCGAGAATGGTACTAAAAATAGTGTTAAAAAATGGCACATTCCCCAAACGTTTTACACGGCGACAGGAAGTCACCATAGCAGGAGCCAGAATCGGGCACATTCCTTTTCGACTTGTATCGCTCTTTCCTTGTTATTATTAATATAATATGATGTTCCGTAATATCCGCCGTACGCGACAGACGCGCCGAAACGAATTAATCCGCCCGCCACGTAATCCAAGAACGACCAGAACGTATACGGAACGACCAGCTGTCCTTCGTGCCGTACACGATCTAGAAAAATCGTCGCGACTCTTGTGACTGAAATAAAAACCGTAAACAGTGTCTGAAATGTTTGCGAAAACCTATTAAAACCTTCTCGATCTTCTCGAGTCTACACAACTGCGTAATTAAACACGAATTAATAAAAGTGATTTTACAATATCGGCGGAGTGTGTACAGAAGAAAAAAGAGATGGCGATGGGATCGTGCGGGCGTCGCTCAAGTGAATTACTCGGATAAAGATGTTGAGATTTTTTTTATTACTACATAAATTTGAAAACAATTCAAATTCGACAAAACGATTCTGAGCGGTGCTTCGGTGCGATATTGTTTATCATCAATAATATATAATAATGTATAGTAAGAATACGAATAAACCCCTGCTTACAGTACATCATTTTAATACAATTTCTTATTATAAACCTATAAGTAAATCTAAGAAAAATTTAAAACAAATTGGTATAAAGTTCATATTAAACTAGCTGGTTTACCCGGCTTCACCCAGGAGGTATTATATTATATATAAAAAAATGAGAATGAAAAAAATACTATTTTCTTATATTATACCTTTTTTTGGCTTCGCAACTTCTTATCCAATTCTCATACAGTTTTTTTTAAATGAAAGAGGATATCACGGTTTTAGGCATAAATAAAGTCCGATAATGGTCAATAATTAGTTATCTATACATATAGTGTTTAGTTAGTTAGTGTTTGTTTAGTTCGTGATTAGTGAAAAATAATTTATATTTGATATGCCTCCTATAAGACGAAGCAATTTAGGTAGAAGAACCAGAAATGCTACAAACCAAGCTAATTACCGATCTAATCGTACTGCACAAGAACGTGACGACGGAAATGAACGTGAAAGAATTCGGATATCACAAACGCGTGAAGCGCGAGCGCGACATTCAACTAATAATCGCGCAAGTTTGAATCGAGCTGCTTTCAGTTACGATGTGTCAATTGACTACAGTAACTACCAATGTGTTGTTATTGGTTCTATGAACTCGGTTTGCTCACACTGTAAGGCATTAAAATACAAAACGAAGCCAATGGATTGTGTTGCGCAAATGGTAAAGTGACATTGATACCATTGGATCCACCACCAGAACCATTGTACTCATTGGTTTCAGGAATAGGAAAAGATTCTATACACTTTTGACAAATATCCAACAATATAACAATTGCTTTCAAATGACTTCATTTGGGGCAACAAATGTAGTTCAGGGAAAATTTTATGCCAACTTTCAAGGTATGTATTATAGCAGTTACTCATAATTATTTTAGCGAACAAAATTTTCTGTCACCAAAGTTAAGATGTGTCACTAATCTTCAATTTCTTAATCATTACGAAATATATCACTTAGTCATCATATTATATGGTGTTTCAGTTTCAGTGACACTTTTATTATATTTTATATTTGATAGATATTAGTTAAAACTAAATATATACTTTTAAGATCAAATATTATTTAAGTTTGATCACCGACAATCCATTAATTTATACCACACCATAATATTTTTTTATTTACAGATACAAGGGCAAATATATCACAGAGCAGGTTCACTGTTACCAGTGTCAGATAGCGACAACAAATTCCTGCAAATTTATTTTATGGGCAATTCACCACAAGAAATTGATCTGCGTTGTGCACATAACAATTTAGTAAAGAGGTCTATTGTAGAACAATTACAAACTTTATTTCATCAACACAATCAATTGATTATATTGTTTAAAACTGCCCTGGATCTGATGCCATCCGATAATCACAAAATTGTAATCAGAGCTGATAAAACACCTGCAGGTCAACATACAAGACGTTTTAATGCACCAACTATTGATAAAGTTGCTATCGTTGTAGTTGGAGAAAACTTGGAATTCCCAGTTCCAGGATATACAGATGTATATTCCACCGATGCGATTGGCCGGATTTATTCAGTACATCCAAGCAATGATGAATGTTTTTACTTACGACTGCTATTAGTCAATGTACGTGGCCCAACATCATTCCAACAGTTACGAACTGTTGATGGTGAATTGTGGATCCTACAGAAGCCTGTCAACGTTTGCAATTGCTTGAAAATGACGCTCATTGGGATCAAACTCTCAATGATGCTGTAATATCATCACACGCTCATCAAATACGAACATTGTTTTCTATAATCATATCTACATGCTTCCCATCAAACCCAATTGATTTGTGGATCAAGTACAAAGATTATATTTGTGATGATATTTTGTATCAAATACAGAATAGAATGGGAAATCCAAATATACAAATCAGTGAAGAAATTTACAATGAAGCATTGATTTCAATTGAGGACATGTGCTTGATAATGTCAAACAAACTATTAATTCAATTAGGCCTGACCGCGCCCAATCGTCCAATGCATGACGCTTTTAACCAAGAGTTGCATCGAGAAAGACTGTATGATCTCAACGCTTTGAAAGAATTAATTCAAACAAATCTTCCACTGTTAAATGAACAACAGAAGTATGTATTTGAAACTCTTATGAAAGTAACAAATGATGAAACTGGAGGATTTACTTCTTAGATGCACCTGGTGGTACAGGAAAAACTTTTTTGATTTCATTAATATTAGCAACAATTCGCTCACAAAATAAAATTGCACTTGCACTCGCTTCGTCGGGAATCGCAGCAACTTTGCTTGAAGGTGGTCGAACAGCCCATTCAGCACTAAAATTGCCATTAAATATGCAAAGCAATGAAACTCCAACCTGCAACGTTTCGAAGAACTCTGCAATGGCAAAGGTTTTGCAGCAATGTAAATTGATTGTTTGGGATGAATGCACGATGGCACATAAAAAATCTTTGGAGGCTTTGGACAGAACCTTAAAAGATCTACGGAGCAATAATAACCGATTTGGTGGTGCAATGATTTTATTAGCAGGAGATTTTCGTCAAACATTGCCGGTGATTCCACGATCAACGCCAGCTGATGAACTCAATGCATGTCTAAAGTCCTCCAGTTTGTGGAAACATGTCAAAGTACTTCATTTAAGCAAGAATATGCGTGTCGAGTTGCAAAATGACCAATCTGGAAACATATTCTCTAAACAACTCATTGACATTGGTAATGGCAAATTTCCTATAGACATGTTGACTGGCTGCATTAACTTTCCTCAAAGTTTTGTCAGTTAACTCGATCAAAAGATGAACTTATTCAGAAGTAATATATATATATAATAGTTACATATTTGGTAAAAATGTCAAGACTCCTGGACCATTTGTGTTGAACAAACTTTTCCCCACAAAAAACGAAATAAACACTTTGTGTGAAACGTTTATTAAGAAAAATTGTGACAAACGATTTTCGAGGTTTTTTTTTTGAGAACAGTTGAAATAACGTACGCGTCTGACGTCGTGTTAAATCGTTAAGTTTTAAAACCAAAAAAAAAAAAATCCTCTTTCTACGAATTAAATCGCTCGAATTCTATAATTGTTATAAATAACCAAAAATTTAAAGAAATTTTTTTTTGAATATTTGGCGAATATTAATTCAAGTTTCTATATTTTATTTTTTGCTTTACACGCCTTGCGTAGGCTTTCCGCAGCGTTCTACCGTATCTTTTCGACGATTTCTCTCTTCCGAGTCCTCTACTCTTGCTGATCCATCAATCCGTGTTGAATCGTTTTTCACAAGATCTATATATCCGTCTCTGTCCTCGGTCTTTCTCGTCATCTCTTTCCAACTGGCTTATATTATACATTGTTCGTGAGATCTATATATTAGCCGCATTCATTTCGAAATTACGAAGAATTTGAGGATAATCGCGTTTTTACGTCATTTTTCGCTAGTTTTTTAGACGCTTTTGAGAAAATCGAAAAATCACCTCTCTCTCTCTCTCTAAAGTACACCGACCCGGAAACAACATATATGACTGTATAAATACCGGAGCGATATCCTTCCGATAGAATTTTTGTCTATATACAGACGTGATTTTTTTTTTTGTCAAAACCAATACGCTTTCCTCGGAACGTAAAAAAAAAATAACGTAATTTACATCGACGTGTAATTCACGTCAATAAAACCGAGAAGATTTAATGAGAAATCGATAAAAAAAAAATTATGAAAAAAATATAATAAAATATATATAACCGCGCTGATTAGACGCTGATAATTAGGGCCGATATTTATATGCTTTTGCACATTTTTATTGGTTGGTCAAAAAAAGTAGCTAGTTTAACCAAAATGTGTTTCATGACCTAACGATTCTATAAACAAACTTTTGTTTTGCATATTTTGTCATTTTTGAATTTTTAGGGCATATTTTGGGATTTTGTACATTTTAAAATCATTTTCAACTAAAAAAAAAAAAAAATCGATAATTACAGAATAATTGTTTAAAATTTATAATTTTATAAATATCAACAGGCGAATTGATAACTTTTTACCATAATGTTTTAGATAAAATATTATTCATTCGGTTTTTATGGTTTTTCAATTTATTAATAATATTAATACGAGATACGACAAACAATGTAATCTATACATATTTTACGGTTTATTTCACGGATCGTGAAACAATAATGCCGTTCAATAAATCAAATTAAAATACATATTTAAATTCAACGTATTGAAAATTTTTTAATTATAATGTTATAAAAAATGTAAAATATTTTTGTTGAGATTAACTGTAATAACTAAAAATAGTAATAGAATACAATTGTCGAATTTTCTTAGGTTTTTTTTAAAAAAAATTTTTTTTTTTTTAGAGCGTATTTTAAGGGCGTATTTTGGTAATTTTAGCGCATAACTGCATACGTATTTGACAGGTTTTTAAGGCGTATAAATATCTGCCTTACAGTGATAACAGTGGCAGCAGCAGCAGCAGTGTCGCGCGTCGAGACGGTCGGGAAAGATTATTTGACACGTGTCTCTTGTATTACTGCGAGTTATAACACAGCAACAACAACAGCGAGCGCCCACGCGCATTAAAACACTGTATTATTATATATATATACATAGGCGCCCGCAGAAATATTTCTAGGGGGGGGGGACAAGCGTTCAAAATATACTATACATGCTAAAGAATGATTTCAGACAATTTTTAATATTTAAAAAAAATGTATAAAAATAAAATTAAAAAAAAATATAAATTATTTTTAAATTCTTTATTTAATTAAATATAAGCACATACTTTTCCAATACAGTATATTAATATTAATCAAAAATATATTACTTTTGAAAAATAAATTGTAAACGGCCTTGAATCTCGCTTCCAAAGCGATCAACAATTTCACCATAAAAATTATCACTTATTAACTTCTAATATATTAATACAATACAATATTACCAAAATGCCAGGGGGGCAAATGTCCCATCTTGCCCCCCCCCTTGCGGGCGCCTATGTATATATACAACACGATAACGACTACAGGGACGGGAAGGGACCGAGATATGTTCGTCGTTACCCGCCGATACGTTTTATTTCCCCCCTCCCCGGTCCCTCTTCCGCCTCGCAGTGTACATAATAATAATAATAATATACTCTGCGGATCGGTCCGAGAGACCGGAGAATTCGTTTGTTTTTTTCCTCCGCCGCCGCTCGGACAAACGAAAATATTTTGTGGAAAAATACAAAAAAAAAAATAAAAAATCAAATAAAATCGCCCTTTCCGTCGTGTATTGTACTTGACGCGCGCAGACACGTGCAGACTGCTCGGTAAAGTCTGCGTGCGAGCGTCACGTGTGTTTTGCTCGTGACGACGGCCGCCGGATGACAACAATGCGCGAGTGATGATGAGTAATAGCGACCGACCTGACTGCAGGTGTACGCCGCCGTGGTCAACAATAATAATAATAATAATAATAATAATAATAATAATAATAATAATAATAATAATAATAATAATATTATGTACTGCGCTGCGGCGGCGACGAGGGCGCGCGAGATTTCGGGAAACGACGGTTCTCGGACGTGGCGGCAAACGGCCGCCGACGACACGAGAGAAAATTCGGCTTATTTTATATTATTATTATTATTATATTGTTGTTGTGTGTGGATATCGATAGTGAAAATAAAGTGCGCGTTGATTTTTTTTTTTTTTCTGTTTTCTACGTCGTGAAAAAACCCGTCGAGTGGCTATGGGAACGACGTCCGCGCGCCGGCCAATACCATATAAAACAGTATTTAAAAACAAAAAAAAAAAAATTTAATAAAAACAGGTAAATGACTATAATAATACGCGCGAAATGGAATAATAACAAGAAATTCGTATAAACGCGCGGGGTGAACTGATACGGGGAAATCGAAGAGTATTGTGCGGTGTGAAATAATAAAATAGAAATAAGAGCAATCGTTCGTCTGATCGTTTATTTACTATTATATATATATATATATACCGGTTTTCATAAAAAAAAAAAACAAAATTACAACAACGGAATAGAAATGAAAAACAAATTACGCGGAGAAAATTATGAATAATAAAAAAAAAAAATTGAAAAATAATAAACGAATCGATTCGTACACGCAGTGGCGTAGCCAGAGGGGGATTTTGGGTGTTTAAACCCCCCACATTGCCTTTTTTTTTTATACTTTTTAATCTGATAAATATATATACACAATTTATACCTACTGCAAAAAAATATGATATATTTTGTCATTTTACAAGTAAAAGCGTAATACTTTTGAAAACTCGTCCAGAGTCCAGATTGATAACAATAGATTTTCTACTTATTTCTATAAAATAATAAAAGAATTTTATATTGCAGTGCTTATATATATTTATTTATTTTATTTTTATTTTTTTGTATATACACCACTGAACCTGGTCCTTGAATGGTTCAATAAGTGTATGAGCATTGTGCAACAAACTTAACAAAAAAATGTAAAAGCTTATAATTTCGTTTATACTTAAAACACCCCCCATTACATAATCCTGGCTACGCCACTGCGTACACGCCGAGGCGTTTCGTTTGTAAAACAACAATAAGTGTGTAAGCAAAAAAAAAATCCGAAAACCTAGGCGGACGATAAAAATCTAGAAAAGCAACACTACTTAATTTATTTATTCGTATGGCATGTACGTATAATGGTATATCAGTAATAATAATAATATAAAAAAAAACAATACAAATAAATAAAATAAAATAATACACTAACGGAATTAGTAGAATTTAAACGCGACATTGATAACGTGGTATTATAGCTACAAGTTTATATCAAGATTTGTTATCCACTTCACAACACTCAAGGGCACATTGGAAAAGTCCTCCAAAACTTCCATTTTATTTTCTGTTTGGGGGGCATTCGTTGACAATGTGAGATATTGTTTGGTTGGGTTCGCATCTGTTGCGACCGGTTCGGATTCGGTTTAACGCTGACCGTCGTTTGCGAACGATGTGCATGACCTGCAGAGACGTTCCTTGCGACGTTACAGTTCTGATCCGAGTCGGACGATGACCATTCCACCCTCCAGGCACGATAAAGATTGAAGTCGAAAGTGTTTAATTCGATCGCCGTCGCAACGCTATACTGAAGGGAGGACAAAAAACCGAGGAAAGCATCATGTGTGTAATCTCGGGAAAATAACGCGTAGAATAGAATTGAAAATCCCGCAGGGAAACGTTCGATTGGAATTTAAACAACGCCTAAAATATTAATAATATATATATTATTATTTATTTAATTATTGTATATTTCGAATTCCTCCGTAATATTTTTCTTGTGTACAATTTTTTCGGTTTTCATTCGGCCGTGTAAATTGTGTTTTCTCGAAATTTACGTTCCTCGCACGTACGGTCTTCGTGGTCGTTTCGTCGTGTTGCGCAAGTAATATTGTGTTTTTTTTCTCTCTCTCAATAACGTACCGTAAACAAAGAATCCATCGATTGTAATAATTGTTCTTGTACAAAACAAGATTATCGATCGGAAAAAAAAATAATGATTTCCGGAAGAAAGTGTTATGTTAAGTAATCTAGCTTAACCTCGATTTCCGTCGTTCGATAGTGTGTTGGAAAACTCGAGAAGAACAAGAAAACCAAAAAAAAATTACGGAAAATTTTACACGCTCTGTTTAATGCGCGGTGCTATACCAAATATATATATATTATATTATATATATATAATAAATGTTTACTCTGTCGAAAACGATTAATCCGTTCGCGAAATTTCGCGTTTTCTTGGAATATTTTTTTTTTTTATGTAACTATACTGTTTTTCGCAATTAATCGCGTTTTTAACTTTTCGCGAATCGATGAAACCTATATGCCGTATAACAGCAGCTGCTGCACCTGCGACCGCGTTACACAAACGGTCAATTTTTTGTTTTTGTTTTTTTTTTCTATAATTAATGCGTGTACGACTCACGTTGTATATGTATATATATGTCATGATATGTCGACGTCATGATTTTTTAGTACCCCTTTTGGACTATTTTTTTTTTCTTTTAAGACGTGTATAGACGACGTAGTATGCGGTGTAGCAAAACTTTTTTGGGCGTATCTACGCGTTGGGCGTTTAGGTCGGGTCGAGTAGTTAAAACAGTGAGAACAAAAATTAAATAAAATAATAAAAAGGACACGCGGAAAGAAATCGAAATAAAAAATAATAATAAAACACACAAATTATAAAATTCTCGTAAATAATAAATTTGTTCGTTTAAAATTGTTCAACACGAGAAAACTAATGTTTCAATTAATTACAATGATTTTGTTTACGTAAACAACTCTTATATTTTAAAATTAATATCATAAAATTAATGCTCTTTGGTTCAACATCGTGTATAAACACACATATTGCGTATATAATAAACACGTACAAATTTACTCGAAAATTATGAATTATTTTAATAATTTTTCTGCGTGCTTTTCCTTTTTTTTTTTTTTTTGATTCAAGCGCGTTCTTTCTTATTATACAAATATAAAATATTGCTGTTCTCGCATGTAGAACGTTGGATTTCCATCGGATAATATACGAATGTTAGTTGGCTCGGATTTTTTTTTTTGCCTGCCGTTTGAATTTGTATTGCCGAGTGCGTTTTTGTGCGATTCTTCTCCTTCTTCTGGCAATTCTACTCTCTAAGAGTTTTTGCCGCCATTACTACACCTCGCCACCTGTCTCTATCCTGAACTATCTCTCTCCAGTCCTCAACTCCTAGGGTTTTTAGGTCCTCCTCAACCACGTCGATCCATCTTTTCCTAGGTCTTCCTCTAGGTCTTCTTCCTTGTGGTTTCCACTCCAGTGCTACTCTAGCAGTTTCATTCTCACCTTTTCTCATTACATGGCCTAGCCATTGAATCCTTTGGCCCTTAATGAAACTTGTTACTGTTTTTGTGCGATTACAAGTGGAAAATGTAGAAAATAATAAATTTACCGCGAATTTTGCGACATTTTTCGGCATTTTCTCGACTTGTTCATCGCGATTTCGCATCGAATCGTACGAGATTGCGTTGTGCGCCGGTTTACGTTTTCGACGCGTTCAACAGTTTTATGAACGTTGGAATTTTCAACGCATATTTCGTCGAGAAGCCGCGTTTATTTGTCTCTTTATGAACCGTTATCTAAAGCGAATTTAAATACCTATTTAATTTCGTAATCCTCTGCGATGACATACAGGCGTACGAGACCAATACGGTAAACGCTGCTACGCGGAATAATATTATTTGAAATTAAATTTTAAACGTTTACGCGAATCCTGTGAACGCGCTAAGGTTTGAGTAAACGATTTTCAGAAATATCGCCGGCTGTAAACAGTGTCCTTGCAGTCATCCCCTATCATAATATTATAGTCGCGCCTACGAACACACACACACGGTTTGTGTGTTAACCAGTGTTTGGACGTGAAAAAAAATAGTCTCGGAAACGCTAAAGTATATTAAAAAAAAATAATAATAATAATAAAAATTTCGCTTTTCGATAGATCGAATTGTCTATTTTTATAAACTCGTGGGTAGAGCTTTTTATACCCCACACAAAAAAAAACGCCGTAGTGTTCGCAAACAAAAACACCAAATAAACGGGGTTTTTTTTTTTTTGTTATTTGTAAACGGTCGTACGCGTTTCCTTTACCGTGCTTTTAAATCCGAGCAAATAATAACGTATCGTTGGCCTGACACGAAAACAGTGTTGACAATTATATAAGTAAGACTGAGAATGTAACGCTCGATAAAATTCGGAAAAAATGTTCGTAAAAAAATGCTTTAATGCGCCGAAAATTCGAAAATGACGCGTCAAAAGTTTGTTCGTTTTCAATAATTTCGGTATGTATAATATGGAATTTAAAACATTTCGACAGCTAGATCTCATCGACTTGGTACTCCCTTTAAACAAAAACCTGCGACGAATACCTACTTTATAATCTAAATTATGAACAAATAATAATAATATAAACACAATTTTCAATTTGTATGTTTTGTATCCGAAAACTCTAAAACGCTCTACAAAATTAAGAAAATAACGTAAAAAAATATATAAATAAATTTAAAAAAAAATCTCTTCTGCTTCTCGTTCAAAAGTGCGTAAAACTAAAATTGTAAACAGCTAGTACACGCGCGTCGCACTGTAAACTCTGGAAAACAATGAAAAGTATACATCAAAATCCCAGCCCTATATATATATAAATATGTGTGCTCAGAAGTCGGATATCGTCGCGTTTCTACGGATAAAAACGTGTAAAATTTGTTTTTAATCCTTTTTTTTACCTGGCGAGGATAAAAACGTAAATCGTATAAAAACCAATCCGGCGTTTCGGGGGGAAAAAAAAAAAAAATTGTGAAAAAGAAGGAGTTTTTTATTTCCGCCATCCCCCCCACCCCCTCCGAATAAGAAGAGCCGATACTCCCGTGCAGTTCAACAAGCGCCGACGACGGTGTTGGGTGTCGCACTGCTGCTGCTCAGTGGCGGAGACACAAAAAAAATCTCCCCGGAAAGGGCACGTCCTATTACCGCGTAGCTGCGTGAGAACGAGAAGCCGTCGTCGCCCACTCGCGCCTATATAATATTATATTATATATATAAAAAAAATAATACATATATATTATTATTATAAGCAACAAGAAATAGGATCCGTGCTCGTTCCTGACCGTAATAATAATTTTATCCTTTTATTTTTTTATTTTTAATAAGAGTCGTTTGTGTGTATGTGTGTGTGTGTAGTTCATTGAGCCGATCAGCAGCCGCGCAGAGTGTGTAAACCGAAACGGGTCGTATTATATCCGTCTATATATATATATATATATAATATAGTGTATTTATATGTGAATGAAATCGCTGAAATGTGCTCGGCGAGTCGGGCCGAGTTTCGAATTCGATTTTTTAACTTAATCTGCACTTGCCGCTGTAGGTGGAAAATTCGAAAAAACTCCGAGTTTTTATCGAAATTAATAAAAAAAAAAAATTGAATTTTTTTTTCTATTTAATTAACTCTTTACTGCGAGTTACGTCGGTTGGTCACGTCATATTGACCCAAAGTTATTGCTTATTGTGCACGCTATTTTATTATTTTTAAATTTAGTAATTACTGCAAGGATCGTTTGGATTCTATTTTTTATCTCCTTATATAGGCTATAATTTTCATATTCTTTTTCTCAAAAAAAAAAAAAACTACGCGCGAAAATTATATACGAAACGATATCACAATACAGTTTTCGTTGAAATAGAAAAAGAACAATTTTTTTTCGCGATAGCGTTGTATAAGTCATCCGTAAAAAGATGAGTTCCCAATAAAGAGACAACTGCTTGCAGTATACAGGGCACCGTATTTATGGTGTGCTAGAAGAGGGTCATTTTTACTTTTAAAAAAAATTGCTTTTTTACAATTTGGCCGTTTTTAGTAGCTTCTTTTAACATAAATGTACGCGTTTACTTTTTTCCTATATGTAACCGAACTGAACTGTAATCACGGATATCTGTAACTCGTAAAATCCTTCTTATACGGTATTAAGTAATATGACGGTAGGAGTAAATTTATAGAAGGGAAAAGAAAATAATAACCGTATTTTTCCGTATTGTGTAGTGGCTCTATGAGGACGTTCTCGTGCGATTCGGTCTGAAACTGCGTTCGATCTTAATGTCGTTTTCCACACTCCGCAGAGCAAATGTTGATCGGCCGTTTCCTCGGGAACAAGGCCGAATATTTTGCCAAATATTCTAGCCAAATATTAATAAAATAGCATTTACTCATAAAAGCGATGGAGAATAACAAAAAAAAAAAAAGCGAGTCTGCCAGTACTCGAGACATTGATGTGTAAACGTCGCGTTAGCGGTAAAAACGGAACGGAATTGTGATTGGGATTTGTGAACACTGGTATCTTTATTCAAAGTAATTTCGATAATAAATATTATTATTAGTTGTCATGACAACAGTTTACGCATTACACGCAATTTATAATTGCGTGTAAATTAATTAAATATTTATTAATATTGCGGGTAAATTAAATAATATTAATAAATGTTATTATTAGTTGTCGTGACAACACATTTCCGTCCCATTTCCCGTGATTTATACGGCATACCGCCGTAACAGATGTTTACACATCAAAAAAATAATAATTTCGTTGCTCGCGGACCGTGTACTCAACGTAACCCAACCTCGTGCTCATAATGTCATCCACAGACATTACGCAACATCATATTATATCGTAGATGGCTTATTGAGCGTTCGTGTCGAAGTCGGGAAAACGGTAGATTTTTTTTTATTATTATTAAAAAAAAATATGTGTGCGATTACGATATATAATAAGACGAATATTTTACGAACTATTCGAATTTCGTCGCACCTATAAATATTATAATTCCGAACCTTCGTCGGAAAACGCTGTTAGAGCCGAGTATATAGGTACTGCGGGGAATGTCGTAATAAAAAAGCCCGTTTTTTTTTTTTGCTCAATAAAATTTTATCGATTTCCCTTTTAAATATATTTTTGAAATAATTACACTAATTTCGGAAAAATATTGTTTTCGACCGAGGTCTAACCGTCGTCGCACAGTAATAACGTATTTATTTTGTTACGAATGTTCGAATATTATAATATATTGTCGTAACGAAACGCAGTCGTTATAGAATCGTTTGTGAATTATTAAATCGCACCGAGTACGACGTTGTAAACGTAAAAAAAGAATCGGCAATTTCGTTGTATTTTTTTTTTTTTTTTTATATAAGAAGTCGCGGGCCACTGCTAAAAAAAAATTTAATTCGATGCAAATAACAAAAGGGAATTAAACGACATAATATAATATCAAAACGCAACAGTGGACGGCGAATAAAAAATGTCTGGCGCCGTCGTGCAGTGGCTAGAACGGATGAGGACTATATAGGCGTACAAATCATTAATTCAGCTGATGGCGCGCCGATATAAATTCAAACGCGTTACGAATTCGTCGTCGTCTCCTTCGTCCTTTCTCCTAGTTCTACACCAATATTTTTTATCGTGATTTTTTATTTTGTTTTTTTTTACCGTAAAAACGACGCGTGTTTAATAAAAATACATTAATATTCGCGATTACTCGCGACGCAGTAATAATAATAATAATATCCTATTATCACGTGGGCGATGGCGCACGCATAATATACTTATTAGTGGTGTATTTACGCATCATTTCCATATTATAATATCCCGCGTTTATATTTTTATTTTTATACCAGTGATTCAGCGTCAGCTTTCCGCGTATAATAAAATATTATAGGTATACCTATATGCATACGTTTTATATTTTGTCGTAACACGCGATTCTCAGCCGATTGGCTAATAATATCAGTGGCGTATCTGACTTAATTCTATGGAGGGGGAGGGGCGAACCGAAGGTCAGTGCAAGGAGAGCAGATGCTATGAGCACTCCGAATGATTTATACACTTATATATATATATATATTAATATCCCAGTGTTTTTGTTCCATTTAATATTTTTATGAATTATTAATTGTATTTGTTTAAACCTCCGACTAAAAAAAAAAAAAAATATATGTATATTCAATATTCTATGCGGCTTTACCGTGTTTCTATCGTACGGAAGAGATAACAAAAAAAAAAAAAAAAACCCCGTTCATAAATAATTAATAAATAGATAGCAAAAACGTATACAACGAAACAAATTCATTGCGGGAGAGCGATCGTCCCCTCCACCCCCACCGCTGGCGCGTATTTACGAAGTAAGGTGGATTCGGATTGAAAACACTCATCTCCGGGACATCGAAAATCAATTGGAAAATATTATCGGTCAATAATTTATTTTCAAATATATCGACTAAAACGTTATTATACTCTCGATTCTCCTGCAGTATTTAAATGTCAGCAAAAAACGCTGCGACGAATATTCCGTGATCGATAATGCGACGAAGTCCCGGCGCAGGAAACGGACTCGTTCCTCGAGTAAGTCCACGCGGTCGGACACGAGGCGTGTGGGTATTATTAAACGTTCGTTCTCGGAGCGGAACGAGAAAAATGTTCTCTGCATAGGCGTGTCTACGGGGGAGACAGGGTGGGCACTGGCCTCCCCAGCGACTTAATTCTTGGCCTCTTGGCTTATGATCTACCGTGGTTGGAAGTATAAATATAAAATATTTTAAAAAAACAACTGAGTAGCACGTTAGTTGATTGGCCTTATTTATTACTTGTAATGGCATAGGAAACCAATTTTAAGATCAAGATAATCTTTAATTTTGTGGGGTGAATAAAATTCCAGGTGCTATGTAATTGCCATAGAACAAAAAAAAAGTCACAAATATAGATATAGAATATAGATCGCTATAGTAAGTAAAAAATTTAAATTTCATAACTGGCCTCCCCAGCCATGGAGGTCTGGACACGCCTATGGTCCTCCGTACAACCTTTTCAATGCCTATAATATCCTCGAATTCGTTATTATTTATCGCCCGATACGCTTTATAATATTATTATTAGTCTTTCTTCGCTACTATATTTTAATACGACGTGCAACAGGTACACGCGCCAATATTAATTGTAAATCAATCGTTTCGTTTACCGATCTCCGGCGTACGCGCGTATACGTAATATTTTTAAGCGTTTGTAATAAAACGCGTTTTCGGTCACACGCTTTATTACGAGCCGCGATGGACGCGGTTGTGGGTACTGCAGTTGTGGTGCGCGGTCGCTCTTCTCAACGTCCGTTATTGTCACCTTGTCGGTCCTCGAACGCGACTGCCGGATAGAAAACTAACCGAAAACACATCTGTTTCTCGTCCGTTTTCTCTATGAAAAAAAACGTGTGTTTTCGTTTGAAAACTATTTTGTCGTCCCTGAATTCGTCTCGGCCCGTTTTCGATATTTCACCGCGTACACGGGGTTCGTCTGCTGCAGCGAGCGCATCTTTAACTCGTCATTCGTTAAGCGAATTGAAAGCGGGTATATTTTCTCTCTTTACGCACGTGAAACATAGCAAAATAGACGTTTCGTACTTCCAACGTACCGATCGATCTATTGGTGCGATAAGAAATTTGAAAACAAATTTGAATTCCTCTTGAATTTTACTACAAAACGACTCTGCCACTTTTTTAATTTCTTTTTTTTATAAGACCTTCAAAAATGAATTATTAACAATTTTTTTTTTTTAATTTGTTCGGTTAGTTTTTT
The DNA here is from genome assembly GCA_032441835.1 of Slavum lentiscoides. Classification (NCBI taxonomy): domain Eukaryota; kingdom Metazoa; phylum Arthropoda; class Insecta; order Hemiptera; family Aphididae; genus Slavum; species Slavum lentiscoides. The sequence goes on from CM063716.1 coordinate 1,759,820, forward strand.
TAAGGGTTTATGAAAGAAAAAAATGAATAAAGTGGAAAAGTCGTTTTGTAGTAAAAATTCACGAGGAATTCAAATTTGTTTTCAAATTTCTTATCGCACCAATAGATCGATCGGTACGTTGGAAGTACGAAACGTCTATTTTGCCATGTTTCACGTGTGTAAGACAAAGAGAGAAAATACCCGCTTTCAATCCCGTTAACGCAAAACACTACAAAAAAAAAAGAAAAAATTAATATTTCTATGGATTTTTTTTTTTTTTCGTCACACACATCACTTATTATTAGATATCGCGTCGAAATAGAAATCAAACGTTTACAATAAGGTACCGCAGCTATATTAATATATTAAAATTAAATTAAATAATATTAAAAATATAAATTTTTTTTTAAACGCGTTCAAATCGTATATCTGTTACGTAACGTGTATAATCGTATAATTTTCAGTCCTACTTAAAAATACGAAATGGTCCCAAGTCGGTTCTCCCTTTGAAAGGAAAATATATCGGTGGCCCAGCCCCCGGTTTTGTATTTTATTTGATCATTTCGAAATGTCATATACTATATATTATGTCTTACACTCCAAAATCATCGTTTCCTATTTATTTATTTAACGTTTTAAAAAAAAACAAACAAATTTTTTTTTGTCGATATATTATATATGTATATACAGGCGTTTGGTCGCAACCTCTGCAGTTGAAAATTAATATTTTAATTATAATCGTTTCGTGTTTTCGTCAAAATATACAACGCGGTATACATATATATGGTGTGCAGTATTATAAGTGAGAGAGAGAGAGAGAAAAAAATCCCAGTCTCGCGTCGTTATGTGATGATGTAATGTATGCGCGAAATAAATTATTATTTTTCGCGATTTATATCAAATATCGCTCGACTGAAGTGCGTTTTTTTTTTTTATCTATGACGCGAAAAAACAAAAACGCTACGAAAACAGCGAAAATTCAGAAAAACAAAACGAGATGGAAATAATTTAAAAGAAAAAAAAAAAAATTCTATCCGCTCCGCCGATATTGTTGTTTCGGGTGGAAAAATAAAATTTTTTTATCTATATCGGAAGATCGACCGCCTGCAGGTTTGTGAGTGCGTGTATTTTTTTTTTTTTTTTCTTTAACGATATTATCGTCGTTTTCACGGTATTATATCGTTTGTTTTTAACGGGTTTAAGCGCGTTCGTAATAATAATAATTATTATATTATATATATATATATATACTATATATAAAGAAAAAAAATAGACCTTGGTCGGTTTGATAAAAAAAAAAGTAAAAAAAAATAAAAATATAGTGTAATATTTCCAACGACGATCGAGACAAAATATTATTATACACTCGCTGCATCGACAGAGCAGCAGTACCAGAAAACCAGCTCAATAACAAATATTGATAATTTTCAAAACAACACACACACACACGAGCGTGTATGTACTGTTCTGAGTAAATAAAACCCGTTTAGTCGTAATTATATGGGTTTCGCGTTTTTTTTAGATTTTTTTTTTTTAAAAAGAAAAGAAAAGTTTACACACGCACCAAAAAAAAAAAATCCTCCAAATATACGCTCCTTTATGTATATTATATTTACAATTTGTAAATAATTTTTTTTTTTCTTTAAATAACGAAAATTTCAAATATACAAATAATAATTATAATATACGTAATTAAAATAAACGGAAGACCAGGATGTTTTTGGAAATTGATATGAAAATTAACGAATCTCTTAGTACTCGAGACATTGATGTGTAAACGTCAACGTCAAACGGTAAAAATGGAACGGAATTGTGATTGGGATTTGTGAATATCGGTATCTTTATTCAAAGTAATTTCGACAATGAATATTATTATTAGTTGTCATGACAACAGCTTACACGTTATAAATCGCGTGTAAATCAATTAACATTATCAATATCGCGTGTAAATTAATAAATACTATTAAATAATTGTCATGGTACAACAGCTTGCACATTTCCGTCCCATTTCCCGAGATTTACCCTCATACCGCCGTAACAGATGTTTACACATCAAAAAAATAAAGTTAAAATTCATACATAATTATGAAAAAAAAAAAAAAAAATGCAAATTTCATACGATTTTCATTTACAACTACTCTCGAAAACGATATAAAAATGCGTCTAACAACGATTCGTCCGAATTTTTCACGACACGCGGTCGGCGAGTTCGGAAAGTCGAGTGTCCTTAAAAAAAATTGGTTAAAAATCAAAAAAACCTAATTTCACTATATTTATACTGCGTGATCGCGTACACATTGTGTTCGTATTAAATAATATCACTGTAATACGTGTACAAAACCAACTATATTTTTATTATACATTTAAACCGAATACAGAACAGAGGTAGGTATTATCGTTTCAAGGTGAACGTCGCGCGTTGTAAATCAATATTATTGCCTCGCGCCTATGTGTTCTCTTTAAATGCAGAAAAAATCGTTTTATACCAGTGTACGGCCCCAACGTTAAATAAATGCGATTTGTTTTCCCATTTGGAAATCCACCGAGTTGAAAACAAACCTGGAGGGCGGGCTAACCGAAATTCGGTTTCTTGCAATTATTATTACCATCGTAATCGATGGATTTTTTTTTTCTCACCATAAACAGAAAATACGTACTGAAATTATTCACGTGATGGTAACACGACAAGAAATCCGAGCCAGTAGTAATTCATTTCTATTTCACGCGTAAATTGTTTTGTCGGTTTTTTCCGGTGTAATTGTGACGAAACAATGTAGTCGTATATTATCTCGAAATTCAATTTCGGTGTTTTTTCCTCCTGCACGTTCGTTTTGTAATATTCACGCCTGGGCCCGCAGACCAATTAATTACATTGGCGTTTTGCAGGAAAGGAGAAAAGAAATTATTTTTTCACCGACCCTCTTATTACCCTTCCCCCACCCCCAGCCCGTAAAGCTGCCGGATACTATATACAATATACGGGGCAAAAGTCAACAGTTTTCACCGTTTAAAACTCGTTATAACGTTAATACATTTATTGTGTAAGGCTTCTCATTATCGATTCGCGTACGTAATGATCGTTTGTTTCGCGACAGTGGGAACGTTTTATCGGTTATTATTATTATTATGGTGTATAGACACACTTGCACGCTGTAGCAGCGCGATTCACAAAACGTGGGAAACGTTATAGCGCTTATTTACGTCATATTACAACAGTAGTAACGGCTGCGAACGCGCGTTATATACCGAATCGTACTCGTCGGAACAACGAGTTTTCTTTTTCTAACTTACATTTTAACGCAAGCATAACGCTTAAAGGAATTCAGTAAATTCGGGCAGAGATACGCCAACAACGAAATGTACAATGCAAAACGAATGGACGCCCGTCGTAACCCCCGAGAATCGGCAACGGTCCTGCTGCTATGACTCGTCGGTACTGCGCGTTTACAAAAGTGGTTGAAAAATATGAGATAAACACGTTTTGTAAGCGTTTTTTTATAAGTATAGAAAATAAATTTCATTTTTATTATTTTACAAAGAGAATAAACAATCATTAATCGGGAAACTATTGGCTCGGCTCTCTATATATATATATATAATCAATATACTGCTTAAAAGAATCCTTATTTTAAATTTATAGTTTCAAACAAAATGGTACTTAGTATTATATAAAAAATGCTTAGTATTTTGTACCGAAATATATATCCTGGGAAACAACGCGCAACGACCGATGCGCGTCGTATAGCAACGACATCGAAAACGGCATCAACAGATGGTTTTTGTTATCACTTATCGCCAGCAGCCGATTGAATATTTATACACATATAAAAAAAATATATTTATGTACAAATAACGCGAAACTCTCTGTCGTATAACGAATTTTTTTTTTTTTTTTGATGTGTAAACATCTATTAGGGCGGTATGAGGGTAAATCTCCGGGAAATGTGACGGAAACGTGTAAGCTGTTGTCATGACAACTAATAATAATATTTATTAATATTAATTAATGTGTAAGCCGTTGTCATGACAACTATAACAGTAATATTTATTATCGAAATTACTTTGAATAAAGATATCAATATTCACAATTCCGTTCCATTTTTATCGCTCACGCGACGTTTACGCATCAATGTCTCGAGCACTACAGACTCGTTTTGGTTCATTTTTTTTTTTTTTGAAGGGGGGAGGAACCGTGAAATTTTGTTTTAAAAACGTGTTTCTATTTAACTTGTTTCATTTTTTGACATCGTATGAGACGCGATGTAGAAATATTACTCCGTTACGATTTCGGCGATCTAAATACGCACACGATCGTGTGCTGCCTCATTAAACTTTATTGCCTCATTGTTATATCGATCGATATAGACTGTATGTAATTTTTACAAATGTATTTTTGTATATGGAAAATCAATCGGATTATCGATTCGTCGTCGCAGCGCGATTCGTTCATTGTATTTTTTGTCGCGCGCGTACTACGCACCCAGAACGACGGCGTATCGTCGACATGTCGACGAAACATTTTTATTCGAATGAATAAAATTTCAATTTTATACACGTATTTTTCTGTTTATACGCGTATCACTATTATTCTGTTTACTTGCATACGTGCATTCATTCGATGTAATAAACGCGACATTTGAAGTGAAAAAGAAATGATGTCATTTTTTTTTTTATTATTATTATTATTATTAATAAAAGACTTCAACAACAATGATTTTTAGCCTACATTAATAATAAAAATAAATATTATATACAGATTATATCTTAATAAAAATATATTAACATTATATGTTTTTGAGCATTTACGATTTATGGCCGCGCGCACATTGGAGAGCGTCGAGCGTCGTGCGTCAGCGTCGCGAATCAAACATGTTCGAATTTCGGCGCTCGACGCTCATGAAATATACTGATTTGAAGATTGAACACACAACACTTAACTAACTAATAAATGCTCAAAATTCAAAACGTTTCGTTTGGACGTGACTGTATTATATTTGTTCACGAATAATCGTTTTCGCTCGGAAAACGTGAAAACGCTTTCGTTTAAATCACTTTCGTTTCTGCGCTGCGAAATTATAAACGTACCGTTGGTAAAATTATTAGAAGAAGGACCGCTGAAACATTTTAAAAAGAACAGATACTCGTAGGCGATGGGATATTGATGGCAGGACTTTCGGGGCTCGAGTCCCTGCAGAATGTTTGAAAAGCCCACCCCAGGAAGTTTTATAGTCGAGTCGTAACAATTTTTCAACGTTAAACGCTCGAAGGCGGAGCACGGTAAAAACGTACAGACGGATTTTGCGGAGAGCAACAAATAATAGTAATATGTATATTCGTTTCGGAAATAATAAAGAAAATATCATTTCTCGTCGCCCGAAATCGGTTTGTGTCGTCGTGATGGTCGACTTCTTACATGTCGCGTTTTACATATTTTTACCAAACACATTTCTAAACGCATTCGTTTCCTCGAAAAAAATTACACTTTTTTTTTTATAATATCTTATTATTATAATATCGTACATAATATCATATATTATAACGCGTTGTGTACCTATATATACGGTGACGCGTATTATTATTTAGCCTTGTTATATACTGTGCCGTTGAACCGAACACCACCTGTTCACTTCCTTGTTTTCTCATTATTATTTATTTATTTATTTTTTTTATCGCAGTTGTTAAGTACGCGAGTGAATGCAATAATGAACGTATATATTAATACATATATATATATATATATATATAAACACTGCAATAATAATAACCCGTCTATAACATAATATATTGTAATATTGTACGACAGCATACGACGCAAATATTATTGCACCGAGAACGCGTTTCAAAACTCTTTCCAAGTCCGTTTCAAAAGAGAAGCAAAAAAAAAAAAATATATATGGTTTTAATTCGGAACGGTGTCGTCGGATATACGCGTTGAAATCGCTCGATTCGCCGATAATATACGTATTTTTTTTTTTCATATTTATACCAATTCCCAGATTTTATATAAGAGAGGAGTAAACGTTTTTTTTTACAGACATTTCGGAACGTCGAGTAGAGCCGAGTGTTTTAATACGTATAAAATGGTTTATTTTCTAGAGATTACAGAGTAGAATATTATTATTACTGATGGAAATACGAATAAACGCGTTTTAAATTTAGTGATTTTTGTTCAAGAAATTTTACTTTTCAAGTGACCATTTTACCGTATACAAAGTTTGTTATCGAGGCATTTTCAGTCATAACGAGTAAAACGTTTTGAGGAGGGGAGGGGGCGCAAAATCGTTATCTCGCCAGGAGCGCTACCGTTAATCCTGGTCGTAATGATTATGTTTTTTTTTTGCTGCAATTATTTTCTACGCTAATTCGGTTTTCAATTTACTCGAAACGCGTCTATACTTTTTTCTAGAGTCCACATATATATATATAATCAGCTGGACTGAAAAAGGTACCAAAAAAAAAAAAAAAGAAATATCTGAACTCGTGTGTGTGTGTGCGTGTATAGTTTTACAGGGCGAGTTTTCGTAATTGTTCGGCAGTCAAACAACTTTTTTTTTCCTTTTTTTTTTTTTTTTTTTTCTTCACCGTCCCGTTTAATATTATAATAACGCGCAATATAAATACGACACTTGGCTCGTTATAATATCACGTTTATACGTGTCTCCGGACGATCGCTGCGACGTAGGTATATACCCGTGTAATTGGTAATTATATCGTACTGCACGAATCGATAATTATTATAATGCTTGCAGTCGCTGGCATACGTTGCGTCGCACTTATTCGTATATAGATAATATTACTGTTTTTTTTTTTTTTTTTGAAAGAAAGAAAGTATTTACTCATTTTTTTTTTTTTTCTAGTATAACAGTCCCCCCGAGTATTATACGTGTATACAGCCCACTCGACTTAATTCATAACGTATTCGTCGGTCTTTATATTATTATGTTATGGGCCCGTCGACGGTGCGCGTATAATGTTATCGAAAACGTCGCCGTTTTTCGGTGACGGTGATGGCGGCGACCAGCGCGGGTGGTCCTTATGTTACCCGGGGATCGCGCTGGTATACTTATAACTCTTAATACTAGTTCGATACTCGGGGGTTTTTTTTTTTGTGTAAAATAGCGCGTTTTAAAATAATGAGCCTGAGCCGTCGTTCGGCTGCTGGGGTGCAGTGCACTCGTCCAGAGATAACGCGACGAGCGAACCGACTACGTAATATATCCTGCTGCGCTGATCTGGGCGCGCGTTAACGTTTCCAAAAAAAAAAAAAAAAAATAGTTTTTTTTTTGAAATTTCATTCGGAAATCACTGAATTAGAGAAGAATCACTGAACTCAATACACGGAACGCGCGTTCATATCAATCAAAAAATATGACCCCAGATCACAGATATATACAACAACTAGCTGCGATAGCTAACTTGTAATTATTATTGAAGTCGGCCGCCATTTACAGGTTGGGCTCAAACGATAGTGAAATATCGATAGTAATTTATCGATTTTATATTATATAATAATACAATTATTGTATTGTAGTGTGATATTATGTCTGTGTCATGTACACAATTTACTGTTTAGTATTAGATGAAAAACACTAAAAACAAAAATATATTTAAAAAAATTTATTACATAAAAATATATACCGTATTGACCGTATACCATATTCTTATGTCATATCATTTCTAATATCAAAACATCACTAAATAAATCGATATATCTTATTATCGATATTTTACTATCGTTTGAGCCCAACCTGAAAATGGCTGCCGAATTCAATTTTTTCTCAATGTATTATAGGGAGTTGGCTGTCTAGTTGTTACATAATATATCTGTGCCCCAGATAGGAGGCCGCCACGTGCATTCTATAAGACATAACAGTCATGGAGGATACGATGAAATATAATTTTTTCCATGATACTTTATTATCGTGTTTTATTATTTACATCGAGATAACAATTAGATAACGATTATCAGATTTCAAAACGACGTGCTCGTTGTATCGATGTTAAGCACCGAAATTCGTTACTGTACCTCTATTCTGCAACTCGATAAGACCTGTTAACGACAACTTTCGGTTCGTTAAGCTATCGAAACGATTCATAACCTTTCAGAAAATTGTCGTTAGCTATCGATTTCTTATCATTTTGGTAGACATACACTTTGTAAGCGCACGGTATCGGTAGAGTCGTTTACAGAATCACGACGTCGATAACAGAATTCGATACATTTTTAAAATTTTGATAAGAAGATCTTATCGAATTAATTTGTTAACACGTTATCGAGTTACAGAATAGCCCCACTGGACGCTTTCCGAGTAGAAACGTTTGTTTGGCCCGTACAGTGAAATTAATTCCTATATATATGTACACGCCACTGCGACAGAAACGTCGCGTTTAATCTCTTTTTATAACAATTTTTGGCGATTTAAACGTTGAAAATAAAGTAAAATATGATTGTTCGTATACATTGATCTTAGGGATTTCGTTAGTACGGGACGCTTCGAAGCGAGACGAACGATTGGAAAATTCGTTTGTAAAACGTGCACACCGCATCCGTCGACTACGGGGCGCACTCGGTTTCCAAATCGTTCGTATTATGTATGCGTTCATATAGGTACGAAATCGTTTTTCTCTCTAACAGCGGCGGCGTTAAAAAAACCGGAAGTTGTCCGTCTCACTGCACGTACAAATAACGTAAATGACGTAATATTACGAAATAATAAATTAATGGAAAAGTCGTGTGTATAAAAATACACGACGCTCGCACGGGTAATCACGATTGTGAAATATGTAGAAACAAAAAAAAAAAAAAACGCGTAAAAATGTCTAGAAAAAAAACCTGTGGAACGCGCACGCGACGCTTGAGCGTTGAAAATTGATAAAAAAGCGCGCATTTTAAAATTCCGTAAACGATATTATTGTTTTTAATTCGATATAACGCGTATAATAAAAAATTTTTTAAAAATGCGTTCGCTATTCGTTACAGGGAATTTACCAGGTCGCGTGCAAGGTTTGTGGTGTTCTTTTTTTAAAAATTTAAAATAATTATCGATTCGTACAGTATACAATAATATTATTTATTCGTTATAAATACACGGGCTGGGGCCTTTTTAACGTACAACATTTGAGATGACAAAACAATACATCAATATAACAAGAATACATATAGATTGTTATTATTTTTATTATTATTATTATTATTATTATTATTATTATTATTATTATTATTATTATTATTATTATTATTATTATTATTATTATTATTATTATTATTATTATTATTATTATTATTATTATTATTATTATTATTATTATTATTATTATTATTATTATTATTATTATTATTATTATTATTATTATTATTATTATTTTATTATTATTATTATTATTATTATTATTATTATTATTATTATTATTATTATTATTATTATTATTATTATTATTTATTATTATTATTATTATTTATTATTATTGTTTTTATTATTATTGTTTTTATTATTATTATTTTTTATTTATTATTTTTTTATTATTATTATTATTAATATTATTTATATTCGCGTCGCGCGCGCGACATAGCGAGCGGGTTATTATGTGTGTCGAGTAGTTGTTTATTGCGATACACACACACAACGCGGAAGTGGCGCGGCGGACAAAAACAAACTAAAAATAATATTTGCTTTCGCGCGCACCGCGAAATAAAAGTAAAAACTGTCAATTTTATATATTATTAAAACGAACGGTTTACAAACTCCCACACGGTCGCGCGTTCACACCTTGAAGGTCAATATCGGTATGTGTAACCGCGAAATGGTCCCGAGAAAAAAAATTTTTTTAATTATGATACAAAAAAAATAACGGGAACTGCATTTTAACGAATTTTCGCCGTTACACAATTATATTTAAATTGCGCGGCCTTTATGATGCTGTCCGCGGTCTTGTAAAAGATATTTTTAAAATTGTATTTAAATAGAGATATAAATACATTGATATAAATAATATTTAAAACGCATTTCAAATACTTTTTTTTAAAAAAGCATTTAATAACAAATACAGATACTTCGTATGCGTTTAAATACAAATACAAATATACTTATTCGAACGGAGCTTTAAATTAATTTTTACAGCGGTCGTATTATTTAAATTATATTTTTGTAAAAAACCTCTCTACCACCGAACTTGAATGTTTTCAATTATTTGATGCGATAAATTATTAAATAATATAAATATTAATATTCGTACAAAAACTTTAGCTTTTACAGCATTGTTAAAAGTAGTAATAATTTTTTTTCACAGTATACCGTGGAAATATTTACGTTACAGTGTTATTATTTTCGACCCATTTTAAGACACATATCAAACGGGCGCGGTTGCGATATTTATTAACTTTATACCCCTTCACAGGGGCGTATTTATGGGGGGCTGATGGGGCTCCAGCCCCCCCCCCCGAAATTTCAGGAACTTTCTTTACTAATTCCTATGCCCTATAGCTATAGGATGTAATATTTTTAATAAATTCCTAATATGTAGTTGTTTTTAAAATGTTGAGAATTTGATAATTTGTACTATTTTTAAGATATAGTCTTGCATTAGAATTTAGAAATAATTCAACAATGATATTTAGTCAATGCCTCAGCCCCTCCCCTCCCCCAAAAAAAAATTTCTAAATACGCTCCTGCCCCTTCGTATTCGTATAAATCTCCGTCCGTCAGTTCATCAGACACGACATACTAGTAAATTTGAATCTGCCCTACACATGTTTGAAAATTTATTTCAATCAAATGAAATGTATTAAAATAAAAAACTCGCTGCAAGAAATTTTATTTACAATAGTATTTAAATAAAAATCGTTGTAATTCTATAGTACAAATACCTGTGAAATAATATTTAAATACTTTGAAAATACTCTATATTTAAAACGTATTTTAAAAGTATATTCTAAACACTATAAAAGTATTTATGTATTTAAATACTTTACAAGACTGATCATAGGCGTGCGCAGGAATTTTGTATGGGGTGTGCCACGAAGAAAATTGGGCCGCTTTCCCTTATATGAGCCTAAGCAAATCTAACCTAACTCTCAACCTAAAAAAAGGATAAATTTAATGCAAAATATCAATTCATAAAAACTTATTGATTAAATGTTGTGCTTCACAACATTTAGATATATTTTTACAATATATAGTATATACCTATATACCTAGTGGTTAGTAACCTACATTATAGAATATTAAAAAATTTTGCTAGAGCGCCTAATCTATTTTCTCTAATTTTTATTATTTATATAGCTTAAAATTTAAACAAAGTCCCCGAATGAATGAAAGTTGTACAAAAAGCCACGGGCCACGGGGTGTGCCACGACACACCCGGCACACCCTGTGCGCACGCCTATGAGACTGATACTCTCGTATGTCGTACGAACGCGGTGTTGTATATATGCGATCGCGTAAAAAAGTAAAATATATTCGATAATATCCGAAATCGATTTTGCCTCCCATTAAAAAAACATTGACAAAAGCCGCGAAATAATACATAATATATATATATATTTGTAATTTTACGATTCTGAACGGAAATCGGTTTTACAACGACGTGTCTGTATAGCGAAAAATTCTACCAGAACGAGTGCTCCGATCTTTACAATCGTGTATACGTACCTATAAAAACGATTTTTTTTCCCCCGTTATTTTTACTGTTTTCGGTGGCATATTTTGAGATATTTTCTGTCGTATTTATAACGCGTTATATTATACATTTTAGTGTTATAAAATCCGAACCCTGGACTTATACTATATAATATATACGTTCGGATTTTTTTTTTCGCTTTTACGGTCTTATCCGATAATATATATAGTAGTATAGAACGTGAAATATGTTTTCAAAAAATTAAATTCTCGACAAATCTTTCGATTTGTATTTTCTACTACGTACTATTACGGTCGCTCCGTATTCAATACACTCGAAATTTATTTCCGGATTTCTAATTGAACTCGAATGTCGCAACATCGATACGAGTACGTATACCGCCGTGTAAACTGTTCGAATATAAATTATATTTCAAAAGCGTGTTTTTCAAACGAAACGTTATGTGCGCGTAATTTCGCGCACACTCGAAACTCTATACAGATTTCGACGATTCGCGTACCTACTCTCGTTGCTGACTAACTGTTTTTTATGATTTTTTTTTTTTTTTTTATTATAACGCGCGTCGTTTTACGGATTTTCGTAGCTTTTTTTTTTACTACTGACAGAGGGGAAGAGGAACGGAATTCGGCGGCGTTTTTTTTTTATCATCGTCGACGCGATGCGTATATGGCGCCGCCGCTCGACTCAATCATTGATAAAACGCGCGAAGCCAATAATAGTATACACTCTATATAGATAGTGTAAAACAAATATAAAATATTTCATATTTTTTTTTTTATATATATATATTAATTCGTTTTTCCTGTAATTCGTGCCTTTCGCGCGAAACCGATAATATTATAATATTATATATACTATTTATCAACACTGCAGGTTAGGTGTGTGTGTGTGTGTGTGTTGTATTCGCGTTCAGCCCGACACCGCGTGATTCGTCCCGTTACGCGTATGATCGGTTTGTTTTATTGTCGAACAGTGCGCAGCGTTAAAAAAAAAAAACAAGCAAAAAAAAAAATAGACGAGGTACGCCGGTATTATCTACTTACGAGTATATGAAATAATTTATATAAATTATGCGTATACCGCGAATACTAATCGACTTAATAAAAAAATCGACAATAATTTTTTTTCTGTAAGGAGATTGAAAGCGTACATTTTCTCTCATCGTTTTACACACACGAAACATAGCAAAACAGACGTTTCCTATATTTCCAACGTACCAGGGGCGTAATTACGGGGGCGGGGGGATATGGGGGATAGATCCCCTCCCGTGGGATTTCTTTTTTACATAACGTATTATCTAATTTATGAAAAATATACCTGATAAGAAATTATTATAATTTAAAAAAAAAAAAAATGGTTTTTTTTTTTGTGTGCAAACAAAATTTGTTAGTACTTACCATGATTCATAAGATTCCTCGGTTTATTAACTGGTAACTAATACACCAACTGGTATATGATGCGATTAGTTTAGTTGTTGGGTCACCGAAGAAAGGTTTACTCGTATTATATGAAGTATACTCAATAAATTAGCTAAAAACCGAAGAAAAGTAGAAATTTTATTATAAAATTTTAAAAAAATATGTCGTTTTTTTGTTAAAGAAAATAACAAAAGCATAAAATACGAATATCAATCACTTCGATATTAATGCTGGAGCCTGGAGGGGTCGTTACAATTATGCAGGGTTATCGATGATAAATTTTATAACCCCTCGTGTATAACATTCGTAATTACGCCAGTGCAACCGTACCGATCAATCTGGCGACGCGATAAGAATTTTGAAAACAGATTTGAATTCCTCGTGAATTTTACTATATATAGAACGACTTTTCCACTTTTTTCATTTTTTTTTTTTTATCTCGAGACTTTCAAAAATTGATTATTAGCGCAAATTTTTTTTTTTATCTTAAATCGGTTCAATTATTTTTTTAAGGATTTATGAAAAAATAAAATTAAGAATATTTCTACAACGTTCGTATTACTGTCCTTCTCCTTATTCGCTATTGCACATGTCGTTTTGTACGCGCATTTTATATTGGATACATAGAGGATAATCGTATTATATTACAGTAATCGGCATCGGCGGCGGCGGCGGTTATATTTCAGAAAGTAAATATATCTATATATATATATATATGGGAGAAACATTTGTATTTATTTAAATACGCGCGGTATATCGTCGGCAATTATTAACATTGTAACGAAGAAAATTATATTATAAATTAATTATATATATATACGTATTTTTTCGAATTTTTTTTTTTTTTTTTTTGTCAAACCGTTGTTTAAATACAATTATTATATATATATATATGTACTCATTGAAACACGTGCGTGCGACTATATAATATTAATATAATAATATATTATATGTATATACGCTCGCGCACTTCCGCGGGGTGTAAAAAATAATTGTATATTATAATAAAAATCGCCGTTTACATTTGTTTTTTTTTTTTTTTTGAAAAAGACACGTCCGTATAAATTATATATTACGCGTATACACGCTACGCAAGATCAACGGACGAGCGCAGACTGTACACGTGTGTCATATAATTCGAGCGATGCTCGTCTCGAATATTCGGACACGAAAATCTGTTTATTAAAAATATCGGTCGGGCAGAATTTATTTATTTATTATTTGTTTTTTTATTAAAATTTTCGATTTCGGCTTTTTCGGGTGCGTCGAGCATTGTCCGTAATTTTTGATAACAGCTCTAGTTCGTAGTGCCTATAAACTTGTGGCTTTTTTTTTTTTTATGTGTAAACGTCTATTACGGCGGTACGAGAGTAAATCTCGGGAAATGGGACGGAAACTTGTAAGCTGTTGTCACGACAACTAATAATAAATATTAATTCATTTACACTCAATGTTAATAATTTTTTTTTTTATATATATATAGAAAGCTCCTCGTTTCGCTCGCGCTCTTTTTCGTACGTTCGGCGCTACATATATACAGCTGGCGTATTATGCAGGCGTATGTAAAATTTCAAATATTCTCGAGACAGTCAAACTATAAATACGGTACACGTATATTAAAATGATTTATAATAGCGTTAAAAATCCGTAACGCCGCGTTTTATACGCCATAAATGGTCATCTGAAACTAAGCCAATAACCGACGACTGCTGCAGCGATTTATGTTTTCGGAGCCCTTATATATATATATACAATATAATTTATATACACACTGTCTCACTCGCAGTTCTGTTAAGGAAATTACGTTACATTACACTGAGTATACACATATATATATAATATATATATATAGTCACGCGTTATTATTATAATATTATAATCATGAACTGTGCGCATAGCAATCCGCAGCGCGCGCGCGCGCGCCCGCACGCACATCCGCATAATATTATAATATTATGCAGTAATAAAATTTCTTCTGTATTTCGCAAAACACGAGAGAAAAACAACTATATTTAATATAATACATAATATATTATAATGCGTTATCGATATTTTTAATTTTATAACGATATATAATTATCTCGGGCACGCGGTTTTCTATATATATTTATATATATATATATAACGTAGCTGGTATTCCGCTGTATGCAATAACTGTAATTATATTATTTTCAGAAAAACAAACCGCGTTATTTCTACAATATATTAATAGTTATATATATATATATATATATATATAAAAACAACATTTTTATATTATCCGCGAACGTTTATGTCATCTGTCTAAGTGATGAGCTCATATGTAGTATTTCTGTCCGCGAGTTGCAGCATCACGGGTCAGGGATACTTATAAAACAATACAGCGTACTCGTCATTATGTCTTATACGAGACTGCTGTATACGAGTTGAGGGACTAAAAAAAAAAAACCAATAGGAAAGTTTCTATTTTTTTATTTTTTATTTCTTTATTAGATCATTTAACGTCCTTAATCGAATTTTACGAATTTTTTTTTCATACCTTTTCCTCGTCATTCGCCGATTGAACATTTTTTTTTTTTTGTAACTTAATTTTTTTTTCCCCGAATTAACGTGACTTAAACTCGTTTAAAAATTAACTTGCCTATAGCTTCGCTATATTTATATACAGAATTAATTACCAGTCACTTTCAGTAGGTTTATGAATTTTTTTAATTACACATGATATTTGAAGGATAATAGAATGGGCGGGCCGATGGAAGTATGTTGAAAGGAGCAATGACATATATATGGTGAGGGAAAAGAGACCAAGGGAAAGACCGCGGAAAAGATGAAAGGACAGCGTCGAGGAAATATTAGAAGAAATTCTGGAGTAGACTGGGAGCAGAGCGTTGAAAGGAAGTAGTTTTGGCGGTCAAGAGCCTAAATGGCTCGTAAAGCCTTATAAAGAAAAAAAAACATATAAAATTTGAAGTGCCTGTTTTTTAGTCTATATTTATAAAAGAAAAAAAATGTTTCCCCGTTTAATTACATTATTCTACCGTATGTCATAAGTTTTATGTCCGCTGTACACTTATAATTCGGTATATATACACACATATAAGACTATTACTTGGACACGACCGTTTTACCGCGGCCAGCCAATCGATCGTACGAATATTTTTATACATACAATTTAAAACCATCAATTATAAGAAATAACTTTTTTTTCCCTCCAACACATATACGATTCCCGCGTGTTCGTATACACGTCTTATTTTCGGTTCTACTGAACGAATTATCTACAATACGTACCTATACGCAGTTAATTATTTTGCATTTTTCAGACAATAATTTCGTTCATCCATTTTGTTCCGAGTTCATTGGACACTTTCACTGCTGCTATATAGAACGCTGCGATCAAGTGTTTTTTTTTGTTTAAAAACCCGTGGCGTGTTATATTCGGACCAGCTCATCGCTTTAAACAGAGCGCATGTGAATTGGACAAGCCCTCTTTTTTTTTTTAAAAAAAGGACATAAAATTCGAACGGTTTTATTTTTTACGACGGAGACGGATAAACGTTCACCTAGTATTGGATTTTACAGAAAAAAAAAAGAAGTCAAAATCCGCGAGACGAATTGTATAAATACGATTCGAATGATATTATATCGTGAAAAATGGCAGTATTTTTTTACTCCGCGCCAGTATTGCTTTTTTTTCTACAAAATGACAAATATTTTTTTAATGTTTGACAAATTTCCCCTTCTTCTAACCGCGGCACCTAAAACAATCAGTTACAAAGATCGCGGATTCATTAAACGTATGAAATTGTGTTTTGCCTTTTTTTTTCCGTCGGTTATTACATATTATTTTATAGTTAAGAGTATAATTATTTTCGGTCAATAAACTGAAAAATCTAGTAACATATCTATTGTTATTTGTCATTTCGATAATACAACGTGTTTTTTAAACCATTTTATGAGATGAAAATCAATAAATATTACAAATAATTATCGAAAAATGATATTTTCGCTGAATTCTTAATTATATATGTATCAATAATTATTTGAGGTTTTTCTTAAAAACCTTTCTTACAGGGAAAACTCTAGTGAATTCTTAATAAAAAATATAATATCGGCGTGTGTGTGTGTGTGTTGATTTCCGTGAGATCCGCGAGGAAACCAGTGAATCTTTAACCGTCTGTAGGATGTAACCGGATGCAGCTTCTTCGTTTTCTTTCTGGCGTCCCGCACGAGTATATAGAGTCGGCACATTTTCCTGTCCGCAACCGTCTCTTTGTCTAGTCCACAACAGACCCAGGACACGCGTCCTCGTTAATGACCTCTAACCACTTATTGTTTGACCTCTGCGGCCACGACTTCCTTCTACGACTGTGTGACACTTTTCCTTCTCTCCTCTCGGCTAGTCCCCTTTTCTGCAGTATCGGCCGTTTGTGAAATAATCGTAGTTAGCGGACGGCCGCTGTCCGTACTTTTATAATATCGAATCTAACACGTAGAGTTGTCTCGAAAGCTGCCTTATTACATGTTAGTGTATTATTGTTCCGTCAATAACAATCATATTGTTACTTTATACGGATAATATTATATCGAAATAAAGTGATATTAAAGCCGAAAAACCCGATAAATTTTTCAAAAAACAAAAAACCGGAACGAGCGCGATTTTCGTGAATTCTGGTCCACTGTCGTATACCGATTCATAAGTAACAGCTATATGTATATTATGAATTCACGTATAAAATAAACGAGTTTGGAAGTGACTACAGCGCGTTGTACCGAAAGCCGCACGCGTGTCTCGTGACTTAAAGGGAAACTTACTTGTTTTACTCCTTTGAAACTCGTTATTGTCGTTTGACGGTGAGGTCGGGTTAGGATTGTCAGTCAAGAATTTTAACTCTGCACGACAATTACGAGAACGCGATTTGCAATAACTCGAGGAAACGGTAAATAATATTTTCGAAAATTGCCGATTATATGTACTTACGATCGACCGAGCGATTTAAAAAAAAAAAAGTAAAACTGTTTCTTTTTTTTTTTTCAAGTGTAGCTGGCGGCTTTCCTACAAGACAGATCCAAATCAAAATTCGGTTTTGTTAAACCTAACCACAGCTGCTGTCGAATAGACTGCAAATTTATAAAATCCAAATTCCGAGTTTTCAATTCCATCAAAAACGTCTGTAAAAATATTATTGAACTCGAATAAAATCGTATTATTATTACAAAAAATTAATAATAATAATAATCATTTTTATGTGAATATAAAAAATAATATTTGTATCGAGTTAGCGCCCGTTTTAACCCCAATATAATAATAATAATACAAAATTATAATGGAAATAGCGGTACGGTAAAAAATTCAATTTGAGTGGGAACACAAAAATTCAATTTTTCTGATTCGAAATAATAAAAACAATAATAATAATAAAAAAAAAAATTGTTTTTGCGCGAACGAATGCCGGCCGCACATTTATACGCGATAACAGCGCGAATATACTGAATTATCAAAGTCGGCGGATAGAAGAGAATTTTTTTCCACGTTTTTTTTTTGTTATATGACTATATTATATAAATTCACAATTTTGTTTTTTTTTTTTTGTTAAATCAATATTTTTAAACGCTGGATAATATTGTTCTCCGTTACTGTTTACCGTGAAAAAAAAAATCGGCGAATTTCACGCTGCAGTCATCGCGCACTCGTGTATACTCGTTCGCGCGAAACGCATTCGTTTATTAAATCGATAAATTAAAAACCGATTATTTGAATCGGTCACGTGAGAGATTTTCGCCGCACTCGAATTCGAGTCGTTATTGCAGTATAGGGGAGGGGGAAATTGTATTTAAAAATGCGCTCGTACACCGACGAATTTTGGATCGCTGGAAAAAAAAAAAGAGTGTGTCTTTTGCTGGCGCCCCTGTTGACGACGATCTATAAATAGAATCTATATAGACTCGATTAATGTAAAAAAAAATAATAATAATAAAATAAAAATTGAAAAAAAAAAAATCCTGTGACTCGTTTTGCACAGCCAGGCGACGGCGATATACGCGCGTGCGCACTCCACTCCACACGGATTGTAGTGGTGTGTAAAATTTAGCGGTCATCGACTAGCGCGTGCCGCCGCGTGTGTGCTCGGACATAATATTTTTAATCGATATACGTGTGTGTATAAAATAAGAGGATAAGAAAACGGAATTTTTTTACTCGGTTTTTTTTTTTTATTTGATCTGTAAACACGTTTTCGCCGAATGCTAAACGCTCGGGCGCGTGCTTTCCGGCAACAAATCGTACGGTTATATAGTTGAACGCGTTTTTTAGGTTCGAATTTTTGTTTTTCTCCACCAAATAGGAAAACGTTTTAAAGCGGAAAATTCGCGATAAAATCGTGCGGGGGAACCGTGCGTATTGTATCGGTTAGCCGTTTTTCACAAAACACGCGTGTGTCAAGGATTTTAACTCTTCGTCAATTGTGTGTACTTGACAATATTAGTTGGTGAATATCGGGTTTCACCGGGGACGATCGGAAATAGCGTTGACACGAATGTGCAGGGCTTTAACCGATTGAACGGGGATTGAACGGGACGATATCGCGGCGTATTGACTAGAACAGACGAATAATAATTTTAGATTCTGAGCGGAGCGAGGTATATGGTTTTACAATGATGTGTGTGTGTTTTTTTTTCTTTCTAGTCTGTAGTACTCAAAAATTCTACCAGGAGGAGTGCTCCGATCTTTGCAGTCTGCACAGTTCGTTTCCGGTAGCGAATCGCGCGCCTGTGGTCGGCACTTTACAGAGGTTCGATTTTTCTCAAAAGCGCCAAAAAAATATGACTCGAAAACTGTCGAAAAATCGCGTGAAAACGAGTTTTCGTCGAAATCGTATACGCAATCGTTATTTCTTATTCGTATAATTTCGAAACCAATGGGTATATAGATAAACTCGAAATATAATCAATCGAATACGCGATTTTATATCGTAATAAGAAGGGGGGAAAAAATAGTTTTCAACTTCTTAATTTCTTCGGGCTGTTTATAATAGTAATTATAGGTTTTGAGGTATTTAATTCGTAAAAAAAAAAAAAAATGGTTAGTTTTTATTATGCACCCAAAAAAAACACACCGAAACTCGGCTCAGAATCGTTTTGTCGAGCGCAATTATTGCATTCAAATTTACAGTGACAACTATATAGGGCTCGGAAGTTATAGGAGATAAAAAAGGCGAAATATGCACGAAAAAATTCAATAAACGTGCGAACAATTATTTCAAGTTCCAAAAATGTTATTAATATGAGCAAAAGAAATGTATATACTAGTATACTGTAGTGAAATAAACGTATAATATTTGAAATTCGGCGCAAATATATTGACATTTTATTGAAATAAAAAAAAATAGTTAAAAAATTTGTTTTCGATATTTGTGGAGTTAAATACGAAATAAATACGTCGTGTTATATAATACCACCCGTTAGGTTGTTGCATTGAACCGCCAATATCTTTCAAATGACCGACGATTATTGTTTTTAACAGAATATTTGTTGACGAATCAATTGTCTACTGCGACGATAACAATAATATGTACCTACGTTGTACAAATATTGAGTTTAATATTATATATGTTATTTAAAATACGTATGTAAGTTATATGAGAAAGAAAAATATCAATTTTAGAAAGTATTATTGAATTTGTTAAAATCAAAAATATGCGTTTTTTCCCTAAAACTGACGAAATACGCATTTTAAATTTTCGATTTTTAAACTCGCCGTTGTGTGTGACTCGGATTTCTTCTTGCCTTGTCCGCTATAAATCGAGAGCGTTCTATATGGAACAACACGCAACTCCTACAACTTCCGAGCTCTATACAGTGGATAACGATATATATACACTCTAAAACCTTTATCCGCATATAATCACTATATATAGACAAACCCGCGGCTCGATAACTTTTTTTCTTCTCTGTTTCACACGTACATGTCTTATGGCTGGGGTCATTCTGTAAATTTGTGCGACACCTAGAGCGTTACCACGACGTCATGAACCCGGCTCTATTCACCGCCCGGCCAGGTCCCCCCCCCCACTTCTATACCGTCGTTGCCAGTTACATTGGAACGGCGATGGCAGCGCTATCTATAGATATATATTTTTTTTGTCGGCCTGGCACACCGTAGGCCCGTGGATCTTTTTATTCTGGGCCCCCCCTGCCCCTTGGTTTAACATGAAGTTAAAAAATACATATCAATAAAAAACAATTCATCATATAGGGCGTCCCGGATCCAAGGGCGGAGTGACTCTAAAATTCTTACCGGGCAAATAAGATTTTTCCGGGCCACTTATGAAAAAAAAATTAATTTTTTTTTTTTTTTGGACTAGCGCCTTCTGTTTCTATATAATATAGAGTGAATACGGGTTGATAAAAGAACCTTTGTTGAAGTTAGGGTTTGGTGGTCGGATTTAGTTTTTAAGTTAAAGCAATTTGAAATTTGACAATTTTACCGTGTTTCTTTAATAGGCTTATTTTTTCCGTCTTTCGTCGACTCGTACTATAATAGTCCAAATTTGACGTGTACGGTTCGGGGTTCGAACCGCTGTTCTCAAATCAATTTTCGCGTTATTTTTTTTATACGTTATAATAACACAAGGCAAAGATTTCAAAACTGGTGGCGGAGACATAGCGTTCAAAAATATTGGTATTAAAAAAAAAAAAAAGATTGGGCCCCGGCCGATCCTGTCTGTAGATATGTCTCTAGGTACGAGGAGACGTGGACTGAGCTATAGGTAACTTTTTGTCGCGTGTAAAAAAATTAACGAGACATATACATCATGTACCGATGTATTTGCATGCAGTGTAGAATACTCCTTTGATTTTTTTTTTTTTTTTTGTTTGGTAAACATGAAAGATTTTCGTTATTACTTTTTTTCTTCGATCACACCTCGTGTAAAACGATGAGCGTACTTTTCGAGAGAGACACGGCGCACACGCGCACGTATAGGTATATCCACATGGCATGTAGCGATCGTTTCGACATAATAATATAACAGAATAATGATGATGATAACAGAATAATAATAATAATAATAATAAAACGACGACGAGACCGCGGTCGTGTGTGCGCGAAGAAAACCGCGTCGACCGAGACGACGGCGACGACACAAGGACGGTGGCCGCGAGGAGGGAACGATAAAATTCGCAGTGCTCGAAAGGCGCGCGCGCGCGCCATAAAAAAAAAAAAAACGAATTATTTTAATACGTGTAAAGTATATAAACACCGGGACGGTGAAAACGGCGCCGGTGCAGTGTACACGCGCGCGTGTCGTGCGTATATAAAATATAATCTCCGTGACACGAGGTCGTTTCTTCTCTCTCTCTCTCACTTTTTTTTTTTTACGATTTTGCGCAAAACGCCACGTGCAGAATATGTCTACCGTGTGACTTTTCTCGTTTTTTTTTCTTCTAAATTTCTCTCTCTCAAAACAAAACGCCGTGTAAACGTTAAAAAAATAAATTTTTTTTTTTCAAATTTTTCTCCTTTTTCTATAATATGTGCGTCCGATCCTTTCAGGAAAAAAAAATTACCCGTATCGTACCTGTGCACGTTACCGCGCGTCGATCGCTCGCGGACGACGTTTGAAATGAAATTTCTGAGCAATATCGTTTCCCGCGGGACTAAATATACATTTCAAAGATTCGAATACTGCAGCTTTCAATACGATCAATCAGCTATAATAATTCGTGCCATAGACGTCGTGTCTATACGGTGGCAGCCTAGTGCAGTGCCCGCGATTTTTTTAAAAGGCGCCGGTGGTCAACCGAATTTCAAGACAAATAAATTACAACTTTTATTTTTTTTAAAAAATGTCTTTTATGCGTTGTCTTAAAAAGACATGTTTTAAAAAGAAAATTAGGTATAGCATTGTCGAATCGATGTCTCTATATATATATATATAATCCGTAATACGTCGCGATACGACACGTTATATTGCAGTGGATTGTGCAGGGTAACTGTTAACGTTTATACGAATTATTTTTAAAATTTAAAAGTATAATAACACTGTACATGATCAATATTGTATAAGTAGATAAATACGTACTTTTTTTTTTTTTTATTATTAAAAAATTGTATTGGACCGACTTATCACCGTTTAAAAAATACGGCCTCGGGGCTCTTTTCGGCTGGTCGTATCGTAGCTATATAGGCAGTGCCGTCTTAAGGCATGGGCCTGGAGGGCCCGAGCCCGGGGGTCCCAAATTCTAAGGGCCCCCAATTTATTTAGAAAATAACATATTAATTTTTTTTTTACTTAGATATTTAAAAAAATTAATAAATCTTCAATGATAAGAAAAATACTTAAATTTTAAATTATTAACATTTTGAAATTATCATAATAAACAACGAAGTAACAGAGATTCTAATAAAAATTGCTATTTTAGTTTTTATTAATAAAGTATAATTTTTAATATCTAATATACTTGTAATATATTATGTGTTAAAAAAAATATATATATATATACGAATATATCGTAATTTAAGTATTCAAAGGCCCCAAATTATTTTGGGCCCTTGGGCCTCACATAACCTTAAGACGGCTCTGTATATAGGCTACCGCTGTGGATGGAGTATACTCGCTCGTTTTCGCGTGTGGCCGAATGATGAAAGTATAGTCGGATTTTCGATACGCAGCGGTTCTCTTCTTCGACGTGCGTATACATCGCCGGCGGTATAAAAAAAAAATGCTGATTTTCGACGGAAAAAAATAAACGTAAAATGTACTGTATGCGAAAAATAAAACGGTCAGTGCCAGCCGAGAATATATAGTAATTATTTATTGAAATAACGATTGATTTAATCGCCGCAGCGAACGTCGCCGTGTAAACTCTTTCCCGTGTACTTTGACCACGAAAATCGAGCGTATCGGGCGCAGCGCGTATATAACACACAATTTTTTTTTTTTAAAGGTCCTTTCGTACGCGATTGTCCGTAAATATAATAAGCCGCTGATACGTATATGATTCGATCCGCGATTTGTCACCGGACTGACCCCTGACGGCCGACGTTGTGGTTCGAATCGATAAAAAAAAAAATTGTCGCGTTAATAATAATAGTAATAATAATAATAATAATTACGCTTTCGAAATGCAAAACTAATAGATTCGATAATTTATATATTCAGCGTTGTCGTGTGAAGAGTGCGCGAGATAAAACGACGTCTCGATAAAACGCTACGCGGGCGCGAATCGCCGTGTGGAACAATATACTATTAAATCGAACACCGCGCCGCGGCTGGATATTCGCGCGCGCGTTACTGTATAGAAAACGTAGATTTTTTTTTTTTAACGAAAATATTCGTTTTTCGGTTTTTAGTGCCTTTATATGTGTCAGCCGCGCGCGGATCAGTTGAACGAACCGAAAAAAATAAAAAATATCGTTTTCAGACACAAGAAATAAAAATATTATAATATAATAAAAATAATACGCGATTACACTATATATATATTTTTTTTTAATGAAATTTTGACTATAAGTCATACATTTCAACAATTATTATAAAATATAAATATGTTACAATAAACACGTGTAAAAACTAAAATAAAATGCTAACATAAAGACACAACTACTTTTTAAGAGACAGAATAGAAAAAAAAAAAACAGAAAATAAAATAATGTAATAGAAATATAGAACACATGCATACGTTTACACATATATTATTCTAAATATATAAACAAAATTCAAAGTTAAATTATACACTATATATATATACGCGTTTCGCTCGGAATCTAAAAAAAAAAAAAAAAACGTGTGTACAAAGCGGTGTATATAAGAGAGCCGGGCTTAACTATATATATATATATATATTAGAGTAATATAACTACTAGTCATTGACACTATATCTTTCGAATGTCATTAATATATATATATATATATATAAGCCTCTGCAAAAATTACTTTTTATTCATTCGGTTTCAATAGTGTTCGCGTGTGGTACTACGACTACTATACGTCGTATACACGAAAAACAAAAAACGTTCGCTATTTTTATTATTTTTTTTTTTTCCTATAGAATATAAACGGTTTATTCGAAAATGTTGCGTGTACCGCGTCTTGTGCGATCCAGCAGCGATTCGAGAACGAACTGGACCGACGAGTACACTGCTGCAGGTACAGCGAATATTACGATTTTTTAGACTTTTTTTGGGGGAGGCAGGAAATACGGTTTTTGAAATTATCGAATACTATTTACCACTAAACACGCCGCACTGTTAGGTTCGTCTATCGACTCGGACCGCTGGAGAAATTTTTTTGGGGAAAAAAAAACCACCGACGATCCTCTATAATCGATAAAACCGCGGATTTTTTTTGAAATTACCAATCCATTGCACGATGAGTAATTTCGACGAACGCGCACACCGCCCCAAATCGTTTTTCGCGTCCGTCCCCCGACAAACCCGCCTTAAAAACGCGTTATGACTTCGTTGCGAAGGGGTTACAGCTATAGGGCGTATCACACAGCGTAGATTTTCGAATCGTCGTAGCAACCGGTTGGCGTGTCAAAAAAAAAAAATTGTATTTTTTTACATATTTTTTTTTTTTTTAATCGATTTTTTTCCACCCCTTGTAATCGCGTCTCGTTGCTTCGAGAAAAAGAGGGAAAAAATACCTAATGCGTACATAAATCATCCGGTACTCGGTCGAAGAAGAACTCGCGCAATGCTTTTCTCGCCTCTTACTCTTTTTTTTTAACACACACACGCACAAAAGAAATAACGAGTATTCGGCAAACGTGTGTATATGTACAGTTGTACAGTACACACGTGTATGTTACGTGCATTATATTACGTCGGTTAAACAAATATATAAATCGAGAACCGAAATCCGACGAGATCACTCGGCGCATTCGTGTGATATAGGTACATTATTCTGATTTCCCGCGAATTATTATCGTTATTATTTTAATAAATATAGCCGGTCATGTCGTTTACGCGTATGGGATTTTGTTTGAACAGTCGCGCGCGAACGCTTTGAACCGTCCCAGATGTCTGGTCAGGTGATTTTTTTTTTCCCCGAATATTCTTTTATTTTTTTTATTTTTATTAAATAATTTCAAAAATATTCGAATCGGTGGTAATCCGTTGCACTCTTCTCTTGCGCCATTGTCTTAACCCCGTGTAATGACGTTTGAACGAAAAACAGTACTCCGCGGAACACGTTTGTATGGACCACGCTTCGAACGAGAAACAATTGATAACGTGTACGAGAGAAGTAAAAAAAAAAAAAAAACCGTACAACACCGCCCCAAACGTTTATGTTATCAGGAACGAACGACTATATAGAGCGGTTTGGAGACGATGATTCGACAACGGATGGTCAATATTAACGGGGAGGAAAAAAAAAGAAATTATTGGTGGAGTAAAATATAAACTGAACCTCTCCGGGGAGAGTACTCGGTGTGGATCGATGTAGTGATTGCGCCAAAAAGATCCGAGATCGACGGACCGGAATCGTGACCTGCGATTCGACTTACGGTACAGAGATGGAGAGA
This sequence comes from Slavum lentiscoides, assembly GCA_032441835.1. Lineage (NCBI taxonomy): Eukaryota > Metazoa > Arthropoda > Insecta > Hemiptera > Aphididae > Slavum > Slavum lentiscoides. The sequence continues at coordinate 1,786,363 of CM063716.1, forward strand.
CCTGTTGGAGGCAGCGATGGTCCTTAACGGACCGGGAAGCCGAGAAAGAGGATGTATGTATAATAGCTATTTAAAAAGGATACGCTTTCGGCGCGGATAATAATATAGCCTCGCGTCACCGCGGTCGTTCGTTTGCTTCCTCGTCTCGTAAACGGATTTCTCATTCTGTCCTCGATAAATTATGGTCTTCAAATGCGCCCAAAGTGCGTCCATTAATTGGTTCAGTTCTTCGCCTGAGAAACGTAAAAAAAATCGCGTTTTTTTTCCAATCGTCCCGAGTGTCTTGGAAAAAAAAAATTGCGAAAAAGTTTGTGATTTCGCATTAATCGACAACGGCGCAGATTCTTATCTGCTCCGCAAATAATAGTCTTTAAATACACCCAGTGGCGTACATTCAAATTTGTTCTGGGGTTTAAAAAATAACCAACACTAAAACCATCCCTTTAAACGGCGCATGAAGGAATTTATGAGTAGAGCCGATAGTGCACAATACCTGTGCACCGTTGTAGAGTGTAAAATTAAAACATGTTATAACGCGCAACGGGCCTTATAATAATATCACAATTTTTTTTTTTTGTCCTGGGGGTTTGAACCGAAAACCCCCCCCCGTATGTACGCCACTGAATACACCAAACGATATTGTTAGACGGCTACAATTAAATTTATTTGACTCGGATCCTGCGCGTGTTTAATCCATAAATAGTATACTGCGTTTCTCGACGTTATTATTATTATTATTATTATTATTATTATTATTATTATTATTATTATTATTATTATTATTATTATTATTATTATTATTATTATTATTATTATTATTATTATTATTATTATTATTATTATTATTATTATTATTATTATTATTATTATTATTATTATTATTATTATTATTATTATTATTATTATTATTTTATTTTATTTGGTTACCCCGTTTTGTATTCTCTTTTTCCTTTATCGTTATTTCGTTTAAAATATATATATATATATATATATATATATATTGCAATTGACGAGGTTATTAATATCACTTCTGATAAAATTTTTTTTTAAATATTTCGCTTTATAAACAATATTTACAATAATAACGAAGTACGCGCGCGCGCGCGTGCAAAATACCGCACAGCTCGACGAGCTCGGAGAATTTGGACATTTCTCGAAACACGCTTTTTTTTTTATAATATATTATAATAATAATTTTATATATTATAAATATATTCGACGTGCGCGCGTGTTGGCGGCGCGTGCCGTAATAAACGTATACGTAGTATATATTTCGCGGTGTAAACATTAAAAAATATTTGAACTTATAATAAATGATGATATTATGATCGCGCACGTGTGAACGCGATCGATATGTTATAATATAATAATTATAAATATATTCTACGAATTTGTAATAATAGTGGAGCGCGGTGCGCGTCGGCAAGACGTCGAAATATTAATAATAATTTCGTTGTATAGAGGGAAAAATATATCCGAAAAGGGTTTATTTATAACCGAGTGATGCGCGGGTTAGGACGCGAGCACGCGCGACGTTTTGTACGATAATAATAATTAGAAAAACGTTATTTTTCAGTAAAAAAAAAAATAATAATAAAAATAGAAAAAATAATTTCACACGCGTAAAAAAAAACGCGAATACCGCTTAAATTCGAAAAAAAAGAAAAAAAACGCTATCGGTGTTGGTGCGGCGAATGTCTCTTAATAAGTGAAAATTACTGTTGGATATAAAGATTTTAGACATTTTAAATTCAAAAGCAACGATAAAAGCAACGATTAAATTCATTGTCGAATCGAACAAAACGGTTCCGGCGACCGGCTATAGGTAGCTGCTTCGGTGTACTATTTATTTTCCGTGAACCGTTTCGAAAAAATCGCTTTTTTTGCTGTTTTATATAAAAAAAAAATCGTTTCGATAATTTTTCTGGCCGCGTATTTTTAAAAAAAAAACAAAAAAAATCACCTTTTCTAAAGTACCGCCTTCCCAAGTAAAATTCGCTACCGGAAAACGGGCGTACCAATAATTATAATGAGCGAAAAGTTGTACACAAAAAAAATCAAATAAAGCCAATGTAACTATATATAATTCCTCGTTTCGCTTAGAATCTAAAACTGAGAAAAATAAACATGTCCGCAATGGTCTAACAAGACCATAATGTTATCTCCTTGTATATGAATCCTAGTTTGGGACGTTGTTCGGTGTCTAATAATTTTGATTGAGTTCTAGACAGTATAAGTACACAGACGTCATACGGTTCGTATTCGAAATATTTTTTTAATAACGCGCAATTGACATTCTTTTTACACGTGTGTATTGTACATCAAATACATATTATATAGTAAGCACTTTTAATTTTTTTTTTTTTTTTTTTAAAACCGCTTAATTTTCTTTTATAAATAATTATAACAGAAACGTAAATTATTTATATATATATATAAATAAATATTTTATTTTATAGAATTTCGCTGCGAGTTTAATTATTTATTCGATACAACCGGGTATTTAAAAATTTACGAAAATGTAAATAAAAATGATTTTAAGGCATTTATTGTAAAAAAAAATCGGTCACTCTTTATCTCGCAGTTTAAGACGCGTAATGTATATTATGTCGTCAGAGGCGGACCGGAAAGGCTCTAGCCCACTACTTCTACTCGTTCAATCGGCCAAAATACACGTGTGTTCGCTATCTTCATTTCCCCCAAATTAATATTCATTACGGAAAGTGTCGGAATCGTAACGTTTTCGTATTATTATTATACCGCGAACGGTACGAATAACAAATTAACGACCTTTAATAATACGCCTAATACCAGCTATATATATATTTAAAAGAACCGAACGAAATTTCTATCGCTTTTTAAACCGCACAGGACCGGCAATATTTCTTTATAATATTATTTAAACCTAAATAATAATAATCAAAAAAAAATCGGCCCCACAGTTCTAAGTAGCAACACAATCCGCCTCTGCGTGCCGTAGTCGTTATAAACTGTAGTTAATCGAGTAAAAAAAAAACGTTATAAAATGTATTGTACACTCGCGGATTCTCTGATGACTGTCGGATCCTCGGCACCTTATCCTTTTTCCACGACTCCGGGCTGCTCATTCGAATTTTTTATAATTCCCCCGTATTATTCGTTTATTATTTTGTACTCAAACGGGTCATTGTAAAACTATAATTGTCGAGACTAATCGTTTTAGATTCTGAGCGGAGCGGCGGATCTAGTGGTTTCACGCGGTGATGTTTATTTTTATTTTTTTCTCTGTCCCGTGTACAGATCGTCGACCAGAAGGAGTGCTTCCTTAGTTTCGGCCTTTAAGACCGTACTGATAACGCTAAACTACGCCACCTATCCCTGTCCTCAGCTGCTTCTCTCCATTTGGTACCGGGCTCCTCCATCCTTTCAACTTCTCTTTTCACGCCATCTTCCCATCTCAGCTTAGGTCTACCTAGCGGTCTCTTTCCTATAGGGTCTTCTCCGATCACTGTTGTTTGACTAGAGTACCCTGTTTGCGCCACGCACGGCCTGCCCAACTCAGTTTTCGTTTGGCAATCTCTCTATAACTATACTCGGCCTCTGAAAAAGTTTTTGGAGTTCCTCACTGTGAAGTTTTCTCCCTTTCATTAGTTCGGCTATCGAGGACCGGGCCGAAAATTTTCCGCAGGACTTTTCTTTCGAATATCATTAGTCTCGATTCTTCTGCCTTAAAATGTATAAAATTATGTAATTAGATATTACGTCAGTCGTAAATTTTTTTTTTTTTGGGGGCGTAAAGTGTTATTGCCCTAGGGCGTTATTGGTGGTAAGGATGGTGGCACTGAGTATATAGTGAGAAAACGGTTCCCCCGCGAAGAAACGCTATTCGCGAGGCGTCCTCATCTCGAGGGACGTTTCACCGCGTCCGCGCGTATTATTTATTTATTAAACGCGTCGCCGCCGCCGCCGCCGTCGCTATACGTTTTGCCGCCGCCGTCGCAATCATCGTCCCAGACGGCGGCGGCGCCCCTTCCCCCCTCGGCGGCGGCGGCGGCGATGACGAGAGCACCACCACTGCACGTGCGTCGTGTGCGTGCGTGCGCGCGCGCTCCGTGTGTGTGTGTGTGTGTGTGTGTGTGTGTGTGTGTGTGTGTATACGACCGAGGGGGAAAAAAGGTTCAGTGAACTCTGTCTGGCGGCCGCCGCCGCCGCCGCCGCGTTCGTTCCGCTCTGTCCGTCGTCCCCTCGTCGTCGGTGATTGCCGGCCGTGTCTGAGCGGCTGCGGCGGCCGTCGCGCGTACACGCCGTCGTATACGCACGCCGCGTGCAGACGGCGTGTTTGCCGCCAAAAACGGAGCGCGGGAAGGGTGTAAAAGGGCGCGGTCGTACCCGGGTCAGTGTCTCTCTCTCTCTCTCTCTCTCACGCCGCCGCGTATACGATATAATCCCGTCCCGTCGTCGTCGTCGTTGCAGACACACCCCGGCGGCGGCGGTATCGGTGAAAAATCAATATTATCCCGCGGTGTGCGTGTCGCGTTTCGCGGCGGATAGAGGGCGGCCGTGACCGTGCCGGACGGGACCGAACGGCGGTGTGACCTGCAGCCGGCGACGTGCTGCTGCGGGATACAAAGATCATCCTTGCTATATATACCAGTGGCGTAGCCAGTGGGGTTGATGCAGCGGCGGCGCCGGAGGTGGGCCCGGGCCCACCCCAAAAATTATTGGCCTCCCCTATGGCTTGCTCTATAAAATTTATGTAAAGACTCATAACTGTATAATTTTTACGGTTGTAAATTAATCCAAATCGGTCATTGAAAAATATTAAAAAGTCGTGACACAATGCATATAGGTATTTCAATTGTAATGTATATTCGTATGCAGTGGCGTATTTACGGGGGGGGTGGATATGGGGGTCATATCCCCCCGGGAGGTTATTTAAAACAATAATTTGATAATTGTATGAACGAAAATGAATGATATTAAATTCAATTTTGAAAAAATAAATAAAGAAATCAAATTTTGTATACAAATGACAAATGTTTGTTTACATACAACATGTATATAATAATATCAATATATATGTGTATAATGAATACAATAAAAATATCTGTAAAAATTTGTATATCCCTTCTCGTGGAAAAATCCTAGATACTGCTCGTACGTTAATATAATAAATAAATAAAATAAATAACGGAGGTTTAAACGCGTATCGGAGTATTCAAGTACAGTTACGTGTAACACAACGATTTGTGGTGTGTTTATGATATTGAATCTGATTTTTGGGGCTTGGGTAGCCCCCAGTAATTCGATTGCGAGTACAAATATTGGCCACCCCCCCCCCTCAAAAATTGGTTGGCCTCGGCCCTCTCCTGCAAAAGTTCCGGCGCCGCCACTGACGTGCTGCTGCGGGATACAAAGATTATCGCGTGTTATAACATACCAGTGGCGTATAGCCAGGGGTGGGATCGATGAGACTGCCGGCCCCCGAAATGAATAAATAATCAGTTTTTTAATAGGCGCCTTCTATACGTATTATTACAATTATTAACATATAAATCAATTAATTATTATCAGCCTTCCCCCACCCTGTCCCCGAATAAAAATTCTGGCTACGCCACCGTGTCGTACAATACAGTTTCCCGCCAGAGGTTTTATTTTTATTCCGTTCCTGCGGGACACTGCACTTTGTGCGCGTGTGACGAAGAGGGAAAAGACGCGCGCACGCTGCTGCACGCCCCGTTGGGTGTCGTCGAATCGACGTTATACGCGGTGTGTTTTAAATTTGGGGCCGACTTCTTTTTTTTTTTTTTGATGTTTTCAAATCGGAAAGATATTCGTTATAAGTTTTTTTAAAGACGACGCTACACGGGTAAAAATACGAAAAAAAAAGAAATAAATTAAAAATATGTTTACGCGGATGAAACGCGGCGGCGAAAAGAACCCTGAAATAAGCCACTGCAGTTGTTGCAGTGTACTATATTAAGGCGCCAAACGTTTTACACGACATATCAGAGCATATTTTAACGAATTTGTGTACTGGGTTTGACACTATGATTGAGGACTAAGCCAAGTGCCTATGCTCCTTTTCAGTTTATGATTTACTTGAATATAAAGGCATTCGTATATAAAACAATATAATAATATACATCCGCCGACCACTGGATGGCACTAATTCTTCACTAGGTGACACTAGTGCCACCTACTTTATACACGTTAAAATATGCTCTGCGACATATAAATTACAATATCGTCTGTCTATAACGCGGAGCCGTTTCTTCAAGTGTCTTTTTAATTCTTGCGAGAAGTCGAGATTTGAAAAAAAAAAATTTTTTTTTTAAATTCTTATAACTTCGTTGGAATTAGAGATATTTCAAAAAAAATAATAAAATAATACGTATTCATTTTGTGTAAATGTTTCGCGTGTAAATGGTATATGAGACAACTTATATATATATACATATATGTATATAGGCTTCTGCAGAGTTCTTTTCCGCGTGAAGCAATTATTTTCATACAGTACTCTTAAGTAATGCGTATAGTTAAATTGTACGCGCAAAAAAAGGAAAATAAGGTACTTTTACTTTGCTTTTTTTTTTTTTTAGCCATCTCGACTAGTTATTGTAACGAAAGTGCAGTAGTACACTCAAAGTGAAGGGTCTTATAATAATTTTTTTTTTTTAATGTTCGCGTTTTTTCGCGATTTAAACTCAAAACACTTTGTTCGAATCCGGCTAACGACACCGATTTTGAAAACCGTCGAACTATGTAGGTACGCATATTTGAACTATAACGGTGACGTTTATTTTAGTCTCGAAACCGGGTGCGGTATGTGTTGAACCGCTGCACGGTTCGCCGACCACATAAATCCTTTTTCGACGAATGTGTATTGTATTTTTTTTTCGGCTACGAAAACTGGTATTTTTACATTTTTACACAGACGCGTCTCTCACCCGGACCACGTGCTGTTCAAAGGTTTACGATCCTCATACAAAGTCGGTCGCAATCATTGGCGTGGCCAGAGAGGGTTAAGGGTTCAAACTCTCCCCCCCCATCTTTGATTTTTTTTTTTTATACATTAATAACGAGTTAATAATATTTTATTGTTTACTGTTTTGTACTATTGCGGATGTCGTGTCTCGAAATAATTTTTATTTTATTTTACAATCAAATATTCTCTAGTTCTGAAATGTGATAACAATATAACGCGCGCGTGACAAAACGGATCCGTTTGATTGATGCACGAAAAATGTACAATTTTATCGTCTTCGCTCACAAAATATAGGATACGATAAGCGAACAACTAGAATCAAAAATAACCGCCTTGCTCGTGTTACATTATATTAGTGACGTAACACTCCTCGCACATCGTATTATACCGTTTACTTTTACGCACAGTGTAGCGCGGACGAATTTATTAATATAATACCTAACCTAATCGACGGTCAGACATTATTATTATCGACTGTCGAGTGACGGGTTGTGCCGTTCAACTGTTCTGCGGTAATACTATTTATTATTAGGGCTCTGAAGTCATAGGAGTTAAAATAGACAAAACAAACGAAAATTTCTTATTAAAAATGCCTGCAAAACGAACTGTTCGGTATTACAATCGAATCGGTCATTTCAAAAACAACACAAGTCATCGAACTGAAATTTTATACAAACCACAAATAACTTCATAACTCCAGAAATTTAACTTTTTTTTTTTTGTACTTTTACCTCTTTACACATTTATTTTTAAGGTTTATTACGTTCGTAATTTGTGGTTTTAAATTGTCTATCTTTGACTATATTTCACTAAAATAATGTAAAACTTATTTGACTTATGTTGTTTTTCAAAATGACCGATTCGATTACACGCGATGATGTGTTTTTTTTTTATTCGTAATTACTTTATTGGATTTTCTTGACGTATTATTGTAAAACGTAGAAGTTTAAACGCATACGCACGGTGTATTTTTGTCATTTTTAGAAATCGATTTCCCGAGAAGACGTTAGTTATTTCGGGTTTTATTGCGTCAGTAGGTATTATACCGCGCGCGTCTTCAAAGCGGCTACAGCGCTGAGAATGCAGTTTAATAAACGAAAACGTACGAGGATTCGAGCTAATGAAAAACATATTAACGTACGGTAAGAGTAGTGATAATAAAACAATCGCAATTATTTTGTTTTTTTTTTTTTTTACACGAAAGCCTAAGCTACACGTTTAGCATATAATCAAGTAGATCATCAGCTGATCATATCGTACAGCCAACCGGTTGCAGTGTTCCGTATAGGAATCTTCCCCTGCTGATTCGCCCGCGACCCAACAATATCGCAACGGCAAACGACGTCGTCGTCATCGTCGTCATCTTGTGGTCGTGGCGCTATCATCTCGCGGAAGCTTTTTTCCCGTGTAAAGGAATGTACTAAGCGAGTGATACTTTGTTTCTGTAAAAAAAACCGCGCGGAAAGGCTACGGTGCAGCTCATCCACGCAGCAAACGGACTGTACCACCGGTTCGTGAGCTGCAGGACCACACGTCGAACTCGGAATCTCATCGCATGTGGCTGCGGAGGAACGACTTGATCGCGTCCGTATCTACGACACGACGAGTGCCTATTGATACTGGTGGTAATGGTGTTTCGAAAGTAGATTTTCGCGTAAAAACAGGAAAAAAGAATTTTTTTTTTTTTTATTAAAACGGTACTCTCGCTATATAAAAAAAAACACGCCAAGATTATATTACCCACACTCACTAATAGCCAAAGAGAATATTATAATAATTTTACACTATAATTGCGCAGGCCGGAGGTCTTAATCGAACTATTATTTTATGTTTCGTTTCGGGTAGACCGCTGCGTGTGGTTGATGGTCGTGATACGATTTTATATAATATATAATAGAAGTACTACTATACTACGACGTGATGAATTTATAATTTCCGACCGTCGCAATTTCTTTCTCTAAAAACCGGATTACCAGCTATATTATAATATATATATATATATACAGTTATCCAGCCGGCTTATAGATAGTCGTACATCACTCGATATTATAATATTGTACCGCGAGATTTTGCGCGTCGACACGGAGAATTATTGTCCACCACAGGCGTGTCCAGACCTCCGTGGCTGGGGAGGCCAGTTATAAATTTAAATTTTTTACTTACTACAGCGATCTATTCTGTATCAATATTTGTGACTTTTTTTTTGTTGTATGGCAATTATATATAGCACCCGGAATTTGTTCACCCCGCAAAATTAAAGATTATCTTGATCTTGAAATTGGTTTCCTATACTATTACAACTAATAAATAAGGCCAATCAACTAATGTGCTGCTTAGTTATTTTTTATAAATATTTTATATTTATAGTTTCAACCACGGTAAATTATAGGCAAAGAGGCCAAGAATTAAGTCGCTAGGGAGGCCGGTGCCCACCCTGCCTCCCCCGTAGACACGCCTATGTAGTTGTCCACCGTCGTAACACACAACAAATTTAATACAATACGTATTCAACGTATTCCGCCGAGTCTGATTTTTTTCAATAATACTTTGAAAGCATCTGCGACTTTTCGGCTTCGTGTTCTTTTCGACATAGTAATAATAATACTTTTTTTTCTTGTCTGCGTGTATCGATCGTTTTCGCGTTTCATAATCGGGCCCGGATTTCAATGCCAAGTGCAAAGTGTTCTTTGGAACAATGCATTCCGATTACATAATATTCGATTCGTGTAACGGATATTATACGTATTCAAAAGTGAAACTTTTAGTTTTTCGCCGTTTTCCTACTTTTAGAGCATTTTTTTTTTTTTGTATTTCTCGGTCGTTTTTATTGCACATTTATATATTATACGAGTTTTTAGTGTAAAATTATTATAATTTACCTACAAATTCAAAATATTATCTAAAGAAATGTTTGTTTTCGAAATATTTGCCGTGCCATTGATTCGAACTTTTTAATCTTAGAACTCTTAAACTCAAATAATCGTACAATAAAAGTATTAAATTAATTTTTTGAAATAGAAGAACAATTTTGGTGCGTTATTGCGGTCGCAGTAGCGTTTTTTTTTTTAGAGAGAGATTTTTTGGCTATTTTCTAATAGTATCTAGGACATTCAAATCCGAGCCCAAGCAATAACCTAACCTAAGTTAACTACAATACGCTTGTGAACGCGTACACCGTCCGGACATTCGCGTGTTTAAACGAGTAATTTCAACTGCAGTACACACCGGCTGACCGCCGCGGGGAGAAAGAAAGAAAAAACGATGTTCCGTGTGAAATACAATTGAAATAAAAATATAGCGGCCGGCGTATAAACGTATAAAATCGCTGGAAATACATAAATTATTTTTGTTCGGTCGTCGTCGTCGTTAAAAACGAATTAATAATGTTATTCGAAAATTTCGACAGGAAATTAGCCGGCCCGGGATTAGAGCGTCGCGCGCATTATAATATTGCGATACGCGCGCGAATACCAAAAAAAAAACAATATAAAAAAAATCATAGGCCGGTTAAGTTAGGTTAGGTTCTTTTTTTCCACCGAACGATTCTGCCTGCTTTGAATATAATAACAATTAATTACCAATTTCGCGGGTAAAATGTACATTTCTTTAAATATATTACACGCTGATAACTCGTTTAAGAAATACGTGTTATACGTGTTATAAATTCAACGCGTTTTTCACGGGAATTTAAATCGATGTTTATAAATAAATTATAATATTAAGGTTTTATTAGTAGGATTACTAAAACTAATTACGGAAGGAAGTGTGGCAGGAAAGAATCGTGGAGGAAGGCCAAGATAAGAGTACATCCAACAGTGTTAATAGGGGACCGAGGATGTGATTCATACGTGCGAATGAATGGGAAAACGGATACCTAGTAGAGAAGAGTGAAAATTAGCTGCAAACTATAATCTTCGGATCGAAACCGTAGTGAAATAGAGATTAAAGTGTCATTAGATTCAATTCGAATCGTGTGAAAACATTATTAAATGTTAAAATTTCAATGGGGGGGTGGAGATCCGGGCCGAAATCTCTTCCCTCATCACTCGATATTATAATATTGTACCGCGAGATTTTGCGCGTCGACACGGAGAATTATTGTCCACCACAGGCGTGTCCAGACCTCCGTGGCTGGGGAGGCCAGTTATAAATTTAAATTTTTTACTTACTACAGCGATCTATTCTGTATCAATATTTGTGACTTTTTTTTTGTTGTATGGCAATTATATATAGCACCCGGAATTTGTTCACCCCGCAAAATTAAAGATTATCTTGATCTTGAAATTGGTTTCCTATACTATTACAACTAATAAATAAGGCCAATCAACTAATGTGCTGCTTAGTTATTTTTTATAAATATTTTATATTTATAGTTTCAACCACGGTAAATTATAGGCAAAGAGGCCAAGAATTAAGTCGCTAGGGAGGCCGGTGCCCACCCTGCCTCCCCCGTAGACACGCCTATGTAGTTGTCCACCGTCGTAACACACAACAAATTTAATACAATACGTATTCAACGTATTCCGCCGAGTCTGATTTTTTTCAATAATACTTTGAAAGCATCTGCGACTTTTCGGCTTCGTGTTCTTTTCGACATAGTAATAATAATACTTTTTTTTTCTTGTCTGCGTGTATCGATCGTTTTCGCGTTTCATAATCGGGCCCGGATTTCAATGCCAAGTGCAAAGTGTTCTTTGGAACAATGCATTCCGATTACATAATATTCGATTCGTGTAACGGATATTATACGTATTCAAAAGTGAAACTTTTAGTTTTTCGCCGTTTTCCTACTTTTAGAGCATTTTTTTTTTTTTGTATTTCTCGGTCGTTTTTATTGCACATTTATATATTATACGAGTTTTTAGTGTAAAATTATTATAATTTACCTACAAATTCAAAATATTATCTAAAGAAATGTTTGTTTTCGAAATATTTGCCGTGCCATTGATTCGAACTTTTTAATCTTAGAACTCTTAAACTCAAATAATCGTACAATAAAAGTATTAAATTAATTTTTTGAAATAGAAGAACAATTTTGGTGCGTTATTGCGGTCGCAGTAGCGTTTTTTTTAGAGAGATTTTTGGCTATTTTCTAATAGTATCTAGGACATTCAAATCCGAGCCCAAGCAATAACCTAACCTAAGTTAACTACAATACGCTTGTGAACGCGTACACCGTCCGGACATTCGCGTGTTTAAACGAGTAATTTCAACTGCAGTACACACCGGCTGACCGCCGCGGGGAGAAAGAAAGAAAAAACGATGTTCCGTGTGAAATACAATTGAAATAAAAATATAGCGGCCGGCGTATAAACGTATAAAATCGCTGGAAATACATAAATTATTTTTGTTCGGTCGTCGTCGTCGTTAAAAACGAATTAATAATGTTATTCGAAAATTTCGACAGGAAATTAGCCGGCCCGGGATTAGAGCGTCGCGCGCATTATAATATTGCGATACGCGCGCGAATACCAAAAAAAAACAATATAAAAAAAAATCATAGGCCGGTTAAGTTAGGTTAGGTTCTTTTTTCCACCGAACGATTCTGCCTGCTTTGAATATAATAACAATTAATTACCAATTTCGCGGGTAAAATGTACATTTCTTTAAATATATTACACGCTGATAACTCGTTTAAGAAATACGTGTTATACGTGTTATAAATTCAACGCGTTTTTCACGGGAATTTAAATCGATGTTTATAAATAAATTATAATATTAAGGTTTTATTAGTAGGATTACTAAAACTAATTACGGAAGGAAGTGTGGCAGGAAAGAATCGTGGAGGAAGGCCAAGATAAGAGTACATCCAACAGTGTTAATAGGGGACCGAGGATGTGATTCATACGTGCGAATGAATGGCAAAACGGATACCTAGTAGAGAAGAGTGAAAATTAGCTGCAAACTATAATCTTCGGATCGAAACCGTAGTGAAATAGAGATTAAAGTGTCATTAGATTCAATTCGAATCGTGTGAAAACATTATTAAATGTTAAAATTTCAATGGGGGGGTGGAGATCCGGGCCGAAATCTCTTCCTCTCGGGTACGTTCCTGATTCTCTTATAACGTTAAATATAATTTTTTTTTTTTTTTGTAAAGGCTAAATTTAAAATTACTTCCGCGTTTCCGTCATCGCGACAAGACGCGGTAATAACGTCTAAAAAAAAAAAATTGTGTACATACCTAGTTTTCGCGTTTATACACACGCTCGATTTTAGTACACAAGTCAAGAAACAATTGTACCACAACGACTAAAATCGTTTTGCACGTCCTGCGCAAGAAAAAAAAATCCTGCACACCGCGCGGTATATAAAATATAACTATAATAATAATAATAATATTATTATTATTATTTTATTTTATTTTTTTTGAATTTTCTGTCAATTCGTAAGAATAAAAAAGTAAAACACACGTCGTCGTCTTCGCGTCGTATCTATATAATCATAACCATATTATTATTATTATTTTTTTTTTTTTTTTAAATCTAAAGAACGAAAAATTAAAAAAAATAAATAAAACGACATTTTTATATAACACATATTTTGTGCGCCGAGATTAGGCCTCCACGCCTTCCTGCGATGATAACCTTATGATATGATTTTATTACATAACACATTGTATTAATTCGATGTGTTGTGTGTGTGTGTGTGTAAGGCTAATTTTACGCGCCACGATTTTGTTTCATTTTTTTTCCTCTCTCGTTTTTGTCGATCGCGCGCGATACCCGCCACGAGATGATATCGTCTGCACGCGGTGTGAGACGGACGTCCTGTTATAAAAACGAATATTACACATTAAGTGCTAGTTAGACTATTGTTAAGCACGCTCTAACTTAACAATTTGTTTAAATTTGACATCTGGTTAAATTAATTGAGTTTCGCCATTATATTATTATTATTGTTATTGAATTCTATTTGTTAAGTAACAAAACGTTAGTTGGGTTACCAAAACGGTTACCTAGGTCGCCTCTCATTGGTTATCACGAAATGTGATAAGTGTTAATATAATATTAAAAATAGCCGATTATAACCTAATGTACTATAGTGCTGGGGTCTCCAAACTTTTTTATTCAAGGGCCACAAAAAATATCAAATGCTCTTAGCGGGCCAAAAGTTTATTAACACATATAATTTTTAATTTTATGAAAATATAGGTATACAAATATAAGTTTACTTTAAATCTTTTTATAAAATATTGTCTATAATATACTTAAATATAATTGGTATAAATTTAAATGATAATATATATATTGTAATTTTAATAATTTTGAAATAAATGGGTGCTGCGGGCCGGTTAAAACTTGTTCGCGGGCCGTAATTTGAGACCCTGCTATAGTGGATCAATGGCATTTTAAATGCCGATTAAATTTAACAAGCCGATTTCAGCGATTAACTTAACAACGTGTCGAGGTTAAAAGATCTCGGTGAAACCTAATTTTCACTGACTAATTGTTTTGAATACAATTTAACAAAACGTTAACAAACGTTGATGAAACCGACCTTAAATGTTATTAAGCATTTTTTCCGATTCGCTAAAAGAAAGTCACTTACTCGCACGTCGATTGCGTTTATAATTTTTTGAAAATAAAACCTAACCTAAGTTAACTACAATACGCTTGTGAACGCGTACACCGTCCGGACATTCGCGTGTTTAAACGAGTAATTTCAACTGCAGTACACACCGGCTGACCGCCGCGGGAGAAAGAAAGAAAAACGATGTTCCGTGTGAAATACAATTGAAATAAAATATAGCGGCCGGCGTATAAACGTATAAAATCGCTGGAAATACATAAATTATTTTTGTTCGGTCGTCGTCGTCGTTAAAAACGAATTAATAATGTTATTCGAAAATTTCGACAGGAAATTAGCCGGCCCGGGATTAGAGCGTCGCGCGCATTATAATATTGCGATACGCGCGCGAATACCAAAAAAAAAACAATATAAAAAAAATCATAGGCCGGTTAAGTTAGGTTAGGTTCTTTTTTCCACCGAACGATTCTGCCTGCTTTGAATATAATAACAATTAATTACCAATTTCGCGGGTAAAATGTACATTTCTTTAAATATATTACACGCTGATAACTCGTTTAAGAAATACGTGTTATACGTGTTATAAATTCAACGCGTTTTTCACGGGAATTTAAATCGATGTTTATAAATAAATTATAATATTAAGGTTTTATTAGTAGGATTACTAAAACTAATTACGGAAGGAAGTGTGGCAGGAAAGAATCGTGGAGGAAGGCCAAGATAAGAGTACATCCAACAGTGTTAATAGGGGACCGAGGATGTGATTCATACGTGCGAATGAATGGGAAAACGGATACCTAGTAGAGAAGAGTGAAAATTAGCTGCAAACTATAATCTTCGGATCGAAACCATAGTGAAATAGAGATTAAAGTGTCATTAGATTCAATTCGAATCGTGTGAAAACATTATTAAATGTTAAAATTTCAATGGTGGGGGGGGGGTGGAGATCCGGGCCCGAAATCTCTTCCCTCTCGGGTACGTTCCTGATTCTCTTATAACGTTAAATATAATTTTTTTTTTTTGTAAAGGCTAAATTTAAAATTACTTCCGCGTTTCCGTCATCGCGACAAGACGCGGTAATAACGTCTAAAAAAAAAAAATTGTGTACATACCTAGTTTTCGCGTTTATACACACGCTCGATTTTAGTACACAAGTCAAGAAACAATTGTACCACAACGACTAAAATCGTTTTGCACGTCCTGCGCAAGAAAAAAAAATCCTGCACACCGCGCGGTATATAAAATATATTATTATTATTATTATTTTATTTTATTTTATTTTTTTTGAATTTTCTGTCAATTCGTAAGAATAAAAAAGTAAAACACACGTCGTCGTCTTCGCGTCGTATCTATATAATCATAACCATATTATTATTATTATTATTTTTTTTTTTTAAATCTAAAGAACGAAAAATTAAAAAAATAAATAAAACGACATTTTTATATAACACATATTTTGTGCGCCGAGATTAGGCCTCCACGCCTTCCTGCGATGATAACCTTATGATATGATTTTATTACATAACACATTGTATTAATTCGATGTGTGTGTGTGTGTGTGTGTGTGTGTGTGTGTGTGTGTAAGGCTAATTTTACGCGCCACGATTTTGTTTCTTTTTTTTTTCCTCTCTCGTTTTTTGTCGATCGCGCGCGATACCCGCCACGAGATGATATCGTCTGCACGCGGTGTGAGACGGACGTCCTGTTATAAAAACGAATATTACACATTAAGTGCTAGTTAGAATATTGTTAAGCACGCTCTAACACCGTGTTAGTTAACAATTTGTTTAAATTTGACATCTGGTTAAATTAATTGAGTTTCGCCATTATATTATTATTATTGTTATTGAATTCTATTTGTTAAGTAACAAAACGTTAGTTGGGTTACCAAAACGGTTACCTAGGTCGCCTCTCATTGGTTATCACGAAATGTGATAAGTGTTAATATAATATTAAAAATAGCCGATTATAACCTAATGTACTATAGTGCTGGGGTCTCCAAACTTTTTATTCAAGGCCACAAAAATATCAAATGCTCTTAGCGGGCCAAAAGTTTATTAACACATATAATTTTAATTTTATGAAAATATAGGTATACAAATATAAGTTTACTTTAAATCTTTTTATAAAATATTGTCTATAATATACTTAAATATAATTGGTATAAATTTAAATGATAATATATATATTGTAATTTTAATAATTTTTGAAATAAATGGGTGCTGCGGGCCGGTTAAAACTTGTTCGCGGGCCGTAATTTGGAGACCCCTGCTATAGTGGATCAATGGCATTTTAAAATGCCGATTAAATTTTAACAAGCCGATTTCCAGCGATTAACTTAACAACGTGTCGAGGTTAACAGCTGATCTCGGTGAAACCTAATTTTCACTGACTAATTGTTTTGAATACAATTTAACAAAACGTTAACAAACGTTGATGAAACCGACCTTAAATGTTATTAAGCATTTTTTCCGATTCGCTAAAAGAAAGTCACTTACTCGCACGTCGATTGCGTTTATAATTTTTTTGAAAATAAATCGCGTGAGTCACGAAAAAGAAACGCGTTTGTACGGTCGTCGTTTAAACGGCGAGTTTCCGATGTTTCGGACGACTCTTTTATTCGCCCGAAAACGTCGTTGAACATTTAATAGGATTCGTGAAATCTCTGGATTTCAAACGCGAGAAACGTATTTCGCGTGTGATTTATTATATTTCGACGATTTTTAATAGCGTTTTTATCGTTTTGATTGATTTTTAATAGCAGCGCGTGTATCCGAGAGGCTTTGAAAATCGCATGAGTAATACGGACGAGGAACAAGAAAGCGCATATCTAAGGAAAATATAGTATAGACCAAAAAAAAAAAAAGGTAGCGAGCCGCGCGGTGTTGTGGATATCGCTTAATAGTGAATTATACTTGGATAAAGATTTTAGAGTTTTGTTTTTATTATAAATTTGGAAGCAATGATATAAATTATTGCATTCGATAAAACTATTCTGAGCGGAACTCCGGCGTAATGAATTACCGAAGAAATAAACGACAGTCGATTAAGACGAAAGTGCGTTTTTAGCGTTTTTATGTAATTTTTGGTAGTTTTTCGTGACTTTTGAAAAAAGTATTGAGAAAATCGAAAAATGACGTGAACAAAGTACAAACTAGATGCGATTTTCAATCGGAAAAGGTGCTGCACGAAAAGATCGGAGCACTCCTTCTGGCAGAATTTTTGGGTACAGACACTGAAAATAAAAACAAGTCATTGTATAAAACCAATACATTCCGCTCGGAATGTAAAATGTGTTTTAATTTTATTATTACGGACTGTTCTAAATTATTGTTTTATCTCTCGTGATCCTTTGCATTTACAGCGAACAAAAAATATAAACGCGACCTATATAAAGCGTTGATGTCACTTTTGGTTATTTTTAAATATCAGTTATACGCGTTATACCTACTGATTGTAATGGTAGTGGACATTTTTTTTTTTTTTTAAAAATTCGGATTATTTTTTGCAGATATAAACCCCTTGCAGTGACGTCGTATCCGATCGTATACCTGCTGCGTTTGTCTGGACGCGTTTGAACATTTTTTTTTTATCTAAGTCTTCGCGTTATCGTTGAGAGTTTTTTTGGGGGGGATGAGAGATGATGACTAAGGATACACGGACGCCAGTAATTCGCCTAGTCGCCATTTAAAGAAAAGGGTCGCTGTACTTGGATAGGCGAGAAAACGTTTCTCGTCGCGAACCTGGAGTGTTTAGAGAGAGAGAAAAGAACCGTTTCTCCGATATAAAAACGAGGACACGGCACATTATTTTTCGCGGCGTTCGATTTAAATTCCGTTGTAAATGCTGGGGAGGGAAGTAAAAAAGATAGTGCAAAATTTCCAAAACGTATTTATAGTAATGCGCGAATTATTAGCGAGAATTGGCGCGGTCAAAACTCTCGTGTACATACGTATAAAATGTTAAAACGAAAGTACCGCGATATAATATATTCTATTTGATATTATGTAAAACAAGACAGACGTCGCCCCACACGTGTATAATATTATAAATTATTATTATTATTATTATTCTAAGAGTAGTATGGCCGCGCGACGATTTTTTTTATTATCGTCACGGTCGGTCCATTGAGTAAGTAGTAGTAAATCGTCGAGTATACACACATCAATGACTAGTGCGTTTTTTTTTTTAAGTGTGCCACACGCTACATATTATATTATAGCTGCAGTGTCCGGTGTTTTCCTCGTGTTTAACATTCCAACAGATGTGTGTGTGTGTGTGTGTGTGTATAGTATAGAGTTGTTTAAAGCGAGTATTATTTTATGTGTGGAATAGTGGAAGAGACGAAGAAGAAGATTTTATATTATGTGATGCTGCGCGCGTTTTGTCGATAAAAAAACGACGGAATTCTCGAAACGTATGCGCTTGTATTCGTATTTTATTGTGTCTTGCGTGAATTACTCGTACATACACGATGAGGCGTGTCCAGAAAGCATAAGATTTCCACTGCTTTTTATTTTCCAAAAATAATTACCGGGTATTTAACGCATACAAACGCGTATATTCGATTGTTTTTTCGACGTAGTCGCCTTTCGTGAGTTCCATACGCTTTTCGTTAACCTAACCTAACCGAAACCGCGGTTTGAGATAGACCGGATGCGGAACGAAGCTTCTCATCGCACAAAATATCGTGACCCGAAAGTGGCAACGCAGCCAGCTGTTGTGTCAACACCACTATAGCGCTCTCGTACCAAATCATTTCCCGCGCTTACTTAAAATAGCTACCACTACTAATGCTGTTCGTTTACCGCAAGAATTCAGAAAACGATTATCGATTATTCGCCAAGAATTAAGAAAATTATTACCGATTATGTACGTACTGATTTGATAATAGGTGTCTGAGGAATAAGGTAGTAATAATAAATTGGTATATAAAGAAGACATTATTATAGTGTTGAACGGCGCTGGTAGCTTTGACACGCCGAAAGCGTTCTCGTGATTCACTTTTTTCGTTCTCGTTCGGCGTCCTGCAGTCTATCTTAATCCGTGACCGAGACGCAACAGCTATTGCGCAGTACCTATTCCCTTCTCGATGAACTTTCGCCTCGTACTTTCGTATATGGGCGTCTGCAGACATTTTTACAAACGGGGGGAGAGAGGCAAAAGTAATTCAAAAAATAAACGACGAATTTTCAGAGTAAACTCTTTGATATATCGTTTCGTGTACAGGCCGAAAACTTACAAAAAAAAAAAAAATTGTTTTTTTCTCGTTATGTGCCGATTTATTTGTGCAGCGCGTTACGCGTGTGCGTTTGTGACGCGTTTTATTTCGTCCTGTGTACTGCACTCTTTATTTGCGTTTCCTCTCCGAGAATCCGCCTCGCCGAACGGGTTCGCGTGTGTGACGAATCGTGTAAAGACCGTATTACACGGAACGAGATGCGTTTGAAATGTTCTTCGGTATATGTGCAGCGGAACACCTAGCTATATTATATCCGTCCGATGGAAAAAATTTCGATTTCCTCGTGTTCGCGCCGTTTTCGCCTGTAATACATAATAATATCAAAACGTGTCCTGCAAAGACAAGTCCATATAGGCGAACGCATGTAAGGGGTTTTGGGGATTCGAACCCCCTCCGAATTGTCTGAGAAAATTTAAATGTTAAGCTGCGACATATCATATGTAAGAATACCTAATAATTTCACATTTTTTTCAGAAAAAACCCCCCGAAATTTTTTCCTGCGTTCGCTTCCTGGAGACAACGGTGCGTGTCTTTAAAATTGTTTTAAAAAAACACTATACTTGAAGGCGATGTACCTCGTGCGGAACTGCTGCACGAGACAAAACGAGGATCCTTCGACTTACCGAAAGTGTTTCGTTGTGTTCGAATGCGGACCGTTTAGGTTTCTGACTCCTAATTTATACGTATAATTCCGCGCGTATAAATCAGAGGCGTCATTTCAGTTTTTTTTCGGGCGTGCGAAGTTTCAAGCGGGCCATTTCGAAATTTCACCAGGCCGTATAAAAAAAATCACACTCGTGGTACTCGTGTACGTTATCCTGCTTTTATTTTTTTTCCATAGTTCATGAATCGCAATCAACGCCGTAAACAGTAACGATAGCAATTTAAAAACTGGAAAATAATAAATAATTATGATTACTCGTATAAAAACCTGCAATAAGTAATGCATAAGAAGCTTGAAGAATACAGTAAAAAAAAAAAGTACAGTAACATTTATATATTTTAAATCTTTTGTACAAGCATAAAGCTCTGAAAAAAAATTAATAATATTTTTAATAAGCTGATGATACCGGTGATTTTTAAGTTTAGCAACTACAACTACAGCTTTTTTTTTTTAATTGATATTATTAATTTCTTCATTTTTAACATTAAGTTACCAAAACGGGCCAGTTGGTATTGTAGTAAAAGTAAGGGGCGCAACCGCACACCCTGATCCTCGCAAACGACGCCCCTGGTATAAATCCTATAAAAATTCGAGTTCTATCATTTCTATTGTAGAAGGAAACGCGCCACGGGTTCTCGCGATTTTTCGTCTGTTCCTCCTCTCTCTCTCTCTCTCTCTCTTTCTGTACAAAAAACGTTATTTTATATATTCCTCGTGTAGTCCGTTCGTCGTCTTCGACATTAATTATGTATTTAAAAAACGAAAAAAAGAGAAAAAAACGAGTCTGCTAGTGTACTCGAGACATTGACGTGTAAACGTTGCGTGAACGGTAAAAATGGAACGAAATTATGATTGGGATTTGTGAATATTGGTATATTATCTTTATTTTAAAGTAATTTCGATAATAAATATTATTATTTGTTGTCATCAGTGGTGTAGTGGAGGGTATAGGCTGGTATACGACGTGTACCCATAACGCAGAAATTCTAAAATGCGTATAGGAAAGAAAATAAAACGAATACGCGGGTATACGGTCGTATTTCTGCCTTAAATATTAAATAAAAGTAGAAATATCTATATCATGTTATTTATTCTAATTTAAATTCCGTTTTACTATAAAAATAAAAATTGGTAAGTGTACCTATAATTCTTTAAATAAATAAAAATATTCCTTTTTTTTTTATTTATTTACCCTCAGTATAAAAACTAAAAATTATAAAATAGCGGAGGGGGGCATAGCCCCTCCCACCATCTTTAGAACTGAAGCGTATACCCAAAAGATTATTTACGACTACACCACTGGTTGTCATGATAACAACGCTTACACATTACACGCAATTCATAATTGCGTGTAAATTAATTAATTATTAAAATTGCGTGTAAATTAATTAATATTATTGATATTGCGTGTAAATTAATTAATGTTATTGATATTGCGTGTAAATTAATTAATATTATTAAAATTGCGTGTAAATTAATTAATATTATTAAAATTGCGTGTAAATTAATTAATATTGTTGATATTGCGTGTAAATTAATTAATAATATTAATAAATATTATTATTAGTATTGTCGTGACAACAACAGCTTACACATTTCCGTCCCATTTCCCGAGATTTACCCTCATACCGCCGTAATTAGCTGACGTTCACACGTCTATTACTTTCGCGACCGCCCGAAATTCTCGCGGCCGCGAACAAGACGCGTTGGGCTCGGCGTCCGTCTCGGGGTCGTCGGCCCGTCTCGGCGGCGCGCCGCCTGCAGAAGAAGCGCATTTCGCGGCGCGGCTGCATAACGACGACATTCTTCTCGTACAGCCGCCGACGGGACGGGACGGGACGTGGGGGGGGAAAGAAGAACACAAAAAAAAAAATCCTACTCTAGAAGTCTCGGTATTTTTTTAACCTTTTCTTTTTTTTCATTTACATTTTTTTTTTTTTTTTTCGTTCGTTTAGTCTAGAAATAGAAAGGTTTCCGACCACGTGCGCGATACGTTCTTCCGCCGCCCCGTTCGCTATATAATATATAATACCGGCTATGCAGTAGTTACACGTTACAGTGTTAGCCGCTGCGATGCGTGTTAAAATATCGTGTTATACGACTTTTTTTTTTTTTAGAAAGTCACCTACGCTCTAATTAACGAAAATATTTCGCTATGCGTATACGCACACGTTCACCACTCTATATAATATTGCCCGCGCGCCGAACGAATCGAATCCAAAGCGTCTATACAATAATAATTATAAACCGCGGTGCAGGTTAATTATAATATATAGCGTCCGGGAGGTTGCAATAATACGTACCTGTAATCTCCGCGAAACGGTCGCGGCGAACGGCTGATGGCGGCGGCGGCGGCGGCGGCGGGAGATTTGAAAAACTGCCGTTAAGACACTCCGCCGCGCGGGATAGGTACGCGTAATAAAATACCTAATAATAATAATAATAATAATCTGCAGTGAGCAAGACTCAAATCATACCCTCAGCTAAGTGTCGTTTGATTCAAGCAGAACGATAATATTCGTCTGGCACCACACAGGCACGTACACAAAATAAAATTTCGGGGGGGGGTTTACAAAATATAGCAATACAAATTGTACAGCAACATAATAAAACAATTTCTTCCTCCTTACTCATTATTTTTTAATGTGACAAGAAATTATTTCGGGGGATTTTGAACCCCAAAACCCCCCCCTGTATACGTGCCTGGCACCACAGGTAATATTATACAATATAACGGACAGGCCGTATATCGTTATCGGGCGTTCCCGAATCTTCTGTGTCTCGCTCAGCAAATATTTAGATAAACGATGCGTTGATAACAGAACACACTATTTTTCAATTATTATTCCACGCAAAACAAATTTTATTATTTCATGGAACAAAAAATAATTTCTTGCCGAGTAGGGTAGAACATGTGGTTTTAATATTGTCCCCTTCTCTTCGTCGTTCAGGAACGCCGCCCGCTACACGTATTGTATACGCGTGGCCTATCCGTTCTGTATTATCTATGTATTGCACGGACGAATATCGATAAAACTCATGCGTGCGGCTGTCACGTTGCAGTAGTGTTTTAAATTTGAAATATTTCACGTGAAATATTTTAAAAATTGAAAATTTCACGCCTTAGGAAATATTTCAATGAAATGTTTTGAAAAATATATATGTTTTTTTTTCTGCGTTTGAGATAGTGTTCGCCAAATGTCGTTTAAACGGTTCATATTTTACCATATCCTTTCGGCACAATGGTTGTGTGGTCTCCGGTATAACTATGGTATAGGTAAGGAAAAACCGGCGCGTCGACAACAAAATGTTCCTGAATTCCGTAATCACGGTCTTGGAAGATATTTTATGACCGTGTCCGTAATCGTTGCTTTTTCAATTACTGAATTTTTACGGTTACGTTTGTATTCCGTGCGTTGTAAAACGTACAATATTCGTCTAATAAACTTATATGAAAATTCAAATGATTTTATAGTTTATACATTGTATAATAACTAATACTCAGTGGCGGATCTAGGAATGAAAAGGAAGGGGGGCTATAGAAAAATGTTCGAACTTCAAATACATACGTATAAGGAAAGAAATTGACATAAAAGTTGTAATATATATGTTTTCCTGATACCTCGTGCCTATAGATTGTAATCATAATTTAATTAATAAACGTAAAAGATAATTTTGAAAAAAGAAAATTTTAGTTCTTAAGAGGGGCTTCAGTCCCTCTAGCCCCCCTCCCTTGTATCAGCCCCTGCTAACACTATTGTGTGTTGTTAATTGTAATAAATTAGTTTTTATTTATATTTAGTACAATATTAATAATACAAAAAGTACACTACGATAAACGAAACGGAAAAGATTTTATTTTTCGCTGAAATAAAACAAACGTTTTTTTTTTTTTTTCACTGAAATGAAATATTTCAAAAAAATCAAAAATAAATAAATAAATTTCGTGAAATTTTTAAAACCCTACGTAGCAGCAGCGCGATGATGAACACGTCATATACGCGACGGCGCATAAACGTATCCTATATACGGATCGTACGACATCAATATTGTTTATTAGATGTAATAATTTAATAAATTAAAAATACAAACAAACAATAAAATATGAAATAACTCTGTGGAAATATAGCAATATAGTTGTCTATATATATATATATATATATATATATATATATATGTAATCGAACGGATGTTTTGTTATCGTACAATAATATTTTTATAGCGCGGCAATCGATGGCCGCCCGACCTGGAGTCGTAATGCACGCGTGCATGGGTCTGCTGACCGCCGGAATATTCTCACGAATATTACAGTGTCTGTTTACACGGAATATTTACCAAGCCGTTCGCAAAATACGAATAATTTTATTAGAATTTAAAACATATACATATATGTATTTAACTATGTGTTCGCATCGTCAATATACGAGCGTTTAAATTTTTAATCGCGAAAATTATTGACAACACAGCTGTGTTTGTCGTGTAATATCGAGAATTTATTATATATACGGAAAAGCGTTAGACCGCTCGACTGTTGAGTCCGACCGAACGTGATTTGAAATAAACGTTTTTTTTTTTCTCCTCGGTACTAACTTTTAAACTGACCTTTGAGCGAATCGAATTCTAATGATTTTTTAGTGTGACCGCGTATTAAGCGTTATAAGTTAAAAATACAAATGTGCAAATTTTATTGTTATAAAATTCTATTCGTCTACGAGACAATAAAACGTCAGTCGGGTTACCGAAACGCGACAATATTAAAAAAAAAACAGGCGATTTTAGTACCTATATACAATATAATAGCGGCATTTTGAAACGTCTATATTAGATTTTTCCAAAAAAAAAAAACTGATTGACTTTTAACAAACGTTTTTAACGACGCGTATTAAATAACGCATTCGCCGATTTTCACCGACTGATAAATGTTAAATGTATAATATGAAACGTTAAGAATCCTTAAGGAAACGTGGTCGGTGAAACCGGTTAAAAAAAAAACGTAGGTATAGTATTATTAACGGTATAAACCGAATGTGTATGGTTTTTTTTTTTTTGTTTTTGATCCCAGGGAACCGCGAATTCTCCCGGGCCGTCGTCTGAAAAATATAACACGCACCGTTATTATTATATATAAAGAAGGACAAAAATGACCGGGACCGGGACGGGGACGGGGAATATTGCAGGAAGAGAAAATTACCTCGCCGTATATATATATATATATATATATATATAGGACGTTGTGGAGGATTGAGGCGTAAGGGAACAGCGGCCGCGATGAGAGAGAAGGCGCATTTATCATTACACACACATATATATATATATATACGTGCAGAACGCGAACAGGGTGCGCCGGCCTTCTTCTCTCTCTCTCTCTCTCTCTCTCTCTCTCTCTCTCTCTCTCTTCTTTCGTTTTTCCCCACGACGACGACGACGTGTACAGCGCGGTGCTCCGCTGCAGAACTCCGTCGCATACACACACACACACACATAGAGCGAGAGAGGAACGCTAACCCCTCTGCGTATATAATAAGAGTGCAACGACCCCGTATACAGTTTCCCCCCGCAGACGCCGCCGATACCGTATATCCGTCCGGCCACCGTCGCGCGTGTGCCCTTTCGGTTACACGCACACACACACTGTACACTCACACACACTGTACACGCACACACACTGTACACGCACACACACTGTACACGCACACACACTGTACACACCGGCTATACGACTGCAGCGACTACTATTGCGACGACGACGACGAGAATGCTGCGCGCGCGTTATTTCATTCACTCGCCGCCGCCGCCGCCGCCGCCGCCGCACATTCTCGACCGACCGCCACTTAATACTTATACAATATATACACACACAACTCTTTCCGTCTCCGACTGTACACCGGGGGAGGGGGAGGGCAGGAGAAGAACGCGCGCGCGCGCGGGTATATTTCGCATTCCTCGGCGTTATAAGAGCGGAAATTCCTCGTAGAAAGTCGGACAACGCCGCGGCCTCTCGGCGCAGACAATGGACCGAGAGTCTGCGACGGCCCCCGTATATACGTAGGTACAACGAGAGGCGCATTATAATAATAATAATAATACGCGGCGTGTCGACGACGTCTCGCGTATAGTGTGTTTTATAAGCGGTCCGCGTCTGGACCGACGGCTGCTGCCGATGTTGTCCGTCGTCTTATAAAACGCTTGTGCAGCAGCGTCACGTGTGTTTAATGCGCTTTTTTTTTTGGTAAATAACAATAATAATAATAATACCGCGGTGCAGTGTACCGGCGGCGGCGTTGTACCAGCGTGCAGCGTACAGGCGCCGCCGCCACCGCCGCCGCCGTCGGGGTCAACAGCCGCTTTGCTCTGTGAGTCACACGCGCGCGCGCGGCGCTGCACACGAGGCGTGTGTGTGTGTGTGTGTGTGTGTGTGACGACGGTGGTGGTGAATGACTCACGCACGTGGTGGTGGTGGTGGTGTCGTATCGAAAAGCGCGCCCCTGATGCAGTGTTGTTTAAAATACACGCGTGGAAAATTGCGGGAATTTTTTCGCCTGTTTCTTTCCGTTTTTTTAATTTTTACGCGTTCGTCTCGAGAAATTTGCAGAGAACGCATGCGAGACGATTATATATATATATATATACGTATGTCTCGTGTAGGTCAGACGGAGCCGGTACGCGCCGATCGAATTTGTAGGTCGACGAATCACAGAGTCCTATATATATATAATAACATATTATATTTTATTAATATAATTTATTATAATTATTAATATATATATATATATCAGGGGCGTATTTATGGGGGCTGATGGGGCTCCAGATGAAATTTCAGGAACTTTCTTTACTAATTCCTATGCCATATAGCTATAGGATATTATTAAAAAAAATTTTAAAATTTAATATTTTTAAAAATTTCCTAATATGTAGTTGTTTTTAAAATGTTGAGAATTTGGTAATTTGTCCTATTTTTAAGATTTAGTCTTGCATTAGAATTTAGAAATAATTCAACAGTGATATTTACTCAATGCCTCAGCCCCCCCAAAAAAAAAATGTCTAAATACGCTCCTGATATATATGTATATCTTTATATATAAATTTCGACTGTCCGTGTTGTGTATGTCACTGAACTCCTCCTATAAACGGCTGGACCGATTTTGATGAAATTTTTTGTGTGCGTTCGAGTGGGTCCCTGAATGGTTTGGATTTGCAATTTAAGGATGGTGTCTAACACGGGAAATTTTGAATTTCTAGGCGTTTAACAGTTACCACGGTGACCATTTAAATTGTTATTGAGCTTAAAACAACTTTAATGAGTTGTTGTGCATACCAGCTTATATTTTTTCAATCAGTTGTCGTGGCAATCGTGCCTCACAAAACGAAAAACGATTGGACGATTTACACACTTGAAGCAAGAAAAACATGAGCTTCAGATACGTCCCCGAGTGTCGCCACGTCGCCCATTTTTTCGTTTTTTGTCTGAAAAGGATTTTCAACAATTTTATAAAAAAAATTTTCCCGAATATTTAAAAAAAATTTTTTTTACGTTCGAAACTGCGCACGGGCGCAACTCTGACTTACGTCACATTTTCTGTTAACAGATCGTCATATCTAGATCTAGTATCTGTGTCTAAGTCATTTTTTTTTTTCAACGTCATACTTACACCACTCTGACTTTAACCCGTCCATATTATATTGCGAAATGTTCAACAACGAAAAGCGATTAATAAATCCGATTGAAAAAAAAAATCGAACGAAATATTTCGAGTAAAATCTTCGTCCGCGGCCTCCTATTTTTATATATTCGGGAGTCGAATTAGAAAATTGTGTTTGAAATCATAACAAAAAAAAATCATGTTCCCCAATACTTTTCTACATAAGAATAAGTATATTGTCAGCTCTTTACAACACCGCTTATTATATTATATTTAAACTGTTTTGTATTTTGTGTTTGTTGGCCGCCCATCTCAGAACCTGCAGCAGTCCTATACGTGCGTGTATATATTGAGTATACGTATATATAGGACGATGACGTTTTATAAAATTCGCTACATGCACTTACAAAAATGGTATCGGTCTTGTAAATAACGGATCTCGCCGATTTAGACGACTCCCAAAAATGATTGTGATTATTTTTTTTCTCAGTACGAGCGACGAGCACCGAAAAATCCTTATGAAACCGCATCCGCGGTGTACCATCGTATATATATAATATTATGATCGCGGCCATAGGCGTGCGCAGGAATTTTGTATGGGGTGTGCCATGAAGAAAATTGGGCCGCTTTCCCTTATATATGAGCTTAAGCAAATCTAACCTAACTCTCGACCTGAAAAAAGGATAAATTTAATGCAAAATATCAATTCATAAAAACTTATTGATTAAATGTTGTGCTTCACAACATTTAGATATATTTTTACAATATAGTATATACCTAGTGGTTATAGTAACCTACATTAGAATATTAAAAAATTTTTGCTAGAGCGCCTAATTTATTTTCTCTAATTTTTATTATTTATAGCTTAAAATTCAAACAAAGTCCCCGAATGAATGAAAGTTGTACAAAAAGCCACGGGCCACGGGGTGTGCCACGACACACCCGGCACACCCTGTGCGCACGCCTATGATCGCGGCTGTCGAACGGCACTGATGAAAATCTCGGCATTTGTATAATATTGTAAACGTCGCGGAGAAATAATATGAACTATAATTATAATTATTAGGTTTATTGTGAACGAGAATTTCGCCCGAATCGGTGACAATATTATAGATCGCCTTTTTTTTTTACCCCCTTTTCGTTCAACGAGATCCAAGAAATTGAATTGCATTCGTAACGGACCCGCGAGGAGACGAGCTGCAAACGCGGAGCCAGAGAATTCTCTACGTACAATCCGTTGCAGGGTTTTGGCCAGTGCCGTATTCAGGATTTTGCTGCCCTGGATACACGGTTTTTTTTTATGCCCTCTTCCTCTCACCGGTTTTTTTATAGTAGCAATTTTTCTTAAATTTGACTAACATTTTTATTGTTCTTTTTTTTTTACAACTGCTTAAATCATTATAAATCTGTTTAAAAAAAAAAAAAGCTTCCAGTTAAATTTGCTGCCCCAATTGCCCTCCTTGTCCCCCCACCCTAAATACGCCACTGGTTTTGGCCTGTGGCTGAAATTACTTTTGTAAGGTAGGCCGAAAGTTTACTGTAAACCTTTGCATGGGATTTCACGATAGTACTGAAACGCGCCAATATAATATAAAGACGGCTTATTGGAATTACACGTGTCACACATGCATCTGCTGTAAACAGGACATTTTTTTTCATTGCTGGATAGGTTAAAAAAAAAAAGTGGTAGCGAGCCGTGTGGATATGTCGCTCTAGTTAATATTATAGGTGGATAACGCGACGATTTTATAGAGTTTTTTTTTTTTTAATACTGGTATATAAATTTGAAAGCAATTATGCGATAAATCATTGCGACATTCGCGATATAAAACGATTCTATAAAGCGGAGCTTCGGTATAATATTAGTTATTATTAATAGTATATAGTGTGTATAATACGTAATATATACATAATTTATGATATTTTAACCCCTTATTACTGCAATAAACCTAGATAGATATAGTTAAAAATTTAGAAAAAAATTTTTTCGTTAATATTATACTCGTATTATATATATATATATATATATATATAATAGAAATTGTTACGCATTTGGTAAAAACGACTCTAGGGAACCATTATAGTTTTGAACAAACGTGTGTAATTTTCAACGAAGAAAATAAAATACCGCAATGTTCGTCGGAAAATTTGAAATCGTGACTGAAGATTTTCAAGATTTTTTTTTCACGTCTGACGTTGTATTAAATTTTTAAGCTCTGTTATATAACCGAAAATCACCTAATTTTAATGAATTAAATACCTCGAAATCCGATAAACAGCTCAAAATTGAACGTAATTTTATCGAACATTTTTTTCCCTCTAATTATATATATATAAGTCACACGTATTTTAGTAAAATAGTAATTATATTATTATTGCGTTAATAACGTATCAATATAATTCGGAAAACTTCGTTATTTGTATATACATGTATTTTTATAGAACGGTATATATTTTGTTTTATTCGTGTATTTTCGTGGACCATATTATTACGAAAATTATTTTATAATTATATTTAAATTTATACATTAAAGCGGTGTATAAACCGTATAATATATTAAGACAATTTTTTTTTTCGCAAATAAAATTATATATATATACGCGCTGCGAGAGGGCGGAAAACATTCTGTGCGGACATTTATATGGGTCACCGGTGCTGGCGCCGGCGCCGTCATTGGGACGGCCTAACCTGACCTATATTCGGTATGTATATATAACGTTTTAATTAAAAAGCGTGCTGAAAAAAAAAAAGTACGTTAAAAAGTCCAAGTATATATATAGTGTTTCCATCAATTTTTCTTTCTTTTTTTTTTTTTCTCGATGATATACTAAATCAATATCAATATAGTGCTTCGCTCATTCGCACATATTTTTCTTATGATGGTTAATACATATATATATACTGCAGGGAAAAAGTTATCAGTAATAATAATAAATTCAATTAAAATTACATTACGCGCGAAACGGGCAATGATAATGTATAATTAAGGCTGTATATATATGTATAGGTTTTATAACGCAAAATATTTAATTCCATAAAAGATTAAATATTATGTGTATAGTTTTTTTTTTCCACATAAAAATCCGAACTCAATATAACGCGTATATATTGACACAAATAGAGGTATATTAAGGTCTGTGGCGTTTTTTTTTTTTTTCTTAACATAAATTTTTTCCCTCTCCCCGTCTCTTCGTTATGCAGTCGCTTCAAAATCTTCCCAAAAACCCTGCGCGATTAGAACGTTTTATTTGAACGATTATCATATAATAATATACTGCGGCTACATATAGGTTTGCAGCACTAAATATAATAGTATACGCAAGACTTTTTTTTAAAAAAAGTCGAAATTCACACGTTCGTTATACGATTTTTAATTCGTCTTTTGTTCTAAAAAAAAAAATTCTCAAAAACTCGTAAAAAAAAAAAATCGTTCAATTCACTTATATGAGAATACCGCGTGCCGCAAAAATAACACGCCTGCAGATCGTGGTGCAGACAATAACAACTAATTTCGGGGACAAAAGGTGTGGAAAAAAGGGGGAAAACGCGTATGCGTAGAAATCCTATATATAGCCGCGGTAATAAATCGTAACGAATTTTTTTTTTCTTGAAAAAAAAAAATAACAATTTGAGAGTATTATATCCATATTAAGATTTTTCAAACAAAATTTTTTAGACCGCGTACAACGTAATGTAGTTTATATCTTAAAAACGAGACGCGTATTATTATTATATGTATAATATAATATCGAGCTGAGACGAATATAATATTATTGTTAAATATCGATAATATATATATTTCCAGTTTTAAACACTACGCGACATTTCAAACGTATATATTTTTATATAAAATATGTATTTTATAGATTCTGAGCGGATCTAGTGGTTTCACAATGATGCGTTTATTATTAGTTTTTTTCTATCCTGTGTGTACTGCAGGTTTTCGACCAGAAGGAGTGCTCCGATCTCTTCGCGGTCACAGTTATTGTTTCCGGCAGCAATTCGCTTCTAGTCGGTACTATATACCTATAGAGAGATCATTTTTCGATTTTCTCAATAGTTTTTTTAACGCGACGCGATAAATTAGGTACCGAAAAATTACGAAAAACCGCTATAAATATGGGATTTCGTCAATATCGCGTATATAGTTTTTTCGCTATAATTTCGAAAATAATCATTCTGTTGTCTTGAAATTTTCAACGAAATTGTATCGTTGTACTATACAACTATACAACAAAATTGTCAAAAAGTTTCATTCAATTTTATGCTATTTATAGCTATTTTTTAGATTTTGAGGTTTTTCATTCGTAAAACAGTTAATTTTGAGTTTTTTTCACTTGAAATTCGGACACAACGTCAGACGTATATTATACTTTAAATTTGTACGAAAAAATAGACAAAGTGCGTATTACACCGAAGCTATCCGCTCAGAATCGTTTTACCGAATGCAACCGATTTATCATTTGCTTTCAAATGTATAATAAAAACAAAACTCTAAAATCTTTATCTCCGAGTAATTCACTCAAGCGATATCCACAACACCCCGCGGCTAGCTACCTTTTTTTTTTTCATTGATAATAATTATCACTATATACTTCAGTATATATATTATTGTGAATATATAATTTTTTCGTTCTTTTTTCGCCCCCGTTTCCATTTTATAAACGTCATTTCAGTTGTGAGTTCGCGGCGTATATAATAATAATATAGTCACAATATATAGGAATGCTCGTTTTTTATCGCGAAAAATCTCAACCGGCCGAAATAAAAAGTAAACGTAAAAAAATCAACGACCTTCGTCCGTCCGCGAATTATCGTAACGAAAAATAAAAAAAAAAAATCTCCGAAGAACGCTGCAGCAATATAGGTTTCGTTGTGTTTATATAGAACGCGAATATATATCTGCAATCTACAGTATATATATATATCGGTTATATAAATTATTATATTTTATTATAAACTATCGTCTTATATTTTTGTTTAATTTTCACGAGAAAAAAAAATTTTTTTTTCAACGGTCGGCGGAAACGTCGTCGCCTTTACCGCATATATATGTATAACGAAATCGTTATTTTTTTCTTCTATGTATATAAACGCGACGGACTGCAGAACAATATATTATAATTAATATATATAAATATATTATATTTACACGAGTCGATTAATCATTTTATATAAATTTTAGTGTATATATATATAACGCCCGCCGCCTCAGCACGTGGTGTGGTGTGTGTGTTAGCTTAAACTCTGCTGCAACATATAATATAATATGCGTGTCGTGTGGTATGGTGTATATAGTCTGTCGGAAACGATATTATAATAATAATCATAATAATTGCTTTCACACATCTTTTTTTTTTTTTTTTGGTTCCGACCGCGTGTCTATACGTATATATATATAATACGTCGGCTTACTGCAGCGGTATTTTATTTACATATTATATTATATATACGTTTCCCCAAAAGGAGAAAGAAGAACAATTTACTCTGAATAATATATATATATAGGCTTTGAGCGAGATTATATTGAGAAAATTCGTTTTATCTACTATTAGCACCTGCTAGCGCAGCAACACTGCAATTATAGTAATATTATATCTATATATATATATTCCGTCGCATATAACGAGTTTTCGAGATATATCTCTATATTTGAAGAAATATATATAGTGAAATCGTTGAAAAAGCAACGGGGTTTTTTTTTTCTTCTATATAAAAGTCATGTCCCTTCGATAAAAAATTACTTTTAAAAACTATAAACGGAAAAAAAAGGCCTCGAAAAAAAGAAAACCGCGTTTCGCGTAAAGTTCTATTCTTGTACAGAAAAAAAGTACTTAAATCCGCCTAAAAAAAAAAAAAAAAAAAAAAAATACGCTGATATATTAACATTGGCGAAGGTCTTTTTATTCTGCTTTGTTCCGGGCGCAAATACTTCTTCCTTTCTCTTATATATGTATATAATTGCCACTTTTATCCTTGTTTACTACGTGTACCTACTACAATTTGGCCGCGACATCGCTATATATATATATATTCAAATACTTGCTGTTTTGGATGTTTCACCTTCCGGAGTTTTTGAAATAATTTCCTACAAAACGTTGTTTTTCCGTTTTCTTCGCCGCATCTTGCTGGCGATGGTACAGGACGAAATATCCAAAAAATAAACAAATAGATTTTAAAAAATAAGGAAAAACCGTAAGGAAGTATATAGATTAAAAAGCTCGGCAAATGTATTGCAACGATATCGGTGTATTTTTATATAGGGCAAGTTTTTTTTTTTTTTTTGTAGGAAGAATAAAGAAAGTGGTAAGTATACTTTTTTTCAGTATTTTTTTATGCTTCATTAAATCATTTTAAAACTATAAATTTTTTGGTGCGTTTTTTAAAACTATTTTAAGGAGAAAAGGCCACAGTCGGACATTGAAAACATTTTTTCGCTTGTAAACAAAGCGAAAACAAAAATAATGAATTTTTTTAAACAATAATTTTTGTACGAATGCAGTAAAAAAATTGTCTACAATC
Source organism: Slavum lentiscoides (assembly GCA_032441835.1). Taxonomy (NCBI): domain Eukaryota; kingdom Metazoa; phylum Arthropoda; class Insecta; order Hemiptera; family Aphididae; genus Slavum; species Slavum lentiscoides. The sequence continues at coordinate 1,820,929 of CM063716.1, forward strand.
GTTTTATAGTGCGTTCACATTGCTCTGCACAGCACACACACACATACAATACGCGACCCATAACAGTGCATACATAATTGCGTATATACATACGCGTTTAACCCGATTTTTCAGTCGCATTCCAGACATCGTGTGATCGCTGGAATGAGTCAATGAAGTTATATAAAGCGTTGCGCATGTTGCGCAAAATATTACAAAATGAGCCTTTAAAACCGTATTCGCGCATTTTTTTTTTTTTGAGCCCGTCGAATTCGAGAAAAAAAATGTATTCCATATAGAGAATACAGGGCATCCTCCTATATATTATATATATAGAGGAGCAAGAGAAATTTCATCGCGTCCTACTCGGTGTATAGTTTTCTGTGTATCTCAAATCACTGGCGAAAAGAGCGGAGAACAGAAGAATTTTTTTTTTTTTTTTTAATACGTCGAATAGACTAATTTTTAAACGTTAGAACTTTAACGGTCCGTTTTCGTCTCATTGGCCTCCAGTAAAGCTGCAGTTGACGTGGACGTTAAAAAGCGTTTTTAAGAAGCAATTTTCTCGTCTGGATTTTAGTTGGGCGCGGGTGGTGGTTCCTAATATAGGTTGTGTAAAAAAAATCGAATTTTTATAGTACACACGAAAAAATGTCCAAACAGTCGAACAAATTTCCTGATTACGCTTTTTTTTCCCCGTTCCAGTTATTCTCAATTTCGCGCATGAATTTTTGGCAAAATCGTTGTAACTCGGAGTAGTGTCTGCAGTGGAACATATTATTTGCTATTATCGGAAAAAATACGCGTAAAAATTGGAGCGCTGTTTCTATACCACCCCAAAAAAAAAAAATTGTCTTCTTCAGTTTTTTTTTTTAAGTTCGCTGTTAATATCGTTATATATATATATATAGAAAGGATAAAAAGTACGTAAACGCGGAAGAGCTACGGCGCGTATAAAGCGTTTTTTCTTTTTTTTTTTTTATTATTCATTTTATGTTGCTGCGGATTGTATACGTTTTATAACGTCTTCTGATCGTGAATTTTAATATGGACATTTCATTTATTTTTCAAATATTATATATATATATGTATATAAAAAAATGTTTAAAAAATTCCCCGTGTACTACTCACGGATTTGAAATGCCGCCGCCCTTGGACTTTCGGACGAAAATCACCGGTCGCCGCCACCGATATAAAACGATAATATTGTTAAATTGTTATTATTTTTCTTTTCTGCAGGCGTTAATCGTTAATAATCGTTTATTTTATCGAAAACAGATTAAATTCCGCGTCGCAGTCGTCGTTATCTCTCACAATCGCTCTCGTCGTCGCGTTTCTTCTTCCGGTATACAATAATAATCCGATCGCCCGTGTACAAATTATTGTAACATTATTATGAATGACTGTGCACGCGCACCGGTGTTGTATTCCCTCGTAAAATTCCCATTAAACAACGGTGGAATTATGACGATACGGAGAAACGTGTGTTAAGGACGAGAGCCTTTTTAAAAATGGCGTTTAGGTTTGGTCTTAAGCAGAATCGAGTTGAGCCACGGCGATTTTTGTCCGAAAGTCCGTGGGCGTCATTTCAAACCTATACCGCTGTTATACAGTAATCGGATTTTAATTTTTTCGTATTATTAATAGAAAAAAAAAAAAAAACAAGGTAGCGAGGCCATCAACGGGGTGTTGCGAGTCACTTGGATAAAGATTTTACAGTATCACTTTCATGGATTTGAAAGCAATGTTGAATCATTGCATTCGCGAATAAAACGATTCTGAACGGGGAGCTTCGGTGAAATAATATTTTGACTATATAACGAAAACTATGACTGTATGAAAACTATGAATATATTATAAGTATACCTAAAAACCTATAATTATAAAATTGCTATAAATAGTACAAAATTAAAAGAAAGTTTTCGAAATTTTTTTTTCTCTAATATACAATATAATATATTACACATTTGACGAATATTTCATGTTTCTATATATAGGTACTCATCAAGGCCGTAGCCAGGGGGGGTTTCGGGTTCAAACCCCCGAAATTTTTTTTTAAATAAAATTTAATTATTTTAAATATTTATTAAATTTGAAATTTGTACACGTGTAGATTTATAGATCGCACAGTACGGTATACCCTTGACAAAATAGATATTTTGTCATGGGTTTATACCTATCTAAAATTGAGTAAAAATGTAAAATAATGTAACTACCTAAATAAAAAAAATGCCATGTACTTAATTTAAATAATAATTTCATAAATTCATACTATATTGAGAATATTTATGTTTTTAAAATTTTTCAGTGAAGAAAAAAAATTTATATTCTCAACCCCCCCCCCAAAATAAATGTTGGCTGGCTACGGCCTTGGTACTCATTATATAGTTCCGAAATCACGAAATTTTTATAGGTAATTTTTTTTTTAGTTATAATTTTAGGCCCTTTTGAGAAAATCGAAAAAAATGACCCGTCTAAATATCAATTAGACGCGCAAATCACTACCGGAAACAACCCGCGGTGACTGTATATATATATAAAAACCGGAACACTTGAACTCCGCTCAGAATCTATATAAAATTTATATATTCTATATCAAATTTAAAATTGTCTTATGTATTTTAATATTGATTAGTATTATGCTGTGTCTTTTGGCGACCCGCTTGGTGGGCAGCTCACTTTAAATAAAAGTTGTTTCTCTCTCTTATATAATAAATAAAATTTAAATTATTTATTTCCACTATATATATATATATACCGGAAAGTCTGACTTACAATATGAATTCTTCTATTACACATACAACATCAACATCACATATTGTAATTGTCTAAATCGATATTTTTTTGTTAATAAGTATATAGGTACCTATATAAACCCGCGTATTATTATTTGAGCTGTTGCAGCAGCGTTTCGCGGAGAGAAATTTATTATATATTATAATATTATCATTTTATACGACACTTTATACGACTGAAAAAAATGATTATAAATTGTTGAGGACTACAAGTGTAATATACGTATATATGACGTAATGTATACCGTTTTGCAGATATATATATAGGGCGCGGCGCGTTTATAAAAAAAATTCATCCCTGCGCGCAGGGCGGCGAAACGACTAGCGCCGGCGGCGCGTCCCTGCAGCGGCAGCTATATGCAGCTGCTGCAGTGCGGTTGACCGCGAGAGAATTCCTGCTGTCAGGAATTCCTGTCCGTTCGCGCGCGCATGCGCGTGTGTACAGTACCCGTATACGTGCAAGAGCCGGTCCCGCGGCGCGCGGGTGAGGGAGCGCCGCGTTGACGGCGCGCGCGCGCGCGGGAATTTCGAATAAACGTTTTATTCGGATTTTTTTCCCCCGCGGGGGCCGCGTTTCTCACGCGTTCTATGACGCGTTCATTAATGAATCGTTTTCCCGCGACTGTTGTTATACATATGGGGATCCCTATATATTATCGTTAAATTCTCCGCCATTTTTTTTTCAAAAAAACAAAAATGTTTTTCCCCCGCACCGTGCGGCCGGCGCGCCAAAGGACGCGAACACGCCGCCGAAACGGAATAACGAAGAATGGGGCGGACGAAAAAAAAAACAGAAAAGGACCGAAGAAGAAATACGTAGAATTAAATACGTATACAATAAGAGAAAAGCAAAAAAAAAAACGGCAAACAGAAACCGAACGAAGCGCGCGTCGTCGCCGCCGCCGCCGCCGCCGCCGAATGGAATGCGTGTCGTGTACAAAAGAGAACAACCGTTTTGGCGGGCACTTTGTTGTGCGTGCGCGCGTATACGAGAGCGGCAGCGAGACGATCCCGTCCACACGTTCGGCGACGGCGGCGGCTGAGCGCGCGCGTGTGTGTGTGTATAAAACGTGGTCGACCGTATACGCGCGCGCGCGCGCCGCCGCGCTCCGGTGGGGGACCGCGTCGCTCCCACCACGACGACTGACGCCTCGCTCCCACCCGACGTTTCCGTACGTACGGCCGCCGACGAGAGTGCGTTGAGCTCGATCGGAGGCGACGACGACCACCGGCAGTTTACTCGCCAGTCAGTATTCGACGATCAGCGTACGCGTCGGTTCGTTTTTAGCGAAAGAAAAAAAAGTAAAAAAAAAAAAGGAATACCGCGTTTTTTTTCTTCTCTATATAGAGACAATATATTTTTTTTTCCCGTACCGATTCCGCCGTTTCGAACGACTCCGACCGCCAGCAGTACCCGTGTCTCGCGCATTGTAAGAAAAAAAAATTTTATTTTCCCCCCGAACGGAAAAAGTACATTTTTTTTTTTTTTTGCTACTGCTGCTGCTGCTGTTCAAGGAGCCGGTTCGGCCGCGTCGTTATTCGGTGTTTTGTGATTTTATTTTTTTTTTCCGGTGAAATATTAATTTAAAAAAAAAAGTGTTGCGCCACGTTGGGTAAAAAAAATAATAATAATAACCCGGTAATCGCGCGTGTATTGTACAATATTGTCCGCATATATACGACGGAAGAAAACGGGAGAATCGAAAAACCGGCCGCGCCGACGCGCCATGGTCGTCGTGTCGTCGAGACGTCGTCGTCGTCGCCGCTGAACCGCCGACGGTCGTCGTTTCGCTGTCGCCGTGGCCCGCCGCCGCCGTCGTCCGCCGTCTTCACCGCGTAATGGATACCAAGACGTCCGCGTATCACCACCACCATCATCACATACACCACCACCACCACCACCACATCCAACAGACGAAGAAACAGACGTCAGCCGCCGCGGTCATCGTCCGATCGCGTCCCGTGCAGTTCGCGCAAACGTTGGCCCGGGCGTTGCGCATCGGCCGCAAAGAGAAAATATCGAAAAAAACCGCGAACAAGGTACGCGCACCTACCTACCTACCTACTGACGGGAGTTTCGGGGTTCTTCTTTTTTCCCCCCTCGGTATATTTAATAATAATAATAATTATACGCCCCGGCCGTTTTTTATTTTTTGCCTCGTGTCGTCCGTTCTTATCACACCGCGGTACAGTATATAGTAGTAGTGCGCGGGAGAGCGCGCGCACGTGTGTGCGTGTGCGTGTGCGTGTGCGTGTGCGTACGCGTACGCACCGACGCGACGGTCGTCGGGGACCGGTGCGTGCGCGCCATGGCGGTTTTCCCGCGCCTACCGTGTCTTAGGTGGAGGGGAGGGTTTTTTCCCCGCCCGTCGTCCCGTCCCGGCCTACTACGCCTAGCCGCGAGCCGCCCTCCGAATTCGGCGGGCGTGACGCGTGACCCTAGCGGCGGCGGCGGCGGCGGCGGCGGTTAGGCGTGTGTGTATGTGTACCGCTGGAATAGGCGCTTGCGCGCGCCTCGCGTGTTCTCGCCGCCGTTCTATACCGCATATCGCGGCGGCAGAGCAGGTAAAAAAAAAAGTCTAGAGCCAAAATAAAAAATTCGCCGAAAAACCGCGCGCGTGTCGCCGAAGGGACGCCGCGTGACCTACTGGCCTGCATGTCAACGCCGATAATCCCTTTTCTCCCCGGAGCGGTTTTCCACTCATTATATAACAACCGAATGCGTATAGTGGTGTTCACGCGCGCTCGCGTGATTTGTTTGCGGGGTTTGAATGGCTGTACGACGACGACGACGGGAAACGGAAAACCGCGTTGGCGAGGAATGCGCGCACCGTCGTTGTGTAATAATCGTAAATAATACGCGCACTAACTAACGAGCGCGGCCGCCGTGGACAATGACCCACATACCGCGGCGGCGGCGGCGGCGGCGGTGGCAGAGAAAAAAAAAACGCGACCGCAGTGCATAATATTAAAATATAGTCGTTTGTTTTTTCGTTTTGTCCCCGCGCTTCGTTGTACTCACTATACTACTACCGTGTATATATACATACGTCGAGATTTATTTATTTTTTTTGTTTCTTACACTGTTCGCCGCTCGTCGTTTCGTCGCAACATATTCCGCGCGGTATTTTCTTCTGTATTATTGTTTAAATCAAAAAAAAAAAAAAATTATAACGGAGCGTTTGAAGCGCCGCCGCCCGTGATTTGACGAGACGACCGCGGCGGCGGCGGCGGCGGCGACAGAGAGGGGAGAAAAAAATGGGTCGTGTTGTGTCTGCGGCGGCGGCGGCGGCGGTTGCGAAAGAGAGAGAGTGAGAGAATTTCGCGCGGACCCGGTGTCTGCGTTTGGAAGGTGCACGGAGGAGGGGGGTTGTTGTTGTGTACCACCACCACGGTGGCAGCAGTGACCGACGAGTGACGGAGCAGACGCCGCCTCAGACGGTAGGCCAGGTGCAGCCGGGCCCGGTGGTACCGCCGTCTCCGAGAAAAAAAAAAAACAACGACAATAGGAGAGAGAGAGATTATATTATTATTATTATTATTATTATGTGTATACAGAGGCTGGCGTGTGTTTCTCCTCCGGATCACGCGGATCCAGTGTATATATATATAGAGAGAGAGAGAGACGTGCTCGCATTATTATTATTATTATTTATTATCCCTGTCTGCCATCAGAGGGGTAGGTACGCGACGAGGTAAGTGCCGGCGGCCAGGTGCTGCTGCTGCTGGCTGCGAGTCCGTATGTCGCGGGCCGGAGATGATGAGAAGAACACTCGCGCGCGCCGCGACGTCGCGCCCGCACCTGCTTTCACCGCCTGTCGCTTTCACTACTACAACTACTACTACTACTACGTCGTTTATAAAAACCGTATTACCGTTTGGCGCGGTAAAAACGTGTAGAAAAAAAAAATCCGCGCTCACGTCGTCATTTTCGCGTTAATTGTGGTGTGTGTGTGTGTGTGTTACGTAATGTCGCGTCGATAAAATAAAAACGCGACCTATTGTTGACGGGGAAAAACCGGCGTGTGTGTGTGTGTACAAAAACGTGCGCGAGAGCCGTTTTTTTTTTTCTCTACGATTATTGCCGCGAGAATATTTTTATTTATAAAAAAAATATTGTTGTTTTTGTTGTTACGGAATAAACGTTAAAATTATTTCGATAAAGAGAGGGAGAAAAAAAAAACGCGGGCTATTTGTGCGCGCGCGCGCGTTACTACTTATTATTATTTACTACTACTGGTACTACTACTGTTACCGGGTATTAATATATATATATGATACAACGCGCGCACAAGGAACTCGAGGCGCGTGCGCGCGCGTCCGTGAAGATGGCATTGAACTTGTCGTCGACCCCGGTGGCCCGCTCCACCGCCGACCCGCACGCGTCCCCCGCGCCCTCGCAGGGCCGTTCACACCGCCGCCACATGTCCTTGCGTGCGTCGACGTCGTCGTCGTCGTCGTCGTCGTCGTCGCAGGGTTAATAGCCGCCGCCCCGACGGCGTGTGTGTGCGTGTGTATGCGTCTGCTGTGTGGGGTGGTGGGAGGACGACGACTCCCGGTAGGTGCCCCGCCGCCGCCGCCGCCGGTGTCCTTGACGTGCCGTACGCACACACTGTGTGTGTGTGTGTATAACGCGCACGAATCCGGTGTGTTATTATTATTATTATTATTATTATTATTGTACGAAACTAGTGTTTTCGTGCGAGAAACGGAACGGCGAAAATACGTGTGTGTGTGTGGGGGGGGAGGAGGAGGAAATTGAAATATAAACGCGTAAAGAGAATATTATCCGCGTGATACGGCGACGGGACCCATCCGCCGGGTGGGAGGGAAAACAAAACGACGACGACGACGGGAAAGTGAAAAATCCTAATTTGGACGTTTCGCGTCCCCCGCGCGCCGCGCATCGTCTGCCCGTCGTCGTGAAAGTCGGCCTCGCGCCTACTGTCGCTTGTAAACAAACCGTGAACAACGGAATAACAACAAAACAACAACAACAACAACAACGTCGTCGTCGTGTCAACACCATCAGCGGCAGCGGCAGCAGCAGCAGCACCGGCGATCTGTTGTTGTTGCGTTACCGACGCGGCGGCGGCGGCGGCGAGACTGCCTTGGGCGTCGGCAAGGTCGCCGCCGTGTCGATCTTTGCACATCCGGAATATTTTTTTTGTTTGTCTAACATTACGCACGAAACAAAATAATACGTTTTATCGCTCGGCGGCCGTGGTACGCGACGGAATGACAAATAACAAAATAATGTTGCCGGTCCTGGAGAAAAAATTCGTCGAAATTTTCTGTCGGTAGCAAAAAAATTTTCTCACTACACGTCGCGGCGATTTTATAATCGTGGTTTTGTACGTCACACGTATATAGTATTTTAGCCGTGTGTGTGTGTGTGTGTATATACGCGTCCGGTTCGAGACGTCGACGATATTATTTATTATTATTATTATTATTATTGTGTACACGGCCGTCGTACGACATAATTACCGTAACGCCGTGATGCCCCGCGAGTGGCGGCTTGATAACGGATGAGGAGGAGCGCGCGAGAAATATTTTGTTGAATGACGCAATTCGTACGCTCGTGCGTTTTACGACGGGGCGCCCGGGACCGTCGCGTGCGTGCGTAGTCGTCAATAACGCGCGGTATCCGATCGCGCGCGCGTCAATGTGTGAATGAAAACGCGTCGCCGCCGCCGCCCGTCCGTCCGTCCGCGATAACGAAACAACAATATACGCGCCGCACAGACGAAGCGCTTTCATCGCGTTTACCGCGCGATTATATTCGTTTTTATTTCATTTCATTTTTTTTGTCTTTTTATCTCTGTCCACGCATACCGAAATGTCACACACACAGATACGGTTTTCCGTTCTAATCGGGTATTTACCGAGAATCGTACGGACAACAACACCGTGTGGTTACGGTGGTGGTATACCGAAACTATACAAGCGTGTGGTGAGGGGCGGGAGAAACAAAAAACCCCGACCGCGCGCGGAGGTCACACATGTCGCGGCGGCGGCGGCGGCTTAGCCGAGTGACGTTTCGACGAGTGATAATACACCAAATAGCGCGTGCAGGATTCCCGATATTTTTCCCGAACGGCGATGGCGGCTCGGGATTTTTTTTTCTTCCTTCTCTCGCCGTGCGCGGAGAAAACGAGAAATATTTCCGTACCACCCCCACCCGTGTCGTCGTCGTCGTCCGGTCGGCCGGCCGGACAAGTGAACGTCGTAGAATTATGCAAACGTTTCCCCCCACTCCGCCACGGCCCCGTCCCTTCGACCGGGGGACGCTCGTTTCCTCGAATATTATTGATTCACCGCCGTCGACCGTGTAACGAAATGGAAATAACGAAATATTATAACGTAAACAACAATGCCGTGTTGGCTGGTGGAATACGGCGCGACGTTGCATCGTACATAATATTATTTTATGTGGGTGAAGGTTGTGCGTGCCGCCGCCGCTAATAAAACGTCGTCGTGTACGCGACACCGCCGTTGTGTATATAATGCGCTTACTATATAATATTACTATTTACTACTACTGCTGTGCTGCTACTCGATCGATGATAATAATAATATTGTGTTGTTTATTAAGTGCGGTGAGAGGGAAAGACGAACAAAAAAAAAAAGCCAAACGATAAAAACTAGGTTGAATTTCCCGTAGAAAAGTTGCGCAAACGTCACATCGTTCTCGTGGCGGCGTCGCGGAGTGTGCGCGCGCGCGCGCGTGTGCGCGCAGACTGTGTTTACGCGTGTCGGGTCGCCGCCGCCGCCGCCGCCGGATTTTAAACGCTCGGAAAAATAATATATAGGTCAAACAGCAGCGTCGTCGTCGCGTTCTCTAAACGGCCTATATATTTATTATTATTTTTTTTTTACTATTATACCCGCCGTGTTCGTTATATTTTTATATCGTTATATTTAATTATCGTTGCGCTGCGCTACGCGGAGCAGCTAAAAAACGGTCGGAAAGTTTTTTTTTTTCGTATCTGTTAAAACGGCGGCGCGCGTGTTGTGTGTTCGGTAGGGAGGGAGGGAGGGAACACGAAAATAAACGCGCGCGTTTAGCGTCTGGAAACGCGCCGCGTCGTACGAAAATATAATAAAACAATTAAAAAAGCCCCGTGACGTATGTACGCGCCGCCGCCGCCGCCTCGCGTATGTACGCAGGTGTAGTAGGAGGCGAGCGAGCGCGCGCGCGTGTAGAACAGACGACCGAATAATTTTATATAATAATATAAAAATAATGCTCGCGTATATTATAATAATTAATTATTCAGCCGGTTTCGACAAATCGTTTTGTTGTTTCGTGTAACAAAACGCGTTATTCCGTTGTAGTAGACTTCGTATCGAAACGACACGTTAATCTCGACTGCAGCAGAGTTACTACTACTACTATAATATATTGGGCCGGTTTCACCGATTATTGTTAAAGTGTAAACTCCAACATCGTGTGTGTTAGTTAACAATTCGTTTAAATTTAACGTCTGGGTTAAATTATATATAAGTTTCATCGTTATAATATTACTGTTGTTAAATTCTATAACGAAATGTTAGTTATTCGGGTTACCAAAACGGGGATAACTCGATTCTAACGTTCTCATTGGTTATCACGAAATGTGACAGCTGATAATATAATATTAAAAATAAGCGCGATTATATCCTAATTTACTATAACGGATCTATGACGTTTTAAAATGCCGATTAAATTTTGACAAGCGGATGGTGGTCAACTTAACAACGTCTTAAGGTTAGACAAATTTCGGTAAAACCTAATTTTCGCTGACTATAATATTGTTAAATACAATAATTGACAAATGTTGGCGAAATGTTCGGCCCCGTAGTGTCAAAAACGTCGTTGCAGCGAGTTCTGATTAAAACGATCGGGGCCGGATTCAAGTATTGCAATGCGGTGGTGGTCTATGGGCGGAATATAATGTGTGAGGGGCTCGGATAAATGTAGAGGACGCGTTCTGGGTTCCGGTTCGGGCGCCTGTATTACGCTCTCCGATTGGTCGATATTAAATTTCCCGGCCGACATTTCGTTATTGCAGTGTGTTATTATCAAACAAACCAAACGTGTGCGCACTTCCGTAACTTCAGGGCGGTTTTCAGAACAAATCAATGGAAGTTTTTAGTTCCGGCAGAAACGAGCGAGTGAAGGTGTCTATAAGACTCGTTAGGAAGAGTAGATAATAATAAAATACACTGATAATACACTGACATCACAAACGTCACGGAACGTTAATATAATATTCCGGATTTGTACTTTCCGCGCGTGTGACAACACAGATTGTCCAGATTGCGACCAGGTCTGCGCATCCGTGGAAAAAACAATAATATCGTATTTTCTTCCACGGAACTGGTACCCGCTGTGTACAATTGACCTTATAACGTTGAATTAAATGATAAACACAACAAATCTGTTGTCGTACCTAGACGTTTAGCCGTGGTATTTTATTTTTCAGTAAACTGTTATTCCGTGAGTTATTAAATAGGCGGGAAATTTAAAATCAACCAATCGGAGAGCGTAATTGAATACAGGTGCCTAAAACGGACCCCAGAATGCTTGTATACGTGTTAAATAACATTTAATATTGTCCGTTGTAGTAATAGTACCTGTACTGTTCATACTTATTTGATTTACTCAAATAAAAAAAAAACAATCAAAACGGGGAGGTAATATCGTATTATATGGAATTGCGTTCTATAAAAATACAAATTGGTAAAAAATTAGTGTGAGCGACTTGAGCATAAAAACAATAACGTGTATAAGTAAAAATTGAAATTAAATGTCCGCAACTTTTTTTGAATTTATTCTTACAAAATATATTACGCATTGTATACCTATTTGTTTGATGAGAATTTAATTTTAAACAGAAAAATTCCATTTTTTTTTTTTTTTTTTTATTATCTGTGACTGTGTAAAATAATAACGAAATTTTTGGGGCCCCTCGGCTGCAGCCTCCCTCCCCCTTAATCCGGCCCTGAATACGATTGAAAGAAGAAGAAAGTTTCGCGTCGCTTCTCCTCTTTTCTTTTTCCTTCCTCGATATTTTTTTTTTCGTTTAGAAATTAAAGAAAATTCTCGGGATGATGGAGAGAATCCGGATCCCGTTTTTTCGTGACGCGCTTTTTGAAAAAATTCCGTTTACAGGTATTTTATATTGGCGAGAAATACGCGTATAAAAGTGGTTTTTTTCCCCGTGCGAATCTCCGTAATAGCTGCAGCTGTTAACCGGTTTTGTTTGCGAGTAAGAATATTCGCCGGAGAAAAAGCTCCGCGGGTGTCCTCTCCCCACTACTCGTTACTTCTTCGATATTTTTTACAAACTAATATGTATTTGTCGAGGTTTTTTTTTTTTTTTATTAAATGATAATTTTTTTCCTTCTTTCGTTCGTAGGACAATATAAAAAAAAAACGACGGTCCTGCGCTCGTATATCCCCTCGTCTTACCAGATGGAGTAGGAGGAGATGACGTCGCGGTGGTTTTGACCACGGGAAACACGTCGCCCGCCAGTCCTTCCTCCCACAGCTTCCTCGTTCCCACCAGCAGCAGCAGCAGCAGCAGCAGTATTCCCCCCAGTGTGTGTGTGTGTGGACCGATAACGGGTTTTTCGCGTGGTGTGTGTGTGTGTGTGTGTGTGTGTGTGTGTAATAAACGAGTTATTGCGTGCTGCGGCTCGTGTGTGTGTGTATGGCCCCGCGCGGAATTCCGATCTATAACGTCATAATATTATTGTGCTGTGCGTGTGTGAATGAGTCGGCGAGATTGTTTGTGTGACGGTAGCGGTGGGAGGAGCAGCCGGAGGCTGTGTGAGAATTTTCCCGATCGTCTATTATTCGTAATATTGTTTTTTTTTTTTTGTTGCTCGTGTGGTCCATCAATAATGATAATATGTGCACCGTGATTTACCGCGCTTCGGGGAGAGGTGGTAGTATCGAAATTTGTTCAAAAACGACGAGCGGCGTTTTCTTTAGAGACAAAATAAAATAAAAAAATTCGATAAATTATTACGACCCGTCGTCGTTGTTTTTCGAAGCAATTTTTTTTGCCGTGTAAACACATCTATTGCGGCGTTATGAGGGTAATTCTCGGGAAATGGGACGGAAATGTCTGGAGAACTGTTGTCCGTGACAACTAAATAATAATAATATTTATTATCGAAATCGCTTTGATTACAGATTATTACCAATATATTGACGAATCGCGCTACGTTTACACCGTGACGAAATAACATGGTACGCCAGCAACGTATTTGAGAACAGTTCGAGTTGCCGTGGAATAAAATATAATTTATCAATTATGGCCGTGGAATTTTGACGTCGTTCTGTAGCATTATAATGCTTATACCGCAGTATACTGTAACGCGATTATTTGAAGAATCAAAATTCAAAATAAATAATGGATAACACATAATAATTATGATAAGCGGACCGAGTGGCGTAGGCACCGTGCGCAGAACTCAGTTGCTGGCGCATACCATGTTATTTCGTCATATGGTTTACACCATAGGCGTGTCTACGGGGCAGGCAGGGTGGGCACCGGCCTCCCCAGCGACTTAATTCTTGGCCTCTTGGCTTATAATCTACCGTGGAGTAAAATATAAAATAATATAAAATATTTTAAAAAACAATAGCACATTAGTTGATTGGCCTTATTTATTAGTTTATAGCATAGAAACCAATTTTATGATAAAGATAATTAATTTTGTTATTATTATTATTAATTATTATATAGATATATATAGATTATTAAAAATTTATTTTATAATTAGGTCTTATGGTTTCAGTGTTATATAGCAGACTCGTTATTATTATTATTATTATTTTGCTCGTTATTGTTTCTCGTCGCGTATATAAAAAGTATAAAACGGTCGAGAATAACGTTGGACCGGGCGGCGGCGGCGGTAGTAAAAATCGTCGTTTTACACTAACCCGCGGTGGTTGTAGGTCACACGCACACACAACGTAATATTTTTGACGGACCTTGTTGTTGTATATTATACGTATATTATATTGTATAATATAGTGTGTAGGTCACCGCTTGCACCATGTTGTGTGTATATTGTGGACTGTAACAACCTTGTTTTTTTTTTTTTCAAATTTTTTCGGTTTTCCCGTGTCACATCGTTGTTGTACGTCATAGATGATTACATACGCGGTCGGGTGGGTGGTATGGGGTGGTATAAAGTACAACATCGTCCGCGTGTGTGTGTGTGTTTGTGTGTGGAGGAGAAGGGGAGGTGAGGGAGTGCGTTTAATATTTACTCCCTACCTGCTGCTGCTGCTGCTGCTGCGACGGCGCAGCGGCGATGCGCGCACAACGTCGAAATCCACGCGATTACGTCACGGCGGGCGTCGTAGTCGTCGCGCCGGTAACGCACCGACGCGACGAAAACGCCTGCCGCCGCCGCCGCCGCCGCCGCCGCGACACACTGACACCGTTATTCGCGCGTCGCGTACCACCCCACCGGCGGCACCGTTCCCGCGCGCGTATTACAGACGTTCAATAATATTACCGGATTTATACGATTTTAATAATTTACGAACGGTATTGTTCGTATCGAAATTCGTTTTTTTCCCCCTCTAAACGCGTGTAAAAATGAATTACGCGCGGTGGTCATTACGATAGAGGCGGCATTCCGTACAGGACGTCGCACCGTGGTGCAGCGCCGGCAAAAAAAAAAACGCGTGTACGGCCGCCGCCCGACGACGACGGAGCGCCTCGTAACATTTTTATCGTTCTGAAATAGCGACGACCGGGGACGGGACGGGGCGTGTCTGGGTCGTCGGGGCGGTTAAAGCGCCGGGGACCTAGTGAGAGAGAGAGAGAGAGAGAAGAGCGGCGTTGTTGGCACGGCACTCCGTCTGCTGCTGCGGCCCGGGTCACAGGGTCGACTCGAGAAACCTGCGCTAGCGCCGTCGCCGCCGCCGCCGCCCTTCTCTTCCGTGTGTGTGCTGTTCGTCCCGTCGCACGGCCCAAATGCCAAACTCCGCGTACTCTTCTGATATACAATGTGTGTGTGTGTGTGTGTACCGTGGCGAATAATACTCGCGTTATTGTATTTTTTTTTTTTGCCAATCGCGTTCACACACACACGCGCGCGGGCGCACGATTTATCGATCAGAAAAAAAAAAACGAAGAGAATCCGTGTTATTTTCGTATAAAATAAATTTCGTTTTAGATTTGTCGAGGTTTTCGCCCGTTGACTCGTTGACTAACTACCTACGTATATACAGACCGAGACCGCCGTGACCCGGAGAAAAAAAAACTTACGGGATGAGAAAAAAAGACCTCTCTATAATCGGGGCATTAGAAAAAGAAAAAAAAAAAGAGAGTTCACATTTACGTATCATAAAATATTATTCGACGAAATCGAAACGGTTTTTTTTTTTTTTTAACGCTCGTTTATTATTCCGGTCGTTGTATATAAAAAAAATATAATATTTGTGTGTGTGTGTGTGTGTGAAAACCCGGCTCGCGCGCGTTACTTTCTTTCTTCTTATAACGGCGTGTGTGTCCACCACGCCCGTCCGCGCGGCGTGTGCCCGTTTATGCAATACCGTGTACGGCGCGCGCGCCGAGTGAGAGAGAGTCCTTGTAAACTATTTGACGAGGTATGCAGGCGCGCGATTTCCGGAAAACGTCGCGGTTTTTTTTGACGTCAAACTAATTTTGATCGATTTCGCGGTAGGGTCAGTCGAACGAGATTAATCGCTCGTAAGCGTGTTGTAACAAACGTTTTTACGTAAAAACGTTTTTTTTTTTATTTTATAAATATATAATAACCGCCTCGTATTATTTATTTAGTAATTTCGGTCGTCGCCCGGTGTACGGGGGACGGGACGGCGGTAGACGAGACTGTACGCGTATATTGTACGCGCGCGCGTTTCAGTACCGTCAGGCGACGGGCCAAATGACGTCAGAGGACGACGACGACGACGAGGCCTCGGCCGCCGGTGCAACGTTTTTTTAAGCTCCCCACCGGCTCCGCGACGGGTGCGCGAGTATTATACACTGCAAAGAGTCGGATTTTTTTTTTGCGAACCACCGCGCTGTCTCCTCCGTAGTTATTGCCGCTATGCGGATATAAACGTCTCGCGCGCGAATATTGTTTTGTTTTTTCCTATTTTAAATTCGATTTTTATTATTTTAATCGTTTTTTTCCCCCTTGTTTACCGTTTTCACAGATAGCAGCGACTAAATCGTCCGCCTCCGCGGCGTATCACCACCAGCCGCCACCGCCGCCGCCGCCGCCGCCGCAGCAGCAGCAGCAGCAGCAGGTCGTCGTGATGCCGCCGCCGCCGACCATGCAACCGGCGTCGCCTCCGCCGCCGCCGTCGTCCGCCCAGACGGTCGTCACCTCCGCTCAGACGTCCCTGCAGGCGACGCGGGTGATGATCAACGGCAATCAACAGCAACAACAACAACAACAACAACAGTCTCTGGACGCGGTCGTCGACAAGATGGCCACCGCGATGCCGGTGACCAAACGCAGCCCCAAAGACTACATTTTCGGGAAGGTCATCGGCGAGGGCAGCTACTCGACGGTACGTATTTCCGTTGTTATCGCTGCCTATATGTATAAGAATTCCGAGTGTTTTTTTGTTCTTTTTTTCGTTTAAAAATTCGAGTTTAAAAAAAAAAAATCGAAAAGAAAAGAATCCGAAAACGGAACGCCACGACGTGATCGAAAAAATTTACACATATCACGCTGTCGACAAATTCCGTACGGTTTCACGCCCTGCGTATCGTCGTATCCCCCCGGGAGGCCCGTGAAGAAGTCAAACAAAAAAAAACGTCGAGAAAAATACGATTGCCGTCAAAGGGTGCGCGGGATTCATTCCTTTTCTCGCGGCGGTACGGGAGTGATAAAGTAAAATACCGTTTTTCGGCAGAAACGCGTGTATAGCGTAGTGCGTTTCCGGGACCGAAAAGACTTTAGCGTTGGGAAATTATGTGTTATTACTCGCGAGACGGAAACCGACTGCCTCGACCCGGGGGGAAATGCGAGGCCCGTCAGCAAGCAGTAGTGACCCGTCGTAGCGTTTTTTGTTTTCCCAAAACACAAATACGGTGTTTCCCGCGCGGCGATGGTCGCGTCCCTTAAGAATTCCCGCGAACGGGCGGACTAGGCGCCTTTTGAATTGAGATTTTTGAATCGCGTAGGGGCGGCCTCCAAAAGCTTAATCCGGCACTGTTGGTTTCCGTCGATCGCGGTGGTGGCCACGTGGAGCTGAAATTCGACACGAATCCATTACACATAATATTGTGTATATAAAAACAATATTACGCGTTATAGAGAACGAAAAGTGTTGCGTTTTTGAAGTTCTTTTGAAACCTCCCTGGAAAATCGTGTGTGTACCGCGTGAGGTTGCGGTCATTGTGGGTTAGCCGGTGTTTGTTGTTAACCGCGCCTAAAGCCGGGTTTACACGGGGTTAATGGTGCTCGGCCGAGTCACTAAAGCAAGCCGCACTAAAATGTTTTTTAACTCGAATAACGTTGTACACTGGATTAACTACTACTAAATCCAGTGTACTGGATTTAGTTAACATTTTAGTCGAGCGAATAAAAACCGATTCTGTTCACACTAGGCCGAGTAACCGTTCTCGCCTTTTAGCGGCCTAGTGTGGACAATAAACCGTCTTTAGTAAAGTAAAAGATATTCGGAGTTATCTGCGTATCATTTTATCGCGTTTTCAACTTTTTGTTTGCTACTGTAACTATATTATATAGTGTATACTATTACTACAGTCAAATGCATTTAATCGACGTTTTTTTTTTTTTTTTGAAATATAATAAGTTTTAAAACGAAAAGAGAATAACTTTCAAAAAAGTGTTTTCGAAAAGTAACAAAAAAATAAAAATATAACTGTAATAATATTAGGTGAATATAGTAGAGTCTACTACTACGGTATTCACTGGCGGCTCGTGTTTCCCCTTTTGCCACGTGAACGCGAATTCTTTTTACTAAATTATTAAACTCGCCGTGGCTATATAGTAAGTAGTGACTCGGCCGAGCACTGTCATAACATCGTGTAAACCCCGGCTGTTATGACCACAACAGCGGTCGCTGGCCATCGACCGGCCGGCCGGCCGATCGACCGCGGGAGAATGTCCTCGAAAAGACCTTTGACTCGGCGGTGTATCGCGCGATATTGTAGATTTATTTACACCATTAATGTGTGTGTGTGTGTGTATTATAATATGCGTGTACTACTACTACTACTACTACCGGTGCACGCCGGCGGCCACGTCGGACGTGCTCATTGACCTTGGTCGTCGTTGCGACTCTGTTTTTAGACCGGTTCACTGACCGACGTTATCGCATCACACGCACCAAAATAATAATAATAATAATAATAATAACGTATCGTATTCACACGCACACACACACGTGTACAAGTCGTTATGTATATTTTAATTGCATTGTTTTTTTTTTTCTTTTATCTTTTCAGGTGTATTTGGCCAAAGACATACACACGAATCGCGAACACGCAAGTGAGTGGTGTCATCAGTTTGTGTTATCGATTATGTTGTTATTTTATTCGAATCGCGTGGAAGGCAAAAAAAAAATGTTTTTATTTTTTTTTTTTTACTGTCCTCTCCTCCGTCCTCGCTTTGTGCCGCGTTTGTGGGACGGAATCGCGCGAGAGAGAAAAAACCGTTTTTTTTTTTCATATATAATAAGAAATTCCGTACGATTATTATTAATTGCGTTACGCGATGAATAATACGTTTATCGAGAATTCGCGTTATATAAAATGGGGATAACCGTTTTTCCTCCCCGGCGGGTATTTATTAATAAAAATAAAACACTCGGTCGGCGCGCGTCGCGTTGTTTGTCGATTAGACGGAAAAAGATGGACGAGGAGAAACGGTTCGTGGAACAAAAAAAAAAAAATTCCCTATTGGAGGAAAAAAAAAAATTCCAAAATCGCGGAAACTCGGGGCTAAAAAAAACGTTATTCGTCGTCGTCGGTTCGCGTTTTACGGGTCATATGGGAGAGAGACGCGTGTTTGTTGTTTGTTTGTTTGTTTTTTTTTTACGGTATGTTTGTAATAATAAAAAGAAAACGATGGACGACTACGACGCGCCACGTGTCGTCGTGTCAACCTTCTCGGCGGTCGGTTTTTCGACGCGCACGTGCGTTTTCCCGTCGACGTACGCACATTTCCGTACCGCTATACGCAGGGGCGCATTAAGAATCAATATTTAGGGATGGGAGGGGGGCAAATATAATTTGCCGCCCCTAAATTCACAGTACAGATTAAAATTCCAACAGACTAAAACATATAATTCCAAATGTCCATGATCAGTGTGCCGCCCTCTAAAAATTGCCACCCGGGGCAAACGCACCCTTTGCCCCCCACTTAATGCGCCCCTGGCTATACGCGCTACTCGTTTTTAGACCAGTGTCGCTGATTATTTTCTTCTTTTTCCGGTTTGCCGTGTCCACACAAGACCGTGGCCAGGGGCATTTTTTTTTTAGGGTCCGGTCCCGAAATTTTTTCATTGAAATAAAATTTAATGATTTATTTCATATTTGTACACTTAGCCGGGGGGGGGAACGCGCTAGAAAAAAAATTTCCCCGTGGGGAATTTTTGAAAAAACGTAAAATTATTACATAGATAGTACATAATGGATAGGCCACGTGTGTAGAATACGTGTAGCGGGCAGCGTTCCTGAATTATAGAGACTATAGAGACAGCAATATTAAAAACCACATCTTCTGTCCTACTCGGCAAGAAATTTTTTTTTGTTCCACGAAATAATAAATTTGTTCCACGGAATAATAATTGAAAAATAGAGTGTATTCCGTTATCGACGTAATCGGTAATCTAAATATTTGCCGAGTGAGACGGCGAACGCCTGATAACGAATATGGCCTATCCATTATGTATATTATCTACGGGTACTACGTATATAATATACTCTTACACACGGCTAAATATCTAGGTATGACAACAGATTTGTGACAAGCAGGTATGATTTTTTTCTTCTGTGGAAATGGTAGCTCTTCCTTAGAAGTAAAAAAAAAATCTTTATCGTATTTTACTTGTTAATGTTGTGTGTATACATAAATGGCAAAATAATAATCCGGGTGCCAGTTCCATGGAAAAGAATACGATATTATTGTTTTTTCCATGGATGCGCGCAGACCGGGTCGCAGTGTGGACAATCCGTTGTCATACCACAGATATTTAACCGTGCTCTTACGTATAAATATGTCACGGCTTGACTTTCCCGATTTTCTCAGACATTTCGGAGGGCGTTCAAACACCCAAAACCCCTACTCGCGTTCGCCTCTGCTCTTCTTAGCCCGCCTCTCCCCCAAACTGTTTGTTGGCTACTTCTTAAAAATGCCCTCTGCACGTTTCTCTCTCTCTCTCTCTCTCTGTCGTCGTAACGGCGACGATTACCGCGGGACAAGACATAAAAAAAAAAAAAAAAAAAAAATTCCCGAAATTATTTACAATATTCGTCGTCGTCGACCGAATAATTTTCTATTATTTCGCCGTTAGGTATCGCGCGCGCGTCATAACGACGTTAACGATATAATGATGACGACCGGCGGCGCTCTGGTAATTACGCGGCCATTGTGTGTGTGTGTGTGTGTAGTACGCGGTGCCGACGACGAATCGTCGTCGTTTTTAAGTTTTTTTTTTCTCTCTCATTTCCCCGAGTCTAATTAAAACGGCCGCTAATCACACGTAGTATTGTATTATTGATATTTCACAGGCCAAAAAAAAAAAAAAAATGTTTAAAAAAGAAAACGGCATCTTTTTTTACATAATACTTAATTCGTGTACCTGCTTCTTGCCGAGTGACCGCCGCCCATTCGTGCCCGCCCGTTCCTCCCGTTCACGTAGTACCTATTATTGTGAAATATAACTAACGAGAGGAAAAACGCTTTTTGTTTTTGCAGTTAAAGTTTGCGAAAAACAACAGATCATCAGGGAAAAGAAACGCGAACAAGTGCGTCGCGAGAAGGACGCCCTGAACATACTCAGCAATTCCGGGTCGAGTTTTTTCGTCAAGCTGTACTGCACGTTCCAAGACGCGGAAAGACTCTGTATCCTTTCGTATACATTATCGAATTATAATTTTTTTTTTTTTGTTGAGTCATCATATTATAATATATTAGTTTTGACTCAGTCTCTCTCTCTCTCTCGGTCGTTTTTCCTTGACGTTCTCGTTCGCGCGCAGACTTTGTCATGTCGTACGCGAAAAACGGCGACATGTTACCGTACATCAACAAGGTGGGTTCGTTCGACGCGGCGTGCACGCGCTTCTACTCGGGCGAGATCCTCCGCGCCCTGGAACACCTGCACGACCTGAACATCATGCACAGGGATCTGAAACCGGAGAACATACTGCTGGACGACCACATGCACATCAAAGTGGCCGATTTCGGGTGTTCGAAGATACTGGAACAGCCGGTCGCGACGGACGACAACAAGAACGCGCCGAACGACAACAACCCGCCGCCGGTCGGCGGCAGACAGCGCAGCAACAGCTTCGTCGGCACCGCCCAGTACGTCAGCCCCGAACTGTTGACCGAGAAGACCATATCTCCCAGTTCGGACCTCTGGGCCCTCGGCTGCATTATATACCAGATGATCGCGGGATTGCCGCCGTTCCGGTCCAGGTAAAACATATTACGTTTCGAATATTAATAACGACGGTTTTTATTTTTATTTTTTTTTGAAATTTATTTCGAATTCCGTTTTTATAATGTTGTCGTTTGTGGTGTGTTGTGTGCTTGCGCAGGAGCGAGTACATGTTGTTCAAGAAAATCCTGAATCTCGACTACGTGTATCCGGACGGGTTCAGCGCGGACGCCAAAGATCTGGTACAGAAATTGTTGGTGCTCGATCCGAACGAACGCCTGGGCGCCAAGGACGCGCAACGGTACACGTCCATCCGTTCGCATCCGTTCTACAAAGGTTTGGATTTCGACACGCTGCACACGACGTATCCCCCGCCCATATACCCGTACTTGCCCGGCAACAGCGAGAGCCAAGAACTCCGCAGCCACTACCGGGTTCCCGACCATCTGGAACCCGGCCTGGACGACAAACAGTTGACCCGGCTGCTGGGCCTGGACGGCCAGAGCACTTCTGCGACGACGACCACCACCACCACCACCAACACCACCAACAACACCAACACCAACACCAACAACACCACCACCAACACGACCGCGACCACTACCACTCCGGCGGCGCCCGCGCCGAGACCGCGCAAACGGTCCGGCATACTCCAGATGAACGACGAGGAGAAACAGCACCAACTGCACCAGCAGAGGTGTACCAGTAACTGGCACAGTCTGGTAGACGGCAACCTTATCGTCAAACAGGGACTGGTCGACAAGCGAAAAGTAAGAGCGCTTGTAACCGATTGTTGCGCGAACGCCGCCGTCGCGTTTAGAAAGCGAAATTCGTTTTTTTTTTTCTTTTCTTTTCTCACTATATTATTCATTTCGTTGTCGTTTTCTCAGGGTCTGTTCGCCAGGAGACGCATGTTGATGTTAACGATGGGTCCTCATTTGTACTACGCCGATCCGGTGACCATGACTTTGAAAGGAGAAATACCCTGGAGTCCGCAGTTGCGCGTAGAACCGAAAAATTTCAGAATATTCTTCGTGCACACGGTAATTTTATACGTTATACACAACACCATCTCTGCCCGATCTGTTGTATATAATGTACTCCTCTGATATCATCGTGTAGTTACGTTGTGATCATTTGGTGTACGTTTTTTTATTTTCTTCTTTTTTTTCCAGCCAAACCGGACTTACTACCTAGAAGATCCTGAAGGTTTCGCGTTGGAATGGTGTAAAGCAATTGAAGAGATGCGAGTTAACACGTACGGCGTTTCGACCACGACGTGAACTTAACAAAACCATTATTCGGTGACTGTTTTTTTTTCTTTTCGTTAGTATAATTTCGACATTTTTTTTTCCTCCACTCTCAGAATGAAATTCCCCCTCCCCTCCACGCGTCAAAATATAATCAAGTTTTTAGTTTGTAATAATATATTGTTGCAGTATTTTGTTTTTAATGAAAATGATCTGCAAATATGTCTGTGATATTAAATTTTAATTTTTAAATGAATTGTAACTTAGTGTTTAAACGAAGAAATCGTGTATATATATATTAAAAAAAAAAAAAATTTGCAAGATATAATATTTACGATTAAGTAATTTATTAATTAATTTTAGTAATGAAAAATAATAATAATAAATTAATAAATAATAATAAAACGGCTGGTGACACTGCCTCCTTGCCCCTGGAACAGGCTGTGCTTGATCGGTAAAAAACTTTTAGAAGAATAATAATCATTATCTTATTTTTATTTCTTTTTTTCTTTCTCAACATTAATTGGTTGTGCCTTTTTAATTTATTCATCTGTTTATTATATAATTCTTTTATTTTTATTTATTATCATTATTATTAATATTATTATATTTTAATGTTTACTTAGAATAATTTTCTGGCAGTAAAGTCGACTCCCTTGTTTATCATTGTCCGTATATTATTTATGTTCTTAAATCGCGCTCTTGTTGTTTTAATTAAAAATTGTTGGTATTTCTCTGGTGCATTTCGATGAAAAGAAAGAAGTCGAACATTTCTGTAGCTATTTTTTGAGAAAAAAAAATTATGTTATCATCGTTTTATTATATTCATTATTTTATAATATTATGTATTCGTTTTAGCAGCGTTAATATACTTTATAAATATATATATATATAAATTATTAACCCGTGTCCTCTTCTGTCTTGTAGAAACTTATCTCGTTATAATACGTACGTATTATGTACATTTTCCGAGAACACTTCTCAACATATTCTTAACATATTTTATTTGCATGTGTGCAGTATTTACTGTGATATATTTATCGTATGTATTCAAATTAAATACAAATAATAATAATAATAGTAATAATTAATAATACTTATATCGAATTAGACGAAGAAGATATTAAATCTAGATAATTTTTAAAATAACTTATATAATTATTAACTAATCGAATTAGTTCCTAAAAAAAAAAAAAAAAAAAAACAATAAAAAATAATAGTAATAATAATAATAATTGTTAAATCACACTCACACAAAAGCCCAAGACATTATTCATTTTTGAATTGCGTTTACATAATATATTTATATACCATTGTCCTTTCTATTTTATCTATTTAAATACATTTTTTAAACAGATAATCCATTTCGAAAATAGTTTAATTGTGTATAATACGTATTTTTTTTTTTTGTAAACTTAATCGTGTATGTTATTGTACGTATAAATTGTGTGCGTGTGAGAGTGTCTGTTTGTGTGTTATGTGTATGACTAGACGATAAAAAAAAAAAAAAAATTAAATTAACGAATAAGGAAGGAGTTACATATAAATAAAGCCGGTGTGTTCATTATGCAATAACATTATATTACCGATAAATATACCTGTACGTTCTCTTATTATAATATATATATATATATTGTAAACCGTTTATGTATATATATATATATATTATTATAACTCTATCGCAATTTTGTTTATATTCAAAAAATGTTTTTTTTTTTTTTAAATAAATAAACGTGGACGACGAACGTATCCGCGCCGTCGTCGTCGTCGTCCTTCTCCTGTTTAGCGTGTAAGGCCCCCTGAAGAAACGACGTTTTGAAGTTACCCGTCTTTTATTGAATGATTTAAATTTAATTTTAATATTGTATTTAAAGGAATAAAAAAATAATTAGCGTAATACTGTGTAAGATATTATTATCGTAATAATAATTAATTAATATTGTATAATCGATTATTATATATATAATATATATATAGACGAAATGAATAAATAAATTGTATGAAATTTTTGAAAACAAAAACCGTATATTTTATTTTCCCCGCGCCTCATCCGTGTGTACGCGTGTCCCTTCGACGGCCACTCTCAAAACTCGCTTTTCCAAACGTATGCCGCGATAATTTACTTCCAGACTAACCCGTTAGGAACAACGTCGTGGACTGCGTTAGTAAATTTTTTTTTTTTTATGCTGAAATCTTTCGATTTCTTCAATCGTGTGCGGTATTGACTCCGCAACGAAAGCGCTGCCGTCCATCAGCAGCCGCGTTACGGCAAATAAAGTGGTAAGTGGTGAGGAGAGCGTTAATTTTTCTTGGTTTTTTTTTGATATTACACTCCACCGATACGTCTCTCGTTTCTGTTCGGTGCGAAAAATAGCGGGGGGTTTTTTTTCTGCACGCTGGCACGTCGCACCGTGTCGTTAAACCGTACCACGCGCGAGATCCCTGGGGGCCGTTGAACTCTTCCCGAGGGACGACAAAATGTGTACCGCGTGTGCTGCGTGCACACCGAGCTCGCGACGCGCGTCCCTTCAACGATTGCGGTGGCGGCGGTGGCGGTGGCGGGGCGGAGTGAAAGACCGCGTCGCTTTCGGCCACGTGCAGTTTTGGCGCGCTACCGTCGAACGATTATATTATTATCGGCGGACCCTCGTCCCCAACGGCGGTAATGCGCGCGCGCGCGGGCACCATTTGGCGCCGAAACGATTTGCCATTTCGTCTGCGTGTGCAAAGGTGAGCAGCTCATATTATGAATTCGTGCTCGAGTACCTTTCACGCGCTGCATTCGGTGTGTGATGTAATAAACGTTTGAATTCGACATTCTGTCGCTTCTTAATTCGTACGAAATGTTCAATAAAAAAAAAATGAAGTCTTATTACTCCGAGAAATATTTTTGAATCGCGGGAGGAGTGTTCGAAAAACGTACGTCCGGCTATATTATAATGGACGTAAAACGTGGGACCACTGTATAGAGCAAAAGAAGAAACTAGAGGAATAGAAAACTGGCGTTTGAAATGTGGTGTTGCGCTGTAGAATGATGCAAAAGATACACAAGCCGGACCGGATAAGAACGCGAATGAAGAAGATCACAGTGGAATTGTAGGTGTAAAGACGAAACGAATGATGCGGATAGGTCACGTAAGACACGCGAGGACTGATCTCAGTAGGGATGGACGCAGGGGCGCAATTTCACTGAAAAAACTGGGGGTGCTGAAGCCCCTCAATTTTTCATATTATTTTATAGAGTTATCGATATCCGCAACACTTCAATAACCATTAAACAATTACATATTTAAGTAATGGCTACAATGCTTTGTAAAGTATATTATTATTTAATTACAGTAATTACACATTCATTGATAAACGTAACATATGCATAGGCGGAAATCTATTAAATTTTCTGGGGGGGCTAACATTTTTAACATCAGTCATAATCAGTCAAATATCCAAAATACATACAAATTATAAGATATTTGGGGGGCTTAGCCCCCAAAGCCCCCCTTATTTCCGCCTATGAACATATGAATTATTAAACCTTAATCGACTTTAATTTTAAATTTGAGTTTACACTTTATTACTTATTATAATAACAACATCCTCCTTTCACTTCGGGCAAAAATATTTATTACTTCGTTTATACTTTATATCAATTTGATTGGTTAGGTCTTTTTCAATAACGATGATAATCTGTGATAAAACTAAAATAGTACTTTGAATGTTGTCACACTGCGATGTTTTCGCCGAACGTCGAACGGTCGGAACGATTTTATCGCCAGTCGCCACACTACCTAATCAAATTGATATATTTTGTCAATAGCATATTATTATATTATAAATTTATAAAATTATCTGAATTTAAATTGTTTTCTTTGATTTTTTTGACCAGTCTGTAAGACAACGTATTTTCAGTCATCGCACGATTATTCATTTAAATAATATCATAGAACAAAACTGTTGTTATATATGTATTGTGTACGTAATAACTAACTAAAACTTAAATAAATACGAAAAAAAATTGGGGGTGCTAATTTCAAAACTGGGGGTGCTAAGCACACCCAAGCCCCCAAATTGCGCCTATGGATGGACGGATGGATAAGACCGCGATAACGAATAATATACGCGTTAATCAAATAATCGTATATAGTGGACCATGGATGTGAGTAGTGCGTATCAGTAATTGAAGAGAAAGGCCAGTGACAGAGAAGTATTGTTGCAAACCGCAGTCATTAGGTCGACAAATATAGAAGATGCGAGTGTTTGAAATGAAATTGTATGATAATTTGAGAAACGTTTAGTTTCCAGTACACGTTCAGTAGTTTTCGACGGAAATTTTGGGATCTGAAAAAAAGTAAATTACCGTATACGTATATACTCGTAGAGTCAGTGGCGGTCAAACCGGTGGGGATAGATCCATTGGATGACGTTTTTCTTATTACGTATTTATATTAATTATAATGAAAATAAAGAAGCGAGCCGCGGAATGTTGTTGTGAACGGTTCATGCGAAATCACGCACGAATTCGCAATCGAATATTCAAATAAAAATTCGTAAATACTGTTATAATCGTGTCCTGATTATTATATCATAATACGCGCAGTATAGAATCATTTCTAAATAATAATTATTTAAAATATATACATATATCTAAATGAATAATTACATTTTCGTTCGAAATCGCACGAGGGCGAAGCCGGATATAAGCTGTTCGGCTGGTTATATGATGATGATAACAGCAGCAGCGGCAGCAGCAACAGCATTTATTTCGCGGTGCACTGCATGATGCGCGGTTTGTTTTTATAATTTCCACTAATAATATTCTATTGTTACGCGCGTGATTGGCGAGTGCGTATTAAATACCATATATGGTTTGGAAACAACGAAGGAATAACGATAATAATACTCGACGAAATCGCGTTTTTATACAATTTTTTAGTTATATTTTTAGGCGCTTTTGAGAAAATCGAAAAATGACCTCTCTAAAGTATACCAACTAGATGCGCGATTTGCTACCGGAAACAAACCGTGACTGTAAAGATCGGAACACTCCTGGTAGAATTTTCGGGTACCGATTATATTAGGCAAAATTATTTAATAAAGTGATCTTACTTCCTCAAATTATTACTTATGTTTTCAACGATCAAAGTTCATGTCGAAAAATCAGCTTCATCCCCCACGACAAAATAAATCATTTGACCGCCACTGCAGCGTAGAGAATGCAGTAATTAGAATGTACAATTTTCGTGTTTATCGTTATACATATTCGAATAACAGCCGAAATACGACACACCGAGCCGAGTCGCGGTCACGTATTATTAACGTATATTAAATGAATAACGAACGGTGTACCCCTCGGGGTGTGTGACCGATTGGAAGGCCAAAACTTCGATGGATTGACAAATCAGCAGGAACGAGCTTCTTCTTCTCGTATATCGGCCAGTGTTTTCTTATCGGATTCCATTTCTTTTCCCGACAATCAATGATTCCTATCATTTCGTCCGTGACTTCTCCTAGTCCAATGATGTGTTTTATTTCGCATCTACTACGTATCGATATACATCCAGACCAGTGGCTCGATGTTTGTATCTCTCCACGTTCGCATTCCCCCATCTCTTTGAATTGTCTTTAGTCCTTCCCGCACTCGTGTCCTTAGGCGGTTGAGAGTTTTCCACACTGTCCGTGGTAGGTCATGTCCCGCCGGCGGTAAAAGTTCTGTGCAGGGTACTCCGAGATCTGCGTGTGCGTTCGGTTTTGCACGAGAAACGAGTTAATAGACAACTATAGGGGGAAATAGCTCTGGAAAGAAGTTCGTTTTGCAGCCACGGGCTTCAATGGCCCGTATAAAACCGGAAAAGAAGAAGACGATTTTCCAGGCCTGTCCTAATAAAACTGGCTAGTGTGTGTTGCCAATGCCGCGACTGTGCGCGGGGGGTTTTTATCTGGGGAAACGATCGTATTATAACCGCCACGGTAAGAAAAAAAAAACATTATGACGACGGCGGCGGGATGGTTGTCAACTACGCGCCGCCGCGTGATCCGACGGCGGCGATAACGCCCGTCGGCGCCCGCTCGCGCATAACTGCAGACGCCAGCGCACGTGCGCGCACCACCGCTTGTGTGTCTGACTATAGGTAAGGTCTCGTATAACGAGTTCTTGTTACTGGTACAACAATAATATATTTTTATTATTTAAATACGTATAGTGGACGGAAATTATCGGTCGGAATTCGTATATAGCAAACAGCAGCGACACGTGTGCTGCAATACGTATGTATATAATATAGAGCTTGTGCGACGTCCAAGAGAAGTTAAATAAAAAAATATACGTTTTTCATTCGGAAACTACGGAGAATGGGGGAGGAATCCGCACGACGAATGTAATATGATTTTTTTTTTTTTTGACAGGATTTTCGAAAGTCTCAATATATACGCCGAGCAAAGGCTTACCATTGTTAATATACGCCTGTGACACGAACTGAATCCAGGCCGGCAGACTGTTGTGTTTATCCGAGCCATACCGTCACAAACATGCCAAAAAAATTTTCTCCGTTTTCATTTTTCTTCAACAGCAGTTCTACTTAAAAGATTTTTCTTTTCTCGTCAGAAAACTGACGACGTATAAACAATTGCCTGATACAAAATAATTGTATCTCTGTCGCGATATAAACTAAAAAAAAACCTAACCTGACCTAATCGTGGTTTGGAAAAAAATGTCCGGGCAATAATGTGATCCGGACCACGTGGAAAACTCCGTTTTCTCCACACCGTCTGTGTAGACCTGGGGGAGTGTATAGGTACGGTGTGCGAGTGCTCGGACGCGGCGAAATATTCGAGTAAAATCCGTTGGGAAAAAGTTGTTGGATGTTTTTTTTTTTTTTGTAATTTTCACGCTCGAAAACCCGATTACAAGGCGTGCAGGCGTATGCTCTTATAATACACGTTTGAAAACGTTTTTTTTCTTCTCATATCGAACGAAACGGCTCGAAACTGTAAAGATTTTACTCGTTTATATGATGTGTTTGAACAGTGGTTTGACTGCAACCTCTTCTGTTCTACGCTCTCTTTTAAGATTTTCAAAAATCTCACGCCCCCCGCCCTATAATTTGAAAAAATCTATCGCCTTTTTTTCCCGTATACTTTATAGATTATAAGTGTTTAGCCGTGAAATGGTTAAACACTCACATGTATTTAATCAACAGAAATTTCACTTCATGCGACGACTGCTCGCGCCTCCCCACGCTCCCCGTGTTGGGAAACACTGTGTCGGACTGTTAGACACTTGGAGCGTAAAAATCGCATAGAGTTCTGTTATACAATTGTCTTAAAAGCAAAACCGTTGTTGCAGCGTTCGATTGTAGAAGGATTCTGAACGCGAGCTTCTGTACGCAAAAAATGAATAACCCGCGCCTATATCGATCGCGTGCGCGCGTCAAAATAATCGCAGCTTATTGCATTTTGTCGACGAAGAAATTAAAAGGAAAAAAAAAAATTGTGCCGAAATCGCGTTTTAAACGTGCTTTCTGGTATAGTTTATTGGATCGCAACTTGTACTCTGAGAAAATGGAAAAACGATTTTCCTCGAAATATCGCGAAGTGTAACGGCCCGACGGGATACGTACACGATCGCCTAGCTGCAAGGTCTGATGGGGCTCCAATCCCCCCCCCCAAAAATGTCAGCAACTTTCTCTACGTATTCCTATACGGCCATAGGATGTAATACATATATTTTTAATAAATTCCTAATACGCGTACCTAGTTGTTTTCAAAATGTTGAGAATTTGATGATTCGTCGTGATTTTAATAATTAGTCTTGGATTAGAATTCAGAAACATTTCAACAACGATGTTTACTCAATGCTTCAGCCCCTCCCCCAAAAAAAACACTTAAAAGTTGTACGCTCAGAAAACCAAAAATTAACGTCGTTGTTCTTGCTCGCGGTTCGCTCTGCGCACAATCTAAATACAAAAAATTGTTTTAGAATATTATTATTATATTATAATATTGCTCGTACGGCAGATGTCGTTATAATATACTCATCGTCGCCGCCGCCGCCGCCGCCGCCGTTCATTTAAAACCAAAAAAAAAAAAATCAATTTTCGCGGCGTTCATGTTTTTTTTTTTATGATAATTATAATAGGTTTTTTTTTCTTTTTGTATACTCGGCGAAGAAATGTACACCGCCGCGCGACGACGCAAGCGAAAAACGATACCGTTCTGCAGCAGCAGCAGCAGCAGCAGCAGCAGCAACAGCAGCAGGGCCGCTATACGGAATCGCGCGTATCCGATGTATTGTCTCTCGTTGTAAATTATAATATTAGACGTGCACGCGCGCCGAAAATTTGTCGGTCACGATGACGAGAGAGCAAAAAAAAAAATAATAAACCGTTTATGCGCCGACACGACGGCGTTTCAGGGCCCGAAACGGGTCGAATAATACTTTTTTTTTTTTGTTGTCAAGTACATGTATTATAATTGTTGTAACCCGGGCGTTATTGGCGGCCAAAAATGAGCGGTGGATCATGATCGAGCATAATATATATATATACATAATTTAAAAGCGACGTTGCCACATCCGACGTGTGAAACTGCAGTAGTCACGGATGCTCGAAAATGATAAGAAAAAAAAAAAAAATTGAAAATTCCACGTGCATAGGCCTTTTTTTTAACCAGACGCAGAGAAGAACATTATTGTTCGCGGGTCGGATAAATTTCAATTTTTTTTTGCTTTTTTGCGCAACAGCGGTCGCTGACATTTTTTTTTTCTATTAAAATTATTATCGAAATAATAAAATAGAAAATAACAAACAAACTGTTGATTTTCGAAAG
Source organism: Slavum lentiscoides (assembly GCA_032441835.1). Classification (NCBI taxonomy): domain Eukaryota; kingdom Metazoa; phylum Arthropoda; class Insecta; order Hemiptera; family Aphididae; genus Slavum; species Slavum lentiscoides. Next base: position 1,852,398 of record CM063716.1, read on the forward strand.
AAAAATATTAAGAAGAATTTCCGGACCGCGTACGGATGAAATCGCGGGGGAGTGGAGAAATTGGAAAAAACGAAGGGCTATTTCAAATGCCCGATATAGGTAGGGGGGTTGGGAAAGGAGATTCCGGCGGGCAGGACGTGCACGGAGAAAAGAAGGGACTAAATTTCGGATGGTTCAGTGCGGCAAGCCGCGTGCAAAGAGACCTTTGGGACGACCACGACTGAGACGGGAGGATCAAGTCGGGAAGGATGTACCCAAATGGTGGGCCCGAATGCTGAGCCGCGTGTTTTGCATGCGACGGATAGGTGCAAGTGGCATGAAACGTGTTTGACTGTAATATACAGGTCTGAGATGGTCGATTGCAAAGAAGAGAGACGGAGAGAGAAAGAGAAAATAGAAAATAATAGACTATATTATTATGTGCACTATAGTACGCGTATAAGAGGGCACTCGCACTCGTATATTATATGATTTTCATTTCGAAACGATTGTTTCGCGCGGCAAAGAACTCTGCTGAACTATGCCGTACGCATAGCCGTCCCAAGGGGGGGGGGCAAATGGGGCAAGTGCCCTAGGGCGTCCAAAGTGTTATGAATGCTGAGGGCGTCAAAAAAAATGAATGACAAAAAAAAAATTTGTTGTTTTATTTTAGATATTAATTTTCCTTGTATCTATATAATATGATGATTTCGAGGACGAATGTATTTACTATTAAAATATATAAAATTATATAATTAGATATTACGTTATAGTTGTACATTTTTTTGGGGGAGGGGGGGAGGGCGTCAAATATTATTGCCTTAGGGCATTACTAGTGGTTAGGACGGCACTGGCCGTACGACGGGATTTTCGTTTGCTCAAACAGAATAATAAATACGAGTCAAGTATACTATTATAATCTTCGTCGTATATAACCGATATTGCACTGTACTCGTTGACGAATAAATATTATTACAATTGACAAATCAGCGCGCGTTTCATTGCAGTCGATATCTAAAAACGTAATAATTACGCGTTGTTTTCGTGTGTGTATATAGACTGTATTTTGAACGTGAAACACTAGCCGATAAGTGTTAACCGCATTAACCATCGCGGTATGGTAATGTGATTGCGTATGATAGTCTGCATAGACAGACGACTGCGCAAATAGTGTGACGACAAATTTTTATAATTTATTATTGTAAATCACAGTATAAAAAAGACATTATGTCGGTGGAGTTTAAATTTTAAATTGGTAATTAGATGTAAAATAATTTTTTTTTTTTTTTTCTATGCAAAACGGCGTATCCGCAAATGCCGTTATTATTTTATATAATATGATCCCTTTTGGGGAATATAAATCAAAACGATTTTTTTCTCTCCGTAAAGAATTCGGAACTCGCGTCAGGTAGGTACTTTTTTTTTTTGTCGGGCGCAAAGCGTCGGCAACAAAAACACGTACCCACACGCTCGTGTACGACGTTTTGTCTCGTAATTAGAAACCGGATTTATATATACGCGTTTAAAATCCCAAAAATAAGATGTTTTTATGCTCTGTATAATAAACATCGAAATAACCTTTATGTGCGCGTAAATATTCTTTTTTTTTTTTTGTGAAAATATACGGCGTTTCGTAAAAATGTATTAATTACCGAAAAAACAAAAGTGACAATTTTTTTTCAAAAATTTTTAAACATATTTAAATTAATCTTAATCTTTAAAAAAAAAAAATCACTCAGACAGACGTACTCGATCTATACTTGGTGATGTATATCTCACTTTAAAATGTACTCAAAAAAAAAAAAAAAAAGGTAATATATTATACGCAATAAAAGTTATGTTCAGTATTATGAGCTGAAAATAATGTGTTTAAAAAAAATATATATCGCGTTCAAGTCGAACGTTAAACTTCTCCCGATCCAGTCGGTTCATGGCGTCCGGTGAGTAAAAACTGACGGGAGTCACAATTCTTTTTACGTTCCCCTTCCCCCAAAAAAACCACTACATTTTTTGTGAAATTTTCAAATTAATATATTCCTAAAACATATTATTTTACATAAAATATTCTCTAACCTTGAAATATGCTTTTTTTTTTTTTTAAATGTTTGCGTATCGGTTCGTAGAAAAATGAATCGTCGAGAAAGTTTGTCCGATTGGAGCTTCTCTCTCTCGGCGCTCACTCCTTTTGAAACAAAACCACGCGATGTATTTTTAAATCGATTTTTAAATAAATATATAAGCGTAAGTATACCTGCACTATCAGGCCTATGTGTGCTAACCGCGCACCAAATAGTTTTTCCTCGTCGAGACACCATATTTTTCTATATAATATTTACTTAAAATATTATAAATACTAATCGCCATCTTATTTCGAGCAGTTTTGTAAAAAAAAAAATAATTTGTCGACAACATACTTAATTTGTACGGCTAGGATTTATACGCATTGGCATATATATAATTTTTTTTTTGCAACTTCTGATCACTGCTTTTGTTTAAAATGTCCACGAATTACAACGTCATGATGAAGCAAATGGTGGTTATTTTATTTTACATATTTTTTTTGCATAAAATGCATATTATTGCATATACCAACAATAAACACCTAAAATACATGTTTTATGGTATATTTTAGCCTTGGTGGTTGGTAAAAGAAGAAAGTAGAATATTATCAACAGAAGAAGAAAAAAAGTACTGGAGAAATTGTAAAATTTAAAAACGCAAAAATTACGTCATGCGATGTTGAACGCGTATGGTTTAAGCAAGTATAAAAACATACTAAGATCTAACAGGAGATCTTTTATTTTTGAACATTTTAAACACCACATCATTGTTTCGTGCAATACTATCGAACAAGACTAATGGTTTATAATAATATTTTTAATATTTTAAAATTGAAACATTTTGTTTTTGTATTTCGTTGCGTATTTTTAATATATCGAATGCGTATTTTACGATTTTTTTTTTTATCGCGTATAAATCCTAGATCTACTAATTTGTATGATTAAAAAAAAAAGTGAAAAAAATTCGAATAGATATACGAACAATTATTAATAATTAATAATTAACGACAGATAAAAACGTCCGGATGATCGTATATTATCGTGTATATAATAGCGGTGATTCATAATAATATTTAACAATTCGTAATTATTATAATATTATTGTATACGATCGCGCGCGTAATATGTTTTATACTATACAAAATTGATTTCGTAAACGGAGTCGAAAAAAAAGACCGTTTTACGCTGCGACGATAAGAACACGCGTAATGCAATCGTCTCGAACCATTTGTACATTATTTATATTTTATTATTAATATTTTCTAATCGGTTAATAAGTACCGCGTGTGTAATAATAATATGGCACGTCAGTCGTTTTAACCGTTTCTTATTGACATAAACGCCGTGTTCTGCAGACACCGAATATAATAAAACGGGACGATAACCCTTACCGCGCGCGCATTATAATATGTTCTCATCTTCTCTCATATTATACGCGAGTATTGTCCTACTGAGGAAAGAACGCCGTAAGTTTCTCCGCATAATGTCATTTTGAGAAAAATACAGTTTTATGTTTTGGTAATTTTAGGTAGTTCTATTTAAATAAATATAATATTTTTCAACGTAAAACGTATCGTTTCTCATGACAATATACCTGACGAATCCAACGGAACTATTCAATTTTATTTTCAACCACTTTTTCATTAAAATATTATCATTTTGATATTTACGCTAAGACGTATACGCTATTAATTATTTACAACTGTTTACTAAGCACAAAAATGCCGTAATTACATTTACGGGTTTTTTATACAAGTTTTTTCTAAAAAAAAAAAAAAACAATAATAAATTTAGTCGGTGTCCACATAGTATTTTCATTCCGTAATGTTCCATATTTATAATCGTGTACGAAAACGAAATCCCAAACATTATCAGTAATTTAAAATTAAATTATAAGATAGTTAATATTAATCGTATATAAATTATAAGATAAGTTTCCTAAACAACAATGTCGTAAATATATGGATTATAAGCGCCAAGTAAAAACGCCGTATTTCAAATATATAAAAGATACGGCCATCTTTCTTAGAAAACTAGGATTACGGCGTTTTTGTTCACCACCAATCGGTATTCAGTTCTGAATATTGTTTTGTTATAAAATCAATTTTCTGGATAAATGACCATATTTTACGGCGTTTTCAACAGCGAAAAACGTGTAAGACTATATAGTGTATTAAACGTAAGAAAGTATATTATCTCATTTTTTTATTTTACTTTTTTCATTTACGGCGTTCTTTCTTAGGAGGTACCTGTATTATATACGTATAGCGGAAAAATATAAGTCTTATTAAATCGTCCTGACCGTCGTCGATATAACTGTACATTTATAAAATACATAATAAACAGGCCAGGTGTTTTTTTTCTCTCTAGTTTATCGGTTTCGAAGTAAATACATGTTAATAATGAAAACAAATCGTATAACGAGTCCGAGCTGCAGGTGCAGCCGCAGTGCACGGCGATTCGATAGTGGACCATCGCGGGTGTTTTTGTGTAGTATATTATTATTCTATATAAATTTGAAATTCGGCGATAAATCGTTGCTTTTGAAAAACGATTCCTATACATAGTGATGATGTACTTCAAATTTCCGTACACTCGAAAAAAGTCATCGCGACAAAAGATTTAAAATCATTAAGTATTTTTTTTTTATAAAAATATTGTTTTAAACCCGTACCCGACAAAAATTTTTGGGAGGAGGCTGAGAGTATAAATATGAAATAAAATAATAGACTATATTAATACAGAATATAAATGCCATATACGATAAATAAATAAATCATTAAATTTTATTTTTAAAAAAGATTTCGGCAGGGGGGTCTGAATAATAAACCTCCCTTCTCCTGACTACGGCGTTGATTGTTACGTTTACACGCTTGTAAAAAAAAAAAATGTTTATATTTTATAGACTTTAAATTTTTAAAAAATTGGCGCATGTGTTCAAAGAGGATTTGTCGACAATTTTACCGGGGGTTTTTTTTTATTTAAACAATTTTTCGATAATATTTCGTTACTCTCTCAATGTGAAAAAAAAAAATACCGAGCGAAATGGAAAAAAAAATACGTGTCGAATAGTGTATCGTATTGAATACAATATTCTATTGAACGCGAAAAACTCCAGCACAGACCAGAAAAAATTATTTTAAATACCATTATAATTTTTTTTTTTTTAATCGCCAAACCTCTTTCAAAATTCCTTCCTGTGTCACTGTTTTCTTCGTCTTCGACAATCCGCGTAAATAAAGCCTGGCGCAATAGATTATAGCGGTCCTCGTTCTCCTCCTCGCCTGGCTTCTTATGACTTAAGCGAATACCATCATTCCGCGAAATATCTTCCTCTCTTCCGAGGTTTAAAATTTTTCTCACTCCTCAATCTGGGACACAATATCGGCTTCAGTCTCGTACGATTTCATTGGGTCCTCAACAATTTCTCTTTTACGTACAATGTAGTCACGCGCTGAGGAAATCATACACGTGCGACTGCTTCGCATTCGCTTCGGATCGTTCGGAACTTTGAACAAAAATCGTCCGATCTCCGTATCGCTCCGTTTGTTCTAATATCCTTAATCCTGAGTCCGCCGAATCCGTTATCCTCGCGTAATTTCCTGTATCCGTTCTGTGGGCTTCGTAATGTGCTATAACAATCTCAAGAGACAACGGCGTTTTCTTTCGTTATTTTACCGATATTATTGTTGAGCCGTTTTTTTTTTTTTATAAGTTTAAAACTATTATTATAGAAAAAAAACCAACACGTTCTCCAGAGTCCGGAGGAGAGAAAAAAAACGTTAAAAATAATCAATATTATATGTATACGTAGTATTCTATATTTCAACTCGCTAATCGATCTTTATGACGTAATATTATATTAATTATAATATATACGCGTAAATAGACTGTTGTTATTATATAGTAATAGTGTTATCGTATTATTATTATTATTGTTATAATCGTCACCATTATTAAATGACATACACGTACCGTGTATAGTAAACTCGTTATATGTATTTTTTTTTAATAGTGTAATATTGAACTTCGTTTTTTTTTCTATCAAAATGGGGTTAACACCGCGCGTATATTAACGTAATACTTAATAATATTGTGTGCGGTACGCGTTTCGATTAGTCCGGTTCAGTAAACGCGCGTGGCCTCACGCCCTCGCGTTATTCTAATACAAACTCATCTTTATAAGATAGCAATTATTGTAAATTATTATTATATTGCGTGTTATACAAATTATGCTAAATATCATATAATAATGTGCACGCGGCCGTCGTTGTGAATGAATTTCGGACGGTCAGTGGTATCCAAAAATCAGTGGAGGAGTCCTCTGGGCGGAAAAATTTCGTGGTAAACGCGAAAATTTTTGTTGTATTTTATTCAATTCAATTAGCGAATTTATACGACGCGGCTTAATGTAACTCGACAACGACGTGGTATTTTATTCGGCAATTTTACCGGTTTTTTTTTTTTTTTTTACGATTTTCGCGTATATAGTTTTAGAAAATCGAAAAACAGTGCGTCAAACACAGCATCGGTCAGATTCGGTTTGCAGCTGCAAAATACACAGATAAAAAAAATGTCTCACTGAACCGAATTTAATTCTATAAACGAATAACTGCAGAACTCTCTCTTCTATATAGCTGCAGTTATCGTAAAATGATCGATGTTTTCATTGAAACTGTATGTTAAAAAAAAAAACGATATTAATTTTTATATTTTTTAAAATCCAATATGCTAAGAGAGAGAGAGAGAGAGAGAGAGAGAAAATATTTAATCGAAATAACGTAGAAAAAATTCTGATGCGTTTAAATCTTAAATATGTGTTAACGGTTAAAAAAAAAATTTAACTTGATTTTATTTTAAGTAAGCTGTATTTGTAAATCGTCCAAACTTTTTAATCCGTTGCAGCTGTGACTCAAATAAATAAAGTAAAATATGGGTTGTACGCGTAATATTATACGTGATAAGCGAATTGTGTTTATATCCGATATAAAAATAGCGACGCGTTAAACGTAAATATAATGTTGTTATAATTATCTATTTACGCACTTATAAAGCGTAAAACAATTATTATTTTGTTTTAAGAGAGATTTTTTAATTTAAATACTCGTATTTTGATATATATATATTTTTTTTTGTCTTGAAAAATCTGTCTCAATTATTATGTGACTGTTTATGGCGATCCGCGATTATATATATACCGCAGTTATATTACCCATAAAAATATAGATACGGATGACGGTGGACCGCGCGTTTAAGTCGTCGTTTCTCTTTTAGTCGCGTAACAAATATTCAAGCAGTAATCACTAATAGTTTTATTATTATTAGGGCTCGGACGTGGTCGCTAGTATAAAAAAAAAATTTAATTTTCCAATATTGCCACAAAAAAAAAATGTTTTAAATTAAAAATTGCACTAAAAAAAAAATTGAAGAAAAAACAAAAATTTCGTTTTATTGCGTTAGGCGCGTCGCATAAAATTATTTCATAAATTATAATTTAATTTTCCTGGAACCCCGTTTATTATAAAAAAAAACGTGTATGGAATAACGTGAAAAATTGGCAAAAATATATTGTGTTGTAAACGTGAAATTGTTACATCTCGAATGTTAAGAAAATCGAGAAAAAAAGTAATAATACCGAAAATCGCATTATTTCGCAAACACACATAGAGTAGGAAAAAAAATAGTGGCGACAACGTTTCGAGCTTTAAGATTATTTATTTTCTATTTACGAGATTTTGTTAGTTTTCAGTAGCCTGCACGAGGCGCGCGTACAGTGTGTACCTATAATGTAGGTACGAGGGGAAGGCACGGTGCGATATACTATATATACAGTATATTATTATAATTTATATACTTGTATATTTAATACGGTATATATATAATATAGTATTATTGTGTACGTGGAGATAAAATGATTTCTCTATCGCGTTCTTCTTTATCTGTGCGACGAAACGCGACAGCGAATAGGACGGTTTAAATATTTTTTTTTTCTTTATAGAAATAGCGATTATACGTTATACAGATATATATTATATATATTTTTTTTTTTTTTTTTAAGAAAATGGTCGAAAATGTCTTTCGCCCGAACGTACACGCCCCGGCGTAATCAACGAGCCCATATGCGACAATACGTTATGTACTTAAAAAAAAACGAAAAATAATATATAATATATTATAATCCTTTTTTATTTTATTATACGATAGTCTCTTGTACACGGAAAATACGTTTGAAACGTATATAATGTTCAGAATACGTTATTCGAATATTTTTCCGAAATTATTTAATTCGAATAACGTGTAAAAAGTATTATCATCTAAAATTATACGAAAACTTAATTTTTTTTTTTTTTTTTGATAAATGATGTAAAAAAAAAAAATTTGTTAATCGATCATGAGATTTTTCGAAGCGATAAATGCTGCGTATACGTATAATACTAAACGTCCTTTATTATTATAGTCAAATTATTTAACGATACCGCGCGGTGGACGACTGTGCGCGCGTGTTATTATTGTATACTCAAACTATTATATGTTTCAATTTTCCACTGGTCTCTAATATTATTAATATTTCGTTACAATCGGACAAATGATTGTTATTCTCTCGGATATTAGATTCTGAGCGGAGCGATGAATCTATAATATTGTTTTTACACTGACGTTTATTTATTTTTTGTACAGATCTTCGACCAGAACGAGTGCTCCGATCTCTTCGGTCACCGTTTGTTTCCGGCAGCAGTTCGCATCTAGTTGGTACTTTAGTGAAGTCATTTTTCGATTTTCTCAAAAGCATCTTAAAATAATAGCTTAAAAACGCTAAAAATGCGATTTCGTCCCGATCGATTGTCGGTTATCGCTTCGTAATTTTGAAACTATAATAGTCATAGAAACCTGAAATTCTCACCGAATATCCAACTATTTAAACCGTGTTTACGAGAAAAGTGAGCTCCGCTCAGAATCGTTTTATTCGAACGCAATGACCTGTCATTGCTTTCGAATTTAAAATAAAAACAAAACTCTATAATATCTTTATCCAAATAATTCACTTAAGCGATATCCACAACAATAACCCGCGGCTCGTTACCTTTTTTTGCTATTACTCTGCGAGAATAGTATTCCGCGAAAACAATAAAAACACGAAATTATTTGAAATCGGTATTTTAAAAATTATTAAGATAACTATTGGAGAAAAAAAAAAAAAAAAAATGTATTTAAATATCTTTATTCGAATGAGAATGCCGCGTTATTATAACAGTTCGATTCCCCGCGCAAACACTCGACGTCATCTGCATCCGTATACCGAGTGCGTTTCGTGGCCTAATAGTATTTTCACTTTTTTCTCGATTATTCTACACAGAAACGAGCGTATTTATCCGTTTTTGCGTTTAGAATTAATTTTTTACTATCCACTCAAACGTACGGTTTTTAAAACGTATTATATATATACATCGGACGAATTAAAAAAAAAAAAAAAATACACATTTACGTTACACGTTAATTAATTAATATTTTTGTGTCGGGGAGGGGAGGGGAAGGTTTAATTTAAATTCAATAATATTTATGTAGTATATGTACACGCAGCAGTTGTAATAATACTGCGGTGTATCGACAATATACATTCGAATTCTATAAAATATATTTATTATACAAATTATTATATAATCTGTAATACGAAATTCGATTTGGCGCTTACGGCTTACTGCTGCATTTCCCCTCCCTCACAGCCATAAACTGTACGATTTTTTTTTAAAAATCCATATTTTGTAATAAAAAAAAAACGTATCGTTTTCTGCTGTCGGATTTTCGAAAATATTATACGAATATATACGCGTTCGCGGACTCGTCGTATTATAATAATATTTATAATATATGCAGAAAAAAAAAAAAAAATTGTCCGTCCACGGTCTCAATACAGATACGTTTGAACGAGGTGTAAGTGTATATATATATATATATATTATAGGAATTATTAGTACAAATCGTGTTTTAATAATCGTCAAAAAAAAAAATATATATATAATTAATATACTTTAATATTATTATCTTCAGATATAAACCGCGTATAGAATACGTGACTTTGCCATCAACACGCGTCGTAATGCGCTATAATGTAACGACTGTTCGGAATTTTTTTGTTTTTTTTTTTTTTCTTTAATTATTTAGTGTTTTTTATATAATATATATATATACGTGTAGTAAAAGATTGTGTAGGTATATAATTTATCGCTAATTTACTATACACAATAATATACGTAAGCGTAAAATCGAGAAAATTGTAAATAAAATATTATATTACTAATATTGTAATACGAATTTTTTATTTTTTTTGTTTGGGTTTTGTAAGATCTGTCGTTATTATAGGTATAACGTGTTTCACGCGTTATTCGCAATCAATACGCGGAATACCGGGCGAATCGTTTTTGTAAACGTTCATTTCAAAATTCCAAAAAAAAAAAAAAAAACACTCGGATTATATCGTTATTACGATATAAAATAATTAATTATACGCGTATACTCAGTACTCAGTGATTTTATGCGGAACTATCAAAATCAATAATTACACTCTATAATTCGATAAATATACAAATTTTATTTCGTGATGACTGCTGTTGCGCCTCCCCGGCAATGTGTTCGCGTCACCCGTGTTGGGAAACACTGATCTATAACCAAACGCGTAGGGCGCAATGGTGTAATTTGGTCACGATTATGGGGGGAGGGAGGGATGACATTTATGTATATTTTATATATTACCTCCCCCTCTCCAAATAATTATTGTTAGATATAAGATAATTGATGTTTATACAACCGCGACTTCGCGATAAAATAATATTCACCTAACCAGCTAACGCTCGGAGAATTTATTATTAAATTAAAATCCAATATGAAATATATTACACGTTAAATAAGAACATGAATGCGGTGAGCCAGTGGTCAGTCTGCAGAAAAAAAAGGTCATGGGGGGGGGATACGACACCCAAATCCCCCCCCCCAGTAATTACGCCACTGGTAGAGCGTGTACGCGATCGAAAAAACGCCATCGTTTCGGATCAATATTGTCAAAACGAAAATCCGTTTAAGTATGTATGTATTTTTTTTTAATAATATAATTATGATGAATTCGATATGGGTACGTATAAATAAAAAAAAAAACGCGCTTTCCAGTTTCGCACATTTAACGTCTTATCGTGCTGCACCACAACATGTGCGACGTAGTGTGCACACGGTTTTTAGGCACCGCAGGAGTCTATTTCTATATACATATATATACATATATATATATATATATAATATAATATAATATAATATGTATATATATATACGTCTGTGCGGTCGATGGTAAACAGGTGTTGAATTATATCCACGTGTCATATGGTGTGGCGTATACTGGTGTATAAATACATATAATACATGCATCGATTCGTCTGCGGACTAAAGATTATTGTGATAAAAAAAAAATAATAATAAAAAATAAAAACGTTTGTAATAATTCCGATTTGATTAACGTAAAATGTTTTCTATTAGATTTCGTTTTGGAAAACACTGCGCACGTTTGGATTCTACACAACACGCACGGCAGTACTCTTACAGAGAGTATGCAGTAATATCACCACTACATAATATATATAGGACAAGGCGAAAATGTAATATAATTTCCAAATACTTACAACCGTCGTTACAAAAAAAATAAATATATTTTCGATAAAATTTCTGTATTTTCTTTACTCCTCAAAACTATACTCAATAGCTGACGTCAGTGCTCACTGCTCAGTAGTGTAGTACAATACTACAAGTGAGTTAGTTGTTATATAAAAATTGGTTCGTAAGAATATTTACAAATAAATGAACCTACTGAGTTCTAATCATCACTGCTATATAATAAATTATTTAATTCGGTAGATTGAACAATCTATCATTGAATACGTTATTATTTTGATCTGAGATAGCGCATCGGTAATATCATATATCAATATCAGTGACCTAACCACAAATTATATGACACATTCAATAGTGGGGGAGTCTAAAATAATTTGTATATATATATACCATAGGGACCAGACTTGGAGATCCCTTTTGATTGGTACGTTAGTAGGATTAAAAGGTGCAGGGCTGGTTTTAGGGGCAACACCATTTTAGTAGTTTTTTTTTTGCTTATTTGTACATACTTTTTCCCCGGGTATGTGGGTGGGCGGGTGGGTAAAAAAAATGTCTGGCTCCACGTAGTAAAATAGTTCGCCGCGCCACTGATTTCCGCGCATACATTATGAGTACTGTGATTCACAGTCTGTATAATAATGCTCGTAGAATTTAATTTAAAAAAAAATAAAAAAAATTTAATAAATCGTCGCTACTTTGAAAAACGTTTCTTCTTTTTGCCCCGAGAGTCGAATTCGGAAAATCGGTACGGTCCACCCGCAAAGGTGTGTGTGTTGTGAAATGCATGCACTGTTTCGGTGACTATTGATTTAAGAAATAAAGTCACATAAAATACGGTAATTTTTCGACGTTTTAACGCAACAGAAATGGAATATTTAATGACGTATACGACGCGTATAATATAATATTGTCGCAATAAATCCGAAAGTCTACTTTCGATAACCTGCAGTATTTTTATTTTATTTTTTTGTTTTTCTAAAACGTTCATACATTAACAGGACAACGACGCGAATAAAATAAATTTTAAATGTATACATTTTTTTTTTTGAAAGGTATATACACTGTAAATGCGCCGCTAATGCGAGTCGACCGCGGTCTGGTCGCGACGACGGTTTCGTTTTGACGGACTCGCAGGAATTCTTAAGAGTCCCCCTCGTGGAGCGTCGGAATCGGAAACGTTCTCGTCGGCCCGCTCGACTTTAATCGACCAATGGTGTGCGAAAAACGTTTTGTTGAATACCATAAATTCCGTCCGCTGCAGTGTACAAAGAATTTCTTTTTTTTTTCTCACATATTACGCGATAACTCGAAATCGTTATTATTGTTGTGCCGTCTAATAATTATTAGTTATTTTTTTCTACACATATTAATTGCGTACAGTCGGAAAAACGAATATTAATCTTCGATTGAGTGGGTGGGGGGAGACTACGTGATTATTATTATTATTATATTGTAAAACGCTACTTTTGAAAATTATCGAATAAAGTGTTAAGAGGATGTTACACGTGTCAAATAATAGAGACTGAAAACTGGTTTACGCGAACATAAAACGCGGGGGCTACAATCGAAAAAGAAAACGAACGAATTTCGGTACCGCGCAGAAGAGGACCTATAATCTGTGTCGTAGCGTTTTTATTTTTTTTTTTATTTAAAATCATTTTAAATTAAGAGTAATTAACTGTTAAACTTTTATGATTTGTGCGCGTTTTTTTTTTTTAAGTACATATATAATACGGAATTGAAACAAGTTATGGAAAAAATAAAAACTCTACGACGTGGATTGAGTTCTCTTCTACGCGTAGTTCCAAAATATGGTGTTTTTATTGTAGCCCCGGTGTTTTTTTTTGCGTTCGCGCCAACTAGTTTTTACACAAAGTCACGGTAAATCGTATGTGTTTCATTTTCAGTACAGCATCTTCTTGAGGTACTCGACCGTAATATTATAATATGGAAAAGTGTGCTTGGTAAATGTTTTTTTTTATCTTTTTAATATTTCAACGAATTATTTACCGTATATATTTATAAGCACTTTGCGGCGGTCGTGTCTGTAATACGTTTCGCTATCTGTCGTACACACAATTTTTTTTTTTTTTTTCAAGGAAATTTAGATAATAATTACGTAAGAAAACCGGCGCGGTCAATCGTCGTTGTTCAGACCGAGCGCGCTATTATATTAATATGTATATATATATATTAAATACATAACTAGATGGCGTCGTTATTAACAGGACTAGGATTTGTATTGCGCATCGGTTTACTCTTTTTTTTTTTTTTTATTGCTGAGCGTCTAAACACAGATTTATTTAACGATACCAACAAACGGTTCGGTTTTTATTTTCGAGTAGAATTTCAACCGTAAACCCCAAACGTATATATTTATACATTATGAACAGTAGTAGAGTAGTAAGATGATATATACGCGCGGTTAGATGCAAATAAACCTGATAACACTCCGTTAAAATGTATAAATCAATATAATTAACTCATACGCCAAAATTGTGTAATCGCACTGTCCACATTACCCCACACGTTTCAATAATTTTGGCTAATTTCAAAATAACATTGTAATACCATCCACTATATAAACCCAAAATCACAAAAACAATACACACTTTTATTGCGTATTTCGCCTAAAAGTTCGTTTCAACAAATATTTTTTCAAAAAATACCTGGTTAATGTATAGTAACAACTGAAAACAATAATTTAAAAGCACTAAACACAAAGGATAAAATAGAAGAAGGTGTGAAATCGGGTGTTTATTTGAAATTCAATGTGAGAAATGCGATAAATGCTATGTAGGCCAAACAAAAAGAAATAAGTATAGGATATTAGGCTCAAAGAACATTTGAGAAATATAAAAGAAAAACAAAAGAATTCGTATAATAACGATTCGTATAATAACGAACAATCGTAATAACGTCGGTACTCGCGAACAGCGTAAAAGTATCTACTTCGTTTATCGTAATTCGCGCAAAGTTCGGTGAATTCTCAGTGGTCGACTTGACTGGGGATTGTACATCAAAGAAGTATCATCGAGGGCAAGCGAGCTCAACAATCGGAAGGCGAACAGGCAAATTTTTTCATTTTTTCGTTGCGAAAATTGGTATAAGTAGACCAGAATTCAAGGTAAGAGAGTCTTCTTTTCTCTTTTCTTTAATTTTATTTCCGGATATCCAAGGTCTACAGTTCTCACGCGCGCGTTTAGTCTTAACAATAGTTTAACTTCGATAAACGGTGGAAATACAGAAAGTACGATAATAGTTCGTAACACAAAGAATTTTCTATCTTATAAACGAAAAATCGTCGCACAATCGCAACCGATAAATCACCAAACGTATCAATCGATATAATTCGAAATGAATGCACTGAAAACTCGTCGTGGCCAATTGAAAGGAAGTTTAACGAGATTTTGGAATTACGTAAATACAGAAGAAAATGACGTCAATCAGGTTATCATCCGACAAACGAAGTTAGAAGAAGTGTGGCAAGAATTTCAACAGGTCCAAGCTCAAATAGAAATCGAAGAGGAGGTGAGAGCAATGAAGACGAATACCAATACAGGGTAGATTTTGAGGAATTGTATTACGCTGCTATCGCGAAAGCTAACGAAAGAGTAAAATATTCGGAATTAGGAAATAGAAGTTCAGATCAAACAGTTTCAGCGACGGAAAAGCGAGAAATGAGTGATTATAGCAGATCATCGGCACCGCTAGTAAAACTAGCCGCGATAAATATACCAACGTTTACAGGTGTTTACGCCAATTGGGCGACATTTTACGACCTATTCGTAGCGTTAATTCACACCAATGATAATTTATCGCCGATACAAAAATTTTTTTATTTGCGTTCGTCATTGAGCGGAGACGCGAGCCAATGCATTAAAAATCTCGAGACTACTTCAAATAATTATGAATATGCGTGGAAGGCGTTAATATCTCGATATAGTAATGAAAAGTTATTAGTACAAGCGCATATAAAAGGGATTTTCGAGTTAGAGACAGTAAGCGAAGGCTCGTCGGGAAGTCTACGAAAGTTTTCGGACAACTTACGGGGTCACATATCAGCATTGGAAACACTAAAACAACGTCCAACCGAGTGGGGTCCGTTATTGTCACACCTAATATGTACAAAACTGGACACAAATACAATAAACGAATGGGAATCGAAAGCATCCAAAAACAAAGTGCCAAACGTAGAAGAATTAATATTATTTTTAGAAGAACGTTTTCACGTACTAGAGGCGGTTGAATCAGCAAGAAATATATCAAACGATTCAAAATCAACATACGAAGGTAAAAAGGCGTTTAACAATCGAAGCAAATTTAACAAAATTACACGACTACTACATCTTTAATTAGTACAACCGATGTCAAGTGTTTTGTTTGCAATTTAGCGCACACGATTTATAAATGTCCAACGTTTACGGCATTAACAGTAATCGATCGAATAAAGAAAAGTAACGAGCTCGATCTATGTAAAATATGTCTACGCCGACACGATAAGAAAAGATGTTTAGCACGATATTGTTTTAAGTGTGCAAAACCGCATAATACTATGTTACATTTAAACTCGGTACGAAACAAATCGTCTTCAGAAGGGTTGAACAAAATAAAAAGGGTGCGATTATTAACGAAACGACGATGGTAACAGCGGTGACCAGCGCACACGTAACCGTACCACGCGAACAAGTTTTATTATCCACGGCATTAGTGCTGGCCGACGGTCCAATCGTAAAATCAGTTCCATGTCGCGTTTTATTAGATTCGGGATCACAAACGAATTTCATTACCGAAGAGTTAGTACAAACGTTACACTTGAAAAGAGAAAAGATAAGACACGTAATCAACGGTATCGGCGACAATATACAATACGCGTCGTCGTCCGTATCGGTACAAATAAATTCACGCGTAAACGAATATAAGATAACGCTTCAGACGGTGGTAGTGCCAAAAATAACAGGTCAATTACCCACACGAAATATATCGGAAAAGTGTCAAATACCAAACGATATACAATTAGCCGATCCAGCGTTTAATAGATCGCAAAGGGTAGATATGTTAATCGGAGCAGCTCATTTTTTTGACATCATACGAGACGAACAAATTCGACCAGTGTCACCAGGACCAATTTTTCGAAAAACCGAATTTGGATGGATCGTCGCGGGATCGATATCGTCGAATAAAATATCGCAAGAGGAACCCACTTCGAGTAGTACTTTTTTCACTGTTGTGAGTAAACCAACATTAGAAGACGTAATGCAACGATTCTGGACGATAGAAGAATTTGGAACTAAGGCCGTGTTTACTACAGAAGAACGTACGTGTGAGAACTTTTTCAATCGAACGGTAACTCGTCGCAGTAATGACGGACGTTTTATAGTCCATTTGCCGTTCCGTGAAAATGTGTCACAACTAGGAAAGTCATACGAAATAGCTAAACGCCGGTTATTAACCTTAGAAAGAAAATTTAAAACGACAGTAATCTCAAGGCCGAATACGTAAAATTTATGGAAGAATATGAAAATTTAGGTCATATGGAGTTAATTCCAGAAAACGAAATTGAAGTCGGCGAGAGAAAGTGTTATTTGCCTCATCACGCGATATTAAAGGAGAGCAGTTCTTCGACGAGATTACGCGTAGTTTTCGACGCGTCGTGCAAAACGCAAACAGGTATTAGTTTGAATGAGGTATTATTAAAAGGCCCGGTCATACAGGACGATTTATTTTTTATTTTGATGCGTTTTAGAATGCATAATTATGTCTTAACGGCGGATATAGTTAAGATGTACAGGCAGATTTTAGTGACAGATAAACATCGAGACTTCCAGCGTATTCTGTGGCGAGCTAACTCCGAAGCACCAATACAAACTTACAGATTAAACACAGTAACTTATGGCACGGTACCTGCCTCATATCTAGCTACCGGTTGTCTGAAGGTATTGTCAGAAACTATGCGTGAACAATATCCAGAAGCAGCATCGTCAATAGGACGAGATTTTTACATGGACGACTTCCTAGGAGGTACCGAAACTAGAAGAAGCAATTAATTTGTTAAACAGTCTTATCACGGTGATGGGTAGTGCTGGCATGACACTAAAAAAATGGTCCTCGAATGATATCGATTTAATTATGTCAAGATTGCCCAGCGAGGACATCGAATTAATAAACGCGTACGAAATCGATAGTTCAATAAAAAAGATTTTAGGGTTATTTTGGGAAGCTCACACCGACAATTTGAAATTTAACGTTTGTCAAAATTTAAATTATAAACAAAAAACGATTAGTAAACGTGAAATATTGGCCGACATAGCATCTATTTTTGATCCGTTGGGGTTAGTTGGACCAGTAGTAATACGCGCAAAAATAATTTTACAATCGTTATGGCGTATGAAAATTAATTGGGATGAGCCCATACCAGCGGAAGTGCGCGAAGAATGGTCGAAATACAGAAGTTTTTTACCGTGGCTAAACAATTTGTCTATACCGCGTAAGATAGCGAATAACGTGAAAAGAAGCGAAATCGAGTTGCATGGATTTGCGGACGCAAGTGAAGTCGCATACGGATGCTGCGTATATATCCGATGCATAGATGGATCCGGGGCAAATATCACTAACTTATTATGCGCCAAGTCAAAGGTAGCGCCGTTAAAAAAATTGTCACTACCCCGATTAGAGTTATGTGCCGCGTTGTTGTTAGCTCGATTAACTGCCAACCTGATTCCAAAGTTGGGAATAGATATAAAGAAAACGTATTTATGGACAGATTCAACAATTGTGTTGGCGTGGATATCCTCGCCATCTGCAAAATGGAAAACATTCGTGGCGCATAGAGTGAGTGAAATCCAGACAAAGGTGTCACGGGCAGAATGGCGACACATCGATACGAGAGAAAATCCCGCCGATATTATTTCCCGAGGATGTTGTCCATCAAGATTATGCGAAGCTACACTATGGTGGTCTGGTCCACAGTGGTTGAGAGCAAGCGAAAAGGATTGGCCGAAGTTCGCCAAATCCACAGTCGGTGCCGAGTACACGTTGGGATGCAATGCACCGGAGGCCAAAGAAAATATTATAGTATGCACCGCGCTCATAACGGAACATCCGGACACGTTATTAAAACGATATTCATCATTAATTAAATGCTTACGAGTGGTCGCGTATTGTTTACGTTTTAAAAATAATACCACGCGCAAAAATACGAAAATAATCGGACAGCAAGATGCGAGAGAACTAGAAAACGCGAAACTAGTTCTTATCAAAACGATTCAAGCTGCATATTTTTCAAGTGAGTTATCTAATTTGAAAAGAGGTAACAGCGTATCTCCGAAGAGCAAATTATATCGTTTGAGACCATTCTTAGACGAGAACGATGTGATACGTGTTGGAGGTCGTCTAAAAAACGCCGTATCTATTAACATTTATCAGCGACACCCAATTGTGTTACCTGCAGAAAGTCCGTTGACTAAAATGCTGTTTCATGATCAACATGTACGTCTCATGCATGGAGGTCCCCAGGCGATGTTAGCGGCGATTCGATTGAAATACTGGCCATTAAACGGACGTAACATAGCGCGAAAGATCGTACACGAATGTGTTATATGTTTTAGAAACAAACCAATAATCGTACAACCAATTATGGGGAATCTACCCGGCGATCGTGTCGAACCAGGACGTGCATTTTTGAAATGCGGAATTGATTTTGCGGGTCCGTTCCTTATAAAATCAAGCCTGTTACGAAGAGCTCCTCTTATCAAAGGTTACGCGTGCATTTTCGTTTGTTTTACAACGAAAGCGGTTCATATCGAGTTAGTAAATGACCTGACTACGCCAGCTTTTTTAAACGCTTTAAATCGATTCTTTGACCGTCGCGGAAAAAGTGTAGCGATCTACTCGGACAATGCGACTAATTTCGTAGGCGCTTATAACAAATTAAAGGAAGTCTACCAATTATTTCAAACGGAGCAACATAAAAAAGTTGTAATAGACAAATTGACGGATGAGGGAATATCGTGGCATTTCATCCCTCCTCGATCTCCCCATTTCGGTGGATTGTGGGAAGCGGCCGTGAAGTCAATGAAAAGCTTATTAAGTAGGGTACTGGGCGAATCACATTTAACGTTCGAGGAATTGACTACAGTACTAACGCGCGCTGAAGCTTGTTTAAATTCCCGACCTCTTACGTCTTTGTCCTCAGATCCGACTGATCCTAATTATCTTACGCCTGGGCATTTCCTGATAGGAGACTCTCTCACAGCTGTACCGGAAATCGATATAACTAAGGTACCCACGAATCATTTAACACGGTGGCGAAGGTGTACACAATATTCCCAACACTTGTGGCGGCGTTGGAGTAAGGAGTATCTGAGTCAATTACAAGAAAGGACGAAATGGGCCAGCGAGAGAGGCCGAAATTGTTTATTTGAAATTCAATGTGAGAAATGCGATAAATGCTATGTAGGCCAAACAAAAAGAAATAAGTATAGGATATTAGGCTCAAAGAACATTTGAGAAATATAAAAGAAAAAACAAAAAGATGAAAAAAAATCTACGGAACATTTATAGAATACTAACCATGACCAGTGGCGCACACTGAACTACACATTGATGGGTCTAACGATATTTTACACACCCCAATAGACAACTAGTAGACACCCAATGACAACCTTGCATGCACTATATTATTAATTATGATTAAAAATGTATTATTTAAATTTTTAGCTCCATAATTAACCCACCCACCCTTTTGAATAGGGGGGTCGATCGATCCCATTGACCCTTAACGTGTGCGCCACTGACCGTGACATTAAATCAACAAAACTTTAAAAAAAAATGTAAATAATTATAAGGAATTAAACGTATTAAGAGCAGCAATAGAGACGTCCAAAAAATAAAAATAACTCGTTAAAACGGGATTTAAGTCCATTACAAAATTTGAAATTAATTCAATGTAAACCGGATGGCGGCAGCGTAGACTGCGATGGGCGTGGTCGTCGACTCGCGACCAATCGACGCGGCCGTTTTGTGGTGACGTCATCGGAGATATAAACTACATAAATACGGGCGTATATAGTGTCTAACGGTTTAGTAGTAGTCGGTTCGCGCTGATGATGACAACGCGTTTGTCGAAATACGTATACGTGTTAAAAGTGTATTGTTTTTGTGATTTTGGATTTTATAGTGTATAGTATAAAACAGTCAAAAGTTCTCGAGCATATTTTAATTGTTGTTATTTACCGTCGGTTTCGACGATAATTCATTGTCTGGTATTAAAGCCGGAATAGCAGAAAACACAACAAAATGTTTATAAATCGCCAAATTTTATTAGACACACGGCGTACGAGTATATTATACGCTTGTGTATGTTTAGAGGTATCATAAAGGGTTGCGTGAATTCGTATGCAATTATTCGGAGAAATTAATTTCCGTTTTTGAAATTTACGGATTTTCGTGTAATACTTTTTAGTTTTTTTTTTTTTTTTAAAACGCAATTTTTTTTATAATAAATCGATAATATTTTCCACGTGGAACGCGCGGAACGTAAATTAAAAATTTCATTTTTCGATTATTCGGTTTGTGTAATATTAAACGATACGTTCAAAAAATTGAAAACCCGTTGCAAGACGCGGCGTTTATAAAATGTATATCTAACGTTTTATATAATAAAATACTCTGCGCTATTTTAAAACGACATACATATATATATCGGCTTTCGGCTACTTTAAGAAAATATTTCGACGCACGCTTTCGCTCATTAATTTATAATATTTCGTTATCGCGGTGAATTTCATTAGGTGCAATGACTCCGAGATATAAATTACGTTCACTATACATTCGTGTGTTAAATTTAATTATAACTGGTGGACGAAAAAAAGAATATCTTAATATTTCTATTAAATATTAAAATATTATTATAATAAAATAAAATTTTCCATTAAAATGTAATAAATATTTCACTTTCACTTTATTGATTTTAAAGACGTTATAACATTACTGTTTCGTTTTCGAACTCGAGTATCGTTTTTACTTTTTTTCCTATTTCGGTTTCAAATATTGTTAGTGTCGTTCAGTTTTCGTTATTAAACGTCGAATTCCATTTACCAAATCGTTGTTTTCGTCCGACGTCATTTTCTTCAATAGATTAGAGATTATTGTGACATTATATGTTAATAATAGCAGACAGTATATTTTAACATCGTTAATATACGGTCAGTATAAGTTATAACCGACAGTTATGCAACTAGAGCCTCAGAGTTGGACACAATTCTTATATGAACGAGTTGAAGATTTTAAATATTCGGTGTTTTATATAAACCAAAGAAATAACACGAACAACGAAGTTCAGCTGAGACCTCGGCTCGGATAATAGAGGATATCACACAGTGAGAACTATGTTGCCGTCTAAGTTTCTCTCAAAAGAAACTAAAATAAAACTTTCGTATAACAACCTATCTACGGCCTATTGTGATGTGTGCCCGTGAGACCGACGACGAAAGGCGATGAAGTAAAACTCTTGGTAATCGAGAGAAAAATTTTAAGGAAGATATATGGTCTCACACTAAACTCAGAGTCAGGAAGTTACGAAAAAAAAAAAGAAATCGAAAGCATTTTCAACGGAACAAAGAGACCGGAGTGGACTGGCCACGTATGGCGGGAGAAGCATAAGCTAATACGTATAGGATGCTGATTAATAAACACAGTGGAAAGAGACCAAGATGAGGTAGGTCTCGGCAGCGATGACTCGATACAGTGATCAATGGAAAGCCTGGGAACGACGAGAATAGAAGATGCGGATGATCGGGAACGTCGGAGACACTTGGTGAATGCGGCAAAAAGCCTGTAAGAAAAAAAAAAAAAATATATATATATATATTGACATTGTAGCGTTACATTAGTCGAAGGAAATTAAAACGAAAAACGTGCTATTTCTATTGAAAAACTGAAAATATTTTAAACACCATACGCTGGATTACGGGGATATTAGAATAGGCAACCGAAAAAAAAAAATTAATATTGCAACGCATTTAAATCGAAAAAAGGCTAATAATCGATTTTTGAAGATCGTAGGATAAAAAAGAAAAATGAAAAAAAGTGGGAATGTCAATGGTAAAATTCTCGACGAATTCAAATCTGTTTTCACAATCCTTATCGCGTCAATAGAAACGATCGGTATACGTTTTGGAACTGTAAAAAGTAGGAAACGTTTATTTTATCATATATTATGTTATTCGTGCGTGTGCAAGCGACAACTTAACCCGGTAAATGAATGAAAAATGTGGAATGTGCGGATATTGTCGTATTTCGGATTGCGCTCGAGATATAAGTCTAAAAACAAACTTTAATTTATTGGAGACACGTTACACGATATTACGTGCCCACGAGAGCGTCGAAACTCAATGTTATCGGTTTTTTTTTATTACGATTTAAACGTTTTATTTTCGATTTCAATTATCGATTTTCTTTGGGATTCTTATAGCGATTTCGAATTTCACCGGGTTTTGACCGGTATATTTAAAATCGATTTTAAGCCTTGTTCGCATATTATATTAACCGATTGTCGTTTCGACGACAATAGCGCGCGGAATACTTTAAATTTAAAGAAAAACATTTTTTTTTTTCTGATAAAATTACTTTTTTTTTTTAATATTCTATATACGCTTACACAATATTCGTATATTCGTGTATAACGACACCACGGGTTGTGGAAGGGAGAATATATATATATATATATTTTTTTTACTCCTTCTACCTATATCTGTTTTATGGAAATTTAACCGAATAAAGATATTATTAAACAATATACCTACGCGTTAATCGTTTATGCATTCGACGCCGCGTTTCTGTGGGTCGTTCTGAAATCGTATACGCGTGATTTATTTCGTCGTTTTCCGTAACGGTTTTTTTGTATTGATAAAAAATTTAGGTAAGTCGACGTTTTTTTTTTTTTAATTTGTAGATACGTGTGTGTATGAATTATGTACGCGAAAAGCATACCAATGTTATGAATTGCGCCAAAACTCCGAGTCTTTATTAAAAAAAAAAAAAATCGAAAATCGTTTGACCTTAGGCGAGTAGGGAAGAGGAGGTCGGGTAAGAATTTAATGCTTTGCGTTAAATTCTAAATTTAAGTTTTCAAACGCTTTCATTTAAAAGAGGAACGCGTATAATCGCTATTAAAATTACGGCCACAATGAATTATCTAAATGTCGCAACGAACTACAAGTATTTTTGATTAATTTAAAAAAAAAAAAAAGTGTCACAATTGTACACCGATATCGTAACGCACGCATTATGTTTAGGTATTTGTTCTCGTTTATTCCGTGCCTGTTTCCAACTCATTAACCGATTTACTGTGGAGTACTACTATAAGCTAGTGAACGCGTTAGCAATTTTTTTTTTTTTCTTTAACTCATTTAAGTCACCTCGACTTGAAAATGTTAACATTTCGCGTATAAAAAAAAAAATGTAACTCGTTTCGGTTCAAAGTCGATTCCTTTTAAATTTAAATTTTGTTTATTTTCTTGCGTAATTAAGAATGTTTTTTGAGGAGAGGGATATGAAAATACGAGTAATTTGTTTTCAATTGTATATTATTACAAATTACAATATTATAATAAAATAACACACTCTATACAATTTCAGAATGGGCTGAAGATGATCTTCTAGTTTATTTATAAAATGGTCTATAGGTAAGGTATAAAAATACTGATGATACTTTATAGAGTTCTTCCACACTTAAATGCGGTATCTGAATTCGTCCGGTGTACTTGTTGTTCAATTGTTCTTTAAGCACTTGAGGCAACGCGCGGACTATTCGGTACTGACATTTCCTATTAAACATAAACTGTTAAATTATTTTATATAAAAACAAATGAATTACTTTTGCTAGCAAAAACAATTTTGTGCTGTAAAAATGACGTACGGTAAAATAAATACGTCGTACGGGGGAGGGAGGACTATCCCCCGGGTCCCGTGTTGAAATTGTCTCCTTGAAACTATTCCGAAACGATTTTTTCTTAACTTATCGCATATAATTTATGAAAAAAAAATGGAGAATCGCGCGGTACGAAACGAAATTCATTGCTATATATGTACAAAAATATAAATGAATTGTTAAGGCTATAGTCGTATAGAAAGAATAAAAAATTCTTTTATTTCTTTAGAAACGATATCGAGGCGCACGTATAATAATAATCAATAACGACGACATAAACTCAACTAACCGGAACTCAACAGTTACGGTCGAACGTATACGGAATTCGAGCGGTGTGCGCGGCTCACCGTCTATATTGTGACACGTTATCATAAGGATTTTATTATATAATTTCCAGAACTGAGAAGACAGTACGTCGTTTCGTGAAATACATGCTTTTTCTCCCTCTCTTTAGTAAGAGGTAATACGACGTCAACCAGTGGCGGATTTAGGGGGATGCTTGGGAGCTGAAGCATCCACAAAGTCCGGCATATTGAACGTTTTTTTTCTTTTACAAATTTTTTGGATATTAGATATCAGGTAAAACTGATAAACGTATTAATGATTGTAGTCTCGACCGACAACGAACAACAACGTTTACGATTGTCTCTTGCCCTTGGTATGACGTTATCCGCGTAATGACAGCTGTTCCACTACATGGTTTCGACCACGGTTATAGACAGTAGTATATTAATTGTGCTCACTGTGTATAGACATTTATATGATTCTGTGGTATTCAAACCTTTTGATTTCATTTTTGTGTCTTCAAAATATTTTGAAACTCGCGTCTCTTTCTAGACAGTACCTAACCGAAATACACGCACATCGCACGACTGATTTTCCCGCCATTTAAGCACAGAATCGTTATAATTTGTTTTCGCTCCGAAGTCGTGCATAACAAGTATATTTTAAGGAGCGTTATTAGTGTAAACCACGCCGATTCTCAAAATTAAAATCGCTCGTTCTCTGTTTTTACAATCGATGCACGACGCGTGTTCCGTTTTAACGGTGAAAAATAATATCACACTTGGAACGCTGTTCTGATCCGAATTCAAAAGCAAAAATAACGTGTCTTGGGGAAGGCAGATTTTCTTTTTTCGTTTCGATTTTGGATAGCGATTTTTTTTTATATACGTTTTTAATTAAAATCATATTTTTCAAACGCGTTTGTACATCGTTATACAGCGATTCCCTTCGACATACACAACGGACGTATGAAA
This sequence comes from Slavum lentiscoides, assembly GCA_032441835.1. Lineage (NCBI taxonomy): Eukaryota > Metazoa > Arthropoda > Insecta > Hemiptera > Aphididae > Slavum > Slavum lentiscoides. Next base: position 1,878,278 of record CM063716.1, read on the forward strand.
TGTTGTAATAATAATAAAAAAAAAACATTAAAATAAAAACGTTTACATAACGTATTTACACATACGCGTTTTCTATTTTAAAGTTGTCCGTGCCAACGGGAAACTGGTCACGTGTGTGTACTGAGGAGCGACGAGGGAGAAGAAGCGCAGTTGAAAACTGGCAACGCGTGTTCTGGTAACTGGTTATACGGTTTTGACGGGAGTATAAACATCAAACGAGAGTGGAATTTTTCAGAATCTCACAGAGATCGAAACTATAAATCGCCTGGACGTCAGTGCATCGTCGTTTAATTACCGCGGTGTAAGTATACAGGTACGCTGCTACGTCTGACGATTTTTGTTTTTTGTTTTTTTTTTTTTTTTTAACGCGTGAGAGTTATTTTTGTAAATGTTCACTCGAGAATAGACAATTTTCATCAGGTTTTCGGTTTTTTTCCACTTCAAAAAAAACTGACTGAAGAATTCGATCCCGCCGGCGAATTGGTTTTGAAAAAAAAAAAAGAAAAGAATAGTAGCGTAATCATGTCGACGACGTTGCCGAAAAACGGTGGAAAATATCGAAAAAAAGACGGACCGTCGCAACGGAGCACGTCGGACAAGCCAAACTTGGACGGGGATCGGTCGAATTTCTGTCTGCTGCTAACGCTGTACGTCATACAAGGTTTCCCCATAGGCTTGTCCAGCGCACTTCCGATCATCTTACAGAGTAAAAAAACCGTGACCTACGGAGACCAAGTGAGTGATCGCAATACGCGTGTATAAACGACGACGATATTAGATTTAATGGGCAAAGAATATATATTTGTTTTTTTTTCGAAGGGAATTTCGTGGTGTTTTCAAGCGTCGATATAAAAAATAAAAATTCTCCGATTCCATAATCGTATATATTCGACCGCGGAAACAATAAAACGAGAACACGGTGACGTTCGATCCCCTAAAATATCACTCTTCGGTACACGAAACGGACGCTCGGCTTACACTTCACTAGTTTCGTAAAAGGAGTTCACTGTTCCAGTGATAAATCCGTTGCATTGAGAAAATACTCGTATAAATGTATCCAAGTCCGTATTACAATTAGAAAAAAAAAAAAAAGTACGAAAACCGTCCGTGGTCCTATGTTGCCGGTACATTCTTGTTCGCGATTTTTTAAATAGCGTTTTCAATGACGCTCAAGGATGACGTTTACAAGGGGAAAAAAGCGCTTTATTTAGAGTCTAAAAATAAATTTTAATTTGCGTACAATATTAAACGCTGCAGAAATGGCATACTTTACATACTGTTGCTGTATTAACTGTAATCGCAGCAACACGCGAGTCGTATTCAACGATTGTACGCGATCGGATTGTCTTAAATTCGAAAATATTCGGTATTTTCATTATTTTTCACGCGTGATTATATAAAATTAAAAAATTTAAATACGCGTGTCTCCTTTCCGCTTCGATAGACGCGCAGGAGCCTCGTTTACGCCGTTGTATATTATAGTACGTAATAAGTCGCACAAATATTATCGTAGAGTTCGATTTGTAAAAATATATACAATTTTTCTCGCTGTTTTGTGTGTGTTTGTGGATGCGAGAGGGTTGAGTGTCCGATCCAATGCGTCAGAAAAAAAAAACGATATTAAACGACTACAACAATACAAAAAAAAGTCGTATGAGTTTAGGTCAGTTGAGTCTAATTGGAAAATATTTTGTTATTTTATCGTGATTGAGTGTTAACTGTGTTTTTTAGGCAGTGTTCAGCGTCGCGGTATGGCCGTTTACCTTGAAACTGTTGTGGGCGCCAATAATAGACGCATTCTACGTTCGACGCGTGGGCAGAAGAAAATCTTGGTTGATACCCCTTCAGTTATTAATGGGTGTGTATAAAAACGAGACGATACTATATAAGTCATATTTCACACAAATTTTTAAATCATTCAATATAATGCGAGGCTTGAAACCGAATTGCAATTTTACGGTTTCGATTTCCGTTTCAACGATATTATTTTCGATTCTATTTAGAACCCGAGTATTAGTTTTTAGATAACCCCGGCGAGTTGTCGAAAATTTTGCTTTGTACATTTTTAAAAATACTTAAAATGTCCGTTTGGTTTTTTTTTTTTCTAAATTCAATCAGCGACGTTTTTATTCAATACGGCTGTCAACATCGACGAGTGGTTGCCGGAGTCTGGAAGACCAAACCTCAAGATGATTACGATTATTGTTTTCGCTCTTAACTTTTTGTCCGCGACACAAGACATAGTCGTGGACGGTTGGTCGCTGACGATGTTGAAAAAGTAAACGCACTATACCGCACACACACACGTATTTACAGTAGAGAATATACTCAATTTAATTTGTAAAATGTGCAGAGTTCTTTGATTACAGGAAGAACGTGAATTACGCCTCCGTGTGCAACACCGTCGGCGTATCTTTCGGAATTTTCGTAGGTTTCATTTGCTTCATTTTGCTGGTGTCGGAAAAATTCAACGTGAAATATTTCGGAGCCGCGCCCGACACGGGAGGATTGGTTTCCGCGAAAAGTACGAAAGCACAGTAGTACCTATAATAATAGTTCAAATAGAATTCGCCTTTTCCTTTCCTCCCGTCAAACTACAGTGGCGTATTCGGCGCGTTTGAAACGTACGTCTCACGCCTAAAGTCGATCGTTATATTATGTGCTCTCGTTTAACTCCTATAACGCGTAAACGTAACACTTTTGTAAGCAATCACTCTTAATGGCTACCTGAAATCATCATAATAATAATAATAATAATTTTATTGAATATTCCGTCACAGAACGTTTTAATATAGTTTACGTTGCGTTTAATCTGAAACGTCGTGCCGGTTCAAAGCTATCGTATCTGCTGTTGCTACAGTACACCGCGGCATTGAGTTTTTATTACTGTTTTCAAACTTTTACAAAAAAAAAAAAAAAAACACGAGTTTTGAAAATTGCCCAATGTATTAAATAACAACTATGTAAACCGCGTACATTTACAATTCACACATATCAAAAAAAAAAAAAAAGTACTGATTTCGACGTTTAAAGTCGTTTACGAGACTATATAAAAACAAAAAGAATTTCAGTTCAAACCTATATAGGCGTATTTTATACTTATATTTCAATGTAAAAACAAAAAATTATCCAGTATTCTCCCTTAATAACACGCAATTATTACTAATTTTCGTCTTTTAGTTGCCAGGTAGGTTAGGTCAGGTTAGGTCATCCGTTAACCTAACATAGCTAACATTCAATTATTTCTTCCGCGTCGATTTTATATAATACGCGTCTATTAATCGCGATTGATTTATTCACCTCAGTAAACACGCGCCACTGTGACACGGAATCAAACAATTTACAGCGAAATTTAGATCGACTATAGAGTTATACGTATATACAGACGTCCGTCGATTGGTCCCAATTGTTTTTTAGACTTGTTTTCGTTTACAGGTTTTCTTTACTTTTGGGCCGTAGTCGTGTGCGCAACGACCGCGGCGACTTTTTTCAAGAAAGAGAAGGATATCCAACTGGACGACGGCCACGAAAACACCAGTGTTCTTCGGACCTACAAACTAATATGGGACGTTTTGAAATTACCCCGCATTCGAGTACTGGCAATTGCTTTGCTCACGTCCAAGGTGAGTACCACCCCTTTTTTAACGTACAAGTAAAATTATTATTTTTTTGATTTTGGTAACGTGTGCAACTAAATGCGTAATTGTTACTCAAACTGTTTTACGCGATATTTTTTACTATTATTATTTGTTGTTGTTGTTAGTTTGGGTTTATCGCAACGGATTCGATATCGCATTTGAAATTGGTCGACGCTGGTGTATCTAAAGACGACCTAATGCTAATAAACACGATGGTGTACGGCGTGAAATTCATCGCGTCTTTTTTTATGTCCAAATACATAACTGGTGCGAAACCGATGAGTTATTACTTCAAAATGGCTCCCATCAGGTAAATCGAAAACAAATCGATTAGTACTACATTCAATATTGTTATGATATCGGATTTATATACTCCTAACCCCCCCTGAAATATAATTATATAACTAATAACTGTAAAAATAATATGCGATACAGATCGTTATTGGGCGTCGTTTACGCTACGTTGGTTTATTACACGCCGAGTTTAATGGGCCACAACGCGAGAGTTCTCCAAGTGTCGATATGTTATTACTATTTGATTTTGGGATCCGTCGTGTTGGTGAACGAGGTAAATATCACATTTTTTCCGTCACTCTCGTCCGTCGTTTAATATCCGCGCGAAAATCGTTTGCCAAATAAAATAATATTTTGTTTTCACTGCAGATTTTGAGCATGTTCATGATGATGGCCGTAACGGCTTTTTTCTGTCAAATCAGCGACCCTCGTTTCGGCGGCATATACATGACGCTGTACAACACATTTCTGTTTTTGGGATGGTTAATACCGAACACGTTCGTTTTGAAACTGGTCGACTTGTTGACCACGTCCCGTCGGTGTTCGAACGATCCGGACAACGACTGTTCAACGTTCCATTTCAGAAACGTAAGTAGTGATTTTCGAATTTCCAAACGTTTCGCTCTTTTTTTTTACCATGTTTTTAATACGTATTTAAACACAGTTGTGCAAAAAGAACGAAGGGATTTGTGAAATACGCGTGGACGGATACTACGTGGCAATGTTCGTGTGCACCGCGTTCGGGATCGTTTGGTACTTCGTTTTTAGAAGTGTCATAAGAAAATATCAGTCGTTGAGTCTTCGCCACTGGATTGTGAGTGCGAGACGATCCGAGAGTATCGAGGTCGACGACGTAGTAAGAGAATCGTTCATTAAATCGTCTCCGGCGTGATCACCGATGTCTACAGTTATAATAATTTATAATAATAATAATAAAATATTGTAAAAAGTCTATACGCATTTCGAGTAGGTACATAATATGTCACATTTTATACCGGCTGTACGTTAATATAAATTATATGTATTATTATTAAAACGAAATCCTTTCGTCTATTATATTGTCCCGATCGGATTCGAACGAGACATTTTGTACATAAAAAGTGTCACGAGAACGAGATTATTAAAAAATTGATTAAACGTACAATTACTCATTGAACGGTGTGACTGAGAATTTCGAATTAGAGAAAGGCCTATACCTCGCAGACTCTCACAAAATTGTCGTTCCTTGCGTGTTTCCTACTTAAGAAGGAAAAAAAATCTCCAAAAAAAAAAAAAACTCCAATAAAACGCGCGGAGCACTAAAGATTCGACGAAATATCGTGCCAAACAAAAAATGTAGGACGAAAAATTTATTTATCCTCGGATTATTTATTAAAAATTTATATTTTACAAAATACGCAGAATTAGAGCTGGAAACTCGTGACATTTATATAGTAACCATATTTTTGATTATTAAACGTATAACAAAAATTATATATTAGGACGAGAACGGTTTTCGCACATCACATCGACAAAAAAATTAAGAAGCAAAGAAAAATAAATAAATTCAGAAAAAATAACGCTCAAGTATTTTAAGTTTTTTTTTAACTCGAAATTATTTTAATACTAGAAACGTGTACAATGTGTATATACAGACGTTCTTTTGTAATGTCCTTTTAACACCCGTGTGATGTACACGATTTAAAATAAACGATAATAACAATAATTGACGATATTGTAAAATTTGCAATTTATTAAACTATTGTCTTACGATATAAATTATTGCGTATGATAGTTTCCGTAATATGTTGTTCATACGCGATTCGTAGGACACCTATACTAGCTGATAGCTGAAATCAATAATTACGAGAGTCATTATATAATTTTTTTGTTATTAGTAATAATTACGATGAATAAAGGCAATAATAATAATAATAATAATACTCGATACCCCTTATCATTTTATCCCATTTCCTCTAACAAAAATTATATTTTAAATTCCCCCGGCTAATCTTTTAACGAACGCCGGTAATATTTACACTTTTGATTATGTTTAATATTGTTTTACTATAACTTTATATTTACGCATATGTTTGAGTTAATACTTTCGTTGTATTTAAGTTAAAAACTTCAACAATATAATTTTTATATTATTGTAAACCAGGGCTCGCAAACGTTATAATAACGTTTTGATTATAACGTTATAATTGCAAAATATCAATTGAAATGAATATCAAAAAACGTAACGGAAAACAATAAATACTAATTTTAAATTATCACAAATTAAAATATATCATAAAACGAAATAAGCTATTAACGTTATATATCAAAATATCGAAAAACGAAAAATAGAATTAACGTTATTTTAATATTTGTATCCAATTTACTACGGAAAATATAAGCTTATGGTGTAGGTTTATTATAGTTCTATAATAAGGCTGGGTTCACACGGACGCGTAAAAATTATTCAAAGATACGTGTCTGAGAAGATGTCAGCTAGTCAGAAAAGTTTCTATTGGTAATATAATAAACATTTTAAGAAAAATATTCTGCATTGGAATATAATGCCAAAAATAAACCAAGGTTCTCAATGAAAAAATGTATAAAATCAAAAAATTAAGAATAAAAATTAGGACTTTTATAATCAATGAAGTTTAATGAAGTACATTACGTTTATGAGATTTGAAAACGTGCTACAGTCTATGGAATATGAATGGATTTATTTATTTGGAAAAAAAATCGATATTAAACCAAATAACGTTAAAATACCGATAAACGTAAAACGTAAATATTATAGAACGATAAAACTTTCTTTAACGTTAAACACAAATAATCCATAACGCTAAAATATACCATAACGATAAACACTAAAGGTAAATAACGATAAAAAACGTTAAAACGTTAAACATTTTTTTTTCAAATGAGAGCCCTGTTGTAAACTATATATTTGTGTCACAACAACATATTATGTAATAGGACATTAGTCCGTTAATATATGTAAATAAATAAATATTTGAGTTCGCCAACAGGACACGTTAATATACGTTTTTTTAAAAATATACTTTATTATAGGTACGATATTTGTTGAACGGATTGTTTTGAAACATATTGAAACGCTGATTCGCATTGCACGATCGCGTACCAAATATCGAATTATCGTACTGGTCGGTATTTCGATTTAAATGTATTCTTCTAAAGAATAAATTGTTTTCCACCACGCCACACTACTCGCGTGGGTTCTCGTCCGTCGTTATTTGTACGATTATAAAATCGTCAAAGGTTCCGCGGATTTGTTGTTCGTGACGATGGAAATTTTCGCGTTTCACCTTCCGCTCCGGAAGTGTGACGTCTTCCGCAAGAAACACTAAACGCGTTACTCGTGTAAAAGTGAACGGCTTCCTTCGTGTCCCACACACGGTCTGAGAAACAAAACGAAAAGTGTATCGCAACAAACCTTAACGACAAAACGGTAACCTTTGCGTATGAATCCCATTTCAGTGATAGCGTACCTAGTAAAAGTAAAATCCCTTTTTTACGTTTAATAAGAACGTTTCGCCTCGAATCACCACGTTTTCCCCTTAAAATCGACTTTTAATTAATCAGCTGACTCGCTCTCGACCACACGAATATAATAATACGGTCGCGGACTCGATCGCATATACGTATAAACTGTGGAGACGAGGCTGACCAAAACGATTAATACGCGTCGAAACAAAATGCGATTAATTGCACATAATGACAATATTATATCGACTTTATCGCGTTTCACAACGAAAATCACAACACACTATATCGTGTATGAGTCGTACTGGGGAAAAGTTTTTGTTTTTCTTAAGAACTAATTTTAATTCGTTTAATTTTTAAAGACGAAGAAAAAAACGACCTAAATCTAAAAACCCCTCCGATGAATATATATATATATATATATATAAAAAATTAAAAATTTAGTAACGAAAGACATTCACAATTCGCATCGATTCGTCCGTATTTAAATATCGCGCGTACGTACGCGACAACTTTTGAAAACATTCCCAATCAGTCGATGAAATTTTGTTGGGAGTTTTTTTTTAATTCATAAGATTCGGTATTTCTGTATTAATATTATTAGTCTGTATAATCGTCCCCCCCCAAAAAAAAAAGAGTTCTCGAAGAGAGTATGTCACGTTTTTGTTTTGATTGCAAATTTAAACTGGGAAAACTTTTTTTTTTTGTACCGGCGTTGTACTCCGTAGTTTTGTAGAGTAGAGCGTGAGTTCGAGATTTACCGAACCGCCAAAAGGATATTATTATTATTATTATTATTATTATTACACGGTTGTATAGTGAATAATTTTCAGCAACAGTATGATGATACACATATTGCAAACGTGCGGTGTCTAGGGAATTGAAAGCGCAGTAATTATTATTGAGAAGGAGTCGTTTCGCGTAGTACGCGTTACGCGGCGTGTTCGCGCGCGCCAAACCCAAATGGATAATAATTAATGTGCGGGCACTCCGCAACGGAGTGGGAATACAAGTTGGCGAGCGCGTGTCAAAAGTCAGGGATATCACGAGAAATACCAGTGTTGTAAAGTATTTGAGTAAAAGCAGTGCTTGAATTGGGGGGGACGCGGGGGGACGGAGTCCCCTTTCTTTTTTCAAAATATTTTAGCGTACCCCTTCTAATTTTTCATACCGGGACGCAGAGAACGGACGGTCAAGACTAAATTTTATTGAAATAATGAAAATTAAAATTTTATTTATAGGAGTGGTCGGTATAGTTGTCACAATATACAAACAATATATTTCTTAAAATGACAATCAATTATTATAAAACGATAAATACACCAAAAGAAAGTAAAAACCTGATCCTCGAATGGATGAAACTCAATGAGCTTTTCATTGAGTTTCATCCACAAAATCAAGGATACTCGAACGATAAAGTTTTCTTGCGCAAAACACAAATAATAGTTTTGTAAAAATAATGACGAAATATTATAATTTTGGCAGTGACACAACAACAAATTTAAATATCAATACCAATAAAAATAATCATAGTATTAGCTTGATTAAACAAGTAAATAAAATAATCGTAAATTAATAAAAAAAAAAAAAAAATAATAATAATAATAATAATAATAAATTCTCTTTTACTATGTGGCGCGAATATTTGCAGTTAAAAAAAAATGATGCTTATTTATTATTGTATAATGAAAAATATAGTGGGGGGCGAAGCCCCCCACAAATTTATAAGACATTACAATCTGCTGGAACGCACATTATTTTTGTACTTTTGCATCCCCCTTCTAATTTTTTTCCAATTCAAGCACTGAGTAAAAGTATTCAAATACTTTTATGGTACTCAAATACGTATTTTAAATACTTTTAAAAAGAGTATTTGCAAGTAGTATTTTAAATACTTTTCTAGAGTATCTGTATTTAAAATCAAATACGTTTTTAAATCTTTTTTAGTGACATGAACTATGATGAAACAAAACTTTTGTCATTTTTTATAATAAAATCATTTACGATGAGTCGGCAAACTATTTTGGTCGTGGGTATCGTAGTCCACTACTGTGATTTTTCCGTTCGAGTCGATGTGGGTAATCCCGGTTAGACCGATTAGATTGTTACCCCAGGTCGTGACAGGTCAAAGTCCATTGTTAATGGTCACCGTATGTTTTATAACATAACAAATAATAATACATACAATTATATTTTAGTAATTTTTCTTTCACGGATTTTCTTTTTCCTCCATACTTGTGTGTCGTGAGCTGTGTCGTCTGTGCAGAATATAATTATTAGTCACACAAACAGTTATAGGTAGTGTTAACATGTTTTAGTCCAAGGGAGTAAGTGATTTTAGTTTTAAAAGTCCATACATTAGTAAAATTAATGTTAAACAAAATTTAATTACAAGTATTTGAAAGTATTTGTAAATACTTTTACCGAGTATCTGTATTTATACTCGAATACTTTTCTCATTAAGTATTTAAATACGTTTAAAAACAAGTACCTGTATCTGTATTTGAATACTTTTAAAAAGAATCTTTTACAACACTGTCTAATACGCACTTACCGAACGGCCGGCGTAGCGACGCGATTAGAATGTTTTGAAAACGCGTATTTTGTATGTTCGTCGTGAATTCTACCGGGAAAAGCGACCGATCGATCATCGAAAAGACTTGGAGAATTCCCTCAAAAAAAAAAAAAAATGAATTAATTTAAATGCGCAGTAAAAGTCCATGTCGAGTAAGATGGTTCACGGGCCAATTTACATATATTCTTATCGCGCACTACGTAGCGGCGTAAAAGCGTTTAAATTACCAAAACGCGTCGCGTTTTCTCTAGTCAAAGACAGGATTGGTGGACGCGGTTCCCAATCCATTTTTCCCAATGAATTTTTTTCCCAATAACCAGTTTTTCCAATAAACATTTTTTCCCAATGCCCGTTTTTTCCACCAAATATGTTTTTCCCAATGAATGTACAGTACCATTGATTTTTATAATATACAGATAAGCGGTGTCATAGGAAATTTTGGCTACCGACTCCGCGCCGTCAGATGTAAAACAACGTGTCATGGATTAAATATACATAATAAAATTATAAATTATATATATAATATATATAATAAAATTATAAATATAACTGTATATTTAATTTATGAACTGTACATATATCTGTATATTGTATAATCAATGATAGTACCTATACATTTCATCGCATTAGCAACCATCTTCATTGTTTATAAATCATTAGGTTATTCTTAACGCCAGTCTGTACGTCTTTTTTGATAAGTTGCGTAAGGAACAAGCAGACACCAAGATTATGCTTCGACAACTGCAGTTTGGGCAGCGGATTAGAAGAGGGCTTGACAAAAAACGGAGAGAAGTCGAAGAGCAGATTTTGAATATTGTCCACCAATACAACGATTACGTACAGCGTGGAGATGGCCGATGGGCAAAGATTGGTGGAAATAACCGCTTACCCTCGAGATAGGACGCCGCGCAGTTGCGTCGTCTCCGAACGGGCAACACCTATATTTAGCAATAGATCGCATTACTCGAATTTTAGCGCTCGCATTGAAACGCTTATTAACGGATTTCGAAAGACGATAAACGTGTTCCAGTTCTTTGTTTTTGAATACGTATTGTAACGTCTGACGACAATGAATTTACGAATATTGAAAACGAGGAAAAAATATATTTAAAAAAAAAAAAACAGATTTTTTTCTCGGGAGACATTTTACACAAACCCCCCCCCCCTTCCCCGGTGAGAGATACACTGAAAATAACGATATTCTCTTCAGATAAACGTTTTAAATTCTAAATCCGACAACACGAATTCAACGAGCGGTCCTCCTCGTTAATGAGCCCATTATAGCCCATTACATCACTACACAACAGGCGTGTTTTGGCGACGACGTTTTGAGCAACCTGCTGGCTCCTAAAATCGTTTGTTCAAATTGCCACTCGGTCGCTGTATCGCCAAAACGCAGTGTTTGCTAGGACCATAAATATTATGGTATTGATGAAGTGAATTTATTTAATTTTTTTTTTTTTTTAATTCCGTTACTGCACTGAAGGCCTGAATTGTGAAAAACGCGAATGACGACCGAGAAATGTTGTCTGCCCTTTGCGACGTAATTCTGTGCAGTCGCAAACAAATATGGTCGAATCAATCCAATTACGGAGTAATATATTAAAAAAAAAAAAAAAGAAAAATTTTTAAATACTGAAATTATGAATTTTACAAAGGATTTCGTTTTTTCCGTCGTTGTGCGTGTTATCGCCTTCTAAATCTTTACAAAATGTAATAAATACAAATTCCACGTTTTCTAGTTATATATAATATTTGTAAATATATAAACGAATTGTAAGAAAACACAAGTAAATTGAAAAAAAAAAAAAGTAGAATCACGGAATACGACAATCCTTATCGGTGAGATTATGATAGCGACCGAATTCAGTTAACGAAGGTTTTATTCGGTCGCTGATTCAGTAACCCGTTTGCCGCAAAACGCAAATTCGTCTACCAAACAATCGCATCGAACAATCTCGTCAAAACAATTTGTTCGCTGATCGAGCAACCTGTTTGCTTAAAACTGCATCGCCAAAACACGACTAATATTTATAACGCCGTTAATTTCTTTACGCGCGTTCGGTATATTAAAAAAATAAAAAAATATTGTCTTTTTTTTTTTTACTGCATTTTATACGAATAGAGTACGTACAGTACGTGCAGTCGTCTTCGCGTCGATCACACATCGCGCGCCACGATTATTCGTACTCAATTTAATATAACAATTACGAATGTATCTAATCGCGCGATAATTAAAAAAAAAAAAGAATACAATTAAATCGTTTTCGTCATACGTCCACGTCGAGAAACAAACTGAAATAATAATTAATACCGAAAGCAATCACGATAAACGCGTGTTTAATTTCGTATTGAAAATAATCGTTTCGGAGTTCTACGCCCGGCCGTCAAAACAGTTATAATGGTAAGAAGTGTGTGCGTGTGTGTGTGTGTGTGTGTGTGTTTCGATCGTACGTTCTCGTTTGTTTCGTGTAACGCGATATTAAAAAAGACAATTTTTTTTACCACGATCGAGTAATCTTCGCACAGACGACTCTTCGACACAACAGACATGGGAAAATCGTCGGAAATCCGCAGCAAAACGCGTGGTCCGTCCGCGGCAGAAGTACACGCGGATGCGGATTCCGCGGCGGCGGAGGCGGCCAAACCGAATCTGAAAGGAGACTGGTCGAACTTCTTCCTACTGCTGTTGCTGTACACGATGCAGGGTTTACCGTTCGGCGTTTCCACGGCTCTGCCGATTATTTTCCAAAGCAAAAGGGTGGTGTCCTATCAAGACCAGGTATTACCGATAAACGTAGCCGGTGGCGGTGTTGTGTGGGGACGTTTTGATTCGAGTCGGACGTTTTACAGTTGGAAGTTCCCCCAACAATAACCTTTGTGTTCGCAAAACGATTCCGATCGATTCTATATAGTAGCAGGTAATCGATACCGTGTGAGTCCAGTGTCGGCCTGGCACAACAAAGGCCCCTGGATCTTTTTATTCTGCGGCTCCCTGCCCCTTGGTTTAATACGAAATTAAAAAATACATATCAATAAAAAACAATTCATTATTCATAGGGTGTCCCAGATCCGAGGGCGGAGTGACACTAAAATTCTTATCGGGCAAATAAGATTTTTCTGGGCCACTTATAAAAGAAAAAAAAAATTGATTTAAATTATAGCGATTTGAAATTTGACAATTCTACCGTGTTTCTTTAATAGGTTTATTTTTTCCGCCGTTCAGCTCGCACTATAATAGTCCAATGGATAAATACCACGATGTGACGTGTATACGGTTCGGAGTTCGAACCTCTGTTCTCAAATCAATTTTCGCATTATACATTATAATAATACAAGGCAAAGATTTCAAAACTGGTGGAGACATAGCGTTCAAAAATATTGGTATAAAAAAAAAAGATGGGGCCCCGGCTGCATTCGCGGCCTAGCGGCCATGGCCAGGCCGACCCTGCGTGTAACTCAGAGAAACTGAGATCAGTAAGCGTTTATGCTATTTTTTTTAATTTGATCGATTTTGTCTGTGATCGCTGTTTTCATATATGCGAGAAGGAGTGCATCTCTCACGCGTTTTACTTTCCGACAGGAACGTGTATCTAGTCTGTACTCCATTAACTAATCTGACGCGTTTACGTAAAAAAATTGAAGAAAAAAAACATTGGTTTTTTACGTTTTTCACGTTTTTTTTTTTACATTAGTTTTAGATCATTGACTGAAGGGTTTATATATTTTTTAAAAGCTCAAAATGCAATACAGACATAAGTATTAAATATCTACAATAATTGATATTCGTTAATCGAAAATTAACTATACTATAGCGTCGCTTTGCAGAAACGTTTATTGATTACAATCGTTTTTTTTTCAAATTTAAAATAATAATAAATCTCCGCGGTGTAAATGTCCAGTTCGAGTCGACGTCTACAACACCCACGGCTCTCGCTACCCCTTTTAGATTCTGAGGGAAACGAAAAATGTTATTTTATCCGTGATTATTTTTTCGTTTCTAATTGGTACATTATTTGATACGATTTTTCGATTTTCTCTGCAATAGTTTCCGTAAGCGTAAAATTAAAAAACAACTCAAAACTTTAAATAAAAACGCGTTGCGTAATATTTCTTCGGGCACTTATACCTCCGATTTTTTTCCGAAAATAAAACCGATGCGACACGTGTGTTTGATATTTTGATACGTCGTTTGTTCCCCAAAATATTCGTCGCTTGGTCCCCATTTTCAGTGTAGTTTATATAAAATCTAAATTTTCAAATTGCATTTCTTTTCTCTTGTTATAAAAAAAATCACAGGAATTGCATTAAAAAAAAAAAAAAATTCTATAGCTTTTTTATTTTTAGGCTCTATTTAGTTTTGTGCTGTGGCCGTATAGTATGAAACTATTTTGGGCGCCAATTATAGACGCACTCTACATACGATCCATAGGCCGACGGAAATCATGGCTCGTACCCGTGCAATACATCATGGGTATGTGAATATCGTTTATTACATCTTTGTTGGTTGGGTTAATAACTCCTCAAGTCAACTTTACAAAAAAAGTAACGTGACGTGACGAGATAAAATTTTCCAATCATCAATAATAATTATTCGCGAAATATGAGTTAACACCTGCTAGCGGCCTAACCTAATCTAACCGGGTTACAAAGAGAAAACAACTTTTAAAAAATATTATAAAATAAAAAATAAAAAAATTAGAACATTTACTCCATTTGTTCTTCGGAAAAACTCGGCGAAAAATTAAATTAAATTAATTTAAATTATTTACCTATACCTTTTTACGATGAAGTCAACCGCGCGTTTAGTAACTTTGAAGAATTAATTCTTTTTAATCGCTGGTTAATTGGCCGACTGAGATCAGTCGGTATAGTAGCTGTTATAAGGACGGCGATAGGTGGATGGCCCCCTCCCATGGGATTTGATATTTTTTTAAATTTAGTATATCGCTGACCTAACAGCACCGACTTGTGTCATGTAAGGTGGTCCAATTATGTTATGGTTATGCTCCATTTTTGCACTTCCCCTCCCTTTCAACATAGTGTATTAGGCTGGAATTAGTGCTCGGCCAACGATCAGCGCGTACGGTGCGCGATTATCATCAGTCGTGATCGAGCGTTTAGAGCTTAGCTGACGACAAACTCGGTCTGTCGTATACAGTGTAAGCGAGTAAACGTTAAATAAATAGAAAATGTGTAGACGAGTGTGCAACGAGGAAAGGTGAACCCTTACGTCCATTTAATTTCATTGAAATACGCGAAATAATAATATTATTAATAATAATAAAAATTTAAATTATAAAGATTGCATACGCGCGTACGAACGGTCGCTCGGTCAGCGTCAAACTAAACACCCGCATATACCGATAGCGCGTCAGCCGACCGTAATAAAACGAGAAAAGAAAGTAGTCACCAGATTGCGCTACGACACAACATAGAGGGCGTGGCAGAAAGGCGCTTATAAATAGCGGTCCGAAACCGTCGGACCGCTCAGTGTAGTCACGGCGGTCAGGTGTGATCAACGTAGTTTGCGTCTGACTGCGGTGTGTGCGTGTGTGTTAGAGACTGACCGATATTTATATGCGCGTTTCTGCCACGCCCTCTATGTTGTGTCGTAGCGCAATCTGGTGACTACTTTCTTTTCTCGCTTTATTGTTACTTCGTTTGTTATACACGTTGTTCTTCCTTTTTCTATATCTGCGTTTTGTCTCGGTACATTAATAGATCTTTCTTCTTGGTTATTACTCGTCGATGTGGATATTTTATTGGCAGAGGGGTTGGCTCCATTTTCGCCCCCCTCCCTTGAACATCATGTGTAACCGCCACTGAGTCGGTAACTTTATATGGTTAAACACTGAATTTTGGGTGAACTGTCATCGTCCAATTATCATTATAATAACAATTTTATCATTCGTGCGTAATTAAAACTTCGAATATCGCGAAATTCGTCGATTCCAGTGAATTGGTATTTTTGAATTTTGATTTGATTTCCGTCAATACTCTCGTTACGTATAGATTTTCTCTGTTTTTATCGTTTATATTAACAGCATATTATTAAATTCGGAAAAATTATTAAAGCACTATATTCGTATTTCGACGAAGATTTGTCCGAGGATCGTTATGATTTTGACGACAAGCTGAAATTGAATAAATCGTAAATCTATTTAGACCGCAGAGAATATAATCTCAAGCAGTTGTTTTTCGTAGCTTTTCAGATATAACACTGCCATAATTCACAATTGTCAAAAGTATAAAACGAGTAAAGACGAACGTCGAAATTCAAAATTTAAATAACAAATTATTATTTCTAATAACTCGTAACATTCAATGGTTTTGAGCACTTGTTCCCGGATTGGACGTGATCGACGGAAGAAATTATATTGGTCACAGACACGGCATATACTACGAGTATATATTTGATCTGATTAAAACGCTGATCGTTGATTTTGCTGATCAATATTCAATTACGCACACAACTGGCGCTTAATTTTTTAACCCTTTAATAAATTTAACTTTTATTTACAAATATTATTATTCCTAACTCGTGTTACTACTTATTTCGGATTTTCTCGTTTCGTTTCACGAGTATTTTAAAAATCGTTCTAAACAGGAATATGTCTGATTTGTATGGCGTATAACGTGGACGTTTGGTTACCCGAATCGGGCACGCCGAACCTCCTGATGATCGTGTGCGTGTTCTTCGCCACCAACTTTTTGTCCGCCACTCAAGACATAATCGTCGACGGTTGGGCGCTGACAATGTTGAAAAAGTGATTATCGCGCATAACGTCGTGTTTATATAAAATGCCGATAATAATTGTATGAAATTATCGCAGATTTTCCTTTCAGGAACAACGTGAACTACGCGTCCACGTGCAACGGGACGGGTCTGGCGCTCGGGATGTTCATCGGTTCCGTGTCGCCGATCCTGCTGGCTTCGGAAGAGTTCTGTAACAAATATCTGAGAACGACACCGGGCACGGGAGGACTGGTGGACTTCAAAAGTCAGCATTATATTATTCGGAGTGTTTGCGGACTCTCTGTTACGGTTGTTGTTTTTTTTTTCTCTTGTTGGTTTTAGGTTTTCTATATTTTTGGGGCATCATGTACGTGATAATAACTACGATGGTGGCCGTATTCAAAAAGGAAACCGACGACCGATTGAACGGCAACAACGTCAAGATCAGCGTGTTTCAAAATTACAAACTTCTCTGGGACATATTAAAGCTACCCAGTATGCGAACGTTGATCATAGCTTTGCTGACGGCGAGGGTGAATATTTTTTTATAGGTCTTAGCAAACGGTGTGCGGACACCTGGACTCGGAGAATTGGGAGCGAGGAAAATTTCGGCGCACAGACTGTTGAACGCAGGGGAGTTCGTCACGAACTGAATGTTTTATCGATTTTTATAAATACAAAATATCGTGGTATACTGCGTATAAGTATTAACCTCGTGGTCATAGAATTTTTCAAAATGATTCGATAGTTATGACTTTATGAGTGTTATGATCAATCACGATACAATAATGTTCTTCCGTCTATGTTTGCGCATTTTTTTCGTTAATAAAACGGGAACGCGTTTTTCTATGGTTGTATAAAATTACATTCGAATCGACCGTGTCAGATTCAGAACGTGCGAGTATGTAAATGAAAAGTATTTCCACAATGCACGTTAAAAGGAGGCTTTTTTCACTTACTCAACCGTAAAAGAAGGCGCATATCAAAACACGCCGGGTTAGCAATTAAATACCTCGAAAATTCTAAAATTGTTTTTCAATGTTAGAATGTAAAATACACTGGCGTACGTTCCCTCGGATCGTGTAATAAACGATATGATTGAAATTTTAGGAAGCACGGAATTTTACATCGAGAACGAAACAATTGTTTTACATCGTGATATAGACTGACATCAAATGCGCATCCAGTATTTCCTATAGAATTGTTTAATAATCTCCCATTAAAATAATTAAATTAAATTAGTGCCGAATTATTTTAAGAGACTGAAAAATTGTACAAGAATTAAAACGCTCAAATGTCTGCGTTTAATTGTACTTGTGTCCAATTTTCCCAGATCCCATATTAAACGATTATAAATCCTCCTAATCCGGTATAACTCGAAATATTCTCACCTCAGATTTTTTGTAACGTGTTTTCTCTTGGGAAAAACAAACGCTTTCTTGTTGTTCATGGCGATAACAGTAATAATAATCCGATAAAAATACGTATTCATTGACATTTTTTTCCAGATCGGTTTCTCCACGTTGGACACCGTGTCGCATCTGAAACTAATCGACGCCGGCGTGTCTAAAGACGACATCGCGTTAATAGTGATGCTGATTAATCTCATAAAAATATTTTTGCCACTAATCGTGACCAGATTCACATCGAGCTCGAAACCGATGAGTCTGTACATGATATTGACGCCCATCAGGTATATCCAACAATGATGAACTTACTTTTTTTCATTGACATACACTTTTTGTACGCAGTATAGTGTGGCGCAACGCAAAAAAAAAAAAAATGGGCAGTAGAATTTGTTCTTAGTTACATAAATTAGGTGTTGGACTCTAGGTTTTCACTTTACTCACTTAAAATATATAAAAAAAAAGGTTTTTCGATAATCGCAGTTTTGTTTTTTATGTTTTAAAATCGTTATTTACTCAAATCCGTCAAAAAAAATTTAATAATAAATAATAATACATTAAAACATCATTCACGTGCGTCTTTGACGCCTGAAAATAGTGTTTTTATTTTCAAATTTATCGGAAGTCGAAGTATAATTTTGCTGTACGATCCGTTCTTTCGGTCTTTTTTTCTCGCACAGTTTTATCATATTTAGAGGTAAATTCGACCAGACCCGACGATCCTCACAGACAAAATAAAATTTTTGTGTCAACGCAAAGACAGCGAACGCTTTATTATAACACATTATTGTACGGGTTCGCTGTGAACGGAAGGGGGAAAAAGAAATGGAACAAACGCGGTCTTAAAAGAAGAGACGAAATATGTTTATTTCGCGAATTCCACACGAATTTACAAGGTATTTTACAATATTTTTCATATTGGCTTGGTTTTTTTTTTTTACTTTAGACTACTCTGGGGTCTCGTAATCGCCGCGTTGATTTATTATACGCCGATTTTGTTGAACTACAACGGAATCGTGGACTACATCTATCTATTGGGAATTGTATTCATAATAAATGAAGTGAGTGGATAATTTTTATTTTTGCATACCTTCTTGAACTCGTCGAAATGGTTGGAAGACGTAAATCGTGGCAAGTGACGAACCGAAAAATGCACACCGTTAACAGTTGTCATCGTCTGCTAATTCAATCTCTAAAACGATACGGTATTACAACAAAAACGTAAAATAGTAAATAGTAATATTATGAAACCCAAAATCGCAAAATAATATACACTTTTTACCACGTATACGTACTTCGACAACAACGCGTTGTCATCATCAGCGCGAACCACATACTAAAACCGTTATACGATATACACCCGTATTTATACATTTCATATCCGATGACGTCACCAAAAACATCGCGGCAGCCGATCGTGAGTCATCGACCACGCCCTACCGCATTTCTATGCCGACGCCATCTGGTTTACATTAATTTTAGTAACGAATTTTGTAAGGGACTTAAGTCCCGGTTTAACAAATTATTTTTATTTTTTTGACATTTCTATTGCTTCTCTTATAGTTAATTCCTTATAATTATTTACATTTTTTTAAAGTTTACTTATCTGATATTATGGTTAGTATTCAATAAGTGATCCGCAACAGGAGATTTGTCGTCTTCTTGTTTTATGATATTCCTCAAACGGTCTTTAAACCTAATATCTAAATTTTTTTTTGTTTGGCCTACATAGCATTTATCGCGCATTCCTCACATTGAATTTTATAAATAACGGATTTTTCTCAAAATGTCGAATGGCTTAACAAATATTTTCAAAAATTACGGGGTTAATATGGTAACAACAAAAAACAATAATTTGAAAACACTATTAGGAAACACTAAGGATAAAATTTTAAAAAGGGGAGAAATCGGGTATTTATACAATTCAATGTGAGGAATGCGATAAATGCTATGTAGGCCAAACAAAAAGAAATATAGGATATTAGGTTTAAAGAACATTTGAGGAATATCAAAAAAAAATAAGACGACAAATCTACTTTTGCGGATCACTTATTGAATACTAACCATAATATCGGATCAGTAAAACTTTTTAAAAATGTAAGAATTTTAAAATTTTAAAATTTAAATTTAATTACAAATTTAATTTAAAAATTATAAGAAATTAAATACAAGAGAAGCAACAGAAACGTCAAAAAAATAGAAATAATTTGTTAAAATGGGACTTAAGTCCCTAACAAAATTCGTTACTAAAATTAATGTAAACCAGATGGCGTCGGCATAGAATTGCGGTAGGGCGTGGTCGATGACTCACGATCGGCTGCCGCAATGTTTTTGGTGACGTCATCGGATATGAACTGTATAAATACGGGTGTATATCGTATAACGGTTTTAGTATGTGGTTCGCGCTGATGATGACAACGCGTTGTTGTCGAAATACGTATGCGTGGTAAAAAGTGTAGATTATTTTGTGATTTTGGGTTTCATAATATTAGTGTAAACAGTCACAAGTGTCTCGTATCATATTCAAAAAGTAAATAGTAAATCGATGGCAAAAAAAAACAGTCGCTTACAACAATTTACCGCTTTTAACCGTCGATATTGCGAATTTCTAAACTTTATATACGACCTTATTGGAAACGTCCAGAAAACTTTACGGAGGGCAGAGTGGAGTAATAAAAAACAGATTGAACGCTTGTTGGGTACGTTAAACGCGCGCGTATACTGTGAACCGAAATTCGCATTGTCCTAAAACGTTCATTGTAACTGATTTCATTCATCGTACGCACGATTATAAAAAAAAAAAAAGGCCGAGAACACAATTAATGTGTTAATATTTAAAATATATTTAATTAACGATTTGAATATAATGGCGAGTGCTGCCCGAATTGTTTTTACGCTTACTCTTTTCGCAGTCACTGTATTACGTCATGCTCGTGTCCGTATACGCGTTTTTCGCACAAATCAGCGACCCCCGTTTCGGCTGTACTTACATGACGCTGTTGAACACGGTGAACACATTGGGATGGGTCGGACCGAACACTGTCGCTCTGAACTTGATCGACGTCTTGACGTTCCACGAATGTTCGAACGACTCTCAGAACAGTTGTTCCGCGCCGGATTTAAAACACGTAAGTATTTAGACACGTTCGTTGGTGATCGATCCTTCGCCCTAAGGTAGCTCAGAAATTCCGACGCACCATCTCTAATATGGTGTGTATAATTGTACATTCGTACGGCCAATCATTCTCCTCCGTCTTATCAATCGATCTAAATATTATTTCCCTCTGGATCCATTCTCGTTTCCTTAAGTCCTTATGTAACCAAATAATCCAAAGCTTTTAAACCATACAGCAACTATAATATTGTACACGATGAACTTGCGGAAAATATTATTTATACAAGACAAACGTTACACGCAGTTGGTCTCGTGGTCGGGGATTGACTTATTGTATTCGTTTTGTGTCGATTTTTCTGTTCAGACGTGCCACTCAAACGGCGGCGATTGTCTGACATCCGTGGACGGTTATTACGTCGAGATCGTGATGTGCACCGTGGCCGGTTTAGTTTGGTTCGGAGTGTACAAAAACGTCATGAAAAATCTCCAATCGCACAATCCTTTTCGGTGGCTGGTGAACGCGAAACACGCCTCCGCGGACGCCGAAAAAGCCAACTACAACTCGACTTCGATGTGATAGGAAAAAGAAAATTCGTACCGATTATAATATTCTTAGGCGAAAAATTGAATTGTAAAGTTTTTTTTTTGTATTCATTTTTGACAGTTTAACGATTGTGCGCGCGCGCACGTGTTTTTTTTTTTTGTTGTTGACGTATTTACCATAAATGCCAAACGGATTTTAATTAAAAACCCTTTTTGACGCTCGGTGTTTTTTTTTTTTGTTGCTCGCAGCAAAATTATTATAACTACTACCAGTGGCGCCCACGTAGGTTACCAAGTAATACGACTGCACTAGTAGTCGAATGGGGTGGACGGGTGGGTCGTTTTAGAGATCTTGTGTATCTATTTAAAAATAAAATAAAATTGAAGAATCGTCTTAGACGAACAGTGACAAATAAGCGATTGGAAAATGTCATCACGATATCGTGTGAAAATGATATACAAATTAATCATAATTGTGTAATTAACAATATCGTAGTAAAACAAGTCATCATTATAAAACATATAGTTAACGCATTAAATTAAAAACCTTTACGGGTACTAATATTTTATGTTTCGTATATTATTTATGAGTTCAAAAATTTAAAAATGAATTTTTACCGGTTGTTGAAACATTCAAATGGGTAAAATAATGACAACACGGTATTGCCTTATAACTATTGTATTCGTAAAAAGCTAGGGGTGATGGTTATTTTTTCTTTACAAATTAGACCATTTTTTAATTTGTAATGACAGTGGTGTATTAACGGGGGGTAAGGGTCCATTCTTAATTCCCTACTCAGAACCAAGAGAAAAAAAAATTTAAGACCAGCCAAACTTACTAATACGCTCAAATAAATAAATAAAAAAGAAAATTAGTTCCACTTATGAAAATCTCCCCTCCCCAAAAAGAAAAAATTGAAAATTGAAAATATGCCACTGGCAGTGGGGTGGGTGGGTGTTAAAAAATATAATTGCACTGGCTTTTGAAAAACCTGTGCGTGCCGCTGCAGACTACTACATAAGAAGTAGGGATAAAATCGCACGGCAACACGCGTATAGTCAAAAATATTTTTAAATTAATTTATAAATAACTGTATCGCGCGGTTTTTTATTTTCGCCATCGAATATTTTGTTTTTTAGATGGTTTTTGTTTTCTATTATCCTTGGACACTTCGGTACAGACGTGACGTACACAGGTTTTAATTTTTACGTATATTTATATAGAAAAAAAAATATATATTATCATTATCGAAGTAAAGATGGACGGCGGTTTTAACGCGCGTACAGTGTAATATATTATTATTATTATTATTATTATTTATTTATTTATTCATATACGCAATAATATTATTGTACTTGTAACCGTATATAATAATACGTAGGCCCATTTTAAGGAAATGTTACATAATATACACGCCAGACCGGTTCGTGATAGTGTAATTTCCGAGTAATTTCTGTTTGTTTCGTTCCCCCCCCCTCCCCTTGGCTATTTAAACTAGTAAATGCGAGTTAAAAAAAAATATTTATAAATAATCGCTTATCAGTACATTAAATATATATATATATATATCGGTAATAATTATTATAAACAAACAGAACGATTTTCCTCGGCGCTCGCGTGGTTCGTAACGTGCAATACGTTGGAAACCTTGAGAAATCACACGCATAGAAATACGCGTGTAAAATGTGTACGATTAAACTTGATTATTGTGTTTTTAGCGTCGTTGTGTAAAACTTAATATACAGCTGATTACGCGTATTGGGTCAGGAATTAGCGATAAGATATACAGGGTGTCCGCGGAGGAGCGCGTGACAAACGGAAATCAACTTTTTCAAAATTTTGTTTTTTTTTTCGGTTATATTTTCGATATACGAGATTCGATAGGCGAGTAACGAAAAACGTCGCGTTGATTTTTAAACCGAGACTGCAAATATAATTTTTTTTTTTTAGAAAAACGTTGTCGTTACAAAACTTTTGATTACGTCTGGTCCGTAAATTTAAAAGAAAAAATAAAAATTTTCTAACTTTTGTTCGAATTCGAGATGGAACGCGCAGTCTCGTAGTGGTCCCAAGGCGTACGCAGCGAATCGTATTCGGTCGGTTACTTCGACTTCTCCGTTTCCCCAATGAACTCCATTGAAAATAACTCAAAAAAAAAAAAAAAAATCCGCCCTTCCGGTAAAATTGTCGACGTATTTTTTTTGTAAAAATTCATAAATATTTTTCAAAATTCAATAGAAACTAAGGCGTATCCGGTGTTTCAAACCCCCCTCCCCCGTTTAAAACGTCCAGTCGAAATGTGCAGTTTCTATAACGATTCTCGTATGATGGGTTGAAAAAAGTGTTTAAAAAAAGGTAGCGAGCCGCGGAGTGTTGTGGATGTCGCTCGAGTGAATTACTCGGATAAAGATTTTAGAGTTTATTGTTTTTATTATAAATATGAAAGCACCGATAAACCGTTGCGTTCCGATAAAACGATTCTGAGCTGAGCTTCGTTGCAATACACTTTGCATATTTTTTGTAGAAAAAAAAAATCAAAGTAATATGTGTCTGACGTTGTGTCCGAATTTCCGAGTCAAAAAACTCAAAACGAATATTGTTTTACGAACGAAAAAAACGGCGATATTTAAAAATATAGCTATAAAAAATAGCATAAAATTGAATGAACATTTTTGAAAGTTTTTTCGGCGTCGTATAGTACAATGGTATGCAATATCGTTGAAAATTGTTCAACACAACGCAATGATTGTTTTCGAAATTATAGCGAAAAAAAAACTATATGCGCGCGATATTGACTGAATGGCCATTTTTAGCGGTTTTTCGTGATTTTTCGGTAATTTATCACGCGTCGCGTTAAAAAAAACTATTGAAAAAAAAAAAAATCGAAAAATGATCTCTCTAAAGCGCCGACTAGATGCTGCGAATTGCTGCCGGAAACAAACCGTGAGACCCAAGACGTCGGAACACTCCTTCCGGTCGAAAATCTGTACACGGGATAGAGACGAAAAACAAATAAATAAACGTCACGTTGTAAAACCGCTCAGAATGTAAAAAAAAAAAAGTACGTTCTCTTTTGCCAACTCCACCTCAATCACCCTGTACATACGGATCGCGAATAAAATACGTTTTTTTTTTCCTTTCTTACAAGGCCTGCAGTGGAACAGTGTCCGCGACGGTTTCGTCGGTTTTCAAACCGAAGCCGGTTGTCAAACAGTGTCGGCAGCGCGTTCCGTGCTCGCGACGATGGCGGACGTCGGTGGAACGTGAAACGGGCCCCCGGCGGCGCGGCGGCGGTCGGTGTGCGGGCGAAAAATCTTTATATTACTGTCGGCGACGACCGGAATGGACGACGTGACGGAGAACTTCGCTGCAACAGCGGACCGGTCCGCGGAGCCGGCCAAACCGAACCTGAAGGGCGACTGGTCGAATTTCCTCCTGTTGATACTGTTGTACACCATGCAGGGTCTGCCGTTCGGCCTGGCCGTCGCTTTTCCGATCATTTTCCAGAGCAAAAAAATCGTCTCCTATCACGAACAGGTACGTAGTTTTTTTTTTTTTAGAAAACCTAACGCAGTGTGTTTCCCAACCTGGGGGGCGTGTGAACATTGCTGGGAAGGCGCTCAAGCAATCACTACCGAAGTAAAATTTCATTTATTGAATTATTTTAATCTTACAATGTAGGAAAAAAAATGAAAAATTAGGTGATCATTTTTTTCAATTTATATGGGGGTTACGAGATTTTTGAAAATCTATAAAGGGGGCGTAGGATAGAAGAAGTTGGGAACCGCTGACCTAACGTAACTCGACTGGAATTATCGCCGAACAGCGGTTTGTCCCCCCGGAGTCCTTTTTGCGCGCGCTCTTCTTCCCCTGAGGATTTTCGTTACCCCGAAATCCGCGCAAAACCTCCGCTGCACTCGGGCGTAAAAAACCCGTTATAAAAAAAAAAAAGGACGTTTAGAAACTGTTCGAATTGCGTTATTGGGGAAAAAAAAACACTAAATTTTCTGTTTTTTTTTTTGGTTTTAGGCTTTTTTCAGTCTAGTCGCGTGGCCGTACAGCGTGAAAATATTGTGGGCGCCGATTGTCGACTCGTTGTACGTACGACGCGTGGGCAGACGAAAATCTTGGCTGTTGCCCGTTCAATATTTAATCGGTATTTATAGAAGATATATCCCGATATACTCTTGGATCGTGTTCGCTCCGTTAACGCGCGCGAAAATAGACGTACAAAAAAAAAATAGTTTTTTTTTTTTGGTCCGTACAATAAGAAAGCGACACTGCAGTGGCGTAAATACAAGATGGATTAGGCCGTGCGCTCAAGAGCAGTGTTGTATATTGTCTAGATAATTTTTTTTCTTATCTTTTATCTTATACATATAGATGAATTCAAAATGAGCTGTCTGAGTAATTGTCTTGTATGTAAGTCGTCTGGATAAAATAAATTTACTAAGTGCTTTATTCAATACCTACAAAAAATTCGAGTTTTTCAGTTATTTTTTTTCGTTTTCAATTTTCTATCCTATATTATAAATTCAATCCCCAAAAAAAAATCTTTTTTTTCTATGTGACAATGTTGGATTTATCGAATTTTCAATTAATCGGTTTGTTTGAAACCGTTCCCGATAACTGATAACAATAAAATGTACTATATAATAAATAAACTTGTCACATTAAGTGCCTCGACGTATTATTTTAAGGTGCGGCGTTTAGACAGTAGCTAGGTTTTTTTTTTTCTAGTTTAATGCTTTTATATTCTTCGGCTTATAACATTTCTGTTTTCAGTGACCACTGATTGATTTATAAACGATTAATACAATTGTTGGAAAATATACTGTACAAATAATTATTAAACTATATAGTAGAAATGTTTAATGTTAATTTTTCAGTCATTAAGATGTAATGGTGAAGTTTCATCATTATCAAATTATAAAGTATGTATATTTTTCAATCCTAACGATGATTATATCACTGATACATTAGACATTTTATAATAGTATAAAAAAAAAATTATCTTTTTTTATATTTTTTTATCTAGATAAATTGTAATTAATTATTTAGATAATTACATTTTTAATTGTCTTTTATCTTAATCTAGATAATTTTATTGTCTAACGTTTTTTTATCTTTATCTAGATAAATTAACATTTTTCTTTATACAACACTGCTTAGGGGGGCCCGAAGTAAAACAATATTATGTACTATTTATAAACGATTATCGGACAATTATCGAACAATCGTGCACTATTGCCAACAGAAGCTAAAACGCGTTTTTATATTTTGCGTTTTTTTTAAAATCTTAAACACCTTGTACGTTTTAATTATTGAAGTATGATATAATATGTTTTCCTATACGTAATTTTACCCGACGAATGCAACGAAACAATAATAAATATGATCAAATTAATTTTTAACAACGTACGTTATCCTTACTTTTTACATTGATCCTTAACATATTAGTATAAGCTTTTGATACTTCGTTCGATACTATTCAATTTTTTTTTTTTTTGCAATAATCCAAAAACGTATGCTTGAATTCAATTTTAATTTTACGAAACTGTTTGTCGTCTGTACAGTTAATCACGTTGTACGAGATAAAACGAGTAAAACATGCAGCCGTACGAGAGCGGAGCACTGCAAACAATAATTAACGGAACAAAAATTTAAAAGTTTCCAAAATTAGACGGTGGTTTCACAAAACCAGTTGAATGTACAACAGAAAATTCTATTACAAGTACAATCTGCACTTAAAATACCGCATGAAAACTGGGCAAAAAAAAAAATTTTTCGTTGAAAATTTCGCTCCCGGCCCCGAATTCTGAAATTACGCCACTGACGTGACAATAGTATAAAAAAAAAAAAGTCACGACGAACTCGCTGTACACTGTACACGTTCTAAACGAACGCTTGATATGCCATTATAATACACGAACAGTGATACGCCAAATTTTAATATATATGTATATACAAACTATAGCGGCGGAATTTTTTGTGTTTTTTAAGAATTTTTTTTATAAAGCCATTGCCGCGTTTAATCGTAGAATTCGTCGCCACTGAACTCTAAAGCTTTAAACCCAGATACGTAAGAATTTCCTTCGCCTCTGTGTCCGTTCGCAACGCCGCGCTCCCGAATTATTAGATGACGAGAAAAATAGAACATTTATTTACGCGTTTATAAAACTATACCGTCCAAAAATAAAATAAAATAAACAAAACCTAAGTGTAACGTGTTTTCGCACGCGAAATAAGAAATCGACATTCGGCGAGAACGATCGGGATCGTGTGGTTTACAAAAATAGTATTTCCATATTCTCGTCTCCCCGTCTCAATATTCGCGTCGTCGCGTATTAATTTACGTTATTCAAATTTTTTTATTATTATTATTTACCGAATAACTCTCGATTCGATACGGCGTACTCGGCGTATCACGACGTATTGACTGGGGTGATGACGACGGAGGTTCAAACTTCAATCCGTCCTCTGCGGGCTTCGAGATTCCTTCTCGTCATTGAAACACAATATCGCATTATATATATATATTTTTTTCGCCGTTCGTCATAGAACCGTATACGAAACAACGACGTTATCCGCGCGAATAATCGTTATTTGAAATCGGCGAGTTTTTAGAAAACACGCCGAACGCTATGTAAACGAATTATCTCTCGTCCGAGAAACCTCCGCGATTTTTCGTGTAAACATATATTTTTTATACGATTAAAAAATAAAAATTATAATAATCACGTTTCGTTATAATATTGTGTACACAAATATTCGTGTGTTTGTTCGGAATTCGCGAAACGAGCAAGGCCGACGTGGAAATCGGCAGTCTAAAGAGTACAAAACGGATCGCGTTAAATCGGCGAGGGGGCTTTTTTTTTCCTTCTTGCACAGGCGAAATTAGTACTAAATTTTAGTGGGGGGGAGCTAAAAATTAATAAGCAAAAAAAAAAAGTGTTCACTTTCAGAAAACGTTGCTGCCGATCGATGCCAAAATTACTCTCAAATAAGCAAAAAAAAAAAAAAGGTCATCAACTTTCAATCACCCAATAACTAGGAATATTAGAAAATTGTCTAGAAAATACTGTACATTTTTAATGTAGTTTAGTTTATTAAATTGTATCGTAATCATCATTACTGCTCTGAATTTTTGATGAAATAAAATATTTGCATTATTTCGATGAGGACGAGCAAAAATAGAATAGAAATGAAAAATATTTCATATACCATAATGTAGCGCATATATGTCATTAGTTTTTTGGGGGGGGCTATACAACATTTAAGGGGGCTTAGCTCCCCAGCCCTCACCCTATTTGCGCTTATGCCTTCTTGACAAAAAAAAGGGGGGGGGAAATTGAATATCGGTTCGTTACGCGTTGTTCGCGGCGGCGCGTTACGCGTAAACGGATTTCGCGTCGAAAACCGATTCTTTGCTTCGAACACGATTCGATTGGTGTGTGGATTTTTTTAACAATAAAAACACTTATAACAACGAAATCCTATTTTGAAAAATGTCCGATAAAAGCGGTTGGGTACAATAAAATTGAAATCACTAAATTAAAATTGTTCGCCCCTGCGAATGGACGTGAAAATTGTTCCTTCCGCAGGACATTAAAGGATCGACGCATAAATATATATATATACATATATCGCGTTAATCGCGCCGAATAAACTGCTAACTGACTGCAGACACCGAAATTATATATTTTTTTTTTTTAGCGATGTTACGAACCCCGGGGAGACGCCGTCGAACTCGTAACTGGAAACATTCGAACCGGACAAAATGAATGTCGGAAAACGAAATTCGAAGTGAACAAAAAAAAAAAATCGATAAACGTTTAAATAAATAAAATAGATCGTGTTTAGGACGGAAAGTAATTTTTTTCTACAAAGATTTAATGCATTAATATCGATTAGCCTGGAAAATTCGAAATACCCTGCAGTTGCAAAAATCGTAACGTATAACCAGGCTCGTATTTATGAGGAGGGGGGGTTATTATTGACAAGAGCTGGTTTAGGGCGGCAAATTTTTGTGATTTTTTTTTAAATAATTATTGGTTATGTCTGAGTTATGATTTCCGTATACGTAACTGCGTGTATCACTTACAAATGCAATTTATGAGATATTGTATTTATTTAGAGTTATTAAACCGCTTTTCCTAAATACTACGCTTCTGTTATAAAGTGTTACGAGTAAGTATTATAAATCAGCGTGAACTTCATCGAGCCGTGTAGGCCTGTGACTGTTTAAGAATATTCTCGTAATCGACCGTCTAACGTCGTACCGTAATCGTTTTTAAAATAACAAAGTCGTATTATTTTTACCGCGCGAAATTCGCTGTTTAATGCAAGTATAGGGTAGACAGAAAGAAAGAAATTTCCGTGTTTTTCTTCTTCTTCTAATCGAACGACTTGTACGTGTGTTTTACTGTATGTGTCAAAACGCTAGAAGAACCGAGTGGCCGAAAACAGTGCGTCGTTTATGTGCCCGTGTGGTTTGAGCAAACGTCGTACGACCGATTCCAGCCTCGTACGGAGCACAAAAAAAAAAAAAAATAAAGAAACAACAGTGTACACTATGGAAATACAATTTTTTTTTTTTTTTTTTAAGGGGACAGTAAATTTTATGTCGCCTCTGGCGGCAATTTTTTTTTTTTGTAAATACGAGCCTGCGTATATAACGCGTATAACGCACCCAATAAGGTATGAGATAATATTGCGTACACCTATAATTTCTAGCTTTCCTAATAAACTTTTATTAAATATAAACTATTAAATAAACCTGACTATAGCTTTCCTATAGTTACCTATAGTAACTATTATAATATATTATACGACGAATTAATAATTAATTATTATTTAACGGATTCAATTTACTTTATTAAATCTGTCGTGTACTCGATCGTTTTAAAAATTAATTTAAAAAAAATTTTTTTTTTATGAAGTTCGGTTCGCAAAAACCTGGGGGTTCGTAACATAGCTAATGTTTTTTTTAAAAATATAATATAACCTCGTTATTTCAACGCGCATCGTATGGTGATGATTGTAATATTGCAGGCGCGTCGTTGTTTTACACGGCAGCCAACGTCGATGACTGGTTGCCCGAGTCGGGCCAACCGAACGTCCGAGCGCTGGTGATCGCGTTCTGCGTAGTCAGCATCTTGGCCGCCACGCAAGACGTAGTGGTCGACGGTTGGGCGCTGACCATGTTGAAAAAGTAAGCTACTCGCATCGCCGACCGCAGGCGCAACAGTGGCCTAATCCGCGCGGAAACAGTCGGAACGGTGCGGGTCGTCCGTGAGAAAATCACTCGAAACCGGTCCAGCGTTAAGTTTTGTAACGTTTTAACGTGTGGCGGTCGCTGGTGGCGCGTACGTTTGTCTCTTTTACGCGTAACACTAGCCCGGGGCCGGCGAAATCTATGGGCGAACTGGGCGATTAGAACGATATTTACAAAAAAAAAAAATTATTATTATTATTGATTTTAAAAACAAAAATTCTAACTTTATCGGCGCTGCCCAATTAATTTGAAATACGTATATAATAATAACGTATTCTCGTTGTTTCGTAGAATAATTAAATCATTATTTTTTTTCAATTAAAACCGTTTATTTTCATAAGGGCAATTATTTGAGTACCCTCGTTGTCAACTTGAAACGCAGTGTAGACGTTTGTATGTAAAAAAAAATATATATATATATAGTATATTATTTAAAAAGAGGTTCAAAAATAAATTGATAAATAAAATATTACCGATATCGTTTAATTAATATACGAGTATGTTAATAAATCGATGTGTAATAAAATAATTTTTTTTTAATTATACTTATTCGCTGCGCGACGGTTTTTAATTGTTTAGTCACACCGTGTTTTTATAACAGTTACGGATAAACATGTATGTCAAAAAAAAAAAAAAAATGTTTTCCAAAAGGGCGCTTAATGCACTAGCCTGTACGTATTCGAGTAAACGCCAAAGGGGACGACGTTTTTATTATTTTTTTTTACTTTCAATCAGTGGCGTAGCCAGGATTTTTATTTGGAGGGGGCGGGGATGAGGCTGATAATTAATTTATATGTGCATAATTAATGTTTATAGACGGTATCTACTAAAAAAAAACCGATTATTTATTCATTTCGGAGAGGGGGGTTGCAGTCCCTTCAGTACCTGCCCCTGGCTACGCCACTGCTTTCAATAAATACGACGTGTTTTTGAAGTTTCAATATTAGTTGGCGATATCGAAAATCCAAAAGGCTCCGAATGTTTATTGAGTTTGTTTTGCGTTGAACTTAAATTCCGCATTTGAATTATGGGGAAAATATCGTTTTCGCGTTATTAATGCGAATAGGTATAAAAAAAACATGTCTTCGACACAATAATACGTTTCGTTCGACCAATATTTTTTTTTTTATACATATAAACGTCGTTTTTAGTTTATTTTTTTTTTAATGATTTAAACCTCGTCTTCCGCGAAACGTAAAGATTACGTGTATATCAGTAAAAAAATCAGCCTGCTCAGTACGAATTCGAGGAGATTTCAATTAACTTATTTCTCGAAATAATAGCTGGTACAGAACCGACTGTTTTAACAATAATTAATTAGGCAGTAGGAAAAAAAATTGTAGATTTTTTTTTTTTGCATATCGCGCTACTGCCGGTTTAGTAATGACAAAAAAAAAACTTTAGACCCAATATTCTGTTAACAATATTGATTGCGATGGATTAGGCCATATTGTTGCGCATATACGAGACGAATAAGCGGGGAGTTGAGCGAGTAATATTGAACGAAGAGAAAGGCGTTATGCAAAGTGAAAGGACCAGAAGAACGAGTACGACGACAATACAGGGACATTCAGAGAAACGCGAGACAGTGATTCATGACGGTCGACCTTAGTAGAGAGAATAGGAGGATTATTAGAAATGGTAATATTAAACGAGTGTTTTGAGATCGATGAACGTGTTGTATGTTCACCAAAGGGATGAAGTGTATGAAGTACATCATAATACGTACAGCGCGATGCAGGAATTTTCTTCGGGCCCTTTCGACCCCGATACGGGCAGTGGCCGTGGAAGGATCCCGAAGAACAGATAACCGCACTCAAGAACTAAGGTGGAACGAAAAAAGGTGGACCGGTTTGAATTCGGCCGAATTGTTTGGAATGCTTTGAAAGCTTTGTATTTTGGACGTTTCTATTAGGGACGGGGAGCGTCCGTCTTAAAAGCGTAGTCCTTAACTGGAGTCGTTGAATTTAAAATTGTTGTAATCGATATTGTTTTCCGTTTGTACAGGAACAACGTGGGCCACGCGTCCACGTGCAACGGGACGGGTTTAGCGTTGGGCGTGATCATCAGCGCTTTTTCTACGGTAATGCTCACTTCGGAAGACTTCTGCAACACATACTTGCGGTTCGGATACGGCTCCGGAATGTTGATCACGATCAAGGGTGAGTGCGGAAAACCGATACGAATATTATGCGTGAAAATTCCGTATCTCGAACTCTTTTCATTCCGCCCACCAGACAGTAATCGAAAAACGTCCAAAACGGATGTGTAAATGAAATTATACACTTATTGCGAAATACAAGAATACACGCGTATAGTCTTTTTCGTGCATTAAGTCACTATAAAAACATCGTTTCCGTCCGAACCGTATTTCCGCTCGGTACGTTTCGGGGTTCACTTTACATTATTATTGTTGCGCCACAATACTTACCTGAGTATACATATTACTTCAAGTATTGTCCAAACATATTGATTCGCACAATCGTTTAACGAACAAATAATGTAACTCGCACCGGAGACGAGCGAATGAGTATAAAGACGAGCGTTAATTTCTTTTTTAGGTTATTTGTATTTTTTGAGCGTCGTTTTCGTGTCGGTGACAACGCTGATCGGCATATTCAAAAGTGATAACGACAACGGAATGGAAGTACAGTTGCCGCGCGTAAAGATCAACGTCGTTCAAAATTATAAACTCCTGTGGCACGTTCTGAAGCTGCCCAGCGTGCGAGTGTTGGCGATGGCTTTGATTACGATGAAGGTAAAAAACTAGTCGGTTACAAAGCAAATTATTACGTGAGCAACGATTATTCGCGCGTTCTTCGGGAAAGCAAAAAAAAAAACTATTTCTGATCACGTTGTTATCAATTTTACAGAAAAATAGTTTCACTGCACACAATGTGGTATTCGTTCGGGGTATGAAACGTGTTTTAAAAAAAAGTAACAATAAGTTTTTACTTTGAAAAAAGTAACGCTGACAACGTGTTAAATAACAACGCTTTTAAAAACGGCGATCGTTTCCAAAATGTAGTGTTGAATGCGCATTTCGTGGCCAACAAAACACAACATCAATTACAACGAACAAAATTACTACTTAAATGGGGGGGGGGGAAACGTGATTTTTAAAAAAAATTCATCGCCCACAACGATTTACCGTCCGACCATCGATATGCTAAAAATTATTTCCCCTAATATTTTACGTTCCCGCGTCGTGTCCAAATATATTTTTCTTTTTTTTTTACCAAGACCCTTAAGGAATTTTTCTTCAAAAAACACGTGTCGTTTATCGGCATAAATTTTTATGAATTATTCCGACTACTTATTCGTACAAGACTGTACGTCGTTTCAAATAGGTTATTTCATCGTTCGTGCGAACACCGTTTTATCGACAGATTGAATTGGATTTTTTTTTCTTCTACAATAAAAAAAACTATACATTGAAATGCAATATTAATTCGTATAGTATTTGGTCTCGCAGATCGGATTCGCGGCAACTGACGCCGTGTCGAAATTGAAACTGATCGACGCCGGCGTGGCCAAAGAGGATTTAATGATGGTAACCATACTGATGTACGCAGTGAAATTTCTGACGTCTCTCGTCGTGTCCAAGTATACTTCGGGCCCGAAACCGATGAGCGCGTACATGAATCTGATGCCAATCAGGTAGGAAAAATGTTTACTTAATTTATTTGGGGAAAACTATTGTACGCGCGGGGAACCGAGTTGTGCGAGGAAAGTATACATATCCGAGTAACGGTATTTTTGTTTCGCCCGTTATTCTATAAAATATAATTTATAAAAATCACTCCTGAAATACGGTTACCCGCGTGAAATATTTCCGGTGCGTTGATTCGTGAAAAATATTATTTCCAAAAAATTCTTTTCTTGAATATTACGTTTTCCCGCGTACTTCACCTTAAATACAATACGACGAGATATAATGATTTCGGTTTTAAAAAAAAAAATATATATACACAAAACTTTCTGTGATATTGTATACTCGTGTATTGAATCCGAGGTTTACATTTTACTCTCCTGTATACAAAGACGAATTTTCGTCGCGGCTTAAGAACAGATTTTTTTCACATTATTTATCGACTAATAAATTTGAAGTACATTCGAATTTTCTCATAATATTTTCTACCATAATCCGAATAAATAAAATTCGATACATTTTCCGGAAAATTGTTCTAAATCATAAAATTTAGAAAAAAATTAAAAAATAAATAAATAAATGAATAAAAATAAAAAAAAAAATATAAATTAATACTCGTAAATAATAAAAAAAATCTGTATATATATATATAAATATATGTAATAAATGAAAAAAAAAATGCATTTTATACAACAACCTTATATATTTTTTTCATTTATTACGTAATACTCTTTGGCAATATTGTATATTTAATTGTATACGTTTATTTATATATATATATTATATTTATTGTTTATGTACGTATATACAGATTTTTTTTTATTATTCTAAATCGTTTTTTCGGTATTTACGATTCCGTTCAAAATACATGTTCCGAACACTTAAAAAAATTATTTCTTTACAAGACTGTTTACACTCTCGTTACAGATTATTGTGGAACGCGACTTACGTGGCACTGATTTATTACACGCCGACGTTACTCGCGAAAACTCAAAGTGAAAAAAATGTTTCGGCGTATTATTACTACTCGCTATTGGTGTTTATCAAAACGATACACGAGGTAAGTAGGTGACTGTTTTCAAAACCGTATATCCACAGTAAACAAACGTTTGCTTTTGATTTCCAAACGGCGACCCGTTATTTTTCTTCTACGCTATACACCCATCTTATATGTGTATATACATAACAGTTTAAAATTACAATATTGTTTTGGCTAATCGTGTAAATTATGTGCGTGTCTAGTCCAACGCGTCTATGGTTATTCAAATTTGATGAAACCCACCGATTTTAGTAACTTGTCGACTTAATTTTAACTTGTCAACTACTACATACAAAGTCAGTGACCAGCTTTGATTTACTGATTGCACCGATTACACTTTAGGGACGGATTATATTTCCGTAATGAAAACCAGTAAGAATGACCGACTGTCATTGTTGTTTTGTTTTCAGATATTGTCGTATACCATGTTCCTCTTTACAATAGGATTTTTCTCCCGGATAAGCGACTCTCGTTTCGGAGGTACGTACATGACACTGCTGTCGACCATAGCCAGTTTCGGATGGGCGGTATCGAATACTTTGGCGTTGAAAATGATCGACGTTTTAACGTTTCGCAAATGTTCGAACGACGTGCAAAACGATTGTTCCACGACGCAATTGAAAGATGTAAGCTATACCGTGTAAATAATCGTACCTATTCGATCGACCCCGGAATATTCTACAAAAAAAAAAAAAAAAAATCTTGTAGACAATTTTCCGAATAATTTATTCCGAAATTCGTTTGACTGCACCGAAATATATATAAATGCATTAATTAGTTTTTGATTTGAAAAGAAAAAAACGCGTGTACGCACTATTGGGAGTACTTAACCTTCCGCGATGGATTAAGAACGACTTGAGTGTTAAGAAAAACGAACTGCAATGTCCGACGACAAACGAGTTACAGTATACAGTAACAAAAGCAGGTCTTTAAAATTACAAATTGAATTATTTACAGTAAATACAAATTAAAATTTTATAACGGATAATAATTGTAGGAACGTAATATATGTATGTAAAACAATAAGGAGCGTAAAATCGCTTATAGTACGAATAACGTTTCACGGATCTTTCAATATCTCTAAGCGAATGATTTTTAAAATCTTCTTTTGAATTTATTGTTTTTGAAACTCGCTCTGCTGCTCCGAACGTCAAATCTTTTTTGTCCAAAATTTCTAATCGAACGGGATTTCACTCGGAACGTTTTCGTAAGTTCGAACTAATGAAAATTTCTGCAAATTCTGACCCGACGGCGCGATGTGCAATATAACGTGTTCGGGATGTTTTGTATAATATATATTATATATTATATGTAATTGCGCTTGCACTGATTTATCGACAAAACTGTCGACATCAGACACCAAACCATTTGGCAGGGATACGCTCACGTGAAATTTTGTTTTCGTTTCTGTTTAGATGTGCAAAAAAATCAAAGGCGATTGCATCGTAACCGTGAACGGTTACTACGTCGAAGTCGCCGCGTGTACGATCATCGGATTCGTTTGGTATTTCGTTTA
This sequence comes from Slavum lentiscoides, assembly GCA_032441835.1. Classification (NCBI taxonomy): domain Eukaryota; kingdom Metazoa; phylum Arthropoda; class Insecta; order Hemiptera; family Aphididae; genus Slavum; species Slavum lentiscoides. Next base: position 1,915,556 of record CM063716.1, read on the forward strand.
CAAGAACATCATAAAAAAACTTCAGAACAAAAGCCCGTCCAGTTGGTTGGTGGACTTAAATGGACCGAACGAACAGGAAACGATGACCACGAGTCCTATGTTAACGTGACAATACCGTATTAGACGGGACTGCTCGAGGCACGTGCAAACGCGGTTCTTCTTTATCGCACGATACCGTATGGAAATTTAAGCGCCATTTCTTAGGACATATTTTTTTATGTTTTCTTATTAAAAAAAAAAAAAATGCAACGCTACAATACTGTAACGCGAATGTGTAGAAATTGTTTAAAAATAAAAAATATTGCCTATGACCAAAGTCATTCTAGTTAATTAGCTGACACATGTCACGTGACGAACTTATAAAACATTGCAGTAAAGATTTATCGCTCGCTTTGACGTAAATGGTATTGAAATCGCTGATGTGTAAGACGTTTTCGGCGTTTGATTGTCCAATGAAATTGATCGCCAGAACTTGAATTTCACAGTACACCGTGCGCCAAATACATTGCTTACTGAGAACCAGTTGCGAGAGAAGTTTTTCAAAAAAAACGTTCATAAAAACGAATATTAACGGTCAACCATGAGTGTTAACGATCGACCGCGAGATTTAGGACGACGATTATTAAAAGCTCGTAAAAGATTCGTTGTCCGAAACCAAAGCGAGAAATTTCAATTTTTAGTGACTTGTATTATACGGACTTGTAACATTTGTGTGTAAAAAAAAAAAAAAAAGTTTAGTTTAATTTAGTGTTTTTTTTTAAGTCAAGTCGTCTTGTGACTTCTCGACAAAGAGAAGGCGTAGGTACGTTATGCATATTATTTTTTTATTACAATAAAATACTGGAGAACGAACCGCCGGAACGCAAAAAATAAAAGCGAGTACTTACGAATGGTCAAAATCGAAACTAGAGAAACGATAATCACGGAAAATCGAAACCGAGAACGTGGACGAGGCTTGTCGAACGGCGGAACCTTATAACGGACTGTAACAGCCACAGACGATGTACACGAGATCGAGTAACAGCCGATCCGAAAGAGGATCCTCTTTCGGATCGGCAGGCTCCGAAAACGATCGACCAAAAAGTTTCCGAAGGCATAGGGAAGACATTCGAGATTCGTATGAAGCGCGAAATTAAAAAAAAAAGTTATTATTATGCTCGTACGGTTTTTTTAATTTTATTTCGTAATTATTCGGGAATTCGGAACGCATTTAAACGTATTACGTAATCGCGTGGCGTGTTTACCGACAGTAGAAATTATTTGCCGGAATCGGTATATTTTCAATAGAATACATAAACTTTTACGGCTTATAAAAAAAAAAAAAAATAACAATAATAATAATCGATAGCGTTTAACCTCCAAGACGGAACGGAATATTATAATAATTTGTATACCTACGCCCCGTTCTGTTTTAGTTATTTCGGGTCCGATCAACGTTCGCCGCGGCGTACGCGCTCAAAAACTATACTGTTTAAGAGATTACACGCGAGTGTTTAACCTATACTTTTCACTTTTAAAAAAAAATTTTTTATCTTAAGGTCTTCAACAGTGGCGTACGCAGGGGGGAGGGCTAAGGGACCGAAGACCTTCCCCACCCAACTGAATTATAATTCTATTTTTTTTTTATGTTTCATATTACTAATGATAGGTACTAGTGGTCGTAAACAGTTTTATTTATTTTATGATGTTGATAAGACTGTATAGTCGCCCGTCGGGGAACCGATGGAATGCGCAGTGATGTACACGTTTTTCCTTTCCAATCGTTTAGCACCGAATAGTGTAACGTCACATTTATACGATTGATAACACGAACGGTTATTGACTGATTGTTCTGACTCCAAAGTTGAAAAAAATAACACGACGTTTAACGATTAACAAAACAAAAAAAAAAACAATTTATTACGCAACAAAACTATTTCAATGCTCATCATTTTTTCAATTATTTATGTAATTATGTGTATATCACAGCGTAAATTAAGCGAAATCTTATGTCTACCGAATATTTGTTTATTTTCAAGCCCTCCTCCCCCTCCCCAATTGGAAAATTCTGCGTACGCCACTGGTCTTCAAAAATTAATTATTAACGCATTTTTTTTTTAAATTAAATATTTAATAAAAGTAATTTTTTTAAGGATTTACGAAAAAAAAAAAAAAATTAGAAATGTGGGAAAATCGTTGTGTTAGGTAAAATTCGCGACGAACCCAAATCCAGAATCTTTATCGCGTCATTCGGGTCGATCGGCACGTCGTCGGTTGGAAGTACGAAACGTTTATTTTACTATACGGTTCGTGTACGAAAGTGTTGGTCGGTGTGCGAGACGAAGAGAGAAATATGCCGGCTTCAAATCCTCTTTAACCGGTCGAAACCCGCTTAAAAATCATAATAATATATTATTAAAATTACCGGACGACGGGCGCGTGTATATAATATACAACCGGTTTCGAATATTTCCGAATTATTGGATATATGTTTTTTTTTTACATAATATTATTATTTATGTACGATGTTTGTGTTTATATTATTTCTATTGTAACTCATATTTATGCACGAAATTCACGACGAACAAAACCGAGTAGTCTTTCCCGAATTCGACGGTCTTGCGGGAGACGACGACTCGTGTTGTTCCTCGTCGTTACTGATTTTACGCGTTCGAAAGCGTATATAAAATATGAAGGAATTTGTTAAAAAAAAAAAACCGATTGCCCCGATCCGGTTTATAAACGCAATAACGCGTATTACACGATATAGTACACGGTGTTTTATGTTATACCGTTAAATTTAATTATTTCAATTAAACATACACCGTACACTGCGCAGTACACTGTAGTGGTACGCTGTATTTTTTGACCGCAATGCGTATCGGCGGAAAAGCGAAGAGTACCGTTTTGATCACTTCTGTCGGACGACGACGCGTATATATACGCTGTGACGAGATTTTGTAGTTTAAAAAAAAAAAAACGTCTGCTGACTTGTATTGCAATTTTCCTACGATATTCTATCGGAAATTTGCCACTATACATATTTTATTGACCTTATATAGTTTATTACAATCATTTTAATAACACTAAAAAAAAAAAAAAACACCTATTGAAACTGGCGCGCTATACGATATGACCGAAAAAAACGTAGTAACGTACCTACGCCATAAAAACAGTAAAAATAGCGAAAAAAAAATATGCGTTTTATTTATGAATCACAGTAAGAGCGCACGACAAAATATCGCGGAATTTAATACCTGAACATAGACTATTTTAAGAAAAATATCTAACGAAATAGCGACTCTGGTAATTAATTTATCTTATCTTCCGTACGGAGGTCACGAGATTCGTGTAAAAACGCGGAACAATTTAAGTGTTAAAGAATATTAGCCAAAAAAAAAAAAATTTTACACTCGGAATCCTCGTTCAACCGTTATTACTCTGTTATTTTTATCTGTGTTCAAAAAATAATTAGCAAAATGCTATAGAATCCGAACGCCGGTTATAACGACGAATATTTCGAACGTTTTCCAAAAACACGTATATTTAGGTTAGAAATCGAAAAAAAAAATTTTTTTTTTCAATCCGTGCACGTTAATATAAAGTTTATGGTTTTTTTTAAACGTTTTAAATTTTAATACGTCTAGAATTAGAATTTTTTCCAAAAAAAAAAAAAAGTAATTTGTTAAAATATCAGGTACGCGCGTCTGAGAGTTTACTGCAGTATTACAAAAAAAAAAAAATATTCGACTCTTAAAAATATTAAAACTAATACCGCGAGTACAATAGGTCACGGAATATTACGATAAAAACAGAAGAGAAAAAAAACCCGATAAACAGATAACAACAAAGTCATCGTTTGATCGGTAGAGTTATTTTATTATTATTATTATTATTATTCTAATTCTCGACTACTCGGTTAGTTTGGAACGAATAATATTATACGTGAACGCACACACACATACACTAACGGTTTCACTGTCGTTCCGAGAGGAGCACGTGTACCTCCTGTACCGCGGTCGTTCGCGGTAGTCCCCATAAAACGATTATTAAGTACGAACATTTCGAATAATAATATTAATTAATAATAATAATAATAATAATTATAATTAATATCGAAATCATGGCGGAATCGCCGAAAAACGACGGCGGCGGAGTCGGCGGCGGGGCGGAAAGAGACTGGACCGAGCCGAGGAATCTGTCGGGCGATCGGTCGAACTTATTATTGTTGATGTTGCTGTACGCGATGCAAGGTGTCACTTTGGGATTTTCGATCACGGGTCTACCGGTGATTCTGGAGAGCAAGAAAGTCGTGTCCTACGAAGACCAAGTAAGTGAATAGTAATAATAATAATAATAATAAAATAAATATAATAATAACTGTGAATTTTTCCTTCTCGTTATGAACGAAAAAAATTTAAAAAATTCTAAAAACATTACACTTTAAACCGACAATCTTCCACGCGGAATAGGCTAGTATTTTTGTTTTTATCGTCTTTTAAGTATAACTTTATATATTTGCGATTAGTGATTTCGCATATATATATATATATATATATATATATATATATATATATATATATATATATATAGTTCTATAGGTTTTTTTTTTTCTAAATTTTATTCGCTCGAAAATTTCGTAGGTACGAATTATTTATGGTTTTTTTTTTTTCGTAGGCTTTATTCAGTTTAGTATTATGGCCAAATAGCTTAAAACTACTTTGGGCTCCACTGGTGGACGCGTTCTACGTGCAAAGGATAGGCAGACGGAAATCTTGGCTGCTTCCCGTCCAATACTCGATGGGTACGTAAAATCAGAGAATTTATTCGGCGTGCCGAGACGTTAAGTAGTTTAACCTGCTCAGAAGACGCATATTATAAACGTGTATAAACGGGTTTTTACGACTTACGTCGAGCCTATTTATTCTGGTAAAAGTATACGCGTTTAAATGTTATAAAATCTCGTGAAAACCGATGCCGAAGCCGAATAAAAAAAAGGGGGGAAGGGCACGAGACGCCGGGCACGTCTCCCGTGAAATCGTTTCGATTAATCGGTGTACGTGTGTGTATATAGTATATGCGTATAAAACTGTGTTATAACATTATAAAACAATTACAGTTAAGACTCTGATAAATAAATGGTTTTCAAGTTCGTTAACCACTGTACATAATATTATGTAATAATTATATATATATATATATATATATTAGAGTTCTTTATACGCGTAGGTCAAAATATACAATCGCGTTTGTGCCCGTTCTTAGCCATATTTACGTGTATTATAAAAATTAAAACGTTTTAACGATAATAATTATTACAGTAATCGTTTAATATTATTACATTAGCGCGTTACGCTGTGTATTATACATTATCGCGGAATATTATACCTTTTTGGTCTACGGTCTCGTATTTGTTTCAATTTTTTTTTTTTTTTTTTTTTTTAACGTTGTGCATAAATATAACAAAAAAATTATTATAATCAATCGAATTAGATAATATAATGATGTTAATTACTTTATGTAACTATTTATATTTTTAAAAGTGTATATATATATATATATATATATATTTAAGATATAACCGTATTTTTCTGTACATTTTATCGTATTATACAAACATGTACTTCAAGTAATTGTCGACCGTTTTTATATGGGTAATTGAAAATTAAAAACGATTTTAAAATGTTAGAAAATCGTTTGACTAATATAAAAAACGAGTATAATTTTGGCCGCGCGTATACGTTCTGTTTAAAAAGGAGTTTTAAAATTAAAAAAGTGGAATCTGAAAGAAGGCGAAAAGTACAAGAATGAAAAAGTATAGTTTTAAAATCGAAGAAATACGGTGTAATAAAAACGACGGGAAAAAATATATTCTAATAAATAAATTCTCATCTGTTATTGCAGCATATTCATTAGATACAAACGCATCGATAAAAAATAATAATAAACGTATATTCGGACAGAAAGAAAAAACCTGTTTTGCTTTTCGTTAAAACTATATAATATATATTATATATCATATATTAATTATAATTTATAAATAATTATAATTTTCAAAACAACGTTTCTAGGTTATGTCAGACATACTGAATTGCGTTAGATTCCCGAAAATTATCGTTTTTTAAAACGGGCACAACACGTAAAGTGTATTATTCTTATTCGCCCGAATATTGTATTTTGAAAATCCCTCCACGACCAGTCAACGAGATGTCGCTATCGTTCCCTCGTCGAAATATTGCGGTTACTGCGGTCAACCAGCTATTGTACTTTTAAACCGGAAATTAGTCGTTTGTACTTTTGTTACGCGTGAAGGTTAAGTTAGGTTAGGTTAGGTTAGAATAGATAGGTTAGTTGGCATCGAATTGTTGTTATCCAGCGACGTTCCACAGGGGCGTGTTTGATTTATTCGGCCGTCAACGTCGACGACTGGCTGCCAGAAACGGGCAATCCAAACATGACGGCACTGACCGCCGCGTTCTTCGTGCTCAACGTTTTGGCCGCTACACTCGACATAGTCAGTAACGGTTGGGCACTGACGATGCTGAGAAAGTAAGTACAACACCACACTCGTATAGCGTACAAATATCTGTAGCAAACGTATCTGAGTCTTGTTAGGAAATTACTTACCGCAAGTTTTAGGGGTGTGGATCTACTCGTAGGATTTTTCAAACAAACACAAAATGTATTGTATTACATATTACAGAGAGAACGTGAGTTATTCGTCCGCTAGCAGTTCGTCGGGTTTGGCGATAGGCGTGATGTTGGGTTCGGTGGTGCCCGTCCTTATTACTTCCGAGGACTTTTGTAACAGATACTTACGAACCACGCCCTGTACGGGAGGTATTATGACTCTCGAAAGTAAGTAAGTAGCGCGTGCAGATTTGATCGTGTTGCGGTGTTTAAATTCCGTCGATAAAATATGTCAAATAAAAAAATTCAATCCGGCCCAAAGCACAGACTCTTCTTCTTCTTCTTCTTCTTCTATTGACGTTTACATATTCTCCGAGAGTTTTTACCGCCATCGTCACTATTTCCCTCGATTTATCTCGATTTTCGAACTGTTCTCTCCACTCTTATACATACTTCTTCGGTCTACCCAAATTGATTCAGCTACCTATTCCTATAGGTCGACTTCAAGATCACTTCCCCAACGGTTTTCAGCTCGACACCAAAGCTCATCCTTCTCGCTTTTGCTCATCAGGCGTCCAAGTTAAGTTATATCCTTATGAGTTATGGCTATCTGACTGACGTCTGCATATTAAACGACAACCTTTTGTCTAAAATACAAGTCAGATCCGATAACTCGCGGTGAAACTCCATAAACTTCGTAAGTCGAACAGTATTAAAAACGGGCATGGGTAGTACTAAAATTTGCTTTTAAATTTCATTGAATTTACCGTTCGAGCTAGGGTTTTCTGTCACTGTAGTGCAACTTGAATGTTGATCCTTTCGATTTCTACGTAACGAAAATTCGCCGTAAATGTATACGATTCTTCTGTGAAACAATCGGTTAATTTTAAATGAAAAACGTATAAAAAAGAAATAGAACATTTCTTATTGTATTCTTCCTGATATTGTGTAGGATTGTTGTTCGCTTGGGGCGTTATATTTCTGTCGGTGTCGACACTGATTGGCGTGTTCAAAAAAGAAAAAGACAACAGACTGGAAGACAATTACGTACAGCTCAACGTCGCTCAAAACTACAAACTACTCTGGGACATTTTAAAACTGCCTAGCATCCGTATATTACTGATAGCATTGCTGACGATGAGGGTAAGCAACATTGAAAGTATTCGTGACGAATTGATTTTTTTTTTCTTTTAAAAAAACGAATTTTATTTTTCACACACACACGCACTAAACAATAACGCGCGTCAATTGACACGAGTAAATTAATGATTATTGTTCCGTTTCGCAGGTCGGATTTTCTACGACGAGAGTCGGTTTGGTAAATTTGAAACTAGTCGACGCCGGAGTGCCCAAAGACGGTCTCATGATACTGACTACGGCGATGTTCGCGGTAAAAATCCTGACACCGATTGCTGTGTCCAAATACACTTCGGGCCCGAAACCGATGAGTATATGTCTGAATATAATTGCAATCAGGTGAGTATGAAGAGCGAAACAAACGACACGTGGATAGCGTAGGGTTTAGCTGATATAAGAGGAATAACGAGGCGTTTTTTTTTTTTTTACAAATTTAATACACGATAAAGTATATATTTGTATAATTTTTTTGCATTCTACAAGACAGAGATACGCGCGCGCTTCACTGACAGGCATATTATATTTCACGAATGTTTTCCTGATCAGAGTCTGTTCTATTTTCCGAACAATGTCGTTCTCTCGCGTGAATCATATTTGTTTCAAAACTAAACGAAGACGAACCCGTAACACTCGTAACGCCTCAGAACTGCTCTTATTCAATTGAAGTTTATTGTGGTGCGGTCTCTAACGTTTGATCGATTTCAGATTAATCTGGAGTCTCACGTACATGATTTTTATTTACTTTACGCCGACGATGATAAATCGCAACGGAATCGTAGACGTACCGATATATTATTACTTGATCTTAGGATTTTTAAACGCAGTAAACGAGGTGAGTTATATCCTTAAGTTATATATTAAAACGTTGCAAATAAATAAATGTTTTTACGGTTGGAAGACATATTTTATACTAATACGTTTTTTTAAAAAAAAAAAAACAAAATTCCCAATAAATTCGATTGTCCGTTAATAAAAATAAATGTCAGACTGGTAGAACGGTAATAATTTTCGCAACAATAATATTGTCGCTTTTCATGGGATTTCTTATACACTTTTCGTGAAATGTCCGGGAATTCGTAAATGTTATAAAACGTTTTAACTATTTTTGGCATTGTAACATTTCCGTTGACCTACTGCACGTTACCGTACTCGGGAGAAAACGTACGGCGCATAATATTTCAATTCGCACCTTACGCGTTGGAAATCACGAGACTCGGACGGCTGGTGTGGTTTTAATTTTCTAAAAACCTTAAAATTCCCCGGGCTTGTCTGCTAGTGGATACATCGACTTTATTGGGGAAAAAAAATTAATTTGGAAAATCGTCATAACTGAACCGTGTGTTTTTTTTGTTTTTGTTCCTCCCAAAGGGATTAGCTTACGTCCTGTTGGTGGCCATGACGGCTTTTTTTTCGCGAATAAGCGATTCGCGTTTTGGCGGAACGTACATGACGCTGTTGAACACGATGGTGAATTTGGGATTGGCGTGGTCGTCGTCCTTGGGACTGAAAATGATGGACTTTTTAACGTTGAAAAAATGCTCGAACAACGCCCAGAACGATTGTTCTACGACGGACTTGAAAGACGTAAGACTGCACTACGACGGTGTATCGAAATTACGCGTGATTCGTTTCTATACGATTTCTGTTTCGTTTATTTAGACTTGCGATCTAAACCAAGGCCATTGTGCAGTAACCGTGGACGGTTATTACGTAGAGATCGTTTTGTGCATAATCGTCGGATTCGTTTGGTACGGCGTTTTCAAGAACGTCCTCAAAAGTTTCCAGACCAAAAGCGCTTCGCACTGGTTAGTGTACGTGGACCGACCGGGCAAAGAAGTCGAAGTCCCCAACGGAACGACGAGTTCTATATGAACTCACGACGCTTATTATTATTATTATGATATTCGGTTTAAGACAGATCTTGTTGTATTCGGTGTAACCGTTTTATGCGTTAATCGTTGTACGATATAATCGTTCAATTGATCGTGCGTCGTCGTATTGATTGTGTAATTCAAAAAGGAGGATTTTTTTTTTTTTTACAATTAGCGTATTTCGAAATATTTTCTTGACAAATAACCGACGCGCGTGTTATGTGTGTGTGTGTGTATACAGGATAATTCGGGGGAAAAAAAACTTTGAAAAACCGAATAAAGATTTTTATATTTTATGTAGAAAAACGTCCCCCCTCCCATTATATATTTTTTCTTTATATTATTCCTCAAACTACGTGGTCGCACCGACTTTTATACAAATCGATTAGTATTATTCGAACACGGTTATTTGTCGAATGTACAAAAACGATGGCGTCATTTCAAGATAATTTCAAAACTATACCGGTTTCGCGTAAATTTTCGAGTCTGTATTAACCCCGTTTGGATAGGTACACCGCCAATGTCACTTTCCGTCCAATTACACTTGTTTTCTCCGATAAACCCCCACAAATTTTCGTCAAAAATTCATTATGTTATATTGTAACAATTGCGTTTTTGTATATAATTGTATTATTATACGGCGCAATATCGTCTGTATAAAAACGTGTTAATAAATATCGTCTCGTCACCTTCTCGTTGTTTTTTTTTTTGTTTGTTCTCCTTTATTTAAATACGTTATAGTATAGTGTAGCTACGTTATTGCGAGTGTCTTGCAACAGTACACGGCCGGCGGAGCTTTGTTCTCGTCAACTGTAGAACAATTAATCGATTTAAATGAAAAAAAAAAAAACAGAACTTTTCGTTGGATTAGAATAAAGTCGCTGAACGAACCGTGTCAAGGATCGTTTCGAAGTGTGCTTTTTTAGCCGCAGGATTCGTCGTATCGAAATCAATATCGCGACGTCAAATCATCGTGTACGTATTAATTTATCGTCAATCTCTACGTAAATCTCGAAAAATATAATAATATAGAAGAATAAAAAACAAAATGTACGGTTTCCGACGGAAATTATGGAGAAAATTCCTTTCGTCGTCTACATTATTCTGACAATAAGGACAATATTTCAACCGACGGAATTTTCCGCACTTTTGTAATCGTTATTCCGCTGCTCGATTTTCGCTTTGTTTAAACTTTAATATTATTATTTTTTTTTTAAATTTTAATTTACAAATCGACGAACGATGACGGGCATTTCGATCGAAGTGAAAAATGTATGCCACAACCCGTACGGACAGAGTTATTTGTGAGAGGTATACTTTTTCGTTCTCTCCCTCGGGAGAAACGAGTGACAATTCTCCAAAAGAACGGCGGGCAATCGAACGTTTTAAATGAAAATTAAATTAACGAATAACACAATATCGTACCGAGTCACGATGAATAATTATTGATAAAATGTATTTTCGCTCGGTTCGGTGTTTTCATAGACGTCCTTTCGATCCATTTGCCCTTCGGATCAGTCGTGATTAACGTGAAAACACCGGCAGTCGGCGCGAACGGTTTAGGTCAGGTCAGGTTTTTCTGACTTAACCCAAGGTTAATCTAAATCATTTTACGTCCATCGCGGACTTACTATTTCGAAATAACTCTAAAAATTCGTCGAGCGAAACGGGTTTGCCATTGTCATTGGCCGAACGCAGGACCGGATTAAGAGTTTACCGGGCCTGGAGCCTAGTAGTCCAAAGGGCCCTTAGTCCTTAGAATACTTATAACTAGGGTTCGGGACTTGTAGCACTTAAAAACATGAAAATAAGCGTCAAATTAATTGATTGTATACAGAAATATCTTTAAAAATCTTTAATATTAGTCAATTTTCAATTTCATATATCATTACGTATATAATGTATAAACAGAATGATTTGTGTGGCGAATGCTAGTAGGTACACCGCGTAATACAAATAATAATACGAAAATGCCAAAATAAAATCTAAACTTAAATATTTTGAACTTGGTCTGAAATAAAAGGCACCTTCGGGGCCTTCAATGTTTCAGGGCCTGGAGCCCGGGCTCCTAGGCTCCGTGCTTAATCCGGCCCTGGCCGAACGATTAAGCCGTGTTATGGATATTGTCGGTTCGATAATAATAGAAAACGAATACGATACTACAGAGTGATCGAAAAGTCGCGCACACCAAAATAAATATGTTCGTACATAATAGTTGTATTGAATTATTTTTGTCGGCAGTTACAGAATAACACAACAGGTATTTCCGGCAATTAATCTAGACGGCATTGTTATATGTACTGATGACACGGAGCTTGCAGTTGTGCTTTGATTTATTGCTTGGTGAACAAGTCCTTTTCCCAAGAGCAACTTGAGTTTATTGTTGAACAGTATTTTGCTAGTCATTCGTATGCTTGTGTTGTTGATCGTTGATCTTCAACGTGTTGTTGGTCAAAGAAATTGAAAGTACGCCACTGGTTTCAAACACCTAAATCGTATATAAAGTAAATAAATACTATTTATATAAGTGTAATTGTACACGGGAAATCTGTTTTTTTTTTTTTATTGTTGCGTCCAAATTAATTCGAACCACGCGTGTCGTCACTAGGTATATATATATATATATATATACGGTGGAAAAAAAATTTTTTTTTTTACCAAAAACGTGCGCCGATCCACCGCGGAAACGCGCGCGTTTAATACGCTGCGATACAATGACGAAACGAGGAAAAATATCGTTTTATTAATATTTATAACCTCCCGTTACGCGTTTGTTTTTCGAGCGTTGTTCTGCAGCGACCTTTCCATTGAGATAAATCTGTGAACAAACAGAAACCGAACAATAACAGCGTTCAGCCTTAATTATTATTTTCCCGCCTCCCATCATCACCTCTGCCCCCCAACCGTTTTATAAACTAATATTTCCATCCGTACGCGTATTATTTTATATTATATATTTAGGTCGCCGTCAATCGACAATAATAATAACCGTCATCGGACATATTTTATTTTTTTGTTTCTATAAATTATTTCGCGTATCGCACCGCCGCGTTCGCTTTCTCTTCTTTTCAGTCCGACCAGTGCCGCGGACGTCACGTCACGCGTGTCCGCGCCGCGTCTCGTTGTTCACGCGCTTGTACGGCTTCGACTACCGTCGAAGACACTATTATGACGTCGGCACCGCCGACCGCGCGTAACGGAAACGCAACGGGGAAATCGGCCGCGGCGGCGAAGAAACCGGACTCGACCGCGGAAAACGGCGGCGGCGGCGGCGGCGGCGGCGAAGACGACGACGACGGCGAGCCGAACTTGACCGGGGACTGGTCGAATTTTTCCCTTTTAATGTTGTTGTACGTAATGCAAGGCATGCCGTTGGGATTGGTCTCGGCCGTGCCGATACTCTTGCAGAGCAAAAAAAACGTCACGTACCAAGACCAGGTTGATTTCTTTTTTATTATTATTATTATTTATTATTATTATTATTATTATTATTATTATTATTATTATTATTATTATTATTATTATTATTATTATTATTATTATTCCGCGTTCGCGTCTCTCTCTCTGTCGCGTATCACACGCGGAATTATAAATTCCGTTGTATTTGGCGTTGTGTTTAAGTTTTTTTTTTCAATTACTAGCTATTTTTTTTTTTTTTATTAAAAGAAATTTTATGATACCACATTAAATTTCGACAATTATCTAAATCTACAAACTAAATAATACTAAAAACAACGCAATAGTCTTGATAAAAAAAAGAAGAAAAAACCAAAAACTAATAATTACACTAACAAATGAATAAATAAGCTCTTGAGCCATAAGATTATAAACCAACTGACGAAATAAATCGAATAATTATATAAACGACCCGTGGGGAAGTAGAATTTAGAATGTTTTCAGTTGACGAAGGGACCCCGAGGGAATGTAACCGCGCGAACAGCAACGGGGCCCTAAGATTGTCCGAGGCGGGGCAATACGTACAATGGGGAAGAGTGGAAGAAATCGGTATCGGCCTAAACGGTTTATAATTCTAAAAAAAAAAGAAAAATTTAGGTGTGGAAATTCAAAGATTAGTCGTTGATCTTTTACAAATTTTCAAATTTTATAAAAATGTCAATTTCTTTCATTATTACAGTATAGTTAGATACGGATGACCATTACTGCATGTAATATCAATTTATTTCAAAAAATATTTAGACTCTAAAAATTTATTTATATTAATAAAATCGCTTTACTATTTTTTTTTCTTTTAAATCAATATTTTTATAATCAAAATTAAAAATACTTTTGTTATTGAGCATATACCGATTACGATATTTAAAAAAAAAAAAAGGTACATAACACTTTTGCAAATAATTTTTCACGTTTCGTTCCAGGCTCTTTTTAGTCTTGTGTCGTGGCCGTTCAGCATAAAAATCCTTTGGGCTCCGTTTGTGGACGCGCTCTACGTGCAAAGGATAGGAAGGCGAAAGTCTTGGCTCATACCGGTCCAGTTATTGATGGGTACGTACAAACTTACCGATTTTATTCTGATCTCGCCAATCGATTCGGGGTGAACTCGTTTTTCGTTCCGAAAAAAAAGTAAGAACGATTAAAATTTCGAAATCGGCCGTCCAAAAACGCGTTGTTCGCGCGTTTTACGAGCGAAAAAACACAATAGAGCGTTTAAAACCTAATAATATTCAAATATCGGACTGCGCAGGTGCGTGTTTCGTTTATTTGGCCACGGATATCGACGACCTGTTGCCCGAAACGAGAAAACCGAACATGCTGAAACTGGTATACGTGTTTTTCATCACCAAAGTGTTGGCCGCCACGCAGGACATTGTCGTCGATGGTTGGGCGCTGACGATGTTGAAAAAGTCGGTGATCATTATAATTATTACGATACGCGAACTTAAAGGGACCGTATGAATCGGGAAAACAAAAAAAAAACACTGGGACTCGTTTAACGAGAAAGTATTGCACGCGGGGTAACTGAAACGAGGAACTATACCTACTTAAAGATTTACGCTTTCCCTGTAAATTTTGAAATTCCTGTCAAACATCGTTCTCGCGTGATGTTTTCCAGTGAAACGAGTTCCAGGAGGTGGTTTTTTTTTTTTTTGTACGATTCGTAAACCCTCATAAATATTTTTCCAAAAACGTATGTTTTCCCGTGTCCAGACTCGAATTTCACGAGCACCTTTTACGCGAATAGCACATTTCACGATAAACTGTGTGTTCGGGGTTTCGTACAGGAATAACGTCGGCTACGCGTCCACGTGCAATGCGACGGGCCAAGTGACGGGCATAATGATAGGATCGCTGTTTTCCGTCCTGCTCACGTCGGAAGACTTTTGCAACAAATACTTGCGGTTCGCGCCAGGCACGGGAGGATTAACGACGATGAGAAGTGAGTGCGGATCAGTGCGTGAGACCGTAATTTGTTCGGTCGCGCCGCACTCTCATTCGGATCGACGTTGTTAATCCCGAAACGGATAATAAGGTGTAGTAGTGATTAGTCCGAGACGTTTGCAGGTCTGTTTTACGTGTGGGGCGTTCTGTTCGTAACGATCACAGTATTGATCGCGCTGTTCAAAACGGAAAAGGATAATCGATTGGAGGACGATCACGTAAAGCTGAATATTTTTCAGAACTATTCGCTGTTATGGGACATAATGAAACTGCCCACTATCCGAATATTGGCCGTAGCGTTACTGACAGCGAAGGTACGATTTGAACTAGGAACTAGGCAAATTTTTCTTACCGTTTCGCCGCGCACAATCAAAAGCGTAAAATATACTTACAGGCGTTTAAAAAAAAAAAAAAAAACGGTGACCTCTCGCAGAGAGAAGTGTTTCGTAATCAAATAATAAATCGTACGTTAATTTACGGTTAAGCACCTATAGCAGCTATTATTATTATTATTATTATTATTATTATTGAAACCCGCAATATACGCGATAAATTAACAATAATAATAATAATAATATCGATTTTGTGAAAAATACGCGAAAGTATTTTTGTATTTTGAATTGTGATTAATAACGAGGACGTATAATATTTAAGATCGGATTCGCTGCGGACAGCGTGTTGACTTTAAAGCTCATTGACGAAGGCGTATCGAAAGACAACATTATGATCCTGCACACGGTACTGTACGTGGTGAAAATGATTTTACCGCTCGTTGTTGGCAAATACACGTCCGGTCCACAATCGATGAGTATATATCTGAACGTGACGCCCTTCAGGTATACATAAATCCAAATTATTAATTCGTTATTGACGTTTTATTAGTCGACGTTAAATTCGAACATCAATTGGTTTTTAATGATGATCGCCGTTCGGTCTCTCTCTCTCTCTCTCTGTTTCTCGCATTGTATAATAAATATGTAATGTCATACCGTTACGTCATAAAGCCGGTTAATCGTATTTTCGACGACACGATTTTAAGATGCGCTCCCCGCCGCGGGGTCTTTTATTGTTTTAAGCACAATTAATGCGATAGCGTACAAGATTTTCAATAATTACTACGTAATTTCGTTTATATTACTAAACCGCGTGATCAATATTCTTCTCGTTGCTCCGCAAAGCGCTTATTTTTCACTTTTTGTACTGCCGCAACACTCGTGCCGGCCGTCTTCGTGTCCACCCTCAATTCGCTTCTTCTTCCTCTTCCTGCACATCCGTTTCCGTGACACCGCTCTCATAATGTATAGGTATAGCTTCCGAATCGTCTCTGCGTTGTTCATCAACCTCATTTCAACAGATGCCGTTCCCACGCCGCTACGGCCTTTTCACGCATTGACATTTACCTCATTCTATACCCTCCCTATAGTTACTCGACACATACGTCTCAGCACGCGTTCATCTCGTCCTCGTCCCGTCCACTGGCCGACATTCCGAACCGCGCGCGTAAAAACCGCATTAGTCCATATCGTTGGAAGTATGAACGGACAAAAATTCGACGTACGTTCAATTTTAACGCGAGTCCGTTCCGGGTGTTTCGAGTGAGCGTTAGATTACCGCCGAATACTCGATTTATATATATATATATATATACGCTAATAAAAGTATTTGTGTTTCAGATTGCTTTGGAACATTCCGTTTGTCGCGCTTATTTATTACACGCCGAAATTGATTAACGTAAACGGTGTAATAGACATTCCGTTATATTATTACGGAATTTTGGTATTGACATTATCAATACACGACGTGAGTTTGTACTACTGTTTAATAGTATTAAAAAAAAAAAAACACGCCTTTACTTCGGAGTTTTGTTATAATCGATTTTTTTTTTTTTACTTTGTTAATTGCAAAATCATATCGAAATCGGTAATGCCGGTCAGGTTTTGTCCAATGCATTACAGACGAATCGTGCGAATACATAATATTTTGTTTTATACGTATATACCAATTATACAGATTCTGTCTAACGTTATGACTGTGGCTACGTTGTCGTACTTCTCGCGGATCAGTGATTCTCGTTTTGGCGGTACTTACATGACGTTATTGAACACCCTTTCGAATTTGGGACACGTGTGGTCGTCTTCTGTTGCGATCGGAATGATCGATCTGTTGACGTTCAAAGAATGTTCGCTCGATTCAAAGAACAACTGTTCGACGAAAGACCTTCAAGACGTAAGAACGGATCGTACGAGTATTGATAGTTTCGTCGGTCTAACCAAAACGAAATAAATACGCCTTTTTTTCTCGCGTACGACCAATTCAAAAGTAAAGTTTTAATACAATTATTATTTGACGATTTAGACCTTGGGCGATTTATAAAACAAAAAAAAAAAAACTCAAATTTTGTTTGCTGTACGTCTTATTCGGCCGACAAATCCGTTCGGTAGTGATGGAAATTTAAATTTATAAACCGTATACGCTATACGCACATATAAAATTGTAATTTATATAAAAAAAAAAATCGCCCAGATCGCTGCGTAATGTAACTCGTTTCTTTAATACGTATATATTTTTAAAATAAAGATATTCAAATTTTTTTTTTTTTGTTTTTTACACACACGATTTTCGACGTACGACGATTGTAACGCGCACAGTTATTCAAAGTATTTCGGCTGATTAATATTTAAATGGTAATTTATTTTTAGACGTGCGCGGCTAACGGAGGTGATTGCGACACGACGGTGAACGGGTACTACGTAGAAATGGCCGTGTGCACTCTCGTCGGGATCGTTTGGTTCGGCATTTTCAGGGACGTGCTGAAAAGTCTTCAGTCCAAGAGCCCTTCGGATTGGTTGGTCAACGTGAAAAATCCCGCCAACGAAAACAACAACAAAAACGCGTACGCCATGACGTGATTTCGCGTTCAAATCGATTTCGATTACCGTCACCGCGTTGCGTTATAATAATAACCGGCGGCGTTATATACTGCGGTTTTTTTTTACGAATTATTATATATATATTTTTTTTAATATTACTGTTTTAAATGTTGTTGTGGGAATGGAAAGAATAAAAAAAAAAAAACAAGCGAGTTGTCGATCGTAATTTTATTTTTTTTTTTTTTACTTCACGCGAGGCTGTATTCCTATTGCAAATATACCACAAGGCGGATCGCGCGATCCGAATTCGGATGGATGCGGAAAATCAGGCAGTCAGAATAATTGTTAAGACTGAATTTTACAACGCCAAAAATAAACATAAATCGGATCGATATCCCAGAAAGAGTGTTCACAGAGAAACCGGGGAGAAAAAAAACGCGTCGATTTATAGAACTCTTTTCGTGGACCTCTGAATCGGTTTTTTTTTACATGGCTGGGGGTCGTTCCGAAAAATGTGTCCGACACCCAGTCTTGTAAAAAATACTTTTAAAAGAGTAATTGAAATACTAGTATTTGTATGCATTTCTTACGCGAATACTTTTTTAAAAGGTATTTAAATACAGTATTTTTTACAAGACTGCCGACACCGAGACTGTTACCACGATATGACGTCATGAACGAAACCGTTACTATTTCGACGTTACTATGACGGCTGAATTCAGTAGCCACAAGACATATCCGTGTACCGATGTATCTGCGCGCAGTGAAGATCCTTTGATCTCTTTTTTTTTTATTATTATTTAAATAATCCGGACCTCGTTAGAAAATATTTGCCGACCTCTGGCTTTACGTAAAAAAAGTATACGCGCGCGCTGGCGGATCTGAAACAGTGTTTTTCCCAGTGATTTCGTACCGCAGCCAATAGCGGCCGTGGATTCGAATTTTTTGCCTAACCAAACCTAACCTCACCTAACTTTTTTTTTAAATCGGCAATACGCTCACTGCCCGGAAAGCCGGCAAGCAAAATACTTTGGACGGTGGGTCGCCATCGTTTGCAAACAACAAAAATACACAACTTCCGAAAGGGTGTGGGTATCCCGTGCCCGCCCCTTACGTGTTATGTACGACTGAATAGTGGAGAGGAACTGTAGGTCGCTGCGCTACAGTTCCTGCCTTTACAACAAATACCGTCCCCCACAGAGCAACCGGCGACCCCGGGAACCTAACCCAACCTAACCGCAAATATCGTACGACCGCAAAATTACTCGCGCGTATTCGTACGAGCATACGGTACAAAAGTATTTTTCCATTTTTCTGCGTTCCGTCCCGTTTTTATTTCTAAGAAGAAGGACGTTCGCGATATAAGAATTTGATTTTTTTTAATGAAATGCGAGCAGCGATTCGTATAAAAGCGCATTCGATGAGAACGTAGGAATGGCGTCTACAGTACCTCTGTTCTGTAACTCGATAAGACTTGTTGACGACAACTTTCGGTTCGTTAAGCTATCGAAACGATTTATAAGCTCCCAGAAAATGGTCGTTAGCTATCGATTTCTTATCATTTTGGTGGACATACACTTTGTAAGTGCAAGGTATCGACAGAGTCGTTTACAAAATCACGATGTCGATAATAAAATTCGATACATTTTTAAAAATTACGATAAGATAACTCTTATCGAATTAATTTGTTAACGCGTTATCGAGTTACGGAATAGAGCTACAGGTGTCTTATGCGGAAAATTACAGAATTTTTTCATCGTTTATTGTACTACTGTATCTCACGCGCGTATTCAAAACAAACGTTGTATAATAACATATTGGTAATAACAAAATTTAAATTAAATTATCCTTTACAACATTTTAGATTATTAATTTCGTGAGTATTATATATATATATATTATATATATTTATATATATATATATGTAAATATGAAAATGTAAGGCTCCGTTACTGCTCCGGTTAATGATTGCAAAAAATTACTGAAACCGTAATAAATAAAAAAAAAATATTCGTGTACACGGCGGCGCATACGGTATAGTGCACCGGCGATTTTTGCGTAGTGTTTGCCAATTTTTTGCTGCTTTTTTTTCATATTTTCTCTCTCACGGCCGTTTCTCTTACAGGTATTCACGAGAGAGAGAGAGAGAAAAAAAAACGCGTCGCAAAACACGTAGGTATAGCGAATTTACTGTATATAGTGTTTTAATCGTGAAATAAAACGGGGAGCGATCGTCGAAGTGGGGAGGTAGTCGGTACAGCTGCACCTCATAACTTTTTATCGAAACAATTAACGCGCGGTCGTTTGTGGCTACACGCGCAATTCGCGTGCGATATTTACAGAAACGAACACGAATATTATATTATAATATTATGTATTGTACCGTGTTGTTCTCGTTTTTTTTTTG
Organism: Slavum lentiscoides; assembly: GCA_032441835.1. Classification (NCBI taxonomy): domain Eukaryota; kingdom Metazoa; phylum Arthropoda; class Insecta; order Hemiptera; family Aphididae; genus Slavum; species Slavum lentiscoides. The sequence continues at coordinate 1,935,847 of CM063716.1, forward strand.
CCCTGCTCCGCATATTCCGTAATTGAATTGTTTCGACACGCTAATAACAAACGAGTCGGCGGAGAAGAGTTTCGTTCGACGATTCTGTCTTTCTGTCTTCGCTAATATTGTTTATAATAATAAACCGCCGCACCCGTAATACAATACACAATATTATTACGCCGCGCTTTAGCGCGCTCATTTAAACCGCGAAAACAACGCGTTATTATATACGATATAAATAAATTTCAAAGTGATTTTTATCGAATTTACGACGTTTATAATATAATAATCGGAGGATATTATTATATTTCGGTACGGTACGTAATTTATATATATTTTTTATTTTCTCATAACGGTTCCCGTTAATATACGTATTGTGAACGGCCGGGTTTTTACGAGTAAAAAAAAAAAAGAAAAACGTTACAACGATGATCCTTTTGAAAAACATCAACCGATCGAGCCGCGATCCCGCACGGGTTCTTTTAACCAGCTATAATAACATAATATATAACGTATAGAATGACGAAGCGTCTTCAAACGTTTATTAAAACGTATTAAATCGTATTATAATTACAATTCATTCGTTTTATTCGACTGTTTTTTTCAACGCGTTCCGATAAGAAATTTACGAAGAAAATGTTTTTTTTTTTACACGATTATAGTGATCGATCGTATATACCTTGGAGCAATTAACGTTTGGAAGCCGAGCGAATTAAAAAAAAACCCCGTTCGTTTTGTCATATAACGTTTAATTTCCATTATTATAATAGTATTAATGTTATCGTTATTCGCTATACGTTCATAATAATTGTTCGTAATAGTTCTGTTAATAATAATAAATCGTCGATTAGCTATTAATTAATAATTATGACAACGGGCGAATCGCGGGATCGATTAGAATGTAAATAATAAAAAAAAAAAAATGAAAAATTTCTAAAAAGAAAAATTGTGTAAAATACGCGAATTTATTATTTAAATAGAAGAAAAATTCTCGCGTTATTGAACGAGATCTGAGCCACGTTTTGATAACGTACGTTTGGAGCAGAGAGTTTTTCAATTATATTTTCGAAAAAAAAAAAATAGCGACAGGCGTTTATTACAATAAGACCATTATATATATATATATGGGAAAAAAATTACGCAGAACGAGTAGAAATCATTTTTTATACGCTTTACGGTGATCTATCTACGCGTGGTAAGTATATTAAAAAAAAAAAAAATGTCCGATTAGATTACCCCTCCAATGTACATATCACATGTGTAATGTATAATAATATTTAATTATTAATCGTCGCTTTTTTTTTTTTTTTAATAGCGTATTATTTTATACGATACGGTCGCTTTACTAGTCCGCGCGCTATTCCCGAATAGTACAATTTTTTTTTTTTATATATAAAATTTAATTTCTATTAAATTTCTGTTTTTCAAAAGTCGAATTTTTTCCCCGTGTTCCTTTCGCAGTATGTGTTAACAGCGGCTATCTCGTTGCGTACCTACTCGGTCACGTAAATCGACGACGACAATGTCACAACACCGCGGAGACGGACTCGACGAAAAATCAACTGCGGCCGCGGCGGACCACTGCGCGGTTTCGGGCGCGTCGAATTTGAAAGGAGATTGGTCGAACTTTTTCCTGCTGCTGTTGCTGTACACGATACAAGGGCTGCCGCTCGGCTTCATGATTTCCATACCGATACTCTTGCAAAGCAACAAAAACGTCACTTACCAAGACCAGGCGAGTACCCGTACAGTTTTGGGGCCAAAATCTATTTTCTCCGGCATCGTGAGCTTCTGTCGTGTATGAGTAGGTACTATATACTCACTGAGGCTCGAGAGAAAAAGAAAATAGTTTACCGCGCAAATTAAAATTTTTTCCGCTCCTAAGATAATTTTAAACCCCACCGCGATAAAATACAAAAAAAAGGACTTTTTTTTTTATTGTAAAACGTCATATTAGACAAAACGCGTATTTTTTTTTTTCATTTTAACGAACAAAAATGTTTACCATCAACATTCGTAGGATACGGAGTTAAAATGGACATCATTATTTTAGCTTATATTCATCATTAAATGAGAATCAGGCCGTCGTTTTGATGGATCCACGAGAAATCTATAAAAAAAAAATGCTTTCATCGGAGATCATAAACGCTCTCTTGGATATTATTTATTTGACTATAGTACCCTACACTATCGATATGATACGAAACCGATATTTGAGTTAATACTTTTTTTTTTTTGTACATACAACAATCTAATTATGTAGCCACAGGTACGTGTTTAACTGGTGAATTTGAAGAAAAAAATAATATTTTTTCTAATATTTTGGATAGAAATCTTAGAGAGAAAAACCAAAATTTAAGGATCACTTTTTTTTCGGAAAACGCCGATTTCACACGAAAGAGCCGTCGCTCTAGGCAGGCGCCTAGCTCGCCTATACCTCGAACCAGACTTGGGTAGTATTCCGAATACAGTATTCGGAATACTGTATTCCGAATACTTTCTAAGTATTCTGAATACTTTTTAAATACTTTTTTGAAAGTATTCTGGATACAGTATTTTAAATACTTTTAAAAGTATTCTGAATACAGTATTCCGAATACTTTTTAAAGCTCAAACATTTTAAACAGTGTCTACACGATATTTCATGTTATTTTTGTTTTCAACTATATTCAATAAAATAATAATAGTTTTTCCATTTTTGCCCCAGCAACGACGATAACATATTATTATGATGGTGTAATAAATAAGTGCCCCCCACATTCTGTTAATTATTATCAATAAAATATCGAGAAAATGTTCATCTCATTTTAGATACATATAGGTATACCAAATATTTCCAAATCATTAAACTGGATTTCCCGTGAAAGCAATAATAATTTAAATAATTAAACATGAGTAACAACTAGCAGCAGTAGGTTAGGTACTGAAAACTAGTAAAAAAAAAAAAAGTATTCTAAAAGTATTTAGAATAATTTTTGTGAAGTATTCAGAATACTTAGAGAATACTATTTTCACGATGTATTCGAATACATATTCTGAATACTTTTTACAAAGTATTCGGAATACTGTATTCCGAATACTTTTAGAAAGTATTTTACCCAAGTCTGCGGCTCGAACCGGTCCCGATTATGACGCGTGAACGTCGTGTTTCGGTTTTAGGCTTTGTTCAGTTTGGTGTTCTGGCCGTACTCGTTGAAACTCTTGTGGGCACCGCTGGTGGACGCACTCTACGTACACAAGATCGGCAGACGGAAGACTTGGCTAATACCTGTTCAATTTCTAATAGGTAAATATACAAGGGAATCGCGTCGTTTTCTTATGCGAATTTTCAATATTGTGTACGTTACACGGAAATGGGCAAAAAAAAATAAAACGATATTCAATATTCGTAAATTTAACGACGACACGTTTTACTTTATTTTCCAAACCGTATAAATACTTTTTTGTGTTAAATAATCGAAATTCGTTAGAGTCTATTCGAATAAATAAACAATATAAATATAACACTGAATAAAATGTACTCGTACATTATATTTGTGAGCTGTTAGACAACTAGTAGTAGTTACCAGCTACTATCACATTACTCTACGGTACCTATATTATGCATTTTAAAATTCTATATTATGACTAGGAAGTAATAGAAGTTTTTATTATAATAAAAAACCTAATGAAACGAATGGAATTATAGAAATATTCATTTTAAAAAAACTGTTAATATGGCGCCATATTTTTCGTTATATATTTGAAACATAAAATTATTTTATTTTACGACTAATATAGAGTTCACCGGTTATTCAATAATTATGTTCACAACCAACGACGCTTTCAGGTATATATCCAGTGTATACAATTGGAGTAGAACGTATCTTGAGAAGTCACATTTTCTAAATAATAATATAGAACGCGTTACAGTATAGTTGATACACTTGAGTAGAACTTTACCAAGTTGTAAGTACGAGTAGTATATCAAGTCATTTAAAAAAAAAAGAAGCCTGCGATGAGAAGTATTGCATGTAAATCATCTTCTACGCGTGCCACCGATTGAAACTTTTTTATTTATAATAATTTTTTATAATAAAACGGTCGTGTTGGGAATAGTCGCGGTATTTTTTTTTTATGTTTGAGTCTTGGGCGAATATTTTTTTTTTCTAATGAAACTAAGTAAATAAAAATACGGACAAAACTCATTTAGCGCGTATAACTTTTTGTCGATAAAAAGAAAAAAAATGTTTAAATTCTCTGCCCCGCGTCCCGCTTCTACGGAAGAAAGAACTGCACAAGCGTGTTGGGCGACTTGCACTCGACCGGGCGATTTCAAGTCTGTGGCGTGTAACGCGTATACGTGAATATATTGTACCTGTTTTGATATTTCTGCAGGGTCGTGCTTCATTTATGTAGCCAGGGACATCGACAATCTGTTGCCCGAAACAGGAAAACCGAAAATACTCCAACTGGTGTACGCGTTTTTCGTCGTCGTTTTCATGGTGGCCACGCAAGACATAGTCGTCGACGGTTGGGCGCTGACGATGCTTAAAAAGTTTGTTTCATTTCACACGCTTTCATTGCGGATCACCTGCAAAATGAAATTATTTTTAAGAGCGTTGTACGAATATTACTACTTTTTAATTTTTTTTCGAAATTTTTTTTTATATTCGAAGTTTTACCCGTTGCGTTGCGCACATTTTCGTGCGTTGTCCCGTAAAAAAAAATTGCTCCGCTGAGCGTCCGTTTAGCTCGTGTCTGCAGAGATCCTCTACGAGAGTGATGCTCGTCTTGGCGCTTTTAAACACACCGAGTCACTGTTGACGACGTAGCTAAATACGTTAAACAATAGTGTAATCTCGTCGTAAAAACACGAATGTAATAAGAGTATTTATTTTTTATCAATTAATTTTTTTTTTTAATACGTGATGTACGTGATTCCCACAATAAACCGTTATTTATTATTTTATAGTTAGACTTAAATGGGTAATAATTTCCTGTGCCCCCCAGACTTATTTTCATTCACTTTCGACTACTGTTTGTGACGATTCTCACTCGGTTTTTTTTTTTTTTTACTACAGAAATAACGTCGGTTATGCGTCCACGTGCAACACGTCGGGTATAGCGATCGGTTCTACGATTGGTTCCGTATGTTCGGCCCTGTTAACTTCCGAGAAGTTTTGCAACGTGTACTTGCGGTTTACGCCCGACCAGGGAGGAATAGTGACATTGAAAAGTAAGTGCTGCGAGAGCAGAACAAATATCGCGTAAAACCGTATATCGACAACAGCATAATAATTAGTATATTACGGGTAAAAATATAATATGATTCTCATATATATATATATATATATATATGTAATTAATAGAAATACATTATAATTAGGGCTCGGATGTTGATGACTTTTGCATATTTTTTTTTAACGTCTTAGTGTTTTTCTGATTAAAAACGCGATTCGAGTTCAACACACGTATTTAAATAAGTAATTTTTATTTTGAATTTTTTTTTTTTTACATTGTTCGGCTTTTTTTCATTTTTACAACATTTTCGGACATTTTTAGGTCGTTTTTCGTACTTTTAGGTCTTTTTATGTTCGTCAATAATCGACAGAAAAATTACGGGTTTACTATATTATTATTTTACTCGGTATTTAAAATTTGTGCATAAATTTCAATTTTAGAAAAAAACCCGTAAAAAGTTGAGAAAAACCCGCAAATAAAAAATAATAAAAATACCTCGTACAAATATAATACCCAATGCCACCGTCGGTCGTTTAATACGCACGTACCTATATCAATATTGTAATTAATAAAATAAATAAATAATTTAGGTATAATTCAAACAGTTTTTTAAGGTATTCTTTTACGTTTTTATATTGTCGTCTTGAATTTCTAAATGGCATTTTTGTGGTCATAAATTCAACTGTTTTAGGGCATTTTTATACGGGTTTTTTGGGGCGTCGACATCCGGACCACAATTATAATAGGTAATTTATTTTATCTTTTTCCGAGCAATCGCTCATAAGAAAACAAATATACACGTACGCCTACAGGTAATTACTATATTATATCTGAATAATGTAATATTGCGACCTAATTATAATATATAATATGCGATATCGTTTACACGTTAGTGTTTTACGTTTATCGGAAGTTTTATCTGGGAGATCCAATTCGGACGTGCTCATAAAACGTAATTTGTATAAATTGTTTATGCGCTTACTTAATATTCTATCAACGTATTAATAATGTAGTTAAAGTTAATTATTATTTTATCTAATACGAGGTGTATGTATACTCGTACTGTTGTACTATGAGTTCACATGCAGTGATACACACGCGTTATACGGATATTTTTCAAGGCTAGGCACTGGGCAAGTCCGTCAATATTTCCGACTATTTAAAATTAGTAAATATCCCGAACAAAGTAATAGCTATTTAATTGATAAGCCAAAAAAAAAACCACTAAAGTTGGTGAAAAGCTACACGATTAGGAGTTACCCAAAATAAAAATAAATTAATTCACTTTTCAAATTGAACCTCGTCATGACTCATGATTGCCCTCCAGCACTGCGTTTAAACGCTGGAAAGCACACTGTAATGTTTTGTTTATATTATCTTTGGAAATAACACGTAATCTTGTACAATCAGAAAATCTTACGACTTCAATAATTGTTCCGTTTCTACCGGAACGTCGAACGTTTTCGGCAAATGTATAAATATTTTTGATAGGTGACTTTTGACAATTTTTTAAACTGACAAAAAATATAAATAAATCGTGTAAAACAAACTAGTTATAAGTCGCCCCGTTGACTTACAAACAAATCAAACAGTCGCGTTTAAACAGTAAATTATAATGTTCTTCTATAACCAGTGCCCTGCAGCCTTATTGTACTCCGTATAATAGCGATTCGCGTCAAACTTTCATATTTATACTGTCGCACTCGAACTGAGATTGACGACAGTCTTGATACAATAAATATAACAAAATATTTTAATTCTAGAGCCAATATACTGTACGATATTATCCGAATTAAAAATATATTATACGCCTCGAATTTCTACGCGTAATCACATAAACATAATATGTTATTTAGAGTCTTATGGTATAAAATAGGTACTACACTGATTTGATACGAAAATAACGACGAGTAACAATATAGAACAAAATTGTTTTTCTTTTTTTTAAATTTTTGATGAATCGTGAAAAAAATGTATTATATTAGGTCATAATGCGATTAAGTGCGCATATGCACACACGTATTTATCACTACATTTTACTATATTGCAATTATGTTTTCAGAGGAACAAGGTTTTTTCCTATGACAACCGCGATAAACCCAAACGCTCATCAATAATTCTGTGTTAGATAACCGGGTCCAAAGGATCCGTGAGGATCGGAAAAACGCAATTTTTCTAAGGACTATTTTCGGGACATGTGTGGGCGCGTGTTGTCGTCGTGTGAGTAATAAAATAATTATTATTATTGTATTATACCGTGTAACACGCGCCTATTGTATCGTGGCTCGCACGCGCACGCACATGTCAGTAATTTTTAAAAAATGACTTTTAGATCGAAATGCGACTGAACAAAAATTCTACGCACTTAGGACGAACCGAATTTAATTTTCTCACGAAACATTTGTCGGCCATTTTTTCTATAGGTTATTGTTAATTATTGACCAAAGAAAAGTCGAATGTAGTTTTAAAATATTGATTCGCTCGGAATAACGTGTAAAAAAAATAGACTATAAAACATTTCAAATTCTTTCTTACAACACTTTAAAAGATGGTTTTATCTAGCTTTTTCCTCTAAAACCGTATAAAACGGTACGCGGATGTTGTTCAATCCTCCTAAAAAAAAAAAAAACGCCCTTGTGAAATTACCGTTTATCGCTAATACTAAACTCGTTCTGATTCTCTAGCGAAAACAAAAAAAACACTCCGAACAAATCGAATTTATTTTGTGCAAACCACGGAAAATAATTTTCGCTTTACTAAAAAAAAAAAAATGTTTACAGATTTGTTGTATATTTGGGGCCTCACGTACATGGTGATCACCGTATTGATCGCCGTACTCAAAAAAGAAATAGATCACAGATCAGATGACGACCACGTTAAGCTCGACGTAATCGAAACCTACATGCTACTGTGGGACATTTTAAAATTGCCTAAAGTTCGAATACTGGCTATAGCGTTGTTGACGGTGAAGGTAAAAATCAAAAAATTCGACAGATTAAAAAAAATATTAACTATAGCATAGTATAAATGGTATATGTATTATATACTTTTTCCCGATGGCGGCTCTAAAGTGACAAAAAGAAAAAACAACGTTCGGACAATTTTAGTTCTGAGAAAATCAATAGAATCGTTATTACAGTTTTCCAACGACTGTATAATTAATTATAAAAATTTCAAACGTTACCTCTGACTTACCTGTGGCTGTGGCACGCATTTACCGCGGGGTGAATTTTAATTTCGAAAAATCGCTTCCGTTATTCTCCAGGAGACTTACCGGGAAATCACAAGGTGTTTTACGAAAATAAAATCGGACCGGCCTATGTCTCATAGCTTTGTCTGAGCCAATGGCGATTATACATGATGTTCAAGGGGAGGGCGAAAATGGAGCCAACCCCTTCTGCCGCCAATGAAATATCCACATCGACGAGTAATAACCAAGAAGAAAGATCTATTAATGTACCGAGAAAAAATGCAGGTGTAGAAAAATGAAGAACAACGTGCATGGAACGTAAACGAAATAACAATAAAACGGGGAAAGAAAATAGTTACCAGATAGCGCTATGACGCAACATACAGGGCGTGGCAGAAACGCGCATATAAATAACGGTTCATTTCGAACACACACGCACACCGCAGTCAGACGCAAACTACGTTGTTCACGCCTGACCGCCGTGACTACACTGAGCGGTCCGATGGTTTCGGACCGCTATTTATAAGCGCCTTTTGCCACGCCCTCTGTGTTTGTCGTAGCGCTATCTGGTGACTACTTTCTTTTCCCCGTTTTATTACAGTCGGCTGACGCGCTATGTCTGTATATGCGGGTGTTTAGTTTGACGCTGACCGAGCGACCGTTCGTACGCGCGTATGCAATCTTTATTATTTATTTTTTTTTATTATTATCATTTATTAATAATAATAATATTTTCCGTCGACTAAACGCTCTTTCACCACCGATAATCAGCGCGTACCGTAACATAAGCATAACATAATTGGACCAACTTACATGACACAAGTCGGTGCTGTTAGGTCAGAGATATACTAAATTTAAAACTATCAAATCCCATGGAGGGGGGGCGATCTACCTATCGCCTCTCCCCCTTATAACCGCCACTGGTCTGAGCCAATTGTATCACCGAGTAAGGTAATGGATAGAATATTATTATAGTGAAAACGGATACCAGCTATTTATATGCAGACACTAATTCAAATTATTTGCATTTACAAAATTATCGTAATATTAAAAAAAATCGTTTACAACCCCCTTATAAAAAAAAAATGGAAAACTGTGTTTTTTATACAGTTTTAGACTCAAAAAAGTTAAACGGAAATCACTAAGTGTGAACCGAACATAATTCAAGAAAAAAGATTTTAACTCGTTAGCCTTTTTTCTAAGTCGTCGCAAAGTTCAAATTTATTTTATCGGAATTAACTTTCTTTCATTCAAAGTGCAGCTGAATTTTTGTCTAGATTTTAGATCTGGCACCTATGCGCGCGTAGAATTATTAAACTCTTTCGAATCGGTGACGTGTGCATGTAAACGCGGGTAAAACCACACTTTACACACGCTAATAATAATCAATTACTTTACACGCAAAGATGAAACGCGTCAAAGGACATTCTGAAAATTGCCTACTCTTAAGAAGAAAAATAAGTGCATTGAATACCTTTAAGACGGTTGGATGCGGGGGAATGAACGAATCGCTTCCATATTTATTTTAACAAGGCCCTTTAATTTACTTTCTTTTGAAAAAACCCCTCAAATTAAAGGGTAGTAAAATAAAAAAAAATACTTTTCCAGCATAACCTAGAATAGACGTTAACGAATCTCCGTAATAGATTTCGGAATTAAAATCGAACCACTATAAGTATAATTTTGGTCCACTTATTGGTCTAAAAAAAACGACACAAATTTCGACCACCTTAATGTACACATTTAGTATATTAGTATATAGTATACAAAATGTTTAAATAATACAAAACAAGAAGTATATTTTTATACAAATATTACAAATATTTTTATTGAAACCATTGTCTTCATATATATATATAGATTATCAATATTTTAATTAAAAATCATTAAAAAATATAAAAACATAAACTTAAAAATTTTTTATTTTAATTTAGTAAAAAAAAAAAATGTATTTCTAAATAGTCGGATTTTATGTTTATGACTTTTTTATTTTTCATGTACTTAAGAGCGCCATTAAACCAACGGCGCCCGGAGCAAGGATACCCACTTGCCCCCCACCCACTCCCCGGGATCCGGCACTGAGTGTATATTACAAACGTTTTAACTTTAATAAGTCAAAAATTCTATGTCCCATTATCGTTATTATTATTTATGTTTGCATATTTGAAAGCGAATTGACCGACACTTATGTGTTTTATATTGTGTATATTAAAGATTGGATCTGCCGCAACAGATAACGTGACCAGCTTAAAACTCATCGACGCCGGTATACCGAAAGACAACGTGATGATTTTGAACATAGCGATGTACGTGATCAAAATGATCATACCCCTGGTCGTCGCCAAATACACTTCAGGTCCAAAACCGTTGTCCATAATCCTAAAAATAATACTCATCAGGTACGTAAACGACGTATTATAATATATTTGTAGTAATACGCAATACAATAGTTATGTACAGGTCTGTCAAGTGTCAGGTCAAGTTTGAGTTTTAATAAGTTCACAAAAAAATTTACTTGGCTCTACCACCAGTCGCTTTTATAGTTGCTTAGCCCGAAAGTTCCTTTTCGAAATAGTTTTTAAAAACCAGACTTCGGTCATCGATCTGGTTGAAAGTCGTCTTGAAGACCTGGTGATGTGTAAACTACGATGGTCATGTAATATATGTTTATATTTTTGCGTTTTAAATACAGTTTTTATAAGTATAGCGTTTATATACGAATTTTTATAGTTTAAAACAATTTGATAAAAAGTGATTATTATTCGTATAAAAATGGTATTTAATTATTTAAAAAAAAAAAAATTTTTTTTTTAATCTAATTATTCGACCGGGGGATGTAATTAATTAATTTCTTATTTTCTGTAAGAAATCGGCTGGAAATCTTCAAAAATATTCCACCGTTTTTAGGAACATAACATATAAATAAATACACATGTCGAATGACTTATGTGAATTCGAAACTTTAGAGAATTTATATTTCAGATTATTTTGGAACGTTACGTTTGTCTTACTGGTTTATTATACACCGCAATTGATAACAAATAACGGAATCGTAAACATTCCGATGTATTACTATGCGATATTGGTGTTCGTATTCTTTACGCAAGAAGTAAGTAAATTTTTATTAAATTATATTTTTAAATAAGTTACAAAAAAAAGAGGAAAGTAAAAATTATTATTGACGACTTTACCGAAAATGAGATATTAAAACTCGTTGTATTGGAGTCTATAAACACTTTGCTCATGCCGGAGTCACACTAGGAAATCGACATTATTTTTTAAACGGAATTTAAAATAAAACCGTTCAAATAAGTCTTTACAATATAAGCACTCTAGTAATACACTGAAATATTTATTTTAAAAAAATAAATAAAAGTTTTTCAAACGATTTCTAAATATTAAAATAAAAGTTTTCGTTGACTAGACGTTAATAACCGTAACGACGCAATAATAGTGACGCAACAACGAACAAAACTGTCGGTGATCGGTGAAGTAAATATTATTGTACAGTGCACACAGGACAGAAAATTGTGATAACTAAAAAAAAAATCTTCATTTGTCTTTTGAACTTCACGCGATAATCGACAAAATTTAGACTAATACGGTGATATTTCACTATATACCTATCGGTCGGCCCTTTGACAATCAGTTTGTATGAAAAAAGTGACGATATTATAGGCGCACAAAAAAACGTATTGAAAAAAATAAAAATATTTAAATACTTTTACCCGAACAATTCGCGACACTGCTGCATTAAGTTTATATATATATATATATTTTAAATAATCTAAAAATTAATGTAATATATATATTTATTTTTTTTTATTTAGATTCTATCGTACATCGTAATTATTGCATTTATAGCGTTCTTTTCGCGGATAAGCGACCCTCGTTTTGGCGGCACATACATGACACTGTTGAATACCCTCACGAATTTCGGAGTCGCGTGGTCGTCCGTAGTGGTGCTCGCGTTGGTCGAAACGTTGACATTCAAACAGTGTTCGTCCGACGCCAATAACACTTGTTCTACTGTAGACCTTCAAACGGTAATACAGCAATAATAACCGATTAAATCGAATCCCTAGCGCTGTAGTGCGTTAATAATGTTTTTTTTTTTAATATATTAAAATCGTATTTTTCTCCTTTTTTTTTAGGCGTGCGAAACGAACGGAGACACTTGTGTTGTGAATATAAACGGATATTACGTCGAGGTGGCCCTGTGCACCGTGATCGGAATCGTTTGGTACCGTACGTTCAGACACATTTTCAAAAATCTACAATCCGTGTGCGCCACCCAATGGTTGGTGAAGACCACAAAGCAACGCGGGCCTGTCACGAAAAACAATGCGAACGTATTCACTATAACTACAGGAACATGATTTTAAATGATTATCGACAACAAGCGTTTTTTTTCCGTCGTTAAAAATCGATTTATTATGAAGATTTTTATAAACGAGGGATGACAATTTTTTTTTTTTGTCTGAAAAGATTTGCCGACGTATTGTGATTTAAGTGTTTTTTTTTTTATCCATTATTAATAATCGTTCAATGAGAACATCACACCGGCATTCGTTGTTTCCATCCGCCAGATGTTTCGGTTGAATTTACACTAAGAACTGAAATTTCAAGCACATATAAAACTAGACATTTATCTTTAAAAGTATGTACAACAAAAACGATTTATATTCCTCGAGCTATAGTCAAACGGCTGGTGACCCTGTATATACCATGTTAATTGGTACAATAATACGTATTGTACCTTACAATAACTTACTTATAAAATAGGCTCGTTTAATTCGAGTTTATTAAAAATTATGATCGATGGTAATATGTTCAAGAAAATACGAATAAAAAGCGTAGGAAAATCTAATACTACTCGCTAGTTACAATTAAATGATAAACAATTATATTTATAGAATTTAAAAAAAAATTGTTATATTTATTGTCATTATAGTAAATTTGAATCGTTATTGTAAATTGATTTTGTCACAAAACAATATTTAATTATTCGATACGACTCGTATCATTATAAAAATATTATGTATTAAAATGAGTATATTTTTTGTAACGACTAAATTCTGTAACAAAAAAAAAAAAAGAAAAAAAAACGTCATTGTTATTTAAGTTTAAAGACCGCGTTATTAACAGGCAATACTTGTCGATCTAACCTGACCGCGGTATGGTGAAAAGTGAAAAAAAAAATTGTCAAAGACTTTGTTTTTTGTATAATTAAAAATATTTATTTAAAAATCCTGTATACGTGTAAATGTATTATTATGATCATGGCTGAACAAGTTAGTTGCCATTTAAAAACAGTTCAAGTTAATTGAAGAAAAGAAACGATTAATGCGAAAGGATTAATAAGTTAAGAAACAGACAATAACTTGTTGTTAACTAATTTTCGAAAATTTACAAAGTCAACTCGGGAGAAGTCCCTTATATATTATATAATACGGACACCACTACTCCTGAACGCTACGAGTCGCAATGACTCTTTGCTTCTAAAACAATTCTTCTCCACTCGTCCCGATCTTTAGTTGAATCTCTCCGGTTCCGTATACTAATCTTTTGTACACCAGCTGTCTTTACCTCGTCTACTTCTTGGACGACTCTGCCTTCTGAACCAATTTTCTTTAGTTTGTCACCATCAGCTTTCGATAATGTCCACAAGTCTCTGCTCCGTAGCACACACTATGGGTCTAATTAAGAGTTTTGTATAGCACCATCTTAATGGTTTTCGACAGAAGTTTCCGTTTTAAAAGTGTAATACTGGCAAAGTATGCACGATCGACAGCCATAATATTCTTTTTTTTATTACTTCCGACGCGTTAATACTGTTATTGAGGGAAGATCCTTATTACACCTTCGAGATAATTCTCACCGTTTTTAATGTTTTGCGCATCCTTCGAGACGCGTTTCTATACTGCGGATAATTTCATGTATCTCGTCTTTGTCGACGATTAGTAATCCCATCGGTCTTACCTTGTTATTTCGATCCTACAGTTGTAAATCCTCTCTCTCTCTCTCTCGCCTTCGTTTCTTGTTGACGTACGTTAACACTGCGTTATAATAAAATCGTTCGTATAAATCGTTTAAAACGCCCCTCCCCTCCGGTCCAATAAAAAGGCATTTTATTCGTTCGATCGCTAAACAATTAAATACAAATAAATGTTAAATAATGCGTATGACAATACGTCATTATCGCAATCGTTAATTACTTTTGAACCGTACACGTATATACTGCGACTTCAATGTTTTACAGCGATTGTTGAACATATTATATACGTTTTATTTAGTGATACGCGGCTCTGTAATAGGTCCGTAATATGATAAGAATAAATGCGTGTATACAGAGAGTCCCGCGGAGATCTGACAAATAACATCAATTGTATTCTATTATTCGATATATATATATTTTTTAATTGTATTTGTTTTCAAACCTGTTGCAGTAGTCGTAATAAACGCGTTTTTAATCGTAAAAAGGGAATGGAAACGGAATTCTTTTTTTCCCTCTCCGCTTCTTTTTAGCAATTTTTTTTTTTTGTAAATGCTATTTTAGTTTTTAGAAAAACGTCTATGCGTATACGACCTCGTGGTGGTGTGTACATGCAAGAACCAATTGAGGAACTGACGTTTCAACAGACTTGAAAAAATCGTAGACCAATGTTTAAAACGGAAATCATCGCGTTCATATCGCGGGACACTCTGTATATACACGTGCGCGCATGCAAATCGTTTTATTTTCACGCTGGGCACATTATAAACCGTAACTCTAACCACAACTACCAAAGCGATGCTACTAGTACAATTGTGATTGTCTCCGACGACGGTCGTTTCTTTTTTTTCCTCCCCCTCTCCGATCGCGTACAATACACGATATTATTGTAACGCGAACAAATATACCGTACGGGAATTGTATAAAAGACTGAAAATGACTGCGACGTCGTCGAGGAAACGCGCTGGAGACGACTCGAGGACCGGCGCGACGGCGCTGTCCGTAAAACAGGACGAGGAGGAACAGGGCGCGGTGTTGACCGAGACGAATTTGAAAGGCGATTGGGCGAATTTGTTCCTGTTGATATTGCTGTACACGATGCAAGGCCTGCCGTTGGGCCTGTCCTCGTGCGTGCCGATATTTCTGCAAACCTATAAGACCCTGTCGTTTCAAGATCAAGTGAGTGTTTCCACTGTGCTCTTGTTTCTACGAGGCCGCGGAGCGAATTTAAAAGAATTAAATTTAAAAGTTTTTTTTTGTTTTATCGACGTTGAGTAAATCGAACTCTGGATTAAAAGTCAAAACTGTCGCTAATTAACAATAAAAGAAAGAAGAAAAAAAAACCTTCAACGAATGTCCTAAAAAGTTAACGAACAAAAAACAAAGAAAAAACCCGTTCAGAACGCTGTTCGAATTACGATAAACGAGTACTCCGTGACTTTTTCAAAAAAAACAAATATTCGCTCGCACTAAAAAAAAAAAAAAAAAAAGCGAAAAAACACCTCGTCCGCAGAAAATTCGCTTCGACCTTTTTTTAAAAAAAAAAATTAATATAAATATCGAACGAAACGTTATTCGCGTGCGTTTAACGCGTAATTAATTTATATTAAACTTTTTGACTTGTTCGCACGCGGCCTTTACCACAACACCCAACACTCGTTTTACGTTCGCCGCGTAAAATATAACAATTAGTCGTTTCGCTATATCGTTTCAGGCCGTATTTAGCTTGTCCGCATGGCCGTTTTCCCTGAAGCTCCTGTGGGCTCCGTTAGTAGACGCTATCTTTGTCGAAAAACTGGGCAGACGAAAATCTTGGCTCGTACCCGTCCAGTACGTAATAGGTATATATTATGTATGTAAATCGTGTGTCGAATTACTCGCCGCGTGAGAAACGCTGCTGCAAACGATTTTGAGAAAATATTATCGCAGCGAAACCGTTCTTTTCGCGAACCGATAACGAAATCACACAGCGGATTTCGTGAAACGGACGAGAATTCCCCGTACTATACGCCCGATTTCAATAATTCGATATTCCTTCCCAAAAAAAAAAAACATTATATTTACTCGTTTACTGCAGTCGTACACAGCAGTACTACTTCAGAGCGTATTTTAAAATAATTCGCTACCGGACGACACTATTTAAATTGAATTTTTCTACCCGGCGAAACTCGCAGTGGGTGTGAGTCCAACGCGATTGCGTGGCACTCGTCACTGGATGGCGTCAAATCGTCACTGAGGGAGGACGGGATACCTCGGAGGTTCCCAGCCCGTTTTCGACTCACGGCACCCTTTATTATTTTCTAAAAATCCGTAGGCACCCTACTGCCTACGCCCTATACTCTATAGCAGCGTTTCCCAAATAGTGGGTCGCGACCCACTACCGGGCCACGAAAATATAATACCGGGTCGCAGAATTAATAAAATTCTCACATTAAATTTTCTTATTTATCATTTTGTTTGATAATTTGAACTTTTTAGTAAAAATTTATTCATTAATACGAATAACTATTATTTACAAAAAAAAATAATAATTATTGAGATTATCAACTAGACTTATGAAAACCCGTATGACATTCAAATGTGTTTTATTTTGCGTTTTTTCTACAAAACGATAAATGTAAATTATTTCGGTGTGTCACGAAGGGGGAAAAATATTAATTACCGGGCCAGGTCAAACAAGAGTTTGGGAAACGCTGCTCTATAGCCTATAACGAATACGCAATAGTAATATATCGTGTATAATTAATTATACACAACAACAGGTTTTATACTCGTAGACATAGAGTATAGTCTGTTTTATTACTCACGGTGTTATAGTTTTCATGAAGTCGTTTTTTAAAAAAAAAATATATTTCCAATAATTTCGCGGCACCCTGAATTTAAGTTCGCGGCACCCTGGTCGGGAACCTCTGGGATACCCGCTTTAAATGTTCAAATACGCTCTGTAGTACGCGTACTCGTTGAATGACGCGAACTGAGTGAACGACGACGAAAACGACGAGTTTTCCACAACTAATATGCGAGTGAACGCGACGCGCGTAAAAAAAAAAAAAGAATCGCCTATCGACACATCGATTCGTTGTTATACGGTGCAGGTGCGATTTTGACGTACTTGGCCAGCGAAATCGACGTGTTGTTACCCGAAACCGGTGTGCCGAACGTCAGCGTGCTCGTGTCGGTTTTCTTCGCGCTCAGTTTCTTGGCCGCCACGCAGGACATAGCCGTCGACGGTTGGGCTCTGACGATGCTGAAAAAGTGAGAGAGCATTTTGAAATATTATTTTCGCGAGAGAAATTAATTTAAAGAAATCTACTCTCGGATTCTTGTGTTTGTGCGACAACGCGTTGTCGTGCACGCTGCAGGAACAACGTGGGCTACGCGTCCATCTGCAACACGGTCGGACAAACGTTGGGTTCGGTCATCGGTCTGGTGATTCCGGTACTGTTCACGTCCGAAGACTTTTGTAACAAACACTTTCGGAGCACGCCCGGCACCGGAGGAATAGTCACCATGAAATGTAAGTTCGAGACTTTTTTATTTCTTTTAAATTGTGCGCAGAATTCTCTTATAAACGTATATCCCCTCGTCTTGGCCGGGGTAAAGCTTTTTTGTGAAAAGTAAAAAAAAAATTGATCACTTTAAAAATAAATCCGGTAATTAGCCAGTGAAAACGGTTTTACGACTATCCGGTCCGGTTCCGCAACTCCCGCGCGAGCAAATGCCCCGGAGAAGGACCTCGAATCTTAAATTTTCGGGGCCCCATATTTCTTTTAATACACCGAGTACGTTTACCTAATACAGGTACTAATATGAAGAAAAAATATTTGATACAAAAAAAAAATCTATAAATACAATAAAATGTATATATTGCACTCGCCAGAAATAATTAACAATAATATTTTAATGAATAAAATATACGCATATACAGAGTGTATATACCTGAATACATATTAAACGCAATTATATACTATTATTTATTAAAACGCACTCGTATGTGTATGTGATAATAACGATTATAGAGTGTAGCAGTGAGTACAAATTTTAATTTGTGGTGAAAGTCAAGATTTTTTTTTTTTATCTCACTATAGGACATTTATATGTATATACAGTCGGTTTTCGCGTACGAACTTTAATAATATTGTTAAAGATCATCGATCCGTATGATAAAAAGCCTTAAAAGCATTGTAAAAAAAAACTACAGATCGTAAATATCAAAATGCCTATATATATATATATACTTAAAATCATAAAGAAAACATCGATATTTTTTTTTAATTAGGTATTATTGCTTTTTTTTTACTTTTGCGTCATAAAAAAGTCGCACATAGGCTAATAATGTACTGAAATATAATGAAAAATAAAAATTAGGGTCCCCTTAATCTATCACTGTCCTAGGCCTAAAAAAAACTCTAGCTGCGACACTATATAATATATAACGTTTCAAACGCGTAAAACACTGGTATATTTCACCGTTTATTTGCCGATTTTATGCGAATAATTTTTTTTTTTTCTACATTATTCATTACGTCACACGCCGGCCGTACATAATATTTTAACGTTTAAAACACGTTTTCTATTATTGTTATTGTACACTTAATAGAGTGCGGTGCCCTCTCAATACTAATTAAAAACACATAAACACGCGCATTACGTTGTAAACTTGATTTTTCTCTACTCGCTTTCTGCAAATGTGTATCGCATTAATTCCGCGCAAAGTCGATCCCGCGTCGTTCCATCGATACCCGTTAATATGTCGTGTTATCAGATATAGGTTTATCAAAAGTGCTATTTTAATTAGTATTTGTATTCAATGGTTCTGTAGGAAATAAAATATTCGTATTCGGTTTGATTAAACTATTTGTGTGTCGCAACGCGATTTTATAAATGCCTATAAGCAAAAAAAAAAAATATATATTAAAAACTATACGGTGCCCTATAAGTTAGAACGTCTAAAACGTGCGATTATACTTGTCTTAAACCGTGTAGAATTGTATGTTGAATTATAAAGCAGGGGCCTCCTCGAGACGATTTCTCGTCACATCTCATAATAATTATTGCGGCACTGCTGCAGTGTTAATAAGGTTTGTAAGTATATAAGGTATTGTTTTTATTCCGCTGACAATCACTATATTCGTTTTATTGTAATTAATACGCACGTGTTGAACACAACAAAATAAAAATGCTCGTACCCTCTCCGCGAGAATAGGTCAAATAGATTTTCGTTATCTGCGCACGCGCCGTTACACGTGTTATATTTTATACAATAATATTATTTATTAAAATCTTTATAAATATATAGTAAGGTACCAAAGGTAAATTAAAGGTGGCCCGGGGATGGCCGCTACGGAATTATATCAGTTTATTCGTATTTTTTAACAAACTTTAAAAATACATATTTTTTTTTTTTTTAGAAATCAGCTACGTAATGTATACGGGAAATTTTTTTATAAAATTGTATTTTAAAATGGCTATCTTTTTTAATTGTATTTGTTTTCAAACCTGTTGCAGTAGTCGTAATAAACGCGTTTTTAATCGTAAAAAGGGAATGGAAACGGAATTCTTTTTTTCCCTCTCCGCTTCTTTTTAGCAATTTTTTTTTTTTTTTTTGTAAATGCTATTTTAGTTTTTAGAAAAACGTCTATGCGTATACGACCTCGTGGTGGTGTGTACATGCAAGAACCAATTGGAGGAACTGACGTTTCAACAGACTTGAAAAAAATCGTAGACCAATGTTTAAAACGGAAATCATCGCGTTCATATCGCGGGACACTCTGTATATACACGTGCGCGCATGCAAATCGTTTTATTTTCACGCTGGGCACATTATAAACCGTAACTCTAACCACAACTACCAAAGCGATGCTACTAGTACAATTGTGATTGTCTCCGACGACGGTCGTTTCTTTTTTCCCCCCCTCTCCGATCGCGTACAATACACGATATTATTGTAACGCGAACAAATATACCGTACGGGAATTGTATAAAAGACTGAAAATGACTGCGACGTCGTCGAGGAAACGCGCTGGAGACGACTCGAGGACCGGCGCGACGGCGCTGTCCGTAAAACAGGACGAGGAGGAACAGGGCGCGGTGTTGACCGAGACGAATTTGAAAGGCGATTGGGCGAATTTGTTCCTGTTGATATTGCTGTACACGATGCAAGGCCTGCCGTTGGGCCTGTCCTCGTGCGTGCCGATATTTCTGCAAACCTATAAGACCCTGTCGTTTCAAGATCAAGTGAGTGTTTCCACTGTGCTCTTGTTTCTACGAGGCCGCGGAGCGAATTTAAAAGAATTAAATTTAAAAGTTTTTTTTTGTTTTATCGACGTTGAGTAAATCGAACTCTGGATTAAAAGTCAAAACTGTCGCTAATTAACAATAAAAGAAAGAAGAAAAAAAAACCTTCAACGAATGTCCTAAAAAGTTAACGAACAAAAAACAAAGAAAAAACCCGTTCAGAACGCTGTTCGAATTACGATAAACGAGTACTCCGTGACTTTTTCAAAAAAAACAAATATTCGCTCGCACTAAAAAAAAAAAAAAAGCGAAAAAAAAACACCTCGCCGCAGAAAATTCGCTTCGACCTTTTTTAAAAAAAAAAAATTAATATAAATATCGAACGAAACGTTATTCGCGTGCGTTTAACGCGTAATTAATTTATATTAAACTTTTTGACTTGTTCGCACGCGGCCTTTACCACAACACCCAACACTCGTTTTACGTTCGCCGCGTAAAATATAACAATTAGTCGTTTCGCTATATCGTTTCAGGCCGTATTTAGCTTGTCCGCATGGCCGTTTTCCCTGAAGCTCCTGTGGGCTCCGTTAGTAGACGCTATCTTTGTCGAAAACTGGGCAGACGAAAATCTTGGCTCGTACCCGTCCAGTACGTAATAGGTATATATTATGTATGTAAATCGTGTGTCGAATTACTCGCCGCGTGAGAAACGCTGCTGCAAACGATTTTGAGAAAATATTATCGCAGCGAAACCGTTCTTTTCGCGAACCGATAACGAAATCACACAGCGGATTTCGTGAAACGGACGAGAATTCCCCGTACTATACGCCCGATTTCAATAATTCGATATTCCTTCCCAAAAAAAAAAAACATTATATTTACTCGTTTACTGCAGTCGTACACAGCAGTACTACTTCAGAGCGTATTTTAAAATAATTCGCTACCGGACGACACTATTTAAATTGAATTTTTCTACCCGGCGAAACTCGCAGTGGGTGTGAGTCCAACGCGATTGCGTGGCACTCGTCACTGGATGGCGTCAAATCGTCACTGAGGGGAGGACGGGATACCTCGGAGGTTCCCAGCCCGTTTTCGACTCACGGCACCCTTTATTATTTTCTAAAAATCCGTAGGCACCCTACTGCCTACGCCCTATACTCTATAGCAGCGTTTCCCAAATAGTGGGTCGCGACCCACTACCGGGCCACGAAAATATAATACCTGGTCGCAGAATTAATAAAATTCTCACATTAAATTTTCTTATTTATCATTTTGTTTGATAATTTGAACTTTTTAGTAAAAATTTATTCATTAATACGAATAACTATTATTTACAAAAAAAAAATAATAATTATTGAGATTATCAACTAGACTTATGAAAACCCCGTATGACATTCAAATGTGTTTTATTTTGCGTTTTTTCTACAAAACGATAAATGTAAATTATTTCGGTGTGTCACGAAGGGGGAAAAATATTAATTACCGGGCCAGGTCAAACAAGAGTTTGGGAAACGCTGCTCTATAGCCTATAACGAATACGCAATAGTAATATATCGTGTATAATTAATTATACACAACAACAGGTTTTATACTCGTAGACATAGAGTATAGTCTGTTTTATTACTCACGGTGTTATAGTTTTCATGAAGTCGTTTTTTAAAAAAAAAATATATTTCCAATAATTTCGCGGCACCCTGAATTTAAGTTCGCGGCACCCTGGTCGGGAACCTCTGGGATACCCGCTTTAAATGTTCAAATACGCTCTGTAGTACGCGTACTCGTTGAATGACGCGAACTGAGTGAACGACGACGAAAACGACGAGTTTTCCACAACTAATATGCGAGTGAACGCGACGCGCGTAAAAAAAAAGAATCGCCTATCGACACATCGATTCGTTGTTATACGGTGCAGGTGCGATTTTGACGTACTTGGCCAGCGAAATCGACGTGTTGTTACCCGAAACCGGTGTGCCGAACGTCAGCGTGCTCGTGTCGGTTTTCTTCGCGCTCAGTTTCTTGGCCGCCACGCAGGACATAGCCGTCGACGGTTGGGCTCTGACGATGCTGAAAAAGTGAGAGAGCATTTTGAAATATTATTTTCGCGAGAGAAATTAATTTAAAGAAATCTACTCTCGGATTCTTGTGTTTGTGCGACAACGCGTTGTCGTGCACGCTGCAGGAACAACGTGGGCTACGCGTCCATCTGCAACACGGTCGGACAAACGTTGGGTTCGGTCATCGGTCTGGTGATTCCGGTACTGTTCACGTCCGAAGACTTTTGTAACAAACACTTTCGGAGCACGCCCGGCACCGGAGGAATAGTCACCATGAAATGTAAGTTCGAGACTTTTTTATTTCTTTTAAATTGTGCGCAGAATTCTCTTATAAACGTATATCCCCTCGTCTTGGCCGGGGTAAAGCTTTTTTGTGAAAAGTAAAAAAAAAATTGATCACTTTAAAAATAAATCCGGTAATTAGCCAGTGAAAACGGTTTTTACGACTATCCGGTCCGGTTCCGCAACTCCCGCGCGAGCAAATGCCCCGGGAGAAGGACCTCGAATCTTAAATTTTCGGGGCCCCATATTTCTTTTAATACACCGAGTACGTTTACCTAATACAGGTACTAATATGAAGAAAAAAATATTTGATACAAAAAAAAAATCTATAAATACAATAAAATGTATATATTGCACTCGCCAGAAATAATTAACAATAATATTTTAATGAATAAAATATACGCATATACAGAGTGTATATACCTGAATACATATTAAACGCAATTATATACTATTATTTATTAAAACGCACTCGTATGTGTATGTGATAATAACGATTATAGAGTGTAGCAGTGAGTACAAATTTTAATTTGTGGTGAAAGTCAAGATTTTTTTTTTTTATCTCACTATAGGACATTTATATGTATATACAGTCGGTTTTCGCGTACGAACTTTAATAATATTGTTAAAGATCATCGATCCGTATGATAAAAAGCCTTAAAAAGCATTGTAAAAAAAAAAAAAACTACAGATCGTAAATATCAAAAATGCCTATATATATATATATACTTAAAATCATAAAGAAAACATCGATATTTTTTTTTAATTAGGTATTATTGCTTTTTTTTTACTTTTGCGTCATAAAAAAGTCGCACATAGGCTAATAATGTACTGAAATATAATGAAAAATAAAAATTAGGGTCCCTTAATCTATCACTGTCCTAGGCCTAAAAAAAACTCTAGCTGCGACACTATATAATATATAACGTTTCAAACGCGTAAAACACTGGTATATTTCACCGTTTATTTGCCGATTTTATGCGAATAATTTTTTTTTTTTTCTACATTATTCATTACGTCACACGCCGGCCGTACATAATATTTTAACGTTTAAAACACGTTTTCTATTATTGTTATTGTACACTTAATAGAGTGCGGTGCCCTCTCAATACTAATTAAAAACACATAAACACGCGCATTACGTTGTAAACTTGATTTTTCTCTACTCGCTTTCTGCAAATGTGTATCGCATTAATTCCGCGCAAAGTCGATCCCGCGTCGTTCCATCGATACCCGTTAATATGTCGTGTTATCAGATATAGGTTTATCAAAAGTGCTATTTTAATTAGTATTTGTATTCAATGGTTCTGTAGGAAATAAAATATTCGTATTCGGTTTGATTAAACTATTTGTGTGTCGCAACGCGATTTTATAAATGCCTATAAGCAAAAAAAAAAAATATATATTAAAAACTATACGGTGCCCTATAAGTTAGAACGTCTAAAAACGTGCGATTATACTTGTCTTAAACCGTGTAGAATTGTATGTTGAATTATAAAGCAGGGGGGCCTCCTCGAGACGATTTCTCGTCACATCTCATAATAATTATTGCGGCACTGCTGCAGTGTTAATAAGGTTTGTAAGTATATAAGGTATTGTTTTTATTCCGCTGACAATCACTATATTCGTTTTTATTGTAATTAATACGCACGTGTTGAACACAACAAAATAAAAAATGCTCGTACCCTCTCCGCGAGAATAGGTCAAATAGATTTTCGTTATCTGCGCACGCGCCGTTACACGTGTTATATTTTATACAATAATATTATTTATTAAAATCTTTATAAATATATAGTAAGGTACCAAAGGTAAATTAAAGGTGGCCCGGGGATGGCCGCTACGGAATTATATCAGTTTATTCGTATTTTTTAACAAACTTTAAAAATACATATTTTTTTTTTTAGAAATCAGCTACGTAATGTATACGGGAAATTTTTTTTTATAAAAATTGTATTTTTAAAATGGCTATCTTTTGTTAAAAAAAAAAAATTCGTTTGATTAAAAACGTGCTTGTTATAGCGTAAAAGTAAAAAATTATTTTGGGGGGGAGGAAATTAGAATTTAAAATAAAACAAATTGCACGGCACTTGTCAGATCACCGCCAGACACTGTATGACGCGTTGGTACATTACGAATTTAATTTTAACTTAAACTATACCCCCTCCCCTTTTTTTTACTATTTAAAAAAAATATATATAAAATTTTTCATACGAATTATTAAGTAATTATCGAAAAAATCGTGTGCGCAACATCTACACGCGAAGAGGCGAATGACAGTGGTTTTGATTATAAATTATATTTTTTCCCCGTGTCATAGATTTGTTTTTTTTCACAAACGTTCGAATTGATCATCTGCAAATATATCCTTAGTTTTAGTGTATTTAATTTTGAAAATAAGCCCCGCAGTCAAGCACTTATAAGTTTTGAATATACTTACTTCAGAATTCGCTGTTTTTTTTAATTGTTCACGACCAAATTTAAAGTGGTTCGGTTTAGATTTGAAAACCACTCTGTTAGTGGCGGTTATGCATGATGTTCAAGGGGGGAGGCTGAAAATGGAGCCAACCCCCTCTGTCAATGAAATATCCACATCGACGAGTAATAACTAAGAAGAAAGATCTATTAATGTACCGAGAAGAAATGCAGACGTAGAAAAATGAAAAACAACGTGCATGGAACGTAAACGAAATAACAATAAAACGGGGAAAAAAAGTAGTCACCAGATAGCGCTATGACGCAACATACGGGGCGTGGCAGAAAGGCGCATATAAATAGCGGTCAATCTCGAACACGCACACACACCGCAGTCAGACGCAAACTACGTTGTTTACGCCTGACCGCCTGACATCTACACAGAGCGGTCCGATGGTTTCGGATCGCTATTTATAAGCGCCTTTCTGCCACGCCCTCTATGTTGTGTCGCAGCGCTATCTGGTGACCACTTTCTTTTCCCCGTTTTATTACGGTCGGCTGACGCGTCATGTCGGTGTATGCGGGCGTTTAGTTCGACGCTGACCGAGCGACCGTTCGTACGCGCGTACGCAATCTTTATTATTTATTTTTTCTATTATTATTAATAACAATATTATTTCGCGTATTTCAATGAAATGAAATGAACGTAAGGATTCATCTTTCCTCATTGTACACTCGTTTACACGTTTACTCGTTTATTATTTATTTAAAATAGTCCATCTATCCAAGATCCAACTATCGCTCCCCCTTCCCCCCCCTTATAACCGCCACTGCGCTCTGTGCGATACGCCGTAATACATTATACGAAGTGTATTATTAGACACTTGGATGAAAAACGTGTTACAGTTTTATTATACGGTTGCGGGATAATGTTCTTTTTGGTAACGACGTTAATCGCCGTGTTCAAAAAGGAAAAACGCTGTCAGTCGGACGGCGGTGACGGTTGCGGCGGTGGCGGCGACGACGACGACGACGTAAAACTCAACGTCGTTGAAAACTATGTCCTCCTGAAGGACATTTTAAAATTGCCGTCCGTTCGAATACTGGGGTTGGCCATGTTGACGGCAAAGGTAAGAATACGACGCGTGCAACGGGTCGAATTAAATTTTAAATCTCGTATTTCGTATCAATTCGAAATTCGTAAAATTCCGTGAGTCTGAACCCGAATACATTACGCCGATTCCGTGCGAAATGAACAGGACAAAAATGTAATATTGTGTTTAGAGTCGGTGATATTAAATGGAAACGAAAGATGAGCAATAAAAAGCGTCTAAAAACAAAGCGTTATTACGGACAGTGGACATTTTTTAACGGATAGTATATTATTTCGAATAAAAAATGTTAATATTTATGTTAGAGTTTTAAACATTATAATATTATACAGTATCGGTTTTGGGCGTGTGACTGGCGTGTGCCCTTTACAATATTTCACAAGACGTTTTCCAAGTCTTTTGGAACGTTTAATACAGAGTTTCGCGTGCCTCTAGTAATTCTTCCCCGATTCAAGCAGTGTACAATCGTAGTCTATTAATAACGATTAAAATTAATAAAACTCGTGCCCATCGACGTGACCGGCACTATTCAGTGTGTCGAGGCGCGCCGTTATCCTACGTACATACTGCAGTGAGAGATCTGTTACAAACGACTTAAAGCAAAGTTCTGTTAAATATTTTTAAGATTTTTTTCTTAATAAAATCGTATAAAATGTGAACGCTCTTCCGCGTTTTAAGTCTAAAATATCGAGAGGAAAAAACCTACCTAACGTTTCCGATCTTTTTAGACAAAATACGTTACGCGTGGACGTAATTTTTTTACGTTTATATATATTTTTTTTTTGCAACGAAACATTTTAATCTAACAACAATAGTTCCTCTTATTCTATTGTACTTCCGCCTCTATTTATGTAAATTGTTTTTTATGTAAGCTATTGTTCAAATTTTTTCTATTATTTAATTTGTTTTTTTTTTTTTGATTACAAGGTCCTTGACGATTTCACGAAATCGACACTTTTATGCCCTTTAAAATGACGATTTCACTTATTCGGCGTAACATATTATATTATGTATATGACGTATTCTGTTTGTGAATATCCTAACCTAACGATTTTATCATATTATTCCGATGCACAATAACGTGTTTAAAGTTTTTTTTATTATTAAAACATTTTTTTTTATTCGCGAACGTATTACAACCAGTGGCGTATTTTCAACTTTTTTCTGGGGGGTTCAAATTTTTTTTTTTTTTGAAAATTCCAACAGGATATATTGATATAAGGTATTTAATAAAAAATACCTTTGGATAATCTTTTTTTGGTTCTCGGGGGGGGTCCAGTACCCCTGGACCCCCCGTAAATACGCCACTGATTACAACTAATAATAATGCATTATTACCTGTTCGCATAGATCGGATTCGCAGCAACAGACGGCGCGTCCACTTTGATAATAATTTCCGACGGCGTGCCGAAAGATAACATTGTGGTTATAAACACGGCGATGCACGGAGTGAACATGATCATATCGATTTTTATAGCGAGGAAAGTTTCTGGACCGAAACCGATGAGCGTGTTTTTAAACGTGATGCCCGTAAGGTACGAACAAGTCGCTAGTGTACACTCGTGCATAAATATTTATACATTAACGTAATGTTTATAATATAACGAAAATTGAATAAATAAAATAATTAAAAGGACGTGTGTGAGAGAAATAAAATATATATATAAATCGATGTTCTGTATACGTAAAATAAATACAAATATAAAATCAAGCCGAAAAGTATTATGAAAAATAAAAAAAATGTATATATGTATTTATTATAGACAAAATTCACTTGTTTTTTTTTTTTTTTTTAGTCTTATTATTTAAGTAAAAAAATTCGGTACAACAACTCCTATGTATATTATTATTATTATTATATATTTTTCATAATACTTTTTTGCTTGATCGTATATTGGCGTATATATACATATTTCTTTTTTTATATATAAATAGTATATAATATTTTATTTAAACCTTTTTTATACTCGGCTTCTAGAATTGAATCCGCGCGGCTAATTGAATATTATCATAATTATCTACTGTAGTGCTGTTATCACGTTATCTTCCGTAAATTAGTTTACGAGTGAAAAATAAAGACCCGATATAACTTTGTACTTTAATAAAATACTACATAATCACGCCCGGACTAACAGCGTAATGGGCTTGTAAAGGCTTTTAAATGACCTATTTTCAAAACAAACCGTAAACTTGTTCAAGGTTTAATAAAAACGTATACGCATATATAGACACCGCGCAAAAATTACACATTATTCGCGCGTATTTCTCCTTGTTTAAATCGTTTATCTTGTGGGAAACAACTATACTGTGCCATCAAACAGAATGAATTCGTTTAAGCGCGTTAAAAATAATATTGTGAAATTTAATTGAATCGTAATAAAAGAAAATAATATCGATTATAATATTATAGATCTACTGGAAATCGTGAAATCGTCGACTTATTCGTTTCGGACACGGGCAATTTTCGTATTTTTTTTTTTTGAAAAACTCAAAATATACGAACTTGAAAGTTTAAAAAATATTTTAACACCACGTTCGTCAGTATTGTAATTTAAACCATAAGCGTCGCTCACGATCGTTTTTCCAATACAAAGATTTATCATTGTTTTCGAATTCAAAATAAAAATGTACAACTCTGAAAATCCCTGTGAGTATAAATTATATGAGCCGGTATATTCAGCGCAATCGGGACTTTTTTTTTTTACTAAAACATAATTTAAACTAATTTTTTTTTCCTCTATTTTTGTATAATATAAATATAATTTTATTTTTTGAAAAACCGTTTCGTACAATATATAATATTATAATTGATCCGTGCACGCGGTGTATACGCCGCAATAATATTTTTAATCGTATTTATGTTTTTTTTTTTGCTCTCGATTGGATTTCAGATTATTTTGGAACGTTCTATTCGTTGCGCTAATTTACTATACGCCGGAAATAATTAAATCGAATGATGTAGTTCCGACGTATTACTATGCGATTTTAATATTCATATTGACAGTGCATCAAGTGAGTATCGGTTATTGTAAAGCACGTTTATAACAACTGTTTTTGAAGGACGCGGAAAATATTAGAGAGAGAGAGAGAGAGAGAAAAAGCGACTTCGTAGTTCCAATACACGCTCAACTGGGTAACACAATTTAAAGACGTATAGATGAGGAGTTCTGCAGACGTTCGACGGAAGTAAATTTCGTAGAAAAAAAAAATACGGCTTATTCGATTTCAATCAAATCGCGATTGTTCGGCTGTTGATTTCAATAATTATTACTGATTGTTACGCCAAACGTTCGTGTAACTTCTCTATTTCCTATATATACGAACGCTTTTAAATCGTGTTTCTGTGTTGCGTATGTGGCGGACGCGATATTGAAACTACGAAAACAATTAGCATAATTAGTTTTAATAATTGTTTTGCCGTTGTACGGTGTATAAGAACTGATGGAATCGGGTTCTCGTCGGTCAAGGCGACGAAGATTTATTGAGTGGACGAGCGAAGAAATGGGCCGTCTCTCGACCGTCGTTTGTTGTCATACAGCGCAGAATAAAATGTTTAAAACAAAATCTGATACAGCAAAACACGTCGTTTATATATACGTATACACTTAGGTGAAATATTTTTTTTTTTAAATACAGATTCAGGTGTACATCATGTTCGTAGCTATACTGGCTTTTTTCTCGCGAATAAGCGACTCTCGTTTCGGCGGTACTTACATGACACTGTTGAACACCGTTGCGAATTTGGGATATTCGTGGTCGGTTACCGCGGCACTCGGAACGATCGATTGGTTAACGTTCAAAAAATGTTCGTCCGATTCCACGAACAATTGTTCTACGTCACGTCTTCGAAAAGTAAGGAGTTCCAAACGTATAAAATTCTTAAAAACAACGATCGGATTCGGATCGATGGCCGTGATCACACGAGAGATCATTCCCAGAACCATTTTTTTTTGCTACCGAATAACAATACCGCGGTAGTTAAATTCTTAGTGAATTTATCGCGGATCATTAAAACGATACTAGAAATAAATACGTGGACGAATTTATACCAACGGGTATACTCACTTCATACGAACGTCTATATGAATTCGATGTCAAATGGTCAACCGTTGTTACCACTAACGAGATTAACAAATTGAAAAACTCACTGCAACTTCTGTTATCGTAATATACCTACACATAAATTGATAGCCGGTTTTTTTTTTCTACGGGAATTTTAACCGCCCAACCGGTTTTCCTTTTATCGCCCGTTACCGGTTTAAAGTCTAAAGATTATCTAAAGTCGATATAACCATCGAGTGGCCCGACACACTTTCTACTGTACGCCCAATACTCAAACGCCAAATACGAATTCTCGAGTTTAACAAATATACTATCATTTTAGTATATTGTGCACAATTATTGTAACATCGTGATTAAATACAACGAAATGGAAAAAGACCTTAAAATATCATTGTTTTCTTTTGTTTTTTTTCGAGCGACTCATGCCGAAGACGCGAAAAATTTGTTTTCAGACTAACCTAAACGTGTAGTAAAAATAGAAAAATTTTACGGGAATCGATTAAAATTTGTCATGGTCCGCGTATTCCTTTTGTGGGTTATTAAAAGTTGTAAAAATAATTTCGGTAATAATATAACTACTATTGTGTTCAAATTAATAGAAACGCTAAAATGTCACGAATATCAAGTTATAAACATAAAGGAGATTTTTTTTTTTTTTTTTTCGGAAAAATCGAGAAAACCGGCTTTTATATCAGTACGATTTGTAAATATATTAAAAACGATTATTTTATTGTATTTTTACCGTGCGAAGCGGAGAGAATAAAATTGGTTTTGGACAACGATGTGTGGCGCTTTTTGTCTATGAATAAGAGTACTCGGATGATCTTGACACGCGTTATTTTCCGATAGAAAATCGTATCTAATCGATATTTTATTTGACACGTTTTTCGATTTCCCCGATAGTAGTTACCTTGAACAACAATTGAAAAACAACCCGAAAATAGCAGAAAAAAAAGTAAAATTTGTCCCGCTCGACAAATTATCGACGTGTTCGTACGGGGCACGAAAGTTTTTTTTCGTTTTTGTAGAGCTCAAAATGTAATACAAACTCATAAACACATTTAATACATTTTAACAAATATTTATATCATATTCGTTGTTTATAATAATAATATTGCTAGCGTCGTCGTTCATAGTCGTTTTTTTTTTTAAATTACAAAGCAGATTAACGATTTCTTTATCGAAATTCAAAACAGTAATACAACTCTCTAAGATCTATGTCGAATTCGACGTTTTTCATTTTTAACGAATTTATAACTCGCTCCAACCGATGATGTCCGTAACACCCGGCTGGCTCCCTACGTGACACTATTTCCACGCGAATTTTCCATATTACATGATTTTTTTTTTTCCTGTGCATGTATTTTACAGACGTGTGAGACGAATGGCGGCGATTGCGTTACGATAGTGAACGGGTACTTTCTTGAAATGGCTCTGTGCACCGTAATCGGAATCGTTTGGTACTTTGTATTCAAAAACGTTCTCAAAGATCTACAGATCAAAGGCCCTTCCCACTGGATGATCAACGTGAAAAAACCGATGGAGAAAAAAGACAAAACTTCATATTCCATGACAGTGACGTGATATATTACAATGTATTCATGGAAGAAAATTTTCAATCATTTATCGAACGAGATAGACGGTTCGAAATAATTGTTGTATTATATAAATATATACATATTTAATTTTATATAATTTCCATTTCTTTTTTGCATAAATCACATTAAAAAAAAAAAAATTACGAATCAAAAATATTCGTTTTATCGCAACATTCAAAATGAATCTATTCCGTGGTCGTATATAGGCGTATAAACCACGTGCGCAACAAAATAATAACAACTCCGATTCTACATAATTTTATTATAACTGGTGAAATTTCAATTCGTTTTAATTTCGAACGAAATGTCATTCATAAATACTGATTTTTTTTTTATGTAGAAGTTCCAAAAAAAAAAAAAATCAGTAGTACAGTAGTACGCCGTTACCGATTTTATAATAAACGAATTAAACGCCTAATAATAGAAATATAAAAGTTAAAAAAAAAACCGGCTAAGCGCCAAAACTTATATAATTGTAATAGTTATCAGTATATATTAATTGAATCAATTCGATTGGATTAATTAAAAGGTTAAACTCAAAAGTGTATTTACGTTTTAATGTCAAACCTCTTTCGTAAGATATATATATGTTTTGACTCGTTTCAAAACACGAAAACGTAGTCCGTTCGGGTGGTGTAGAAATAGATACACACTTGTAACGGCCACAGAATTTCAAAAAGGAAACGAACGTTTTTGAATTATATTTAAAACCACGATTTAATTTATTGAATCGCGATTGAAAATAATTACAATAATAATAATAAATTTTCCAATTAACGAACTATTTATAATCGCGTATGAATTCTTAAGAACAAGAAACGAACTAAATAGTATAAATAATGAAAAAAGGTAAAAAAAAAAAACGGATCAAGGAAGGACTCCCTAAAAACACGTCACTGATGACGCTATCAATCGCGATGGGTAACCGCGTTTTCGCGCGCGTTGTTATTAATCCGTTATGCGTATGTATCGTAATGACATACAATTAAATCTTGGACAATATGTAAATACACGCGAGTCTATTTCATTAATATTTTTAATGTTTTTAATTTTTAATCAATTTTAAACCGAACGCGATTATATTTATTCTATTGATGACACGTAACATTGTACGCTGCGTACGATTTAAAAAATGCACTATCGCTTAAACGATGCCCTCTGTGTTCGTGAAATATATAATTGAATATAATCTGTGCGCGATCGCGATACGAAATTTAATAAGACATAAAATAACAGAGCAGTCTAAAAACGCTTTGATCAAAATATTGTACGTACGTGATTGCTTGTCGAGATATATGAGGAGGAAAATTTGCACGTGACATCCAACATTTAGACGAAATGAAATCAACCGTGAATGTGATTACTGAATTCGCCTTAAAATTACCAAGATCTACGCAGTACTGATTTTTAGTTTATATGTTGATTTAAAATGTATTCTATTTTGACATACTATATACTATTACTACGTGTATAATACAAACCCTATTAGCGTTTAAATTTTTTTTTTTTAAAAATCTGCAAATGTCTATATGTATTTATAACACCGGGCTTAAAAGCACCGATTTATTAACGCACCAATTTATGGTTATAAGAGTTTTGGTAGTAAAAATAGCATGAATCGTTCAATTACACTTTGTAGAATATCAAAAATAATTATATATGTATATTACTTTAAAAATTATGTATAACGGTGTAGAAATATCTTTCCGATCTCGGTATTGGTGTTCTAGTAAGACTGATTGATTGATTCTTCACTGTAGTTCATAATTTATGAACTCAACACCTTCACTATACGACGGATACGGATGCCAAACGAAGGCGTGCAAAACGAACTGTATTGTAAATACTTGAATTGTCGGTATCGTTCGTTTGCGAAATATCAATAAATAAATATCGATTTTTGTCAGTCAAAAGAGACATTTTTTTTCAGAAGATATTCGGGAGAAGGAAACAACTACGTACACTACGGCCGTGGCGTTTCTCTCCCCGAAGAGATCAATAATAAACGTTTCATACCAATATACAATTGAGTGTATGACACAGTGTTTTTAAGAAAAAAATTAATAATATCTTATTTTTTTTTCTTAAATATCATAACTTCTTCTTAAAAAAATCAACGACTTCATTGCCTTGTGCTTTATATCTTCTTCTTTTTTTTTTTAGTGAATTTGTCACCACACACTATATTAGCACACCGTATAAAAACGCGTTTATTAAATTCGTTACTATTACGACGAGTCGGAGCATTAAGGACGAATTTCTCCAAGTTCGCAGTAAATTGAAGTTCATTGAGATTTCGTAATGCAGTAATGGCAAATGCGCGTAAAAACGCGTGGCAGTCAATTTGGTTCTTTCTCCCTTTTTCGTTTGTCATCCGTGCACCGTCCTCTTAATGTCATACACTCGTGTCTCATACAGTAAAGTTTCACCCCTGCACACGCCACCGATTCAAATGTCCACCGCGTGTATAACACAGATCGCGGTGTACGTTATAATGAAATAATGAAATAACGCTATGTGCTATAAATAAATAGTTTTAATTTTTTTTAAATTCGAAATCGTTTCGCTAAAAAATCATTTAAATAATAACAATCAATATATAGGAATTAAATATAATATTACGCGTTATAGGAGGGTAGCTGGCGGTATTTATTTATTTTTTCTCGCGTAAATAACCGGCGGTTATCGTTTGATCTTGACTGCTTCTCCGGAACGCGTTTGCTTTTCGATCCAACCGATGTAAACGCTCACGTCCACGTAAACGCCGGGTATGGATGCTGTGCCGCAACCGATTCCCCAAGACACTAAACCGACCAGGTGCGCAACGGAATCGTGTTCGCACACCAAAGGCGAACCGCCGTCGCCCTGTACAGAGAAAAAAAGCATAAAAAAAAAAAAACGACACCCGGAGTGTTTCAACGACGTCGACGTATAGTTTTAGGGAAAACGTACAGCGGAGAAAGTTTTCGAATATAAAATGAGCGTGGGGGGGAGGGGAAGTAGGTAATTTGAATTTTCCACAATATTCGTTTACAAAATATATTCAAATGAGTTTCTTGGCATATACATATTTTTTTTTTACCACATTATTCGAAATCATCGATTCCATCGCGACTTTCCCCCCCCTCCCATCGCATTGTAGGTTCTCGTTGTGTTTTTTTTTTTTTTTTATAAATTATTTATTATCGTTTGTTTACGACCAATTATTATATTTTTTTTTATACGAATCAAACAATCTACGCGCAACGCGTCGCGTTATGCCCGAACTTCTGCTCTCGAGTCCTTTAACAACAATTCAACATAAAGCCGTAGGAGAGAAATCTAAGACTTCTCTCTCTCTCTCTCTCTCGTATTATTCTGAAACAAGACATATTTAAACAAATCGACGGGACATAATATATGTGTTATTATCGCCCACGCCGCGGTATCGAATCGTCGTCAATTATTTTTTTCTCATAATACATTCCTTCCGTTTCAACGCCCTTCGAATTTTTAAAAACGTTTATATACGATACACGCTGCACAGTAGTCGAGTAGTTTTCGCGCGCGTTAGGCAATCGTTTTTTTTTTTGTTTCGGTTACTTTGAATTTTTTACGCGAAACTCATTCTGTTTCGAGTCAGTGTCAGGAGTCGGTGCCGTAGCTAACCTCGGCCAATTCTAAAATCAATCGAACACGATTTCCTGAGTAATTCATTCGAACCGTTTTTTTACACATTTTACTCGTAAATCGATCCGTCGTTCACCCGAACATTTTCATACACCCGTATTGTTACACTATAACCGCTCGGCTTTCTATATACGTCTGTTTCCATCATCGCGCTGCGGGTTTCGCGATTGTCGTTGTCGTTATATTTTACACGCTACAACGTTACGTATTTCGCGTCGGTCCTGCGACTCCTGCACGAGGAGCTTGCAGGGTCCTGCAGCAGACTGAAAAATCGTATTAAAAACCGTCTATAGGCAATAGTACCTCGATATCGACTCTTATTCGTTGATTGCAATTGAAGAATTGCTCGAAAATTGGATTCGAGTGAAGTTATATAAATATACGCAGACACTAAAGCGCGTAAAAAAAAAAAACGCTGTAAATTTGATTAGGAACGTATTAATCACGGTAATAACAATACTTTACCGTTAATTTTTTTTTTTTTCTAATTATATCGGTTATACGGTTTGGGCCGTAACCAGTGCCGTCCTAAACACCGATAATGCCCTAGGGCAATAATATTTGACGCCCCCCGCCCAAAAAATTTTTTTTACAACTAACGTATAGTATCTAATTTCATAATTTTATATATTTTAATAGTAAATACACTCATCCTCAAAGCCATCATATACATACAAGGGAAATTAATATCTAAAATAAAACAACAAATTTTGTTCTTTTTGTCATTCAGTTTTTTGACGCCCCCTGCATTCATAATACTTTGGACGCCCTAGGGCACTCGCCCCATTTGCCCCCCCCCCTCTTGGGACGGCTATGTCCGTAACACTCACTTTGCACGCGTCCTCGTGCTCTTCGCCGCCCGCGCACAAGAATCCCTCGTGCAGCTGAAACTTGTTGCCGAGCCGCGTGGTCCTCAGACTCTGCACGCACCGTTCCCGGTCCCACAGCGGCACGTCCACCTTCTTCAGCACGCCCGGGTACCGCGGACGCTCGAAGCTCTCCGTGCCCCATCCGGACACCCGGCACCCGGTCCACAGCCGCGGCACCACCACCGTGTCGGACGCGCCGGGCGGCAGGCACACCGGGCTTATGTAACCGTTGGCCGTCACCGTCTCGGCCAGGGTGATCACCGCGACGTCGTTGCGCATGTCGGACGCGGAGAACTCCGGATGGATGGACACGCGGGCTACGGACCGTTCCACGTGCGGCTGAGGTTCCACGTTCTTGTAAATGTCCCATTCGCCCAGGCGCACTTTAATCGCGCTCGTGTTCCTGCGCGGCGTGAGAACAAAAAAAAACGTTTCGAAAACGCCGTAAAAATAAAAATTCGCTACAGTATTTAAAAAAATAATAGAGAACGTTTTATTTCAATATCTCGCCCAAATTACGATTCAACGTTTTTTTTTTCCCCCGATAGTATTATGGAAATAAACGAAATCGTTTTTTTTTTTTTAGTGTACTTTTCGAACGCATTATTTAAATGATATCAAAGTCCTACACACGCAGTCTCCATCGTTGATTTTATAATATTTATACAAAGGTATATATTCGATTTCCTTCTTGTAACGCGATTTAAACGTTTGTCAGACGAACGGTTATCGAGAGTTTCGTGCGTACGCTGGCCGTAAAGACAAAATATATTATATAGAATATAATTTTATATCATATTATATTCTGTAAACTGTAGAACACGGTAACGGGTACAATAAAAGTGAAAAATCGTAGAAAAAAATTAATAATAATATTTGTTTAATACAGCGCGAAAAATATCAAAGTCGACGCGGAGTTATAAACGCTTTTTGCGCATTCGAATGGACCCTCTCAAGAGCACCGAGAATCGTCTGTTATTTCATTTTTTACCATAAAATATTCAATCGATCACATATAAACTATAAAATATCTATGTACAGCCGTACAAGACTATTAATATATACAATATATACAGATATTATGTAGCTACTAAAACGTGTAGTAAAATGAGCGTGAAAAAAAAATTATTATTACTTGTACGAAATGGAATAAAACGCGAGCGTGTATATATATATAGGTAATAATACAGTATGTTATACGTTTTGCGCAGAATTACTTTATAAAACTAGTCAGAAAGTGAGCAGTGGACACGATATGTTTGTTGTCGATCAGCACTCCGTTCGAGACGAATGAATTGCCCGTAGTCAAGACTAGTGCTTGCCAAGGAAATTCTCCAAATTTGGCCTGTAACGGGTGGAAAAACGTTTTTATTCAAGTCATTTTTTTTTTTCTAGTTTTCACAGTGGCTTTTTTCTTTTTTTTCTGTATTAAACAATTATTCTATTTTTGTGTCACTCAAATATTAATAATGTATTAAGTTTATGAATAGACTGTAACATAATGTACATAATATGTACAAAACACAATGTGTTTTTTTTTTTTTTTTTTTAAACGATCTCGACTGTCGATAACCAAATGACTATTATAATAATTTAAATTGTGCTCGAGATCAATAAAAAAAATAAAAATAGATTAATAATATGTAATTACTATGTATGACGGGATAAATTATTTGCAGCTGTAGCAATACCGATTAAAATGTGTGTATATACTTTTATAAATTTTATTAAATAGACACGGATTTACGCTGAAAATTACACGAATACCGACACAAGTTACGAGGGGGAGGAGGAAATATTTACAACGAAAATTATTTATATTTCCCGGAATAAAACCGGGCTCGTGATGAAAAAAAAAAAAAAAAGTGAACCTGTAAATTACGACGGAAAATAAAGCTGAAACGATGAGAATATGCGAATTAATTAAATTCGTATACGACGATAGAGTTACATTTTTCATTTTTAAGAAATTATTATAATTAGAACGTATTGTTAGTCGTATAAAAAGGAATATGTTGAGACTTAATAAGATTTACTTACTACAAGTGCAAATATTTATTTATTTTATTTTCTTCGCTGTGTTTTTTTTTTTAAGTCTTTTTATTGTAATATTCGTAATTTTCTATTTATTTTTAATTTGTTGTTTTATTTTTCTTTTGCGCTTAATTACCCCACGATGGCTTTTTGCCGAAACCGCGCGGTAGTAAATAAACAAATACAATACAACAATACTCCTACATATTTTTTTTTTATTTTTCATAATATTCTTTATAGCTCGATTGTGTATATACGTGTATTTATTTTATTTTTTTTTATACATTATAGTTTTTTTTTTATGTATTTCTTTCTCGCGTTTCATTTTATTCATTTATTTATTTAACTTTTTTTGTTTTGTTTTTATTATTATTATTTTTTTTTTTTTTTTGGAAATATTTACAAATAGTGCGTGATACTGAGTAGTAGTCTTACCTGATCCGGATGAATTTTAATCCCATCGATGTCCTGTACCTTTA
Source organism: Slavum lentiscoides (assembly GCA_032441835.1). Taxonomy (NCBI): domain Eukaryota; kingdom Metazoa; phylum Arthropoda; class Insecta; order Hemiptera; family Aphididae; genus Slavum; species Slavum lentiscoides. Next base: position 1,975,045 of record CM063716.1, read on the forward strand.
CCTTGCCGCACATTAACAACGGATTTTCTATCCACGGGTCAGAACAACAATACACTTTCCCGGACGGACATTTGTCGGGTTTCTAAAAATTATATATATATATATATATATGTACAAAATACGCTAATATACCTTGACACGTATCTTCGAGCAAATTTCTTTAAACGGTAACGTTACAAATTTCGGGGAAATTAGGGGCGTATTCAAAAGAGGTGCAGGTGGAGGAGTGAGAGTGCCGAGACGATTTTCCTTAAGACCTCTCGGTTGACCCGAGCGATGTTCGAGAATATACACAAATATTCGAATCTCTACCCATCGTCAGGCCCATTTCAATCGGCGCATCAATTGTGAAAAAAAAAATTCTCACGTTCAAATTCAAATTCCACCAAAAGTAAAAAAAAAAAAACATAATATTTTTTAATCGACTTCGGCTCATCGTTTCAGTATAATTGATATTATAAACGCGCGGTACGTATGACGATACTACGCTACATACATATACAATTCATCGGGATTTAATTATATGAAAATTGTGCGCGGAAATTCGGTGAAAACTTTGCGTCGTTCCGTTAAAAACCGAATATCGTTTTCTCTTTTATCGACAATAATTTCAACGGCACGTCGTTATGAGCCGAACACGAGCATAAATTCCGTGCAGTAAAATAATATGATATATTATTGTGTGTACAAATGATGGTGGAATTGATTTTACGCCTTTGACAATTAAACTCGTGGAAATATCGTCGACACGCCGGTGTCAATACAAATATATACCTACCGTGATTATTCGTATGTCTACTGTCGCGTGATTCTCTTCGGACACACAATCAGCGAACGGAACGCATTTACACTCTTCTATCCATTCGGTTTCCTGCGACGGTTCTGAAATATTTCGTCTTATCGTCACACAGTTTTATATATTATATACAGTTGTACGGATATTATGGCTTAAATATTCGTGCGAATTTTACAAAAAAAAACGATTTCGTATATTTTGTAATATGATGTACATACAGAACATACGTCTACGAGGGGTTATGATTGATCTCAAAAATTAGCCTTTTTTTTATGGTATCTACCAATGATTTTATAATAGTCAACATACGTACAGTAGAGTCTCGATAGTCCGACGAACGCGGTGATCCGAACGGCGGAATAGGTAATTTTTTTCGGACCTTATTGGCGCTCTAAAGACCATATAGATTTAAAAGACACGTTTTTTTTTTTTAATCTTGCAAATTGTCGGCAATTAGTGACGTCTATACTCATAAAGAAATCGTGGACAAAATCTGCTTCTTTTCCTTGTAGAAAATGAAATCGACGAAATGACCGAAACCCGCAATGAGATTCAACTTTCTATATACGCTCGTAAACCACGTAAACACGTACGAATCAATAACGTCTGATTCTCATGCACAAGAATGGGCTCGCCGTGGCGCTAACGAAGATTTAGTAATAATAATAATAAAAATATTTATAATATCAACGTATCTGTACTCGTTTTTCGCGACAATTTTACTTGTTATACGATAAGAAAATCGGTTGATTTTTGAAAATCTCATAACGCGGTTTTATTAATCGATATACAAAGCTTAAATGAATACATTATATTATATTAAATCAATGCAGATATTGTATATTACTTCGTCGACAAACCGAAACGCTCATTATTTTAACCAAGGAAGCTGGTCAAAGAGTTTTTTTTTGACCAATTCGTTTAATTTTGAATTTTCGTTGACGAAAATTGATTTTAAATAAATACGCCTCAGTATTTATAAATATAATTTAGTATATGTATACTTACTAATTTTTTCGATTTGAAAATCCAATCTTTCAAACGATACCGCACCGGCGTCATTCGATTTAGAACAGTGTACGTTGGAAATGGTAAAAATTGTTATGAAAGAAATTGTTTTTAAAAACATTTTTTTTTTCTTTTTTTTGAATATATTAGCGACTTCTCGCTTCCAAGCAGCGTGTATGATATGGAAAAAAATTACACGTCCTATTAATATATAGGTATATCCCTCATTTGTAACAATAACCGGTTCAATGGCATATTATAATTATACGTATTGTATAAATAGCAATTATTATCTACAATAGAATATCTGCAATTTATTTACTAAAAAAAAAAAACTAGGTATATAATAATAAATAAATTATTCTACGCGATTTATTATTTTTAGTGACGCATAATGTCGGTTTATTATCGAACGGTTATAATTATTTTAATTAAACAAATCTTTCTTTTTTTTTTTTATGAAACATTGTCACACAAGAGTAATTTTTTTTTCTAACAATATATACTGACGCATTAAATAGCTACACGACATTTGTAACTACGTCGATTTCCCATCCGATCCCTGAAAAATATACATTTTAAGTATAATTATCGCATGTACTCGTATATATATGTATTTATATTGAAATACTCAAATATATATATACATATACATGTATCGTTTAATTTATAATTGAAATTATTTCCTACTATTTTTTTTTTTTTTTTTGTATGTGTAATGAGTCGCGAAGTCGATGTTCCAACGGTATGAGATTACAGTAAACCATTGTCAATTTTATCAAATTATATAATAATACGAAAAATGAAAAATCGTTTTACGAGTCAATTTTCACTACATACACGCTCGATTGAAATTTTTTTTTTTGCAAACGTTATATTATTATAAGAGTTATATGTATATATATATATATTGCAGGAAATTGACATCGCGTATATCGCTCGTTTCCGTTTCCAAAAAATTTAATAAAATAAAAATTAATTATTTCATAACGCTGTACGCATCCGTATACTATATATTATTTATAACGCAGGATAATATAATTTTTTTAAATACTATTTATATTAGGTATAAAGACATCGGTGGTCTTTTTTTTTAAACAAAAACAGTGCTTGAATTGGGAGGGGAACTCTTCTTTCTTTTTTTAAATATTTTAACGTACCGCTTCTAATTTTTCATAATGAGACGCATGAGTGGCACGGTCAGGACTCTTCTTACAATTTCATCGAATTAATGAGAATAATAAAAACGTCTTTAAATTCCGTTATCAACGCCATAATAATATATATTTGACGTTGACGGTACGAATTCAATAGATTTATTTGATACAAAATGTAATGATGGCTGAGGGGCGAGGGAGCGAAGCCCCCGCGAATTTTCAAGACATTAAAAGCGTCTCCCTTTAAATTCCTTTTTTCAATTCAAGCACTGTATATAAAAATATCTACGGAAATTAATATCGATTTCGTATTATAAATAATATGCGCTCACTTACCGCACTCGTTATTTCCAATAGCTACGTACACGTATCCGTCGTCTCCGAAATCAGTGCCCCAAGAATTTTTCAAAATATAATACGGACTTTCTGCGGCGAAATTGTATCCGACTATCTGTGCCGCGTGATTCAACGAATCGCGACTGTTGTCACCACACCGGTCCAGTACGCCGCCCATATAAAATTGCCACGGTAACGCGTTGACAGCTGCGGAAACAGGACTCCTCGACAAGTAAGACAACAGCAGATCTTCCCGTTCCATCAAACTACATACGCAGACCGGTACATTATAATATATTGTCTCACGTATATACTTAAAATATTCGCTATATTTAAATCAGTGCTTATTTCAAAGTTTTTTTTAGAAGTGCGCATGACTCGGAATCCTCTCCTCCCTTAACTTCTGCCCCTTCATCCCTTCACCACCATACACCTTTCTCTTCCTGTCACACATTTCCTCTCCCCTAACTTGTCACCTTCATACCCCCTAGACCCTCCCCACTATACTTCATCTTTTTATCATACTCTTCCCTCTCCTTTCCCACCCCCAAACAGCGGTATAGTATATAGTAATTCAGATTAAGACGTTTAAAATATGAATGAATGAAAAATTTGCCATCGAATTTTTAAAAAAAAACCATACGTGAATTTTAACATTATTGTATCCTCGATCAAAATAATTAATAAACGTTACAATAATTAAATTATTATAGCGATTATAGAGTAAAATCTCAAAACTTCGTTAAAATTTACAATTACCTACGCATTTCTTAAGTTAGAGCTGCGCGTTTTCTACTTAGAATTACACAAAATGTGTCCGCACGCAGGTTAAAATAAGCACCGATTTAAACCCGATACACATCGCGTACGCGTGCAAAAGATATACTTACTTGAGTGTTAAAAACGATATGACTTTCACTCCTTCGTCGCGAACTCTGGCGGAAAACCAATACACATATAACGAATTATTTTTAATTCGCCCGTTACTTCCGATTCGATTTACACTCACCGGTGCAGTGTACACATTTGATCTTCGTAAACGGTCGGATAATTTTCTTCTTTCAACACAGTGATGTTGTTTTTCGCCAACCACAAGAGCAAAAACACAACACTTCCGCCGACGCATCCTTGGTTTATTCCTCCCGAACAATCCAACATCTATACGCGCGTACAATACTCGTATAGAAGGCATTTATTTCGATACAATACATTTTTCTTTTTTTTAACTGAACGAACACATATTATTATATTGATCATATACGGACGTGACCAAGTCTTTAACGAGTTATTAGACATAAAGTTACGTTTAGTTTAAATTAACTTACTTAACGCGTTCACTTCTTTTTTTTTTTTTTTTTTTGAAAAATTAATTTTTGACTTATTAAAGCAACGTTATTCTTTTTCTAGAAAACTTAACGTGCGTTTACTTCGTGTCGACTTCAAACGAAATTAAGTTAAATTAACGATAACGTTATTGGGTAAGTAACATCGAATACTATAAGTATATTGATATACTCTTTTATTTATATTTTGTTATATTAACTTCAAATGTTGAAAAAAAAGTCGACTCGCACAGCCTCTGACTTAAATACCGCAGTGTCGACGCAAAAGCTTCTTATACTACCTCTGAGATTTGTAATAACGCCTATTAATCATATATCACTAGAAAAAAAGCATTTATATAGCTACTTAAGTACCTAATAAAATGTATAACACATTCCAGACGTTTCGATTTATTTCGGTCTTTTTTATTTTAGAAATTTGTTTTGGACAAAACTGGATTAACATAATAAATTTGTGGTAATATTGTAAATGTATTTCATTTTTCAATCTCTTCAAAAAGTGGTTTTAAACGACTCTAAATCTACATGCATATATACATAATATATTGCAATATTTAAAACCGCCTCATGCGTTATCCAGTCGCTTTTTTTATTATTTTAGTTAGATATTAAAACATTGATTTATAAATTCAACAAAAAAGACCCCTTTATACTCAATTCCAAAAAATTTTGAATTTCGAGATCCGCGTCATTCGCCCACGAAAGTACCGCCAATGGTTACAAAAAATAAGGTTGCTGAACTTTAATATTAACAAGTTTAGTCATGAATTTATTAAAACTTTATGGATTAAACTACACATGTGTACACATGTGTTCTTCAGAGAACGTAGTACACGTCTGACTGTCGTGACTGCACTGAGCGGTCAGCTTGTTTCTGACTGGTATTTATACGTCTACCGACCACGCCCTCTTTGTTGTGTCGTAGAACTGTACAACATTTTACATAAAAACCGTCATCAATACTAATACAGAAATATTTATTCAATATTTAGAAACCCGAAAGACAAAATACCAGAAATGCAAACCCCTAGGAGTTTATAAAATACCACGTTTTCTTGCGAGAAATCGTACATAGGACAGACAGAAAGAGCAATAGAAGTAGGTACGGATAAAAGCACGAAAAAGACGTAAATCATAGAAAAATAACAAAATCAACAAACACGAACCCCCAAAATAAAAAATCCACATCAACAAATAACAACCAGGAAGAAAAATTCAGTAATGAACCGATACTTAAATGCAGATGTAGAAAGAGAAGAACAACGTGCATAGAATACAAGAAAAGGACGGAAAAATAAAATAGTCACCAGACGGCGCGGCGCTACGACACAGCATAGAGGGCGTGGCCGGTAGACGTATAAATACCAGCCAAAAACGAGCGGACCGCTCAGTGTAGTCACGGCAGTCAGACGTGTATTGCGTTCTCTGAAGACGGAACCGCTGTAACAGTATCGAAACGTCAGAAAAAAATTAGCAACATGGATATTTCCGAAAAATACTTCAACAAAAGTTTGGTCACGTCTATTTATATTTACATATTATTTCGAACAAAAAATAAAATTTCACTATTTCATTTACATCGAGATGGAAACTACAATTTTCGATCAAAAAAAGATAAACCGTTTTCGATATTTTTCGACCGAAACGATACTCTCCGTCCAGTCAAAATTACTTACTTCTTGTACACTAAATGTTTGTAACGATCCCGTTTTAATAGCGTAAACGGATTCAATAACTTCTATCGCGCTAACTGCCCAACACGCTCCACAATTTTTTTGATTGCGCACAGCAGTCACTACTCCTTTTTGCCTCCTTAAAAAGAAAAATACGAAATTTAAATGTATAAAAATACGGCAGACCACGAGAACTATAAAGATGTTTTTAATCTTTTCATATACGAAAATTATCTATTTAATATAATTATTAAATATACGTGTAAAATTCGTAATTTTTACTCACTATTTTTGTGGAATAATAGTTAATACTATCAAATATAATTATTCACATTATAAATTATAGTAAAAACATTTTTATATCATATTGATTTATGTATAGTATATACAATCGTTCGGAAATTAATTTGAATTCAATATAATTTATCTATTATATACCAGTCAATGCTTATTAGTGCAGCTGTTGTAGTAGATCGTTTCGGTCTTGTCATGCTAAACGTTCCTGTACTTGGTATCCTTTTATTAATTGGTGTAAGATGTGTTTTAGTAAATTCTTCGGGAGATAAATCTGAATATTTTGTGATTCCATAATTGGTGGTACAGCCATTGCAGTTTTGTCTCAGTAACTTAATCGTTTTTAATGATTGCTAAAAAACAAATATATTAATAATTTATGCGAAATATAAATGTATAGGTTTTGAAAAATGCGATAATAATAGAAAAGTTGAAAGAGTTTTCTAATCATTTTCCTTCTGATAACGATATATATTGAACAATTACACTTTTTATTTCTTTGTTAAAATATTATAAACGTATAGAAAGGAGTAAAAACGAGTCCACCCGGCAGACCATCCAGTCGTCAGCGTTCTACGTATGTTCAAAAAAAAATTAGAAGAATGAAGTTTTTAAAAAGAAAGGGGTCTTACCCTAATTCAAACACTGATCTTAGTCTATATGCGATTTAAATAGAATACTTAAAAACAACATTGAATAATATTGTCAACTGATCGTTTTTCTATATACGGAATACCCGCGAGTTTCAAAACGTATATTAAATATAAATCAATTGCAAATATTATTATGTACTGTATAATAATAATATTATGTCTCGTACCTACCTGAAACGTTTTGAACCTGACGTTCCGTTCCGTTTCGTTCGCATAACTCTTATTGTACGTTCTCGCGAATTTTTCGAATTTATTGCGTTCGCTGTTGTTTCGCGTTATGGTCGTGATAAAAAACAAAATGAACACTACACCGCCGACTACCACTGCCGATTTTACTATGTTGGTGACGGCCATTATTTTACAAAATAATATTATTTATACACAGCTGCAGTGAATATACTCGTAGTATAGCTACTACCATACTCTAGTATATAGATCTAACGATTTTCGAGTCGCCTGTGCCCAGTGAAACCAATACGAATATGACGTTATGTAAGCAGCTGGAACCGCTGCAGGTCGTGTGATTTCAATGGCTTCGTCAGTATTGAGAGATGACTTTACAGGTGTAATATACCCGTGTTACTTATTTAAACGCTATCCGTCAATCGTAGCGGTATTTTATAATGTATTACAATTATATAGAAATTGTATTATATAGGTAATACTCGATATTCGGAAAAAGAAAACAAAATCTTGTGTCCACAGATATAACATGTAGAAAATTACAATATTATTTTAGCGCCTGCGCCAAAGAAAAAAAAAATCGCTATTCGGATTACTATTTTTTTTTTCTTAATCTCCCAGGTATATATGTTGAATGATTTGTAAAATTAATTTTTTAACCGCACTAAATCCAAAATATCGCGAAAATTCATGTAGACGGACGCAAATTTCTTATTATAACCGCGGGAGGCGCAACTATATACAACATTAATGCACAAATATTTTGGAAAATTAAAAATTGTATAGGTACACAAAATAAATCTTTCATTACGGTTATTTATTACACTTTAATTTAAAATTTACATTTTTTTTTTTTTTTTTGTTACGGTCAATTGCCTTTAGTGCTATATACTATTGAATTTTCATATATGACATATAAACGCGATTTAAGTTATTGCTTTGTAAACGTTAGATTTTTTTTTTCAAATTTTTCATTTATTTATCAAACATTATTGAGTATAGTGTCATAAAAAAAAAATAATAAAGGACACTATACAGATATCCTCAGTATATATTGTAAAAATTTAGAAATCCTGCTGGAAATAGTATTCGAGAAACAAAATATTGTCCTCCCGAATACACTTTTTTTTTCGATAAATATCGTGATTATATATATATAACAATAAAAAAATATATACTAAAATGGGACTATTTTTATTCAAAGATTTTTAATGGAAATATTTTCAAATCGTTGGATTTTTATTTCTCTTGAAATTTAATTGCCTATTCAAAACCCCTTATAAACCGGGTGTGTAACGTCCTATATGGTAATCAGTGCGTAATTAGAAATTTTTTCTGGGGGGGGGGATGACTTTTTTCCCTCGTTTTTCATTACAGTGCAATGGGAAACTTATACTAAACTGAAACTTAAACATTATAATAAAAAAGCGATTTTAAGTAAAGTATAAAAATAGGAAAAAATAAGAAAAATTTTGACTCTAAAATAGATGATGACAGTTTTCAGTTATTTTTTTTTTTATACATGATTAAAAAAAAGTCACTTGGGGGGATCTATCCCCCTCATCCCTCCCTTAATTACGCCCCTGATAGTAATGTATCGACCGAGTTATAAAAACGCGTGACTCGGACAAAAATACAACAAAGTGTAAACCAGAGGACGCAGCAGTCAATACTTTAACGAATTGTAAACCGCCCCTAATCCATGATAATCAGTGGCGTAGATACGTTTTTTTCTTTGGGGGGAGGGGGATTCCAAAGAACTTTTTTAAAAGCAACAATGTTTTTTTTTTTTTGTTCCACTGTAAATTCATTGTTTTTATAGAATACAATAAATTATTAATACGTATTGAATTTCGGCTCCGTGCGGAATGAAATTTCAAAATTTTAAACGACAAGACCAGGCTTTTTTTTAGGGTTTTTTTGGTGGGGGTTGGATACCCCTTGCAACCCCTCAAGTGACACCACATAATATTTTAAACAACGTTCCCCGTACACGACGGTTTTTGTCGTTCGCAGGGCGCGAGCATACGTGTTTCGTACGACAATTCGCGCGCGCGCGATCGGGCCACACTGTAAAAACCGCGCGCATATTGAGTAAACACCGTAAACAGCTGCTCCCGACCATTGATAAAGAGTTTTTAAAAATCTAATGATTTGTTTCGTGTTGCGCGTTCTGTCCGTCGGACGGTCGAGAAAATGAGCGGCTCCTCGAACACCTGACCCGTCGTTTCAAATCCAAGAACGCCATCCCGGGTCGTTCTACAAATGCATTTAGGTGTGATGTGTATGGTGAGTGAACGGTTCGTTGGCTTTCGGTTTTCGGTCGTCCGTAATAATAATAATAATAATAATTATTGCTCGCGATCGTGTTTCAGCCGTCGACATGGGCTCGATCGCTTCGGTCCTCCAGTGGCATTGTAGTTCCTGTTCGCTCATAAATCCCACCGATCGGCTGACCTGCATACGGTGCAACGTACAAAGAAATTACGAATGCAAAGAGGACGTGGAACGGCTCGGCGGTGCGCGCACCGCTCGTGCGTGTCCCAATAGTACGTTCACGCCGTACGTGACGGACGTTCTTTGCGCCGAGGCGGAAATCGCAGCCGGCGCGTTGAGACTCGACGACGACGCGTAAGAAAGATCGTTCCGCCGCGGCGTTAATTTTCGTGTCGCCCGATTTCACAACGTCTGCCTAATCACGTATTATGTTTTTGTGTCCGATTATTCGCGTTGACAGCGACCCGACCAATATCGACCGAACGCCGAACGTAATCAAACAGCTTCGATTGAACTCTGTTACGTTGCAACGGCGCAAATCGTGGAACGGTTTCGAGGATCGTTTGTACGCCTCTGTGCGGCCGTCAAAGAGTTCGACGTTATTGACAGCAGCAAATAATCCGTGGTCGTGTCATACGTGTAAAACCAGAAACCGTTTGACTGGACAGTGTCATAACTGCGACTCGGTCAGAACGACCAAAGAACGAACAAACAGTATCGCCCCTATTACCATTGACGTTCCAAACGGTGAGTATTTGTGAAAATGAATTATATATGTATGTACTTGGTCGATGACGTTTGTTTGTTTTATTAGAATCGGATAAAAAGTCGACTAGCAATTGGACTTGTGAGAAGTGCTCGTTTGCTTTGAATCCATTTTGGTCGGACTCGTGCGAGTCGTGCGGATGGAACGCCATAACGATGATGCGTGATTGTGTGCGTTACACGCCGCCGAAAAAAAAATGGACGTGCAAACGTTGTACGCTGCTTAATGATCCTAGTACTACGGTTTGCAACGCTTGTGGCGGATCAAAAGCTAAAAGCCTCTGCACCGATGACGGCACATTGCGAGAGTTTTGGACTTGTGATAAGTGTACATTAAAAAATAGACTATCAGCGTTGGTGTGTAAAGCCTGCAAAACAGATAAACGGGCAAATAAAAAACGACGATCGGACAACCAGTGTCCGACTTGTACGTTCGAAAACGAACCTAATGCTAAACGATGCGCAATGTGCCAGAAACACTTTGAACCTGAATATTATTCGTCCATATTGTTGTCAAACCATTTGAAAAAACAAAGTGAACTGATGGAGAACTTGAGGAAAATTGAAGAACAAGAAGCACGAGAGAAATGGAATGAAATAGTGTTGTTTTGTATTCAAGTAAATTAATTTTTTTTCTCCCAGTATTCCTACAAATTGTTACTTTTCATAATTTACAATAACGTGTAAACATTTTTTTTTTTTTTAATCGACGTAAAATTAAGCAAAAAAATCAGTTACCATTAAAAGAATATATTTTTTAATTTGATGTTTACAAACCAAACTATTACTTTATGTTTATTAGATTGTGGATAACCAAACATACTTCAATACTGCAAATTTACTCTTATATTTTATATTAAATTGGAGATTTTTAAGTGGTGCATTCATATTCAAAAATACAAATTTATATTTTAACTTGGCCAGTCTCAAAAAATAAAACAAGTACATAGTACATTTTAATTAATCCAGAAAAATTTGTTTTTTCCGTTTTACTGATTTTCTTAAAATTTAAATATACCGAGTTTAAACGTTTACATGGCTTTAAAAATTCATTCACAGTAAACCAACCTCGTTTTGTTTTCAAATATTATTGTAAAATCAATTATAAAAAATACTCGTACAAAATGTAAAATTTATATGTTTTATAATTTGAAAAACTTGTATTATTAAAGTATATATTTTTTAATATTACAGAACGGTCAAGAATTTGTTGACGATTCATTTCCTCCTGCCGCTAAGTCTCTATACTATACTGACAAGAATGAGAGCTGTCGAGTTACACAATGGTTACGACCCGAATCGATTCTTTGTTCCGAATTAGATAAAGGATTATCCTGGAGTGTATTCAGAAAACCAAAACCTTCAGACATAATTCAAGGTCATTATAATGATAATTATACATTTTATAAATGAAAGGAATAAAAATAATTCGCTTACATTTTAATTTTTGAAGTCAAACACTTGAACCATTATAGCATTTTTAATGTTCAGTTTTTAGTAAAATCAATTTTTTTTTTTTTTTTTACAGTTAAAGATTACAATTTCTTAACTGTTAAATGTTACAAATTTTAATATTGTAATTGGATTTTTTTTTTCAATTTTATACATTTTTCCATATCTTAAGTAAAATTAATTGCATTAATAATTATTCGACTAGTAGGGTAGAAAATTAGAATATTTTTTTCACTTTATCCTACCATAATGTAAACCCACAATCAATATTTAATTATTATTATGCACAAAAAAATTTGTGTACTAATTGTTTAATTATAATCGTTTAGGTGTTTTGGGTAATTGTTGGCTGCTAAGTGCTTTGACAGTTTTAGCAGAACGTGAAGACCTGGTTAGGCATGTTATGGTTACCAAAGATTATTGTAAACAAGGTTCATACCAGGTACGACTTTGTAAAGATGGTAAATGGACTACTGTTCTTGTTGACGATTTATTACCTTGTGACCATCGAGGAAGTCTAGTTTATAGCCAGGTTTTTATAATAATTTTAATTATTTATTTATTTATTTATTTATTTGTTCATATGGCATAATATAATAGTTATTATATATTTTACGTTTAATGACCATTAAAAATAATCATAAATATTTTAACAGGCGAAACGTAAACAATTATGGGTTCCCTTAATTGAAAAAGCGATAGCTAAACTTCACGGTTGCTACGAAGCGCTAGTCTCTGGTAGAGCAATTGAGGGTCTTGCTACGTTAACAGGAGCACCTTGCGAAAGCGTGTCTTTACAACCATCATCAGTGCCGACAGAAGATGAACTCGATCGTGACCTTATATGGGCACAGTTATTGAGCTCACGCCTTGCCGGTTTCTTAATGGGAGCGTCCTGCGGTGGTGGTAACATGAAAGTAGATGAAGATGCTTACCAGAGCAAGGGATTAAGACCAAGACATGCTTATTCTGTGTTGGACGTCAGAGATATCGACAATCGTCGATTGTTGAAACTAAGAAATCCATGGGGACACTTCTCTTGGAACGGTGATTGGTCTGATGATTCAGACATGTGGACAGATAATTTGAAAACAATATTAATGCCAGATGGATGTTGTGAAGGAGTATTTTGGATATCGTATGATGACGTTTTAAAGTAACATAAAACATTTGAAAACAATATTTAATTTTTTATTTAATTGAAATATTTGTATTTTAGATACTTTGATTGTATTGATATTTGTAAAGTAAGAAATAATATGTGGAATGAAGTAAGACTTAAAGGATACTTACCACCGTTATCTTCAACTGATCACTTATCGTGTGTGGTACTTACGGTCTCAGAACCAACAGAAGCGGAATTTACACTTTTTCAAGAAGGACAAAGGTAACTAAAATTATATTATATATATATATATATATAAATACTTATGTATTTTTTTTTTTTTTTAGGAAATCGGAAAAGTGCAACAGAAGTCAACTGGACTTGTGTGTAGCTGTTATGAGAAGTAGAGAAGTTACGTCTGAACGGCCGATCTGCATTGGTCGTCTTGTTGAACACAGCAAACGTCAAGTCCGTGGATTTGTCAGCTCACACAAGATGTTAGAACCAGATGTGTATATTGTTGTTTGTTTGGCATTTAATCATTGGCATACAGGTTTGTTTTATGGTTTTTACATTAAAATGTCATATTCAAATTTATGTAATACATTTTTATTACAACATAATATGTAAAAATATTCTATTAATTTCAGATTTGGTAGATCCTTCGGTTTATCCTGAATTCGTATTGGCGATTCATAGTTCTAAACGTCTACTAGTAGAACAAGTATCACCGCCTTCTTTTGTTTTGGCCGACACAATTATTAACTTGACTCTGGCAAAAGGACAAAGACACGAAGTAAGTTTGCCTACCAATTTGACATTAGAATATAATTAATAACAAAAATTGATTATAGGGTCGCGAAGGGATGACGGCTTATTATTTAACTAAAGGATGGGCGGGACTTGTTGTGGTAGTGGAGAATCGGCATGCAAACCGTTGGATACACGTGAAATGTGATTGCCAAGAAAGTTATAACGTTATGTCCACTAGAGGATTACTTAAAACTATTGACTCTGTTCCGCCTCTGCATAGGTAAATAATAATAGTAATATTACTCTAATCTAATTACTGTTTTTTTTTAATTAAAATTTTTTTTTTCAGACAAGTTATAATTGTCTTAACTCAGTTAGAGGGAAGCGGAGGGTTTTCAATTGCTCACAAATTAACTCATAGATTGGCAAATCAAGCTGGACTTCATGATTGGGGACCACCGGGTTGTTCTCATTTGCCACAAATACAAAAATCTATTGAAGGACTACACTCTCCTAGACTGATTACTTAGTATTGTAAGGCGAAAAGTATGGTGTATATTATACATTTCTGTGATTTGTTTTTTTTTTTTACTTTTTACTTTTTACTTTCTAGTGTGAGTACAAATAATTAAATAAATTATATTAGAAAAACCAAAATTATTATTAAAAAAAAAAAAAAATTACAAATAAATTATAATTCTATTTCAAATTTTATGTATTTGTCAAACGTTTTTTAATTCTCAGAGAATTAAATTGTTATCGTTTTTTTTTCCCTATTATAAATATTTTATTCAATGAGAATAATAAAGAACAAAATAAAATTTGGATTTTTAAAACTAAATTTGTAGTGTATATTGTTGCTTAAATATGTATATTGACAGCATATAATGAATACGTTTTTAAAAAAGTATTCGCATAAGAAATACATACAAATACTAGTATTTAAATACTTTTTTAAAGTATTTTACCCAAGTCTGCGTATATCTTATCCCATACTGTTCAGACGGTAAAATAAAACAATTTTAACAGTACGGGTCATTTTTAAAACATAAATAACACTGATTTTTTTTAATACAAAAAATGTATTGGGAAAGCTCATGCGTATTAAAGTAATCGATTGAGGTACACGATTTTTGTTACAATAATAGTGTGTGTAATATGGTGTGTGTTGTCATTAATTATTCAATCGAAAAACAATACGACGGTTATGAGTGCAAATTACTGCCCAATGGATGGCAAGACGACAACTCGTGTATAAAATTTACGATTATTACTTTTGAATTTCCATAAACCGATGGTTTCTCAAAGTCGTTCCAGAGTAGTTTTTGAGAAAAAAAAAAAATCTATATAAATTCCCTTACGACGCAACAACAATGGACCGACGGTAGACTTTTACCAAGAGAGTCTATCGAGTTCAGTATCGTAGTAAAAAAATATTAACTTCACTCGGACAAAACTGTACGTTAATTATTTTGCAGGTATATTTTTTCTTTACTATTATTAATTGTATATTAGAATTTTCATCATATTTCACTAAAAAACAGAACGAATCGACAATAGTATTTCGATATAATATTTCATTAAACGATAGTGTTTCGAAATGTTTTCTTCTTACTTTTACGCCGTATTGTCTCCAGAAAGAAAGAAAAAAATCTTTTGGCGAATAACTATCGGCTGGAAAATCGAAAATTTAAATACGTCCGCTTCGTTTCCGTGTCATTTAACGTTTTTTTTTTTTTTATTTTAACTTTCGTGGCTTTCCGATGAAAACGATGACAGTCGTCGGCGTACTGCTAATATTTCATTTTTTAATAATAATACTTCATTTTTGGTTTTCCCTTCCGAATAAAAACGGACGTTCCCGCCAAACGGATCGTCGCCGCATAATAATCGTATTACACATCCCGTTGAACGGTTTTTCATTGGAAACCGCGGGCCGCGGGTAAACGCGGTTAGGTCAGGTTAGGCCGTGGTGATATTACTCCGCGGTTACCACCACCACGGTGCGCGTTTGGGCGGCGCGACACCAGACGAACGTTATCACGACGAAGAAAAACCGTTACACAATATTTTCTTTAACGGTTTTCTTTTATTCGCATTGTTCTCGTTTCACCCCACCGTGACCCGTCCCCCCCCCCACGCGCTAGTCGCCCCTGTTTTTATTTTCGAGACGTGCCGTCGTCGTCGTTTTGCCATTGTCGTTTGCCGTTTGCGACGGTTATTTGTTCTGCGGTCGTAGCGTTTTTCGGGCCCCCACGACCGAACAGAGATTTTATTTTCATTAATAACAGTACAGTAAATACAGTGATTTTTACAATTATTATTATTATTATTATTTCTTTAAAAAAATGTCGTTCGTCAAAAGCAAAATCAAGCGGTTCAACGAAATCTCCAGTAAGTTCGCCGACAAATCCCATTATTTTTTTCTAGTCTATTCATAAATGCACCATTGCTTACGCCTGTGTGATTGTAAAAGTACCGAGAGAAAGCCATTGGGAGACTTGTGAATTATTCGTAATAATTATAATAACGCTTTGTGTACGAAATTTTACACATATAATATTGATATGTGTATTAAATGCAGTGTTTGGAAAGAAAGACACTAGTTTTTTTCAAATTTATTTAGGTATCTATATTAATATAATATATATATATATATATATATATAGGTATTATTATACAATAACGTTTTCTAAAATTATTTCTATTTGATTATATATATATATATATGTATATAATACAAAAATATAATACGTGGATTTCCAGTGAACCAGTCTCGAAATAACAACGGTGTAATAATATGGTTTCTACGAATTTATAACTAATCAACTAATAAATACCTAGGCATTGAAAAACATGTATAATACATTAGTATCAAAAATACACCAGTAACGTGTAAGTGAACGTTCCGAACACCGAGTCTAAAACATGTTAATTCCCTTTTTTTTTTTGTTTTCATCCCTTGTTTAAACACGCCCGAACTGAAGTAAAACAAATGATCATTTCAGGTTGTGCACCGCCGCCGGGAACGTACGACCCAAAAAGTCCAGCTCCAAAAACAATTAAAGGAGCTAAATTCAACAGGGCGCAACGATTCAAAGAACCTTCTTCTGTCCGACAAGTGAGTGTTATTTGTTATACAACTGTTGTTGGCACAGAGCCTGTATGTGATCGATCGTCTCTGCTCTGTCTCGCAACGTGTCCTGACAAAAACGCCGTTCTGTGGGATTACGCTTTTACTCGTTACAGACCCATAGCGTATATAAAAAAGTCGAACCAAAGAATATTGTTTATTTTATTATGATTTCGTACTTTTGAGATTGAATAACTTTTATTTTAAAACAAATTGGAGTCGCAACAAAAATTTAGAAAAATCTTTATATGATACTTCTAATTCCCAGAGTACGCTAGTTAAAAATCAGTACAAATTTCCATACAAAATCCTGACTCATTCAAATTACAAATATTAAATATTTATTAGGTAATACGAAAAGAAAAAGTGTTAATAATTGAGACTAAGCTATAACCATAATATCGACCATTAATCGAATATTATAAATTTTTATATTTTAGTCTGCTCAGAAAACAGTGAAGGTGAACTCTACATTCAAAATCCCATCTAACTTCAGGTACAGTGTTAACGTAATATATATTTAAAAAAAAAAAAAAACACTATTTCCATGTTCTGTAAATTATTATTAACCGAAATTTGTATTGTATTATAATTATATAGTTCACAAAGTTCAGTTTACACAGACTGTTCCAAAAAATCTAACAAAACGGTGAATTCGACTTCGACAAAAAATAGTTCAAAACAAAAAAGAGCCCAACGCCTTGTGGAGTTGAAGAAATTGGATTCGGACCTGACCAAAGCTCTTGTGGATATTGAAAAACTGGACAGTGATACTAAAAGCACAACCGATACCTGTAAAGATTATATTAACGTATGTCGCAGTGCTTGTTCAGATGCACTGGAAAATCGTGTGTGCAGAATGGTTATCGAAAATTCACAAGCTGCCCTGTATGCGGTTTGCCAACGTTTGCGTGAAACGTGTGAAGAAAATGAAAACTTACGCAACGAAACTGCACGCTTGCAAGAAGAAATTGGTGAAAAAAAAGACTTTGAACAACTAGCTGCTGAACAGATTTCCGTTGTTGAACGCAACCTTACAAAAAAAGTCAATGATTACATGGAAATTTGTTTGACAGTTAAAGATAATTGGTTGACTAAAATGAGATTTATCACGGCGACTCTGGATGATTTGGAATCTATGGTAGACGGAGAAGCGAAAGAAATTATTCAAAAACTAAAATTGGACATAGAAATGACTGATCCTGAAGGACCAAACTACAAACAACTTATGGAAAAATACGAAAAGTAAACGTTATTATATTAATTTTATCGCAGTGAATTGCTCACCTTTTTTTTTTATTACTAGAACTGTGGAAAGAAATGTTCAACTTGAAGAAATAGCCAAAAAGCAAGAAGACTTGGAAAGAAAAATAATAGATTTGACTAATGTAAGTTTCAATAATGTATTGTTATTAGTTATAAATTGAATAAGTAAATGGTTTCATAAGGATTCTCTATAAAAAATTAATGATTTACTGTGTCCAACTCCATTTCTATAATAGTTACGGATTATCATTGGTAGGTTTTTTTTTCTTTACTAGTTAATATTTTTAGTAATTTCAGTTTTATAATTGGTATCTTTTTTGTAAAAAAAATTATCGCTTTTTATTCTAATGTAAATAGTGTTTAATTAATAACGATTTGTGTTTGTAGAAAAATTATATTTGGATTTGTTTTAAACGTTTACAGGAGAAAAATGCATTGGCAGTTAAATTACTAAGCAAACCGAGGTCTGCTGGTTTATCGAAAAATCGTTTGGACGCTTTGGCCACACCTCGTAGACGTGTCGAGAACATTGAAAACATTGTGCCCAAAAATAAAACCTATGTACTCCAAAGTAATACTCTGAAAACGATAAAACCTGCCGCTCAGTCTTCTCCGTTGAGAGAAATGAATTGGTAAATTTTGTATAAAAAAAAAAAAATGTATTCTTTTTGATTTAATTTTTATTTAGCAACTTTTATAACTTATTTAATATTATATATTTCTTTTAATTACGTAATAAACGTTAATATTGGACTGATAAAAAGAGTAAAATATTTTCTTATATAAGTTTCTTCATTTTCCCTATACACATATAAAAAACTGTTGTAGCCGAGCAACTCTCGTTCAACAATAATTAAACCAGAATTATTGAACACAAAGTTTTTCATCGATATTTCCTAAATTAGTGTTTAAGCCGTTAAAAAAGTAATTTCCCATTTCTATTAATCCTCGCAACACCTAAAATGTATTTGCTTATGACTCGCATTTTTTTTAATACCTCCATAGATTTCCATAGTAAAAATGTGTTTCTATATAACTAATTTCTATTTTTGCACTTTTTGCCTTGGATTTATTTTTACATTCCTAGATCATTTTTGATGATCAATATTGACATCTATTGTGGAGAAAACAAGGGATAAAATAATTCAGACATGTTATGTGCAGAGATGGTTCAGGTGCTGTGAGAAACGTTATGGAAATGAATGTAGAAGGGAAAAGAAGAAGACCGAATGAGTGGATAGTACTGAGGAATCGAGGACGATATGAAAATTGCTGGTGTGAGCGTACAAGAAGTGGGAGTTCGTGTATTATGGAGGCGTAGGTGTAGGATTGCCGTTGAATTGGGAATGAAAGGCAAAGAAAAAAAATTCTTGGATTATTTTTTATCATAATTTTAAAGCATTTTGCACGGAGTAAGGGAAAACCATGAGATATCATATGCGGTAAAAATTTAAGAATTTTTTTTACAATTTTATGATCATCGACATACAACAAACGCACTAGTATTAAATAAATTCACTTTTTATTAATTTAACTTACACATTATATCGATCACTTGTTTTTTTATATTTACATACATATATTTAGCTATAAAACATGTATTCGTTTTTAAAATGAGACGAAACTTATAGAATATCAATCAATAATAATACATATTTAATTATTTACAATTTTTATGTACATTATACCATAAAAAAAAAAAACAAGAAAATATGCTGTTTCGAAGTTGGGCGACCCAAAAGAAGAGTACATCGCCAATGATTTTTTTTTATAAAAAAAAATTTGTAATCTATACTTAAAATAATTATTCTGTAACTAGTTGAGCGTTCCGCGGCAACAATGTGTGCCGCATAGACATGGTATTTTATTATCTTCCAGAGGGAATTTATAATCATAAGTGATTTCTTCGTTGACACTGATCGGCTGTTTGCTGTATATGACTATTTTCTTTTGCCCTTCAATTTGAATGATTCTTGCATAACAATTTGGCTGCAATCGAACGACATCCATCGTTATTGGAAAAATTAACAGAAATACGCAATAACATAAAGAAAAATAAATATACAATGGACGAATTACTTACGTTACAACTATGGTTAATGAACCGTGCCAGATTGCCACACTTGGTGGCGTCGATAATGGTATCTAAATCTATTCTGAACAGGTATGAACTGCCAATACCCGTAGCTTCATATTGTCGCTCGCGCAAATCTGCCACGACGGGACGAACCATTTGGCCCACATACTCGATGACCATTTCGTCGGCTGCGATAGATTCCATAGCGAACAATCCCCAATCGTGTATGGCTGATTTTCCGAATTTCAGCTGTTTCTTACGGAACTTCAATACATTGAATTTGAGTAGATCACTGTCTGACGTAGCCCCGAATGCAGTCAATAACCGCCGCTGGTTACTACGCGCTTCACGAGAAAGGGCCAACATCTTGCCGGTGGATTCTTTAACACGTTTCAGTTCTGTGATACGATTCAACTGAGCTATTGTATGTCCAAAATGATACTGAAATAAAATATGTATAAATATAACACACGTAAAAAAAAATTAAATTTGCACTCGAATATTTTAACGGATCATTTATATCTAAAATAAAAATAGAATTGTATTCATTCCAGGCAAAAAAATGTACCTAAAAATACAACAACGAGATACTCCAGGAAGTATATGGAACAACTTTGTGAATAATATTTGAAAAAATATTCTATAGTTTCGCAATAACAAATATCTAAAACGCCTATTCCTTTATATCGACTATCTTCTATCTATATTAAACTAAGTCCTTTATCACTCCTGTGCACTATTTTCTCAGTGAATACTGAACGGATTAGACTTAACACCATTTGATCATAAATCCAAACAACTGGCAAAATTAGTGCATTGCAGACATGAAGCTTCTCCAAAGGAAATTATTGAACAAATAGTTTCACCATTAAAAAACAAAAAAATCATTAAAATTTACTGTAGAAGTAACAAGTAAAATTGAAAATATGCACAGCCCAATTGCATTTTTTGCCGATATTTCTGTATGTATACCACTAATTGAAAAAAGGTAACGTTACACTTACCTTATGGTTGGCTTTTTGTTTACTGTCTACTTTGTAATAACCTTCTGTTCGAGCACATCCTGTATCATGAATTTTCCATTCGTCTTTTTTCTTTTTTCGTGGAATCTGGTTTGGTAATGCTGTCAGTATTTATTAATTAAGAAAAACTAACTCGATGAACAAAATTAATCAAATATCAACTAAATTAAACACAATTCCTAGTTCGCTTCTTTTACGTTTGCATTATACATACACTTTTGTAAAACAAAATCCTGAACTACATAAAGATTTTATTTACTTAAAAGAAAAAGTATGGAAAACATAATAAAGGTTTGAACACAAAACCAAATTACTCCCAAAAACCATTTCTCAGTCATACTATGTCCATACATTTAGTCTGTTTGTTGTTATTATTTTGCACTTTCTAAATACATTAATTATTGGTTTTTCTATGTATTAATTTCTATATACGCAAAACACTACATAACTATACCATAAATATAAACTCACATATTTCACTCCTCATAAAAAGCCTAAAGCGTATTCTACAATTATAAATACGTGTAAATAAATTAATATCACATCATTATCACATTATAAATAATACACTGTATTATGAAAAATCTCGTATAAAAAGGATATATGGATGGCTGACCCAATGTGTTTCGTTCATCCAGTAATGTTGTTGAGTTTTGTTGTTCAACATTAAGTCGTAACTTTGTTTTAAGTAGTTGATATCTTCCACATCTATACCCTTAGTAAGGAACTCAAACAGTACAGTCGCTTCTTGAACTCCATCTCTTCTATTGAAGTATTTAGCCTTGGTTATATTATCACGATGTTTCTGTACAGTCGAATAATCCGCTATGGTTTCTATTGTGTTGCTGTTTCTAACAACTAATGGCTGTTTCAATTTCTTTGGTGAAATTTCTAATTTCTGTTCATTCGTTATTATTGGTTGACTTTCTATAACATTATCATTGGTCTCCATGTCAGTTTCCCAATCAAGTATAGGAGGAGGACTGTACACCTGCTGAGGCATACAGTATGAATGATCAGAAAATACTGTACTTTGATTTTCGTCCGTTTCTGACGTGGATTTATCCCCATTTAATAAACGTTTTTTCAATTCCACTGGTTCATCTAAAACGTCATCTTCTATCTTACGCTTCACAGTTTCACGTTTATATTTTACAAATGATCCTTCTTCATCAGAACTTGAAAGCATATCAATCGCCATAGGAGTTTCATTTCCAGTAGGTGTCAATTCCCTAAAAAATTATTTAACATTAAAAAAAACCACCATACTTTTATAATCAAAAGATATTTAAATAATTATTAATTATAAAAAAAAAAAAACGTTCATTTATTTTTCCTACCTGACTCTATCAAAGTCTTCCAACGTCATCGATTTACATAATTTTTTCAATTTATTCTGCCATACATATGCATCACAAGAATCCTCATCACTAGAGCTGTTACTAGACTCTTCTTCCGAAGACGAAGAAGAAGAAGATGAAGAAGAAGAAGACGATGAAGAGGAAGAACTATGAACTGATGGTTCAGAAGTAGAACTGTTGCTATCACTTTCAAATAATTCTCTTCCTAAACGTTTTCGTTCCGCGAAGGTAGGTCTTGTCACTTCATCATCATCAATCTTTAAATAAATAAATTTATATATATTTATATGTATAAGTTATTTATATTTATAATTAGTTTAAAGTTATATATATATATATATAAACAAACAAGTTGAATCTTTAAGTTAATAAATTAAACTCACATCTTTTCCTTCATTGTCTGAAGTTATGACCATCTCTTCTTGATCACTTCCGTTATCTTGCTCTTCATTAGTTTTCTTGGGTGATGGTTCCTTCTTTTTTCTCTAAATATTTAGTTAACATCATATTTTATGGATAAGAAAAAAATATGAATAATAATTAATAACTTACGCGGAATGATGGCATTTTAGGTAAAGCTGCTCGGAATCCTAGTCCATAACCACTAAGAGCCAACGTTTCTAAGCCTTCTGTTCCAGCTTCTAATATACTATTGAGGTCCTGAGCTGGTTGTGCGGATTTAGGCTCTTCGTTAGTAATAGTAGTAGACTAAATAATAAAAAAAGATATCAAATATGCCAAAAACCAATTTTAGTAAATAACGGGGGAATTTTCGGTTTTAGTATAATAGAAATATTACTTTTGACTGTCTTTCAGATTCTTCCCACCACTGATCCAGAGCATTAAAAGCAACAGTAGTTCCAAATTTCTTCATGAGATCGCGTTTAATTATAATTCTTAAATTTACTATCACAGCATTCATTAAATTTCTAAAATAAAAATTAATGTTATTAATAAAATGTTTATTTTAATTAATTAATTATTAATACTTCTTAATTTCTGCTGGGTAATTTTTATTTGCATGCCTATCACGTAGTGGTTCTGGTTCTAGTTCATAAAAATCTGTCTGAGGCATTGGAACACCATATGAAAAACTAGGTGTATAAGGAAAATATTGATAAGCATAATGATTATTGAACTGTGGTGGATAGTAATATGCCTGAGGCGGATAATTTGGTAATGGTGGATATTGTGGTAGTATATTAGGATCATTTTCTACAATTTTCTCATCGCGGGATGACAAGCTTGATAAACTCATCGCATCATCTGGAGTATTTCCTTTAGAGCTTCTGTCCAACATAGCTTCATCATCACTAGAACTGATGTCACTATGCAGGGAATTATTCACAGTCTTACTAATAACTAAAACAACACAAAATATACATAATAATTTAACAAATTAGAAACAAGACAGTAATTATAAATTATTATTGTTATTAACTTACCACTTCTTATATTATTATTTAAAAAGCTTTTAGCTTCTAACTTTGCCTTTTCTCTAGTGATTTTCAATTGTTCAGCTGCTGCTTTATAACACTTTAAATAAATGTCTTTTGATAAGTAAGGTGATGGAGGATTAGAAAGTGGAGGTAATATGACATCTTCATTGCTGATTTTATCTTCATCTAAATCAGACTGATTATCATTAACCACAGGTGGTAGAGATAGATCTTCATTAAAATCATCAATGATATCTTCTACAATCTCTGGCAATTCATCAGTATCTTTTTTCACAATGGATAAAAATGCAGGTTCCACAACACCTTGAGAAGACATGCCATTAAGAAGCATTTCAATCCTTGTGTCCAAATCTAATTTTGATTGCGCTTCAACATCTAATGTAGATGCTGGTACTGGTGCTGGTGTTGAAGGTAAAGGTGGAGCTATAGAATTAGTAGCTTCTCCCCACCAAGAACTACTAGGTACTACTGGTACTGGTGGAACATTGCAAGGATATCTTAAAATGAAATATAATAATAATAAATACCAATTTTATACCTTTATAAACAAAATGTACCTATTATATGAATAAGGGTAGGTCCCATTGTAACCAGGAGTACTACTACTCTGACTCAGACTAGTATATCCACTGCTATAACTTTGTTCCGTTGGAAGATCACTAGTAGCAGGAGGAGTGGCGTAATCATAGTTGTAATTTTTGTAGTTATCTACTTTTGCTGGGACTGATTTCTCTTCAGTTTGGGGTTTAGCGACAGGCTCTTCTTTGGATTTAACCGATTTAACTGCCGACCGTCGATCACGGGTAGGAGGAGGAGGTGGCTTTACTTTAGGTACTTCAGGTACAGGTTTTGGTTTTTCTTCAGTCATCTTATCAAACATTTTTTTACATTCTGAAGCTAAACAATTTATAAATAATTCAATTTCAAATATTTTCTGTAAAATTAATTAAAATTTATATAAAACATTAATATATTTACCAAAAGGATCCAAAAAAACATTGACAACTTTTCCCATCACAGATGATTCATGTAATCTTTGAACACAAGACTTAGCTGCTGCTGCTTCCTCAAAAATAATTTTTGCTAAGCCCAAATGTTTTTTAGTGATTGGATGGTAGAATATTTGTAACAAATCTATTTTTCCGAATTTCAATACCTAAAATATGTAAAATAAAAAAAAATTGTGTAATGTTTAAAATAGAATATTTATGAAAATGTAATTAACACAATAAATATATAAGTATTATGATATTAAAGTGCAATAAATATAAAAATTCTACAAACATTTTCTTACATCTAAAATAAAAAATATATGTATTCATAACCAACAGTATAGTGTTGGGTATATTTAAATACAAAAGTACATTTGGGCTGAAATTTATAATACCCATTTAACTACGGTACGTCTCCATTATAGCTGGAATGGCTGAGCAGTCAACAAATGTTTACAGCATAAAAAAAAGAACCGCAAGCCGAAATCGATTAAAAACATATTTAACCATATCTGAATAAAATATTTATTGCTACATATTATGATCAATCAGCTAAGCCAATCAACAAAACTAATGTAGAGTGGGGACGTCCATAACATATTATAACACATAAATTACTTTTCATACTATGTTTATTAATAGAGATGGGTCAACTTCTCAAATTCCTAAAACTATGTGAAAAAAAATCGAATCAAACTATATTAAATACTGGGATTTGAACTTTAAGTTATTTTTGAACCAAATACACATATCAAGTTTGTAATTATTGATTTATTGTACTCAATTTTTTACCTATTTATATGTATGATAACTATTTCACATATATTTATAAATAAATTGAGGATTATAACTATCCATAGATCAGTCTTGTAAAAAATACTGTATTTAAATACTTTTTAATAAAGTATTCGCATAAGAAATACATACAAATACTAGTATTTAAATACGTTTTTAAAAGTATTTTTTACAATACTGCCATAGATGTACCTATACATCAACTGACAATTATTGCTACAGATATATTAACCAGGTAGCTAACTGATATTTGTCGTCCATTCCATTTGCGTTGTATTCAATGTTTACATATTGTTATCATTTCTTATCATTTCATTATGAAAAATATAAAATTTCAAATTCAATCATGTCAGTGATGTTAACAATCTTCAAGATTTTGTAATCGAAAATATAAATTAAAATCGGATATGTGTATTCATGTTTGAATTTTTACAATGTATTTTAATAAAGTTTGATTAAATATTGAGTAAATTCAATAACTGAAATTATGGGCAACATTAAGTAACAGTCTCTTAGGAATTCAGACTGTACAAATAATATATATATTATAATATAAATATGCAATATGGGTATTGTCTTTTTATTTTTCCACTCCATAAGAACTAAGAAACTGATAAAATGAAATTAATATAACGGTTAGTTTTGTAAAATCGATTTGTACATTAATTATGAACAGAACAACAAGTAGTCAGCATGATACAAATAGATATTTGTAAATAGTAAATATATAACAATATCTACACTGATGTTTAGATTGTTTTCAGATTTGGCACTGAAAGGGGTCTTTTTACACATTTTTATACTCAAAGATCAATGTATATAAATGATATTACTACAGAAAATCGATAAAAGAACAGACACACATATATACGTAATACTGATAACACAATTATGCATATTGTATACATTAACTATCATGTAAATAGATATCATAACAGTTGATATGGCTAGCTGGCTGTCTAGTTATTTTGTATCTTTGATTATTGCAAAGTTTTGCATTTTTTTTCAACCTATAAGGAAAAGAATAAGACGCAAATTCGAGAAAATATATTAATAATTTGGTTTTGTTCGAGTCTGACTCCAAAAAACAGAGTTCGGCCCATCCTTATTTTTAATATTAGATTGAATTTAATTTACTCACCAAGTCAGTCAGGAACACTTTATCAATGTTATCATTTAAATTGGAAAAAGTTATTTCAACTTCAGGACGGTTACCAATATAGTTTTTATCGAGCTGAAAAAAGTAAATTAATTCAAAATGTAACAATATTTTGTTCAGTGCATGTAAAAATACATTATTTCTTTATTATAATATTATTTCTATTTTAATGTTTTTATTAAAAAATAAAATACACAGAAATATAAGTGATTTAAAGAAATTAATGTATTTGGATAAATACATTGCACACATTACGGTTAACTATAATAAATAACATAAAACAATTTTTTTTTAATTGGTAATATATATATATATATATATATATATATATGAGCTACAGAATTTTAGAAATTATTAAATTCATATAATTGTTTTATGTAAAATTTTAAATCCATAAAATTTTCATTGCAACTAAAGTTATAAGTAATAGGCTTTAACAGAAACAATAATATGATTTCTTGAAATGTATTGATATATACTATATCATTCATACTATTGACTTTTCGCTTTCAATAGCATACAAATTAAGTATTTATTGAGAAATTCATCATTATTATTTACATACATCAAAATTGTATAATTATACATATAAATCATTTGTCTACAAATAAATAATAATATTACGTAAATTTATATTATTAATTATTATTATAAAGTTGAAATTAAAAAGTTTAATCTATTTATTTAACTAGATATTATATCAGGCTGAAGCCCGAATGCCAAGAAAAATGCAAATACATAATACAAAGTATGTATACAAGGTTAATAACAAAAAAGAAAAGAAAAAAATGTGGTTCATTACATAACTACCTCTATTAATAGCTAAAACGAAGGTTAGGTATAAGTGGAACATTAATTTAGGTATAGTCAGAGGATGAAAAAGATACACAGAAAGGAGCAATGGTCTTGGTTGAGCGATCAAGCCAGTACTTTGAAGTTTACTTCACTCAATAATTCAGGGGAGTTGATCTCACAAGAAATAAACCCAGCAGCCCAAACAGCCTGTTGGTGATCAACAAGGCTGGACAAGCCAAGGAGGTGATTAATAATCTGTGCGTAATCATGTGGAAGGCAATGAATATTGAAATTATAAGACGCAAAACATAGAACTTTTCTTTGTACACGTTCAATCATACAAGCATCACCAGAAGTGTGGGAGCCCAAAAGTACTGAACCATGCTCAAGTATTAGACATACAAGGGCGCAATAAAGAATTTTAAAAGAATCCAATAGCTTAAACTCACATATTATACTGGTTATTAGCCCTAGCAATTTAAATGCCTTGCAGCAGCAGATTTCCTCGACATGCATTCGAGAGAGCTTAGGTTTCTAGAAAAACGAAAACGAAAACCAAGATCACATACAGAGGAATCAACAGCGCAAGGAATGGGATATCAAATAAATTGCAATAATTATAATATTAAATTTCAGGAAATAAAATTTTACATCAAAGCGTTTTTGAAAATTGTTAATATTACGTCCTACTTTCCTCTTTAAGAAGTTATTTGCAAAAAAAACTAAATGAAACCCCTTTGTGATTTTAAAAGACAGTCACATAAAAGTTCAAAAGTGTCTAAACGAAATATGCTATAAAATTATAATACTATGAGATTGTATATAAATTGTAAAAATATGGCTAATCAAAAATTGATGATAAAATTCTTATTTGTACACATGCGTTAACAATTAATTATTAAAACGTGTGTACAATTCTGAAAACTTTTAGTAAATAATATTGCAGTTATCTATTTTAACATTTGTTTATCACAGTACACAATATAGGGAACATTAATTAAAAATAAAACATGTGTTTTATCTTTTATCTCTGATAAAAATTGTTTATAAAATGAAACTTTGAATCCATTGTTTTTTTTTATCAAGTTTTCTTTAATTATTTCGCCTTCACTACAATTAAAACGTACAGCTGGAAAAACTTTTAACATTCAGTCTCATGGGTCGATTATCTCATTGGACTTTTTAAAACATTTCTATCATATCAGTATATCACAAAAAAAAAAAAAAAAACAGATCTCAGATTTTTAAATATAATCAATTACTATCATACACAACATTTATTAGAAGACGTTATTCAGGTATTGGACATACAGACAGATAAAATTAAGAAACTCGATACTTAAAAGTTTATATTTTATAAGAGATATACTTTGTTTACGGTTTATATTTATTTCAGTATTTTCCATGGACAGGTACCTAATGAGTATTGTACATAGTTATATAGTGAGAGAAAAGTATACGTTTATAATCGAAATACGTACCTTAAATTTAGGCACTGGTAGATCGATAGGCAACGATATAGTTTTAGTTTTTGATTTAAACGTCCGCGGATCCTGAACAATCACTTCGGGATACGAGGAGTCACTGGGTATACCGTCATAGCGATACAATTTGACGGATCCTTTACCAAGACACGGGTCGGTCATAAGTTTCCAATTGCGTTCCCGCGGCTTTTCGACAACTGGCACGACCGGCAGCAGTGTCGGTGGCGGTAATGGTGGCGGTGGGGTGGACGGTTTACGGATAGGATGTGTCGGCGACGGAGGTTTTTCCAATCTTGACGACGAGACCCTGTTGTACTCGTATTCGTTGTCGTCGTCGCTGCTTCTGCTGTGATTGCGATGTCGCTGGTGACTGCGATGCGACTCGTGATCGTCTTCGTCATGCCTGTAATGGTGGTGATGGTGTCGATGTTTGTGGTGCCTGTGATGACGGGAGTCATGATGTCTCGAACTATGTCTGCGGTACTGTTCCATTTCATTTTGCCTATCTAAACTTGGAAAAAAAATGACAACAAAATTACAACGTGGTCAAACGGAAAAAAAAAAAAACTGAATAATAACAAAACCAACGTTTTTCTCATAATTGAACTCTTCTTCTATTATTCGACGGGTACTCGGAAGAAAAACTCGATCGGTCGGCGACCGGGTACGGAAATCATAAATCCTCCTGAATTCACATAATAACACAAGAGCGAATGCGAGAACGGTGTTTACAGTGTTATACGAATCTCGATCGAATACGTTCATAAAACGGACGACGACCGCGATTCATACACACAAATCGTCTCGTGTCCGACGTTAAATGCAATTTCGGAAACGGATTTTGATCCCGTGAGACGAGCAATACGCGCCGCCGTCGATACTGTGTAAAAAAAAAAATTTCCAAACAACGCGAAGAAGGAAGAAATCGCTCGTGAAAAACGAGCGCAAAACCATTCGGAAATCGAACAGGCTCCTCCGACTCCGCTATACATAACATATACCTACACACACAAAATATTATTGTCTAATCAAAACTCTACAAAGTACCCCGCACACAAATACGGTAAGAACCGCGTACTTACCGAGGTAATGGACAACGAGACGTAAACACCGACAGTGCGGGTAACCGTTACCGCCATAGCGTACCAAAATTGTTGTTTTTTTACGCCCGGGACGGTAATATCGCAACGGTGGTACGCACTGTTTTTTCTCGTCCCGTCTCCACGGCGTCGATATTCCGGAGGGAACGAAAAAAACAAGGAAAAGGTCGCGCGCAAGGACGAGAGTTTTTTAATTTCATAATTTCGGTGGTAACCATCGTTCTCGTGTTGGCCGATACGAGTGAGAAACAACACGTTTGCCGCACAGTAGAATACGCGAAAGTCAAACTCTAAAGAACTGTAAAAAAAAGCAAAAAAAAACCGTTAAGACTGCGTAGAACAAAGCCCCCGCAACGACGATAAAATTGCTGTATTTTTTTTTTTTTTGTAATTTATTAAATTCGTATGTTATAAAAGAGAAAAAACTCGTTTAGTCGACATTCGAACAAGAGGAAAAATCACAAAAAAAAAATAACAAACACCGTGGAATAGTTTTCAGGACCATTTAAAAGCTGTTTCTACAAATATGGCTTTAATAACAGTACACCATTAACATTGAAAATATTCAAAACGTTCATTTCAAATTATAACAACAAGATACAAATTAATTTAACAATAACAATGATAACAATGAAACGTTTAAGGTGTATCGGAATTCTTAGATTCTTGTGCTTCCTTACGTTTTTTTAACACATTTCCAATAAAAAATTCACCGGCTTTGTACGAACTCCTTACGAGCGGACCACTGGCCGTGTACAAGAATCCCATTTTATCGCCGACTTCTTGCCAATGTTTGAACTTCTCCGGGGTGACGTATTCCACTACTTTTAAATGACGTTTAGTAGGCTGCATGTATTGACCCAGTGTAACACAGTCTACTAACGATTCTTTTAGATCTAAATAAAATACATTACTCAAGTAGTGAACAAACATACTGCACTTTGTCTTACAATACTACATCTGATATCGTACCTTTTAACGTTTGTTCGATTTGTTCATCGGTTTCACCGAGACCCAACATTATGGACGACTTTGTTATGAGTTGTGGATTAAATTCTTTGGCTTTCTTCAACACAGACATTGTTTGTCTGTAATTCAAAATATTTCAATTATTTTATTTTTTTATTTTTTCTATTAATTAAATTCACCTATAATTTGCTCTTCGATCTCTAACGAATGGCGTTAACTTTTCAACGGTTTCAACGTTATGGGCAAAAACATCTAAACCGGAATCTACAATAGTTTTAACTTGTTCAGTCGATCCACGGAAATCTGGTACCAAGCACTCGATCATTATATTAGGATTGCTAAAACGTAACGTAAATCTTAATAATGTAATAAGTTGTAATTAATGGACGTATTTTATATAAAATTAATTATGGAAAAATGTTTTATTAATATACACATAAAAGAAGAAATCGACTAACCGATTTTTTATTTCCACTACAGTTTCAGCAAAATGGGCAGATCCCCCGTCATCCAAATCTAGAAGAAAAAAAAACGATGCACGATTAAAATCTACTCAACAGTAAAAATTCTCATTTTATCAAAACTCTCATTATTTTTACAAACCATCTCGATCGACCGATGTCAGCACGATATAATCAAGTCCCCATGATGCAATTGCTTTTGCTGTATTAACCGGTTCGTTAGGGTCAGGTGGCGGCGGAGCTCGAGACGTTTTAACGGAACAAAATCGACATCCTCTAGTACAAGTATCGCCCAATAACTGTAAACGTAATAAATAGGAAAAAAAAAGTACTAAATACTGGTACATAAAATAAATTTTTTGAAAGTTACCATAATTGTCGCTGTAGCTGTTCCATGCTTACCTCCGCCCCAACATTCCCCGATATTCGGGCAACGAGCTTCCTCACAAACAGTGTGCAAGTTTAAGTCACGCAGTTGCTCTTTGATTTTTGAAAAATTTTCTCCGGTCGGTATTTTAGTTTTAAGCCAAGGCGGCAATCGCAATCTCTCTTCTTCGCCCTTGGCTCGTCGTAATTTCCCGACGTACGCTTTCGACGTTTCGGACGTTTCGTTCACAAAATCTAAAAAATCAGGTCCACTCCGAATTGTCTCGCGAAATTTATCTTTTACCGTTGACTTTGACCTACAAGTCTTGGACGACAAAAATTACAATAAATTAATTCGTCGTCGCATTATTAACACTTAATTTAAAAGATATAAGTACCTGTAATATTACATAGCTGGGTTTCCAATTTAATCCGAACTTGTTCACTAAACACGTCATTTTATTTTATTTCGCTAAAAACAATGTACGGCGACTTTATTAAATTAAAATATTAAAATCCACCCAAAGTTCAAAACCGTGTTATCAACTAAATCACTGATAACGTAATCAATAAATTTCGCGATAGATTGTGGCATCCACAGAATAAAATATTATGAATTTCATTCATTCTTATAGCGTAGTCTTCTACGGACGATGAGACGTCTTCAGGTTTCAGTGAGACGAAATGACGATTATTTATAAGTTAATAAACAGTGTTACGGGAACTTGAAAGTAGTGAAAAAAATCGATATTTTATTTTTCGTATTAAAAAATGTTCTCGTTATCTATGAAACAATACATAGTAAAATAAAAATATTGGTAAATAACGTGTTGAACACGCGACTTCAGTGTAAATCCTTGAAATCATAATACATACAATATTATTACTGAACATTAGCCAGACATTTATTTTATTCTGTGATAAACATATTATTATATTGACAGCAAAGCTCATAATATAATTCACGTTAAGTACTATATAAAAACCTAGATACACTGCAGCTGCGCGTACAAAATTTAAAAAAAAAAACACTACTTATTCATATAATATATCCACGCGAATATATCGTATACCTAAATATATAATACTAGCTGAATTACCCGGCTTCGCCCGCGCGCGATTTTGAACGAAAACGTAATTATTTATATTTATTTAAATTAAATTTCATTTGAAAACGATTCTTTACGCGTATTACGACACAAATATTAACAGCATCTACGAATTTTTTTTTTAATATTCGAAAAACTCGTGCATGATTTTGGACGAATTTGTCGATACTGCCAATTTTTTTTTTTAACAATTGTGACGTATCTATTTAAAATTCCATTACCAATTTGTACGAGTAATTTAGAAAATTCTCCCGCGTGTACATCTCGCGTTAATAGGTCTCTCATATTTATAGTAAAACCGTAACATTCAAGTACCTACAATACATTCCCTCATCAGACGAAAAAATGGACGACGTAAGGACGTTCGGGGAAGGATTTGGAAGAAGAACTCTGTGAAAAAAAATATTCAATAGTGTCGTCACTCGTCAGAAACTCGGTACCTACATAAAAAAACGCCTGTTCTTTTATATATTTATATAAGGATAAGGATTATGATATGGTATAAAAATAAATCATTATACTCGTCGTATTATATCGGATTGGAAACGAGCACCAGCGGCTGATAGGGAAGGCTGGAGAATTGGACGTGTGACTATTATTAATAATATTATTACATTTTTAAATTTGTTTATTAGTGACCAAATCTTGCCGCTTTGTGAACACATGATTACAGAAAATGTTTTAAGTAAAGATATCAACACTATTTATAAAGATAATGGTTCTCAGCAAATATGTGTTTCTAGTACACTAAATTTGAGTTCATCTGACCCTTGCTTAACAATTTTGAGTAGTAACAAAGATGATGATCAAACTAATTTCCCGGGTAACTGTCTGCACATACAATTAAAAATAATATAAAATATTATGTACAAATTAATGTATCAAAAATATATTGAGCATTACATAGTTGTAACAGTGGTAATTATTATTATTTTATAGGAATGATCCAGCTTTATGGGAAATTAATGAGTCTGTTAGAGATTATATTGCAATACAGATTTAAACAAAATTTGAATATTAATTTTCTAATACAAAAGGACATATAAAAAAAAAATAAACTAGGAGTAGTATGTACATATAACAGGTACTTATCAAGAAGTTTTTCAGTACAAAATTAATAAATGGAAAATCTGTACCCAGAAGTTATATAATTTATTCTGAAAGTACAAAGAGCTTATTTTGCGTTGCTTGTAGATTATATGGTGGAACAACAAGTTTTTCTACAACTGGCTTTTCTAATTGGTGGAAAGGGGAGGAAAAATTGCAATGTCATGAAAATTCTAAAAGCCATAAAAATTGTGTTCTTAATTTTAAATTAAGAGCTAATTTATTAGGTCATATTGACAATCAGATGGTGATTCAAATGGATACTGAAATAAAGTACTGAGAGATGTTTTAACTCGAGTGGTTGCAGTAGTAAAATCACTGTGTGTACGAGGATTATCTTTCAGAGGTGCTGAAGATAAATTTGGATCTTTACATAGTGGTAACTTTATTATGAGTCTTGAACTCATTGCTGAATTTGATCCTTTTTTAGCTAAACACATTTCAGACTACGCTAATAAGGGTAAAGGTTCCACATCATACCTGTCATTTACTACATTGAAGAATTTATAAAATTAATGAGTAAAAAGGTATTCCAAACTATTATAAACGAAGTCAAACAAGAAAAGTATTTTCAATTGTAGTCGACTCTACTCCGGATATTTCCCATTGTGATCAACTTTCTATCATTTTTCGATGCGTAAAAGAAAGTGGGAACCTGTAGAGATTTTTAATGTTTTTAACAAATGTTGGTCATAAATCAAATGATTTAGCTGATAGCATTTTAAAGTTCATTTATTCAAATGGATTAGACATTAAAATTGTCGCGGGCAGTCGTCACGACAATGCCATGAACATGTCTGGAATGTATTCTGGACTCCAAGCTCAAATTAAAAAAGTAAGCCCATTTGCAGTTTATGTTCCTTGTTGGCACACTCATTGAATCTAGTTGGAGAATGTGCAGCAAGCTGTTGTACTTGGGCAAATGATTTTTTAATTTAATTCAAAATATATATACTTTTTCTCAGTTTCTACTCATAGATGGAATATTTTATCTACATTTTAAAGGACTCTAGTAACATATCAATAAAAGACTCTCTGATACTCGGTGGTGGCCCGACATGATGCATGTTTAAGTATATCTCAAAATTGGGAAGAAATCATTAAAGCATTAAAACAAATTATTGAAGATCCAACCGAAAAACACTAACCAAATGTGAAGCAAGAGGAATTTTAAAAACATTAAGTAGTTTAGAAATTGGAATATTAATAACAGTTTGGGAAGATGTGTTGCAACAATTTAATAAAATAAACAAAAACTTCAAAAATTACTACTGATTTAGAAAGCGGTTGTATCATTGTACAATTCTTTAATCAATATGTAAATGATTTAAGAGATTGTTTTGATCATTATGAACAAATTGGAAAAACAAAATCTGGAATCAATGAATACAAAATTAAGAGAAAAATAAAAAACTCAAAATTGGAGAAGTTGATTTTAATCCTAAAAATCATTTAAAATTAACACTTATATTGTAATCATGGACTCTTTACTCACTGAATTGAAAAAAAGAAAAATTGCATATGATCAAGTAAGTGAAAAGTTTTCATTCTTCTTTAATATAACTGAATTAAGTATTTGTGAAGTTAGAAAAAAAGCTGAACTGTTAAGAAAACATTATCCTACAGATTTGGATTTATCGTTTCCAAATGAATGTATTCATTTTCGTAGCCTTTTACTTACTTTACATAAAGAACAATTACCAAAATCAATTATGGAGATGTGTCTGAAACTTAAAAATGAAGGATTTGAAAATATATACCCTTATGTAAATATTGCATTGAGAATGTATTTATGTTGTCCGATATCAAACTGTTCTTCAGAGCGATCATTCAGTGCACTAAAAAGAATCAAAAGTTATTTGCGGTCGAGAATGACCGACGAACGACTAAATAGTATAGCCATATTACATATTGAATCGGCCATTACAAAAAGTTTAGAATATGATGACATAATTGATGAATATAGTTTCTCTAAAGCACGTAAAAAATGGGTATGGTCTTGATGGCCGATAAACCCAAGAAGATTATATCGCGTGTATACCCGTGCAGAGTCGAAAATCCTTGTTTTTCATTCGTACAAAACTTCTCGAGTTTGGCTATAATATCCTCCGCGTTTCGACATTAAATTCGTACGCGAGTAAAATGATGGAAATAAAGTAATCGGCATACAGGTACAATTACTCGCAATTTAAAAACATTAATTCCGTATACGAATATAGTAATATTTTCCAACGGCAAATGCGAAATATTATTGTAAAGCGGATGATGAATTCGAATACGATTCGTTTTAAATGTTTGCGAATGATCGAAGCTCGACGTTTGATGCGTGTACGTGCATTATAGAAAAAAAAAAACGAAAAAATGTGTGTACAGGTGCCGTGTGAAGTGGCGGAAAAAATCGCGTTACTCGAATATCGCCGTAACAGCGTATATTTAACACGTGCAGCGCGCATCACGTTTTGTGTAATCGATTTTAATTATGTGAATTTTTTATTTTTTTTTCTGTTATTATTTGCGCATATTTTGTGTCTTGTGTGTATATAAACACCGTACGGACTGGTATTTTAAACCTAAATTTCGCGTTCAAATATCGTATTTTCGTTGTATTTGCGCAGAGTGTAGTAGCAATAATGTGTAATAATAGTGTTTTGTATTTTTTTTTTTTTGATTGATTTCAGCTTGACGCGATCAATAAAGCGTTGAAAGATAATTTTCGTCTCGCGATGTCAACGGATCATAATGTTATAATCGTTTTGGGAAAAAATTCGATAAATTTTACAATTTTTACTACATATATATATATATGTAGCTTCGTGGTATATCAAATACGGAATGGGGCCTATACAATCAAACGAATCCGTTCCGTTCCTTCGCGTTTACGTCTCGATAACCGACGTGGGCTCCTCGATAACGGCATTTACTGACCTTTACACACGATATAATAATATGCATCTAAAAAAAAAACAAACTACTCGTGCACAAAACGCTACTACAGAACCAGTACGGGGCTTAAAGGCTTTCAATAAAACTTTCAGCGAAACCCAGAAATATCGAGAAAAAAAAAAAAATTATATACATATACAAACGTTTCGATCCAAAACCGCGTCGGGCAAATTGCAAAAGCACCGTATTACGTGTCAAATCACACAAACCTTTACGTCACCGACGACGTCCCTAACAACCCGACCAGCAAACGAATCCCGACTAAATCCATCCCCGGAAACCCTCCAAAGCGACGGCTTAAGCGCATTTGCAGGCGTACAGACTTACTATTATAAATAACTTATTATAATACCGTCCCCGAGCCACGGAGCGTCATCACCCGCCGGGTGTTTTCCTCCGTACGAGTAGCGGTGGTAATCTAATAAAAAAAGCCCCGAACGCTCGTCGTACACGCTATACAGAGTTAAATAATTTACACACGTTGTATATTTTAATGTATAAATATATGTATTTTGAAAAATGACGTACCGATAAAAATAATCATAGACAAGTAGGTGTGCGATGAAAGAAAAAAAAAATTTTTTTCATAAAAGTACGTATCAGCAGAGACGGACTCCCACCTCCCCGTCCACACTATAGTTTGCGACACGCATACGCAAAAAAATTCGATAATTAAAATAATAAAATACAGGCAAAATTCCTGCGCCGTCGTCGGAACGATTACCACCGGGTTGGGGGAGGGAGGGGACCGTGACGGACCTGTGCCGGTTACGCACTTGTCGTACGGGGAATTTTCGAGTCGTACGTCCGCGGCACACTGTCACGTGTCTGTTTATGTGGCACTCCCTTCCGCCGCAACCGTTCCACCCCACCCTCACACCCCAAAAGACGAAGAACCATTTCCACGTTACGGGAATTTTTTTTTTTTTCTCTCTCTCTCGTTGACCCGCCCGCCCGCCCACCGTTGCCGCCGCCGCAGAACAGAGCGCACAATATTCCGCGCGATATGAACTGTGGACCGCCGCGGCCGAACTCGCGACAATACAATAATTGTCCTATTAATATATTTATCAACAAAATACGATATTACGACGGAACGCGACGTTAACAACTCCGCCGCCGCCGCCGCCGCCGTAGGGGCGCACACGACGCGTATTTATTAATAAAAATATTATTGTAGTGCGTACCGTGGTGATCGTCGCTGGTAAATCGTTCGTCTTTTTTTTTTTTTCCCCCAGTTTTTCGTATTTTTCCGTTATTATTATTATTATTCGTTGTAAATAAAACAAAAAAAAAAAGAAATTTATCTCGTTCGCGCGTTCCATCCAACGTCGGCCGACCGTACCGCCGCCGCCGCCGTCTGTTAGAAACGTCTCCGTCGTCGTCGTCGGTATTGCGCGACCACCGTCGCCAGCACAGTAGTCAGTTGCGTCGTCGACGTTCGGTGTTCCGTTATCGCCGTACGGGGGAAAAATAAAAAAATTCGTTATATATATATATCCTTTTACGCGTAATATTATTATATCGTTATTTATTATCAACGCCGCCGTCCGTCGTCCTACTCCTCACCATCCTTCCCCCGTCGCTTTCGTCGTCGTGTAAACTTCCCGATCTCCCGGCGTGAGACGGAACAGCAGCAGTGATCGCCGCCGCCGCATTAATACACACACACACACACACACGCATCCGGACGAAATGGCGCAAATACTGCCGATCAAGTTCCAGGAACACTTGCAGGTATTATTATTTTGTATTATTTGCGGCTAGTGGGGCGGGGGCGGATATTGCGCGAAAGACGTCGGGATCGTTGCCGAAAAGCCGGGACGACGACGACGACGACGGGTGTCACGCCGGTAAAAACCCCCGTACACGGTCCGCCGCCGCCGCCGCCGCTGCGTTTCTCGAGTCCCCGTCTATAAATAGTCAGCATACGTTCTTTTTTTTTTGCCGCCCGTTCCTTTAATATTTCCATTGAGACGCCGGTCGTTATTCGTTATTTCTAATAACACAAATACGTGTCGTCGTAATATTGTAATAAACGCCGATCTCCTCTACGCCCCGTGCCTGCGCCTTCCTTCCATTCTCTCTCTCTCTCTCTCCCAATCTCGCTCGACAACCGGTTGCTTTTTTTTTTCTCTCGTGCGTTTCCGACGTCACACGGCTGTTCGCTATCTGAACGATTTCGGGCGGATCGATTCGGACGCGGTCGCTTATCAGTCGTTTGCCAGACGGCGCCGACGACGACGACGACGGGCGTTTTCAGGAAAAATTCCAAATTCCGTCGTCGCGTCCTATTATAGCTTGACGCGGTCGTCGGAAAAAAAGTCATCGGCCACCCACACACACACACGACGAATGTTCACTCTCGGAACACGTTTTGTTTCGCGAGTCCCCTCCCCACCCCAGCTGCGGGACGAAAATTTTACGTTAACGTCGTCTCTTGATCCCCCCCGATTAAATGGGTCAAGGGAATTCCGCCGACATATATCGATCCGTCCACATAACGGATAAGTGATTGCACATATTATTATTATTGACAGAGTCGTTGGACTTTGAACATTTAGCAATAATATTCGTTTGGGAATTCGGGGGATTTGAAGTGGGAAGTGTTTCGGTCTTTGTCTTTTCCACGCGCGCGCAACGTGGTGATAGTTTCCAAAGTGATGCGATAAGGATTTTGAAAAAAAGGATTTGAATTTTTTTGATTACTATATAGATCGACTTTTACGCTTTTTTTCATTCGTTCCGTCTTAAGTTCTCGGAAAAATGCGTTCAGTTTTGGAGGGTTTTACGGGGGGAACAGATTTAGAAATGTGCGGGGAAATTCGTTCTAAAGAAGTGTTATATTTTTTTCGTTTCTCTTCGTATAGCTTACAAATGTGGGCATCAACCAGTCAAACATCAGTTTCAACACGCTCACCATGGAATCGGATAAATACATTTGCGTGCGCGAGAAGACTGGCGACGTCGCGCAAGTCGTTATTGTCGACATGGCGGATCCGCAAAACCCAATCAGGCGTCCAATATCCGCAGATTCGGCCATAATGAATCCGGCCAGCAAGGTGATTGCGCTCAAAGGAAAAGCTGGTACCGAAGGAACGGCCGCATGTATGTACTTTCTAAATGCTTGTTACTAAAATTTAGTAAAAAAATTACACATTTTTTTTTCTTTCTTTCTTTCTTTAGCTCAGAAGACCTTACAAATATTTAATATCGAAATGAAAAGTAAAATGAAGGCTCACATTATGCAAGACGATGTAGTGTTTTGGAAATGGATTTCTCCAAACACTTTGGCTCTCGTCACAGAAACGTCCGTGTTCCATTGGAGTATGGAAGGTGATTTGTTCGTCTTACAATTTCCCATGCTGGGTGTCGATTAAGTACAGGAGACCATGTTTTTAAACTAAATGCCATTTTAGGAGACTCTACACCGGTCAAAATGTTTGATCGTCATTCTACGTTAAACGGGTGTCAGATAATCAATTATAGAACAGATCATAAACAACAATGGTTATTACTCATAGGAATTTCGGCTCAGGTATGTGCAGACAGTTTTCATTGTAGTATTTGACGACGAGAATCACAACTTATTTTTGATTTTCTTAGCAAAATCGAGTTGTCGGAGCAATGCAATTGTATTCTGTGGAAAAAAGTTGTTCGCAGCCGATCGAAGGCCACGCTGCGTCTTTTGCAAGATTCCAAATGGAAGGAAACAGAGAAATGTCTACGTTGTTTTGTTTCGCTGCGCGTACAACTGCAGGAGGAAAGGTAATTGTACACATTGTATTAGTTTTCTAAAATCGAAAATATATATATATATATATATATATTTATATTGACTCGAATGTTCTTTATACATTCCAGTTACATATTGTTGAAGTGGTACAAACGCCAAGAGGTAATCAACCGTTTCCCAAGAAACAGGTCGAAGTTTTCTTCCCTCCAGAGGCACAAAATGATTTCCCAGTTGCAATGCAAGTTAGCTCCAAATTTGATGTCATTTATTTAATCACCAAGTACGGTTATATTCATCTGTACGACATCGAGACTGCTACTTGTATTTACATGAACCGCATCAGTGGCGATACGATCTTTGTAACTGCGCCACATGACGCTACTGGTGGTATAATTGGTGTTAATCGAAAGGGACAGGTGTTGTCTGTTAGTGTTGAAGAAGACAACATAATACCGTATATAAATACAGTACTTCAACATCCCGAACTCGCTTTACGTATGGCCGTCCGTAATAATTTGGCGGGTGCCGAAGAGTTATTTGTACGCAAGTTTAACATGCTTTTCCAAAGTGCGCAGTACGCAGACGCTGCTAAAGTAGCAGCAAACGCGCCCAAAGGCATCCTCAGAACACCTTCAACCATACAAAAATTCCAACAGGTCCCGACCGCTACAAATCAATCGTCGCCTCTTCTTCAGTACTTTGGAATTCTACTCGATCAAGTATGTAGATAATAAATATGACATTACAACGATCGTACGAATATTGTGTTTAATTATAAATTTATTTTAACGCGTGTTTAGGGCAAGTTAAATAAATATGAATCGCTGGAATTATGTCGTCCAGTTTTAGCACAGGACAAACGGCAATTATTAGAAAAGTGGCTTAAAGAAGATAAATTAGAATGTTCCGAAGAATTAGGAGACTTGGTCAAAACTGCAGACATTTCTTTAGCATTGTCTGTTTATCTTCGTGCAAACATTCCACCTAAGGTACTGACTAAACAACCCATTCAAATTGAACAAAATAATTGCATTTATTTTATTTCCGTAGGTTGTTCAATGTTTCGCTGAAACTGGCCAATACCAGAAGATCATCTTATATTCTCAAAAAATAAGTTACGTACCCGATTATATACATTTATTCAGAAACGTAGTTTTACGTACCACCCCGGATCATGCAGTTGAATTTGCTCAGATGTTATTATCCGATGATGCCGAACCTCTTGCTAATATTAACCAAGTATGTTTTATACCAGTAATAATTTAGGTCAATACTTACTTTAATATTTATTTTAACATTCGTAAATCTAGATCGTTGATATATTTATTGAACAAAACATGGTCCAGCAATGCACGAAATTTCTTCTAGAAGCTTTGAAACACAATCGTGAATCCGAAGGTCCATTGCAAACGCGTTTGCTCGAAATGAATTTAATATCTGCTCCACAAGTCGCTGATGCCATTTTGGGCAATCAGATGTTTACACATTATGATCGCGCTCACGTGGCCCAACTCTGCGAAAAAGCGGGACTTTTACAAAGAGCTTTGGAGCATTATACCGACTTGTATGATATCAAAAGGGCAGTTGTACACACACAGTTATTAAATCCTGAATGGTTAATCGGTTATTTTGGCTCCTTGAGCGTTGAAGATTCTTTGGAATGTTTAAAAGCCATGTTAACCAACAACATAAGACAAAACCTTCAAATTTGTGTGAAGGTATATAAAATACAGATCAGTAATAATTACTTTGAAATATGTATTTGATCTGTATCATTAATGTTTTTCAAATATTTATGTTAAAATTAGATAGCAACCAAATACCATGAACAATTGACGACTAAGGCGTTGATCGATTTATTCGAATCATTTAAAAGTTATGAAGGATTGTTCTATTTCTTGGGATCTATCGTTAACTTCAGTCAAGATCCAGAAGTTCATTTTAAATATATTTCAGTGAGTTGAAAATTATAATTACGAGTAGAACAAGAATTCGTAGATTGGCATATTTTTATAGTTTTATATTAGTTTTTTTGAGAGTGTATTGATGTTTTACCAAAATATTTGTTATCTAGGCCGCTTGCAAAACTGGACAAATTAAAGAAGTGGAACGGATATGTCGTGAATCTACGTGTTACAATGCGGAAAGAGTAAAGAATTTCTTAAAAGAAGCAAAACTTACCGATCAATTGCCATTAATCATTGTGTGCGATCGATTCAATTTTGTACACGATCTCGTGCTGTATCTATATAGGAACAATTTGCAAAAGTATATCGAGATTTACGTACAGAAAGTGAATCCGTCGCGCCTCCCAGTTGTAGTCGGTGGTCTCCTCGACGTAGATTGTTCAGAAGACATAATCAAAAACCTCATACAAGTTGTGAAAGGAGAATTCTCTACAGATGAATTGGTCGAAGAAGTTGAAAAACGTAACCGTCTTAAACTTCTGTCTTCGTGGTTAGAATTGCGCGTTCACGATGGCAGTGAAGAGCCCGCAACTCATAATGCTCTTGCTAAAATTTACATTGACAGCAACAACAATCCAGAAAGATATTTGAAGTATGCAATTCATAATTTATTTCTTTAAATAATAATTAATTTTACATTTATTTTTTTATCAGAGAAAACAAATTCTATGACAGCCGAGTGGTTGGAAAGTATTGCGAAAAACGTGATCCACATTTAGCGTGTGTCGCTTATGAACGTGGAAAATGTGATTTGGAGTTAATTAATGTTTGCAACGAAAACAGTCTTTTCAAATCTGAAGCCAGATATTTGGTAAGACGTCGAAATCCTGAATTGTGGTTGGAAGTTTTGAATGAAAACAACGTCTATCGCCGTCCACTTATT
The DNA here is from genome assembly GCA_032441835.1 of Slavum lentiscoides. Lineage (NCBI taxonomy): Eukaryota > Metazoa > Arthropoda > Insecta > Hemiptera > Aphididae > Slavum > Slavum lentiscoides. Next base: position 2,019,025 of record CM063716.1, read on the forward strand.
GATCAAGTTGTGCAAACAGCCTTATCTGAAACTCAAGATCCCGAAGATATATCGGTAACTGTAAAAGCTTTTATGACTGCCGATTTACCCAACGAACTGATTGAACTGCTCGAAAAAATTGTATTTGATAACTCGTTATTCAGTTCTCATAGGTAAATTAAAATTACTGTTACTATTTAATATTAATTATCTCGTACTAATTGTAGTGATTTGTTTGTTTGTTGTATAAATTTAGAAACCTGCAAAATCTATTGATATTAACAGCTGTTAAAGCCGACCGAACTCGTGTTATGGATTATATTAATCGTTTAGACAACTATGATGCTCCTGATATTGCATCAATCGCCATTAACAATGAACTGTTCGAAGAAGCATTTGCAATATTTAAGAAATTTAATGTTAATCAATCTGCTATTCAAGTAAGATTTTGCCTACTTACAATTTTTAATTTTTTTTCATATATTTTGAAAAATTAAAATAATAATTGCAATATATATTTTTTTTATTTCAGGTGTTAATAGAAAACGTGAAAAATCTCGACCGCGCGTACGAATTTGCTGAACGTTGCAACGAACCGGGGGTTTGGAGCTTGTTGGCAAAATCGCAATTGCAAAACATGTTTGTCAAAGAAGCAATTGACTCGTTTATTAAAGCTGATGATCCGAGCGCGTACATGGACGTTGTACAGACAGCACACAAAACGGGTATTTGTTTATTTTAATTTTTATATTTATTTCCAAAAGTGTTAATAATTTATCGGTTTTGTATGAAAATTGTACTCAACAATTATTTTCCTCCTGATTTCAGGAAGTTGGGAAGATCTTGTCCGTTATTTGCAGATGTCTCGCAAGAAGGCTCGTGAATCTTACATTGAAAGTGAATTGATCTATGCATATGCAAAAACCAATCGTCTAGCTGATCTCGAGGAGTTTATTTCTGGACCAAATCATGCTGATATTCAAAAGGTATTTTCCTATTTATATATTTGTATTGTAATCCTAACAAGAGGATTTTTTTTTCACAGATTGGTGATAGGTGTTTTGAAGACAAAATGTACGAGCCCGCCAAATTGTTGTACAATAATGTTTCAAACTTTGCACGATTGGCCATTACACTTGTACACCTCAAAGAGTATCAGGGAGCTGTGGATAGTGCCCGTAAAGCAAATAGTACGAGAACGTGGAAAGAAGTTTGTTTTGCGTGTGTCGATAATAACGAGTTTAGATTGGCCCAAATGTGCGGTTTACACATAGTCGTGCATGCCGATGAATTGGAAGACCTTATAAACTACTATCAAGTAATGATAATAATTAATCACTGTTACTTTTGTTAATTTTATCCGGCAATGATTATTTTCTTGTGTCTTCAGGATCGTGGTTATTTCGAAGAACTCATTAACCTTCTGGAAGCGGCATTGGGGTTGGAACGCGCGCACATGGGAATGTTCACAGAGTTGGCTATTTTATACTCTAAATATAAACCGGCCAAGATGAAGGAACATTTAGAACTGTTCTGGTCTCGTGTCAATATCCCCAAAGTGCTGAGAGCCGCTGAACAAGCGCATTTGTGGTCAGAGTTGGTGTTTTTGTATGACAAATATGAAGAATACGATAACGCTGTGTTGGCTATGATGAATCATCCGACAGAAGCGTGGCGTGAGAGCCATTTCAAAGACATTATTACAAAGGTGAAAATATAAACAGTTTTTAAATGCGTTGGTAACATACTGTTCATGTGTCTCTTCCATTGACCGTCGTCATTCTGTTTTGTCAGGTTGCTAATTTAGAATTGTACTATAAAGCGATACAATTCTATCTTGATTACAAACCGCTTCTGCTCAATGACTTGTTGCTGGTGTTGACGCCACGAATGGATCACACTAGAGCTGTCGCATACTTTACTAAGGTAATGTTCGTCTTCATATTACAATATTATTTTCGGTTTAAACATTTTTTTATTTTTTTCAGACAAATCATTTGCAATTAGTCAAAACATATTTGCGTTCTGTGCAATCGTTAAACAATAAAGCTATAAACGAAGCTTTAAATAATTTGTTGATCGACGAGGAAGATTATCAAGTAATTATATCTTTGCTAGAAATATCAATACCCGATTGTTGTTTATTCTGTTTGTTGTCCATAGGGTTTACGGACGTCTATCGATGCATTTGATAATTTTGACACGATCGCGCTTGCCCAAAAGCTCGAAAAACACGAACTCACAGAGTTTAGGCGTATTGCTGCTTACTTATACAAAGGAAATAATCGGTGGAAACAGAGTGTTGAACTGTGCAAAAAAGACAGATTATACAAAGTACGCTATTATTTAATTGTTTATCATTACATATTAATATTTAATTGTTTGTAAAAAAATCATTTAATAGGACGCAATGGAATACGCAGCCGAATCAAAAAATTCCGAAGTGGCCGAAGAATTGGTTACGTGGTTCTTGGAACGTGGAAACTACGATTGTTTCGCCGCCGCTTTGTTCCAGTGCTACGATCTTGTTCACCCGGACATTGTATTGGAACTGGCGTGGAGGCATAACATCATGGATTTCGCCATGCCTTACCTCATCCAAATCACTAGAGAATACGTTGCCAAGGTAGATAAATTAGAAGAAGCCGAATCGAAACGATTGGAAGAACACAAAGAAGAAGACATTAAACCAATGATGATGCGTGAGTGAATTATTTTCAGTCCGGTTTTGATGTTAAATTATTATTAATGTATTGTCTCTGTGTATAGCTGAACCGCAACTGATGTTAACGGCCGGTCCGTCTGTCATGGGTAACATGTACTCGCCGTCCTACCAAGGAGCTGTAGCTCCTCCACAACAACCCTACGTACCCCCAAACGCAGCCCCGTATTCGACTTCGAGCAGCACTCTACCGTATCAGGGTTACGGCATGTAATGAATGTACCCATTATGTACCCCTTTCCTTAATAGCAGTATTTTATAAGAAAACAATGATGGGCCTATGCTATATTATGATCTATTAGAAAACTACTACTACTCGGGCATAAAATATTTATATTTTATAAATAATAATCAATTTAAAAATCATTCCAAAAAATAATAAAAATTACTTACTAAAATAGGCTTTTTGAAAGAAAGAAAGAAAGAAAAAAGTATATATATATATATATATATATTCTCATCATTGTTAGATAATATTAAATAGTTAATGTTAATACTTGTTAAAAATATTACTTGTTTAAATTATTCAACTTCACTTCATAACTTATGATTTATTTATGTATACATTTTTAATATTGATTTCACGTTAATTTTTATAATTTATTTTATTTATAATCGTATTATATATATATTATTATTATTATTATATTATTATTTTTTTTGTAAATTATTATTATCAACAATTTATTTAGAAATATGAAACAAAATTATAATGATAAAAATAATTGTGTTTATTGGTTTTCCTTGATGACTATCATAACTTCCTCGGGAGTAGCAAGCCTATGGGCTGTATGATTCATAAAAAAAGTATACGCCCTGTAATGAGCGTAAATTTATGTACGTGGTGATTTACGTAAGAGCACGGCCTGTATTTCTGCTGTCTGAATCAATTGATTGCCAGTTAAAGATTGGATACGTTTGGAAAAAAAAATGCATTATACATAATATATTGTTTATTTTCTACTCGAAGGTTGGTTTATAAAAATAGTTCAGTATAAATGCGTTTTCTTGTAATATACTTCCTTTTCAGCTTCGTATTTGTTCAGTTTGGGATTCAAAAACCGCATCTCGTCCGCGGACAGTTGTGGTAGGACCAGATCGAGTTTTTTCCGTTGTTTATTAAACGCTTCTCTCTCTTTGGCCAATCTTGTTTCTTCCTACAATTTTACGTTGTTAACATTTTCACGGTTGTCATATAAACACACTCCTTAAAAGACTGTAAAACCCAATACTGACCTGGACGACATTTTCTTCGCGTTTTATAACGTTCGACAATCTGTTATGAATGTCTTTACCCATTTTATCAAACTTGTTTTGTATGTCTTTTGCACTCTCCAACGCTTTTAGGCCTTCTTCCTGTTTTGAAATTGCGACCTTTTTTTTTTTTTAAAGAAAAATAATATTTTTCGTTTTTTCACTTTAACCATAATATTATATATGTATATATATATATATATATATACATGGAAAATGGCAGTGTCGGGCATTAGTTTAACTACTATTAACGACTCGATTTACAATTAATTTTGGTCGAATTGAAATTATTATTTTTGAAATGTATTTTTTTACTGAGTAGAGACGTTACTTCTAACAATAATAACTGTGAAAAATGCAGAGGAAAAATATTAGGATAATATTGAGTTTGAAAAATAGAAGAAAGAAGTCAATTAATTTTCAGATTAACGCAGTTAATATTTATTCGAACGTAACCTAATTAAAAAATATCGAAAGAATATGAAAAATCGAGTTTTAATTCGAATTTTATTTGTTTAAAACAAAGTATTAATGTTGACTGTAGTAAAGTTTTTGCACGCATAGAGAACGGATGGTCAGCTTCTTGAAAAGGTATTGGTCAACAAAATAGATATAGAAAAGACCCCTAGGACGACCCAAAACCCGATGGATTGACCAAAGATTTATTAATGATAGACCGAGACGCGACCTTACAGACGGCTTACGAGAGAAACGGATAAAGAGAGACTTCGATGGTTCTAAATGGATCGTTAAGCCGACAAAGAAAAAGAAGTAAATTTTTTTACCTTAAACATTTTTTCAACGCGGATAGATTTGATTTTTATTTCGTCGTCTCGTTCCTGCAATTGCCGCTTTTCTTCGGCCAAACGTTTCTCCGTTTCTTTCACGTGTTCCGACCGTTTTTCCAATTCTTTTTCCCTCTTCTCCAGCTCCTTAAAGTTCTCCTTAACTTCCACTCTGGCCTGTATCAAATCCGCTCCCGTGCCGGCGTCCATTTTCAGTATCGACTCGAGTTTGTATCGTTCCGAAGCCACTTCAAAACGTTCTTCGGCCAATTTCCGTTGCTCTTCCACGACTGACGAACGGACCGCCTATTTATTACATAAAACGGGCGGAGGTAAAGAAAACGGTAGAAAAATCATGCGGCGGAGACGGAATTTCACGTGCAAAAACGTTGTACACTACCGATGAGGGGAATTGCAAAAACACCACAAAACCTAAAACGCCCGTACGTCCTGTACTTACCTCCAACTCTTGTTTACGACTTTCGATGTATTGGATTTCGGATTTTTTTTCGCGTTCCCACGCTTTGCGCCCGTCTTCGAACGCCTTCACGGACCGTTTCAGCTCTTTGCCGTCCAGTTCCAGTGCGTTTCGTTCCCTCTGATTCCTCGACTGGAACTCTTCGATTTTCATCTGCAGCGCCGACCTTTCTCCCTCCAACACGGCCATCTGCTTGTCCACTTCTTCCTGTAAATCTACACACCACGTCCCGCGCCGCCACCGAGTCAAATTAATTATATGCGCGCGTGCGATACCGACGCAACGTTTCGGGGCTCGTACCTTTGAGCTTCTTGTCTTGCGCGGAAATCGACATTTCCCGGGCGGTCATCTCTTCGCTGGTCAAACGTCTCGGTTTCGAATCCCGGAGACTCGACTCCACGTCTTCCAAATGGTTCATTTTGATCTTTTGCAGTTCGGCCGATTGCTTGAGATCGATCAAATGACTCTCGTGAACCACGCGCAACCTGTCCTCGTACGTTTCTTTCAACCGCATTTCGTTTTCTTTTCGTTCCGCCATATCGGCTTTCCGTTCTTCTTCCAACTCGCCGACGCGCTTCTCGTGACGATCGAGTTTCTCGCGCAATACGTTTTGTTGTAATCTAGAAAAAAAAAAAACGATCAACGAAAATTGGACGTTATACGAATAATTCTCTTTTTAGCGAAATATAAAATCCGTGTTGTGTATTCCGATCTAAAGTGCCACTTATATTGTTATGGACAAAATAAAAAAAAAACTCCAATTTCAAACTTTTGACCAAAAAAAAAAACATGAACTCTTTACTCGTATCTGGTCTTTAAGGCATCCAATTCTAATTCGTGTTTCTTGGAAATGTGCTCGATCTGCAATTGTAGTTGTTTGTTCTCGGATCGCAGACGTTCTAATTCTTGTTTTCCGTCGGTATTCAATTCCGTAGACGAATTATTGTCCATCAACAACGCCTGCATTACGAATATTCGTTATTTGTACACACGCGGTAAACTGCATAGGTATATATATAGAACTTATCGGTAAGCGTAATATTATATTATATAAGTACAGCTAGCTGTTTAATACTTTAATGAGAAGATCGTTGTTCTGTTGATCGCGAATCATCGTGACCGTGGCGTGCTGGATGTCTTGTTTTTTTTTGGCCAACTTTTGAATTAATTCTAATATGGAAGACTGGAGACCGTCCTTTCCTCTGAGCAACGATAAGATCGTCGACGACGGCGGCGGGTTCTCGTCGTCGATTTTCGTTTCGTTTACTATTTCCGACTTCTGGACGCGCCGTATCTCCGCCGTGTCCTTGGTGTTGTCGAACGGGGCCGGCGGCAAAGGATCGGGAGGCGTGGGTTCGTCCTTGGGCTGCTGTATCAATCCGCTCAGCCAAGAAGGCAATTTTTCTGGCAAAAAAAAAAAAATATCTCGGAATTAACGGTTTTCACAATAAGCTGGTTTATAATATTGCGTGACATGTAAAATATAAAACAACCGGAGTTTTAAATACATACATTTCTCAAATTGTGGACTCACACGCGGTAACGGGCTGAACGAAAATCACGATTTAAACTGGGATTTAACTTGAATATAATCGCATTCGATCGCAGACTCATACACCAACTATACACAAGGTGCGGCAACGAAAGCTTACTTATTCCTAACGGCCGGTCGATCGTTGTTGTTCCGAGGTCCTGTTCCTGCGACCGGTAATAATCAGTTGTTTCGTGGATGGACGTTTTCAGGAGATCTGGAATAGTGCGTGCAAAGAAGAAGAAGAATAGCTAGGGTTACCGAGATCCCCGGGAGAACATAAGAAAATATCGAGGCCTTAATACGGTCGTTTTCGCGTTTTCCTCGACGTTCTTGCAGCTGCCCTATTTTCTCCTTACTACCTACTGACTTTCTGATCGTTCTGCGAGGCGAATTCTTCGTGACGACCTCCGTTTCCACCCGCGTATACAAGTTGACTCGTTGTGCAAGAATTCATTGAAAGCGAATTTGCTGCTCGGAGACAAAAGCCCGTTGCGACCACTTTTTTTATTGTGGGGGACATGTAAAAAAATCCATTGTTTACACCGATCGTCCAAGAATCCTAACTCGAAGGAGAATAGCCAAGCAATAGCCGCTTTGCTATATGCTCGAAAGAGTCGACCGGAACTTTAGATAAATCGATGGTATACATAGGTACCTCTACAGTTTATTGAAGATATAAAGGGCGTCGTCACTCGCCCGACATTATTTTTAAAACCGCGTAATGTCCAGTTCTGTATAGGGGAAAAAATAGAATTAAATCGAAAAGTATAATAATTTTTTTTTTTTTTTGCCCCGCTTTTAAATCGCGGTATAAGATATTCGTTGCCACACCCTGAAATATATAGAAGTCTGTGCGGTTTCGGATACTATATATAGGTATTAATTATTACCGCGCATATACCAGAGGGTCCCGATAACTGTGGGCCGCGAAAAATTTTTCACATGAAGAACACGCGAGCTGAAAAAGAATTATTTTTAATCTATATATTTTGAAACCGAAGAAAAACGAGTTTCAACGGTAAACATTTAACGGATTTCTGGTTTTTTTAATAAACGCGCCGCTTCCCGTCTAATACTTCGCGTATAATTTCGTTGGATAATCGATCGTTTGTTTACCAAATATAAATCATACTTCGTAGGCGGATCTACGCGCGGGGTGTGCCAATAGGCACACACTAATGTATAAAAAAAATTAATGATATGCATAAAGCGGATGAATTTGTTTACAGTCTCCTCTCTACATTAAAAAAAAAAAAAAAATTAACAAAAAAAGGCCGGACACGCTCGTGTGTAAAACTCTGGGTCCGCCTGTGTCATGGTACTATATTTATACAACATTATCGCGCTATATATGAATTATTTTTATTAAAATATATCGTGTTCTATACATTTCATAGCAGTATATAAAAAAAAAAGAAAAAAAAATACTGATTTTGACGGGCGACCTAAATTCGAAAATCGCCGGAAATGGGCGCAGAGGTGGTAACCATATGAAAAGTTTGGGAACCTCTACATAAGGTACACGTCATAATCTCGTTTACCCGCCGTGACCGTTGCGTTCTTGGCCGCAGCGACCGCTATGGACGGCGAAGTCTCCCGGCGTTTCGACACCGTCGTCGCGGTCGACGGCTGCAGCTGCGGGTCCGCGGTCGTCGACTTCTTCTTCTTCTTGCCGTCCTCACCGTCGTCGTTGTCACCGTCGTCGTCGTCGTCGTCGTCGTCACTGAACAGCAGACCCGCCGAACGGGAACCGCGCTGCTGCCGGCCGAAGTGACGCCGGGACGCGTTCGGTGCGCGCGACGACGACGGTTCGTACGACGACATTAGTTCGTTACTACTGGTGTTCGGCCTCAGACCCAGCCAATCGTCCGTTGACGACGTTGTCCGAGCGGCCGACGACGTCGCCGGTCTTCGAGTCTCGTTACCGTTCCTGCGGGGCACACGCAGGAAAAAGAAAATACAAAACGATGACGGTTTTCCAAAAATTATTTATTTCAACACATGTTTTACAATTTGTATAAATAAGAGAGCGTATTTTGCGGGGGGTTTTTTTTTTCTGTTTTAAGCACGTATTTCACCGTAATTCCCGGCACAAAACGCGAAAAATTGTACGTTATACATTACATTTTATATTATAACTGATTTTAATCCGAGTTTGGTCGTGTAGTCTGTTATTCATTGTTGAAAATTCGATAATACGGTATTATTTATACGGAGCGAAAATAGTGTAACAGAATTTTCGATTAAGTTCGTCGATTGTAATATAATAATTTATTGTATCATTTGAAACAATAAAAATAATAACACTCTTATAGTTAAAATATTTTATGTACATATTTTTTTTAAATTTAATTTTCATTTATATCTTCGTATTTCATTTATAGGTTTATTTTTTTATATACTATTTTCAAACAAATTTGTCTTTTAAAATTTGACTCGACGTGTTTCTTTATTTTTCATGCATATTGAGCTGTTTTTTTTTTTTTTATTAGTGCATAAATATTTTATACCATTTTTTTTTTTTTATAGAGCATAAAAACATCCTAACCTGCAGCTAGTCGTCATAAACCTCGGGGGAACACGATTATTCGAGAGAAATCGCGTATTTACGGAGGGGGGGATATGTGGGTCATATCCCCCTTCCCCCGGGAGGTTAGTTAAAATAATATTTTGATAATTGTACGAACGCAAAATGAATGATATTAAATTCAATTTTGAAAAAATAAATAAAAAAAATCAAATTTTGTATACGAATGTTTGTTTACATAAAATATGTATATAATAATATCAATATATGCGTATAATGAATACAATAAAAATATCTGTTAAAATTCGTATATCCCCTCCCGTGGAAAAATCCTAGATACGCTACTGATCAATACGGACCTACGCGTAGTTATACGTCTATAATTTTACGGGAAATTTTCGAGATCATTTCGCACAAATCTCGAACGTTTTTTTTAAGTGAAACCGAGAAAGTAACGGAGGGAAGGGGGAGAAAAAGAACTCGAGCCACAATAGAAGCTGCAGACTGTGTTTCGATAATTTACTCGTATAAATAACTACACTAAATTTAGATTAGGTATTTATGTTCCACTTCGATTTATAACTGCTGTAAATAATATAAGCGTCTCGCAACGAGGACACCCGAAATCGTTTTGTACACAACAATTATAATATATGATATAGCGCGCGGCGTACAATAATTTTTCCTGTTCTTTTCTCGGCTGCAACTGCAACAACGGATCATCGTCTCTGGTGATCAGTTCGTCAAAAGCGTCCCAATTATCCGTCGATCCTGCGATAAGAAACAATAATTATGATTTTATACGCGCGATACTGCAGGACGTACTATTATATAGAAGATTATTTTCCGAATTATTATTACGGTAGGTACCGAACATTTTACGAAACGTTACACTGCGCAGAGCTGAAACGCGGATTTTTGATGTGTTGCCGATTGCGCACGAATGCGGATGCGGTTTTTATCAATTGGTCCCGTCACACCAGCTGCGGTTCCAGTCGACAAAGCGAATTTGTATCGCGGAAAATCGTCGTAACGCGTTATTCTCGTGTATAATATTATATAATTTACAATATTGGTAAAATTTTCTACGTTATAACGTACACGGCGGTCGACTATACGCACCTCGTATAATAATATATATGCATTTTAAACGTTATTATTTCTGCCATATTATATTTCTAATTCGCCCGGTGGTGTTTGCGTCCATCGTTACCAAGGCTACCGTTTCGTGAGAGGGGTGCGAACGTCTCTCTCCGCATCGCATATACCTAACTTCGATCCCGTATTCGACGTTTATAATAATAATATATTATGAGAAGGTCTAAGGAGTACCTTAAAGCGGCGGCTGAATGGAAACCCACAGGAAAAAGGCCAAGAGGACGTCCAATAAGAAGCGATGGATAGATGGGGTAAAGCAGGATTTAGAGAAACTAGGGATAGGTACTAAATTGGGGAGAAAAAATACAAAATCGAGAGGAGTGGAAGGCGGTGTCGGTGGCGGCAAAAACTCTTGAAGAGTTGTAATGCCAGCGAAGAAGAAGAAGATATTATGATCATCTACGCGGCTAACCGATTTATTTATATACAGTAGTCATTCGACAATTCGAAATTCAGGGGACCGAGTTAAAAATTCGATTTACAGAGGTTATCGATTTACCGAGTGTTCGAATAATCGAGGGAAAAAATATTATAATTCGAATTAAAGAGAGGAAAATTTGTTTTATCGACAAACACTCGTACTTCGTTACGGGACCCATTTTGCGACTGATTACGTTTTATTCGATTTCAACAACGGTTTACCCATTGCAGAGGTTTATTTTGGTAAAATGATACGATTAAAGTCTAGATTAGGTACGATAACATTTTATAAACTACGATAATATTTAACCACCGTCGTTATTAGTTTTATTACGAGTAGGTACGTCAAATAGATTGTACACAATTTTTAAAGTATGTACACATCATAATCGCGTTTAAAAAAATTCGAATTGTGAGTGTGCCTCACCGACAGACATTTCGAATTATCGAGGGGACCGGAATACATGTATTTTCTTCTATAATTATAGAGGTTTTTTCAGGGGACTTGGCGTTTAGTTCAATTTACGGAGTTTTTATCGAATTATCGAGTGACAACTGTATTATCAAACAACTGTTCGTACATGTATGGGCGTATTTTGATCAGCCAACTCCAGTCGTGTTCTTATTACCGGTTGAATTCGATATCCCGGATTTTCCTTCGCGACGGCTGACGATCGTAGTCAAATTCGTAGGATCTGCTGCGGCGCAAACACAGGTCTGTCATCGTTATATGCCATAACGGACATTGTCTTCTATACACGACGATCCAAAAACATCCGATCCCATAAGAGCTTTATTGTACACCAACATCCTTGTAGTGTCTGGGTAACAAGTCAACTACTGCAGGTGATTACTTCTGTCGGTATAGCGCGTAGAACTGATTATAATTTTTAAAGTAATGTATAGGACGTGATGATCATTGACAGTGGTGTAGCGAATTATTTTTTTTAAAAAGTAGGTAGTCGCTTCTGGATTTCAGTTTGGGGGGTGGATCGTGAAACTTGTCGGTAGGTATTATTTACTATTTTTCAATTTCCATAAATAATCGTGAAATTAGACCAGTGGTTCCCCCAACCTCTTCTATTCTACGGCCCCTTTGTAGATTTACCAAAATCTCACGACCGGACATCCTATAAATTGAAAAAAATTGATCACCTTTTTTTTGTAATACTTTATATTATCAGTGTTTATAGCCGTTAAATGGTTAAACACTATATAATTCAATAAGTATAAATTTTACTTTGTGACGATTGCTTGCGTCTCCCCAGCAATGTGTTAGCAAAAATATTGTTCAATTCAGCAGTATCGAAGTTTAGAATTTTTTTTTGATCGAAAACTATTTCTGTATAGATTAGCGGAAAGGCGTTGATAAAAATGTTCAAACATTTCAACATTCTTCGAATAAAATCGCTCGCTGTACTAAATCCGAAACGAATAATATATTGTTTAATAACTAACAAACACATACAGTTGTATTTTGAATGACAACAAAGTTTCGTTTGAACTACTTTATTTATAATTAATAATCAATAGGTAATTAAATTTTCACAAAATATTGTAATAACCGTACGAGTATACAAAATTAACGGAGTATTATTATGTATTTCAACAATAATCAAAATTAACAAAATAAAAAAATATAAAATTTGTAATTTAACGCTAACGTTTTACACAAGTAATATGCAATGTCCTGGTACTGTTATAGTAATAATAATTGCTAAGCGTGTAAGAATATAACATTTGTGCCAGCAAAATAATTAACGCTTACCAATATTGTTTCAACTATAAAATTCGACTACATTACACGCACCATAATAATATATAATAATCCGATAGCGGCCGAGAATAACTTTCTCACTCTGTCTATATTCGGACGGTTTATGAACGATCAAACGTCACAATAGTCTCAAGTCTTATCCAATAATAAAAATTATACGCTATTTTTGTATTATGTATGCATAAATAAATATAAAATGGCACATGCAATTGATATTTGTTCTGATGTTTTTTTTTTGATTTTGTGCGTACACAGCAGCAACACAAAACGGGGAACCTGTCGCTATTATAATTTATTAAATTAAAATTAAATACAATACGAATAATACATCAAATCTAGTCTACAGTAAAACACTTAGTGTTAATCTATAGTCAGATCCACGACTTACAATAATTCTGTCAACGCAAGTAAAACTTTCTCGTGCAAGAGAAACTCTAAGACATTAGTTACTACAAATATTATAATATTTATACAAGTACAGAGTAGGCGTAATAATTTATTGATATGATTGTTCTGTCAACCGTGCATTTGTACGATTCGCACGTTTAAAGACAACGTTTCATTTTAAGCAAAGCAGCCAATTACTTTTGGTAATGAAACGCGTACGACTCATTGTACCATGTCTTCGTCATCGTCGTCTTCGTCGCCGTAATCCGCTTCACTAATTGTTGGCAAAACGGCTCCTTTCATTGGACACTGCTTACACCTAATAAATACGGAGACACAAGTGTAAAAAAAAAAAGAAAAAACACGCCGTATTTTATATGAAATTTATTCTATAATTACCGGCTCTCGTTCAGTCCGTAATTTACGCAGCGATCGCCAACGCATTCGCAGCATCCGTCGTGGAACCACCTATAGCTTTTGGCGCCCATCGACATGCAAGACGCCTTGCATTTGTTCCACGATAAACACTGACTCATGTAGACGACGGAACAATTGAAAGTTATCCTGTCTTTAGCGGGCAACACGTCTTGAGCGGAGTTTTCTAAACGAAGGAATTGACTAGCGTAAACGTACACCCATAGCGTTTAGTACACTAGAAATCGTTACGATCAAACGGTGTTTACTTTGCATCGCGTTTACTTCCATCTGAAAGCTCGATTTCAACACGTCCTCGTAATAATCGACGGGGAACGTCAGCGATTCCCATCGTTGTTGCAAATCCGGTTCGGAAACGAGCGCGTAGAACAGCGTCATTATGGGCTCGGGCAGGTCTTCCACGTGGCTCTTCCTGCTCAACGCGTTGCTGGTTATGTTGGGTTTCGGACACATGTCTGTAATAATACGCGCGCATTACGTTAGAGGCGAATTATTATTATCGCCGTACACGGTACGTATACGAAAACGCAACGGAAATCACCGGACGACGGTCACGTACGACACGGCTGTCGGACGACCAGTACTTACCGACGCACGAGCAACACTCGCTGTACAAGTTGCTCAGGCAACTGAAACACTCTTTGCAACACGAACAGTTGGCCAAGTCGCATTTGCACGATTGCGTGATCATACACTTGGACACGATGGACGCGCACACGGCCTCGTTGCACGCGTAGCTGACGTACGCGAACGCCAGCAGCGAACCGACGACGGTGACGAGGAAAACGTTGTTTTTCATCTCGCGAACGGACCTCGTCGCGCGTCTCGCATGAGATTCGAAAAACAAGCGATAACAATAAATAATTCCGGCCCGAAAACAGTGGCGAGCACTAAGCGAGCGCGCACGTCGCGAACGAGTCCAATAGGTACGGAACGCCGAATGTGTCGAGTACGCGAAATACTGAAAACCGTACCGCGGTCGATTGTTTTTGTTGTTTCTTATTATCTTTGTTTCGGACTGCGGTATTATCACAGAACAAAACTGGCCGTGGCCGTTCACCGTTCACCGAATACCTATACGGCGGCGGCGGCGGCGGCCGTCCTGCGCGTTGCCAACCGCGCGGCGCGCGCAAGCGCGCGCTACTCTCCGATTCCCCCCCATCCACCCACCCACCGCCGTTCAAAATATTACAATTTATAATACAGATAGAATTTTTTTTACACGTGTTCAGTGGCCGGAGTGGATCAAAATAGAGTGGAGTGATGGAAGCAGTGTCGTGATCTCAAATTTTGAAGGAGGGGGGGCCATAAAAAAAAAAATAATGAAAAATAAGCATAAAAAAAGTCTTTTTTTTTAACAAAAGTCTCAAACACCGGCCAAAATCGAAAAATGACCTCTCGTCTACACAAAGTAGGTATATCGCAACCTGCAGTAGACGCGCAATTCGCTACCGTAAACGAACTGCGACCGTGTAAAGATCATTCCTTCTTATAGATTTTTTTGGATACAGACACAGAGAAGAAAAAACACATCGTTATTGGAAAACCGATATACATATTTTTCGCTCCGCTCAGAATTTAAAACGTGTTTTTTTTTTTTTTTGTGTAGGATTTTAAACGCGTATAAATCCGGTCCCTATATAATATAAATATTGTATACCAGTAGTGTAACCAGGATTTTTCTTTGGGGGGGGGGGCTAAGGCTGATAATTAATTAATTTATATATTAATTATTAATATGTATAGATGGTACCCACTAAAAAAACTGATTATTTATTCATTTCGGGGGGAGCTGCAGCCCCATCAGCTCCCCCCCTGGCTACGCCACTGTTGTATACTTACAGTATGAGTATAATATTATATTAGTATACTATAATATTATATGCGTGGCCGTCCGAGTAAAACGGAAATGATTCGAGTGCGCGTCCATATATCGTATATATAACATAATACTGGCGCGATGGTATGTTTTTTTTTGGACGGAACTATAATAGCGCGAAGAAACCGAAACGAATTTTTTCGCGTTTGTTCTTCTCGCGTCGGTTATTGTTGTTCTGTAAACGACGTGACGAACACGCGCGTTTTTATTGTATTACATTATTTTATAATAAATATTCCGGTACGTTTGTCGGAGAAAAAAAATCCTCAAAAACCGGGGCTATTATTGCTACAGTTTTTATACACTGTAGGTACACTCGCGTTCCATTCAAACGGGCACGTTTGTAGAGCAGTGGTAATATATATACCGTGCCGGCAGTGGCGTATCCATGGTGGGGGTTGAAACCTCCCCCCATGATTCAATCATCAAAGCCAACGTTCAAACTACGCGTGAAATTCCATCCAGTGTTTCAGAGTTAATAGATTACTGCATCGAGAACGATTATATCCGAACATTTATAAACCATTTTGACCATTTTAGCTATAGGTATACTTTATACCTATTACAACGGCATCTGTGGAACGTTCATTTTCGACATTGCGACGTATAAAAACGTGTTTAAGAACACTGGACCACTGGAGAAAATCGTTTAAACGGATTAGCTCAGTTAAATATCCATCGACATATCGACGTTGATGTGTAGAAGATGTATTAGACGAATTGTCAGAAAAGAAACGAGAAATCGATGTAGCATTATGATTTGTAAATAACTATTTAAGCTGTAATTAAATTTGTATTTATGATCATTTTTTTTATGGCCTATTTTTTTTTTTTCACAAAATTTTTATAATATAATATAGGTAATAATAATTTTAATAAATTGAACACTTTCAGTCGTGATATACAATATAATATATTGGTACTTAAATAATATTTATAATATCATCTTTGAAATCGATGAAAACATTATGGAAAACGTGTATTAAAGCCATCACATATTTTTGTGATTTAATTTCTTAATTAACACCCCCCATGAAGTTATCTTGGATACGCTTATGCGTGCCGGGGTATATTTTTATAAGACGAGCGGATTATTGTCAAATAGTATAAAGCGTATATTATTTAAAATACAAATAGTCGCCAGCTATTATTCCGATTGTAGAACGAGTGTAAAGTTTAAAAAAAAAAATTCTCACATGAGAACGAAAAAAAAAAAAAAAACGTATTACATAACGCGTAATTATATAGACAAGCTGACTAATAGTATATACCTGTTATAAGACCTATAATCAGGGACTCCATAAAGGGATGGGGGGTGGAGTTAGTGAGTACTATGGTCCCGGGGAAAAAAACGTAATATACCAATACATATTATTAAAATAAAATGAGACGTGAGTCATGCCACCCTAGTCGCCATATCTTAATACAATATTTGGTATATAAATAATTTGATTTCTTACTACATCGTTTTTTTGTAGCAAAATGCGTAGGAGGCGGGTGGGGAGTGCGGCGCGAGTATTTCTTGGAAAAAATAAAAGGGAAAAAAAATCCTGGAAGATAAGAGCAATTGGTCCGCCGCTATAGAAAATATATTAATATATTAATAAAATATATTAATGTTGCATATATCCATGTCTGCCGCCTGCCCTATTGGTGCTATTTTTGCCGGTCGAAAATGAGATAATATTACTAGTTTTTATATATTTTATTTTGTCAATAGGTATTCGTATTCGGTTATTCTCACAAAATGTACGTTTGTGCAAACTGTGTACAATACAATAATATTGTATTTTTGTATGTACAAATGCTATTTTTAATTTTGAATAATTTACATTGTACATACTTCAATTATACGTAAATACTTAAAAAAAAATGTTGATTTTTATATTAAACTGCAGTAAATTAGTGTATTTGTGTTTTAAACTTATTTTAGGGTAACTAAAATAACTGATATTTTATAGAGGTGTATAACAGCAAAAGAAGCTGTGTAACCCATATTTTAGGTAACTTTTGTAAAAATAAAAAATTATATGTTAGAATTTATATTATAAATATTTATATACAATGAGGGCCCGGATTTATTTACAGTAACCGTAGTTGAAAAATTCATGTGGGGGGCTGCCTATAATAATAACTCTATGATATTGTAATCGGTGGCGGATTTGACAAAAATAGCTCAAAACAAATATATTACTAATTTTTGGAATATTTTTGATAAAAATCACCGTATAATATAATACCATCGATATTTTGTTAAAAAAAAAAAATCCACGACCGAGCGCGGTACGAAAATGTCAAAATTCTATTTTTTCAACGCAAATACCGGAACGATATATTATTAGATGTTAACCGATAAATATAAATACGATACATATAGAAAATAAATTACAATAACAAAGTATAATTATTCCTTATACTCGTGTGTCTTCGTCTCACGCTCCCGACCATATACACACGGGGTCAGTCGTCCTGGTCCCCTACACCTCCATAAAACACCATCTCCCACCTCTTGTACATACTTCACTCATATCCGCTATCGCTTCATAACACCCTCAACTCCATCTATCCACTTTTCCTCCTTTCTCTTTTCTCTTCTGCATTTATTTCTATATATATATATATAACACGCCTCTCACGCAGCCTCTGAATCAATAATATTTCTATTTATACCTACATATCTGAAAATAATTTTAAATACCTGTATTGTAAGTCATCCGATTTATTAAGAAACTAATGTGGAGCAATAATATATAAAGCGTATAATGCTTTTCATTTTTTTTCACGATATTCGACATTTTTAAGAAGTATATATATAATCTAGGGATAACGCGCAATAAGTGTACATACATAATATTTCCAAGTTCCGTTTCACGCATACCTACTGCAATCCTGCATGTATACTTACGCGCGTGTGTACCTAATATATGTCCGGCAACGCCTTATACATATTGTATTTCGATTCGTCGTCAATTATTATATTCGATTATACTACTTTTAAAGTATATCAATTATTATGTGGTGAAATAGACCGAAGTTTAAGGTCGACCACCATCAAGGTAAACTACTACCATTAAACTGCGTGTGCGCAGCCGCCGACAACGACTTGATCCGGATTTAGTAGACTTTTTGCGCGGCGGACAACGCCCTCGTCGGATAAACCTTGTAAAGGTTTAACACCCGTCGCGGGATTAGCCGATCGAACGGCGGTCTACGCGTTATGTATATAAGGACCGCGCGGTTTGTCCGACGCCTGCAGAGTACAGCACGTCTCAATGCACACGTAATTCAAGCATAAGTCAACGACTGCACAGGTGTCGAAGTTTGCAGATCCGCCGTAAAGAGAAAGAATATTCGCCACCGCGCACCAAAACACGCGAAATGGCTTCTCTCAATAAGTATCTGGTGAGTGACTTTAATAACAATTCTGACACACGCGTTTCGGCTCGAAATTAAAAACGTCCGAGTAGGTACTGATGAGTTCGCTTATACACCTACCGCTGATCTTTTAACGAGGCTCGCTTGTTTAGTGTCTACACGTTCTTTCTCCGCTCGTACACACCGCTGTATTGTAATTCAGTATAGGTCCACATATTTTTCTGAGGGTTTTTTTTCCGATGGTCGTCAGCTAATTCTCGTCACGTCTTGCGTCGTGGACCGTGTTTCACATCCGTACACGACAGTGGGACGCGTAATAGTAGGTATATACCTATAGCGGCAATGTACACAGCAGCTTTTTCTTGGCGACTCTTGAAAGGACCGTTTCATTTTACATCATTGCGCGATACCACGCACGCGTAGCACATATCAATATATAACAAATTATTATTCTACAATATTGTTTTTGACGATCGATTTTTACACACACGTACCTACTATATTTTTTTTCCGCCCCGCTCGTTCGACTGCTGCAGATATTCTTCGCCTTGACCGTGTACGCCGTTGCCGCCGAGAACGAAAACGCAAGAGAAAAAAAACACGCCTTAATCGCCGGTATTCCATCCCGTAAGTACAATACCTACCTGTATAATGTGTACTGTTCGAGTTTTTCCTTCGTGTATATTATATACATTATTTCTGTTTTGATTATTATTTCATCTGTTTTGAGTTTTACGACGATTGTGTTTTTTTTTTTTACTGCAGCGCTTTTGGCCTATCCGTACGGGTACGCCGCATTGCCCGCTAACTATCTCGAAGACGACGGCTCGTACTGGCCCGGAAAATACGAAAACACCGTTCCAGTAGTCCCAAAAATCGTTTACTCGAGCTACCCCGAAGACGACGGCTCGTACTGGCCCGGGAAATACGATAGAAGAGAACTCCCCGCGGCAGTCTATCGACCGATCGTTTACCGTCAACACTACTGAACACTGCTATGGCTCCTATACATACGTATATTATGTCGACAGCGATTATTATACATTTTATTATATATACTATATATACCGTGTATTTTTAGATAAAATATGTTACATTTTTTTAACAATAAAAACGCGTGATCTTTGTTTTCTGTACATCTGTGTACGCGCGTATATCGCGTATTTTGTTATTTCCCTCGTTATAATTATATTACTCTCCACATTATTGATTTGAACGCAAACAGATAAATATAATTGCATTGAGAGAGTAATTTTGAATAAAGTTTACGATTTCGTGTTTATTTTAAAATTTAAAACGCTCACGAACGAATATCGTATACAAGTAAATATATATAGGTATTTAATAAGTGCGGTATAATTAATATATATATAGTTAGAATAGATACATTGCATTATCCGCATCGTTACCTTGTATTTTTAATTTCTAAACGTTACATTTTTTATTTTTTTTTTAATATTCCTTTTATACGTTTTTATTTTTAGGTCTCGGCCCCTTAATTATTCGTGTGTATACTGCAGTATACATAAAAAAAATTGAACAACAAACAATATTCTGGGTCAATCAGACAAGGTTAACCCACGCCGACTTTTTATAACTTATATAAGTTTAAACTTATTAAATTTTACAATATTTACGGTACTATAATATAGACATTTTTTACGTAACCACGGGGTTATGTTCCGTTAACCTGCAGGCGAATTTTTAATTTTTTAAAGAAAATTAAATTTTCTATAATTATTTGGTTGATTCTGACATTTTTTTTTATTATCATATAAACTTGTGAGATATATTATTGACTTTAATGCATAAAGACATTGTTTTCTCTATATTATATTCAGAGTTATATACTAATATGCATATATTGTGATCGTATGTATTGAAATATTTAAATGAAACTCAACCCTGAATGAAATACTCAAAGGTTTTAATAATTTAATAGACATTAGCCGCAGCAGTATGCATATAATATACTATAGTATACCTAGAGGTCGTGTCGATGGAATATTATTGGTTGTTAGTTGTTACGAGTTGTCAACTCAGTATTTTTATGTTTTGTAATATTTTGTTAATATTTTGACTATTCAGTATTTACACATACTTATTGTAGTATAATAAAAAGACCCATTTAAATCTTAAAATTAAATTACCTTAACGATGCAGAAAGCAGTGAGTTCTTCTCCAAGCATACATACATTTAACAAGACACTTTTACAAAAAAAAAAAATATATATATATATTCGATTGACAATAACAACATTATTACTTACACGTGAGACGAGAGAGAGAGTGGATGAATGAATTTTTTTTAATGTGGAAGGGTGTTTTATAGAAGTAAAATCATTATTTTGATTTGTTTATTTTTTTTAACGATTAATGTATAGTTATTGTCTCTCGTAATAGTTCATTGACTATTATAATATGTAAGATAACAATAATATACATCAGCGGCGGATTAAACAATTTGCCGCCTACAAGCAGAAGATAAAAATGCTTTATATATCTGTGGGTAAAACTCAATAGTTTCACTAAAAATAAAAATATGCGTTGACCGCGGGTACGGCAGTTAATAGGTCTATGCGCGAAATAATAATATTATTAATAATAGTGACAAAAAAAAAAAAAATATTGCATACGCACGTATACGAGAGGTCGTTCGGTCAGCGTCAAACTAAACACCAGTACATATCGGTATAGCGCGTCAGCCGACCGTAATAAAACGGGAAATGAAAGTAGTCACCAGATAGCGAAAGTCATTCACGACTGACTGCTGCAACTACACTGAGCGGTCCGTTGTTCTCACCGCTATTTATATGCGCCTTTCTGCCACGCCCTCTACGTTGTGTCGTACCGCTATCTGGTGACCACTTTCTTTTCCCGTTTTATTGTTATTTCGTTTACGTTCAACGCATGTTATTTTTCCTTTTTTCTACATCTGCATTTCATCTCGGTACATTAATACATCTTTCTTCTTGGTTATTAGCCATTAGGTACTCGTCGATGTGGATATTTCATTGGTAGAGGGGATTGGCTCTATTTTCGTCCCCCTCCTTGGACATTATGTATAACCGCCACTGTGCAAGCACGTTATGAGAAATAAACTTTTCTCCCATTTTCACAGCTAGTGCGATAATTTCAATAACGGCCGTTAATATAAATCGCGTTGTTTCGAAAAAATAAAATACCCTATCAATATAAAACGATATTTTTAGTTTTTTCGACTTTTCCACAAAAAAAACAAACAAACGTGACCATTTCAATCTTACTATTATATTGATATCACATAGGTCATTTATACATACATTGTAATATGTTGGAAGTACGTATACTGTATATAAGTAGTATAAACACAAACACAGAACACGACGCTATATAAGCAAACGGGGCTTAGATCATTATTGTTATTATTATTATTATTTTTTTTTTTATTATAGACATCTAACATACTATTAGTATTTATTACACAATACGTATAAAAGTATATAAAAGTAAAAAAAAAAAAAATGATTGCAGATTGAATGAATAATTAATACGATACCAACATGACATTATAACTATTATTTCGTTGACGAGTAATAGGTATCATATAGGTATTATATACTCTATATAGGTAATACAGAAAATTAATAGGAAATTATATATGTATAGTATAATATACTTTGTCATACATATCAAATATTATATTATTATAACACATTGTATATGACACTTCTGAGACATTTTACCTGTGTAAACAATTTTTGTTTCGAACAACTGTTTTGTTGAAAATATTAAGCAGTTTGATTATAATAATATTATTAAAAGAAAAATCGTTAAAAGAAAAAATATATATACATAATACATAAATGTGTAATAAAATAACATATTTCACATCGAAAACAATTTTCTGACGCGGTGTTAACAGTTAAACATCACCAAATTTCTATTTTCTAATACTGGGCAAAGATGTATACCGCGTATAGCGTGGGAATATAACGATCGCGAGTAATCTGTGTGTAATACTGTCTAATGTGTATGTCAATAATATAATATACCTAAGCATGATTGCCATTATTGGTCGCAACACTCGCAACAGCTGAAGTCGCGATGCCGATGGGTCAAGGATTTCGTCGAAAAACAATATTCCTCAATGTTACCGCCACACGTTTTACGCAATAATAATAATAATAATAATAATAACAACAACGAGTACATATAATAGACAAAAGGTTATAGATTAAGTTTACAAAATTCTGTAGTCTTAAAAGCGATTTCCGTATAAGTAGGTACGCAACGTTATATTCGAAAATGTACGTCTGTCCAACAGACGCGATCGTATCCGAATCGGCTTCAATTAGCCCATCATTATACGAGCACGCGTATAATCTCCGTTTAGAATACGCAGCAATTTTTTTTTCATCCAAATTTTTATTCAAACCGCTCCGTTATTGATGATGTCTATATAACCGCACGCACAGATAAAATATACGTTTATTCTGTGATAATATTGATAAACCTTTATATTTCGATATATTATGTATATTATTGTCAGCTATTATATGAATCTCTCTTTATACAGTTTTCAATCAGTGGATCGGTCTGACACAATTTTCAACGCTTTCCTCTTCGTTTCCTGATACGAATAGCACTCCTGTAGCAGGTCTTCTATATCGTTTTATACGTTACACTAATCGTGGCCTCCATCTGTGATTTCTTCCCTTCCGATATTATAGTTTCGCCTCCGCACTAGATACTTTTTCATATCTCCTTTTTCTTTGCGGTTCACGCCTGCAATTAAGACCATACCGCTATAAATAAACACGATGCCGCATCTATCTGCTATTTCCCTCTACTGACTATTATATTTGGTTCACGCTATATAGCTATCTACTTTTTATACGCAGTCTTCCCGCCTTAACCTCGGTCTCCTCGCTCCACTGCGCAGACAGGACCTACCTCTGTTACTTGTTTTATCAGCGAATCGTACGTTTCCTCCGCAGGCATATGTCCTGGCCAAACCAATCTTCTTTTTTAATCTCATTCACTATATACGCGTCCGGTCGCGCTGAAATTTGCTGTTTGTCGTTATACGTACTTTTTTCTCCGTTCACAGCTTGTTCACTGAACACCGCCTGCGTAACGCCTGCACATTTCAAATAGTATATTCTTCTTTGTTCTTTTTTTTCGCAATATATGTTTTTATTTTAGTTATATATATATATTAAACGCAGGCGCGTAATACACGCTGTATGATAATAACGCGAGATTTCGGTACCAGCTGCGAGCCGTTTGAAAACGACCGAAAAGCCGAAATATATAATGTAATATAGTATAAATATAATATCAATATCAGTGGCGTAGCGTGAAACTCGGTGGCCCTAGGGCCAATAAGAGACGAAGGCCCTCTTTATCACAAAAATTAAATTATAATAAGAATATTGATTATAAAATAGTGATTCTAAAAGCAAAAAACAAAAAATAAAAATTTTTAAAACTAATAACTGCCCGTTTTAAAAACTAGCGACGTCTGTAAAATGATTAACGCCACCGCTGTACATTTTTTTTTCTTTGGTATTTTAAATTAAATTAGTTTCAATATAAATATTATACAAAAAAAAAAAAATGTTTAGAGTTTTTTTTTTTAATGTAATAATTAAGATCCACTTGTGGCCCCTCAACCTGGACCTATATCGGGGGCCCCGGCCTAAATACGCCACCGATTAATATATATTATTACTCTTATTAATGATTTGTTTTTATTTCGCCGTCTTATTATATAAAAATTATATAAATTAACAATTTATATTATTTATATATTGTATATACACGAAACCTCGAGCGAGGGATCGATATGATTTTATATATAATTAATGCGCGCGCGGCGAAAAATCGATATGTCCGAACGACTACTGCAGACATAGGAGCTGAAAGTGTATATACAGAGGGGGAGCAAAAAAATATAAATAACCCTTTTCTGTTAAAATATATATATATATATATATATATATATATATATATATTCGTGTATAGAGGTGTGTCCGGGTGTGTGGCGAAACAACAACGCACGCGATGTGTCTATTATAAATGAGTGTGCTAGGTTAGGGGCACACAGCTATAACGTATAATAATATTATATTATAATACGCACAGCGCGCGTTCTCTCCAGTTCTTTCCTCGAGGCACGCGTGCGTGCGCGCATACGACCGCGCTGCCGTCGCCACGAGTCGCGCGCGCTCCTCCGCAGCAACCGTCGTCGCGGGACATGGGACGGTGACGGTCATGGGATGCGGACACTCGGATCGCAAGTCCACCGCGGACTCGCAGAGCACGGCGTCCGTCGCGTCGTCGTCGTCGTCGTCGTCACCGCCGGGCCGGTCGCGGCCGAACGACGCGGCGAGCCGTCACGCCAACGGACGCGAACCGCTGCAGCGCGGGACGACCGTCCGGCGCCGTTACAGCGACGACGAGCGGCCGTGGACGGACAACCCCGGATTCCCGATCCACCGGATCACCAAAGTCATGCAGGTACAACGGACGCTGATTGGTAGTGTTTATTGATCACGCGGATCGGACGGATATTCGTATAATAATAATAATCTGTGGTTTGATTCTGCAGCGCCGATTTATTTATTTTTTCCCGCGCATATTAAAAACAGCTGCGGTCCAGTAAACTACATATTATTATATATATACACGCATATAACTGGAATATTTGTTTTTTCGAAAATCATTTTTACCGCCGTAGTCAGGGGCGGACTATGGGAGGCGTGCGGCCTAGTATTCCACAATATTATAAACGGGCCAAACTCATTTTATATACCGACCAGCGTCAGGTTTCCCTACAAGCAGAACAAGCAGGTGATCAAGGAGCGGCGAAATTTTAGGGGCGGCAAAGAAAACTTTTTTAATAATATATTCATATTTATGTTTTGATGTCTAACTGTTCTACATATTTTAAAATAATAAATAATAATTTTTTAATTAATAATATATTTCGCTAAATAATGCATTTTGCTGGTTAGAAAAACACTTATGAAAATGAAGGGGCGGCAAATTTCCTTCTGCTTGTGGGCGGCAAATTGCTTAATCCGCCGCTGATACCGACCTATTTATCGATTGATTATATAAATACACCACCACTGGTCTTGGATCTTTGAAAAACACAATTTACCTTATTACGATTACGATATAGTGAATAAACGATATCCCTAAAATTTTAATCAGTGCAAAACAAAAAAACAAAAAAAACGTAATAATAGGTCCACGAACAAAATAAAACTTATGTTAATATTCAATCTTTTTATTAGAAATAATCAATTACCTATTATATTGACATATTGAACCGGCCCGGTGTGCTATACAACACACTAGCACACCCTGGCCAGTCCGCCTCTGGCCGTAGTCATATATACATACTCCGCAGCGCACAGTTATCCTTTTCCGAAAGTAAAAAAAAAGTGGTTTTTTTTTCTCCTATATACCCTCCGTTTATGCTGTTTCGTCGTGAAACGAAAGTTTAACAACGATTTATCGATTGAAAATTCTCGATTTTTTACATATACGAGTATATATATGTAAAATATACAGAGGCGCAGTGGCGTCGATCTGATATTGAACCCCTGGGGTAAAACATTTTTATACGTACCCACCTACCTCACAGTGGCGGCTTTAAAGAGTCTCCCAAATAACAAAAGAGTCATCGACCAAATTTTTTTTTTTTTGCTCCCCATCATCTCCTAAAATCGAATGCTAGATTCGAGTTGCCACTGCTACCCCACGGTGTTGTTCGTGTTTTAAAAATTAACAAAATGTATGCACATTTATATATTTGTTTATACTTGTATATTACAGGGTAATTTGTGTCGGACGGTCGGTTATATTAGAGAATATTAATTATATAATTAAATAATATTCGGTGGTCGTACCTTGTTATTTAATCGAATTTTTTTTTTTACCGGTAGAAGGTGCTAACAAGCCGCCTCTGAGATATACCGGCCGAGTCGGGGAAGTCTTGTTTGTATTTTGTATCGAGTACTTCACTGTTTGGACTGTGGCCTGTGGATCCCCAGTCCAATAATATTATTTTATAATATTACATTCAGTGGCGCAACAAGCGGGGGTGTTGGGTGGTACTTACACCGGGGCACCAGAGTACATTTGACATTTTGGAGGGCACACGTAAAGTAGTTTATTTTAATTTATTTTAGGAAATCGTGTAATTTTTGTTACTAGGGCGCCAGTGACTACATTTAATATTATATTAAATATAAATATCTTTTTCATACTGCCCGTCTTCACAGACACCCACCCACCCATCATTTAATTCCTCTGGGGTATTTACCCCATTTGACACTCGTGTTCGGCGCCACTTCAGAAGCGTATTTAGACATTTTCAAACGGGTGGGAGGGGGGATGAGATAGTTTTTCAATATTTAAATCACGGGGAGCTTTATCCAATTAGTCCGGTTTTTAATATTATAAAATAAATTTATTCAAAACGATCGTAAAAAACATTTTTTTTTTTAAAATTAAGCTTAAAACAATAAATGGTAGTTCAATGTCAGATATGATTTTACAAACGTCAGAAACGGACGTTTTAAATTTTTTCTAAGGCTAGGACAGTTTAAACCCGGTCGACCCTTTCGTAAAAATAATACACCACTGAAAATATGTAAACATATGATACTTCTTGCTTTTATTAATCGCATATCGCGTGAATAGTTACTCATTTTAAAGCTATTTGTACGCTGTACTTTGGTTCGACCGGTATTGGAGCGTACGGTTCCGTTCTTTACGGGACCCGTCTACTGCAGCTACAAACAGTCGTGTGATTGAGAAGGTTCGGAGAAAATTTCTTCGCCATATTATACCGCTTTCAAATTCAATATTTCCTGCCCTCCCCATATTCCCTTGTCTTAAAATTCCTATCTACGGAGGATCGCCGTATATTCACACTCGTTTAACATTATTTTTCTTCATGGTCTTCTAAATCAGTGGCGTATTTACGGGGGGAGGTCCAGGGGTACTGGACCCCCCCAGAACCAAAAAAAAAAGATTATTCAAAGGTATTTTTTATTGAATACCTTATATCAATATATCTTGTTGGAATTTTCAAAAAAAAAATTTGGACCCCCCCCCAGAAAAAAGTTGAAAATACGCCACTGTTCTAAATCATTATACATTGACTGCTCCGATCTTCTTTCAATGCCCGCCCTCACGCGTTTTCCTTTACGATTTCATGTCCTTATAATTTTAAATCTATTACTATACATCAATTCTCTTTTAAATCGTCTTGTGCGTATTGCTATAACACTGATCCTATGTAGGTACCTCGTACATATTCTCTAATAAATTATATAGCCAAGTTTCTCGTTCACTTCTTCTTGTTATTAATATATTATGTTAACCTACTACTATAATCGGCGCTCGAATAGGGAAAATTCTAATTCTAACAGAAAAAAAAAGAAAAAGAATCAGCTGTCAGGTTAGGTAAAAACGAGACCGTTTGTTTATACGAGTACGTATACTGCTATCATTTTAGACATTGCATACCTACTGTTTTTGACTTCTTGTTTTTATTTATTTTATTTTTTCAATTTTTCAAGAAAATATCTAATTGTTTTATATTATATTTTTGATAAAATTTTTAGATTCGTGTTTTTTTTTTGTCATTTCGAATCGCGTTTTAAAAATAAATATGCACGATACAGTGACCGCTCGGCACGGGCCCACCCCTTTGAATACGCCCGTCATATTATTATACATAATATGCGTATATATAATACTCGAGTAGAAAATTGTCATTTTTTTTCAGCCAAATCATTCCGAAATGAATTGATGTCAAGGACACAGCCGTTTAATACGCTTAAAGTTAAACACGAACGGCACTTATTTTTTTTTTTTTTTTAAACACCTGTACTATTATATGGCGAGTCTAACCCCTCGGAGTCGGGAATTTTAAATAAAAGCTTTTTTTTTTTTTGTGGGAACTATTTATCGATTCGAACGCGTGTTATACCCTGTGTAAATCATAATATAATTCGAAAAACGTCTGTCATTTGAAAGAAAATTCCGCGCATACAGGTTTTTTTTTTTTGGTTTATAAAAATTCAATAAATCCTAGAAAAATCAATCAATTTCACATCTTTTTTTTTCTCTCTTCTCTCGGCCGTCTGTTGTCACTTGTCTTAAACGTACTTCTATATACATTCTATTAACTGTAATTATTATTATATAAACGTTTTGAAATAACGATATTGTAGTACGTGTTGTACACGGTTTCGTAGAAAGAATCGATAAGTCGAGGTCGCGAATGGGCGAGAAAAATACAGAAAATTCTAATTTTCCAATATTATATGCCTATAGGTAAATAGTACAATGTACTGAGTACATATTGCATATCATTTTACGCATGATATATTGAAATTTAAAAAAAAAACAAAACTTATAATAACCATTTATAATGTGTACGTTTTTCAACTGCCCACGGACACAAATATTGTAAAAACAACAACGAATAATATTGAAATATTTATATTATATAGTATACGAAGCCACACTTTCAACGCGAAGAGTCTCCGCAAAGTTAACGTATATACGAATATAGATGTTATCATTTATTGATTTTTTTTTAAAGAGTAAATTGTACTCGTTAATATAAATAAATATAATTACAATAATTGTAATCATCGATTCATATATTAATGTTAATAACTGAATATTCTTAAAATAATTTTCTAGAATCATTACAAACATAATATTATTAAAACGTTTCTACTCGTTCGCATTATTAATATTTTTAATTAAACAATATGTAAATATTAAAATTAAAATTAAAAATTTATCGAAATGTAATAATAACATTAACTTAAAAATATTATGACTTTATTTTAAATCTTATATTATGATAATATAAATATTAGAAAATCTCTGTCTGGGTACCTACGTGAAAGATCCGATACAATTGTATCATTGTATTATTAATAATACAGGTTAACTCCATTTTTTTTTTTTTTTCAAAAACCGGTGGGTTTTTATTTTCCCGTTTCTGTACTAATAGTAACGCGATACAAATCCGTTCAGTACAGTTAGGTGAACGACATACAATTGTCTGGTATGGAATTTCGGTGCGGACGACTCTAAATGGATATCTCTTCGTTTATATACACTTAAATTTTATATTTCGACAAGTCTTCTATCTACTTTTTTTTTTATTAATAAGCTTCCTATAAACGCATTTTTTTTTCATTTATAAACAGTTCGATTTCGTTTTGTTATTCGAAATTATTCAATTTCCAACAGTCGTTGCCGATGTTTTTAATTTCTCGTTAATATTTCATTTTATTTTTATTAAAAAACCCATAGTTTCAATCTGCTTTCTATTTGTTCAAATATATAACAAGTTTGTACAACAATACTTTTTAATTAACTGATGAAATAAAAACATAATATGACTCACAGTTAACTAAACACCTGACAAATTCCAATATATTTTCAAAACAATTAGTAATTTTATTGGAAATTTAATAATTCAGTTTTTTTTTTTTTAATGTCCCTCGAAAAATTATAAGAAATGGGAGTTATCGGACCCCTGAATTTCTACATATTTTGTTACTGAACTTTACATGTATTTTTTTCTTCTATATTTAGGTTGAACAAGTAGACGTCTGTGAGGAAGAAACCAATAAAATATTTACAAACACCTTAAATGACGATTACAATAATTCAAAAGTATGTGAAAATATATTTTCATTTAATGTTTAAAATACAATAGTAATGTTATTATACATATATATATATATAAAAAAAAAAATACACTCGTTTCAGGGATTCCCAGAAGTACTGTCAATTCATGGGAGCTGGATGTATGGTCTTAACGCAGGAGGTTCAAGGAACAATTTAGACATGTTCGAAACTAACCCTCAATATTTGCTCAAATTTTCTTCAGGTACTATTTTAGGTATATTATAATATTTACATAAAAAATATATTAGTAACATACACTGTGTAATATAATATGGATTAACCTGTTATTTTTGACTTTCAGGACTCGTCGAAGAACATTTATTTATTACAATCAAAATAATATTAAAAGTGAAACGACTTAACAAAAAAAACCCATTATATGTTGCATTTTTTTTATACAAAGTAAATAAAAACTTTAATTAATTTTTCTTCTCCAATGATAAAAAAAAAAAAAAAACAATAATCGTAAGTACAAACGTTGAACATTGTTTTATTTTAAATTGTTTAGAACGACTTTCAACAAAAAGAAACACTAGGAGCAGAGTATTTTTTGTGTACCGAACCTGAAGGTAGTTCCGGAGCGTTTAAAGCGAAACAAGTGATCTCTGAAACGTTTGTAGTGTCAACACTGGCGAGTTATGTCATAGTACCGGCTACGTTTACACCGTTCCAACAAGGCGAGTTTGTGATCAAAGTCATGGTCGACCGAAAACTTGGAACCGAATTAAAAAAACTGATACCGCCCCCGAGGCCATCTGTTGGAAATATAAGAATACAATAATAATTCTGTTTTAATATTATGTCGTATTGAATCGATATACTATGTGTTGTTGTTAAATGTTTCATTTTGTTCAACTGCATTTAATTATGATTATTAATAATTAATTGTTAAATAGTATTTAAAAAAAAAAAAATTATATACATATTTTTCACACAAATACAAATATATAACGTGCCTTAGAATATAAAAAAAAAACTTGGTCAGCATACAGTATTCCAAATATTCATCTGATTCGTTTTATAGCACTGTAAACTGCACAAAGGTAAACCGGTCCGAGAACACGAATATTTTTTAGGATTTTCACAGCCACTGACCCCACACGTTTTTCGAGCAGACGGAGGTCTAAACGTTTAAAATTAATCAGATGGTAGGTAACGGCTATATTACGGTAAGAATATTATGTTTACGTAAAATTAAAAAATAATTATTGCGCAATAAACGTACTTGACTGAAGAGTTTTTTAGCGGAAAATCAACGCCTTCCGGAAACAGCAGAGAAACTCTGTCGTCTCTGCTGATGTAAATAATATTGCTGACAGTTTTTCTCGCCATTCGACCCTTAGAATTCGTTTTAGATTTGCTTTCGTGTTTCTTCAACAGTCTCTCCATAGTGCGTTTTTTATCGTTTTCCCTTTTTTCATCCGCTTGCTGTTTTCTTTTTTGAGATTTAATAGCTTTTTTTTGCAACATTTCGGGCGTCAATACCTTTTCTCGATACCCTATAATAATATCACGAAAGGCGATTATGAACCGTTATTACTAATTATTATTAACATCACGTACCCGAAGGTAGCGCTACGAGTTCTTCGATGAATTCTTTATTATCGGTCTTCCTGTCAAACATGGCTCTTTGTCTAGCGGTCATCATCTTCGGATCTTTTTTCGTTATCTTTTTCAATTCGTCGTCAACTTCGTCCAGTTTACCGGTTTCAATAGCTTTCAACCACCGTTCTTCGTCACTCGATCCCGGTTCTTCCTTACTGTTTTTCGCTTTTTTCTTCTTCATTCCCGGACTTTGGGACGTCGTGCGAGGCGTGTGGGTCGGACTATAACAGTACATCGTTTTACTCATTAACAGCACGCAGTTTATAATCATTCTGTTTATACTGTAACGAGTAGGTATTGTCCGTTCCGATTTGAACAGCAAAATCTATGAAATAATAATTGTAAACAAAAAAATACAATTACCTGGATGTCATTATATCGACGTACTCGTCGTTGCCAGACATGTTTGTATTTAATTTAAAAAAAAATCACTATCCGATATAATTAAAAAAAAAAAAAAACCACAAGAAACATAAAAAAAAAAAACAAATTTTAGCAATACACCAAACTGAAAACGTCGGTGTTTCGTTCTGCTACCTGCAGAGTCGTTATCACAGAACACTATCACAGAACGGACCACTAACACGGTTATAATCACGGTTAATAACTATTAATTCCACGCCGAATGAAATTGAACAAATAATATTTTCCTCATCCGTCGAATGTTATCTGGCCGATAAATTGGATCACGGCCCTAGAAGATATTTTGAGACCGTGAAAGACTATAGATCGAAAAACCGGGCCTAAATGACTTAACTATTTATTATCCCATCTTATAGTTTGTAGTTATAACAACAATATTATGTACAGAAATGTAGTGGGACTGCGGATTAAACGTTCAAATTGTTGACATAACCGAAGTGCGTTTCGAGTGGAAACCGAATCGCAGAACCGGTCCGTGTAAGTGTGACGACGGGAATGGACACATTTCAACAGATACTGGCTCGTGGCACGGGACACAAGCGTCTGGACGATGATCTTTTTAAAACGGTGGACGACTCGTTGAAAATCTATAGACGAGAAGGAGTTTTCGATATCGAAAAACCACCCGTGGAATCGGAGTACGTTTTCGCGACGCGCGTTTCGAACGATAGGATAATAATTATTAAACGGATTTTTTTTTATCTTCTAGCGAATCCGGTAGTTTTCGATGCGACGTGAGCGGTTGCATGCTGAGTTTCACGTCGTTGGCCGAATACGATTCGCATTACAATTCGAATCATCGTTACGTTTGCGCTTTCTGTCGAAAGTTATTACAGTCCGCCCATTTTTTAGACTTGCATTTGGACGAATCGCACGATAACTATTTCTCGGTCTCTTCCCAGAAAAAACCAATGGTATATTAATTATCACCCGTGATAATGTTCAAGAGCAACTTCAATACGTATTTTCAATAATTTACCATTTTTTTTTGCTCTAATTACAGTACAGGTGTTTTATTGAGACGTGTCGTACACAATTTTGGAATTGTAACGACCGAAATGTTCACTGTACGGAAGTTCACAACATATCTAAGAGTTTCTTGCAACATTACGGAACCAAGTATGAACTCTAGTGTTTTGCGCCGTAATAAAAAGTGTATTAACGGGTACGTTTTATATTTTAGGAAGAATAAAAGAAACAAAGCAAAAGACGCCAAACCGTCGACAACAGGTTTGGAAAACCTGTCGGATTTAAATATGGTAATAGGTTAAATTAAGAAATGTGATTTTACCCGAGTCTAATATTGTGTCGCATTGTTCATTTTTATAACATAAATATACAGTGTAATAAACCGTATACACAAATTGTTATTATTTAATAAAATATTGCGTAGACTAATAATTTAAAAATGTCGTCTGTTTACCACGGAGTATAGACCACAAGATGCGTGCAGATCGGGCATTTATTGTAGCCAGATGATTTGTCACATGTCGGTTCAGTTAAATATAATTCGGTTATTATTACGAAGCGAACACTTGTTATGATCGGTGACAAAACGTTTCGTCATGCCATTCTCGTTTCCCTAAATTGATTTTTGGTTAAAATACAAAAAGTGACGCGAATAGTCTCATATTGTTGTACGAGTTAAAATAATACTTTTAATTTGGTAAATAAACTTTAATCCTGGAACTTTTCTCCTTGTGATATATATTTCTATACTATAAAAAGAATGTTTTTAAAACGATCGGAAATTTGCAAGAGCATTTACAGAGAAATGTCGATTTTAGCGATAACAGATTTTGAACTACAAACCAATTATTAATTATTTTCAAAAAAAATTTTACATTTGGGATACTAAAGATGTTTAATTTTAAATTTACAACACAAAAAATAAAAATAATTACAGGTATACTGTAATTAAAAATCGTGGTACCTATACAATCAACTAAAAAAAAAAAAAACTGATTACTGTCATTGTATAATAAAAAAAATATTACCGTAATCAAATTCATCAAATAATACAGGTATTATACACAATATGATTAATACAAATGACTAAAGTATCAACGCGTAAACAATAAGACTATTTTACACGAGTTTTTAAACGACTAATTTATCCGATAGCTATATTTGTTTAGTTTTTTTCTAAACGAATAAAACATGAGTAATAACTACAGAGTGTCTTTTTTTCACGTGATGTTGTCTTTCAGTTTATTTAATTATATATAAACGCCTAATCACAAAATTAAATAAAAAAAATTATTTTCAAGACAAGATTGTAAATTCAGTAAAAATATTTTTATTTCGCCCAAACGATAAACTAAAAAAGGTAGATAGGTTTTTTAAAAAAAAACGTTATTTACGACGAGAGGAAATCAATCAATTAGGCAACATGGTTGTTCCGCCGCCCAAGTTACCGCCTGCACTGCCGGGACCGAGAAGTAACTAGAATAAAAAAATGTATCGTTATGAAATTTAAAAAAAAAAACGCCCGTAACAGAATGGACGACAGTGCGCGCGTACTTGTTTCGAATGATTTTTCTGCGCTTCTTCCATTTGTATGCGTTCGGTTTCGAATAAAACCGGCATGAGTAACAAGGCCGCGGTGGTCGAGAGGTACCACGTGGAGGTGCACGCGAACGAATACGATTCTGTCGACAATGAAAAAAAAAAACAAAACAAATAAATAAAACGTTTACGGTCAAACGCGGGACGACCGTCACTCACCTACGATGATTTTACCGGTGGTGTCCACCAGTTTTCTAGTGTTGTTCCTCAACGATTCCGGGAACATTTCCGTAAGCGCCCACAGGCGTTCGCCCAACGTTTCGTCCTGCAACGGCCGACAAAAGACACAATATTAATTCGAGCAGACAGACGCGCTTTCGAGGCCGTCAAAAAAAAAAAAAGACAAACCTCTTCGTCGTCGTCGTCAAAGTTCTCGGACACGGGCGTCACGTCTTTGTTGCTTTCCGTCATGGACTCCATGCCGCTGTCCGTGCCCCAAACCTGAACCTTGTCCGGATCCGACAATTCCAAATTCTCCGCGGTGGTCATCAGACTAATAAGGACGGTGGCGGCGCGTGCGACTCGTGCGACGAGACGTGTGAGACGTGACGGAAACGACGCGTTACACGATCGAAGAAAATACGATTCGCAAAAGGAACGTATGCGCGTAAAACACACACACACACACACACACACGCACGCATCGGGTACCGCCGCGGCGCGATAAGCGTTATCGTCCGACGGACAATCAATCGTCTTATCAGCTGTTTTTTCGCGTAACCGTTGTAACCGCGGTTTTACATCGTCTTTGGAAAATCGTCGCTTACTCTTTCTTCTCGCGCGCAGTGCCGAGTTCGATTTTACGCGCGCACGCCGCGACGTTTTTCTCCGTTTCGTACGCCGTTTAGACAATCGACAAAACGTTTTCGTTTTGTTCTCGGCTAAATGGCTAATCCAAAATCTTTATGCTCGCGACCGGCTTTGAAAATACGCAAAAAAAACGCAGTAGGTTTTTTTTGCTTTTTGGTTGAAAAATTTAAGTGGAATTTATAATGGCGTTTTCAAAATAATATCGGCTGCCGTTCGTACTCGCTTTTTGAGCGAACGCTGTGAATAGACGTTTTTTTCGAAATACGATTTCAGGTACACGTCGCTGAAATCGTCAATTCTAATTTTGTTTTTTTTTTGTTTCTGCAGTTTCGCGATCGGAAACTCGTATGTCGAGCGCTTACTTTTTTTTGACTTATTATAAGAGGATGCTATTATATACTGAAAGTAAATAACACATGCAATTTACCGTAACTTTGTGTAAAAGAAAACTGGTTTGCGCGAACATAAAACACCGGGGCTACAATCAAAATAAAAACACCAAATTTTGGAACTATTACACAGAAGAGAACTCAATCTACGTCGTAGCGTTTTTATTTTTTTTCATAACTTGTTTCAGTTTTGTATTATATATGTATGTAAAAAAAAAGCACAAATCATTAAAGTTTACTTAATTTAAAATGACTTTATAAACGCTACGACATAGATTAGGTTCTCTTCTGTGTAGTAGGTACCAAAATTTGATCATTTCATTTCGATTGTAGTCCCGGTGTTTTATGTTCGCGTAAACCAGTTTTTAGTCTCTCTTATTTGAGATGTGTAGCATCCTCTTAATGACAGTCCAATACTTACTCATGTAAAACAAATTTAAAAAAAAAATGTTTCTTTTTTGAGTTTTTTAATAGATTATATTTCGTGTTAAAATAGCTGCCGTCTGTTCCCGGACAGCTAAAAAGAGGAAAAAGTACCACATATTATTACGATTCTAGTAAATTCGAAAGTGACCTTCGTAGCGGTTTCGGTTACTCTCGGGGCCGACACTCGAATCGTTTTACAAACGTCTTCTTTGAATTGAATGTACGATACTCAGTTTTGATCGCAAAAACTTGATTTAATGTGATCCTGTCACATTAAATATTTATATACATACATCAATTACAATCGTTCAATTACATGATGGTTCAGACAAATTTTGTAAAAAAATAATTAGAAGTTTTCATAATTTTAACAGAGTGTTAAATTTTCAGTGTTTTTTCCCGCAGAACTCAAAAAGTACGAACGGTTAATTCTGAAAACGCCTTTCAAATTCGTCGTTAAGAAACGTACGTTTTAAGGGAGAAAAAAAATCGTTTGGTAACGACTCAATTTACGCCTGAAAAATCACTATTTACCCATATCAATACAAAGCATTTATTTTGTATAAATGGAAAATAAATTGTTTGTCGCAAATATTAATATATATATTTTAAAAAACATATTTATGTTATAAACGCGCACGATTTATCAAAGAACATAAATGCTTACAAAGTTTTATGAGCGTATTATAAAATTTTAAACGCATAGTTTTTTACGAGTAAATATTTTTATGTATTTTTTTTATAGCATATAAATCCGACATTTTGTTCCGTGTGAACAAAAATTGTTTTAAAACTATATATTGTGTACACATTTTTGTTTATTATTTGTTAAAAGAAATATATATTGCAATGTATTATACGTCTTATTGACATAAATGTATTCTATACACAAAAAAAAAAAAACGTTATTTATTAAAATACCCAAAAAGTAATAAAATAACATTGCATACAGTTTGTGGCTTCATTACTAATTCTCTTCACGTAAATCATTTAAATGAATCTAAAATTATTTAAAATTGTTATTTATAATACAGTAAAAGCATTTATTTTATACAGTATAGAAAATATGCAACAGGTTAGGTCGTAACATTATGTACAGAGTACACTGCTAGGTTTTACAAAATTATTAAAGTAAATGCATAAATTTCACGAAAATATATCAAATTTCCAATACATACGCTTTTTCAAAGCACGGACAGCAGCCATGGAGTGAGAATGAAAACAAATACGAGTGACAGTATATAGGAAATAAACTAAAATGCTTATATATGTATTGTTTTTTTCATAAAAAGAAAGTGTCCCTGAAGAAATCAGAAAAAAAAGGTCTCTCCAGTGACAAAAATAATTTCACGACTGAAGCATTTTGACCAGCTCTCTAGTTTTGAATAAACACATATAAACAGTGTGTATGATATATGTTCCTAATTGTTGATTTAAATCCATTTCGTTCGTTCCGCTTGAATAATTCTGAATATGTTAATAAAACACATCAAATTTCGCTTTTACCTTAATAATTATTTCATACTCGTTAAACACATTCGCAAACGCATAGTTATAATATTTATATTCCTGTAAACATTGTAAAAGTCAACAACTAATAAACCTGGTTTTATATATGGAAAAATGTGTGTAGAACATAAAAGATTGCTTATGATTTTGAACATACGAAAAATTATATTATTATACAATTTGTCTAATTAAGGAACTACAGTTTTTTAAATTTATGTAACATCTGCAATACATACGTTGTATGTACTGTATATCGACACCACGAGTCACTGAAATTACACAAACTCTTTTCTCAATCGTCGAGGCGAATAATATATGAGTAAAGTTGTACAATAAAAATGTAAATGTGTATGATTATTCATTTACTGATTCTGTCTTCAAAACATTTTTACGAAAACAATACTGATTTTTATCTGACGTTTTTACTGTTTTCGTACAAATATAATGCGTAAAAAGAAAAATAAACGCACAGAAAACGTAGGAAAAAAATCATATTTTTATTTATTTCATATAAATACGCAAAGTCTTACAATAAAGTCACATTATCCACTGTTGTGGTAACGACTAACTAGAATACATTTTATATTTTAGAACATACTTAATAACTGTAAAATAAATTTTATTATTATCTAATCTACACGTGTCAAAAATAATTCACACTGAAACAAGTCTCATATCTCTCATTTAAACTGAACGGAATTCGTCGAATGTTTGTTTTAAAATATAAACGATTCTTGTGGGAATATTAATAATATGTGGACGTATAAAAAAAACGATCGCTCAGAATTTAATTATATGAAAACGTAAAAAGAAAATTATAGAACGGCGCGTCGCGGCGCGTGTTGTCGTTTCGTAGTGCATACTCAATTATGTAAAAAAAAAAAAGAAAATAAGGTCCGATACAATATATACGCTCGTCAAGGCGACGAGTATATATTAATCGACGAGTCATCGGACACGGACACCATTTTGTCTCCGGTCGGGTTGTACTTGACACACCACACCTTTTCTTTGTGTTCTTTTAACGTGTTCAAACAGCTACGATTGCCCAGGTCCCAAATTTTAATAGTGGTATCGGCACTCCCCGAAACGAAACTCTTACAGTCCGGCGAAAAGTCCACGCTCAGTACCCACGAAGCGTGACCGGATATGGTGCCCAACACTTCGGCATGGTTGACATCATAGATT
Source organism: Slavum lentiscoides (assembly GCA_032441835.1). Taxonomy (NCBI): domain Eukaryota; kingdom Metazoa; phylum Arthropoda; class Insecta; order Hemiptera; family Aphididae; genus Slavum; species Slavum lentiscoides. Next base: position 2,058,377 of record CM063716.1, read on the forward strand.
TTCATCTGACCGTCGTCCGCTCCGGTCAACAAGTACTTGGAGTCCGATGAAAAGCACAGCGACCTGATGGGCATTGCGTGGCCCTCGAGCGTGTGCGTGAGTTTGCCGGACAGCACGTCAAACACGTTTATAATACCGTCCAACGCTCCCGACGCTATGTACTTGCCGTCCGGACTGTACGCTATGCTCATTAAGAACTTCCCTGCGGACACGCACGAAAAAAAAATAAAATGAAAAAATAAAACAGGATACGGATCACGCGTGCCGCCGCCGCCGCCGCCGCTATCGAATGTTCACGTACCCCTGGTGTCGAAAGTCTGTTCCTGTTTGCCGGTCTCCACGCCGAACAAAATGATTTTGCCGGAATTGCTGCCGGATATGATGTAATTGTCGTCGGGCGAGAACGCGATCGTCCACAGTTCGATGGGCCCGATGGAGAACGTCTTGACCTTCTGCCCGGCGGCCCTGTCCCACAACATCACCGTCGCGTCCAGCGCGCTGGACGCGACAATGGACGAGTCCGAGTTCAACGCGACCGACACGACGCCCAGCGAGTGCTCGTCCAGCGTTTTGTCCAGACTCAAGTTGGACGTCTTGTCGTAATTCCACACCTTGACCGTCTCGTCAATGGACCCGGTCACAATGCAATCGGACGAGAACTCCTGGAGTTCGTCGTCGTCGTCGTCCGACTCGTCCGCCTTACCGTCCAAATTGTCGCGCTCCACCGGCTTCGTGCTGCGTATTTCGCCCCAGTCACAAGCCCAAATGCAGTCTTCGTGCGCGTTCACGTGTTTGTACGCCAACGAATGCATTTTCACCGGAAATATACCGATTTACGCGCACCACACCGTTTACGTTTTTTTTCTCTTTTTATACAACTGATCGCGCGAAATAAAACGATACAATAATCTTCGTAATAAAACGAAAAGCGACGCGGCTCTTTTTTTTTTCTTTCTCTCAATAATCCCGCTGCGAGTTGCGACGGCGCCGCGCAACACAATGGGAGAGCAAAAAAAGGAAAAAAAAGTGACGTACATGTAAACAGTCGCTGTTGCTTACCAAATGATTCGTAGAATTTCTCGTACATAACCTTAAAAAAAATTTGACCACGTAACAGTGTCGCCAACGTCGACGAACGGCTATCACCGCGGAGTAACAATAATTATGGTTATCACGCGGCGGCGTACGTACGAATTTGTGATGCGGCGAAACGTTTATGCAATTTAGGTACGCGAGCGCGTTTGCGGTCAAAACGCGTTCTCTGGTAAAACGACGTGTTATTGTATTATACAGTGTTCGGAACGTTCGCTTAAAAATTGAATTCGTTCACGTTCACGTTCATATTTTGAACACGTTCACGTAGTCAGGGCCGGATTAAGGTTTTTGCCGCCCATAGGCTGAAATTAATTTACCGCCTAATTTACATTGGTATTGATATTTTACTTCTATAAGTGATACGTAAAAATTTGCCGCCCTAGGCTTTAGCCTACACAGCCTAAGCGGTAATACGGCCCTGCACGTAGTTAAAAAAAAAATATGAACGGCGTTCATTTTATATACATATAATATAATTTATTACTTTGTGTATAAAATCCATCATACTCATAATTAGTTTGATTTTATAAATATGTATAATAGGAATAATTTTAGGCAATTTTATTATATAACAATATGTATATAATATACCTACCTGAATAAATTTTGAACGGCCTGAAAATCGTTCATTAAAACTATATGAACGTCGTTCGCGTTCACGTTCTATTTGAAAAGAAATGAGTGACGTTCACGCATAGCCGTCCCAAGGGGGGCAATGGGGTAAGTGCCCTAGGGCGTCCAAAGTATTATGAATGCAGGGGGCGTCAAAAAAATGAATGACAAAAAGAAAAAATTTGTTGTTTTATTTTAGGTACTAATTTTCCTTGTATTTATATATGATGATTTCGAGGATGAATGTATTTACTATTAAAATATATAAAATTATATAATCAGATATTACGTTAGTTGTAAATTTTTTTTTTGGGGGCGTCAAATATTATTGCACTAGGGCATTATTTGTGGTTAGGACGGCACTGCGTTCACGTGTCGTTCACAAAATATGAACGTGAACGCGCGTTCATGAACGTCGTTCTTTCCAAACACTGGTATTGTATACGACGTGAATAATAATTAACGCTTCGACGATATCATGAATTATGATGTATTGTTATAAACTACAGAATATAATATATAGAAAACAAAAATTAATTCAACGAAATCGAATAACAATAATTTATTGACAATAATAACGATTTCGATGATAGGTACGAAAAAAAAAGTGAATTATTATAATGGGAAAACTTCAGAAAGGAAGACTGCGTTAAAATATGATGGAAGATTTCGGAGCGTTGGAAAAGTCGTTATGACCAGTTGGAGCCGTTTAGACGTAGAAACGTGCGTGATAATAGGTATTGCGAAGAAAACGGGAAGAATTATAATAACAATGAATCGTTGCGGAACCGTTTAACAGAAAAAAAAAGAAAAAAAAATGGCTCTGGTAGACCATTCGTGATGACCTAAACGGCGACGATGGGTTTGTGGGAAATGGATGGGTTATATGAAACTGCAAGGAGCAAGACCGCAGCCGGGGGGAGGGGGAGGTTCAGGGTTCTGCAAACTCCTGCCCCCGAAATTTTTTCTTGAAATAAAATTTATATTCTATTATATTAGTTTATTATTTTTATTTTATTTTATATTTATACTCTCAGCCCCCTGTACCTTCCCCCACCCAAAAAAAATTTTTTTTGCTGGCTACGGCCTTGGCAAGGAGGATAATAGGATCCAAAAGGAACGATAAGACGATAATATATGGGAGGCGAAAGAGGCTGGGCTGGACGCTTGTAATTTAACCCGCGGTTTGTGATAGGTGCGGTACTTATCGAAAAACGAAAATCCGTACAGGATTCGCAGGAGGGTGGGAGAAAAAGCAGAATATTTAAGCCCCGTTGTAATCGGAAGCCAAGGAATCCGCGTACTCGCATTATTACTACCCGAAACACTGACGTGATCTTTAGGAGCCCATAAAAATTTAATATCAAAACACTGCGCGGGTGGAGTTTAGCGAGTTGAAGTGCAGAATCGTCGGAAACGCTATAACAGTCCATTGTGCGCAGTGGGTTAATTTTGTTTTTTCAATAAAACGTATTTTTTTTTTTTTTTTACATAACGGCTTGGACATCAGATGGTGGTCAATAGCCCAGTTTTACAAAGATTGTGCAGTTACATTATATTTTTATATTGTACACAATAAGGTAATCAATGGTGTATATTGGTAAATATAAATTTAAGGGTATACCTACACACATTTCTAAATACATACCGAAAAAATTGTTTTGAAAAAAAGTTTGTAATTTTTTGTGCATTTTTCATATTTTACGTTTTTCACCTTCATTTGCCATATAATACGATTGTAAACTTTTAAACACTAACAAAAATATAATAAAAAGAAAATATATACTAGAACACAACACTATATGTATACTAACCTAACCATGTGTACGTTGCTTTCTATCACACGCAGAACTGAAATGGTGTGCTCTAGCTCAAAATCGTTAAAATTGTAAAAAAAAAAAATGTATAACTACGGGTAACCGACAAATTATATAAATATAAAAAACCTACAAATTGGAATCAACAAGACAAATAATAATTAACTAATAACTAGCGTATACCTATATATTCATTTCATGGCAGGGTATACGCAGAAAACCGAAAATAGGGATCTGGGTATACGGCGTATACCCGCGTATACCCTCCAATACACCACTGAAGGTAATAGGAAGAAAAGGAAAAAAAATTAATAGAATTTTAGTACAAGATAAAGCTAAAAGAAAAAAAAATTGTATTGTAAATTATAGTTTCCACTTTTGTTTTATATATATATTGGACGTATATTTTCAAAACGTCGTGATGCAGTGTACTATTTTATAGGTATTAATTCAGGGGCGTCGTTTCAAAATATTCCATGGGATGCAAAATATTTTACCAATCACTAACACAATCAAAGCCGCTCGCAAAGTACTTTTTATTTTCAAAATAAATAATAAATTCATAATAAATAAAACAAAATGTACAATATGTAATTCATAAATCATAAAGCATATAAAATGTAGGTATTTACTATTTACAATAAAGCATAGCGCCTAGGCTTAAGCTTAGCAAAATCATCAACAGCTTTATTCAAATCTATGTTATTATAGCTTCTTCTCTTTCAATTGCTATAACCGTAAGATCACTTAGCCTCTCATCACCCATAGTCGAGCGAAGATAATTTTTAACTTTATTTTCATATAGATGAAAAAAAATCTTTCATTAGATGCATTTGTTACAGGTAAAGTTAAAATTATATTTAAAATTTCAGAAAAAGCATTAGGACATTTTGAAAGAATATTTGCGAGATTTAAAATACCAGAGTGTAAAATATTTTTTTCAATTAAAAGTGATTCAGCAGAAGAAAATTCAGAAGATAATTTAAGTGGATCAATATCAAAATACATGTAGTGATTAAGAAATGAAGCAAGATAAGGATAAATAAGAATAATTTATAAATTACAAATTCATGGGATGCAAATGCGTACCCTTGCATCCCGCAAATGACGCCCACGTATAAATTTGTTTTTTAACCGAACGATTTAGATTACAATTTCATGCGCGATTCGAATGCCACGAAAACAATTTCAACGACTCGAAAATTGATTCCCTCCAAGTGTATGTGTATACGCAAATATAGTTCTTTCGAAGTTTCGACAATACACACGCGAAGTTTACATATACGCGTTTTAAAACAAGTCTCGTGGAATATTATCGTTTCTCATATAAATACATATGTGTGTTGCACGTAGTTGTCGATTTGACTTATAATAATGATTTTCCTCTTGTGGATATTACTATAATAGAAATATATTTTTTTGATATATCGTTCTCCGTATAAACAAAGTCCTAAACACTTCATTGACGCTCGAGGTCACGGTAATATATACATAATCGAATGCGTTTAATTTGACTGTTTTTTTTATTTATTTATAGAAACAATTAATCTAGAATTTTATTTTATTTTTGACGTGTAAACGTCTACTATATGAGGGGTAAATCTCGGGAAATGGGACGGAAAAGTCGAAACAGTTTTGTAAGTTGAATAAAGATACCAATATTCATAAATCACAAATCACAATACCTACCGTTTCATTTTTACCGTTCGCGCGACGTTTACACACATCAATGTCTCGATAGTACCTACTATAGCAGACTCGTTTTTTCGTTCGGAAAAATTCACCCTATTTTTTTTTTTTTTTTTTTATTAAAAGAGATTTTGTGATATACCACACTGAATCTCAACAATTATCTAAATCTAAAACAAAATAATATTTACAGCAACAAAACAAAACAGATAACTAAACTAACAAATAAATTATATAAGTAAAATATATCGAGACCTTAAGCTATACAAGATTAAACTAAAATAACCAGCTAAAGTAAAAATTCACCCTAAAAAACGTATTTATAAACGTAACGAATGCCGTTAAATAATCAAAACGTCGCGTCCTATAATATTTTTCAGTTAAATTATTATTTAGCGCAATCAGTAAAATATTATTAATAATATTACGAGTATATAATGTATAGATCCTACACGTATCGAGATATTATTTCGTTGGAATAAATCCGCAGTAATATGTCTGAAAGCGAATATAGTCGAACGCATGAAGAATATGCTGAATCGAGCACAAGGTGGACTGGAAACCGTGGCAGATTACTTCCATCATAAAGCAAGATTATGTCGTGAATTGGGATTGACATTCGACGAGACAAAACAACAAATTTCGGCAGGCCTAAGATCTCGAGATCTATGTTATTATTTGTTAGCCAGACACCATGACGACGAAGATTCTCTTTGTTGTGATTTAATGTCATTTGCCCAAGTTAACGACGCGCGTTCACAGTATTTCAGAAAGGATATTACTGACATTAAGAAACCGCAGCGTGCGAGTACATATGATGTAAGTAATCATAAACCTAATATAGTTGCTCCACAAATGAACACTATACCTAGAGATACTACAAGTAAGAAGTTTATTAGATTACCACCACGTAACGATAAAGATCAACCACTTTGTTTCAACTGTTCTACGTATGGACATGTGTCGAGATATTGTCCAAAGCCAAAGAAGGAAAATGTACCAAGTGTGGTAAATATGGCCATGAATTTAGTACTTGCAGGACCAATATAGCCGAGAAAACGTCGCCAGTAGTATCATTAGTAAGTCTAAAACCAAATCTGTCTAATGAAAAATATTTTTTTGATGCATTAGTTAATAATGAACCAGTCAAAGCATATGTTGATACCGGCAGTCAGTTATGTTTAATGCGAAAAAGCGATGCGAAAGTCATTGGATTAGTGGTCAAGCCAATGTCGAATATAGTCCAAGTCAGTGGGTATGGTGATGGTAAATTAGTGCCATTGGGCATCGTTACAGTTCAATTACAAATCGATTGTGCAACCTCTCAGGTAATAGTCCATATAGTTCCAGATAATGCACAGACCATTCCATTGATAGTAGGCCAGCCATTTACTGAACAATCGAATATTGTACTGGTGAAACGTGGTGATACATTACGCATATATACAGACGTCAAAGAAGGGAATGACATATTTGGTATGGATATTCCAGCACTACCACCCCGTGTGATTAGTCTATGGGCTAGACAGACTGAAGTGATATCACCAAGTCACATAGGTGTGATTGAAGTACGATCAGATAACAATTCATTAGATCTTTTTGTCAAAGCTCAAATCAGAGATGATTGTTGCATTCTGAATTGTGTAATTACTACGGATGATCAGGGTAATGCTCGTGTACCCATTATAAATTATTCAACATCTGATGTTCAAATTAAAGCCAACAACAGAATAAGTAGGGCTATATGTTGTACTGAAGTGACAAGCATCGAAGATGAAGTAACAAACATTGACATAAGTTGTATTAAGCACGGTGATCAGCTAACAACTGAAGAAAAGCAAGCACTCGTAGAATTGATAAGTAAATACCGAAAATGTTTTGCAACTAACATGGATGAATTAGGTGTGATACAAAGTACAGAATGTGATATAATAACAGTCACCGACGAACCTGTTACTTTCCGTCCTTACCGATTGAGTGAATCCGAACGGAAACTTGTACGAGAAATGGTCGGAGACTTGAAGAGATGTGGTATAATAACAGATTCAAATTCTCCATATGCTTCTCCCATTTTACTGGTCAAGAAGAAGGACGGTGGTAGCAGATTTTGTGTAGACTATAGAGCATTGAATAAAATTACTGTAAAGGATCGGTACCCGTTGCCTATCATAGATGAACAACTTGATCGTTTATCAGGTATGAAATTATTTACTAATTTAGATATGTTTTCTGGATATTATCAGATACCAATGAGTGAGAGTGCCAAGAAGAAAACGTCATTCATTACTCCAGACGGGCAGTATGAATTCACACGGATGCCGTTCGGTATAGCAAATGGTCCATCTGTGTATCAACGTATGATTAATCAAGTTTTAGGCCCTCTGCGATTCACAATAGCGATGGTATTTATGGACGATGTTTGATCCCTAATCATACAGTAGAAGAAGGACTAGTCAACCTAGAAACTGTACTTAAATCGTTTTATGTGAACAATCTCACGTTAAACTTGAAGAAATGTAATTTTTTATGTACTAAGATTGAATATTTAGGATTTGAGATTTCAGATGGGTCTATTTCTCCAAGTAGACATAAAATTGAAGCCGTAATAAAATTCCCAAGACCACGTGATGTTCACAATGTCCGACAGTACTTGGGATTAACAGGATATTTTCGCCGTTATGTTCAGGGATATGCACAAGTAACCAAGCCGCTTACAACATTGTTACACAAAGATGCCATTTGGAAATGGACGCAAGAACAAGAATCGGCATTTGAAAAACTAAAGTATGCACTTACTAATAGACCGTTATTACGATTATATGATCCTCTTGCAGAGACTGAAGTGCATTGCGATGCTTCTCAAGCAGGTTTAGGAGCGATACTTCTACAAAAAGAAGAACTAGGATCAGTACACCCAGTTGCATATGCTAGCCGCCAGACCACAAAAGAAGAAGCGCGTTATCACTCCACTGAACTTGAAACACTTGCTGTAGTATGGGCTCTCCAAAAGTTCCGTACATACTTGATAGGAAAAACATTTAAAGTTGTTACAGATTGTGCTGCTGTCAGAGGGACATTTAAAAAAAAAAAATATAGTTCCCAGAATAGCAAGATGGTGGTTACAGATTATGGACTATGATTTTGAAGTAGAACACCGTGCTGGAGAAAGAATGAATCATGTAGACGCTCTATCAAGAAATCCAGGCTCGTGAAGAAATGGTGGATGAAACGGAAAAGTTGTATGTATTATTAAACACTATGGATACTGATGATTGGTTAACACTTGTCCAACAACAAGATAAGAAGGTGAATGAGATTGTCAGAGTAATTGGACTCGACAAGAACAAGACGTGTTTAACTAAGGCTGAGAAAAAAACGCAAGAAGAGTTTAGTGTGATAGATGGCAGATTATACCGTAGGAATGGTGATAAACTTCTGTGGGTTGTACCTGAACGAGCTAGAAGTCAGATTACACGATTATGCCACCATAATGTGGGACATCCAGCAACAGAAAACACTTTGGAAAGACTACAGCGACACTATTGGTTTCCATATATGCGAAAATATGTCAAAGGGTTTGTAGGTTCATGTCTTGATTGTCTTTATAATAAAGTACCTGGTGGACGACGTCGCGGAGATCTTCATACGATTGATAAAGTTGGGATACCCTTCCATACAGTTCATGTCGATCACTTAGGGCCTTTTATCAAAGGTAAACTTGGCAATACATATTTATTTGTATTAATCGACGGTTTTACCAAATTTTCAGTTTTAAAGCCGACTAAAAATATAAGAAGCAGTACAACTACAAAGTTGATGGAAGACATCATATCTACATTTGGACCAGTGACAAGGATAATCAGCGACCGAGGTACAGCATTTACTGGGAAGGAGTTTGAACGAATGTGCAAAGCCCATAACATCATACATATACGGAACGCGACCGCAACGCCGAGGGCAAACGGACAGTGTGAACGATTAAACCGAACCATTTTATCTATGTTAACAACTACATGTAAGGATGAAGCAGACTGGGATAAGGAAATTGGCAGAGTGCAATGGAGTATTAATAATGCGTTTAATAAAGCAACACAGTCAACACCATTTGTTTTAATGTTTGGTTTTCTACCAAGGACATTTGATGGTGACAGTGTTCATGATGAAGTGAAAACAACTTCAGGGAATCTGTGCGATGTTCTGCAGCTTAGAGTTCAGGCTCTGGAATCTATAATCGACGAACAAAAACGTGTACAAGACTATCATAATCGCAGACGAACAAAAGTACATACCTATGCTGTTGGTGACTTAGTAATGGTGATACGACATGCTCTAGGCCAACCTGGAGAATCTAAAAAGATGCTACCTAAGTACAAGGGACCTTATGTGCTTACTGAAATTTTACCCCACGATCGTTTCCGAATACAAGACATACCAGAAGTACAAAGGACGCAAAAGTTTTATGAAGGTGTAGTGGCCATCGATCAGATGAAACCGTATTCGAACGTACGTGTTTCGGGAAATTAAACGTGTTGTAATCTGCTGTATTGCATCTGTTACGCTGCGCAATTTATTTTGTGCATATTTTATTCCAATCATTAAACCAGCAATCATTATACAACAGCAGCAACAAAAACAAATTCGATTAATGTTTTATCGCGAATTTGCAATATTATTGGATGTTAGTTTACACAGGCGCGAAATGACCGCGAGCGAGTTTAAATTATGTGTTCTGGTGCTTAATAGACGTAGCGTAATCGGGTCAGTTTTTTTTTTTTTTTTTTAAATAATGCGAAAAACGCGCGTTTTAATACGTATTATATATTTATTATGTATAAAAATCGTTTTTTTTTTTTTTAATTTGGGAAATTAATTGGTTTATATAAAATATAAAAAAAAGGAAAAAAATTCACGTATAAAATAGAACGGCAACAATAATTTTTCAAAGTAAGCGTTATTTTTATAATAATTGAATCGGTCATTTCAAAAACAACATAAGTCATCAAATTGAAATTTTATACAAACCACAAATAACTTCATAACTCCAGAAATTTAAATTTTTTTACTTTTACCTATTTACACATTTATTTTTAAGGTTTATTACGTTCATATTTTTGTGGTTTTAAATTGTCTATCTTTGAGACTATATTTCACTAAAATAATATAAAACTTATTTGACTTATGTTGTTTTCGAAATGACCGATTCAATTATAAGATATGCGAAATCATATATTTAAATATAAATCAAATATTTTCTATTTATATATGTGTCGATTCGCGTCGTCCATATGTTTATCTAAACGAAAATTTAATAATTTAATTGGCGAGTTAGAATATTGTATTATTCTACGGGACCTCGTCGTCATAATAATGTTATATACGAAACGTATAAAATTACTTTCTGACGATTTTTAATCGTTCAAAATGTAATATTGTTATTGTTTATATATATTAAAATAATATTTCGATTATTACATTATTTTTTTTTAAAATTATAAATTATTTTTTCAATAATTGCTTATCATTGTTTTTAATAAATTAATATATATATAGTTGCCTATATATTGATTATAGGTGTATTGTTTTTTTATCTATACTGTTGCGTATTAGACTTTTTAAAATACGATTTTGTATTTCGTAAAACGTTATTTGATACAGGATAAAATAATTATATCCCGCAACAAAGTCAAAGTACAGAATATATAACTGTAAACAAAAACTGTATAACAAACTCGGATTTGCGTGGCTCTCCTCGCAGATTAGTATTCGTATAAATGTGAAATTAATTATTTTATTTATAAACTAACATTTTTGTGGACTAATCACGTTGTTTTTAAACTCGCGGAACAATAAAATAAATTGATACATACACTTTTAACTATTACGAGAATTCTCGTGTTAATCGCGGTCCTTGCAGTCAATATTCGCAACGAAAATATTCGGTAAAAAGTCGTGAGAATTAAAAGAAGTATATGCGCTTCATAAAATCGTACTTATTAATATCAGTTTCTCTCTCGCGCAAAAGCACGTCGTTTGACGAGGTGAAAAAAGGCGTTTTCCTCTTATATTGACTTAATATATCTCGTATTTTATGAAGATTTATCTTCCGTATTTATTCAACTTCTTTATTTTAATGTAGAAGAAACGGGCCTGCAGCTGAGCTTCTTAAAGAAAAAAAAACAAATTCAACGTAATACATTTATTCAATATAGAAACAAGTACCATGCAGTTCTTATACGTTTGTTTTTTCGACGAATATACGTTTTTTTTTTTTTTATGTACAAATAACAACAAAACATTAGTAAAACTATATACGCTCTTTTACTCGCATAATAAATTTAAACTATATTACATTCCTGTTGTTATAGGCGATTTTAATAATATTATAAGACCTCGTATTTTGTGATGAAAATCGATTCAATTCAATAATATAAATAAAGCTAATTTAAAAAAAAAATATATATTTCATGAAATTAAAATATGAACCCATTAATATCAATAATATACCTATATATTAAATGCAAGTTATACGTAAAATATACGTTTTGTTTTTTATGTACTAATATTAATTTCAAACATTTTATTTACTGAGAATTGAAGTATTTAGTAAAATTTCTGTTCTTATATTATTTGTATGTATACTCACCGTTTTTAAATTACTTTTAACAGCAACATTAAAAAAAAAAAAAGTTTAACGGTATACGTGTCATAACAATATACGAATATATTAAAATAGTAGTGAAGTTTTTTTTTGAAAATTAAAAGTTTTTTTTTTTAGTATAACAGTATACGCTGTAAATAGTAAATACTACATAAATATGTACTTATACACCGCATACGCGTACGTACATATACTTTTAACGAATATTCGAATAATTTCAATTTATTATTGTATAGCGTAAAAATGATTTTTTTTTTTTTTTTTGTAAATATATTTTTCGTTTTCTATTATTATACGTTCCACTCAGTCGTTCAGACTTAGTTTATCTATATTTGACTAAATTATGACGTATATTATATATATAATATAGTACGTATGAGTAACATTCAAAACATGTTATAATAACGACACACATTTTATAGCCCGATTATCATTAAAACAAAATTCTATATCATTTTAAGTTTTAGAGAAATATATCTTAACGAAATGAGAATACACTACGTACATATACGTATTATAATATTATGTACGCGATAGAACAGCGTCGGATTAGTAAAAAAAAAAAAAAACGTTTCAATTTTTGATAGCTATAATAAGTTTTGGAAGGATGTGTAATATACGATAAGAGTGCGCAGATCATTCAGAATTAATTTTTTTCACAGTAAAAAAAAAAAACACTTCAGCAAGCACTTAATCGTACATATTTTACCAAATACAGTTTTTCCCTAGTTAAAAAATAACTTCATGTGGTTTATTTCGGAGTTTATTTTGTTTGTAAATAAGCCAATCTTATATCCACTTGCGATTATATTATATATACTTGGCTGAGTCGTGGATTACTTCGGTTGACTTTATAAGACTTACCATAAGCTCTTTCTATCTTATACATATATAAATACAGTTGTTATTTCACATAATAACGGTTTATCGATCAAAACGTATAGTTATTTTTATTGTCAAAACAAAGTTTTAAAAACGCTTATATATTATACTATACTCGTATATATATATATATATATATTGATCGTGTTATTATTTTATAATCATTTTCGAAATTAACCGCTATAAAACAATTATTATTACTGTATTATTCCTTTTTTTTTAACCGAACATAATCTATATAATATTTTGAAAATTTAATTTCATCGTTTTATTTGCGTTTAATATATATGTATATGTTTTAATTTAGAAATAATTTATTGTTAATCGGGATATTGAGAGTATTTAAAAGGAGTTAAATGTAAAAGATACGTAAAACGTTATTATATGTTGGTCATATTATTGATAATATATTCTTATACGGTAATTAAAATCGTAAATATATATACTATATTGAACAGGTTGAATCGTAATATATGCGGTAGTCATTAGATCTTACTATTAATTCACGTTTCACTGTATTTCCAGTATACGACTGGAAAAAAAAAAGTCATTTAATGTATATAATATACAATATATATTATGGACGTGGTAGAAATGTAAAACGATTTTCGTAATAATTGTATATATTTTCGACGAATTTTCGCCAATAAACCTAAAAAGTCTAACGACTAAATGGCCGACGATTGGCATTAATTTACCTGGCGATTTCCTTCCCTGAAAAAAAAAAAAAAAAAAAAATAGGCCATCCCCTTATTAGTGTAGGAATTTCGTATACTTTTTATCAATTACTCTGTGGCGATACCAATATAATATAATACAGTAACACCATAAAGGTAACTAAAAACATGATTTTTAAATCTATAATTTGTATGGAACAACTTTTAAAAATAATTTCCCCCAAAAAAAACAAAATCGACTCTCAGATCCGCCACTGCAGTAATATATAACTATGACTTTCTGAATACGTGTCGTTGAAGTATATACAAAGGAATTTGAAAAATAAGTATAAATATATATATATTATACTATAAGCATACATTTGAAATACGAATACGAGCGTATAATATACATATATAAAATAGTATTGCAATGTTCGCGTTTATAAGCGCTCATTTCCGTTTCGAACGTATATTATTTGAAAACGATAATCTTTAAAGCGGATTTCGAATGTTTTTACACGCGTGTATTTCAATAACAACAATATAATATATTATATATACTTAACATGCAATTGTTCACGAATAAGCGTAAATAACGGAATTCGCATATTATATTTCGCGTGTAAATATTATATTCGGGGTTGAATTTACAAGGAGGCGGGAGTAGTGAATTTCTCCGAGCTGCTATAAATTTTATTTAATCTGACCGCAGCAAGGCGCTGACTTTTCTTCTTTTTTTTTTTTTGATCTCGCGACGATTATTATACGCACGAATTATAGAAATGTCTTTTTTTTTATTTTTAACTTATCATCAGTCATTAATTAAAAGTACGCTATATATATATATATAGTGTACGAGCGTATTATTGATGAGTTTTAAACAATCTATAGAAGTGAATTTTCATAATTGAAAAAGTTAAAAATTGTAATTATTATTGTATTTATTAATTTTTTTTTTTTATCTACCTACTTATTCCGCGCAATACATTTAAATTCTTTAGCCGGTATTAACAAACGATTATTTTTAAGATACAAATTAATTAACGACGAATGTGTGGGAGAGAGGAGGTGCGAAAATGAATGTTTGTAAATACGGCCCCGAACAAGGCCGTAGGCGTTAGGAAGGGCGGGCAGACGGGACACGAGCCCTGCAGATTGGACGTTAGAAAGTGCGTCTTAATTCGTATATAGGAGATAACTGGACAAATAATATTTTTCAGACGGAGATCAGACGAAAATGTTTTAGTTTCGCGGCATAAATGATCGATGCATATACGTAATTATACGAATTATACGAAGGGTTGTTTCGTTTTTCGAAAAGCGCGATCGAAAAAGAAACGAGCACATACTGCAGTTTCTTAAACGCGACGCTCGGTGCATTTCCTAACATTGAGATTTCTCTTAGAATTTCATTAACAATATACGAAAGAAGTTTGAAAACGGTCAAAAATTATACTGAAACTGTTGACAAAAAGACTAACTGCGATCTGGCTATACGCGTATATATATATATAATATGCTATTCATTTTAAGAGTAGGTACATCGGAACGCGCGCGTTGAATGAAAGCCGGAGCGATGCTAGACCCCCCCAGGCGGCTAATAACTGCTCTGTCATTGGCTGTTGCTGTCGGCAGCAGTCGGCTCACGACGGTTTCCGCCAATCAGAATACCGATAGAACCTCGCCTGCGCGAAATGAACCAATTTTCGTTTGCCGCCCGGTATATTCTTAAAATGAATAGCACAAAGCAATCGCCGTGTAGACAAAGAATATGTATATTGTATATGCGCAGAGTATGTAATTACCGCATAAAATATCTAACCTAACCCGGTTCGGCCCTGACCTTGAATATATTTTGGTGGTTGGTTCGCGCGCGAAACAGAAAAATATTCGAAAACCTGAGGAGATAACTAACTACAAGTGTCAGTCATATATGGCAGTGAGAGTGATAATAAAAAAACAAAAATTGTGTGTGCTTAAGACCACACGACAGAAGTGAAAACTTCAACAAGGCGAAATTAATAATACGAAATACAAGTTTTTTTGCGTTCTATATTGATAAATTAATAACGTTTACAATGTACTTAATTATAATTGTGTATATATCGTGTATAATATTAAATTACGTTCAAGAAAAAAAAAAAAAAATTATACTCAAAAATTATTTTAAATAAAATGTGATTATTGGTACGGCGCACACTGTTTTCACGTCGATTCTGAATGCGACTGATGCGTCATGCTCTCTCATGTTAACGTTCATTCGGGTTAGTTCGGATTGAGTATAGGAGTCGAATTCTGCCGAGCGAGTATAGCAGTGACGCTTCGACTATCTTTCTCTCTCGCTCTGCTGACTGTTCCTCTCATGCTTATAGTCGACTCGAGCCGACTTCACCCGAATGAGCGTTACATAGCCGAGCGTGACGGCTCAGTTCAATTCAGTACCCACAAAAAGTGCTAAACGCGCCTAAAGAAGTTTTCACTTCAAAAAAAAAAAAGGAAATTTTTAATATATATATATATATTTTTTTTAACCCGAAAATATTGCACTCCGCGGACAGGACTTTTTAAGGATTTGGCGGTGGGCCGCGGGTCGGCCTATCAACGCCCTGAAGATACGCTTGTATAAAACATATAAACCGCGTGGACGCGAAAATTACAAAGGCGAAATTGAAAAAAAAAAAAATAGAGAAAAAAGACACTGTGGGCACGAGCGCACGCCGCTGTACGTATTATGTGCCACACACACACACACACACACGGTGCTGGCTGCACACGCACCACGCGCTTCGCCTCGTGTAAACACACACACACACACACACACACACACACAACGCGGGCGCGCGGACGAAATTCGTTATTATCGAGTTTGTCGCCGCGCGTCGTCGTCGTCGTCGTCGTCGGCGGCGGCGCCGAAGTGCAGTGACGTCAGGTCCGTCGCACAATATTGTTGCAGTGTTTTTCCGCGTGGGCGGATGGGCGGCCCGTACACTGCCACCTGTTCCGCCGAAGAGAACGCCGTGTGTAAAATATATAGTTGCAGCCCGAACGTTCGACCGAGATATTCGCCACTTGTTGGATTTTCACTGGCGTGAACCGCGGTGCAGCCGGACGGACGGACGGACACAGTCGCGTATAAAAACCACCGCGCAAGTAAGTCCGTGTACGATTATTATCATCGCTCATATTATTACTATTATTATTATTATTATTATTATTATTATTATTATTATTGTAATTACATACACTAATACGACGTTATTATAAGTATTCGCTATTCTAATAATATTCTAATAAAATTATGATTATAATGCGATTTAAATTATAAATCACAATCTCAATAATGTTATGTTTTGTTTACATTTCTGTTTCGATGTTCAAGTAAACAATCAAAACAATAAGCTATAATTACCCGGTTTCGCCCGTGCGCAGTTTTGAACGACAAAAAAAAAGTATTCAGAAAACAAAAATTAATTGTTTAAATAATTATGAAATCGTAAAAAATTATTGAAATTAGTACTATATATATATATATATAGATTATGTTTTAAACTCGACAACGATTTAAATGGTAATACCGTTAAACGCCTAGAATCCCAAAATTTCCTGCATTAGCTCTCGTTGGACCTATCATCGGGTCTATAATTGCGCGAATCTGAACCGTTCAGGGACTCATTCAAACGCACACAAAATATTTCATTAAAATCGGTGCAGCCGTTTCGGTTCAGTGACACATACACACGGACAGTCGAAATTTATATATAAAGATATACATATATTTATATTATATATAATTATTGAATTTGTATATATGATCTATAATATATATATATATATATATATATGCGTGCGTGTGTGTGTGTGTGTGTACTTAAATATACAATAAATCCAAAGAGTATTACGTAAAATAAATAAAAATAAAAATTTGTAATAATAATTATCTTATAGGTTATAGGTTATTATTATTATTAAAATTGTAGGAATAATTGGCTAGATTGTATATTTAAGCATACATATACATATATATATATTTTTTTAATATGAATATATATATATATATACACAAATTTATTATTTACGAGTATTAATTTATAATTTTATTTTTAATTTATATTTTCCGTTTTTGTTTTCGCTTCTATTTATTATTGCATAATTATTAGAAAAATCATTTTTATTTTTTACGCCGCGCGTAAATTGTAAATAGAAAAAAAAATATACCGCGGACGACGGATTTCATATTTTTAAAAAAAAAAAATAAAAAAATATTCTAAATCGCGAAAACACGCCATGTTCCGATGTTCGTAATATAATAATAACGTTTCGGTTCCGTAGTACAATAATAATTGATTTATTCACGACTCGCTGAATAATTTTTCTATATCCGAAGCGTTTTTCATATTTTTTTTTATAATTGAAAAACCATTTAAACAGAAATTAATCTGGTTTCGGTTAAAATTTTAGAAAAAGAAAAAGAAATGTCGTATACATATATAATAATAATAATAATATAGCGCTTTGTGTACGGATTCGAAACCGAAAAGAAAAAAAAAATATTCTCTATACCACTTGTACCACACATAGGTAGGTACACTCTTTTAAATATCCGCCCACGGAAGCCAACGAATTCGCGTGTTTTCCGTCGCTTTTAATTTTTCCGTATACATACGCGTATAAATATAATATAATATTGTCGTCAGCCAGCAGCAGTAGCAACTAGCAGCAGCAGTAGCAGCAACAGCAGCAACAGCAGCAGCAGCAGTCTTCTGCAGCGGTCTGCGTCGAAAAAAACACCTGCAGCGCAAATACATACGCGCGTTTCGATATTTACGGGAAATTTGCCGTTCGACAATAATTTTATTATATTACGATAAATTACCCGTCGCAGACGTATTTATATGTGTGTATTTATAACGTGTACGCGCATTTTATTTCTCCTGTAGGTGGTATCGTCGAAATTTACATTATCGGAAATCGATTCGTCGAGAAAATCATTTTATAAATATCATCCGTCAAAGTTCACAGTCGAACGATTCGAGTTAATGGAATACACATAATATACGCGGATCGTCGTATTATTTCTTCGCGAAAGTATGCGTAAAACTAAAGGACGAGAAAAAACTTATAATAACGTCGAAATTGGTTTTTTTCTTAAAAAAATTTAACGGGTCGACTGCGCCGTGTCTATATTTACCTATCGCTAAATTAACAGATAACTGCGGAATCATTCTCACGAAATAAGACGCCGTGTAGAAAAAGGCAAGAGCGGTGTTTGTGAAAACGAGAAATATATATTCTGTAGCCATCAGTTAAGCATGGATCTCCGAATCAGAATGAACACGTTGCTACATATTCACCGTACTTTTTTGTGGAGTAGAGACTTGGACTCTATCAAAAGTTTCGATCAACCGAATTCAAGCGTTTGAGATGTGGATATACCGCAGAGTATTAACAATTAGCCGGTGCGATCACATAACGAATATATATATATGTACTAGAAAGAACGAATAAAGATCATCTTGAAGTAATGAAAACAATAAAATCGCGAAAACTTCAATATCTGGGACATGTCATGCGACATCCAGAAAAATACGGTCTACTACAATTAATAATCCAGGGTAAAATCGCTGGAAAAAGGAGCCGTGCGGAAGACCGAAAATTTCTTGGTTGGACAACGTCAGAAAGTGGTTCAACACAACTACGATATCTTTATTATTCAGAACAACCATTGATGAAGATCAAATTGCAAACGATGATTGCCAACGTTCGTTAACGAATATGGCACTCGAAGAAGAAGAAATAGAGACTTGTCGTGTATGTACGAGGTGCGTTCAAAAAGTATACCAGGATTTTATCGATAACAATTACAGAAATTGTAAGTCGCACATTGTTTAAAGACGTCTCGTTCAAAACGCACTCTCCTCCGGCGGACGATATGCAGCTGCAGTGGTCCGAGCGATCTCGTCATATAATTTTTTTCAAAAGTCCTCCGGAACTGTTCCGGAGTGAATAGACTTTAAGTTTTCGCATTCGCTTCGGTTTCATCTTGAAATTTTGTTTTCCACCGAGACGATGACTGGAACTTTGTTTCCGCGGATCATAAATACCATATAACGTCTCGTCATTCGCGATGTTTTCTATGAAATCGTCATCGTTTTTATGCGGTCTTGATAAATCGTTAATCGGATTTTCCTTTTGTTCCGACGTCCAATAATCGCGGGGAACGACGCGAGTACCTTGGGTAGCGTATATACATACATATAGAGTTTTTGTGATTTATCCCCCGGTAGATGATGACTTTGGAAAGAGCCGCATCCTTTTCCTTCTGATGTTACAGGAGGTGTTGTGTTTGACAAGGCTGGGAGCCATTCCAAAGAGGTTGACTTCCAAAGGAGTCTCGCTATAACTAATCGCACGACACTATTCAATATCAATATTGTACATCAATTTTTTTTGACACGTCGACTGTTAACAGCCGTACAGGTGAACAACATTCGGCTGCATCTGCTCCCCCATCACGTATACCGGCTATAGTTTTTGTAGCGTGTTCACTCTCGATCTTACCTTATTATTTTTTTTTTTGCGAATTCTCTAAATGTTTCTTAAACGTCAAAGTGCGGTAAGCGTTGACGGTTTCGAAACGCTCTTCCACCTCCTTCTGCGTACTAAATGGCGCGCCACCTAATACGACGATATTTTCCGCGCGCGGCGCCTTATTTTTAAAAGAAATATTTTAATTCGATCGACTGTACGTGTATAGTATTATATTGTTCCGCTGGCGCGTTAAATGTAAATTTTTTTTTCCCTCTCTAAACACGATGGAAATTCGTTTAAAGACAGTGGGCGTTTCGCGTTTAAATAAACGCGTTATGGCGAATAATAAATTTATACCCCGGCAAATAAATAGATACCGAGCGCGCGTTTACATGCGCACGGCGGCCCCCGCGCGAACTGCAGCGTATAGACGCGTTGCTGAGTTAATCCCCAGTCGCGGGACATCGCGGCGTGATAATTCGTCTCACGGTTACGCGGCACGAGGGAATAATATATTTTATTAAAATTTGACGTTTTAAGATATATAAATGTATTTCCCACCCTTCCCCCTTGTATCTCATATTATAATATATAATAATACGTGAGCGAGAACCGTATTTATGGGGGGAGGGGTGAGGGGGCTAGAAGGGGAGATCGCTCCGTGCGGCATTTTTTTTTTACTTAATCAATGTTAAAAAATTCGATCTTCTGTTAACGAATAATAACGTAAAATCGGTTGATTTCTTTTTTTTTTTTTGTAAATAATATTCTAATACAGCGACACCCGCGACACCGTGCTAGGTAAGATACGAAAAAAAAGAAATACGCAGAAGCAACAAACGACAGGTATACGACTACGCGGAACCTCTATCCTCATTAGCATTGTCTGCAATTTGTTTGGCTAAAGAGGGATCGAGCGATGAGTTCAAGACTCGTAACGAAGTTAGGTACCATCACTATAATAAGTGTAAAGATTAATTGTATTCTGCACTTCCGAAAGACAATGCTCGCGAACACGGCGATTTCACCGTAGCGTTTGGAAAAAAGTCGAAATTGTAGAAGTCGATTTTAATAATACTCTAAACAGCCGTTATTAAAATTACCGCTTTTATTGATGTAATCGCGTGGACTCCTCCAACGACCGTATTGGGAAAATGAGAAATGGCGCGTACGACCGTCAAGTAGGAAATGAAAATCTTTCGTTCTTCTTTAAAATATAACCGAATCGAGCGTTAGCGGAGTTCAAGAGAAAAAGCCGAACGGTCGAGAAAACGTTGTTCTACGGGTGTGGATTTATCGTTTCCATAAACGAATATACGCGATTTCGTAGCCGTTTACTCATACTTTACCTAAAGAACGATTACCGAAATCAATTTATGGAGATGTGTGTGTGTGTGTGTGTGTGACATAAAAACGAAGCGTTTTAAGGCATGTTCCCCATACGTAAATATTGCACTCAGCATGTCCTGCAATACGTTGTCTGACTGTTCGTTAGAGCGATCGTTTAGCGAGTGAAGTATAGTGGAAAGTCAAGCGAAACGATTTTCGCGAGGTGGGGGCGAAAAAAAACATTAGAACCCCGGCGTCGAATTTCTAAATACGCCTCTGCGTCGAGTCATCAGACTCGAGGATCTGACTGACCGACAAGTCATTTTTGGAGTCGAGAGATCGATCATCAACACGTTTTCTTCCGTACGGTAAAAAACGTTTAAAAGGTTTTGTATTTCTTAAAATCCAATTTTTCGTCGCGTTCCCAAAAACTGTGTATAATATCGCGCGTTTCGTGTCGAAATCCTTTGAGAGCCGTTTTTTTTTTTTGGAAACTTGTACGTATCGATCGTTATATTTTATTCGGTATAGGCGTGATGCGGTGTACCGCGCGATGTTACAAAATATATACGATTAAACGCGGAGAAAATGGAATGTAAATAATAAAATGCGCTCGTTACGCCGTTTTAATGAAAAAATAATATATAGTAAAAAAAAAAGAAAAACAAACAGTAATATACTATCTTGCGTATAATCCGTACATAATATTATATAAGTATATATAACGCACTGCACAGTCTCGAGTACGAACGCCCGGTTGTTTTAATTATTTCGCCTTTTATAAACACGTTATTAAATACTTATAATAATTTTCGAAGTTTTCGACGCGATTTATTAATTATTATTATTTCTGATGTCTCCGTCTCTCATCTCGTCGTCGCTGCACGTCCCTCGAGAGATGCTGTTGTATACACGAGCTTCTTCGTATATATATATATATATATATAACGTAGGTATACGTGAGAGGAATCGCAAAAATATATAATTTTTTACTTTTTTTTTTTTTTTGTGTATATCAAACAATTTATGGCCGGATAACCGTGCCGGGCTGACACGGCACCAGAATTAATTACGTTTCGTTGAGCTTTTAATAATCACTGCGCTAAATCCAAAACCCAACTGCGTTGCAAAAATATATATATATATATATATATAGGTACAATACCGAAACGTTCGTCTGGTATATAATTTTTTTTTTTTAAATCGAGTTATATCTCGGGACTTAATTAAATACACCTGTCTCGTTGCGGCCGTTTTTAATCTCAACATTTAAATTATTTTCAAACCGGCTCCGCGAAAGTACTCTGTGTGTAATTGTATGCTCACGTTTTTTTTTTTTTTTGAAAAGAGACCAATAAATTTACGTTAAATATCGCTCGGTGACGGTGTTGTATATGTTTTTTTATTCGTATACGTGAGAATCTTTATAATTAAAACGTGTATACTCGGGGCCTAAACATTTTTTACGTTTTTTTTTCTTCTTATTTTTAGGTCGCGTTAGGTTCATATCGTTCTTATTCTTTTCTTCTTCTTATTTTCCGATTAACGTTTACGACGAGCTTCGAGTTTGACTGTTTACGTTTTGGAATCGAATTCGTTGGAAAATCACATTTTTTTCTCTGAAGATACATTGGTGAAACGATAGACATCAACGATACAACAATTTATCCGCGGTATATTTAGAGTAAGCGTCGAGCGAAAATCGTCAATAAATATGTAAAAAAAAAAAAATAAAATAATGATAATAATTTATCCGAATATAGATTTTATTTTGTTACTATTAATGACATTCGATTATGGGGCGTATACATAATAAATTACGCGTGTGTGTGTGTGTCGCATGTAATTTATTAAAGCGTTTAGTGATTTTTATTAACGTCGGAGAACTGCCGGAGGGAGAGAAAAAAGTAAATAAGACTGGAAAAAATATCACTGCGTCTCACGACGTATATAATATCCGGTTTGAGTTCTTGTATATATATTTATATAAATCGTATACAAAATAATAGCCGCTACGAGGGAAAATC
Organism: Slavum lentiscoides; assembly: GCA_032441835.1. Lineage (NCBI taxonomy): Eukaryota > Metazoa > Arthropoda > Insecta > Hemiptera > Aphididae > Slavum > Slavum lentiscoides. The sequence goes on from CM063716.1 coordinate 2,081,673, forward strand.
GTTTTCGGGAGAGTTAAAACTCCCCCGAAATACGATCTATTATAACTTATATATATATACAGTGGCGGTTATACATGATGTTCAAGAGGAGGGGGCAAAAATGGAGCCGACCCCCTCTGCTAATGAAATATCCACATCGACGAGTAATAACCAAGAAGAAAGATTTATTGATGTACCGAGACGAAATGCAGATGTAGAAAAAGTAAGAACAACGTGCATGGAACGTAAAAATGAAATAACAATAAAACGGGAAAATAAGTCACCAGATAGCGGTACGACACAACATAAAGGGCGTGACAAAAAGGCGCATATAAATAATGATTTTATTTTTTTTTAAATTCATTTACGTAACACAGATAATATTACGCGTTACATATATAGTAAAACGTTCAATTCGCCTAAAATCGCACACACACACAACAACGTTGTTCACGCCTGACCGCCGTGACTACATTGAGCGGTCCGATAGTTTCGGACCGCTATTTATAAGCGCCTTTCTGCCACGCCCTCTATGTTGTGTTGCAGCGCTGTCTGGTGACTACTTTCTTTTCCCGTTTTATCACGGTCGGCTGACGAGCTATGTCGGTATATGCCTGGCGTTTAGTTTGACGCCGACCGAGCGACCGGTCGCACGCGCGTATGCGATCTTTATTATTTATTTTTTTTAAAAATATTATTAATAATAATATTATTTCACGTATTTCAATGAAATGAAATGAACGTAAGGATTCATCTTCCCTCGTCGTACATTCGTTTACACGTTTACTCGTTTATTTTACGCGTTTATTATTTATTTAACATTTACACGTTTATTCGTTTACACTGTAGACGACCGACCGAGTTTGTCCACCTATCACCTCCTTATAATATATAATATATATACAGGGCCGTATTTAGGAATTTGTCGCCCTGGGACAACAAAAAAAAAAGCTCCATTATAATGCAATACGAATTTAATGCAATATAAAAACAATTTTATTTTTAATTTAAAATTAAAATTTAGCCGCCCCCTCGTAATCAGCCGCCCTGGGCAACAGCCCCCTGTTTCCCCCCTAAATACGACCCTGTATATATGTATATTTTATTCTTTCCTATATATATATATATAGGAAAGAATAAAATATTTATATCGCTGGCGAATTCGTTAAGATTTCCAAACCGTACACGTACCTCTCCTAATTTAATTTTTACATCGTCGCTAACAGCAGCTGTTGTATACCAATATACACGCGTATACAGACAAAGGTCGATAAGTCCAGATCCTAAAGAAAGAAAAAAAAAACAAAAAACTAAAAACTAGTAATATAATACAGTAAGTGAATACACGCGCGCGCATACAAAAAAATATACTCTCTGGAAAAGAAGAAAGTCGCTCGTATATATATATATAAATATAATACCGGCGTATTATATTATATGGCATTAAGCTCTAAGTGCTCGCAGATTAAATTGTAAGAAAAGAACAACAACTGAGACTCTTGAGAAATGTTCGAAAGAAATTCTTTACTCTAGAATTACACACACACACACACACACACACACTTATATAATATGTGTATTATACATTTATACGTATGTACGAAACGGGAGTAATTTTGGGGGAAATCTCGTGAACACCATCGCGTACGTGAGACGGTCGCAGTGGACTAAATAAGAATAAAACAAATAATAATAATATATTTATATAGAACGCGCGGAATTTGTTCGATGTGTTTTTATATATTGTATTAGTTGATACTCCAGCTATATATTATACGATATGTATGTAAGGAAAAACAAACTCGAATAAATAAATAAATAAATATATATATTATATATATTTATTTATTCGAGATTGTTTTTCCTTACATACATATCGTAGTTATTCGTATTTAAAATATACGCGTTATATCGTCGAAGCAATTAAAACTAAAACTATATAATATCATGTACGAGTATATCAAATACCTAAATAGTCTTTTCATTTATTTTCTCATGTCTTGAAAAAAATTTTTGCTTAATTTACGTTCGTGAAATTTGATGTGTATTTTATTAACAAAAATATATTGTAAAAAAGATAATTCTTGGGCCTCCACTGGCACGGGTTTTCATCCAGTGAGGCTCTGTAATTTTTCTTTTACATCGAATAAAATAAAAAATATATATAAATAAGGCTCGCGGATTTATATGCGTTTGCACATGTTTTTTTCTTTCAAACAGTCCAAAAAGTAGCTGTAGTTAGCTACAAGTTTGAATCGTAGTCAACAGGTCTGAAATACAAAGTTTTGTTTCGCATATTTTTGCGCGTTTCGCCATTTTTTTTTTTTGACGAGTTACGTTTTCATACACATTATTCAAAAGTCTTATCAGCTTCGAATCGTTTCTCTTTTCGAAAAGGTTCCTAATTTTTTTTTCGTCTAAATTCATTTGTATTCTTCGTTATTTAATATGTTCGTAGATACGAAAACATAAAAAAATCGTTATTTTTTTTTACATATCTGTTATGAAAAATGAAAAATTTTACGCTCTGTATATGTGCGATTTCGAGAATTTTAAAATTTACTCGTTCGGCTTGTTCAAATCGTATATAAAGACAATCGCCTGTTTACCGAATCCCTCTGCGTACGATCCGAAGCGCTTCTAGCATCCGTTTTGATGATGGCGGTTTCTCATCAGGTTCCTCTTCGTCGCTGTCATCAGCAACATTCTCTTCTCGTCGTTTCGATTGAATTTCACCACGAGACGTCTACCTCGGACATGCGAAATCAGCGCGGTTCGGTGTTCTTCCATTCGTCGTAAACTCCGGCCGACAAGTCGGCGAGTCTTACCGACAGGGGCTTCGACTTCTTTTGGACCGAAAACGAAACCACCGTTTCGGAAACAGTCGCGTATATCGTGATTCCAAGCTTCGTAGGCTAGACGCAAACCTTACTGAAAGCTCAGTGCATTTTTTTCGGCGATTTCACTAGCGCGTATAAAGTATACGGCATCAATCACACTGTCCCTTATCGCGCCTGCGTTCCGCAATGCGCTTTACGGTATTAATCTCCCGATTACGAGGTCGTATAATCCATGGCTAAAGATCTAGGTATGACAACAGATTTGTGATACGCAGGTATGATTTTTTTTTTCTATGGAAGTACTACCAATTCCATAGAAGAAAATTTTGTTATCATATTACTGTGCACGATGTTTTGGTTTTGTGTTGTGTTTATCATTGTTTTTTAATAGCGCGTGCCAGTTCCATGGAAAAAAATATGATATTATTGTTTTTTCCATGAATGCGCAGACCGAGTCGCAATTTGGACAATCTGTTGTCATACCTAGATATTTAGCCATGGTAATGATCGACGTCGGACGGGAAAAACTACGAGGTTTATGTGTTTGAATTCCAATGTAACCGCGAGTTGTCGACACTATAGCAATAAGCTAGTCGAATCGAGTGATATATCCTCGTGAGCGAACGTTGCCACCAGTGATACGGCTTCGTGCTCCGGCGTAGTATATGTCGTTATAACAAGTATAGGCGTTAGCAAATAAAAGAGATAGTTTTCACGTAAAAAGATGGTTTATTAAAAGACTAAATTATGCTCGACTGTGTTAGATAACAAAAAGAAAGATTCAATACTTTATTGTACTAAATTAGTACAAAATGTGGTGTTCTATCTTCCAGAGTAGGATCTCTTACAAAGTCGTAAGAGGAGTCCGTGTAATATAATGTGTACACAGTACTCTGACCGAACGACCGACTGACTACCCGTCTAACACTGCAGTGGTAATGCCCGCGGGTAGGTAGTAGGATGTCGGAATCCGCTGATCGAGCGGATTCCTTGTGGTCTTTCGTCACGTAGGACTGTTTGTTTAAATCATATGTACACATTACACGACTAATATAATATAATAACGAAAATTAGTACTGCGTAATGTAGCGTGTACAACACGAGTGAAATTTCAGAATACACATCGTATTCGTCGCCACCGATGCCGATTATAAGATTTAAAATTATGTGTACGCGTTTTATGTGTTGAGATACGAACGATAACGTACAATTTTCGGCGAACATCGCGGAATGTTTTAGATATTTATATCGAATATATATTGTGTGTGCGAGGCGCGCGCGTTTGTCGGTAAAATAATTTTTTTTTTTTGTTTCTCGTTCGGTATATAAAATAATGTAAACAAGCAAAGTTTACACACACGTCGCGGTGCCGCGCGCGCGCTATACAGCTAGCGTGTGTATGTATTAATTCAAATGACCCGATAGGATTTTAAACTTAAAACCACGCAGGTATCGACCCAGTTTATATATTTAATTTACATATAATTCGAACTACTATTAAACCGCCAATATATGCGTCCGTTTTGCCGCGAGTTATTGTCTGTGTAAACCTGCAGGGCCCCGTCATTACGGGAGGGGAACGGCTTTTTTTTTTTTACATAAAATATTATCTAATGTAAAAAAACTAATAATAATAATAATAAGAAATTATTGTATATTAAAAAGCAATAAAAATAATATTTATTTCTTTTCCAAACGAAATTCGTCAGTATATCAGTCTGTTCATCGTAATCCATAATGTTTCTCAGTTTATTATTAACCGGTAACAACCAACTGGTATACGATGCGGTCAGATTGGGTCGCCGATTAAAGGTTTACCCGTATTGAAGACGTTGTGCTGCAGAAGTAAAAACGTACGGAATACTACATATACTCAATAGATTAGTTCAAAAACGTAGACAGTTAGAAATTTCTTTGTAAAATATCAAAGAAAACAATAAAAGTAGGAAATTCGAGTATCGATCAATTTATAACTTTGATATTAACGATGTCGTTACAATTATCCGATGATGAATTCAGCTATATCTCCTCGTCCCGTATAACGTTCGCAATTACGTCGATGATATAAACGTGTAGTTCGGCGGATTGGATTGGATCAGTGGATGCGAGCACATTTCTGTACAACGACATCACGTAGAACATTTGAAGAATAACTGGGTATCGTTTGAAAAAGTTCCGTAACACAAACACTCAGGATCCTGCGAGCGAATCGAATCGAAAGTAAAACGATCGTACATCGTTGCACGCGTGTTTGGCTCGGTCCGCTATACAGACCGAGGTGATAAGCGATGGAGACAAAACACGAGGGAATGTAACGAAAATGACGCTGTGGCAGTAGAACGAAAAGAAGAATTACACAGTGGGAAAACTCTCACTCGGAACCTTTGCACGAGAACAATTATTGGCCGGATTGAAGAACAAGAAAGAATTTGTTCGAATGTCGGATTGTCGGAGGATGACAAGTGCGAACGCGGAAGAGTACAAGACGATAAAACACGTATGTATGTGAGTGCTCTAACTTTGAAGGAACGACGTGTAGCGGATAAAGATTTGGACGAGTTAATGACAAGTGACGACGCCGGGGAATTGACGGCTTACTGGACGGATGAAATATACATAATTGCAATAAACGACCGGACACGAAAAGAAGGAAAAGAAGAAGAACAGACCCGAGATTTCGTTTTCGGCCGTTTCTATCGACGTTTACCATCAGTGTCGTGCAGTAGCGTGCCCAGGAATTTTCAATGGGGGGGAGGGGATGGCGTAAGTAAATAGTAATAATACATTTTAATAAATTGTCATGGTAATACCAAAAACTCAAATGTTTAGGTTTCAAGCTCTCCAAAATCGTTTCTAGCTTATAATTGTGTACATTTGTAAATTGTTCTATAATTAAAATGAATTTAAATTATAACACACTAATACCAAGTCGTTCAATTAACATAACATATTACGTTATGTATAGTAAATGTTTAATTGTCATAAGTAATAACTTTTTGCTAATAACTAATAAAAAGTATATTAAGTAATGACTCTAAAACAGCTCTTATAATTAATAAGTTGTTTTCTGTAGGTCGGCAAAAAAGACAACGGGGAGGGGGGATATAACCCCTAACCTCCCCCCACTCTGAGCACGCCACTGGTGTCGTGTAATTTTTTAGATCAACTAAAGACGAAATTTGAAATATTTTCATATCGATTGATCCCGTAAACGCGTCAAACAAACCTCGGCTGGTATAATACCGCATAATATATACAATATTGAACGGCGTACGAGATGATTTTTCGCACCAATTTTTACTATAGGTACTCGTAATTTTTCGACAGAATTTTGAGCGTTGAAATCGGCCGGTTCGCTACGCGCGACGAAATTATACACTTGTAAAAATCTGTGAGAACTTGCCGGAGGAAAAGTGTCGAGAAAAACGAACGAATACAATATACAACACACGCGCGGCCTTTACTCTTCCGATTTAATAAAAAAAAAAATAATAATAATCGATTTTCCAGCGGTTATTATTATTATTTTTTTAATGAGCTGTCAAACGACTCGGTTCGGTCCCAAAAGTGCGAGTCACGGATTTCTTTTTTTTTTTGCTCTCTGCGGGCTCGTGTCATCGTGTGTGTATAAACCGAGAAATGACGCGTAACGTCACGTGCACAGTGTACAAATACGCGTACGCGTCGTTTTAAATAAAAATTATAAAAAAATCCGCTCCCTCTTCCACCAACCGCCACGATAAAAGATATTCGTAAAACCACGGCGGCGGCGGCGTGTGAAACGAACGTTTTTATATAGTAAAAAAAAAAAATAAATAAATAAACGACGCCTAACCCCAGCGCCGTATAATACGTATAATAAATATGTAATCTTAATAAAAAAAAAAAAACGTGTTTTTAAAAACGCCGTATAATACATAAATGGTGCGGGAAATATGCGTAATAAAAGAGTTATGTTTTTGTTGAAATTCTTCGGTGCAGCAGTGCAGCAGTCCGAGCGCGAGAAATGAAATAAAAAAAAAAAATCGAATCCTATAAAATAGAACCGCGGCCGTACAAAACGCTGGGTCCGAGTATGTGAAAAATAACGATTTTATATTTATCGAATGATTAAAAAAAAATTTTTTTTTTTTTTAAACGAAAATAACTACGCGCGTTCTATAATAATAATTACATAATATAATATTGTAAATTTTACGTCGAAATCCGTGATTCTGAACCGCGGAGTGCCGCCAAATTTTTCGATAATATATAAACATAATAATTAAAAAAAAAATTGTTTACGATTAACACGTGTACAATACAACGCTACACTGTACTGTTAAATTATAATATACTATGCCTATATATATATATATATATATATGAACAAATTCGACCTCGAATTCAACAATCCGTTTTCGCGTTTAAATACAACTGTCAGATACGGATCGAAGCGAACATCGAAATTATACACGCACATCGCGCGTTATGTCAACATAACATTTTATCCTGTTTTTCTCCTCCATCTATTATTGTCATCAGTGGCGTAACTTCAAAATTTGGCTCTACTCACCACCCGGCCAGGTCTCCCAACTTCTATACCGTCGTTACCATTTACATTGGAACGGCGATGGCAGCGCAATTTATATATATATATATATAGATATACATATAGATGTCTATAGATATAGATATATTTATATAGGTACGAGGAGACGAGGACTAAGCTATAGGGATAACTTTTTGTCACGTGTAAAAAATAAATGAGGTATATACAAGACACATATACACGTACCGATGTATATCTGCATGCAGTGTATTTCCGATCTTTCGCGCAGAGATCGATGAGATCTCTTGGTCGCAACCGTTTTCCTTTAAACAGAGCTCTGCAGTAAAAACGTGTTCGCCATGGCGTTGATCCGGTGCAGCAGTCGACGGTATTTCGATTTTTCTGTCCTGGGGGTTGGGAGGGGGGATAGGAGGCTTTGACCAGAGGTTTAAACATTAAACACGCCACTTTTCGTCACTGTATACACTATACATATATATGTGTGTGTGTAAATAATACGCCGTGTTTAATATTAAGTATGTATAAAAAATATTATTTTAAATGTAATAATTCTCAATTCTCTCTCTCTCGCTCTCTCTCTCTGCGCGCCAATCTTCGGCGGTGGCGGCGTCGGAAACAATGCGGCGCGCTAAATCTGCTCGCCGCGCCGCGCGACGTTACGCCGCGGCCCTTTGTATACCGCGGCGGCGGCCACCACGACGACGGTCCCCTCCTCCCTCCCTCCCCCCCCCAACACGTCCGGCCGTTTATAACGGCTTAAAAAGCCTTTCTCTCTCCTCGCTCATTTATCTCGGCGGGTAATAATAGTGAAAACTGATGTTATGTCGCGCTGCGTGTGTAGGAGTATTAAGCATTTATATATATATAAGTACAATAAGTGTGTATACTGCGGGAAAATCGCGGGTTACCGTGGTAACCGGATTTTATTCCATAAACGCGCAATATATAATATATTATATTTTATATACGGATATACTATCGTCGGCTGTGTTGTTATTATGAAGTTTTATACTCGACTACTAACCCGACGTATCTGGCTATAAGCGAGCGGCATATGTATACTAGCATGGATTTGTGTGCGCGCGCGCGCGTCGAAAACGCCGTTATTCGATTCCACCCGAAAGAGAGTGTAATATATATATAAAAAAAAATATATATATATATAATAATAATAACGAGTTATGTGTACGTTTGTATAGGAGGATATTTTTTTTATCCCAGTCCTCCGTCCCCCGGAGACCTCCGGACCCTCCGGAGACCGGAGAAACCGCGTAAACTTTTTTTTTTTTTGGGGGGGGGAACGTCGCGCTTTACGCGTGGAAAATTGATTGAACGAAAGAGGCGTGCGAAAGGATCACGGGCAGGATGGCGGGAGAAAGGAGTGTATTTTTTTTTTAAAAAAAAAGTAGAAAATTTCAAAAGAAAAACCATCCGATTTCTCTGTAAGAACATAATACAATATCGGCCCTTTAACGCACAAACTTGTAACCGCAATCATTACGCACGCGCGGTGTATTGTATATAATAGTTTTATGAACGGATTCATCAAACGGACACGGGGGGGTTGGTAAATTAGTGGCGACAATGTGAAATTATAAAATGTTTAATTACTCCTTTATATAGTTTACGCTCGTTTGCGAAAATATTAAAAAGTAATAAAATCACTTTATATTATATCTTATTATATATAAATGTCGACTGTCCGCGTGTATTTCACTAAACTCCTCCCAAACGGCCGGACCGATTTGAATGATTTTCTTTTTGTTCTCTTCGTCATTGTCCGGGCGAGGTTTGTGTGACGGAACATTTTGGAAAGTCCACCGGATAAGTCGAAATTTGAGAAATCGTAAAAAAATTGAATTTGCCGTTTAAAAATGCCATAGAGTTACTTGTCGCGTACCCTCTGGCGCAGCGGCACTTCTATATAATATATGATTTTGGATCCGAGCGTCTCGTGTTCGAACCACGTACGCGTCTCTCTAGGTGGCCGAATTTTTCGCATCGTTTTTACATCTTCTTTTTACTTTTATAATTATTATAGTTGCTGGTCTATAGAACTGATCGCGTCTAGGTGGAAGGTTTTAATGCATAATACGTCTTAGAGTTACACTCATACATTTTACGGTTTTTCGGAGAGGTATTTTAATAATTTAACGAATTTTTTTTTTCTCACAAAGTTTTTTTTTTTTTTTACGAAATTCCGAATTTCATACGCCGCCGCAATAATTTTACATCTCCACCGTAATCCGGTTAATCGGCCTAAGCTAATCAAAATTAAAAAAATATATTGTATTCACCGTCTGTGGTATACGTTAAATAACGTAAATAATTCGTATTTTACAAATTTATAAACTAAATACTAATTGTTATTTGTCCAGAAGTTAATGCCAGCTATATTTTACCGTATTGCACTATACGTATAGACAACAAGCGCATAAAACAATTTTATTATTATAATAAAACGTGATACCTATAAATGTATATCGGATATGTTTTATGGATTATTTTCGTTTCACAGAAGTATAATATTATACTAGAAACTCGGATCGAAGTTATGCGCAGGTTCAGTGCGCGTTATTTTACAAAGTTGCTGAAAAACTAAATGTTTAGTGACCGCGGATTTAGAAACGCGTTATGACATTGTGCGAACAGTAATTAATTCACTATTGCAGAAGTAACGGAGTCGGAGTTGCGACGAGTGACTTACGTTACTGCGTCCAACACACATTTTTAATAATAGTGGTAAATTAAATTCATAAAATAACAAATATAACACTAATAGTTTATTATAATTATTATAAAAAAAAAATATATTATATATGTATATTAAATATCGTATAACGTATTTTTTTTTTTTTATACGAGACCGCGAATGATAGTGATCCAAAAAAAAAAACTGTTACAAGCGTAATTACAAAAAAAAAAAAAACAGGGGCTCATTTTACAATAGTCTATTACTGTACATAATATATTATAATGAACGTTTGAAATTAAACTATATAGTACTGCGATGTCCGTATATGTTCTCCCTAAATCACAGTTTCACGTCGACGGATAATACTTTATGATTAATATACGCGTATACGATAAATATATCATATTTATCATAGCTATATGATTAATATATCACTATACCTGTTGAAAACGAATAGTTGTACGGTTTTTTTTCTCTTTTTACAAATCGACGACCGTCTTTTATATATATATATATATATAATATATATTTAATTGCCAAAAATAATCCGTTTTCGTTAACGACCATCACACACAAATCACGTTGGGTGAAAAATCTGTTATTTTCACCATTAAATTAACGCAGTCGATTTCCTAAATTCACATATATATATATATATAATATAACGTGCGAAATTCGTTTATAGTTAAAAAAAAAAAATTCAAAAAAATTCTTCGTCTATTATTACAAAATAGAAATTTCAATTTTTAACATATTAAATGATTAATATTTAATTCGTTTATGTATATATAGTGTCTTCGACACCGTGTTTCTTCCATAAAAACTCACTGGTAACGATTGTTACACACCGCGTATTATATTTTGCAGAGTATAGTCGCGCGGTAATTTTTCAAAAAAAAAAAAAACTAGGATTTGATCAATTACACACGGGTATTTTTTAACCGTTTTTTTTATCTATTTTTACAGACACGAAAAAAAAATCGATAAGTTTTATATACGATTCCAGTTTTTAAAACGTTGAAAATAATATATTATATTATACGACGATTGTAAAGAAAAAAAAGAAATAGAAGCCAACCGAAAGTTTTATTTGTTTAATATAAAACTACAATATTTTATCCAAGTATACTATATGTATATTATGTAATATCTTTATAAAATTCGATTTGCATGCGAAAAAGAATTTATTGATTAAGCGAAGCTGTATATACGTATTGTAATTTTGTAGTTTTCATTCGGTATTTTTTCTCATTTTTTTTATTTTATTTTTTCTATTCGTTTTAAGGGCATATTTTTCCATTATTATTTGCATTTTAATAGTTTTGGAAAAGTGTCGGAACGTAAAAAAAAAAAAAAAACTTATTTCGGCAACAAAAAAAAACCCCCTTTACTTATAGCGTAACATTTTGTTCGAAACGTGTAATTATTATTATCTAAAAATAGATTTTTGTTTCGAAATATTTTTCGATAATTGAATACGTCGTATATTACAATTAATATGTTATTGTTCGACGCAACAGTGTTACATAACGACGTTCAGATATGTAAAAAAAAAAAAATACAAATTAAATTATATACATTTCGTATATATATATATATTATTATTTATGGCTCGAATTCGATCAAAAGAAAAACGAAAAAATTGTTTATACTGCACATTATATAATGTACGTATTTTTGCATTTTTCTATACACTTTTCGCGAGCTATATATATATATTATATTATGATTAGTCGTACACGTATGAGATTTCTCCGCCCTTTTTTTTTTTTTTTACAACATTAAAATACGTTGTTTTTTTTTTTTGTCGCTCATCTAATAATAATCCATAGCCTCTTCGTATACGTTTATGAATAATAATAAATATAATCATCGCGCTGTAACGCGAATAAAATAATGATTTTCTTCGGTATAAATTCGATGACTGTATACGAATCCAACGCTGCCCGCAGCGATCGTTCGTATATAAATAATATAATAAAGTCTGTAGGCGGCAAAGCGACAGGCGGCGTGCGTATTGCGTTAAAATCGAGACCGTTGACTTATTTACACGATCAATACAAGTACACAATATAATATCATATCGATTTATTTAATATGCGCGCAATACCTACTGTAAATATCGTTTCGTCGTCGAGCTTCCGTTTGTTATAAAATATATTGCAGTGGTATCGTCGCGGTATAAATAAAATGCGAAATCGTCTAATAAACAATATACTGCGTATAAGCTCGGCGTTATATTAATCAGTGCTGCAGGTCTAGCGCATAATAATATTATAATATACGAGAGGCCATTTACATTACGTACGCGCTCAATCGCGAGTTTAAATTTCGTAGACGTTAATTAAAAAGCAATTTTTTTTTTCAAGTTTACTACATTTTAAAGAACGCGCGCTCGCTCTTTTTGGATATAGAGCGAGGAGCGGCATGTCTCACGGACGCAATTTTAATTATAAGAAAATCGGGGGGCGCGGGGGGTGGAATGCAAATTTTTATTGTATAATTTTAACGTTATTATTAATTTTAACGTTTGACGGTGAAACGCGAAGTGAGGAGGAGAGAAAAAAAAATCTCATAATTGTTTAATATACTTATACACATTTATATATTTTATAGACGTTCGTTATAATATATATATATATAATAAGTATATAGTAGCGATATTTTTTTAATTTTCATATAGAATAGGTCGGTAAGTATCGAAAACGTAAAACAATGAAAATTTAACGAAAATCTTTACCGTGAAACCATTCCAACGCAATACATTGGGTGGGGGAAAAAAAACGAAATCCGTAAAACGGCTATTCCGGGTTTTATTAATAAGAAATTTAAATTTTCAGTCATAAAAACGAAGAAAAAAAAAATCCAAAACACAATAATGTCATATAACTCGCGGTCCTAGTGATTATTATGGGAGAGGGGGGGGGAGAACTTAAAAATATCGAATACGACAATTGAGGCGTTCTCCGGACAATGGGCCTACATGCAAAATGGTGGTTTTGATAAAAAAGAAAATTAAAATTACACTGAATATGTCACTGTACAATAAGTTATTACACTTTAAATAAAAATAACGTCAAATTAATTAATAAAATATTAACGTCGAACGAAAGCACAACTGAGACACGTGTAATAATATATAACAACGTATAATACGGTAATAATCGTAAATAATAATATTATTAATAAAATTAATTAACGTACAACGAAAACATGTATAATAATAATAATAATAATAACAAAATGACAATAATCATTATTATACCATAACTATATGGTTAGGATCGTCACAACAAAACGAAAATTTCACCATAGATACGTTACTACATTGTGGAGGCTAATTCAAAACGATCTCTGGAAAAAAGGCCTATGTCCGCGGAGAACGCCTCAATTATTACAACACTGCGCGTACACATTATTTTTATACCACATACAATCTATAATATATATAGCTGATGACAAATGGGGATTCAATCGGGGCCTAAAATTGTGTGCAGTAGCAAATACCGAACGTGCAGTAGCAAATGGACAAGTGTGCGGTACATTTTTAGCCAATTATTTTAATTATTATATTGTTAAAAATAAAAGAAATTTAAATTTATTTTTATTATATCTACAAATCTATGTAAACTATGTCATAATTCTCCTACTGAGCATTTATTATTTTTATATACTTTTAAATAATTTGAAACAATTTAGTAAAAATTGATTGTATTCTCTATGCGTATGACATCAGAGTATCAGACGTATATTATATGTAGGTATATGTAGGTATTATTAATTCAATTAATATTTATAGTAGTTTTTTGAGGGGGTATAATTAAAAAAATATATTTACCTATACGTGCAGTAGCAAAACACAAGAATTTTAGACACTGGATTCAATGATTCATAAAGTGCGTATATTTATATGTAATACTAGACGAATTATTATATCGTAAATTTATATACTCTTCCAAAAACACGAGCTGCGCGTACAGCGGATTAAATTAATATTGTTATATTACAATAACTTTCCGCGCGTACTTGAAACACGAGATTAAACGTGCTCGCGGTAGTATTAAATTATAAAATTTGAAGTTGTCTGCGCTGTGGCGGATTTATCGGAAACTATACGCTGTAGGATAACGTCCCTTGACGATCTGACAAACGAAATAACTTTTGTCCTATTATATTCAACGTTCGATAAGTGATGTTTTAAAAAAAAAAATAATAATAAATAATTACTTATAGAATCGTGCGCTGCGTATAATTTATTGTACTGATTTCAAATTTTTTTTTGCGAAATCCAAAACGGCCATTTCACGAAACTATTTCTTTTTTTTTTTTTAATTCTAGTGTTTTTATCAAAGATTAGTCGTTGGTTTTCCGTAATTTTTTCGTGTCTAAAAAAAATTATATCAATATTATTATTTTTTCATTGATAGTGCAGTAATCTATTTAAAAAAAAAATTCGACCATTTTCAATAACATTTAAAATATATACGCGTATCTTCTTTCGCTCAACGACTCTCCTAATGTGTACTCTTTACACGTCAACCCGCAGAATGTGACCTTACTCAATTGTTGTTTTCATGTCTCACTCTAGTTACACGCAAAGAACGGTCCTTTTTAAGACCCTTGAAGGAATTCATGTTTCCGTCGATAATGTTTTTTTATTATATGGTTGTGAAACATGGACGATAGGAAATTGTGAAAAAGATAGACTGGAGGCGATGGAAATATGGATGTGGAGAAAGATGACAGGAACAAGTTGGATAGAACATAAGACGAATGAAGCAGTTTTGGACGAGGTAAATGAGAGAAGAGCGATGTTGAACACAATAATGAAAAGAAGAGTAAAGTTAATTGGACATCTGATAAGACACAACGAGTTCATCACCATTATCATGGAAGAAAAAATAGACGGCAAACGAACTCGAGGAAGACCGCGTAAGTCCTTCTTTGAAGAAATCTTCCTTTGGATGGGTTTTACCTCATCTTATCAACAATTAAAGTAGACGGCAAGTGACAGACATGAATGGATACAACGACAAGGCTTGGCCTTTAGAAGCTAATAAAATTTATAACCCCATTAGTTGTAGAACTACTAACAAATTGCATTACTTCTACTGGTATTTTTGTATAGTATATATGTTAAGCTGTATATAATTATATTATTCTTAATATTTTAAACGTTATTATATTTTTGTGTTATAGTATATATATATTATAATTGTTGAAATATAATGTAAAAACAAAACATCTAATATAATATATATATATATAATGATACATTTAATTATAAATAAATGTATTTTTTTTAACGTGGTAATATATTTCCAAATATATTATATTTATTCGTTAAAATTTACTAATAATTATTATAATAAAAACTAAAAGTGTATGTATTTATTGTGAGACAGCTTGTAAAATTCCGCTCATCTGAGTTTAGTAAAAACGCGTTCTTACGAACCAAGCCCTTATGTAGAGTCATAATATTAATTTTCACGCGGAATTTTTTTTTTTTCCATGAAAAGGGTAGGTTCTATTCCAAAAATATAATATCCTCCGCCTTATAAATATATACAAACGGCCGTTTCGTAACGGAAAAAAAATTGCTTATTTTTCGTACAGCGTGTAAAACACGAATTTTAAATATTTCGGAAAGGGTGGGGGGTGTATAACTCTTTAAATCCTCCTTTCCACGTGTGTGCGCCAACGGTGATACGCACAACTATATAAAACAGCGTATACTGAATACTGCAGTGTACGGTTTGGATTTAAAAAGTCGGTAGAACAAATAGGATTTTTATTCTCCTATACATATGTGTATATATGATATATAAAATACTCTGGCACATACAATATTGTAATAAGTTTCTTAATCCGGGCGAGAGGCTCATAAAACATCGGCGGTATATTTTTTTTTACCCTTTTCTGTACTTTGAAAAAACGTGTGTGTATGTGTGGGGGAGGAGAGGGAGTTTTTTTTTTTTGCTCGCCTTACACTGGAAATAATAGCCATCTGAGGTTCCGCGCGCCGACAACGTAAAATAAATAACGCAACTAATGCGCTGTTTTTTTTTTTTTCATTTTTCGATGAAAAATTGTTAGGCGTTTTTTATTTATTATTATTTTTTTCCCCCGAAGATAGTGCGCCGGGGGAAAAATAATATCCGGTTTTTGAATACATATATATATATATATATACGTAAATACAGTTAATTTGAGCGAATGCTTCAAGTTTTCTCGTTAAAAACGATTTATAGCAGAGGTGGCTGCGTGCTATATATATATATATATATATATATAGGAAAATAATAATATATATATTATTTGTAACACGAGAATGACTGAACTGTGTGTGTGTACAGGACGCGAGCGATGATTTATTGAAATTTACGTGTTTTTTGTTTTGTTTTTTTTTTAAAAATATAATTGCGTTTTTTTTGTATGTGTATACACGAGTACGTATTGAGTTGGTTACGATTTTTGTTTCTATTTTTTCGTTTAAAATTTTTTATATTTACCGCGTTCAAACTTCATTATAATACGGTATTCTCGACACGCCGTATCCGATGATATTATACCTACGCGGACTCGTCGTTATGACGATTAAGCGCTTTTGAAACGTTTAATGAAAATCGACGTAATAATAATAATAATAATAATAATAAAAATAACTCGAGACATTGATGTGTAAACGTCGCGTGAGCGGTAAAAACGCAACGGAATTTTGTGATTGGGATTTGTGAATATCGGTATATCTTTATATTCAAAGTAATTTCGATAATAAATATTGTTATTATAGTTGTCGTGACAACAGCTCACACGTTACAACGCAATTTATAATTGCGTTGTATATTAATTAATATTATTGATATTAATAAATATTATTATTGGTTGTCACGACATAACGGCTCACGCATTTCCCGAGACTTACCCTCGTACCGCCGTTTTATTAATATTTGATGCAAATCGTTCGCACCGATCATTTAGCGTATATCCGCAAAAAAAAAAAAAAAAAAAAAAAAACTTTTGAAAAGTAAAAAAACTCGGTTCCGTGCTAAATATTGAGGGATTGAGCCGTTGTGTTGGGATTTCGAGGTAAACGTATATGAATAATTGAAATCGACCTCGAAATTCTGTGCCAAAAAAAAAAACCGGAATGATAGAGTGCGAATAAGTCAAAAAGTACGCGATATTTTCGAGGTAAATAAATCGGCGGAATCGAACGTGAAAATTGTGCGCGGAAACTTGAGAAATTCGATTTTTTTTTTTGTTTTTGAAAAACTCGAATCGTAGAAAAATAATCGATTTCTCGATGACAAGAGAACAAAATAACTACACGGAACGGTGAAGTGTAACGCGCCCTGCATCAAGATTTGATCAGTTTTTTTTTTTTTTTTTATATACATATAAATAATATTTAAATATTTTTAAAAAGACTTGACCGTATTCATCATCTCGAAACAGGGCGAATAGGGGTTCACCCGTTAAAAAAAATTAAATAAAAATTCGTCCTCTCGGAATTTGTCTGAATATAAGAGGTCAGTACGTATAAATTTGAAAAAAAAAATATATGATTTCACTATTGCATAATCGCGTCGAATAATTAGAACAATATTTGAATTTAGGTCGTCGTTAGCACAACGACGACGATCAGCTGTATGTATATATTCCCTGGACATCTGCTATTACTGAATAAAGTTTAATAGGTATAGGTATTGCTTCTAAAAAAAAAAAAAAAATATAGCTATCAAACGCGTAACAAACATTCGTCAATTTACGTTTTATAAAAATAAAACACGCAGTGATCCGTAATATAGTACATATAAGTACCCTATCACCCGGATTTTCGTTGAAAAAATTTTTCATTAATTTACACGACGAGCAAAAATTTTTTTCTTTTTTCATAAATTTTTTACTCGTTCCATTATCCTAATAAAGCGCCGATTATGTACCGCATTAATAATTCGAAAAATTTTATTGTAATAAATAAATAAATAAATATATTTTAATTTGTAATATTATTGTAGGCGAGAAAACGTCAATAATATCATCAAATCCTCGTAACTGCACGTTTACGATATTTACATAAACGCGTTTTACATTCTTCTCGCTCTCTCATCGTCTCGACGGCGGCGGCGTTGACTGTCGTTTCGATTAAAACACACTTCGCAGAACGCGTTATGATTTTTCGCGTGGTCGAATCGCCGGACACTACCGCCTCTCTCGCCCCTCCTCCCTCCCCCTCCCCACCGCTATACTGCATTGCGCTGCGCGTACGCGTCAGTCAGACACTAGACGGTCTCCTCCATATAATAATAATAATAATAATAATAATAATAATAATAATAATAATAATAATAATAATAATAATAATAATAATAATAATAATAATAATAATAATATTATCATATTGTACGTGTTTGTGCAGCGGATAATATGATAATCGCGCGATGCCGATTAATCGTTGTTTTTAACGTTTAGGATTTACACGCGACGTTGTCGTTAATTGTTTAATCTTCCGACCCTTGAAATAATAATAATAATAATAAAAAAGTATAAAATCGTGTACAATTTGTGAAAGTAAACGATCGTATTATTCCGAGTAATATATTGCGACACGACTCGTTCCCCCTTTTTGCGTTTCGTGGGATCGATCGATATTTAATTTATCGTTAAGGTTTTTGATTTTTTTTTTTTGAACACATTGCATTTAACGAGCCAGTGTCTCGGTATCCTCGGAACGCGAGAACAAAACACAATCTCTCTCCAAACGAGTAGAAAAATAAACTTAATATCATAAATATTATTATCACTTATATTCGTAAAGCTACCGACTTCAGGCTGTGTACATACGCAATGAATTGTATTTTTATCTCTATTTTTATTTTTATTTTTATTTAAAATCCGTTTTTTTTTCTCTTTCTGAAATTCTACTCTGTAGATATTTCATCTTGCTCAAAGCTTATTATGTTATTATGTCTTTCAAACAACCAACGTATATCAATATTGATTTTGTACACTGTGTCTTTTGGCAACCCACGCGGTGAGCAGTTCGCTTAAATAAAGTTGTTATACATGTACAATTAGTATATATATATATGTATATCCACGCACTGATGATGCCTATACGGATGTAAGTTCGTTAAAACGCTCGTGATTCCCATAGCGATCGATTATCATTATACGAATCAGTTTATTAAAGACTTCCGCGTTAACAAGTAATATAATACTTAAACGATAAATTTTTAATATAAATTTTTTTTTTTTATAAATATTGGATTATTTATATATGTGTCCGCGAGTTATTGCTCTCATTATTTATATTTTTTTTTTCTATAAAGTATTTTACGTAGAAATTTGCTTACAGCTATAAATCCTTTTCGGCATAGCGCGCGCGCGGGATTTTTTTTTTTTTTTTTTTGAGTTCGGTCAGTGTTTTTTACCCAAGAAAATTAGTCACAGATCCGCGGTGGATTTTGTCCGCGAAGCTCTCTGAACCCAGGACCGTATTTAAGGGGGTGCAAGTGTACCTTGTTGCCCGGGGCGGCAAATTTTTTAATTATTAATGGGCGGTAAATTTTTATAGACATAATATGGCGTGTTAACAAAATAAAATATTAAGTGTAATTTTTAGCATAAAAATTGTGTTGCCCCGGGGCGCGAAAAATATAAATACTGCCCTGTCTGAACCCGTCCGCTCAGCTATAACGAATAAAGCCAAAACGCGATGAATCGTCGCAAATACCGTTTTTTTCTTAATATTTTCGCGTGGAAAAAAATATAACATTTTTAAATAGTATAACAATAATAAAATATAATAAACGTATAAAGGTACCGCGCGAATCCAAATCGATAAAACGATGTGTTATTTAACTGCAAATTATTGTATTCGTTCGAGATTCAGGAGAAAACGATATTTTCCATACGTTTTTACAAGATTTTTTTCGGCCGAACAATTTGCGAAATAATCGGTTAAAACGAATCGTATGTGACGTTTATATAAGGTTTGTTCCAACACGGGATTTGGGACCAGTTGAGAGGATTGATCCGTGTTCGATTTACTGCGCACGCGCTGACGTGGACTGATCGCGGACTCGGGGCTCTGTTGGAACCATAAACATATTAACATATATGGACTACGCTTTCCTACACCCCTGCCTATAAAACTGCGTCCGCAGGATAAACTATTCCCTTTGGAAGAAAAAAATTTGATAAATTTCAATTTTTCCATGGAATTTCATAAACCGCTTTATCACCAAATATTACCAAATTACCTATCAGTAATGAAGACAGTTCACATTTAGAAACTTTGTGAATGTTTAGTGTTCTTAATGACTGATCATTACTAATATCATGGATGAAACATTTTTACACTTGTTTTATTTTCCATAGGGAATAGTTTTCCTTATCACATGACGAGGACGCCGATTCCTAACGAAGCGCAGTCCATATTATGTTAATATGCCTATGGCTGGAACGCATTCCGGACTGTCCATATGATTGTAGAATAGATAAGAGATCAATTTAAACGCGAACAATAATACTGATAAGAAATATTACTCGATTATATTGATAACATATAAATACCTAATAAATAAATGATAACAGTGTCTCTGATTGCCAGTGCACGTCTGCAGAATCCGCGGATCGTTTTGACTGTCAGAAAC
Organism: Slavum lentiscoides; assembly: GCA_032441835.1. NCBI lineage: Eukaryota > Metazoa > Arthropoda > Insecta > Hemiptera > Aphididae > Slavum > Slavum lentiscoides. The sequence goes on from CM063716.1 coordinate 2,102,400, forward strand.
CAAACCCGAAACCGGTATAATGACGTGCTGGAACAACCGTCTGACAATTTGGGTTCGCGTTTTTGGGGGTGTTGGAACGGCAAAAGTGTACTGCGCATGCGCACGCCAGTTTTGTGACAGTTTGACTGCGTGTTAGAACGAACCCATATAGTCGCTACGATTATAGAGCGTTCCGACCAAACCGTCTATTAGACGCTTCTCCGGGTTATTATATTTTGAGAATATCATAGAACATAATATAAAACCGATTGTTTTTGTATAACTAAAATATACAGATAAAACGGTTAAAAACACGTCGGGCAAACAACAACAACAATGTCGCGTTCGTTAAGACACATATAATATTCGTGAAATTAAGTATTTTCTAGTCTGAGTTTTCGAGAGAGAAAAAAAAGCACAATTAAGCACGCATTCATTGGCTGCATGAATTTAGCGAGTTCATATTTCATTATAAGCGTCCGCGTGAAAAAAAAAACAACAACAAACGCAGCGTATTACGTTAAAGAGCTATATTTACGTTCGTATTTATACAATCTATATATATATATAAAAATGGAGCCAAAAATGTATAACAATTCATCAGTTGAGAACGGCTGGGCCGATTTGGCTCAAATTTTTTTAATTGTTCGTAATTGCCAGGAGAAGGTTTTTACGAAAAAAATTTTTTGGAAAAATCCTTTTTTTTAAAAAATTTTTTCGATGATTGTTTTTTTTTGGCAAAACAACGTTTGCCGGGTCGGCTAGTTTATTATATATATATATATATTCGATATTTCTATTTTTAAACACACAGAATCTTTACAGTTCGGAAATATTGCTAATACGCGCGCGCCTATAAGTATTTATATAGTAGTTATAATATTATATATAATAACTTGTCAAAATACGAATAAATTATATACTTATTATTCGAATATTTGTTTTGTGGTTTACGCGAGGAATTTTGAAATTTATCTTACAGACTATTGTTTATCCTTATAGAGAAATATTAGGATAATATTTTTGTTTGTACTATATAATATATGACTTTATCGTATACAAACGTTTACAATCGACGTTGGAGTATATGACAACACTCGCGTATAATATATATTGTATAATATTTATGTATACGGGAAAACGAATGCAGTGTTATTTTTAATATATTTTATTATATTTTAAAACCCGTATATATAATATATAAAAATATCTTTGACTTGTATTTTAAGCGTCTTATTATTAAAACAATGAGTATAAATATTATTCTTACGGCTTATATATTATATAGGCTTGCGCATTTGAAAAACTTTGGTCTTGCCAGTTACGTATTTGATTATTTTTTTTGTTTATTTTGTTATAATGTCATGTACTTGTATACAAAACTAATATTAAGTACCTATTATTATTGAGTAACTATTTTCCGTTATATTTTAAAGTTTAATTGTCGAATTGTAATAGCTACCGGCTAATAACTATTAAAAAATATATATACGAGTAAATATATCGCGTTAATTTGCGAAAAATTTCTTTAAAAATTTTCCATTTTCCTTTCCTTACACATATATATATATAAATTTATCTATTTGAACGTCGTTACACGCGTTTTAATTCTGATACAAAGTCTCTTTTTTCTTTTTTTTTTTCGCACGCGAACAATACATATACGCGTAAAAATGTATTTTTGCGAACGCGTTAACAAATTATTATCTGTATGTCAATATTATTATTTTATTATAAACGCTCGAATTCGATTTTTATCGATGAATTTTATAATCCGTTACTCAATATACGTATATGTAGGTATTCGTGGGATTAAATCCGTTTCTCTTCCTTTGTTTTAAATCCTATATACACGGATATTCGTACGGTTTAGTCGTTTTCCTCCTTCATATAAACGTTCGACGTTTTATTACATATAATATTATGTAATAACAGAATAACGTCGTTTATATACATTTTATTTAGAAACAAAAAAAAACCATTAAACTTTTAAAATATATATTATTTAAAATACCGAAAAATCATTGTAATACAAAAAAAAATTTACATTTAAAATCCATAAATCCGAGCGAAAAACCACTTGTATAAAAACGTATTTATGCGACTTATAAAACGTTTGCTTCCAGTGGCGTGTCCAGAAGGTGGGTCCGGTGGGCCCGTACCCGCCCACATTCGTGTATAGGTCCTAGACACATTTCAACCGAAATAAAATACCTAAATAAGTATTAGAAAAAAAATTGTTTTTATATAATCTTATTAATTTATGAGATCTTGTATACATTTCTGACGTAAATGTGATTCTCGGATTTGTCGTCGGTTCAAAATTCCAACACCTATTTAATAATTATCAGATGGGAGGGGGGGATGAGGAATAAAACCGCTGTGAACCTAACTTCAAAATCCAAAAAAAAAAAAAAAAAATAGTTCTGGACACGCCGTCACTGTCTGCTCCCCGTTTAAAACATCCGACGTCAAAACACTTCATCGTACGTACGTTTTTTTTTTTTTGTATACGACCTTTCAAGAGAGAGAGAGAGAAAAAGCGTTTTCCGAAAAAAAAAAAAAAACACAGCAGCCCCACGCAATACTGTCATTTCCTTCGCTGTCTTTCTGCTCTCGGAATCTGTATACGAAAACGCGTCGACGGAGGATGATAAAAATATATCTTCGCCGTCCCTTATAATGTACGTGGCACGACGGTCACTTTTTTTTTTAAATCTTCTAAGAATTGACGGCTATGTTCGCCTATATTTTTTTTCGTAAAAGTTCCTCGGCAAATATCCGTAATCGTTTTATAGTCGTTGCGAAACACGAGATTAAAAAAAAAAAAAAAAGGAACTACGCCCTTAAATAAACTAAACCGAAGAGTCAAAAAAAAAAAAATCCCGTCATCGCGAGCAGTGCCGTCCGTCCTAACCACCAATAATGCGCCCTAGGGCAATAATATTTGACGCTCCCCCACAAAAAAAAAATTTACAACTAACGTAATATCTAATAAACAGTTTTATGCCTGCAAAAATATTTATTTCGCAAAACCGAGTGAAAACTATATCGAGTGAATCAGTCGATAGGTTTTTTTTTACATATTCGTTAGATAATAACTATCATTTATTCATTTGGAAAAAAACACTCGGTAATTTATTAAACAATCGATAGCCGAAAATAGTTGGTACCGCCCATCACTGGGATCTACTGATGCTCTGCACTTGTAACGACCATACAACCATACACGTGTATTATAATTTTCCAGTCATGGCCATCGTTCTCGCGGGATCCATCCACACCGCGTCGTTTTTCATACGCATTATCGACGTCTGCAGACACGCACGCGTACGAAAATATTATTGTACTTTTAAAGCGTATTTTTTTTATATATAAATAAATTCTATTTCTATATATGTATACGCGCGGTAAAGATATTCGGTCAAATCGAACGTATATATACGTATAATGATATAGTGCAGTGCGGAGATATTTCATGGAAATCCGTAAAAGCTCCTCTATCGTATATATTTCTATTATGCGTATTTATTTGGCGTGTCCGTCGTCCGAACTCTATAAATTCCTATTATTATTTACGTCTCCATACCGGTTAAATCGTTTCGGCGACCGATCGGCGCAGTCTCGCTGACGGATTTGCGCTCGGAAACGTTACGCGCCGCCGTGGCGTTTACCATCGCCACCGTCGCCGCCGCTCGCATTTGTTACAATATTTTTGTACGGCACACCGCCGGTCAACGATACGAGGCCGCGTATATATATATTTGTCATTATCATTATCATTATTATTATTATTATTATTATTATTATTATTATTATTATTATTATTATTATTATTATTATTATTATTATTATTATTATTATTATTATTATTATTATTATTATTATTATTATTATGTAATCCTTTAAGTCCGTCGAGGAGCGCTACAAATGAATACAGGAAAATACTACCGCTAAGAAATGTATTATGGACAAATAACACGTATGTACAAAGAAGCCGAGGAGATTGAGGCATTGAGCAATATCGTCGTCGAGTGATTTCTCTAAATTCTAATCCAAGACTAAAATCTATAGAAAAAAAAAATTATACCAAATTCTCGACCTATTAAAAACGACTAATATGTACCTAGAGAAATTTAGTAAAAATTTCGACAATATATTTCCCTTACACGTCGTCGTCGGTGCAAACGATAAAAACGTCGTTGTAATAATTATTTTCATAACAAAAATATAACGTCCTAATATGGGGCGTATAAAAAGTGGTGCTATAGTACTCGAGACACACGTTGTGTAAACGTATAGCGTGAGCGGTAAAAATAGAACGGATTTGTGAATATCGGTATCTTTATATTCAAAGTCATTTCGATAGAAAATATTATTATTATTAGTTGTCATGACGGAGGGCTATAATAATCCGGAATGTAAGTGTACGGAACGTATAATACCGGACCGTATTTTTCCGGACCGTATATGCCCGGAATCTAAACACCAACAACCGTATTCGGCCGGACCGTATTATTACGGAATATATAATGCCGAACCGTATTATTGCGGAACGTATATTTCCGGAACGTATATGCCCGGGAACAAAAAAAACATAAACCGTATTTATCCGGAATGTATAATTACGGAACGTATAACCGCGGAACGTATAACGCCGGACCGTATAAATCCGGAACGGCGGCAAAAGGTATATAGGGGTAAGGTAATAGCAATTATATCAGTGGTAATAGAATGGACCACTCGCGATAACATAACCTAACCAAGCGTTCTTATCACAATATGATTTTATTATCATGACGTGTTAAGTCATAGAGTATACCTTCTACCATTATATTTCCGGAATTATACTTTCCACCACTATACGTTCCGTAACTATACTGTCCGCTTAAATATGGTTTATATTGTTTAAATTCCGGGCATATACGGTCCGGGGATATACGTTCCATGATTATATGGTTTAGTGTATTATACCGATTATAGTATAAAATTCCGTAATAATACGTTCCGTCCAAATACGGTTTTTGATTTTTAGATTCCGGAAAAATACGGTCCGGGAGAATACGTTCCGGAATTTATACGTTCCGTCTGTTTATTTTCCGGAAATATACGGCCTCCCGTCATGACAACAGCATACGCGTTACACGCGATTTATAATTGCGCGTAAATTAATCAATATTATTAATATTGCGTGTAAATTGATTAATATTATTATTAGTTGTCATGACAACAGCTTACACATTTCCGTCCCCTTTTCCCGAGATTTACCCTCATGCCGCCGTAATAGATGTGTAGTTTACACATCAATATATATATAAAAAAAAAATTCTCGAAATTTCGCGGTGGGCTGAAGACCCCCTCCCATCTACTTCCTGCCCCCGCAAAGAACAGTATTGGAAATTCGGGAAAACGCGCACTACGTAACGCAGGAAAATGCTGCAGTTGTGCGGGATTCGCGTGTCGCTCTATACAATAATCGCGCAGGGACGTAATTACGGGGGTGGGAGTATGGGCGATGGATCCCCTGCCATGGGCTTTCTTTTTTACATAACATATTATCTATAAAAAAAAAATATAATAAGAAATATTGTAATAATTAAAAACAATAAAAATATTATATTTTTCGCGTTGACAATAAATTCTATCGTGATTCATAATATTTCTCGGTTCATTAATCGGTAACCGTACGGCAACGTCCAACTGGAATGGCGCGGTTAGGTTGGATCACCGCGAAGAATGGTTTACCCGTATTCAGACATTGAAGTAAAAAAACAGGATGAACTGTTGCGCTCAATAAATTAGCTAAAAAACGAAGACATTTTTTTTTTTATATATAAAATAAAATAATATGTCGTTTTTATTAAAGAAAACAATAAGAGTATACAGTAGAATACGCGTATTAATCACTTTATAATTTTGATATTGGAATGGTTTTTACAATTATTATCGGTTATCCAATGATACATTTTATATATACCCTCCCACACATATAACATTCGTAATTACGCCACTCTGTAATCGCGTAAATAATTATTTTGTAATAATTTTAATACAAATATTATTTCCCCGATAATTACGCCCGCCCACGTCCGCCTACGCTCTGTATAATAATAATATTGCTCAGTACTCTAATCGATATCGCATAATATATCGCCGTAGTCATCTGTCGGCGCGAATGCGGTATCGACGAAAATCTAAAAAAACTGGAGAAAACAAGGATAATTTTCGTAAAAAAAAAAAAAACTTGCGATATTTTGAAACGTTATCGAGGACGAATTGAGAAAAAAATCCATTCCTTTCTTCGTCTATGTATGCGCTTCTTCATTTTGTTCTCCTCCTCCGTCATTGAATAAAAATACATTATAAAATGCCGTGAATTTGCCGTTAAAACGTCCTGTTATAAAACACTGTTTTACGGGTGAATGATTTTTTTTGATACGAGCATAAAACGGTAACAATTATTAGTACAATAGCAGGACACCTGCCCATTCGTCGGCCCGCATTCGTAACAGTAATAGTAGCAATATTATTTTACAACGGAAATTTTGCAAAATACACTCGGTCCAAACCGTTTACTATACGCGGAAAAAAAAAAAGTGTACAAAATATGTTTTTAATTTTTCCATTACACTGAAACGCGCATTTATATGCAAATAATATATGCGAAATAACAACGCGGTAAATATACGACGACGCCCCGACTGCGTAGCGCGTGTACCACCACACATCGTTCTGCGATTTTTTTTTTTATATATAGAAAATTAAAAGCCCTCGGCCCCTATTGTAAATACTGATAAATAATTTGATCCATATTACAAAAAAAAAAAAAAAAACGACGTAAGGCTTTAACTGTACTTTTCAACGTCGATTTTTTTTTTCCGTTAATTAATTTTCACGATTCGGATTTCAATGGTCTATTAAAAAAAAAAAAATATATATCAAAAAATTTCCTTAAAAATTCATAATAAAAAAAAAATAAATACATATATATATGTGAGTGTTATTAAATAAACGCGATGTAATTTAACTATATGTATAGTATATCGAACTCGCAACGAAAAATAATGTATACATGCTTTCGATTTATAAACAGACCAAATTAAAAATTCGTTTTATACAAAAAAAAAAAAAACGAAAATTTAAAACGCGTGTTTTGCCAGTTTTAGGTAAAAAATATTTCTTAATTTTTATGTATTTTCGTGCGTATTTAATACGTTTTTTAATTTTTTTTTTTTGTAAAAAATTATGTTTTTTTCCTTTATTTTTACTATTACTATATATGAAAAAGTCAAAGGGGCGGGGTTTGAATCCTTAAATCTCCCCTTCTCCGGCTACGTCACTGTTAATAATAATAATAATAAATAAATAAATAAATAATAGTGTTAAGCGGACAGCATCATCGCGGCGTTTGATCCGCGGGTATTTATTCGCGGCCCCTTGCAGGACGCCGTGGTCAGGACGGGGCTGGGCCGCGGCGGACACGCGTTTCGGCGAAGTGACGGACGACGGTCCGGCGACGGAGCGTGCAGGATTAACGGGAATCGCACGGTTTTGTAAACATTAAACAAATACGTTCTCGGGGACAAATCCTCGCGCAGCGCGGTGGCGGTGGTGCCCCGGCGCAGTTACTTATAAAACAATATTATTATCCGTCGAAATTTCACGGTTCGATGTTCGCGGCCAAAATTCGGCACAAAGCTCTCCGCGTTGTTGCCAACAACAACAACAACAACAACAACAACAACAACAACAATAATAATAATAATAATAATAATAATAATAATAATAATAATGAATAATGATAATCTATATAAATAAAAATGATATTGTAAAAAAAAAAAATACATTTTTCCCCCAATATATCCGTAGAAATCTTTAAAAAAATTTAAGAACCACTTTTTCGGAAAATGCCGCACTTTCGAAAGTGGTGCCTGGCTAAAGGCGCCTAGCTCGCCTATACCTTGAACCGGCTCTATCTAGATAGACTGTTATATAGTCCATGGACCAGTGGTCGGGATCCTGCGGCTCTGGAACCGCATGCGGCTCCTTAGCATGCAGTCTGCGGCTGTTTGGATGTTTGCATCAATTTAAGACTTATTATTGTTTTTAACGCCTACCGATTTCCCGATGAAATTGTCCAGTGAAATAATATATTAGTCGGTTTTTGTATACTATTTGGCGTGTTTTTTTTTTTTCTTAACCAGTGCGGCTCTTTGAAAATCGTGATTTTACAATTTTTTTTTGAAGAAAAAAAATGACTCGTTTACACGAAAAGGTTTCGGATCCCCCGATACAGACTCTATATATTATAGTCATCACACATCGAATTTTTAATTGCGACTCGTTACTTCCGTTTCCCAGCCTCCATTATAACTTCAAAACGGAATAAAACGCGTATATTAATACTGCAGTACTTACACGGGAAATACGAAGAAAAATACCACGACGTACATAACGCGTCGCGTTTAATAATATACGTATAATAATATATAAAAGGGAAAATCTGTTATTTATAAACTTTTAACGACGTGTGTATACCGTTTTACACAGAACACTACTTTATGGATATTTAATATAATATAATAGTATATATATATATATAGAATATAATATGAGAAATAGCTATTAGATTTAAAACGTCGTGTTGTACATTTTTCGCGGAAAACGCTTTTTGGCGACGCGCTCATAAAGGGGAAAATCATCTAAAAGTTTCGTGTATAGGTATAATATAATGTTATATGCGTTTTAGTAACAAAAATTGATTAAATTCCCGACGCGAATAAACGGCAACAAATTTTAATCGCCTTATTAACGTATTCGTCGCGTTCGACCAAACGCCCACGCGTATTGTATTAATTCGTGAATAATACGTATATAATGTTTTAAAAGTCTTGTCCGTATACGTTATACACATTTTTTTTCCTCGATTAACATATAATATTCGGACGATAATATTATTATACGTATATATGCTATATTAACACGCAGACTCGTAAAAAATACTTTTATTTTGTGTTCGAAACACAAAATAAAAGGGTTTAAAAAGACGTATTCGGAACGGTTATTCGAATACTTTAAAAAGCATTCCAGTCGTTTTAGATTCTGAGCGGAGCGAGGAATGTATTGCAGGTTTTACAATGACGCGTTTTTTTTTTTTATGTCAGTACTCGAAAATTCTACCAGAAGGGGAATGGTCCGGTCTTTTCGCGTAGCACCTTTTCTGATTGCAAATTGCACCTAGTTTGTAATTTAAAAATCGGTCATTTTCCGATTTTCTCAATACTCTTTTCAAAAGTCAGGAAAAACAACCGAGAATTACATAAAAACGCTATTATAATGCAATTTCGTCTTAATCGATTGCCGTTTATTTATTACGCCGAAGCTCCGCGCAGAATCGTTTTATCGAATGCAACGATTTATCATTGCTTTCAAATTTATAACAAAAACAAAATCTTTATCCAAGTAATTCACTTAAGCGATGCCCACGACACTCAGCGGCTCGCTAGTTTTTTTTTTTTTTTTTTTAAGTCTATTGACGGTTTATTCGTTGCTCAAACACTGTATCTGTAAATGAATTTCACTTTTCTTAAATCAAAGTACATCGAAGTGTTGATAACTATTAAAATATTATGCAAAAACGTCGACGACAAAAAAAAAACAATACATAATTACGAGGAGCAAGCTGCGTTTATTGCTGATAATTGCAGTGTATATACGCATAATGTATCTATGAATATTAATTATTATTTTATGCGGTCCGTGCATATTGTATAGTATTCCGCCTAATATTGTTTTCACAATAATTTCTCGATAATCGCATCGTTTTATAAAAACGAATAATAATAACAAAATTCGTAACACGAACTGTCGCACTGGACATTGGCTGCAACAATTTACATAATATTGCGAAAACACAAAACACATAATATGTAATTGCCATAAGCCGAAAACGTATTATTTGCCGTTGTCCCGGTAAAAAAGTACTTATTTTTAGGGGAACAAAAAAATTTGTTATTCGAATAGTATAGTACCTAGGTCACAGATTAGATGAATACAGATGGATCACTCGGCCCGAGAACAAAAGAATTGCAAATACGCTCTTCTGATTGGTCCCCCGCATATCAATGTAGGCACACACGACGATATAAATTATTGTGTTGGTATTTTACAATATTATAGTACAATTTCTTTATTGTCTCAAATAATGTTATCATAATAATGGTTATCACGTGTCGGTAAAAATTTAACGCAGATTAAGCACAGATTTTTTTCAACCCCAAACCCCAAACCCAACCATTTTTTTCAAAGCAATTTATACCCTTTTTTGGCCTTTTTACCCAAAATAAAATTTCCTTTTTCCCCCCCTTTCCCTTTTCTCCCTACCCCTTTTCATTTCCTTTTTTTTCCACTTTTTTCCCCCAAAAACAATCACCCCAAAATGAAAAAAACCCCCAAATTTTTTCTAAAAAAACAATTTTTTTTTATTTTTCCCCTTCTAAATAAAATTTCCGCCGGGCCCTTTTTCCTTTCCCAAAACCCCTTTTTTATATATTTATTTTTTCCCATATTTTAAAAAAAATTTCAATTTATTTTTTAAAAAAAACCCCAAAACCCCGGGTATTTTAAAAATTTTTATTTTTTTCCCCAAAAACAAATATGGTTTTTTCCCGGGGCTTTTATTATCTTTAAATTTTTAAAAAAAAATTTTAAAATTTTTCCTTTTCCGGGTTTTAAAAAATTTTTTTTTAAAAATTTGTTTTTAAAACCTTTAATTTTTTATTTTAATTTTAAAAAAATATTTTACCAAAAAAGGGTTAAAAAAATCAAAAAAAGTTTTTTCCCAAAAAAACCCCCTTTTCCCTTTTAAAAATTTTTACATTTACGGGGGTTAATCAAAAAAATTTTTTTGGGGGTTTTTCAACCTTTAAAATTTTTTAAATGGGAAAAATTTTAAAAAAATTAACTTTTTTGGGTTAACCTTTAAAACTTATTTGGGTTAAAAACACAAAACTTTTTTAATTTTTAATAAATTTAAAAAACACAAACAAAAAAAAAAAAAATTTTTTAAAAACCCCCAAAATTTCCCAAAAAAAAATTTTTAGGTTTTTAACTTTTTTATGGATTTTAAAAATTTTTAAATTTTTGACCTTTGCAAAAAAATTTATTTTTTAAATTTAAAATTTTTTTAAAAAAAAAAAAAAAAAGTTTAAAACCCCAAAATTTTTTCCCCCCAAAAAACCTTTTTACTTTTTTGAAAAAAAGGAAACGGAAACTTTTTTTCCCCCTTTAAAGGCGTTTTAAAAATAAAAAATTTAGAACGGGTTTTTTTTTTAACTTTTGGAATGGTATTTTATGAAATTTTTAATGGGGTTTTTTTTCCCCGGGCGAAACCATTTGGAAAAAAATTTTTTAAAACAATTTTTTTTAAAAAAGGATTTAAAAACCCCCAAAAATTTTTAAAAAAAAAAAAAACTTTTTCCCTTTTTTAAACCGGGAAATTTTAAAGGTTTTAGGTTTTTAATTTTTTTTCCTTTTCTTTTTAGAATTATTTTCCGTTTAAACCCTTTTTTTTTGAAAAATTTTATTTAAAAAAATTTTTTTGTTTAATTCCTTAAAAATTTAAAGAATAAAAATTTATTTAAAAATCTAAAACCAAAATTTTAAAAAAAAATTTCTTTCCCCGGGTTTTATCCCCGTATAGTATAAATTAAAATTTCCCAATTTTTTTTTGTAATTTTAAAAAATTTGGGTTTCGTTTTTTTAAAAATGTCAATTTTCGGGCAGCCCCCATTTAAAGAATTTTTGTTAAACCCCAATTTCCCTTATGAACCGTTTAAAACCAATTTTTTTTAAAAATTTCAAAAAAATTTTTAAAAAATTTAAAAATCTTTAAAATTTTTAAAAGAAAAATTTTTTACGGTTTTTTAATACGTATTGGAAAAAATTTTAAAAAATTTTTTAAATTATTAAAAAATTTTTTTTTTTAAAAAAAAAAAAAACCCATTAAAATTAAAAAAATTTTTGGGATAAATATAAAAGCCGGTATTTTAACAGTTTTAAAAAAAAGTTCACGCCCCTTTTTCTATTTAAATAATTTGCGTGATATTTTAATAATTATCCAAAAAGGGGGAAATTTTTAAATCGTTTCCTATTTTTATAAAATTCCGATAATTTCGTAAATACTTTTGGGAAATAATTTTGGGGGTTGAATAATTCCGTTTACCAAATAAGCCAAACTTTTTTTTTCCCGTTCATAAAAAAAATAAAAATAATTAATAAATTAGTCTTTAAAAGAATAAGGAAAATAAGGTAAAACATTTTTTTTAATTTGTATAATATCGTTGATTGTTAAATATTTTTTTAAAAAATAAATATTCAAAAATTTTTTTTTTTTGTTTGAAACAACCAAAAAAACAAAAATATAATTAAACCCAATACATCACAAGTAAATGATTGACAAGGTTGCGGTATTTTATAAAGTTTATTGAAAAAACAAAACGGTAATTATAAGGTCGTAATTTTTAAAAATTTATAATTTTTTCATTTTTTTGGAAAGTAAAAAGGGAAAAAAAAAATTGTTTAAAAATACTAATATTTAAATTTTAATTAAAAATTTTGGGGAAAAAATACCCGGTAAAAATATTTTCGGGAAAAAAAAAACTTTTAACAAACGATTTTGGGAAAATAAAAAAAAATTTATTTTTAAAATTTGGGGCGTTTTTTTGTTGGGGTTTTTTGTTTAAAAATGTGAGGAAATAAAATTTTTTCCCTAAAAAAAAATTTTTTTAAAAAAATTTTTAAAAAAGGGGAAAAAAAAAAAAATTTTTCCGGTTATTTTTATTTTTTTTAAATATTTTGGCATTTTTGGGTTTTTTTTAAAATTCAAAATTTTAAAAATTTAAAACGGGTTTAAAAATTTTTTTTTCAAAAAATTTTTTTTGGTAATTTTGTTTTTAAAATTTGGGGTTTTAAATTGGGTATAAACGAAAATTTAACGCTCGTGGCTAGTGTTCAGTAATAGAAAATTGATGATAATATTATTGATCAACAATATTGACGGTGTACGGGAGCCTTAAAGTCTACTTTGAGATAATATCTAAAGCGGCGGAAGAAAAGAATATATATAGTTTGTTAAAAGAGAAAATTCTCGTCTATTATCGGATTTTCGTCGTGTTTCCGAAACGAACGCGCCAATAATATTATTTTTCATATTAACGTTTTATTTTTCGACAGATGAAAATCCCGCTGCTTACTTCGTCGAAACCGCGAGGATTAATAATTAAAATTCTCAAACACACACACTGATTTTCGTGAATTTCTTTCGGATCGCCCGACATTATTGAACGCAATAATTTCTTCGGAAATAATACGAAACACCGCACGAATCGAAAGCGTACAATAATATAATCGTCGAAATCTATATTATATAATATAATTGATCACGAACTGTCTAAAGTGATAAAATCTAAGCACATTAGGGCCGAATTTTCCCGACGTTTTAGAACGTCTACGCAATAATTATTATATGTTTTATTGAACAATTATCGAAATATAATAGATTATTTTTTTTTTTTTGTAAACGAATAGCGCGTATAATTTGAAAAAAAATTATGATATTCTATAACATACACACGAAAAGAGAGAAGTCGTATCAATAAATGTGTGTTTTTTAGGAAGAGAGTTCAGTGACAATAACGCTATATTTATCCGTTTATAGGACCGAATAAGACCCGTCCGAGAACCGTTTCCGAAACGTTTGGCGGAAACGTGAAAAATATTATAATGTGCCAAAGCTTTGGCAAATAAATTATTGTCGTTTTTTTTTTACGCTTTTTTTTTAAATTTAAAAATCAACCATAACTTAATCGAATAAGTTACCAGAATTAATTATTATGTGTCAAAAACCAAAAATCACCACCACTTATATATATATATATATATGTATATACGATATATGTACGCATATAATGGATTTTATTATCATTTGTTAAAAACAAAATTTAAATGTCGTACCGCTATAATAGCGCGTATTATATATTTGAGATGGGAACGCGATGGATATTACGCGTGTTTGAAACACACGTCCGTTTTTTCGATTGGTTTTTTTTTTTAAATGGACGTTTATAAAAAACCGCGCGCTGATCTGACCGTCGAAAGAGCGTGCAGGGTTTTCAAAAAAAAAAAAGTTTACAAAACTGTATATTTGACGATTTAAATAAAACGAAAAAAAAACAAACAATTTCCGAATTAGGACTATTATTATTTAATACGATGATATTATGAGATAATTTATTGTTTGATATCTAATAAGTATTTACTGTATACACCGCCGTATTTTTAATTGAACCAAATCGTTTATTATATGGACCTAACACGTATATATATATATAATCGACGAAAATTCGTTTACATCGGTTAACGCGATTACGGGGGTTTTGTCGAAAACAGTAATCGAATTAACGCTGAGTCTGTATATATCGACTTTAATAAATATAATAAAGAAATATTAAGTAATATATATATTGTGTGTAAAAATGTTGTATAATACGCGCAAACGAGTCGTATAAGTTTTCAGGTATTAAAAATTGTGAAGTGTATACGAAAAACGCCCAATTCACAGATAATATATGAGTAAAAATATGTGTTGGACTATACAGGTGTAGATATAAGCCAGCGGCGGTTATGAGTGAGTGGGGCGATAAGTGGATGGCCCCCTCTCAAAGGATTTGATATATTTGTAAGTTATCTCTGACCAAAGAGCACCGACTTGTGTCATGTAAGTTGGTCCAGTTATGTTATGGTTATGCTCCGTTTTTCCCTCTCCTTTGAACATCATGTATACGACTGAAATTAGTGTTCGACCAACGATCATCGGCTGATCATCAACTGATCACGGTCGCGATCGAGCTTTTAGTGCTTATAGCTGACGACAAACTCGGTCGGTCGTGTACAGTGTAAACGTGTAAATGTGAGTAAACGTTAAGCATATAGCAAACGTGTAAATGAGTGTACACTGTACAACGAGGAAAGACGAATCCTTACGTACATTTCATTTCATTGAAATATGAAATAATAATATTAATAATAATAATAATAATAATAATAATAAAGATTGCATATGCGCGTCAGCCGACCGTAATAAAACAGGAAAAGAAAGTAGTTACCAGATAGCGCTACGACACAATATAGAGGGCGGGCAGAGGGTTATAAATAGCGGTCCGAAACCATCGGACCGCTCAGTGTATCACGGCGGTCAAACGTGAACAACGTAGTTCGCGTCTGACTGCGGTGTGTGTGTGTGTGTGTGTGTGTGTGTGTGTGTGTGTGTGTGTTTTTTATTTTTGAAGTTTTAATGCGCCTTTTTCCACGCCCCTATTTGTGTTGGGCTAACTGATGGCTACTTTATTTTCCCGTTTTATTGTTATTTCGTTTACGTTCCGGCACTTGTTTTCCTTTTTACATCTCCATTTCGTCTCGGTACATTAATAGATCTTTTTTTTATTATGTGATAATTTTCATTGGCAGTAGGGGTTGGCTCCATTTTCGCCTCCCACCGTAAGATCGAACAATTTGAAATCGAGTTCCACAAGATAGATTCCTAGGTAACAAAATGGTAAGCTAGACGACACCAGTGGTAACAATATACGAACATGGTCGAAGCTTAACACCCAGGTGGATATAAATCTATTGATTATGGAATATAATATAGATTTCTAAATCATGAGTTGCAAATAAAAGAATAATAATGGAAAAACCAAAAAAAAAAAAAATTTTTTTTTTCCCAAAAATTTAAAACCAAAAAAGAGGCTAATCATGATTTAGGTTTTTATAATACACCAATGCGCCTATCGCCTATGCCATATTATATACTGTTATACTATATATTTGTAGTGACTACGTAACCCCTTTTTCCCTTAAAAAAAAACCCTTTTTGGGTATGCGAGCGCACACCCTGCATACCTCGTGCGGCCCTATGAACCTAACCTAACCTATACGCGTATAGTCCAAATTACCACGTTTTACGACTACCCGGTTTATTTTAAATACTATTTAATACATTTCGTTATTATAAAATTTATAATAACGGTGGAATAATAAATTGTGTTTTGTTTTCCATTTATTATGATTATTGTTGTTGTAATTGTAATATAGCCATGCGATCGGATTCGCGGAACGACGCGGCTGCGGGGAGACGAACTTCGGGGGAAAATTTTGAAAAGCCCCTTTAAAAGGGGCACGGTTTAAAAAGCCCTATAAAAAATAAAAATAAAATTTTTGAAAAAACGTTTTTTGGGAAAAAGTAACTTTTTTTTAACTTTCCCCCAAATTTAAATTTAATTTAAAAAAAAAGTGGGAAAGAAATTTGGAAAATTTTAAGGCCCAAAAAATTTTAAAAGAATAAAAAATAATTTTTAAAAAAATTTATTTTTGGAAATTTAAATTTTTTATTCCCGGCCCAAAACCCGTTAAAAATTATTAAATTAACCCCGGGCCATGGCGGGGGAAATTTTAGGAAAAAAATTTTTTTTTTCCCGAAAAAAATATTAAAAAAAAAAAAAAAAATTTTTTTTTTTTAAATTTTTTTTTGGGCCCCCTCCCCCTTAAAATTTTGGCCCCAAAAGGCCCTGTTCCCCAAACCGTTAACAAAAAAAAAATTTTTTTAAAAAAGGGGGAAAAAAAAAAAAAAAATAAATTAGGGAAATTAAATTAAATTTTTTTTAAAAAAGGGGTTTTTTTTGAAATTTTTTATTTAAAAAAGTTTTAAATTTTTTTGTTTTTTTCCCAAAACCCGTTTTACCCTTTTAATTCGAATAAAAAAAAGGGTTTTAAAAAAAAAAAATATTTAAATTAAAATTTAAAGGGTGAAAATTTTAACCGATTTGGGATTTAATTTTATTTTAAACCCGGGAAGGGTTTTTTTTTTAATTGGGTTTAAAAAAAAAAAATTTTTTTTTTTGGGATTTTAAAAATTAGGAAAATTTTCCCAAAATTTTAAAAATTAATTTGGGTTTCCCCGGGGGTCGATGGTTTTCCCTTTAAATTTAAAAGGGGAGTGTTTTTTTAATTCAAAACGGGGTTTTAAAAAATTAAAAAATTTTTTTTAAAAAAGGGAAAAAAAAAATATTTTTTTAAATTAAAATTAATTTCCCCCTTTCCAAAAATAAACGGGAAAAATTTAAAACGGAAAAAAAAAATTTTGAAAATTTAAATTTTTTTTCCGAAACCCTTAATTTTATTTCGAAATTTTTTTTTAAATTTTAATAATTTTAATTGAATTTTTATTAAAATATTATAAACGTTCCCTTTTAAACTTGAAAAAATTTTTAGTTATTTAAAAAAAAGGGCAAAGATTTTTTTTTTAAATATTTTTTAAAACACCTTTTTTAAAAACCTTTTAAAATTTATTTAAAATTTCTTTTTTTAAAAAAAAAAATTCCATTGTTAAAATTTTAAATTTTAAACTTTTAAAATTTAAAAATTTTTCGTTTAAACGTTTTTAAATTTTTTTTAAAATTTGTATTTAAAAACCCCTTTTTTAAAAAAAAAAAAAAAATTTTTAAATTTAAAAAAAAAAAAGGGATAAAGTTTTAAAAAAATTTAAAAAAATTTTTTAAAATTTTAAAAAAAAAAAAAATTTTAAAAAAACTTTTTTAAATTTTTAAAAAAAAAGTAAATATTGGGTTTTAATTTATTTTAAAAATTTTAAAAAAAAATAAAAGAAAAAAAAAAAAAAAATAAAGGGAAAAGAAAATGAAAAATAATTAATTTTATTTTTTTAAAAACCAAATAAAAAAATTTTTTTTTTTAAAAAACAAAATTAAATAAAAAATTTTGTAAAAATTTTTTTATATAAATTTTTTTTAAACCGGGAAAAAAAAAAAAAAAAATTTTTTAAAAAATTCGAAAAATTTTAAATATTAAAAATTGTTTAAAATTTTAAATTTTTCCCTTTTAACACAAAATAAGAAAATTTTTTTGTATAAAAAAAAAAAAAAATTTTTTTAACGAAAAAAATTAAAATTGGGGGAATTTAAAAAAAAAAATTTAAAAATTTTTTTAATTAATTTAAATAATAAATTAATATAATTTGGGGGTTTTTTTTTAAAAAAAAAAAAAAAAATTTAAAAAAAAATTTTATTTATAAGCAAAAAAAAGAAAAATTTTTGGAAAAAAAAAAAACTTGGGTTTTTTATTAAATATTGGGAAAAAAAAATTTTAATTTTTTTAATATTTTGGGGTTTTTTTTTTTAAAAAAAAAAATTTTAAATTTCAAAAAAAGGTTTTATTTTTATTTTTAAAAAGGGGGGAAAAAAAATTCCAAAAAATTAAATTTTTTTATTTAATTTTGATTATTTTTTTTAAATTGGGAAAAAAAAAAATAATTAATAAGGATAAAAAAAAAACCAAAATAAATTGAAAACCATTTTTAAATTTTTAAAAAAATTTAAATGTGGGGGATTTAAAAAAAAAATTTTTTAATTTTTAAATTAAAAAAAAATTGTTTTTTTTTGTTTAAAGTTTTAAAAAAAAAAATTTTTTAAAAAACCGGAAAAAAAAATTTTAAAAAAAAAAAAACCAAAAAATTCCCGTTTTAAAAAAATTAAATTTTTTTAAAAAATTTTAAAAAAATTTTATTTTTTTTAAAAAAAAATTTTTTTTTTAAATTTATTTGGGTTTTAAAAAAAAAAAAACAAAAATTTAAATTCGGGGAAAAAAATAAAAAAAAAATTAAAAAATTTTTTTCCGCGTTAAAAAATTATAAAATTATGGAAAAATTTTAAAAAAAAAATTTTTTTAAAAAATTTTTTTTTAATAAAAAACCGGAAAGGGAAAAAACCATTTTTTAAACCCCCAGAAAAAAATTTTGAAAAAATTTAAAAACCTTTTTTCCCGAATTAAAATTTTTTTTTAAAATGTTTAAAAAAAAAAAAAATATTTTTTAAATATTTCCCGGAAAAATTTAAATTTAAAAATTACCCAAATTTTGGGGCGGTTTAAAAATTAAAACCTCCTTTAACGGGGAAAGGGCGGGAAAGGGGGTTTTTTTTTTTTTTTGGGTTTATATTAAAAAAACGGGGAAAAAATTTTTTAGGGGTTTTTAAATAAAAAAAAATAATTTAAAAACCCCAAGGGGAAAAAAAGAAAACCTTTGAAAAAGGGAAAAAAAAGGGTTCCCAACCCCAAACCCCCAAAAAAATTAAAAACGCGGGAGGCCCGGTGGGGGCTGGAAAAAGTTGGCCTTTTAAAAAAAAAGGGGGGGAAAGGAAAATTTTTTTTTTAAAATTTTTTTTAAAAAAAAAAAGGGGGTTGGGTTTTTAAAATTTTAAAACCGCCCGGGTTTTTTGGATTTTCCAGAAATTTGCGGGTTTAAACCGCGGAAAAAGGATTTTTTAAAATTTGAAACCCCTTTTTTTTATAAATTTCCAAATAACGGGAAAAAAGGTTTTGAAATTTGGGGTTTAATTTAAAAAACCCAAAAAAATTTATCAAAACCCTTTTTAAAATTTTTTTTTTTTTATTATTAAAATGGAAACCCAAAAATTTTTTTTTTAAAAAAATTTTAAAAAAAAAAGGGACGGGGAAATAATATCCCAATTCCCGGAAAATTTTTGGGGGGGGAAAAAAACGAATTTAAAAATTTTTAAAAATTTTTCCTTTTAAAAAAATTTTTTTTAAATTCAAAAAGGTTAAATTTTTTTAAATTTTTTTTTAAAAAAAAATTTTGGGGAAAAAAAAATCGGGGTTTTTTTTTAACTAAAATCAAAAATTTTAAAAAAGGGTTTCGGTTTTCGGTTAAGACAAAAAAAGGAAACCCAAAAGCCCCCCCCCAATCCCGCATTTTTTGGTTTAAAAAAATTGGGCCTAAATTTTTAAAATGTTTTTTTTTTTAAAATTTTTTTTTTAAAAATTTTCAAAAGGGGAGGTTTTTTAAAAGGGGTTTTAAAAAAAAAGGTTTTGAGCTCAAAAACCCGGGTTTTCAAATTTTTCCCTTTTTTTAAATTTTGGAAATTTATTAATAAGAAAATTTTTGCCTTTCCCTTTTTTTAAAAAAATTTTTTTTTTAAAAATTTTTTCCGGGCCTTTTTGGGGCCCCCAAAGGGGCCCTTGTGGTTTTCCCCTTTTTTTTTGGGGGGGTTTGGTAAAAAAAAACCCCCAAATTTTCCAAAAAAAATTTGGGTAAGTCATTCCAAATTTTAAAAAATTCCAAATTTATTTTTTAAATTTAAAAAATTTTTTTTTTTTTTTTTTAATTTTAAATTTAAAAAACCTCGTTTAAACTTTTTTTTGGGGTTTTTTTTATAAAAAAAACCTTTTTTTGGGAAAATAAACCCTTTGGTTTTAAAACAAATTTGAAAATTTTAAAAAAATTTTATTTTTTATTTAAACCTTTTTTTTTTTTTTTAAGCGCAGAAATTAAAAAAAAAAACCCATTTTCAATTTTCCGAAAAATTCCTTTAAATTTTTTTTTAATAAATTTTTTTTTTTAAAATTCAAAATTAAAAAATTTTTTTTTTTAAATTTATTTCGGTTTTTTTCCCTTTTAAAAACCGAAATTTCCAAAATTAAAAAAATTTTTTTTTTAAAAAAAATTTTTAAAAATTTTTAAAAAATTTTTTTTTTTAAAAAAAATTTTTTTTTTTAAAATTAAGGGTTTTAAATAAAAAGGTAAAAAAAATTATATACCACCAAACCCTTTTAAAAAAGAAATTTTTTTTGGGAAAAATTTTTTTTTTTTAAATTTTCCAAAAAAAATTTTTTTTAAATTTTCCCGTTTAATTTTTTTTTTAATTTAAAAATTTAAGGGAAAAAAAAAATTTTTTAAAAAAATTTTAAAAAAAAAACTTTTTAAAAAAAAGAAAAAATTTTCAAAATTGTTTTTTTAAATAAAAAAAAAAAAATTTATTTTAAAAAGTAAATTTTTTTTAAAAAATTTATTTTAAACGTTAAATTAAACTTTTTAAAAAACCATAATAAAAATTTGGGAAAAATTTTTTTTTTAAAATTTTTTTTAAAAACTTCCAAAAAAGTTTTTTATAAAAAATTTTTTAATTTTTTTAAAAAATTATTTTTTATTTAAAATGTTAAAAAGTTCCAAAAAAAAATAAAAAATTAATTTTTTTTTAATTAAAAAATTTAAATTTAAAAAAAAATAATTTTTTATTACCGGCCACCCCAAAAAAACTTTTTAAAATTTATTAATTAAAAAAAAGTTTTTATTAAATTTTAAAAAACGGTAAACTTTAAATTTTAAAATTTTAAAAAAATAAAAAGAAAATTTATAAAATTTAAAAAAAAAAAAAAAACCCGGGTTTTTTAAAAGAAAGGGAAAATTTTAATAACCCGTTTTTAAAATTTTTAAAAAAAAAAATTCTTATTAAAAACAAAAAAATTTTGTTTAAAAATTTTAAGGTCAAATAAAAAAGGAATAAAAATAAAATTAAATTTAAAATAAAGTTTATTAAATTATAAAAGGTTT
Source organism: Slavum lentiscoides (assembly GCA_032441835.1). Classification (NCBI taxonomy): domain Eukaryota; kingdom Metazoa; phylum Arthropoda; class Insecta; order Hemiptera; family Aphididae; genus Slavum; species Slavum lentiscoides. The sequence continues at coordinate 2,123,857 of CM063716.1, forward strand.
TTTTTTTATTTAACCCCTTTCAAAAATTTAAAAAAATTTAAAAATATTAAAAAAAAAAAAACCCTTTTTTTTTTTAAAAGGGGAAATAAATACCGTTTAAACCAAATTTTACAAAAAAACGTTTTAAATACAAAACTTCCCTTTTAATAAAAGGGTTTTCCCTCAAAAAATCGAATACAAAAAAAATTTAAATTTTTAAAAAAAATCCCCTTTTTCGCTACCCCTTTCCACCCCCTTTTTATTTTTCCCCATAAAAAAATTTTTTGGGAACCCTTTTTTCATCATGGGCTTTCTTTTCTTTATACCTTTAACAAAATCCTTTCATTTTTTTAAACGTTTTAAAATTAAAATTTTCTTTTTTAAAATTAAAATTTCCAAAATTTACTAAATTTTGTTTCTTTTTAAACCTTTACCGTAAATTATTTCCCCCCCCCTTCTCCCCAAACCGGGTCCCTTTCCCTAAACCCCTTAACCCCCAAAAAACCCCTTGTTTTTTCCCCCTCAATCCTTTAATTTCCTTCCGGGCCTTTCCCCTTTCCTTTTTATTTTCGTTTCCCAAAACCCCCAACATCCGGTTCCCCCAAACCCCAAACCCAACCATTTTTTTCAAAGCAATTTATACCCTTTTTTGGCCTTTTTACCCAAAATAAAATTTCCTTTTTCCCCCCCTTTCCCTTTTCTCCCTACCCCTTTTCATTTCCTTTTTTTTCCACTTTTTTCCCCCAAAAACAATCACCCCAAAATGAAAAAAACCCCCAAATTTTTTCTAAAAAAACAATTTTTTTTTATTTTTCCCCTTCTAAATAAAATTTCCGCCGGGCCCTTTTTCCTTTCCCAAAACCCCTTTTTTATATATTTATTTTTTCCCATATTTTAAAAAAAATTTCAATTTATTTTTTAAAAAAAACCCCAAAACCCCGGGTATTTTAAAAATTTTTATTTTTTTCCCCAAAAACAAATATGGTTTTTTCCCGGGGCTTTTATTATCTTTAAATTTTTAAAAAAAAATTTTAAAATTTTTCCTTTTCCGGGTTTTAAAAAATTTTTTTTTAAAAATTTGTTTTTAAAACCTTTAATTTTTTATTTTAATTTTAAAAAAATATTTTACCAAAAAAGGGTTAAAAAAATCAAAAAAAGTTTTTTCCCAAAAAAACCCCCTTTTCCCTTTTAAAAATTTTTACATTTACGGGGGTTAATCAAAAAAATTTTTTTGGGGGTTTTTCAACCTTTAAAATTTTTTAAATGGGAAAAATTTTAAAAAAATTAACTTTTTTGGGTTAACCTTTAAAACTTATTTGGGTTAAAAACACAAAACTTTTTTAATTTTTAATAAATTTAAAAAACACAAACAAAAAAAAAAAAAATTTTTTAAAAACCCCCAAAATTTCCCAAAAAAAAATTTTTAGGTTTTTAACTTTTTTATGGATTTTAAAAATTTTTAAATTTTTGACCTTTGCAAAAAAATTTATTTTTTAAATTTAAAATTTTTTTAAAAAAAAAAAAAAAAAGTTTAAAACCCCAAAATTTTTTCCCCCCAAAAAACCTTTTTACTTTTTTGAAAAAAAGGAAACGGAAACTTTTTTTCCCCCTTTAAAGGCGTTTTAAAAATAAAAAATTTAGAACGGGTTTTTTTTTTAACTTTTGGAATGGTATTTTATGAAATTTTTAATGGGGTTTTTTTTCCCCGGGCGAAACCATTTGGAAAAAAATTTTTTAAAACAATTTTTTTTAAAAAAGGATTTAAAAACCCCCAAAAATTTTTAAAAAAAAAAAAAACTTTTTCCCTTTTTTAAACCGGGAAATTTTAAAGGTTTTAGGTTTTTAATTTTTTTTCCTTTTCTTTTTAGAATTATTTTCCGTTTAAACCCTTTTTTTTTGAAAAATTTTATTTAAAAAAATTTTTTTGTTTAATTCCTTAAAAATTTAAAGAATAAAAATTTATTTAAAAATCTAAAACCAAAATTTTAAAAAAAAATTTCTTTCCCCGGGTTTTATCCCCGTATAGTATAAATTAAAATTTCCCAATTTTTTTTTGTAATTTTAAAAAATTTGGGTTTCGTTTTTTTAAAAATGTCAATTTTCGGGCAGCCCCCATTTAAAGAATTTTTGTTAAACCCCAATTTCCCTTATGAACCGTTTAAAACCAATTTTTTTTAAAAATTTCAAAAAAATTTTTAAAAAATTTAAAAATCTTTAAAATTTTTAAAAGAAAAATTTTTTACGGTTTTTTAATACGTATTGGAAAAAATTTTAAAAAATTTTTTAAATTATTAAAAAATTTTTTTTTTTAAAAAAAAAAAAAACCCATTAAAATTAAAAAAATTTTTGGGATAAATATAAAAGCCGGTATTTTAACAGTTTTAAAAAAAAGTTCACGCCCCTTTTTCTATTTAAATAATTTGCGTGATATTTTAATAATTATCCAAAAAGGGGGAAATTTTTAAATCGTTTCCTATTTTTATAAAATTCCGATAATTTCGTAAATACTTTTGGGAAATAATTTTGGGGGTTGAATAATTCCGTTTACCAAATAAGCCAAACTTTTTTTTTCCCGTTCATAAAAAAAATAAAAATAATTAATAAATTAGTCTTTAAAAGAATAAGGAAAATAAGGTAAAACATTTTTTTTAATTTGTATAATATCGTTGATTGTTAAATATTTTTTTAAAAAATAAATATTCAAAAATTTTTTTTTTTTGTTTGAAACAACCAAAAAAACAAAAATATAATTAAACCCAATACATCACAAGTAAATGATTGACAAGGTTGCGGTATTTTATAAAGTTTATTGAAAAAACAAAACGGTAATTATAAGGACGCTCGTGGCTAGTGTTCAGTAATAGAAAATTGATGATAATATTATTGATCAACAATATTGACGGTGTACGGGAGCCTTAAAGTCTACTTTGAGATAATATCTAAAGCGGCGAAAGAAAAAGAATATATATAGTTTGTTAAAAAGAAAAATTCTCGTCTATTATCGGATTTTCGTCGTGTTTCCGAAACGAACGCGCCAATAATATTATTTTCCATATTAACGTTTTATTTTTTCGACAGATGAAAATCCCCGCTTATTCCCCGTCGAAACCGCGAGGATTAATAATTAAAATTTCTCAAACACACACACTGATTTTCGTGAATTTCTTTCGGATCGCCCGACATTATTGAACGCAATAATTTCTTCGGAAATAATACGAAACACCGCACGAATCGAAAGCGTACAATAATATAATCGTCGAAATCTATATTATATAATATAATTGATCACGAACTGTCACAAGTGATAAAATCTTAAGCACATTAGGGCCGAATTTTTCCCGACGTTTTAGAACGTCTACGCAATAATTATTATATGTTTTTATTGAACAATTATCGAAATATAATAGATTTTTTTTTTTTTTGTAAACGAATAGCGCGTATAATTTGAAAAAAAAAATTATGATATTCTATAACATACACACGAAAAGAGAGAAGTCGTATCAATAAATGTGTGTTTTTTAGGAAGAGAGTTCAGTGACAATAACGCTATATTTATCCGTTTATAGGACCGAATAAGACCCGTCCGAGAACCGTTTCCGAAACGTTTGGCGGAAACGTGAAAAATATTATAATGTGCCAAAGCTTTGGCAAATAAATTATTGTCGTTTTTTTTTTACGCTTTTTTTAAATTTAAAAATCAACCATAACTTAATCGAATAAGTTACCAGAATTAATTATTATGTGTCAAAAACCAAAAATCACCACCACTTATATATATATATATATATGTATATACGATATATGTACGCATATAATGGATTTTATTATCATTTGTTAAAAACAAAATTTAAATGTCGTACCGCTATAATAGCGCGTATTATATATTTGAGATGGGAACGCGATGGATATTACGCGTGTTTGAAACACACGTCCGTTTTTTCGATTGGTTTTTTTTAAATGGACGTTTATAAAAACCGCGCGCTGATCTGACCGTCGAAAGAGCGTGCAGGGTTTTCAAAAAAAAAAAAGTTTACAAAACTGTATATTTGACGATTTAAATAAAACGAAAAAAAAACAAACAATTTCCGAATTAGGACTATTATTATTTAATACGATGATATTATGAGATAATTTATTGTTTGATATCTAATAAGTATTTACTGTATACACCGCCGTATTTTTAATTGAACCAAATCGTTTATTATATGGACCTAACACGTATATATATATATAATCGACGAAAATTCGTTTACATCGGTTAACGCGATTACGGGGGTTTTGTCGAAAACAGTAATCGAATTAACGCTGAGTCTGTATATATCGACTTTTAATAAATATAATAAAGAAATATTAAGTAATATATATATTGTGTGTAAAAAAATGTTGTATAATACGCGCAAACGAGTCGTATAAGTTTTCGGGTATTAAAAAATTGTGAAGTGTATACGAAAACGCCCAATTCACAGATAATATATGAGTAAAAAATATGTGTTGGACTATACAGTGTAGATATAAGCCAGCGGCGGTTATGAGTGCGGGGGGGCGATAAGTGGATGGCCCCCCAAGGGATTTGATATATTTAAGTTTATCTCTGACCAAAGAGCACCGACTTGTGTCATGTAAGTTGGTCCAGTTATGTTATGGTTATGCTCCGTTTTTGCCTCCCTCCCCTTTGAACATCATGTATACGACTGAAATTAGTGTTCGACCAACGATCATCGGCTGATCATCAACTGATCACGGTCGCGATCGAGCTTTTAGTGCTTAGCTGACGACAAACTCGGTCGGTCGTGTACAGTGTAAACGTGTAAATGTGAGTAAACGTTAAGCATATAGCAAACGTGTAAATGAGTGTACACTGTACAACGAGGAAAGACGAATCCTTACGTACATTTCATTTCATTGAAATACGCGAAATAATATTATTATAATAATAATAATAATAATAATAATAAAGATTGCATATGCGCGTCAGCCGACCGTAATAAAACGGGAAAAGAAAGTAGTTACCAGATAGCGCTACGACACAATATAGAGGGCGTGGCAGAGAGGCGCTTATAAATAGCGGTCCGAAACCATCGGACCGCTCAGTGTAGTCACGGCGGTCAAACGTGAACAACGTAGTTCGCGTCTGACTGCGGTGTGTGTGTGTGTGTGTGTGTGTGTGTGTGTGTGTGTGTGTGTGTGTGTGTTTGTATAGTGTTTAAGAGTGAACGCTATTTATATGCGCCTTTCTGCCACGCCCTCTATGTTGTGTCGTAGCGCTAACTGATGGCTACTTTATTTTCCCGTTTTATTGTTATTTCGTTTACGTTCCGTGCACGTTGTTCTTCCTTTTTCTACATCTCCATTTCGTCTCGGTACATTAATAGATCTTTCTTCTTGGTTATTACTCGTCGATGTGATATTTCATTGGCAGTAGGGGTTGGCTCCATTTTCGCCTCCCACCGTAAGATCGAACAATTTGAAATCGAGTTACCACAAGATAGATTCCTAGGTAACAAAATGGTAAGCTAGACGACACCAGTGGTAACACATATACGAACATGGTCGAAGCTTAACACCCAGGTGGATATAAATCTATTGATTATGGAATATAATATAGATTTCTAAATCATGAGTTGCAAATAAAAGAATAATAATGGGAAATAACCATAGAAAATAACATATCACTATCAGTATGTCTTATACCTACTAAATATTACGAATACCTAGAGAAAAGGAGGCTAATCATGATTTAGGTTTTTATAATACACCAATGCGCCTATCGCCTATGCCATATTATATACTGTTATACTATATATTTGTAGTGACTACGTAACCCACGTTCTTGTGCCCTTAAATAAGAACACCATTTTGTAGGGTATGCGAGCGCACACCCTGCATACCTCGTGCGCACGCCTATGAACCTAACCTAACCTATACGCGTATAGTCCAAATTACCACGTTTTACGACTACCCGGTTTATTTTAAATACTATTGTAATACATTTCGTTATTATAAAAATTTATAATAACGGTGGAATAATAAATTGTGTTTTGTTTTCCATTTATTATGATTATTGTTGTTGTAATTGTAATATAGCCATGCGATCGGATTCGCGGAACGACGCGGCTGCGGAGGAGACGAACTTCGGGAGCAGCATAATGACCGGAGGGCTGACGTGTCGCAAGTCCTCGAGAACGTCGTGCAGCCAACGGGAACTCGAGCTTACCGACTCGTCGTCGGTGAGTGTGATTTTTTTTTTTTTATATTATTATTGATTTTTTTTTTCGCGCGCCGCCATGCGTACCGAACGTATTTCTGTGTTTATACGCTGCATAGAATATTTAGTGGTATTGATCTATGGCAGATCAGCGACGACACGTGTACGGGATCGGACGGACAAGGCCGGAACGGCGGCGGAACGGTCAGGTCCGGGAACCGGAGGAAGCGCAAGTCCGGCGGCAAAGACAAGAACGTCCGGAGACTGGAGAGCAACGAGAGGGAAAGACTGCGAATGCACAGCATCAACGACGCCTTTCAGGTATTACTGACTGTCTACTCGATTTATAGTGGAATTTTATATAATCGGCTCGCGGGAGAACATCGAAAATAACGTCGCTAGATGTAAAAAAAATCAATATTTTTTCTTTTTTTTTTTTTTTGCATCGAATTCGGTATACAAAAAAAAAAACAATCTGCCCGCTTAACGCCTCCCAGCGCGTAAACATTGAACGTTCCGAATGTCGAGATCGGTATATATATAGTATATAGAATTCTCTTGTAACAAACGTATGAAAAAAAAAAACGAAAAATGTGTCTGCGGCGGGTTATATGAATTTTAGATAAAACGGTGAAATAAAACGAGGTACTTACTCGTATCATTGTATTCGGATTATTTTTTTAATAATAAAACGCGTACCGATAGTAGAAAAAAAAAAAAAAGAATAAAAATTGACGACAATCGAGTGCCACGATAAATCTTTGGATTTATTCAGCGCACCCCTCTGTCGAAAAATTCAAATCGGTAACACTGTGTGAGTATATATACACTGTGCTCTTGTCCGTTCCGTTTTAGAATACGAGACGGTTTTGTGCGTCGCGTCCACCGCCGCAACTGCCCGTGCAGTCTTCTAATCGAACGTGTTCAGAGAAAATTCCTCTGCTATACATAAAATTCACGGTTCCTCCTCTGATTATGACTAACTCCTTCATCCTTCTCCTGTGCAGATGATGTACGCCAATGACGAAGATTCCTCTTTTGAAACGCGAGCAAAATATACATATACATACGCGTATGCCTGCGGGTTTCTGTTCTCAAAAAATATTGTAAATACGAGTATACCTTCTAAATTATCGTACCGAAGTTAACGGAAATGTTTTTGGGCTTGTCGTCCCGTATTGATTACGAACAAAACGAAACATTTAGTGGTTAAATTATAAATAATAATAATACGATTGCTAAAAAAAATTAATAAATAATATAATATATTTCGGATATCATTCTGACGTTATTGAGCTGTAAAATCTAGTAGGGAGTACGCTGCGAGTCGAAAACGGCCGTACTTGTATGAAAATTAAATAAAAAATATTTAATGACGTACATCGTAAACCGGTCGAACGTGTCCCGGAGAACGCTTTATTCCTCCCGCCCCAATAGGAAAGCGTTGTCAATCGGACTTTTCTGCTGCAAGTACCATTTGCTATAATACATTTTTTTTTTTTTTTTGGTTGATGACTTTATAATAATATACAAATCTGCATTTGTACAACATATAGTATTTATATATAAATATATAATTAATATTAATTTTGTCCAATACTCGGAAAATGCGGTATCGCTTTAATATTGATTTCTGTATAAATATACGAATTTGTTTTTTTTTTTATATACATATTATATATATATATATATATATATATCGATTTATCACTAAATTATACAAGCAAAAAAACAAAAACGTATATTATACTAATTTAATTTCGAATTTCCTATTTGTCGCGTAAAATCGAAATAACAACGAGGTAACCTATACGTATATATAACCCACGCGCTTATACTCGTATATACAAGCCAGTCGAACGGTTTCAGCGATTTATCCCAATGCATAACGGCAATTATAAATAATTATTTGATTGCGTGCTTTAATAGTGGTATAACCGAGACTGCTGGCATTAACGAGTTAATACGAGTTAAAATTGAAATAGAAAAGTTGAAAAAAAAAAACTAAACGGATTACAATGTCAACTCGTTCGTCCCGCGGCACTGGGTAATGTAATTTTTGTATTTTTCACCAATATTATAGTTTAATTTCGAATTTTCAGTGCCGAACGTATAAAATTCAAGTATAAACGGATTACGTATAAGTATCATAGAAATCGTTGAACAACGTGTTTGTAATATGAATTGGCGGTCGATTCGTTCACAAAACGGACGATAAAAAAAATATATATATGTATATATTACCTACTGTTGAACCGATCGCGTTAAAACTTGTTACGGTTCGATTTTAGAGAGAAAAGTGGAAAAACAGTTTCCAGTTTTTGGTGTGTATACGAACCAGGGCCGTAGACACGGGGGGTTAGGGGTTCAAACCCCCCTCCCTTGAACATCGGAAAAGTAGAAATTTCAATTTTTTTTTTTTTTTTACGCACAACAGCATTATTGCAGATGTTACAGTAAAATGTATGTTCGTATTTAGATTTTACCAACGTCTTGATGTTAAGTAGATTTGTTATTTATGAAAAATAAGTACCTACAATAACAACGCGTATATAATAACATTTATGTATAAATGTTTAATTTGGTCTATGCGCCATTATAAACATTGGTAAACATGATTATAGATTTTTGCGTGCTGATAAATCATTAAGATACACGATTATAATGCACGAATCAAGATAGCACTGAACCCCCCCCTCCCCACATAAAAATCCTATCTACGGCACTGATACGAACGAGTGAAAATGTGCAGTGCGGAACACGGCTGATACGCGCGTAGATTATGCGCGTCGTACACTCGCAGGACTTGCACTGCAGTACAGGAAGGATTTTACCGCGGGCGGGGTACGTAATATATTTATAACCAGGGCTCGGAAGTTATAGCACTAAAAAAATTAATTTTTAGCGCTTAAATATGCACATAAAAACATTAATATAAGCGCTATAAATAGCACTAAAAATTGGAAAATATGCAAAATAAAACTAAAATAAAATCATAGGTCTTTACGTACGGCGATAACGCCGTATCTTACTTAAATACGACGAATTCGATAACTGCAGTTCATATTTTGATACAATTTTAAAAATAACTAAATTATTGGAAATGAACGGAATTGTCCGATTTAGTCGACGATAATAACGGTCTAAGGCCGTTTATTCCGGATGCGTACAATCTTAAAACAATTTGTTTTCGTTCACATATTCGTAGGCGGCTGTTTGGTAGGTAATTTATAGTTTTTCAACAATATGTGTTTATTTCCTTAAATATGCCCATTAACAGCATTTATAACTCCAAATTAGCAAAATACCTCCTATAATATGTATTTATGTGAAAATATACCCGAAAATAGCGCTAAAAACCTAAAATTAGCAAAATAGCAGTAAAAACCGTAAATATGCAAAAAATAGCAAAATACAATTTCGTGTATGACATCAGAGAAGTGTGAAACATATTTGTATCTTACTTTGGATGTTCTAGGACGAACCAATAAAAATATGCATTTGCTAGAACTTCCGAGCCCTGTTTATAACAATTAAACGCCATTGCTGACCCGCGCAGGAATTTGTTATGTATACGCACAGTCGACGTTCGCGTGGATAATGATATGCGAACATATACAATCAGAGTTAATATATATTCATCGAATACCATGTTGCAGGGTTTATATATGCGCGTAATATTATTATTAATTATTGCGCACGTAATATAATACGTCATTTGAACGGCATACGATTTGTATTCGGAACGTTTGTCGGTATTATAATAATAATTGTACGCGAATCGATATAACCGCCGCGATGCGGCAGGACACGGACCTGGGCGAGGAGAGAGTTTTCGTCCCCCCAGAGTATAAAAAAATTATTTAAAAAATTTTTTTTTCCTTTTTTTTTTTTTTAATTATCACGAGCGTAAATTTCGCGTAATATACACACTGTCGACACGTATTATGGGGAGGGAGGGGTGGGGGAAATTCGTGAACGGTGTTTCTTGCATTTATATTGTACACGCCAGTGTTATCATCGTTTTCCGTTTGACGCGCGTTCTTTCAAAAGTGCTATTTTTTTATGTGTACAGAAAGCGTACAGGAAATTTTATTCCTGTAAAAACTGTTATTAGCAGCTGCGACGAACCGATAAGACGTGTCGGGCCAGCGGAACGTACCGGTTTTGAACCGTTTCGGAAATCGGAAAATAATATTCAAAAAGGACTTCCAAAAAAAAAAAAAAAATCGAGCGAACCGTTAGTGTATGTGTGTATAGGCAAGGGCGGATCCCTTGGGCTGTAGTCATTGCTTAAAAAATTATACACATAATTATACCTATACTATTTGTATAATAAGCATTTATTTCTCCTCCCAATTTATAATTTCTAGATCAGGATCAGTACGTAACTGCCTAAATATATTTAGGTAGCTGATCATCGTACAGCCTCCTCCCCCTCGGGCGATTTGTGATTTTTCTGGATCCGCGCCTGTGTGTAGGTACTTTGTAGTGCAGCGGCAGCAGCGGTGGCCAACCCGGTCAGTATATGAATTACTCGTTTAGTATGAATAACGCTGACAAAATTGAGTTAATTTTAATTTTCATACATAAATTTTTTTTTTTTATATATACTTGAAATGATTGTTATTCAGTCAATTTTGAGTTTAGAACCTAATGTTAAGGGTCAAAATTACTTAAAAAAAAAAAATCAGTTAATCCGAATCTGGTGTTAAAAATAGGGGTTGCCATTTAAAAAATATGCAAGTTGTATTGCGCATGCGCGCACCTAAAGGGTTAAAAATTTGAAAAATTCACAAAACGTGTATTTCAGTACCCCATATAGGCATCGCCAAAAATTCATTTCAATACAATGTCATCCGGCCGAAATATTTGGTAGTACCTGAAAAAATGATCACACTGTATATTTTTTTTTTAAATTAGGTATTATTGCTTTTTTTTTTTTTTTACTTTTGTATTATACAAAAAAAAAAAATCCGCTCATCACAATAGTTACGATCGTAATGCGTATACACTGAAATATAATCGAGAACTAGTAGTGGCGCCTTGATTTCTCTCTGCAATCCTCTCTGAGACAATAGAGTCAAAAAAACTATCTATAATTGCAGTCGATACAGCGTGTATACCTAAAATATTAGGTATACAAAGTCTAAAAGGTTTCGAAAAAAGCTTTTAGTATAGAAAAAAAAAAAAAACGAGAAACAACGCGTATTTACACGCGGTAAATACACAGTTTTTTTTTTCTGTACATAATGTAAACGCGAAGTGCCATTATATTGCCGGCGTACACATAAAAATACCTGCGTGCTAGCTGTATACAATAACGATGATTTGTTTACGCGCGGTGATGGTGCCGGTAAACGGTCGTTGTACGCGATAATAATATCGTGCTTTGCAGCATCCATCCGTCGAGTTGCCATGGCGACCCGGAGAGAAATTCGATTGCTATATATATACGCGCGTGTACCACTACTAAAGGGTGATCTGAAAATACGGACGGATTTTAATTCGGCGCCTTTTTTTTTTCTTCTGTCTTCCGGCTACGCTGGTTTGTAGCAGCCGGGATGCGGTTTTTCTGTCGTTATATCCGCCGTTAATAGCGTAAAAGCGGTGGCGCACAGGTATACGAGCAGGGTGCAAAACGGGTTTCCACCTCCCCCTCGTAAACTCCAAAAAAAAAAAAAAAAAATTGCTCTTGCTATTCAAAATGTTGTAGGAATTGTATTTCGTTGATTGTATTACGAGAGCATTTCGATGCGTATTATTATTATTATTATTATTATAAAATTACCGAATCTTGAGCATTACTGCAATGCTATACGTACATGTGCAGAATGCGCGTAAAAGATACAAATATAATAATCGACTATTGAGTTTTGTTTGTGCACTCGATTGTAGAAAACGCGAGACAAAATTCTGTATACATATATACACGAGAAAAGTCGAAGGTCTTTCTCAAACCTAGTGGAATATTAAAATTCACTCTTGTACGATTAATAAGGAAGAATAGTTTTCCATGTACTTACTATACATATTGAACCGGCGAGTTGACTTTGTTTTGTAACATTGCGGGAAATGCTTTCGTTGAGAATCGCTTAATAAACACAAATTCAATACAACTAGTGTATGAAATATTTTCGTTTTCAAAAGTTCCTTCATTCGCCCTGCCTCAGAAAAAAAATCGCATCTACGCCACTGCGCAACAGAAAATAGCGTTTCGTTCGCGATAACGCCTGAAGTGGTCAAAGTGAGAGTGATGTAGAAAGACGCTATCCACACATTTCTTTTAGACAGCACGTTCCATCACTCATTTCGTTTAAAATTATTCGTCCTTCTTGAATTTTGAAAAACCTATTTGTTTCTTTTAAATTTGTAGTCGTTATGTTGTACTGCGAGTAGAACGGAAGGCGTTCCTGAGTAAAAAAAACAAAACCGTACGTTTCATATTTCTATGAAAACGAAAAATTTAGCTGGTTTACTTCCATCCAGTGACTTTATTCGAGAGGGGTGGGGCGGGTACTCGCCCCCCTTGTCGATAGTGAGCCGCGGTGTTTGGGCGGGAATGGGCTGGTATTAAAGCGTATTGTTAAAAAAGACTTTTTTTGCTTATTTTTCAACAATATGGACCGTTCACAACTCTGCCCTCCCTCTCCCGTTTCAAAACTTAAAACTGCTTCCATGCCCTCCATTTATTTCGATCCGCTCCGGACCATTGGACAACGCCCGTTGTTCGTGTCGTCCAGTTGTTTGCAGCGAGCCACGCGTTTTTGGCCGGTAAAAAAAACATATTTTTACAAAAACCCGTATGAAAGTCCCGTGTACGTCGCTCCGAGTGAACGGGCTGCAATTCGAAAATTAATACACGTCGTAGTACTGGAGGAAAAAATCTCGAGGAACGTCTCAATAAGTACGGAACCTAACCTGGACGATGAGGTGGAGCCGCGGACTGTTTGCGAGCGAGTCGTGGAAAAAAAAAAACTTTGATGAGCGGTCGTCATATTTTTATGCGCAGAAACGTTTTTATTTTTCACGCGCGAACGGCTGCAGAGACGTTCGTCTACTTCAGTTTGTGAAAACAAGAAATTTAACTTTCGTTGAAATCTATGGACGCGTATTCTCGAATCCGTCCTCAATGTTCGGCTGCAGTACATCCTGTATATACATATATATGTGAAAACACCGGACAAGGACGTGACAGCGTGCGCAGGCCGTACTTTTTAATTACGGTAAAACGCGCGTTGCCGTCCTGCGCAGGAGGTGTGTTATTGCGCGATGTCCTGGGCGTTACACTGCAGACTCGACGGACCTCGGTGACGCCGCCGACACGCGTATGTGTGTAGCCGAACAAATGCAGTTACTCTTGTGACCATGTGCCGCGTAATATTTTTGTGATGAGAACAAAAAAATGCTTTTTTTTTTTTTTAAGTAAATTTATATTAAAATAAGACGACATTATAATAAATACAAAAATAATATAATTCGTATTTCGGATCTGTTCTATATTTCCAATTGGCTTCGGAACCATTTCGTTGAGGAGTGTATACATCCTCGAGACGTATTCTCGTTTTTAACGAATCGCCAGACGACACGGGCAATCACAGTTCGATCGATTCTAACGAACAACATAAAATTTTATAGTTAATACACTATAATAGAGGCTCGTCAGCGTCTCCGAAACCGCATCGGTATATTCGCCGTCTGTCGGCGCTGTGTGCAAACTGCGTAAAAGCGCGACCCGTTTTTATTGATCGAGTTATCTCAACAATGTTGGACGATCTGCGACGGTACAGATTTTTGTCACGGAACACTTGAGGATTTTGTTACAAAATTCCATCCCACTGAAAAGAGAAAAAAAAACCAAGTGAGAGGAGGGGATTCGACGTCCGTATCCTAACCCTTCACATAATTACGCCACTGCGCGTACCCGTGAACTGCAGGTAAACCGTTAATCGCGGTATTTGTTAACAACTGCTGTTCGGTATACACCCTGCGTCGTCCGGATTAAGATCCTAAGATCTTATGGAACGTATAGATACCGAATTATTTCAGTTTGAATTTCGAGAATTTATCGTTTTTTTGTTCGCGTTTAAAATGTTTTTTTTCTAGGCTAGTCTTAAATGTATGTGCACACGATATAGCCCTCAGTCTCGTTGATGCGACCAAATCGTGTTCAGAAAAAAAATTCTACGACAATTTTAAACAATCGAGACGGATAAATCAATACGTTGCTTCTGCAGGTACAACCGACCGGAAAAATAGTCAAGTTTGACGTTTTTATGCTCGATCGAAGTGTTTCTGGTGAATCGTCATTAAGAAACAAAATCTGCTGTCGAGTAAGCGCTGCGAGAAATTCTCCGTTGCCCGCAGCAAGTGATAGCAAAAAAAAAAAAAACGTTAAATAACTGCGCATACATTTTTAAGAGTCGTTGTATTTAATTTGTTTATTAGCTTACCGCGGTTAGGATACAAAAAAAAAAAAAAAATCGTCGTCACCTCCTGGTAGTGTATTAAGCGAAAAAGCAAAAAAATACTTCTCCGTCGAAACCGTTACGAAATAAACGAATTTAATACGGCGACTCTTCTGTACGTTGTTCTTTATTTTACATTCTGAGGCGAAACGCGAGGAAGCTAATTGTTTTTACAATGACGTTTATTTATTTTTTTTTTTTTTTTTGTGCACGCATTTTCGACTAGAAAGAATGCTCGGGGATCGTCTCGTCACGCGTTACGACGTTCCGACAGCAAATTGTATCTAGTTGAAACGTTTTTCCATTTTCTCGGTGCGGATATTTTCCTCATGCGTACTCGTTCATAACGACCCGAGAATAAGAAGAAAAATTATTTTCTAGATAGTTTTTATAAGAGCGGCAAAAAAAAAAAAATTCCCCAAAAATAATAATTGTCTTAGAGTCTTGAAATTTAAACCACGCGAATGTATTATTTTGCAATATACGTAAAAAAAAAAAAAATTCTACCAATTTTGGGCTATTTATAGCAGTTATTAGATTTTGAGCTATTTTTTTTTTTTTAACATTTATTAGAATATATAATCTGTAATACAGTTACAATAAGCATACGTGCGTATTTAATATATATATGTCAAAAAGTAAAAATATTATGTTAAACTGGGACTCAAGTCCCTTACAAAATTCGTTACTAAAATTAATGTAAACCAGATGGCGTCGGCATAGAATTGCGGTAGGGCGTGGTCGATGACTCACGATTGGCTGCCGCGATGTTTTTGGTGACGTCATTGGATATGAACTGTATAAATACGGGTGTATATAGTATAACGGTTTTAGTATGTGGTTCGCGCTGATGATGACAACGTTGTTGTCGAAATACGTATACGTATACGTGGTAAAAAGTGTACATTATTTTGTCATTTTGGGTTTCATAATATTAGTGTAAACAGTCACAAGTGTCTCAATCGTATTCAAATACATATTATTTATTAATTTTTATTGTTAAATAATCTTATTATACGGACGTTGTGTCGTGAAGTCCGATCGACGTTTTCTAAACAAAACGCTTTAAAGCGTTAAGAAAAATAGCGTAATTAAGCGTAAGAAAAATATTTTCCATATATATATATATATTATATATGTTAAAAAATTCACGTTAAAAAAACTCTTATCGTTTTCTTATAGGCTTCTTCTCTCTCTCTCTCTCTCTCTCTCTCTCTCTCTCTCATCGTATACGCGCATATCCTATTATTGTAATGAAAACAAATTGCTGTTGCTTATAGTTGCGACAAACGACGGCGGCGTTTAATTTCGAAGAAGACGAAAAAAAAACACTCGCGACAACCCATTTATCGTAAACGAAAAAAATAAGAACAATTAGTCGAGTCACTGAACAACAAATGGACGCGTACATTATAATATATTGTGTAACCGATTGTACTATATAAGTTTTTAAAGGGGGGTGGAAAAAAACACAATGACGCGCGGCAGGGGCATATTTATGGGGGGGCTGATGGGGCTCCAGCCCCCTCCCCCGAAATTTCACGAACTTTCTTTACTAATTCCTATGCCCTATAGCTATAGGATGTAATATTTTTAATAAATTCCTAATGTGTAGTTGATTTTAAAATGTTGAGAATTTGTTAATTTGTCCTATTTTTAAGATTTACTATTGGATTAGAATTTAGAAATAATTCAACAATGATATTTATTATTTACTCAATGCCTCAGCCCCCCAAAAAAAAATTTCTAAATATGCCCCTGACGCGCGGTATTTACAATATTATTGTTCGCGGCGTACACAAGACAATATCGTAACCATTAATATATGTATATATCTATCAATATCTAGTATATAAATGTGAAATGGAAATTTTTGTCACGCATGTTCTCTGTAGCTACTCGTCCGATTGTCTTGATTTTTTTTTTTTTTGACATGTATATGTCTATATGGCTGGGATCCGTCTATAAATTTGCGCGACACCGAGAGCGTTACCATGACGTCATGAACCCGGCTCTACTCACCATCCAGCCAGGTCTCCCCCACTTTTATACCGTCGTTGCCAGTTACATTGGAATGGCGATGGCAGCGCTATCTATATATATATATATAATATACATATAGATATCTATAGACATAGATATGTCTCTAGGTACGAGGAGACGAGGACTAAGCTATAGGTAACTTTTTGTCGCGTGTAAAAAATAAATGAGATATATACAAGACATATACATGTACAGATGTATCTGCATGCAGTGTAGATACTGCTTTGATTTTTTTTTTTTTTTAATGAAAGAGTACATCGCGGAGCAGGTTTTACGCTTAATTTCATTTCTATATAAGTTAATTGTTTTAAATTATTTATAATTGTTTATTTTTCAATACCCCACGGCCAGTGCGGCAAAAAAAAAAAAACACAGACGTGTGCTCTCCCACTATCAGGCGTCCCCACTCCCCACCGCCGACGTCACCGCCATATCGATACTTAATACAGATAATAATTATTATAATCTACACTAATATATAATAAAGCTGAAGAGTTTTTTTTTGTTTGAATCTCTGGAAAGTGGAACACTACCAGTCCGATTTGAAAAATTCTTTTTGTATTCGATAGTCCAATTCTTGAGGAAGGTTATTTAACATCACGCTACGGCCCTTAGGAGCCGAGCAACGGAAGAAGAAAAAAAAGAGTCAGAATAAGAACACTAAGCGAAAACGAATAGTAATAGCGCGGGCGATGTGACGCGGTGGGTCGGGGACCGACAACGTCCACAATGTCAGTTATTTAATGATATGATACAAGTTTTAAAAAGTTGGTGAAGTTTTATTCGTCAGTCATAGACCGACATGTCATCTCAGCTGAGCTAAAAAGGTTGGAATTATAAATAGGAAATGTTATTGAATAACGAACAAAATTTGAACGATGTAAGAGGTGGCATTTTTAACGGGCAACGAGGTGCACGGGGGCTAGTATATATATATATATATATATATATATATTAAGTTGAAATACGACGCAGAAAATATTTATGTAAATTTAACCGTATAAATCACGAATTTTATATATTATTATTATTATTTTTTTTTTTTTAACGAAACGGAAACACTTCGAGATTTTCATATAGGGAAAACGATCGAAATATCTAAATCGGAATAATAACGAGTAAATTTTAAAATAGCGAAATACTATATATATATATACAACACAGTCAAATGGCACGTGTTTAAATATACGTATACACAAGTGTACACCGAATGTATAACTATATATACGTAGCGCCAGTGTATAGGCGGAACCACGCGCGAGGAACGGATCAGCCGGCCGAGGTCGGCTTTTGGTAAAGGTATCCCAAAGAAAAATATAATTCCCTAGTGTTTATTAAAAAAATGCGAAATAATTATTATACGCGTAATAAACATATATATATATATATATAGCAAATAAAATAAAATCGTATTTTTCCCGTTGCTGTATCTAATCGGTGCAAATGTAACGAAATACTTGAAAAAAATTAATTTTATGTTTCAAAAGACACGTATAAAAAAACTTTTAAAAAAGGTAACGAACCGTGGGGCGTTGTGAATGTCGCGAATTACTCGGACAGAGATTTTAGTGCGTATAATTGTTATCACTATATAAATTTGAAAGCAATGATAAATCATTGCATTGGATAAAACGATTCGGAGAGCGGAGCTTCGGTGTAATATTTTGGTTATATAACAAAAACTAACCTTTTTTTTATGAATTAAATACCTCAAAACCCATAGTTGCTATAAACAGTCCAAAATTAAAAGAAAATTTTAGAGAATTTTTTTTTCCTTATTATAATAAAACAGTTACATATTTGACGAATATTTCAAATTTCTATACCCATTAGTTTCAAAATTACGAAGAAATAACGATAATCGATTTTGACAAACCAATAGATTCTCGCTCTGCTCACTATCTAAAAACCGGATAATTTTATAACGTATATATTATTTTATCGATCGTTAATAATATAACCGTTATTACTATTATTATTTTTATTGGTATATTACCTATATATAGAATGATCGAATTTCGTTGCGACATTTTTTTTTCTTCTCGGCGTAGAAATTCGATTTTTTTTTTTTTTTAGGGGGCGAGGAGGCCTGAGTTTCGACGTCGATTACACGCGTAGGTGTATACCTACACCTGTATTATATCGGTATAAGTTTCTCGTTTATATAAAATGTTTACAAATAACTGCAACAGTACCTACCGGAAATCCTGCAACGAATTATAATAATTTCAATACGAATGCGTGGGAGAAAATAATATTATACTCTATATACTCGTACGTACGAAAGTTTTATCGTTACGATAATAATAATTCGCGTGTATAAACTTTCTGTTAACATAATATTGTATATGTGTATACTGGCGATAAACTGTCTTGCGGTATATTATACTTTGAAAAGTTACCGATATTTTCAGATATATATATATATATACACATGGCACATATATATCCTTCAGAACCGATAAAATCAAAAAAAAAAAGAGGACATTCTTGTTGTATATATTATATACGCTGTACCGCGCGGCAGTGCAGTGTCTATTATTATTCGGGGTTATTGAATTGGCTCACGAAATTCGGGTTAGGTTTTAGGTAGAATCGGCTCCCCCAACATTTATTTCATGCATATACGTTGGTTATCAAAATAGTCAAACGACAAACTGCGATTACTGTGTCGTACGACATCAGAGAAGCATCCAATCGAGTTAGGTATATCGTTACCGTCGAGCGCGTTATCAGCTAAACGACTAGATGATTTCGGGCATTGATCTGGGCACTGTGTCGTTAAAAATATTATGGCTTACATACTGTAAACATACTTTGTCAAATTTCACGTTTTTTAGAACCACTTGTTGAAAAATGTGTTATCGGGAGCCAATTCAACGATCGCCGTATTATTTTTATGGCGCGTTTCAGAAAATCGTTGCGCAGGATTCAATACACGCTCATCCTCGTATAAAGAGCGTTCGGATAAAATCAAATGGAATTAAAATTGTTCGCATTCGAATACCGCGCGCGTATACTCCTAAACAACGTACGTACATACCAGGGCCTAAAATAAATGAAACTTTGTACTACACTATTTTATAATTTCACTCAATTTAATACGAGTTTTCCCTCTCTAAAAAGACACAAACTAATACATTTTTTTCATTTTGTACTGCACTATTCCGATTTCGCACTACACTAACAGTGTCGTATTGCACACTATTTTAGGCCGTGGTATATATATACGTATTTTTGCAAAATATAACGGGTAAATTAAGAAAATAGTCGTTTTTTTTTTTTACAATATTTATATGAATTATATAGAAACTGCAAGTTGAAAATGTATTGCGATATTCTCATGGCTATATATATATACGATAAGTACATAAAGGAGACATTTTTGTTTTACAATTCGCGCGTACATATAAGTACAGTTTACACAATATATTTCGAGAATACCTTTAACAAAAACGCGATATATAGAAATTTGGAAATATCGAAATGAACACTCGATTTATATAATTACCTATATCATATAAATATCATATACCCGCAGTTAGGTTAGCCAAACTCCACAATGGACAAATATTGTGCGCATACTCTATATTATACGTGTTATTTTTTTTTTAATTTTCAAAAATCCTAACACGTATTTTACTAATGATTTCATCGAAAACGCGTACCTTCTTCTTCTTATGGCTTTTATGACTCTCTAAGAGTTTTTGCCGCCAAAACAAAAACGCGTACCTACATAATAATATTTACTGCAGGGACGCAACGTAATGATTCGGACGTGGAATTATGCGTTTTCGGGCGTGTAACGAAAAAGACGGGTTCCGAGACGTTATATTCCTAAATATATTATTTTACGATGACACCGACGTGGGTAGTAGCGAATCTAAACAAAAACGAAGTACAAAAAAAAACCATCGAAATAGCCCACGCGATTGCGATATATGAAAGTAAAACTCAATACGCACATTACACAGTGACCAAACACATGTTTTACAATACGATATTTTAATTGTAATATGATATCGAATCGATTACGTTATATGAAATTGTCTACTAAACTGTACAAATCGAATTGCGGTACTTGCAGGCAGTGGTTAACGCGCCGTCCGAAATTTCTTCGGCCTGATCTGTGTATAGAATACGAACCTGCAGGAGGGAGGGCATGACCAGCATCGTTCATGACGCGCATACCTATTATTACGTTCTCTCGTGACTTTTGAACGGAATGCGAGCGAATGGACTCGAATTTCACGTTTTAATCGATATTTTAGGTATTATATATTGTTTTTTTTTTTTTTTTTTAATATGCGTTGTGGCCAACGCAGATAAACTAACGTAAATATTATTATGTACGAAATCGAATTTTATTTTTTTTTTTTTTTGTAACCCCTCACAAAAATTCCGATCGCAGGTTCCTTCTTATGCTTAAAGATTTCGGTGAATTATTCATATAATAATAATAATAATAATCGAACAAGAAGACTCGTATTAATTATTTTTAGACTCGTCGATTCAATACAACAACATTTATGTGATCGCCTAACAGAATCGAATATGTCGTACAACACACTTTCCGTTTTCGCAATTAACTCTCCGCGTATTACACTGTATACAGGCTCTGCAGTAACCGTTTTTTCCTTGCGCCCAACCGCCGCCTCGACTTCCTTCTACTACGGGACTTGCCTCCTATTCTTATAACTCTAATATATTGTACTCGTTACACGTACCCTTCTCCCGACACGCCCAAACGGCATCTCAGCCCGTTCTCTGCCGTTTTTCCAAACTACAGACGTGTAATCCCCCAAAACTACGTCCGCGTCCTCGACACATTTCTAATTTCTGCAGCTACTTCTGTTTTCATCCATTATTTCGTTCGACCGCCAAACGTTCGGTGCCTCTACTGCAGTCTTATAAAAACGTTCGGTGTACACGCAAAAGTGTATACGTGTATATTAAACGAAAACACTATATATATATATATATATATATCGTTCGGAACATTCAGAACGTAATAAACAATTTGTTTATAAAAAAAAAAAAAAGGTAGCGTAAATTTTCATTGTTTTTTTTTTTTTTTTGTTTCTAAATAATATTTTCCGTCAAATGAGCCGTAATAATTGTGAAATACTGTAAGATTTACCGAACTCTGCCCATACGTATGATGATGATGATATTAATAATAATAATAATAATAATACACTCTTGCTGCAGTCGCTTAGGGAGGTGATACCGCACGTTAAAAAGGACCGGAGGCTGTCGAAAATCGAAACGCTAACGTTGGCGAAAAACTACATCATCGCCCTGACGAAAATCATATGCGAGATGAGAAGCGAACTGGACCCGTTCAAAGACGACGACGACGGCACCTCGACCGGCGGTTCCGCAACACCGGCGTCGGCAACAGCTGCAGCAAAAGCCAAACCGCCACCGTCGTCGTCGTCGTCGTCGTCGTCGTCGGTGGCGACCGTCACGGCGGCGGCCGCGGAAATCGACAGACGGCTTCAGTTGGCGTTGCAAAACTCGGACGAGTCGATGGATCTTTCATAATATTCCGCAGTAATCACACACACACACACACACACACACACACACACACACACACACACACACACACACACACACACACACCACTAACCAATAGACAATTAAAGCAGATTCACAAAAAAAAATATATATATATTGTTACATAATAGGCGTGATCGACGCCTGAACGCGTTCATGTAAAACCGCGTTTCAATTAAAATCCAGTCGAATTTTTTTATTTCTCCCGTTTTTCCTTCCGAAAAAAGGAAAGGGTTGGGTCAAACTTTTTGGAAAAATTTTAAAAAAAACATTTTTTTTTTTTTTTTGGTTAAAATTTTAAAATTAAATGGAAAAATATAAAATTAAATTAAAAAAATAATTTAAATGTTTAAAAAAATTTTTGTTTAAAAAAGGGGTTTTAAAAATTTTTTTTTAAATTTTAAAAAATTGTTAAATTTTAATTAAAAAAAAAAAAATTTATTTTTTTTAAAAAAAAAATTTAAAAAATAAAAAATTTTTTTTTTTTTTTTCAAACGAAAAAAGGGTAAAGGGTTTTTAAAAAATGAAAATAAAACCAATCCGGAAAAATTTATTTAAGAATTTTTTATTTTTTTTTTTAATTTTTTTAAACCCAAAAAGGATTAAAACATTTAAAAATGTTTAAAAATTTTTGAAAAACTTTAAAAAATTTAAATTTTGCGGGGGGTTTAAGTAATTTTATCCCAAAATAATTTGATTTCCCCCCAAAATTTAAAAACCCCTATAAAATAAAGGGCTGGGAAAGTTGCCAATTTTTAATTAAAGGGGAAAAAAAAACCGGGATAAAAAATTTAAAAAAATTTTCAAATTTAAACTAAAAAAATTTTTAGGTTTTTAAAAAAAAGGAAAAAACCAAAATTGGGAAATATAAAACCCTTTTAAAAAAAAAAATTTTAAAATTTCCCAAATGGAATAAAATTTTAATTTTTTTTTGAAATTTAAACTTTGTTTCGTTTAATTATTTCTATTTTTTAAATTTAAAAATTTTTTTTTTTAAATAGTTAAATTTAAAAACCAAAATATTTTTTTTTTAAATATCCCATTTTAAAAAATTTAAAAATTGGAAAAAACCCAAAAAATAAATTTTGTGATAACAAAAGGAAAACCAATTTTAAAAATAGTAACCGAAAATTAAAAAAAAATCCAAAAAAAAAAAAATTTTATTTTGGAGGCCAAAGTTTGGAATTCCGGTTTAAAATTAAACGGGTTTACCCCAGGTTGAGGGTTTAAAATTTGGCGGGGATAATATTAAAACCAAAAATTATTTACATAATTTTTTAGGGTTTTCCAATAAAAATTTTTTTAAAAATAACGCTTTGGGCAAAGGATTGGGGGAAAAAAAATTTAATTTAAAAAATTTTAACCTAAAGGCCGCATTTTCCCCGAAAAAATTTTAAAAATTTTTTTTTTTTTTAAATTTTAAAAATTTTTGGGGGGGGTTTTTTTATTTTTGGGACGGGTTTTTTTCTTTTAGGCTTTTTGGATTTTGGTAAAAAAAATTTTTTTTAAAAATTTTTCAAAAGGGCTTTTGGGGGAAAAGTTTTAAATTTTGGGGGATTTCAAAATTCCCAAAAAAAAAAAAAAATTTTGAAATTTTATTTTAAAAAAATTTTTTTCCCGTAGTAAATTTAAAAATTTAAATAATTTCCTAAATTGAAAATAAATTTTTTCTTCCCCTTTTAAACTTTTGACGGGGAACGCTAAAATAAATTTTTTGTGAATTAACCCCTTTTGGGATTTTTAAACCCCCTTTTTTTTTTTTTTCCACAGGGTTTCCCCAATAAAAAATTATTTAAAAAATAAATTTAACCCTGAAAATTTGGGTTTTTTTTAAAAATTTTTTTTAATTAAATTGGGCCCATAATTAAATTTAAAAAAAGGGAAATTTTAAAAAAAATTTTTTAAATTTTTAAAATTTGGGTTCCAAAAATAAAATTTTAAATGGGGAAATTTTTTTTAAATTTTTAAAAAAAAAAAATTTTTTCCTTTTTTAAAAAATCAAAAAAATTCAAACCCGGCCATTTTTTGGGGATGGGAAATTAAAATTTTTTTTTAAAGTTTACCTTTTTTTTTATTTTAAAAAAAAGGCTTTAAATTTTTTAAATTAAAAAAAAGAAAATTTTCCCTTTATTTCCTTTTTTCTGCCCAAAAAAACATTTTCCTTTAAACCCGGAAAAATAAAAATTTTAAAAAAAAGGGAAAGTTTTAGGGTTAAAACCCGGGGGAAAGGTATTTTAAATTTTAAACAATTTTTTTTAAAAAGGAAATTTATTTTAATTAACCCTTGGTACAAAACGAATTTTTTGGGCCCTTTTTTCCTTTCCCCGGCTTTGTTTTTTACCGGTGGGGCTGGATTGGGAAATAAACCCGGGAAGAATTCGGAAAAACGGTTTTTTTAAAAATCAAAAAAAAATTTTTTTTTTTTTTTGTTTTCGGATTTGGTTTACCAAATTTGGGTTTATTTTTTAAAAAAACGGGGAAAAGGGTATAAAGGGAAATTTTCCCCCCAAAAAAAATTTTGAAATTAAAAAATTGTAAAAGGATTGAAAATTTTAAAAACAAGTTTTCCCCTATTTTAATAAAAAATTATCTTGGGAAAAAATTTTTTTAAATTTTTTGGGGGTTTTTTTTTTAAATTTTTATTTTTTAAAAAAAATTTGGGAAAAATTCAAACTTATCCCGGAAAAAAAATTTCCCAAACCCCAAAAAAACCCTTTTTTGGGAATTTTCAGAAATAAAAAAAAACCCTTTTGCGTTTTAATTTGAAAATCCCTTTTAAAAAAAATTTTTTAAAATTTTAAATTTTTTTCAAAAAGTTTTAAAAAAAAAACCCCCGAAAAAAATTTACGGGTAAAAATTTTTTTTCAAGGGTGGGGGGTGCCCCCTTTTTTGGGGCCTTTTTCCTTTTTTTTTTAAAAAAAATTTTGTTTTTTTTAGGGCCGTTAAATTTTCCAAATAAAAAGGCCCCTTTAAAACACCCCGACCATTTAAAAAAATTTTGGGTTTATTTTACGGGGTTTTTGGGGGTTAAAAAAAATTTTTTGGTTTTCCCGTTTTCCCGGGTGGAACGTTTTTTTCTTAAAAAAAGGAAACGGGCCCCCCTTTCCAAAAAAGGGTTTACCCCCTTTTTCCCAAAAAAAAATTGGGCCCTTTGTTTTATTTTTTGGGAAAGGGTTTTTTTTCCCGGAACTTTCAAATTTTTTTTTAATTTAATTTTTAAACAGCTTAGAAAAACCGCCCAATGTCGGCCTAAAATATTAAAATTTGGGGGGGGAAAAAACTCCCTTTTTTGGAAAACCCCCTGGAATTTTACCGGAAAACGGGTTTTCTCAAACCCTTGGAAAAACCTTTGTCGAAAAGAATTTTTATTCTTATTTTTGGAAGGCAAAGGATTTTTTTTAAAAAAATTTTTTCAAATTGTTTTTTCAAATTTCAATTGGTTTGTTTTGGGGTTTTAAAACCCTCTTTCCTTTCCCCGAAAAAATTTTAAGGGCAAAAAATCTTTTTTTAAGAAAATTTAAAATTTAAATTTAAAACTTATAAATCAAAAAACGTTTTCCCTCCCCTTTTTCCGGTTTAAAAATTTTTTATTTCCCTTTTTTCCCACCCAAATTTAATTTTGTTTACTGAAAAAAAAAAAAAAAGGGGGGGCCTTTAAAACCCCAAAACTTTTTTTCTAAAAACGGGAAAAAAGCCCGGGTTTTATTTCCCGGTTATTCCAAGGGGTTTGGGGTACCCCTTTTTTTCGAAATTTGGGCTTTTTTTCCAAATTGAAAAGGAAAAAAGTTTAAAAAAAACCTTTTTAAATTTCAACAAAATAACGGCCCCCCCGGGGTTTTTCCCGTTTTTTAAAACTGTTTGTATTTAATTTCGTCCGGATTGGCCCAAGTTTTTGGCCCCGGTTTGAAAAAACCCGTTTTCGGAAAAAAAAAAAGTTTTTGTTCCGCGTTTAAAAAAAGGGTGCTTGATTAAAAAGAAAATACTTTGGGGAAAAATTTCGAAAAAACGTTTTAAAAACCGGAACGGTTTTTTAACTTTTTGGGCAAAGGAAAGTGGAAAAACTTTTTTTTATTTTTTGGGAATTTTATTTGGCGGGAAAGGTTTAAATTTTCCGCCAAAAGGTTGGAAAAAAAATTTTTTTTAAATTTTTATTTGAAAAAGTTTTTTTTCAAAAAAAACCAAATTTTCAAAAAAAATTTTCAAACCTTACGCGAAACGTTTCTTTTTTCGTCTACGAGAAACGTCCAGTATCCGATATCAATTGCCCGCAAACGGATACCATAGCGGCCGCACGTTGCGGCGAGGTAAAAAAAAAAATCATGGAAAAGTAAATAACCGTCTAGGTTTTTCTTCCACGCCGGTTTCTCCGTTTTCGCCACTTCCCGCGGCGTCACCAGTGAGTGGTACACAACTACGCTCTACGATTGGTTGATTTTTAATTAATTCCCGCCAAATTTACTACATCAATAATAATTTACAAAAAAAAAAAAATCCCTTGTTTTTCCACGTATTTTTGAAGTTAAAAAAAAACTTACTAAACCGTTTGCGGTTAAAATACAAGTACAGTGAATAATGTGAGGCGCCGACATCGATTTGGCGTAAACGCTGAATCGTTAAACGGTTTACGAAAAACGAAACGCCACACAATATAATAGGTTCCGAGGGCTTGTATAAACGCTTCGTTCGTTTCCACTGATCTATACTGACGATCACGCTTATTTAAATGGATCAGTGGCGTAGCCATAGGCGAAAATCTATTAAATTTTCTGGGGAGGCTAACATTTTTAACATCGGTCATAATCAGTCGAATATCCAAAATACATACAAATTATAAAATATTTGGGGGGACTTAGCCCCCCTAAGCTCCCCACCATTTCCGCCTACGGGCGTAGCCAGGATTTTTATTTGGGGGGCTGAAGCTGATAATTATTTGGGCTTATAATACGAGCGACTTCTTTTTTAATAATACCGCATTATTATTACGACCCATTGTTTTTCACGCAACTAATATGTAATAATATTAA
Organism: Slavum lentiscoides; assembly: GCA_032441835.1. Taxonomy (NCBI): domain Eukaryota; kingdom Metazoa; phylum Arthropoda; class Insecta; order Hemiptera; family Aphididae; genus Slavum; species Slavum lentiscoides. The sequence continues at coordinate 2,151,138 of CM063716.1, forward strand.
ACGGCTGAAAGTTCGTAAGAGACTCTAGAGACATTTTACTATAAGGCTTCGCCCTTCGAAAAAAAATTCTTAACTACGGGCCTGATGAAATGTAAAAATTATTGCAGAATTCAATCAAACACTCGCGGATGTTGAATACCAATCGAAACACTATACAGTCGTATTTATACAAGCGGTGCCGAGACCGATATCTCAGAGAACGCCCAAAACGCTTCCCGCGGACAACTCGGTATGTATTTTTCGGTAAAGCACGATTGAGAACGTTTTACCTTTTTGGCCGAACGATTGAGAACGCTTAAAATTCACAAAGGACTTACCCGCTGACCCTCAAAACCAATATACGATTGAGAACGAATTTACGTGCAACGTTTTGCTATATCGTTTATTTTGCGTTTCCGAATATAACGATATTTATTCGAATTAAATAGTACTAGCCCTATTCACCTCGTTCCGAAAATATTATTTTAATTTCATTATTTTCCATTATATATGCGTAAAAAGATCAAGAAAAATATTATATAAACAAAAGTACCTACTACCTACCTACGCAGGTACCTATTACGAAAACGTTGACGTTTGTGTGACGACTATAAATCAAATCGTTATTCTCTCTTATATAAATAATTCAAGAGTTTAGATTATATATAGGTATATATAGTGTCTATAATAATATCCAACAGACTGAATTTCCTCCTCGTGAATCCCGTATCACGGCGTACGATAAATACGGTGTTTTCAACCGTTCGAAAACACCTTCACGCATTTCAAATGCTATACATACGTTTAAAATATACTTAAATAATTTTGTTAGGTTTTATATTTTCTTTAGGAAAAAGACCAATAGGACGACCGAGATTAAGAAGATGGGAGGACCAGGTGTGAAACAAACTGTACCGGACGTAGAGTGGCGAATCTTATCGATGAACAGAGAGAGATGGCATAGCATTATACGTATGTTTGTCAGTATAGTCTTAAAGGCCGATAACTACCAAGAAGAATATTTTCTTTAAAATTTTTAAAAAATTACCTATAGTACATAACCCCTTGAAAATGACCGCGCTGACATCCTCTTAAATACGGCAACGTTGGAAAAAAATACGATCTACCTATCGAACGTTCTCAATCTTAACACCAAAAATACCGTTCTCAATCGTTCGACATCCGTATTTTTTACTCGCATCATTACATGACACAGAGTCTGTATTATTTTCGATTATATGACTTCACGAATCACGAACGCGATCCAATTGAATCGTGATCGATTGCACATACACACAAAAACGGTTTTACAAGAAAAACTCGAACGGGAGTTGGATCTTTTTTTTCTCCCGTCTCAATCTGAACGAATAGAACATTTTTTTTTTTACAAGTCACTACAAACAACGTCAAAAATGTATTCTGAAAATCGGATTTTCGGACTAGCCAAGTCTTTCTACTTTCAAACGATATAAAAACTTCCGATATCTGACAATATTCTCTAGTAAAATAGGTGTGCGAGAGCTTATTTCTCACGAACCCGTTGTCGTTGCTACTTGTGTATACTAATACTTTAAACGGCTCCGATACACTTGTATACGATTGTAAATAATCGAAAAAACTATTAATTCTGAAACTTTTCTTTTTTAAATATCTTACTTCCCCTCAGTCGATTAAAAAGACGCTGGTACAGAGATCAATTAATTTTCTTCTGAGCTTTAAATCACAGAATAAATGAAATTTCTCTTTTGAGAGTTCTGTCACTGGACAGTCTCCTTCCTCATATTATTCAAGACATGTAAATAAATAATAATAATAAAAAAAAAATCACATTTGCTTTTTGTACATATGATACAGATTGTAAATACTCTATTTTTTAAATAATAATAATAATAAAAAATAAAATCTTACGATAATTGTATGTGCGTAGTGCCATTAAAATTCCAAGAGAAGAGAAAATTTTCTTTTCATACGTAAAATATTAAACAAAACGTTTGTATAACCAGCTATACAGGACTGTAACACGTATGTTTACAAAAAATTATTATTTTTTTTTAAATACATCTTTTAAGTTTTTGTTCGATTTGATGGAAAATTAATAACATATGCCTCCAGCACTGAAAGGACGTTCCAACATGGAGGGCGTGTTTCAATGTTGTTTAGAAAAAAAAGGGACACGAGAAAACTTGTTTATGTTACTATTAAGGAAACGGATATGTAAACTTATGTATAATGAAATGATAGTCGCTTCATTAGTTTCATTTCAACATCAAATACTTTCAAATGTATATTAACTTTATTAAAATGACTTTGTCGTAGATTCTTCCACCCAACACCGATCTCAAAATCCAGATAAGCGGCATATTGGACAAGTAAACGAGTAACTAAAGTGTATCTATATCCAATTATCAAGTGCTCCACCAATGTTGAAAATCTGCGATTAAAACAAACGACGGCCAAAGACTATTTGCAGCCAAACGTAAATGCAACATGCACAACTGACATTTGACGGAAAACGGTTTATGAACAACTTAAAAATATATAACGAACACGATTAAACGTTATAATTTATTAAACTTTAGGAGTATCATTTTACAATGACATATTTAACTAAAAGATATTATTAATTGCACTTAAACATTACTAAATGAATTGCTAAACATCAGTAATGTGTGTGTTCAGCTAACAATATTTATTTGGAAGATAAGACGGATATTATAAAATTTAAATAAAAAAAAAAACAAACAAAACTTATGTTGTTATTTTTAACACGAGACTCTCGGGGAAGATGGTAACAAAACACTACAATACAAATAAAAAACAAATCTTTTTTTTTTAAATATTTTTTTTTTTCAAATGTTTTTCATGGAATAACATTAACACATTGCCTGAGTACAAGCTATCATTATTTTCATAATAATAAATATATGTATATATATATTATATATAAATATATACACACATATATAAATTTATTATATAATATTCACAATAATATTATTAAAACCGCCTGTATTCCTTTTGTTATTTTGTACAAACCTTAAAATGTGTATTGTAATAATAATAATAATAATAATAATAAGAATAATAATTAATAATAATAATTATAATAATTTTTGTAACATTAATAATTTATTAATATTACTTTTTTTTTTTACATGCTATTTACCTGTACAAAACGAAACAAAAAACAAAAAGTTACAATTATATAATATTAATTTGCATTATTACTCAAAATGTTTTTTTTTTTTTATGTATAAATATTGACTTTGGTTAGAATATATATATATATATATATATAATTTAATTTGTTCAAATTGGCTACAAAATTCTGTTGGAGTTTTTCTACAGGATTCTTTTTTCTTTTCTTTTTATTATCATTTTTTTTTTTCTTTTGGTCAATTTGATAAATATTTTACATAAATAGTTAATAAAATATATATGTATATACATATACATACACACACATACACATATATATATATATATGGGTTTGTATGTAAATTTAATAATGATAATAATATATTATAATAAACCAAAGTACATTTATAAATAAATATTATACAAGTAGACCGAATAAAACAAACGGAAAAGGGAAGGGGAAATAAAAGCCCATAAAAAAAAAAATATATATATATATATAAAGCAAGACATAAAACAACAACAGTCACATCTTTGACATGAGACTAAAATTGACATTTACTAAAAAAAAAAAAAAATAATTTAGAATGATAAAAAAGGTGAAATAAATTATATTATACAAAAAAAAAAAAAGAAACTTAAATATGAACAACCATTAAAACGACACAATATTTTATGGTAACTCGTTCCTTGACAATTTGAAAAAAAAAATTGTCATAAAAAAAATGTATCAATAATAATAATAATAATAATAAAACATTACATTCACAATTCGCCTATAATGCTCTGTATAAAATAAAATTGCTCTAAAAAATTTTCTATCCATTGGTACCTACAATATAATTACAAATTAATTGTTAAAAAATTTGTAATCAACATTTCGTATAAACTAGAAAAAAAAAAAAAAAAAACAAAAATGGTGTCCAGTTAATTTTTTTGTATTTTATATATTGTTTCTTATATAATAAAACTAAAAATTTACAATTAAATATCACCTTAATTGACCTAAAATTAGATGAAACAATAAAGGAAATGTTTCACGAAAAAATTTAACTAAGTTATTTCGAAAAAACATGTTACCGTCATATAAGAGCATTCATAGTGTGGTACAGCTGCATTAATACTTGCATGTGTATCGGCAAGCAAGACATCCGATCGTGGGTGTTTGAGTCCAACGACAACCACGATAAGGCATTATAACCTTCCAAAACATACCTGTATGAAAATAACGAATTATAATAGTAACCACGGATCTACACGTTTCTTTTCTTTTTCCTCAATTTATACCTTAGGACGTCTGTGGTGTATTGAGAATCTAGCGGATGTGCTGAGACCGCAGACGTCGGATGAAGTAGATCAGCAGCTGCTGGATCAGCGTTATTAGGCAACTGTACAGTGTGCATGTGCAATGCACTTTTAAGGAATGCCGGACTGTATTTCTCTATGTCTGGCGCACACGAAGCCCAAAACCATGTGGGCATACGACCAGTCGGTGCTGTAGACACTAAATAGCCTAAAGCTAATGGTTGCTGGAGTAACGCACCAACTTCTTCGTGTCCGTCCAGGCAACTACCGTTCTAAAAGAAAAAAGCAAAAAACATTTATTCACAATGTTACAAATCGCTGATTATCAAGATCAAATCGTATTCAGATTACAAGAACCGGAACTAAATTTAGAAGTTCAAAGGACTTAAATTAATTTTAAATATATTTCACCAAATTATTTATTATATTCATTTATTATAAAACTAACATTACTAAAAGGTATATGTCATAAACTTACAAACTTATTACCAAAATGTTAATACCAAGTATCAGGATATCAATAAAAAAAAAACAATCTATTTTTGGTTTTTAATCCATGAATATTAAATGTTATTTTCCTGCTAACCCACATACAACAATGAAAACTTTAAATATAGTTCTTTATGTAGAAGCATATGATTTATAAATAACTTTTGTCATAATATTATATTACATAAAAATGATACCATGTCCTAGGAAGTGAATGCCAAATTTTAAATAATGCTGAAATGTGCAAAAATGCGGGCAATGTTATGTGGGTACAGCAAAATACGAGATTTTCAAAATTAAATCTTTTAGGTTGTCGGGGTTGTTGTTTATTATTTTTGATCAAATTATAAAAATATGCCTGTAGATACTAGATAATATTGTATACGGGCTGTTGCGTTAACTTATTTTATATACTAGTAATATAGCTTTATTCTGTGTTAATAACTTGAATCCTCCACTCAATTTCTGAACTTACAATTAAAAATATCCCTCGATTTGTTATGAAAAACCACATTGGGTAAGTTAACCAAAATTTATTTTGATAACTGATTAGAGCAGTTGCATGAAACAGAAATTATCAGGAGACACATGGGGGAATACACACATTTTATGGATAGCACCAATATTGAAAAACAAAACAGTTTACTGTGACGCCACAATGTACAGACAACGATGTCGCATATACACATACATAACTAGCGACACTTATTTACTCACTCTGTATGACGAAGTTCCGCCGCAAGTAAAAGGACTGCAAGGTTGTGAAGACGGAGGACTACCGGTTTGAGAAGAACAGTCCCCTTTGGGTCCCATCGACCCTCGTCCCATTCCACCCATGGAACTGACCAAGGATCCAGGACCCATCACGCCTCCTATAACATTGCCACTCGGACCGCCAGAAATACCGCTGTTAGGAAGTCCCAAACTCGTGTTTCCCACAACAGCATCCGCATCATTCCACGAGCTAAATATATCGTTGAAGTCACCCATACCCTCCATACCTTCTGGCATGTCTTCATCATTAAATGCAGTAAACAATTCATCATCACCAAGTTCTGGGCCATTGATCTGTTGTTCTTGGAACGCGGTTTGCGAGGACTGAAATAATGAAAATAATTAGATATGTCTCTCGAGGATAAACACCAGTGGCGGCCTACAACAATTACAAACAATTACCTGTGTAGTTGCTGATGTCGGAAATACTAATATATGAGTTGTAGAAACATCACGCGGTGTAGACAGTTGACAAGCAACAGACGCCTGGCTAAAACGTTCGTCGGGCGTAAATTGGTCTGTCATTAGTCTTAATGAAGAGTCTGGTTCCAAGGAGACTAAGCAGGCACTAACTACAGATGGTACATCTGATTTTTGGTACAATAAACTACACTGACCACAAGATTCTTTTAGATGGCGAGATGCTTTCATCAACGCTTTACGACTCAATAGCCACGACCAGCCTAAAATAATGCGCAATATTTAAACAATTATATTTTTATCAAAACTACCTATTCAATTACCTTTGAGTTCGCCATGGCCGATTCTCCCGACTCGGCCAATGACTAGCCGCCATGGTGTTACACTCTGACTCATCACACCCAAGATAAAATCCATCAACTTTTGTAAGCCAATTCTTCGAGCTGGAGATTTTCTTCGTCTGCTACAAATAAAATATATATTGACATAGTAAGTATAGCTTCATTACACACATTTCAAATATACTACTGACTTGTTTGGCACGTATATATTGATCGTGGCTGTTTCAAGTAAAATTCCTTGTTCGTCTGTCGCTGCAGCTAATAACCACCTTTGATCTTCTGATATACAATAACTAGCATAAAGCACAGAACACTGTTGATCCGTACCAGACGGAGAACCAGTTCCATTGGATCCACCAAGGATTGATAATGAATCACCACCACTCGTGCCATCCCCAGCTATACTACTATCTGTCCGACCAGTTTTATTATTTCTATATCCGGCCAAGATAAAAGGAGGAGTGTATGCTTTATATGCTGTACGGTTTTTTTCCTGTAAAAAATCAAACGTAAATTTGTAATTCAGTTGAAAGTGTGATATATATATATAAATATATATATATATACACACACGTCTTTATTTTTTAAGAACAATTCAGTCATGGCTGCCGTGCCGAATCCAGTTAAGGCTTTTATGTTAGAAGTGTGAGTTAAGTATCGCCTACACTGACTGAATACAGACAGAGCCAAAGTTCTCATGTTATCACTCATTTTAAGATGGTCCGAAGATCGACCGAGTTCCAAAACACTTTCTAAAGATATTAGCTACAAAAAAACATTTTTTAATAGCAATTAAAAAAATAATTTTAAATAAATGGCAAGTGAAAATTACTTGGACTGATATATTTGATCGAATAGCTTCTGGAAGTGTGGCCAATACTGTATTATAACATCGCAAAAGACCGTGGCAAGCAATCCTCGCGAGGTTACTACTATCTTTACCAATGGAAAAAGGTTCAACGAGATAGATGACGATGGCCGGCACTTCTCCATCATCATCATCGCAATGACTATTATCTCCACTACTGTTAAAACTTTTATCAGCCTGAGACCCACATGAATCTTCTAACCCATCATTCTTGGGCGTGGGTGCACGTTCGTTGCCCGAAACTGGCGATTCCACAGAGTTAGGCGTCATCGATGACGGAGGTGGCATTGGAGAAGGTGGGGGTCTTGGGACACTGCCTTCCGGTGGGTCCAATAAAGTCTTATCCATAGAAAATTGAGATAGTTGCGGGGCTAAATAATGACGACATACTTGGGCATATAATTTTAACATGGATGATTGATGATTTTCACCAAGCATTGAGAACCATTCGTCAACAGGTTCTTTAGCTAATTTTGCAGCAGCCGATTTACCGACCCTTAGAATACCATCCCGTAATACTTTTGTAATTGGACAATGACGACCTAATCGGTTAATTTCATAGGACGCACTCAATTCTTTGAAAAATGCTCTTGTTCTGTGTAAAATAAATTCATTGTCTGGACTAACAACAATATACGCAACATCACGAGAATATGAAAATGGTTCTAGTAACAATTTATCCCAATAATGAAGAGCTAAAGGTGCAACAGACACCCAATCTTTGTCATGTCCAACAAGAATTGGAGGAATCGGTTGTGGTTCACATCTATCATCAGTGCCCCGACCAGCCAATCGATGGAACTGTCGCCAAGTTAATGGCCCAGTGACAGTGTAAGGTTCCCATAGCCTTGTAGTTACACTTTTCCTTTGAATTGCTTCTTGTAAAAGTGGTTGTAATGTCCGCATAACTCTTATAAGTTGCCTACTGCTACGTGGTCCTGATGCTTGACTGTAGGCCCATCTATGTACAGGAGGAGAATTACTGTTTATTGGCGGTAATGATTGTTGGTGATGTCCGGGCCAACGGTGATGTTCCACTTGCCAATGGTTATTTATTCCACCTTCCAACTGTACAAAATAAACATAACAAATTATTTATAATACACAAAAATACAATATACTCAGTAGTATAAAAAAATAATTTTTATACAAACCTTTGCTAGTCTGCCTTGTTCAAGAGCTAGCAGAGCCACTTGGTTGGTATCAGTAAATTCTAACATATTGACAGGTGCAATTTGTGGTGGATGATTTATGGGAAACTTGGCTGCAGCTCTTACTAGAGAACTACAAGTACTATAAATTACAGCAGCACACTGTTCTCTGACTAGTTCTAAAACGTCTGGGTTCATAGAGTTATCATCTACACGGACGGGAATATCTTCAATAAGTCCAGTTATTTCAACCTCGTCTTCTGGAAACAATCCAGACTTATGAGAGAGTCTGCGGTTTACAACAGCACTGAAACCACAACTGCATCGGATTCCATCCTCATCGCCTACATCATTTAGTCATAAGAAAAAACAAATTAATCTATTGATAAAATTATAATTAGCTTTTAATAATTACCTGGCATGCCAACGGACATATGATGTTGTTGATACTGAGAATACCCATTCGGTGTTAGAGTATGAGTGAGATAAACTGCTGCGTCTGTACCTTTAATGTTACCAACTACTTTTGGGCCGGCATTACATACGCACAACGTGCAACTGTCAAAATTATGATCTCGGAAGACATTTAGTAAGGAATCAGTTAATAAGACATTGACAACTATCGAGTTAGCTTCAGGTACGGCTGGTGACATATTGGTTGGTACGACGTTCATATTGTGATGCTGTGAAAGAGCAGGACTATAAGGCGGAGGAGGCACTTGTTGATGTTGTTGTATTTGCTGTTGTGGCGGTCGATGATGATACTGATTTCCTCCTCCAGGCCACGGTGTATTATGAGGTGACGGGCTCATCATCATCGGATGATGATAATGATTATTACGATTCATATTTGGTACTAAATTGTTGTTTGCCGAAGACGCCGGCGGAGGTACAATCCTGAAATAAAACAATTATACATAAATTAAATAAAAACATCTAAGTTTTACAGAAAGATAAACATGAATGGTAACAAACATTATTTAGAATATACTTTTTTAGCAATATAAAACACAACAAACAACATAGAGCATGATATACAGACTGGTTCTGTGTTATCTACCATTTTTTTCAGTGCATTATGCTATCTACTATAATTTTTCTTTAATATCTATTTATATCGGTATTACTCGATTATATAAAATTATTATATTTAATATTATACAATGACTGGTTAAAAATAATTTTTAAACTACTATTACTTAATAATATTTAGGTTATATAAATAATAATATTTCATACATTATTGTATAACAATATATTATTTTACAATAATAAAGTACTCTAGTTAAGTTGAAAATAGATTTATAGAACATTTAACTTACTGAATTTGTTTTTCAGGCTGTGGTGGATGAAGTTGAATTTGTTGAGGTTGTGATGATGTATGGTAAACAAAAGAGGAAGGCTTATAAACGCAATTGGAAGGTAATGTTAAAGGGGATAGGTTTTGGCTCGGAAGATTCGTGAGTGGTGCATATTTTGATGAACCAACCATTTTCGCCATGGCTGGAGGTTTGTACACATATGACCAATCCTACAGAATTTTTAAATCAAATAAATATTAGTCTAACAAATATATTTCAATTGTAACTACTACTAATACAACGACTTACATCTATGTGATCATGTTGAGGACTTCCCATGTATGAATTTGTTTGGTAAGTACGAGATGGTAGTAAATCTATATCGGGACATGGAGATGCTATAGGATTATGTTCTAACGACGGAGGAGTTGGAAACATTTTAACTAATTCTTCTGGCCTTAAGACACCACCACCACTGCCACCACCACTACCTCTCGGGGGTCGTACCAAGAGTGTTGTCAAACCGCCACTAAGACAATCATCTGGTTTGTTTGAACCAGGAGGAGTTTGCATTTGCAGCTGTGAAATTATGTGTTTAACATTAATAAAGATCAAATCATAAATATAACATAATCTCAAGACATCCAATACTTACAGCTGCCACAGCCTCATCGCTGGACAAATCGTCAGAATTGTCAAACATATGATCCAGGTCTCTCATATTATCGTTTGCACACCTATTTCCATTCATTAATCCCGGATCATATTCTTTCTTGATATCTTCATGCTATATAATAAAAATAAACAAAATATAAAATCGTAAATGAAGTGTAAAATTGTGTTAAATTATAATAATTACTGAATAAAAGTAACACAAATATGTACCTTTATCATAGACATAGAAGTATGAATTTTGTAATCATTAGAAGCAATTATATTATTACTAGTACAAGCACTACTATCTTCATCAAACTCATAAGGATCAGAACGGCCGCCCTTAAATTTGAGAGCATTATTTCGTAATTCTTCAAAGCTGCTAAAATTATTCATTGGATTTTCAGATGGTTCAACCTAAATATGAAAGATTATGTAATAAATAAAAAAATCTAAAATAAAACTATACTAAATTATATATGTATATAAAATATGAAATTACTGGAAGAATAGGTATACTCGTATCTCTTCTGATGTATACTTGTGGAGGGGATATTGGATTATCTGTCACATTATTTATTTTTGTAACAGGCTCTTGTTTTGGTATGATAGGCTTGAATTTCTTTACAGGATGATATAACCAAGCATCGATACTCGAATAATCATACAAGAGTTTAGATGGTATTAATTCTTCTTCAACTAAATTTGTTTCGTAATCTTTAGACGAGAGCTGTGGTCGTTTCAATGTGATATAAGTATTTGAACTTTGTGTCTGCATTGGAACTGGTGTCGTAGTAGTTGTTGGCGTAGTTGATGGGATGCTCACAGTGTTACTAGCTGGTACAGGTGTGCCAGCGTTGCTTTCTCGGCCAGATTTATTAGGTTCCTGACTAGCAGGAGCAGAGGAAGGATAAGGTGAAAATACTTGATTAGAGACAGATGAAACAGATTTAGGCTGGAAGTCAACTGAAAGAGGTGTAATAGGGATTTTTTCATCGTGTGGACTAAGCATTGGCGGAGGAATAGAAAGTGGAGCTGTATGTCCAGCAGACGGAGGGGTTGACACCGAAGGCAAAGGCGGCACAGAATCTAGGCCACAAGGACTGTCTGTAGGACCAAGACGCGTTGACCTAAAATCATTAAATGTCCATTTTTGTTTAATGAAAAACTAAATTTTTTTAAAAATAAGGGACAAAAACCATTTATATTAGTTGTTTAATATAATAGTTCATGCAATTATTTACAATTGTTTTAATTATAATTGTAATATAAAACGTAAACATTTTTTTAATAGTCATAATATAGTAACCCAACACCACCACCATTGATTGCATGCCATATATTTTTCTATTATATTATTGTTATTGTACACAGTATTCAATAATTAACATCACAATTATACAAACGCTCACAATTAATAAACTAATATTATAACCATTTAATATTACACAGTGTCATAATATTCCCAATTTAAATTTATTAAAATTTGAAATTCAAAATAATTAAGTTATGTTTAATTATTCATTAAAATATAAAAACACTACATAATATAAATTGTTAATTAATTCTTTTTTTTTTTTAATAGACCATTAGTAGTTTTGTAAAAGCTTTTAAAATTATTTGTTTCACATAAAATCCTGTTAAAAACTTTTTTCCTCATACAAAACCCTAATTTTTTTTTTTTTTTTTATTTTGAACACCATTACACCACCCAAGCGTCTCATCAACAGAAACAAACCTGAGGGTGGCATTGTTTGCATCGGGTGGCGGCAGCTGAGCGACGAAAATATCAGGGAGGGGAGTGCGTCTATGGAATGGTGTGCCGATTGGCTGTGTCTGGTGCTTGGAACTCGTTTTTCTACACCTGTAAATAGCCGGCCGGATAACAAATACCGATCGACTTTCCAAAGCTCCCGAAACACATCACACATCTCTCTTTTCTCTTCTCTCACACACACACACACACACACACACACACACACACACACACACACACACACACACACATATACACACAGAAACAAAAATTATCTTACCTTGTACAGGAACATGTTAATTTTTGTAATGGATCAGATAAGTGCCATTGACCCAAAGTTGGTGATTCAGGTCTGGACGGGGGGTTCTGTTCTGTATGTAGTGATCCTAGCACACAATCTTGCCAGGTCCGTTCAGGTATTGCCGACACTGAATTATCCAAACCATAAACTATTGTGTCTGGATGATGTTGATGTTTGGTAGCAAAAATTTGTTGCTTAAGTACTATTTAAAAGTATTAAATAAAAATATTAAAATTGATTAAATCAATCAAAAATACTATGACATACTTTGTTGTTGTTGCTGCTGCTGCGCTTGAGGTTGCGGTTGTTGTTGTTGTTGGGTGGTCGATTGATAAGTACTATTACTTTTATACAATTCAGCAGTACTTTCATCTAAATCGGTTACCAAAACGTAACATGATGGATATCTCATTTTAACACCACCTATTAAAAACAAATTACATATAAAAAAATAAAACCATGAACTGAAACTATTAGTATCATTTATAGTATTTCGATCAAATAAAACTAGTTAATACAATGCTTACCAACTAAAACTTCTACCGCAGGAGATAATTCATTTGGTCCATTACTATTAACAACTGGATAAAAATGGCTCCATTCATCCATCATACGGCTAGTTTCAGCATCCATATTTTTATATACATGACCAGTTAATGTACCAGCAAGGCCAAATGGTGCGAGCATCACTAGAAATTAAGAAAAATATTTAAAACTGTTTGATATGCCAAAAATAAAAATAACAAAAAAAATTACCTTGAATATTTGTTCCGTTTTGAGGTTGAGAGGATGCTTGGGCCAGGTGTTCTTTTGATAAAGTCCGTACTACAGAATGCTGCCTTACATCGATACTAGCACACACAGTACTTTCTCCGTGGACAAAGAACGCAAAAGAAAACGACAAATGACTCGCACTATAAAAGTTTTAATATTAAATATACCAGTGAAATATAACAGTAGTTTATTTTATTAGAAATCTTACTTTGTATCGTCTAACTTTTCGGAAGATGAGTAAGGCTGAACAAACCATTTTCCTAATCGAACAAAGTCTCTAGACATCAAACATCTGAAAAATAATACAGATATTTTATAAAAATAGAAAAAATGTAATTAACTAAAATATGAAATATATCTATAAGGTACATTGTATATGAATTTACCTTTCTATTAAATTATGAAGCGCCTTAAATAAAAGTGAACGACATTCGTAAGATAGGCCACTTTCCCATGAGCCATTATCACCATCTACAAATTAATTGTTTTCACAATGTTTAAAAATGTCCGTTAAAGTATTTATTTTTAAATCTAGTAATTATAAACGTTACCATTAAGTAAAAGTTGGGGAGAAATAAGTCCAGTCAGATCTGGTTCTTCACCATACCAAAATATCCATAACTCTTTAGAAGCTTTCAAAGAGAGCGCGGGTGGAAGAGCGGATACTGGTGTCGGCGGGGCAGGAACCAAAGGATCGAGTGATGTCTGTTGAGAGTTGGCTGGCGGTAATGAAACGCGCCGCCATACAGCCAACATATCATGTGTTAAACATCGTGTATAACTAGATAGCACAGGATCCTCAAGCACCGAGCCACAGGCATTGGTTCCGCCACCAGGACCACCTCCCCAGTCAGGAGGTCCTTCTGGACCGGCTGAACAATGTACAAACTTACGCCATTTTATACCGCATAAGTCAGTCTGTAATCATACACAAATAATAAAATATTAATGAAAAATGCATTAAATCTGACGGTACAAAATTATTGTCCGACTCATATAACAGTGTCCTGATTTTTATATGTCATTTTATTTTTAGCATATTAATTTCATTAAAAAAATTTATATATATATATATGCAAAATAAATTTTTTCATTTGGACGTAACTCAAAAATATACATTACTAATCCGTTTTTCGTCTTTCCGATATCATCCAATAAGAAGACCGCGGAAAATCATAAACTTTTAATAATATAGCTTAAATACACGTAAAACCCAACCTTATAATAAGTACAGATCCTGTGCTCTTCCGCACATACACGACGAATCCACTTAACGAGGTCATGTAACAAATATATACACACAAACACATAATTATTGTGCTTATTTCATGGTCTAAAACCAAAAGCAACGGTATTTATTATGGATAAATGTACTTTCTTGGAATATAGTTCTTCCGAGTCGTACTTTTTCTTCGAGACAATCCACTAATGCTTACAAAAAATTGAATATATAAATCCCCCTACGAAAAAAAAAAAAAAGGAATGTTTGTAAATGCCGTGAATCAAGACCGGCAATGAGTAAGGCAACAATTCAAAAAGACACAAAAATAAGTAACATGCTATATATTTGGCTATATATTTATGTAGAAAAATATTTACGATCATTTTACACAAAAACAACATTTCATCGCGGAACGACCAAAATAACTCTGAATATAATTTCAAATTTCGGAAATCCAGCGAAGAGAGAATTGACTCGATTACATTCATATTAAAAACACGTTATTCCATCCTAAAAAGAAGTACCTATATATTACGTATACGTTACTTCTTTTTGCAAGATATTTTTTTCCACGCATTAAAAAAATTATTTTAAGTATTATATATATGTATATATATTAAAATGTAAAGTTAGAGCTACAATTTAATAAAAATATATAACGTTTCTTTTAAATAAAATTTAAATTACAATAATATTTGAAGCTTTGATTTGATGCCACTGAAAATTTGTAAAAACTGACCTTATTCGTCGTGGGCCTCGAAATAACAAAAACAAAAGTTTAGGGATTAAAATTTTAAAAATCTTTCCCCCGCCATTGTAAACACACCTACCGTTTTATTATTCTATTAATCCTATATACACACGATATACACCACCTCGTGCGACCCTGCACCAATGGTGTAACCAAGACCCTAAAGTGTCGAGAGGAGGCCTACGTGAATTCGGGACTCTTACAAGAACATAAACCTCTACACATTTTATGAAAGTGTAAAATTTAAAAAAATAAAAATTAATTAAACGTCCCGGGTATTTTTAAAGTCTAATGTCATGTCAATGAAAAAAAAAAATTACCACTTGTATTTCGATTTCCGACAAAGTAAAAAAATACCTTTTTTTCAGCCACACAGACGCACGTAAATAATAACTGTTATTGCAAAACAAATTAAATGTTTTTTTTTTTTTCTATAAAAAGTAAGTTTTTCTTTTTATATAATAAAAATTAATAAACAATTTCAAATAAAAACGAAACGTATACTAAACAATTTTACTTTTAAGCGATAACAATGCAGAAATAATACATTTTAAAGGAATAAATTCCGTTTTTGTGCTGTATACGATATTCACTTTAAATCAAATTCAACGATCAATGTCTCGAGTAAGTTTAAAAAAAATAAAACAGGTACGGCGAATAACACCAATTTACTCGTTTGCGATTTTCAATTGCATTTTATTTTTCCTATTAATTATTAGAAAACAACGTACAGAGTAAAAAAAGAAAAACAAAATGGTCGGAACAACTAAGCGAATTATATTTCCAAATATTTCTTAGGCGTATCGCGCATATCGCAGAATACTAATTATCAAAACGTCTTTTTTTTTTTTTTTTTTAGACAGGTATGAGCGTACGAATTATAACGATATAAAAAATTAACAAGCCGCTTTTCTTCTGAAGTTTTCATTTTCTAACAATAAATAATACAAAAAAAAAAAAAAAAACAACATACACGACGGCCTTTTTCTTTTCAACAAACCGTTAGATAAAATAAGACGGAGCGCGTACAACAAAAAATATGTATAACGTTAATTAATTAATTTTCATATTCGTAACAGTAGTAATAACGTACGAAACGCAAATTTTTAAATGTTTTATAATAGGTACCTATACTATGTTATTATACGCGTCAAAGTCCCGGAGGACGACAATCCAACAGCCAATTTATGCGCATATAATACGAGAATATTTTAGCCGCTCAAATTACTGTTACGGTTAAAAACAGCCGCGAAGATTTGTTCACCGAGTTGTCATATCAAGGCAAAACGAACATTTTTTTTTTTTTTTGCCTATTCGTTTAAATAACATTTACACAACAATAACAACCCACACCTGGCGGTGCATTGAAAAAATCCGCTTAAACCCAAAACAAGTTTTCGTCGTACCGAATAAGACCGCCAAGACGTCACTACGACTAGGTCGGGGGGAGATTAAAGCGTTGAAAATTGTTTAAAAATAAATTTCTCTCTTTTTTTTTTTTTTTAGAATCGTATTTCTCCTCCTGACGAGGAGAAAAAGATGAGACAGGACTTTGAGATCACGCCGAAGGGATTAAACACACATTTAGCCGACAAGCGATACACGCCGCCGCCCGCGGCAACGATGAAATAAAAGCAAACGCGGGGAAAGTGCGCGGCGGCGGCGACGTTTGCCGTAACCGCCGCCGCCGCCGCGCGCGGTTACGAAGGCACGTGGCCGGTGGTGAATTCCGCCTAACGACGGCGGCGCGATGGGTGGTGTGTGTAAAGAAGGTGTAATGTACGCGAAAGGGTGGTGGCGGTGGGTGATCCGACGGCGCGGTAGGGTCGGTGGCCGGTGCGGCGGGGTGGGGGAGGGGGGTGAGGGCCAGTAGTCGACGACGAGTGGCGGTTAGGCGGTACCATACGTACGCACGTGCGCGCGGTGTCTCTGATCAAACGACGACCGGAACACGTTGACGACGGTGGCGGGGAAAACGTTATTTTTTCTATCGAAATAATAATCAGGAAAAAAGAAAAAAAAAAAACGTACCGCTACTACTACTATACATCTACTCTTAGAATACACGCGTAGTTTCCCCAACGAAAATTCGGCGTAGGTGTGCGCGAAGGAGAAAACGAGAAATCGCGTGTCGCCGGGAAATCGGATTCTCGTTTTTCGAAGGCGAAAACGCCGGCGGCGGCGTGCGCGAAAAAGTAGTAGGCGCGAGAAAAGCGAGTGGCGGCGACGTACACGGAGAGGAGGGAGGGCGTTATCGACTATGCATCCTCGTCTTCCCAAAGGAATGGACCCACCGCCGTCGACACCGTCACCGTCGGGCACCGTCACCGCGTCACCACCACCACCGCCCCCGGCCACGACCGCGGACGACGACGACGACGCCGCCGCCGCCGCCGCGCTTCCGCGTGTTAGTCGAAATCAATATCCGTTGGTGGCCGCCGAGACGACCCTGTGGCGTCACGCCGATACGTAGTAACACTTCCCCTTTTTCTCTCCGTAACGTTTTTAATGCGCACATTTGTCGTGTTCGTTAACAAAAAAAAAAAACCCCCTGTAACGGCGAGGCGTCGTTACCCGCCGGCCGCACAACGAATACGTTATTGATAATCGTTGAATCGAACGCGAACAACAATCGCGGGGAGAAAAATGGAGGAATTCGAGCGGCGAATTATTCGTATTCGTATTATTACGCGGCGTGACACCCGCCGCCGACCACCGGTGGGACATACCACCTTTTTCGACCACCGCCTCATTCACCGCGACCGGCCGAGATTGACCGGTTCAATTAGACCGCGCGTATATTATTTATACACAGTATGCGGCGTGCACACACCGTTACGGTGCCGCGCCGCCGGTGTACACACACACACACACACACACACACACACAACGTACGACGCGCGCGCGGCTCATCATTACATTCCAGTGGGCGCCAAAACGCGGTCGGCCCCGACCGTCGGTGTACAAGGGAGGGGGGGGGGTTGGACGAGGCGCGCACACACGTCAAATACGTAACACGATATATATATATATATATATATATTTTTTAAACGTTTTTATATTTATCCCCTTTTTTCGCTTCACCGTCGCCGAGTGGAAATTTCGGGCGGTAAAAATCGATTCGCCGCCGAAACTCGGTGTCGAAGAGCGGAGGAGCTCCGACAAGTGCTTTCGCGGATTTTGACGAATAATAAAAAGGAAAGCGCGTAACCAAACGGTCGGAGGAAAAACGTCGGAATTACTCGACTCGACAATACAAGCAGGTGTGTGGGTGGGGGGTATCTGTGTGTAAAAAAAAAAAAACACGGCGACGTTATTGTTTCGTATCCGATTATCTTCGCAGAGGCCCCCGTTGGGTAACTGCTTAGTAATAAAATCATAGTAGATATTTGTACGCGCCTAATTCGGGTATGCTGCCCCGACGGTGTGCGTAGGGCGCCGTCATAACGTGAACGGCGAACTGAATAAAGAACGGAGGTTCAGAGACCTCGTGTAAAACCCGAGTTACCCCGCCGGACAGCCGCCGCAAAGCGAGCAAGAGGGCACCGTTAGCCCTCGTCAAACGCCGAAGTCGGGGGAGGAGGAGGAGAAGGGCGGAAGTCGGGCCGGTGTTAATAACCTTAATAACGCGGATGGACGCGATTGTTTTTTTCTTCGTTTCTTTCTATTTATCAGCCGTCCTTTTTCCACGGCATCGTCGCGTACCAGAGGATACGCCGCAGCACACGCGACCTCCCACGACATACCTAAACCATTATTATAGGAAGCCGTCCGTGTATAACGTGTACGACGGTTGGCAACACTTGTCCCCTACTCCTCCTCCCCCCCCCAATCCACGGCCGGACGAGAGGAGAGGGGAAAAGCGTGGTAAACCGGAGAAAACGGCGGATTCGAGAAACACGAAGAGGTGAATAATAATAATAATAATAATAATAATAAAAAAAAAAGCGTAGGGAAACGGAACAGAAAATATGATATACGAGATTATTACAATGAACGGCGACGGAGGAGGCGTTTTCACCGGCCGTGTACACACACACACACACACACACACACGAAGTGTCGTCGACTCGTGGAGGAGAGAGTAGTAACACGACGCGTACGACAAAATGGTGGGAGGCAAAAGGAAAAAAAAAAACACGAAATAAACGTTAAAAAAAAAAAAAAAAAAGAGAGTACGCGTATGTGACCTCGTTTGTGAAAAAATCGAAACGAGTACACCGAACAACAACAATGCGAGACGACGGACACAGAAAACGATGGCGGCGGACAATTCGGACAAAATAAATATATGTGAAGTATATATTATAAACAGTATTGCAAGGGAAGTGAATACGCTGCACCGTAATATTATAATATTCCGTTTTGTTATTCGGCGTCGTAAAAATCTTGTTGGACGGCGCGAGTAGCAAAAACGCGCGCGCGCCAAAATGATGATAACACAATCGTGAAAAATGAAAAAACGACGACGACGACGACGAGTCTCGGTAACGTTTTCCAATTTTTTGGTAACCCCTGCACGCGTCCGGTTGTTACGGTACGCGGAATTACAGAGGTGTCGGCGGCGACGGGGTCTCCCCCCCCCCTCCGCCACCATCACCGCAGACACCACCGACGAAGCCATCACGACACAACAATACGATCAAAAGAAACTGCATGTAAACCCTCTATATACACGGCGTAACGACACCGGCCGAAGTGAAAGAGGTCGGTGCCGGTCGGATTTTTGCGCAAGACGATCGCCGACCGTGACCGAACGCGCGGCAACGTCGCCCCCCGCCAACGACGGCGGAACGGCACTCGTCGTCCCTCCGCCGCCGCCGCCGCCACAACGTACACCCGCCGCGCACCGCCGACGACGATGACGCGCGTTTCGCCCGCCGTGTCCGCACGATGGCGGTTCCGTCGACCCGAAAAAGAACATCTGCCCGCGGTTGAAAACCATCCGGAGGGAACGAAGCGCGCGCGCGTAACGCCGCCGTTGTCGAAACAACGAGAGGAAGGGACACGGAAAAAAAAAAAAACCAACGGGGTGGCCGCCACCGCCGGCCGGTCGTCGAGTTGGCTTCTTCCCTCCCTCCGCGCGAGTGAAGTGGTGGCCGGTCAAATCCGCGATTATCCTTCGCCGGTAAAAACACGCACACGCGGTTAGGTACATACACCACCAAATGGTATAATAATATTTTACGTTATTACGCGGTAACGAAAAGCGTCGAATACCACCCCACCGTAAAAACGCCTTCAGAAGAGTGTGGGGGAGGGAGGGGGGAGATACGAATTTTTTGGATTATTCCCCGACGGTGTCACACAATGGAACGGCGGCGTGGAAAGGGAAATCGCACACACACGTATTATATTATATTATCGAGTAAAAAACGCCTAAACCACCTCGCAGAAATTATAATAATATTTTCAGAGTAATATTAGAACGAGTATAATATTTTATTATTCCCGGAGAGAGAGAGAACTCGTTTTTTATTCCGCAAAGGGTGAAACGACGACGACTACGATGCCGCCGACCCCGTAGCAGCAATACACACACACACAATGGGTTTTCGCCGCGCGCCTCGTCGTCGTTCTCTCCGCGGGAACAAGAAACACAACTCCTCCCCTCTAATCCAGTTTTTTTCGTTTTAACACACACACACACACACACACATTATTATAACAATCGTCGTTATAAAAACAATCCGGCGTAAAAATATGTTGTATAATAAATAATTTTTTTTTTTTTTATATACATATATAATATATATAAAATGCACCTTGAGCGGCGGGCGCGCGCGCGCGCGCAACGACAGCGGAATTCTCGGTGAGCGCGGCGCGTGTGTGTCAACTACAATCGCCGCGCCGTCGTCGTATATTTCACGAGAGGTAATGACGGGGGAGAGAGGACCCGCGGTCGAAAAATAGAACGAGAGAGCTCGTCGTAGTCTCACAAGCAAGCTGTATATTGTTATTATGCAACTGTTATAAAGAGAGAGAGAGAGAGAGAAAAAAAATCGATCGATGGCCATGTGTCTACTACACACACACACACACACACACACACGAGCGGCATGTAATATATACTTAAATTTTTTTTTTCCCCATTTACCACGACCGAAAGATTCTCGCCGCCGACGTTATTTTAAAACGGGATTTACCATCGTAGAAATAAAACAGTATACGGTAGCAGTGTAATAAATAATAGTAAATAGTAGTAGTAGCAATAGTAGTAGTAAACGTAGTATTTATTACAACAAAAGCGCCGGACGGAAGGAGGCAAAAACGACAACAGTGTTGATATCGGCAAACCTGTTGTTTAGAGAGAGAGAGAGAGAGAGAAAAAACTATGAAAAATCATGGTCAGATTCGTGACGACGATTTGTGTATTATACCACACACACACACACACACACATCACAACAGTCGCGTCACCGCAAGCCTATGAGAGGAGGAGGAGGCGGCCAAACGACGCCGTGTGTCCCGTGTGTACACAATTTATTTTATTATAAGCCGGCGGGGACACGGATCGCGTTATGTCATTTTTAAATCGTTTTGTCGGTTTTTTTTTTTTTTTTTTTAAACTTCGGAATCGAAAAACGCGCGCGCGTTTACGCCGCCGCCGATGGCGTTGTCGTCGTCCGGACACGGTGGGCGCGGGAAAAATCAATATTTAACCGATACCGGGAATAATGTTTACGCGAAAAAAAAAAGTATTCGGTGGGAATAAGAAAAGAAAAAAATAATAATACGCGTGTAACGACGACGACGAGAAATCGGGCCGAACGGTTTTTGGGAACCACTGAAAGCGGTTTGAAAATACGCAGGGCATTGCCACTGTGCGCGCGCGCGCGCGTGAACGCGTATATTATAATACACGCGCGAGATAAGTACGATATAATAATAATAATAATATTATACGTATTATTGTTATTGCGGAGTAGGGGACGGGGAGAGGGGAACGAAAAAATGTTACTGTCTCACGGACAGCGTTTGTAGAGAAAAAACAACGACGGATTTCAACAATAACCGAATAGTAAAAATACGACATGTAAAAAACATGTACGCGAGAAGTGGTTTTTTTTTTTTTGCACGGTGAAAATTCACAGTTAACCATGTGTCGGCGGCGGCGGCTTATCAATGAGGTATATTTTATACGCCGCGCCTGATAAAGAATTAGTCAATAACAACAAAAAGGCCACAACGACGACTACACTACACACACACACACACACACCACAGTGGTGCGCGGTGGTTTCGTTTTTTTTTTTTGACGATAATAATGACGGCGAAATTCGAGCAGAAAAAAAAAAAAAATCATAAATCGACGTTACATAATATATTATATTATATAATAATATAATTGATAAGCGTGCGACTCACACGGCAGAATGTTATTTTCGTCGTGTATTACGGATATTATGGGTGGATAGGAAGAGATTGATGGTGGCCGTAATCGATTTTGAAATTCAATAATATCAATTTACAATCGAATTAACTGTTGGTTCACCTAACCTAACGGTTGTGCGAGCGCTTTAACCGCAGAAAAAAAAAAAAAAATCACATACCCCTAACACAACAATAATTTTAAACGTGAATACCGACGACGACGACGACGATTTAACCCGGCTATTCGTTGATAATATTAGTCCATATAATATACATATTATGTCTGAATGAATTTAAAATTCGTATTTCGAATATCGTAACATCTGCCTACAAACCGAATTCCCCACTTGTGCACGTTTCATTTAATATAAATTTCATGTTTACGGTCAGATTTTATTTGAACACACATTTCTAATCGTGTAGTACTTATAAACCTAATTTTGTAAACAGATTTTCAAACGATACCATTTTACATACAATTAATGTAAAAATTATACAGGATAAGTGTTAAAAATGTTAAAAAAATTAATTTATAAACACAGGCCTCTTATTAGGTACTATTAAAACGAAACAATCGTTTGAACCTATTTTGTTAACGAAATAAGGAATGAATTAAACAAAAAATTGCGACATTTTTATTTTTGGTATTTTGGCTAAATTTCTTATCACACACACATATATATATATTCAGTACCTTCAGTTGCCTAGTAAATAAAAATTATTTAATAACTACATTAGAAAACGGAACAGCTGTTTTTAATGCTAATTGCTTTGCTCCCATTTATTATTAATAAAACATATATTTAAAAAAAATTTTAATTATACAATTCGACATTATTCGAGTTACCTATACTTTCCAAAGTATTTAAAGGTAATATAATTTGTGACTACCTTACCAATACCCAATATTGTATTTGAAATTTGTATAAATACTATTGTATTAATTAAAAAATAATCTGTTATCAATACGAATAGAATATTAAATCAATGCCGCAATAAATTGTATATTAAAAAATAAATAAATAAAACTGATTGAACATTAACGCTTATTAGCAAACCAAATTGTATTAATTTTTAAATATTTCAACAAAAAATATCGTACGATTTATAAAAATACTTTTAGGTACCTTTATATTACATGACATTAGTTAAAATATAGCATTTTGTCAAAGTAAGAAGTATATTATTTGACGTCTTATCCGAATTGACATTAATACGTATGGCATTACCATTATAAAATCATCGATCAGAAATAATATTGAGAATGAACTGGTAAGCGAAAACTATAAAGCAGGCAATATACTATTAACCTACCTACATAACATTTAATAGAAATCATGGTGATTTATATAGAATATTAATTATATACAGACTTTATTTTAAAACATAAAGTTAAATATACCTACACTGTGTAATTGGAAATATTTTTTGTTGCACATTTGAAAATCAATTTTGAAATTATTGAAATATTTTGTTTTTTACATCAGTTGCACTCATAAAAATATTTTGTCATTCGAAATATAATTATTACCCCACTAGGTACTGTTTTGAAGAAGTGAAAACAAAAACTAATTTACAATATTATTTTATTAAAAAATAAAATGGAAATGTATTTAAAATTTATTAAACAATATTTTAAACCTATAAATGTATACATATGCATAAATTAATCGATAATTTTTGGGATTTTTTTGTTTTGAAAGTTTTTATAGATAACGACGAGAAATAGAAAAGAATTAGGTACATAATTTAGTAAAGTTCTTAAAATAAATCCTTTTCCATATGAGTTACCATCAATTTTATACATTACAGGTCTTAGAAAGAGATACATTATCAACAATCTCATCATCGTTCCCAATAAATACGCCATTTACCTCAATATTCTCAAAACACAAATCGTAGAAATATTTTGCAAATTCAAATATGAAAATTCACATATGTTTACGTGAAAAGACAAAGGCATTTCAATTAAAATATTGTCCTGGATGTTACTGCTCGATTAATAAACGTATTCCACTATACAACGGTTGTGCAGGCGTAACAAACGATTATTATAGTATCGAGTTCTGAGCGAAAAACACAAAAAGAAATATTCAATTAAAATTGAACGGTACTCGAAATGTTAATCCGAATATTATTTAGAAATATTTATTTTACCAATCATCATTAATGACCTGTTTATCAAATTAACAGTTGTGTGTGTGTGTGTGTGTGCGGGGGGAGGGGGGGTGTTCAATGAAATCCAAACGTATCATATTCATAGGTAAATATTATGTTTTGAAACTAGATTATATGTACCGAATTTTATTTTTTACACCACTGTGACGAAAACGACTTATCTCAAAAGACAATAAAAAAAAAAAAAAAAAATGTTAAAATTTTCAAAAAACGGCATTTAGAAGACTGAGAAAATGCGAATGAAATCAACCAGAATTTCCAAACACAACGCTGTGCCAATTTCTATTAAACAACGACTGTTGAGCGTCGAAAAGAAAGATAGAAACCTACTAGCTATATTATCTGTATCTTTCCTATCACACCGCATTGATATCTATTAGATTTCTGTGAAACGAACAGTAAACGTTTCAGTTCTGTCCACGTACCTACGCTTTTGTTAAAGTAAAATTCATACAAAAAAAAAACTACAATTCGGTACGGATAGGCGTGCTGAACGGCTAAACATAATTGAAAAGTGGCATTTTTTTTCTATTAAATAGGTCAACGCGCTTTTCGAACACCGAATCCGCTTGTCGTGTGTGCGTGTACGCGATCGCTGTTCGCAGACCAGACTCTCCGCCGAGTCGTCGGTCATGTCAACCGGTCGGTGAAAGCTACCGGTGCCGAAACAACCACAACAAACGGGGTGCCTAATGGTGGTCCGTCAAAAGTCGATGCGGACAGGATGGCAGAACAGCGAAAGCGCAGACTTCCCGAGGGCAAAGATCCGACACCAAAGGGGCTGGTGGTGGTAACGGTCGTCGTCGTCGTCGTCGACGGACGGACGGCGGCGGGTGTGTGCATCTTTTCGAAACGGGGGGGGCATACGGGCGGCGAGACGACGGGAAAACGGCGTAACGGCGTACTCACCAGGGCGAAGAAGTTCGTGTGGCAATCCTCCAAGCTGGCGCCGTTGGTCTGATGGTTGGAGTGAGTCATTTTTCATAAGACATCTCGCGCCCGGCACGACGAACGACGGCGACGACAACGTCTCGGGACGTCACACAAACACCACCGCGGCAGAGGCGCCGGCGGACCGCGGACACGGCGACGGCGACGCGGCGGTACACCACGCGAAACAGTTTCGGCCGAACGACGGGCGTGCGTCAATAATGCGTACGGACATAATCACAGGCCGGAAACGCGACAATC
Source organism: Slavum lentiscoides (assembly GCA_032441835.1). Classification (NCBI taxonomy): domain Eukaryota; kingdom Metazoa; phylum Arthropoda; class Insecta; order Hemiptera; family Aphididae; genus Slavum; species Slavum lentiscoides. The sequence goes on from CM063716.1 coordinate 2,177,105, forward strand.
ATAGTCCGATGCGCCCGGAGCTGCGTTGTTGTTCATGTTCGTCGACAGCGAGTCGCGTAAAATGGCGGACACACCAACACACACACTCGCGCGCGCACGCACGCACGCACGCACGCACGCACGCACAGAAAACCGAAGGACCCGCGCACCCGATTGGCTCAACACCCGTCACATGGTTAACACAGTGGTAACCAGAATTGCGGCCACTGCGGTAAAAACATACGACGCCGCCGCCGCCGCCGCAGCTACTATCTCGCCGTTGACGGGGCGAGTGTAGACACGGAACAGAGGAGTTACGCGCGTCGCGTTATTCGTGCGGTACGTGATGCGAGTTGTCACGACGGCTATGGCCCGCTACGTTTTTTTGAATCAACGTAGCCGTTCCGTTGGCGCCCCGTTATTGCCGTGGTCGTCCAACAACAACAGTCGACTGTGCGTCGTCGCGCAGGTAATATTAGAAATTTTTTTTATTTTTATATTCTCAATCGATAAAACGTCCCGGCGATTATTGTTTTCCTCTCGCGTTTTCTCATTTATACCGTTATATATATGTATATATTATTACCGGTTCGGGCGCGAACGGCTTATAGGTTTTTTTTGTTTTCGCATTTCTTTCTCTGCGGTTGTTTTGTTTTTCTCTTTTTAAGGTTATGGCCGTAGTCTCGCGACGACGATGATACGCGGCGCGTGCACCACCGCCCCGAAATCCTTCGACGACAAAACCGGCAAAAAACCGGATCGATAACCGCGCCGCGTTCGTAAATAATAATATTATTGTTGTCGTGCGTGTGAACGCGCGCGCGTTCGTTCCGCTGCGATATTTTCGACAAAGTCCCCGAGATAATAATAATATTAATAATGTACACACACACACACACACACACTTGGGAATAAACAAAAAAAAAAAAAAAGACTATTATAAACGGAAAATATTATCACGGACCGGGGTCGGTTGATAAAAATAAAAATCGTAATAAAATATACACAGTAGCGCTTGTGGCGGTGCTTGCCAGCCGACAAGACAGATACGATTCCTCCCTCCCCCCACCGGTTCCATCGCCTCTTTTGAATTACGCGCGCGCGCGCGACGATATCGACACGAACGTGCCCACCTATTTTCGTTTTGTATTATTTTCGTTATTCGATGTCGTAATTACCAAACGCGCGTAACCGTTCGTTGATACGTCGTAATACGCCGCGCAATAATAGTTTTATTACGGCGCATCGTCACCCACTACACTACCACCACCACCACCACCACCACCACCACAACCCGACGTCCGTTCAACCATATGCGTAAAACTATGACAAATTACGTCGACCGTACCTGTTTTTTAATTCATACTATTGGCGACAATATTAATATCTGTACGTTGGTCCAGTGGCTTAGCCAGAAATTAGTCAAGGGTGGGGGAGGAGGGGATTATCGAATAAATGTGTTATAATTGTATGACCATATTATACAATATGGTATATCGAATTGCTTTGACAAGACGGAAGGCGATGAATACGCTCTCGATTTGTAGCGGACCAAACTATGTAGTAATCCGTAGTTCTGTACGGAAACGGTTTCGAAAACCGAACAATTTCGAATGCGTATTTCGACGATTTTTAGAGAAAAAATTCGCGTGTTTCTTTAATTTTTGTGTAAAAAAAAAAAAAATGGTACTATTTTTTTATTACTATAAAAAAAGGGGGGACGGGGACGGTTTTTGAACCCTTTAAACTGCTCCTGGGTACGGCCACTGCGTTTGTTTCGTTGGATGTGAAAACGTATTTTGCAATAATACACGTATGTTTTGTGTTGTTCTTTGATGCGGATTACTTATTTTTTAACTATTATAGTTTTATTTAAACGATCATTTTCGACGTGTTTTTATTGTAATTATAAAAATCGCGAAAACGTCAATTATCCTATATATTATACATTTTTGATGATTTTCGCGAATTTATTTAAATTATATATATATATATTATTTTTTTATATATATAAATATTGTTTTTATTTATTTATTGCTTCTTGCGTTTAGAATGTATATTTCCAAAAGGAAGAAAAAAATGTTTTGAATGTACGATTGTTTTGAACGATGTAAACAGTCTCGTTTATACTTTTCTTTAAATATATCGACACGATTTCCTTACATTTTATTCTACATGATTTTCAAACATAGTACATTAATACTAAAACTAATGCAGTAACGTTGTAAGAATGTATAATTAAAATTATTATATAAATAGGACGATTTAAAAAAAAAAAAAAAAAACAATATGTGTCTTACGACCACTGCCTTTGTTGATGATGCGACGATATAAAACATTATTTCATCGATAAAATAACATTTGATTTAAGTACACGTATTATTGACCAAAACAGAATGACACACCCGAATTATATATATATATATATATAAAAACTTAGTGTAAAATCCATAGGACTTATACATATAATATATATATATTGTAAATTTTGACCACGTATTAAAAAATAAATAAATATTATCCTTACAGTTTTTTATGGTTTTGTAATTATATTTTATAGTTTTCATTAGAAAATTCAGCCGAAATGTAATATAATTCTTGAATATTAAATTTAAAAAAAAATCGCAACTGTTAAATGCAAAAAAACGCGTATCATTATCCTGGAAATTAAAGTTCGGTAGTTTGTAATTATAGTGTTCAAAGTAGTTTAGTAGTATAATAATACAACTTTTAAGAATTTAACTAGTTTAAAATAAGTTCATACCCATTGAGTAATTTTATTCGAATATAATATTCCCTATGGCCATTAGTAACGTGTTTTATTTTCGTGCGTCTATTACTTATAATTAGGACGAAAATGCTAAAACAATTATTTTTTATTTATTCAACAATTTAAGCGTTTAAGTACTTATGTTAGTGTAGTCAAGTGGAATGTATAAATATTTAAAGCCACCATTAAATATTTACAGTAGCCACAAACTCGATCGGTCAGAATATTCGTCGAACTGTAATCAAATACGTGAATACAATTTTTAAACACTTAAATGATTTAAGTCGTCGAGAAATTAAAGAAAAAATATTTAGTCAAAACGAGTCTTACATACTTTGTTTTTTTTTTTTTTTTTTTTAGCAGGTTAGATTATTACATAAAAAAGTTAAAAGGAGTGTACCTTGGACACCTCCACGAAGCAAATTTCAAGGAAATGCTAGTGCCATAGCTTCAAGAGGGTTCGTAAACAAATTTTTATAAACATTATATGTGCCTATACAAGACTATTATAACTTAATATTATCACTGATTAATTACTGCAAATAATTTTTCATTGATTTATTGGTTTTTAAATAGATTTTCCAGCGTAGAATTTATGATAATTGAAAATTATAATTATTTCATGTAATTGAACGCAATTTAAAAATATTTTATTTATTTAGGTTTTTGAGGCCTCATAAGGAATATGATCCACCAATAGATATCAAGAACGTCATAATAAAAATTGCAAATAATGTAGTCAATCAGACCGATGTGTCTTATAAACTAGATAAAAATGAAAAACTCCGATTGTTAAAGAAATGTGAAGAAATTGTTGATCATAAAGTTCCGAATTCTCTTTTACACACTGTCAACACTTTAGGTAAATTTAAAATCAAATTATTCGACACGCACGCCTAAGTAATTTTATTTATTAATTTACCTCTTTTTTTTTTTTTAAATGTAGGTGATGTATTTGAATTCTACGAGACACCCGTAGACACAGTTGTACCGTATGACGCACTTCAAAATCGTGAACTCCCACCTAATCTCCATATATTAGCTAACTATCATAGGTTCCACCCAGAGACAGACTTAATGTTCGACGGTGTGACGGCATTTCCACGCAGTTCCAACTTGGTTACTGGACTGAAGACGAAAAAGAAATACAAAGGATTTACCACGTTGTCTCCTTATAATAATTAAATAATTGTTGTAATTTAATTTTTAGAATAATGTTATTAATAAATAATATATAACTCGAATTATATATTTTGTATTTATTATTTTTCTTTTTTAAACGCCAAAACGTTTATAATTGTTTAATTGTTCATTGTGTAATTATTGTTGCTTACAACTAAATATTTACATAGGTGCCATAATTCTCATACAACCTTGTCGGCTTTATTTTCCAAACTAAGGTCAAATTATTTATTCTTAAAAGTCCAATATGAATATTTCAATTGACTCCAAATATGGTATAAAAGTACGACACGCGTTTTAAATTTGTAGTGCACATTTTTGGTCATAATTACTACCAACATCATCGTTACAAATTATGTAATCAATTCATAAAATGTAATTTATTCTCTATTCGTACAAAACATACTTTTGATTACTGCAGTATGAAGTTTAATTTTAACACAATATTCAGATTAGTCTAATATATATCAGATCTAATGGCTTACTCGTTATATGCAAATGGAAAATTTGTTTGATTATTTTATATTGTATACGTAAATGAATGCAATGTGAAGGAACTAAGTTATAAACATTGAAGAAAAAATTAAATTGCTGTTTTTTAATGTTGCATAGATGGGTTGACTACCAAGCGGTTGAACAACCCTGAAACAGAAATATATTTATGAATACTTTAATATAAGAAATGTATTAAAATGATAGAAAAGGGATTAAAGGATTAATTTCAAATACAATTTGATGAGATTAGAAAATGCTATTTAAAATTTGGGTACATTGAAACAACACGATTCTGTTTCTATTAAAAAAAAAAAAAAAAATGATAAACTATAATACTGTATGTTACTGAATTAAGTTTCTAACAGATTAAATGATCGATAAGTACCTACTGATCGATTTGAACTTTCCTAATAATTTTATCTCTTATTTATTTTGTAGTCTGCTTTGCACTATTCAAATAATTACACTGTAAAGGTATTTCAATACATTTTTATTAAAGAAATTACACTGAATATATTTTACTTGCACGTTATGCTAAATCACAAGAACATTGCTATATTAAAGGATCAAAAACAATCGAGCAGATATTTTAAATACATATATATATATATATATATAAATGCTTTATTCAATAATTGTAATAAAATATGAAAAAAAGGTATACAATATGTGCTTTTAATACAATTATTTATTATTTGGTTTTTCTATGATGTAAAAGACAAAAACATACCTTTATGTATGATACTTTTGTTATTTTAAATATTTTACTGAATCAAATAATAAGTTAAAATGAAAATACACAATAATACGTAGAAAATAAATTATTTTATAATATATATACCTAATTATATAGTTTATCATATAATGTGTAAAAAGATTATTTAAATTAGATTATTATTATTATTATTATTATTATTATTATTATTTAGTTATTGTTAAATATTTAAGTACAATAAAACCGAGTATATTAAAACTTCATCCATAAATGTAATGTGTTTTAAACACTGTAGTGTTTTACTTTAAAAGTAATAACATTGTAATAAATATACAAGTTACAATTTAAAATAAATATTGTTTGAATAATCCTTTAACACATTTTTATGTAGGTAACTATATTCAATATCACAGTTTATGGAAAATATAAAATTATAAAAGTATTATAATTCTATTTAGGAAATTTTAATATACCACGTTTTGAATTCCTATGTTCGTTGTGCTGAAAAATATAAATAGTTAACGGTATATTAAACGAAATTATATTAGTTATTATTCAAGAGCGTAATCACATGGAATGCTTCACTGTTAGCACTAGATTATAACCTCAATTAAACAATACATAAATAATTCATATTTACCACTAATTTACTCCCAAACAACATTCGAGCTTTATCTTCTTCTTGCGGTGATGCTCCTCCATCAGCAATCGCTTTATTAGTCTTTATTTGCAATTTGTGTTTAATAGCCTAAAAGGAAAATAACACGTAACAATATTTATGTTGCACAGAATAATAAGCATTATATATGTACTATAATTTGGTTAATTATGAATTTATGACATTAATTGTAGTTCTAAGGGTGTTTTAAAAGTTATAATAACATACCTGAGACAGTATCACTCGCCTACTATCAGTTTTCATGGCTTGACAAAGATCCAACCAAGTCCATGTAACGTTATGGTATTCAATTGTAGGAATAACTAAACTGAAATCTCTAATATCTTCCAAATTTTTTTCTTTGTTACCTTTATAACTGACCTTTACGGGTACTTCAGGAATTTTAATATAAATAAACAATTTGTTCTTTTCGGCTCTTTCCTAAATTAAATAAAAACTGTATTTTACTAATCAACTATATTGTTTAATTTATACATTTATCGTCGCTCAATATTTTACCTTCATTTTTTCAACATCATCTTTATGTTCTATCGGTACATAAAAATTACTTTCTTTGTTCTTTTTTCCTTTTGAAGAATTTTTTTCATCGGTTTCGGTATCTATGTTTTCGGGATCTCTTTCAGAAAAACAAAACCGTATCATAGTAATATAAAATTTTTTGGTCATACCTAACAAGATAGTAAAAGACAAATGTATAACTTTTTCATAAACAATAGACACATTAGACATTAATTACCAATCGTCAATGGTACCACATTAATTTCAAAATGTTCTTTCACTGATATACCTCCCACAGGAGCTTTTTCTCTGCAAAATATTCGAACTGCTCTCTAAAAATATATTACTATAAAATATGGAATATAATTCACAAAAATAATATACTGAACCTTTCGATCGTCAACTGGCATGTTATTTTGAATTTCTGTAGGCACAATTACCTCTTTGTACAATTCATTAGCTAAAAGATTTGTCATTCTAATATACCCTAATTCCAATAAGTGTTCAACAGAATCGTCACTTTTGGAATTTTTTGTGTATCTAAGTAAAAATTAAGGGGATTAAAAAAAATATATGTGTTCAATGTTCATTGATTTACAAACTAAATAGTTTATACATACAAGAAGTTACTCAGCACTAAGTCAGCAATACCCAGCTGTCCATCATTTTCAGTTAATCTCCATTGTGCGTGTTTGAAACATATTTCATTGGCTCGTGATGGTACAATACTTGGTTTGTCACCTCTCAATGTTGCCAATTTTTGAGTTGCTCGGAGTTGTGTTTCTTTATAACAAGACACCATCATATCTAATTCTTCGCTTTCAGAGTTTAATTGATCTTTTAATTCGTTCATCTAACAACAACAAAATAGTTAGTAAAAATCAGTTGTGAAGACATCAAATAATATAATAATTTTTTAAAAATTAAAATAGATACATATTATGTTTGACATACTTGTTTCTCCAAATTTCTAATTTCCGAAGATAGTAACTCTTCATTTTGCCAATCTCCATCTTTTTTTAATAAAAATATTTCTTTTTCTAACCTTCGTAATTTTGCAACTAGACACCTATAAAAAAATTATTAGTTAACTTTTTTTTTTTTAAATATAAAAACTAAAAATATACCGAACGTGGTTTTGTAACTGTTGAATGGGCTGTCTATGGTCTTGACTACTTTGTAGCTGTAATTGAAAACGCATTCTTTGCAAACGTTCATAAGCTTCTTTTCTACGTGGCTCCACGTATAATAACAAGTTATTAACAATATCCAAGATCATAGCATACTATAATAATAGTTTGAATTTATTATTAGGTACATAAAATATCACTTAATAGAAAATGTAATAATTTTATATATAATATACATATTTAATACCTGGAGAGAATTAGTGCACACATCTAAATCATGATGCATAAGAGTAAATGCATCTACTGGTTCGTGTAAATCAGGATCACCGACAACATCAGGTGTAACTGTCGGTGGCAGTGGTACTTCAGTTAAATGTGCTGGATTTAAACTACTTTCACCGTGACCGGCATAAAAGAATTCACATTTACACCGTGAAACAATTCTTTGAAGCTAATTTATAAATAAAAATAATATAGATAACATTTTTAAAAATATTTTTAATACTAACTTACTTGTAACGGAGAGTTTTCTCCAACATTACTTGCACCAACTGTTTCGCTAACGACACCCCCAACACTGTGACCACTTCCAACGAGATGTGGTAAGTCAGGAAGGTCAGATATTACTGTACTGTCTATGTCTTTTTCTTGTATATTCTCAACATTCAACCACATAATATTTTCTATAAAAACATTAATTATTTATTTTATTATAGCGAATATTTTTACATTCTATTTTACCATCAATAAAATCAGTTTTTCCAGCACTAACTGTAGCATAATACTGCATGCTATCTAAAGTGCCAAGCCAAGTTGTTTTAGAAACTAGTGAATGATCCTTCCAGACTGGACGATGAATTCTTTGTAATATCTCTGCTTTGGCTGCACTCACTATTACGTATCCTTTAGTTTCACATCCTTTCAGCAACACTTGACTATTGATTAATGCAACTAAAAGAACATTTAATTCTTTAATAATTCAAGTCATATTTATCAGCAAAACATACTTGACCAATTCTTAAAGAGAACATCATCTTGCTGGCATTCAGACAAACCTTGTAACCTCCGTTCTCGAGTTACTTGCATTGAAAGATCGTCACTGAAAACAACAGGTTTATTGTCTACCTCAGAAATAAGTTGTTGAAGCATGGTAGCCGCTTGACCGCCACACTGAAGTTTTGACATTGGAGAAGGACTAGCTTGACAAGTGGATGACGTAACAGATGAAACTGATAATAGTGATGTAGTTTGCTCTGTAGTTTCTGCATTTCTCGTACGGTTTTTCATGGGTGTACATCCGTTTTCATTCAAGCAAAAGCCTTTCAATGCTTCAGTTGATAAATTTTTTTTCAATTTCTAATGTGTAAATACATTTCAGTCAATTCAAAAAATCATTATAACTATACAGATAAAAAATATTCTTACTTGATTCTTTACTAAAGAATTGAATAATGCAAAAGCTACATCTCTATTTCTAGTTGTCCAAGCTCCTTTCAAATGATAAACAACTAATCTATGAATTGGCGTTGGAGTACCATCAGCTTCACACGTACCTGTAGTTTCTCTCCCATATGACACTTTACTTACACTTAATAAATAACATTTTTCAACAGGTTTTTCTTTAATTTCAGCCTGCAATATAAAATAAATATTATTTAATTAATTAAAAAAAAAGAAATGTTAATATGTAATTATTACTTCTTCATCTTCTTGTTCAGATTGTAGGGCACTTTTTAACCATATTTCTGTATCCATTAATTCGCAATTCATATAGCCTACAGACCAAACAGGTCGTGAACGGTGTTTCAAGTCATCTTCAAAATTTGACACTAGATTAAGAGTATGCTCTGAACTAGTAGATATCCGATGTCCAAATAACTCAAATCCACGTTGTAAAGCAAATGACATCCAATAATGTACTTGGAAATGTTGTAATGATACGCATAAATGAAGTTTTCTATAGTGTCTACTCAATGTCAATTTACGATGTCTGGTATTATTGAATAATGGTCCTCGTCTTGTAGGTCTCGTTACTCCAGATAAAATCAATTTTAAGTTTTCAAACCATCTAAAATTTTAAAAGTTGCATAATATAAGCTTAAAAACATTTCAGTTACGCATAACTGTTATAAAAGTTTGCGTTAGTACTTACTTTAATGTACTACCATACAAGAGTGCAACAGGATAATCAGTATCTGTATGTGGAGAGCCAGTATTTGGTTCTGGTTTAGTTTCAATGGAAAGGCTAACATTAAGATTTTGTGAACGGAATGCTCTAAAAGAATCATGTTCCTGAACAAAAAAAAAAAAAAAATCACATATATTTTTATGTTACTTATTGTTTTTACATTTTACTTGGTTGCTGGAATATTCTGGTAATTTATCTGGAGCACAAGGCATGACTGAATAATGGTCATTAGGATCTCCCAGACAAGACCATTTTAACTTAATACTCAATTTTAAATTCGGAAGATTTAATAAACATACGTCATCATACTTAGAAGCTGTCCGTACAAGTACTTTTAAATGACCTTTGAAAATGAACTTGGCTAGAAAAATAAAATTAGAACTAAACATAAAAACTTTTACATTTAAATTAAGTTTACCATTGGTCCAATCCATTGCAGTATTATACCAATTTAATTCCATTTCTTCGGTTGTATTATACGGATCAAGAGATGCATGTAACTTTACTTTTAATTCATTAACAATCATTGTCAAGCGGCCATGATACATTAATCTGATTTTATCCCAAAATGGCAATGGCGGACTTGGATCTCTACTGGATCCTAATACTTTTTCTAGGCCTATTTAAAATATTTATTTTTAATAATAAATTCAAGTTAGGTTTAACTTTTTTACATACATAATTTGCACTGCGCAATAACAGGTTCCCAACATGGACCAAATGAATATGTATATTTATCAACTTCACAATTCAAATCATAATAATATTTAAGTGAAGTCATTCCTCTTTCAATTGTTACATCACCATATGGTTCACTTAATTCAATTGTTACACTTCTTTTGGCTAAAATATTATATTATTTAAAACAGTATTATTTAATTAAGAATATTTTATGCATTACCTACCTCGACTTGTAGGTTCTTGTTCAGCACCAGCCAATTTCCCCCAAAGCTGCCACTTTCTGATATCAAGCCAAGTTTGAGGAAAATCTCTAAGTTGAAACTTCCATTCAGCACAGCTGGCAAAAATCATACGACACCAAAGTATACAAAATTCCAAACCTTCCTCCGGCCATAAGCTATCTGCATCCATTTCACATATATGATTGACAACTTTTTGAGGTCCATGCATAGACTCATCAGCCAAAATAATAATACAAATATCACACATAGTCCATGAAAATAAACGAGTTCGTATGGGTGCTTGTTGTTTCATTTGCTTTGAACGCTGTATATAAATTTGAGCATTCATTTTCTGTAAACTTGTTAACAACTCTTCAACTTTGCCCGCTGGTAAAAGTAAACGATCTTTAACTACTTCTGATACTTTGGTTTCAAGCATTTTCTGTCGTTTTAAACTTTCTTTATACTCATCTTCAAGCAGTTCATAGTTATCTCTGAGTTTTACTTCAAAGTCATCATCACTTAATTCAAATACAAACTCTTGTATCTGTAATAATTTATAGTATTTGTTATGTACAATAAATAAAAGTTAAATCAATGATTTTATTATTGATTTACTTTTAAAATGATATCACTTGGTAGAGGTTCAGGTTGGGGTTTTGGTTTTTTATGAATTAACTTTAACCATTTAACAATACTAAAGAATTCACCTTGAAAAATACTATAAAATTCAAAACTGTAAGGGAATACCATTTTTAAATTTTCAATAGCTACATCCCTATATTAATTAACAAATTTAAGTGTTACAATGTTTAAATACAAATCTATTTTAAAGCATCTATATTTTTACCAAATAGTATTTATTTCACTTGTTAATCCTTCAGAGTTTTGTCTCTCCATTTGGACATCTTTATTAAAATCCGTTTTTAACATCTTAAAACCTTTTACGGTAAATATATTATGCTGGTCAACTGCCACTTTAAAACTCTGGCTTTCTAGATGTCGCATCTTACCACTTTGTTTAATATACATTAAATTATCTAAAATTAAAAATAATACACTTTTAACTTCTGAAAAATAATACATGAAAACACAAATATTACCAGTTGAAAATAATAAATAATGAGCAGATGAAACTTTCATTGAAAATCTGAACTTTGATTTGACACATAATTTTATATCAACAAGTGTCTTTGGGTCTTTTACAGTACTAATACCTATGAGAAAAACCACAATACGAATTATTAAATAAATCTAGATATTATTCATGGTAAACAAATTATTTTCAAAACTGTTATAATACCTAAATGATTTTTTAATTCTGACATGTCTGTACATATAGTCAACAATTTTAAATGTACGTTTGCACTCCACCGACATTCAAATATTTCAAATATTTCAATTAATACTTCTTTAGTTTTAACTATGTATTCCATTTTTAATGCTTTTACATGTAGCCACCAATTCTATATCAACATATTTTTTTTTAACAATATTTTACTTCAATTTAAAGACATAATAACAATTTTAAAAGTACCTTAATATCATCTGATGATGTGCAAACATAATGGTAGTTTGTTGGTATTAATGAATCACATTTGAGACCTTCAACTGCACAAGTCACTTTTGTAGCTCCAGTGTCTATGTAAATTCTATCTACTCGCACTAAGATGCAAACTTCGTGTGACATAGGTAAAATTAATAACAATTAAATTATATATATTTATAATATGTGTGTCATGTTTTTATAATTAAAAACATACTTTTTTTATCCGCTATTAGGAAAATATTTGCATTTTTAATACAAATATTAGTTAAAATAATCCCAGATAATGGATATTTTTTTTCTTCAATACTATCAGATTGATCACTTTTGGATTTTATTTTTGTTTCCCAACCAGAAAAAATTCTTTAAAATAAATAATTATAAATTATCATGAATACATCAATATTCATTAGGTAATTACAATATTTGAATTTGGTCAAATGTAAATTTTAAAAAAGCGAACTAAAATAATAATAATAATAATAATAATAATAATAGCCAATAAATAATATTTTATTTAATAAAATATACTATTTTCCATCTTAAATTTTAAAATATAAATTTAACTTACGGCTGTAAAGAACTATGTGCTCTCAGTATGAACTGAGCAAGTGGAGGGCTCCATTCTAAGCGCACAGTATCAAGACGAATTCTAAATTCAGGTGCGTTTGAAGGCATAATGTTTCTAACCTAAATATTAATATGAAACCTAATAAGTTTTCTTAGTTTTAAAATAAAATTTACACAAATTACCTGCACTAAAACGACACCAATGAATAAAGGGGTGCCCCAAGAGTGGCATTTCTTCATACCAGGGCTATACTCAACGTTTGAAAATGGTTTTAACCAACAATGTACAGTTTCTAAACTCAGATCACTACGCCATTTTCTATGACACAGATTAATTGGCCATTTTGAAAATAATTTTGTGTAAATTTCATTTTCTAATTAAAAAAAAAAACAAAAACATTAAGTAATCCAATGAATATATGTGGAAAATGGACATAATAATATATGTTTGTACTTAGAACTGGATTACAAGATAGCACCAGTTTGAATTTGTTAAAACTGACAGACGCACATTCTGTACCAAGTTTACATGTGGTAGTCACATTTAAAAACTGAACCAATAAATCTATACTAATATCATCAAATGGACTGATTTGAGAAATCAAGGATTTATTTACTGGTAAAGTTGAACTTGATTGTATCTATAAAAAAAAATACATTAAAAAGTAAATTTTTTTTCTGAGAATTATTTCGATAGTAGGTAATAATCCGTTTAATGTAAATATCAATTTTAATAAAACATGTACTATAAAAATAATCTCATTTATTATATTATATATTATTTACCTGATGCGGATTTAATATTTGATCAGTATAAGAAGTATACCATAAGAAAATATCATCATGAGAATATAATGTATATATACTGTTTATTTTATATTGAATTTTAATGATTTGTTGAAATACTAGAATAATATAATTTAATAATTTATAACAATAATATAGTAAATCAATAAACAGAGTATTCAGAATAATATTTTTTAATACCTTAGTTTCAAATGAAAACTTTTCTAAAGAAATATATGTTTCTTCTTGACCAGTTAAAGATAAATTTTCAAAATTTACTTTCAATGAAATATTACCTGCAATTAAAATTATTTATACCTATTTGCGCACTGTTAATTATTACATCATATTACTTTGTTTAAGCGAATGATCATTGACATCAGAAATGATTAAATTATCTATAGTCATAGATCTTAATTCACCTTTCATCTCGGTCACTAAATTTTCTTTTACATCGACAATTGTTAACTCTTCTAAATGTACTTTTATTTTCTATAAAAATAATGGAAAAAAAACTAATATTAATAATTCATACTATATAGGTAATATCCATAATATTTTATGAATATTGAATATATAAATGACTAACCTTAGGTACCAACGGTGGAATAATAAGTGGAATGTTTCTTGCAGTAATATCCAAACTGTCTCGTTTTTTATCTTTTTTATTCAATGTAGTATTAGCACTGTTGTTTTGTATAAAACTATACAGACCTTTATTCAATACAATTTTGGACTTGTCGAGTTTCAACATTAGTGACTGAATTGACAAAGGTCCATGTGTGTCTAATACGCCTTCGGCACATACATTGACAGTGATCTTTGCTAAACAACATGAGTTCGGGTTCATAGGATGACGGAGTAATTTCGCTTCTGCGTACGGAGCGTTAATGTTAGCTAATAATTGTCTGGATGATCCAATGACAGATGCGTCCAAATTGAGGTCTATAACTGATATTATAAAGAGCCATTCAGGGCTGTTTGGTTGTAATGACATTATCGATATACGACTTATGCGAACGGCTAAAAACTAAAAAGATGAATTTTAAAGTACGTTTCAAACAAACACCACGTAATTAATTGTATGTACTTGAGCGAATTTCACGATAATTGGCAGTATATTTTCTATTTTATTACTGTTTTGGTTTCTGTTCTTGGTAACGGAATCGTTCCATTCAATGTTTTTTTCAATTCGCACATCGCGAACTACAAGACACACTAATTTATTGACTTCGCTGCTAATAAAACTACTACGGAAACCTACGTTGTCAACGTGCTGTCGAAATTAAAATGTTCCAGTATTAAAATATCATGAAATAGTAATATTTTATCCTTTAACGTACCACTGAATAACCATTTTTTAGAAAGACTATGTCCTGTAATGAGAATATACCAGCTGTGCCAATTTTGACGTTCAAACGGTATTTGTATTTGAGATATAAACTAATGGCTTTGGGTAACAACCTGAGAGCGAAAAAGATCGAATGAGTCGGAACAGGAAACAATCGAGTCAATATATATATGTATATATACTCACCATTTTAAAGAATACAATAAAATCAAAAGTACGCAAATAAATAGAGTGTTATATTTAACAATCATTGTTGTTTTCGATTTATAACGACGAAAAGTCGCTTAAATTTTAAATTTCATAACATAGATTTTATTTTTACTCATCAATCATTTCCATAAATACGCGTATATTGCGTACGTGTATTAACTACGTCACTACGCAAAATGTAATTATGCAAGTATCAAGTTTTCTCGTTGAAATCTTGTTTTCAATCCTGACTCGTTAACCAGAAATAATATTACAAAATTAAATCGAATGTTTTTTTTTAAACTTTATTAGTGATATTATTATAATGTAAACCAGTGATAAATGATAAAAATACAGATATCACGCAGGCCGTTCAAGCCAGCGGTTTTGTTTTTTTTTTTTTTGATCGCCCGAAAACAATATAATTGAACAACAACAAACGTTAATATTTCCACAAAATTGTTGGAATAAAAATTGTGTAGGTTCCAGCTAAATAAATAATTTGTAAAAAAAAAAATGTGTATTTTCATTTTTCGATAATTTTTAGCCGCAACAGCTGTTTGTCGGCTATCAGTGATGAGCTACCTGACCGCGAGAAATACATAAACAGCAGTTTTGTAACCAACTATACATTTACAGGCCTAAAAATCGTAATATGATAAGAAAAATTTTATTTCTACGCTCTTCAGTAATGCGATTGCGTTGCCGACTCTGAGTTGGTTATTGTTTCTTAAGAGAACCGAAGAGAATTCAACATGAGAATCGATAAAGTTCTTAATCCCGAAAAATATGGACCCGGCCGTAAGTCGAATTGTTTTAAGTTTTTTTTTGCTTTTTTTTTTTTAATCAAAAAGATTTAACGCGCATTTTTGTTTTTTTTTTTAGTCAAGGGCATGTTACGGCAGGCCCTGTACGAAATGCCGTTGATTACGATATGCGCACCGTTCTGTGTTGTCGGAACGGCTTTGATTTTATACCACACATACCGATACAAACAAAACGACGGGAACAACAGAAGATATAAATTAAAATACACCCGTAAGTATAATAAAGTTTAATCCTCCGCATTGGTGTAATCTATGAAAGTACCTGATCAAAATTAATTTAACGCCTGTATATGTACAATAATTGTTTTCCATTGTAGGACATTTTAGGTACACATATTAGTGTGATTACTTTGTTGAGTTGTTTACGATGTTTGCAAACAAAGCTATAAAGTAACAGATAAGATATTAATATTTCATCTCTGAATTTAATTTTGGAACAAACCGGATTTAAGGGGCGTTCTTATTTTAAAAATGGGTTTTTTACATTTAAAAAATAAAGCAAAAAAAAATATTGCAGAAATAATTCGTTTTTTTAGGTATGGGAAGGGGATTGTAATGGTAAAATTGTTTTTAATAATTTATTAACCGTATACAATGTGTATCATGCTCATATTATACTTACGAAAAATTTTCATAATCCGCGGTGCCCCACCACAATTAACTGAAAATACATATTAATAATTTTTAAGCGGACCGCAGTTTCATTTTATCACTGATGTTGTACCATTTCGAATACTATTTTTCGGATCTCATCGATTACAATCAGGTTATCGTTAGAGGGCATTTTATTATTAATTTTTTGCATTGTATCGTTAAATATACGTACAATTTGATTGGATTAACTGATCATCATTGTCTTTAAACATCAAAAATCAAAATCCTTTTTTAACCCCTCGTTTCATTCATACATAGTAGTATTATAAATGGACGTTTTGTTACGTTTTTGTAACAGGTTCACATTATACATAGAAAATAATATAATTTATATATTTTTGTAAAATCCAGCGTTCAGAAAATACTGATAAATCCATTAATGTTGACATTCCATAATTAAAAAATGATTTCTACAATTTCTTTTAACGCGATAGCTTTCAGTGTCGAAAAAGACAATCAATAAAATGACTTAAAATCTTTAATATTAACAGGTTTTTTTTTTTTTTGTATACTTTAATTGTATAATAAAATTTATTTTATTTTTCAGTTTACCGGCCAGACGATCCTAGAGTACCTCACATCAAGAATTAAACGTTTTAAAATAGGATTGTAAAGACGATATTATATGTTGTTGAATTAATAGCCATTAGTAATAAATACACAGAAAATGAAGACAATTTGTCTAATATATATGGAAAAAAACTGATATACATAATAAATACAACACATGTTAACTACTTTGATTATTATTTTTGAAAAAAGTCGGTCCATAAGATGCAGTTTTTGTGAAGTCTATTTGAGCAACATTGTCGCGACCACATCGTATTTCTAACGGCAATATAACATTTGAATCTTTATTGTCTCGTTCCAGCACCAACTGCAAAAACAACAAAACGATCGTAGTCAATTACAATCGTATGTAGTAATAAATTATAAAAAAAAAAAAAATGTAAGCTTATCTAACTTACTTTCATGAGTGGTGGCAATTTGATAGATCCAGGCACTACTTTTTCTCGCTGTTTACAATTGGCTAATCGATCCCACCACAATTGTTCTTCGTCTTTAGGTATTAACACATAGTCTGGTTTATACGATACACTGTATATTTCTACAGGCGCGTTATAACGTTTACCACGGAATATTTTCTCTGCGAAGACTATCACTTTTCTAGGTTGATTTTCCTGTAACAATAAAACACGACCATTTGAGTTTATTAATAAATATATATATATATATATACAAAAATAATTTGAATATTATTAAATACTAAATAATAATATCTTACTATTTGTGCAGTCGGTTCGACAGACAAAACTTTGAAAAAACACGGTTCATCATATCTCTTATACGCGTTTCGAGTTATCAGACGACCGACGCCGGCGTTCCTCAGATTGCCTATGATTTCCCAAAGCGTCTTGCCGTACAAATTCGTAGTTCGACCGACCAATTTAACCGACATTTCGTACCAAATAGATTTTTCACACAAAAGAAATTGCAAGTTCACCGACAAACGGTAAACCGTGGTTAGATCATATACGATCTAATCACGATTTGTCTTAAATTAACAAGGAATCACAATCGAGTTATTTTTAAATGAAAACGAGAATTCTCGCTCTAAGAATTAACGAACCGCGATATTATAATCACCCAATTAGCTTGATCGCTTGGATCATATTTTGCTGCGATCCAACTCCGATCCCCTCGTGCTCGTAATCGTCTAGTGTCTACTACTACGCGATTGTAACAAATAATAATAACACGGGACGTTTTGAAATCGCCGAGACAAAATAAAATAAAATTTAATGAATAATTTTTTTATCTGCGGCTCAGACGATATAGTTTTTGATAAGGAGTGTGATAATGACGACGGCGGGGGGTTTCGCGTTTTGACCGTCGGCCGCACTGTTCGCCGTTATCATTCCCCTCCGTGACTGTACCTATTCGTTAACAACGACAGCGTTTTACGTGTGTTTTTATTTAATATTTTCCTCATACGAAGTCCGTCGCGTACAAGTAGTTGTCGGTTGTCCGTGTTATTGAGGATTCTCGTTGCGGTGTGTGTTTCGATTCGATCGTCATTTCTATCCGTGCGCCCCCGTGTGAGTGGGTAATGACATCGTATAACAATACTTTTTGAACCCGTCGACTTCATTAACGGCCCCCCGATGAGACCGTCGTCGTAGTGGAGTTGATATGATACCGTCTCCTAACAGTTGACACTCGGGAACGAACGAGCTCGACTGACGATGGCCAAATTGGAAATCAAGAGCAAAGTGAGTACAACACTACACGGGAATAATCGTAATACTATACGGTCGTCGGGCATATATCTAGCGTACTAGACGTGCATTACACGCGCGTTTTCGCGTTTTTCAGTTTGACGCCGAGTTCCGTCGTATTTCACTTCCAAAGACTGATGTCGGCACGTACGAACACTTCAGGACTCTGATCGAACGTCTGCACAAGTTGATTGAGGTGCCGTTCGTACTGTCTTACACGGATCCTAAGGACGGAGATCTGTTACCAATCAATAACGACGATAACCTAGGACGGGCGGTTTTAACGGCCAAACCGTTGTTGAGGATAATCATACAGCGTAAAGGTAAGGTAACAGTTTAAAACTACGACATCCGTGCTTCAATATGGTATCAATTTATTTTGTATACACACAAATGTTGAGATTGTATCAAACTTGTTTTAACAAAATACATTAATTCTGCTCGAGTTACTCGGGTTTAAAAAGCACGTAATTTATTATCTGATAAAAACTCAAGGAAAATTTTCAATTTGTATATGCGTATTAAATACAAAAAACTGGTTTAGATATATTGTGAAAAATGAGTCGGTATCAAAATAATTGAAAACAAAGGGATTATTTTTACTTCTTTAATAATTTTAAAACCGTTTTATTTTACGTGTAGGTATATGTGTTGTGTTATGTGTTTTTTTTTCAAATGATAGAAATGTCAAAACTGTACTATTTGAAATCAATATAATACAGTTTTTAGTCCTATATAGGCATATGTAAATATTTTGATTTTCTATTATTACCATAAATAATATGATTAGTTATAATATTAAGAGGTATATACTATTCTTTAGAATAAGTGTGTCTGTACCTATATAATTCTAAATAATTTAATTATCAAGTCTCGGTAAATTCTGTATATTAGAATGGTAAATACCTTAGGTGTATAAAAGATTGTGGAATAATTACATGCCATTTCAATTAGCCATTATTTTAAAGATTCTGTTCCTACTCGAAGAATGATTGTACAATTATATACATTTTTTTTTTTCTGTACCCAGATTTAACTGTTTATTTTTTTCAATAGTCACAGCAATTTACTTCATTACATAATTAACAATAACAATGGTACAGTGTAGATTTAATTAATTATATATTCCTTTATATTAAAATTTTTAAAATTTATTTTATTTTTAATATTATTTCAAATTAATAATTTGATTGAAGTTGGCGTTCTGGTTGATATTTTGTGTGTATATTGTTATTAGTATACTTTTGCTTTTAAAATATTTTTATATATGTAATATATCAAAATCTGTGGTTAGGATGCATATTATAATGCTAATTGATTTTCTTATTAAAATTAAATATATATAAATAAACACATACAATATTAAAAATAATTAAAAACAAGAAGCATCTAATAACTTTTGAAATCTTGAATTTTAATAATTTATTTTATATAATAATGGGTGTACCATACACGCTTTAAAAAATAAAAACCGTCTAATATGGTCTATATACCCAGGAGTATTGTATTTCAATAACCGTAAAATTTCATATCAATTGTGCCCGTACAAGTACATACTCTTCAATCCCCATTGTCTTAAGATAAACAATTATTCACGAACAAGTTACTTCATTGTTTTGAGAACCGTTGAAATAGCAGGTGTTAGGGCGGAGTTCCTGTTAATTTCCAGTATAAAAACCTAAACAATGATTGTTATACAATATTTTTCTTATACTTTTGTACTACACAATATATTGTGTGGGTAGGTTATATTACAGTTTTCCTTAAAAATAAAATGAACGAGAATAAAATTTGAAAGAGGCCTAGGTTGGAAGGTATTTTAAACAAATTTTGTAATTTTACTACTAAATGATCTCATTTTCCTAACGCTAGTTAATACTTTAAGTTATTATGTAAACAATTTATTAAAAATAATCTAAGAATTGTGACTCATAAGTAACAGTAATATTGAGTATTTATCATTGATTATAATGTATACTATTATTTTTTTACCTCAGAATTCGGTTAAAACTTTTAATTTAAATAGTTTTTAATACTATACATTTTTTATTTATTCGTTTCGTCGATAAAAATCTGACTATTTAATAATAATATTAATCAGGGCTTGGATTCTAAAGCAGTGTTGCTAATTATTATTGAATACGGTGAAAGTAGCAGAGTAAGCTATAAAAATTTGTTTTATGCATCAATGATTCCATGATTAAAATTCTGTATTGCGTATTTTAAACCTTTTCGATTTTTAGTGTTATTTTCCCAGTTTTCGGTGTATTTTTTTTCTTTTCGCTTATATGCATTGAATTTAAATTATTTTGTGTTTTTCATAAATTCTGTAATTTGTAGAAGGTAAGAAAAATGACCGAAACTGCCATTTCGTTAGATATTTTGTATTATAATCTGGTATTCAAGTATAAAATGATAGCGATATCTTGGCAATGTGTGTGGCGGTCCTATATAATTCATAAATAAAACAAATTTTTTTACCGTTTTTAGGACATATTTAAAAAAAAAAAAATTCGGTCATATTATAGCGCATATTTCAGTATTTTTAGTGCTATAAAATCCGAGCCCCGATAATATTATACCTAATGGATAAAACGGTTTGTTTTCGTATTGTTAAACATAAAATACATTTAACACCATAAAATATACTTTCTAAATTTGTAAATTACGATATTTTTAATTTATCAGTGATTACCCATCACTGCACTGTAAATATTATTCCTTTTATGGTTTTAAAATAGTAAGTTGTTGTCAAACGAATAATAAAAAAAAAAGAAAAAAAGTGTGCCATCCGCATTTCTTTTAATCAGTCCGAGTTATTCGAGATGCATATTAAATATATATATTTGATATTATAATATCGTATGTCTAAACATTTTTTTTTTTATATATATATATATATATATATCATAAATTCTGTAGTGTTGGAGGAGACGTGGTCGTACTCTTCGCGGTGTACAAAACAAATAGTTATTATAGAAGCGCGTGGGATTATTGGCGTCTGCATAAAAAAAATTGATTCGTCTCCTCCTCCTCCGACCAATTCAAACACAGTTAATTCGATTGTGCTCCATCGTAATGTGTAAAAAAAAAAATACTCCCGTTTGTGTAATAAGGTTCACAAAAATAATTTTAAAAAACAACACAACGGTCATTAAGGAATAAATTGCGTTATCAACGTAATCGCCGCGGTGTTACGAATATAATAATTTTTATTCGATTTCTCCCCTCCCCCTACCCCAAGACGGGGTAAAAAACGTATAATTATATTTTTAACCGACGTCGGCGATGAAGAATTTTAATTGATGTGGAGAAGAACGATGGCGGCGGTTAGGGAAAAAATAAAAAACGTATTTGACAGTTCGGATTCAAGGGCATTTCTCACGGAAACGAGTTTTGTTGTTTCCTCCCGAAGTCGTTAAATTCGGTGTAATTTATTTTTAATGGAGTATGTGTGTGTGTGTGTGTGTGTGTGTGTGTGTGTGTGTGTGTGTGTGTGTGTAGTCAAAAAAATGATATCAGATCTCGTGAACAAAATCAAACGGATTTGCCAAAATATATATATATTTTTTTTTTTTGATACACGATGTGTGAAACAATTATTATTTGCAATTGGTGGGCCCGAGCAAATACCTTGAAACGCGTGCAGGCGTTGGCGAATTGGCTCTTATGTCGTATATACTTAGTAGAAAAATGCGTAGAATTTTTAACACGAGTGTATGATTGTATTTTACGATGGAAATTATTTACATACCTTATAATACGGATGATTTTTTTTTTTTTAAATTTATATTTTGGAAAAATAATTAATCGTTTGATTAATTATTATAGATACTTTTTTTCTATACAGCTGTTAATCGTTATTATATGTCCCCTTATACGAGTATTTGCGGTCCCCCGGTGTGTTTTTTTTTTACTCAGAACGTATATAAACCGTAAAAAAGCATTAAGCAACTATGACAACAACTGACGAATGATGTTCAGCAGCTAACTGGGATGTACACGTATTATTATTTGTTTAATCGGCATTGCGGACTAAATATGAACGTCTCGCGATAGGTATGACCGCGTTCGCGTGAGTCACGTCTGAAACTCTCGGTTTCGACCGAACCACGAGTCGCGCACGAGATGCATTGCGTCACTAACGTCTAATTCCGTATTCTTCCTGGTCGTTGTAAATCCGACAAGGACGCGGACAGAAAATGAGATTGGAGAGGTTCTTATTTTTTTAAAGAAAACGACGATACGCGAATGTTCGTCCTCGTTAATACGTCTATTGTCCACCCCGCGGATGGACGGCGGGTAAACTGTGGCAAAATATGGCAGTGTAACGTGTAATATCGTCTTACAATAAACAGTAATATTTTATGTACCCGAGTAGTAGTAACCTCTCAAAGCGCAATCCGTTATCGTTTGTACATACTGCTCCAATGTTTGTTTTCTCCCGCGGTATATAATATCTCATCAGCCCAACGTGATATTTTTTTAAACTCCTGTGGTGGTCCGCACCACTGTCTCCGGACGAACGACCTGAATTATGTATTCTGTTTTTCTGATTTTTTTTCGATAAAACGAGGTTGTCCGTTATGATTTGTCGGCGTTTTTTTCCGGATCCGTGCGATTAATAATAATTAAATACCTAGTCAACATATCAAAAATCTTCGTTGTAGGTATCTGTTCGCGATATATAGGAGGGAAAAAACACAGTTACCTATTACGCCGGTCTTAAATGCAAAATAAATTCCACTTATTGGACCCCCGATCGTTTTTTTTTTTCACGAGCAAACGCGCATTAATCGGTCGAATGTAAACTACGACCGTAAGCCCGCTGCGGATTAAATTACGTAATATTGGACTAGGCGGAAACAGTTCCGGGCCTCCGATCGGTACGGGTGATAAGTGGCGCGAGTGATTGTTTTTTTTTTTTTGGTAAAAAAAAAAGAAAAAAAGAAAATTACAAAAACGTGTTGGATGTAATTTTTTAAAATATTTTATGTGTAAATACGAGTAGAATTCGACTCGGTCACGACGTTTTTAAACCGGCGCGGAATAACGCGATATTTCAATAATAAATCACAATACACGTGCGCGAGACGTTCATTTTTTTCTTTCTCACTCCGTCGTCGTAACCCGTGGGCTTATCGGAATACAAATGACTTTTTTACTTGACGGGGTCCGCCGTGTACAGATCGTTAGGCATATTATTATCGCACCGCGCGCCGGGTTAATGACTCGTGTACCTGCGCGAAAACTTTTTCACTCGGTCGAAACAGATTATTTTTATATGCGTTTTCGAAAATATCTTTTCATTTCTGCAGCACTGCCGTTTGACCGCTCTGCAAATACAAGTCCATGTCAATACATTTTGGCAATTTATTATTATGTATAATATTATTATTAATCGTTATTATTTGCAAACGATTCTCGTGTGTCTGGCGCCAAGGTCCTCCTCTTCCTCTTCAACCGCATTATAGTTTAATCGAATAAAATATTGTCCCAACTAGTATTTTTTTATATATCGAATCGTTATATTGATGTTTGCGTTGTACTACTTGACAAATAGTGTTAATTCGAGTACTCTTCGCTTTAACGAAAGAGTTTAACTTATCGCGTTGTGATTATTGTTATTATTATAATATTTTCTGATCCATAAAAAACGTAAACGTGCGGTCTTTCGGAAAAAAAGCAGTCAGACCCAGACGTGTATACCACACTACTCGACGTTCGCGATAAATACGATAATACGCGAATTTTTATATCGATCTTCTGTCGACTCTTTAAATATAATTCATGCGTTTCGACATTAGCGGTTGTACTCTTAATTCGTATACGTTTGTACAGATAGCTCGTGTATATATATAATATTTTCTGAAAGACAATAAATAAAAAAAAAAATTTAAACAAAATGATTATTATTACATTACTTACTGTCGTGCGATTACCACGTAATATTTAAACAATTTCGAAATGCGAGTATTTCATTAAAAGTATGGTGGCGGGTTGACCCAACCAGCCGTGTTCGTCGAATGATTTGTTCAGAAAAAAAATATATTTCGTTTTGTTGACATTTGAAACGTTTTCGTATCGAATTTTTTTTTTTTACCTTCGTGACAGGTAACGGTGTATATATTTATGAGAACAAAAAAATTGTGCATTTAAAAAACATATGTACGTGGACACCTACTATTGTTGTCTTTATTAAATAAAAACCATTAAAGACGTTTTTTAATAATTTTACTCACGCAATCTAATAAAATAAAAATGTTAGAAACACGTTTTTGTTCCATATCGGTCGACAATTTAATACACATAAAATCCAAGGACATAGCACACTAAAATAGTCGAATGCAAATGTTTTGTGTTTATATTTACCAGTTTCTTTTTTTTCACTGGGCCATTTACCAAAGTTCTCCGACATCAGCTTTTCTGCATTCTCTACTTGTATTATTGTGAAAATAGAGTTTTCACATGATTTTCATAATATTTGTGTCATCATACCAGTTTTTATTTATCATGTTGCATTTGCTTTGATTTATATTTTATTGCAATTTCTTGGAAAACACATACGCCAGTAGGTATTTAAAATTTTAGGGCGTAGGAACTATAAAATATAAATATTAGTTAATTTGTTTTCAGTGTTCTTGAGCGTCAAATTATACATTGTATGATTTAAAATTTTAGACTTGTTCCTGTATTTTACAATTTGGTCACTTTTAATATTTACAAACATATTATATCGGTTTTTTTTTTTATATTTTAAAAAGTTATCTAATGCTAGATATCAGTGTCTAATTGCATTTTAAACTTGTCATGACTGATTTTAATTTTATCAGTAAATAAAAAATATTTAATGTGTCTTTCTCTGAAATATTTATATCTGTAGTTAAGTATAGTAAAAAAAAATTACATAAGGTAATAATAATACAATCGATGAAGGTATACTCTAAAATATATATTATTTTATATTATTCATAATGAAACGTATTAAAGTTATAGTAAAAGTTCAATTATGATGTTTTCTTTTTATAATTTCAGGTGAAAGTCTTGAGGAATTGAATGGCTACGGTACATACAGACCTCGTAATATCATATCTTCAATTTTGGGGGGCGGTACACCTAACAAAGCAAAACATCTTTGGATATCAAACCCTCAGGATTTCCGACAGGTAAAAACATTTTTTTTTTTCATGTCGAAACATTATAATTTAATTAATTTTGTTTTAGGTATCCGCAATTATAGATGTAGATGTAGTCCCAGAGACGTGTCGACGTGTTCGACTTCTTAAACATGGCTCAGAACGGCCATTAGGTTTTTATATTAGAGATGGCACTAGCGTACGAGTCAGTACTTCTGGTGTTGAAAAAGTCCCCGGTATTTTCATATCTAGATTGGTTCCTGGTGGTTTGGCAGAAAGTACTGGGCTGTTAGCTGTCAATGACGAGGTTTTAGAAGTAAATGGTATTGAAGTCGTCGGAAAAACTTTAGACCAGGTATATTCAAGTTAAAACATTTTAAATAATAGTTTCATTAATATTTTATCGTATATTCTATTGTTTGTAGGTAACTGATATGATGGTAGCTAATAGTCATAACCTGATTGTTACTGTAAAACCGGCAAATCAACGAGCCACAATGTCAGCACCACGGCGAGGATCCTTATCTAGAACGTCACAATTATCTAGTGGATCGCAACAATCAGCTCATAGTGCTGCTACCACAGTTAATACCTCTGAAGAAGATGACCAAGACGAAGTGGTAGATTTGACTGCAGGATTAGCTTTACAGGTAGCCAGTGATTCCACTAGTACTACAGACCAGTAGAAAAAATGTAAAAGTCATGTGTTCTCAAGTAAATAACAGTGTCTTAAAAATGAGCTTATACGTATTATGGTTAAGTTAATAAAAGCACATTAGCATTCCAAAAAAAATATATATATATATATATATAATATATAATATAATAAATAAGTAGTTTTGTTTTGATATTAGATCATTTGTCTTCCACTTCATGTTTTCAAATGTTTATCACTATAAAGTTAAGTATGTGTATTTTATAAAACAGTTAAATCCTAATCATTAATATTAATATTTTACAGGGTGATATCGATATATAACACTATTGTATGCTACTTGCTTTCTTAACGTAATATTATGTTTAGTCTTATAAATAACATAACAGTATATTCCTTTTCTGTTACGCTGACAATTAATTAAATTTTTTAATTTATTTTTTCCAAATTTAATACGCATTTTATTTGGGGGAAAAAATGCTTAATTTCTATTGACTAGAAAATTAAAATTCTAATCTGACAAATCACATCTTTTCCCTCTGATCTCGAAAAAAAAAACAAATGTCATTATATTTTTTATGAAATTATTAGCATCCAAAACAGTCTAGTTGTAGCCTAAACACATTCCAATAACAATAAAAAATACATAAAAATAGACTGAAAATAGTGAAATTTTCCCTTAGTAAATATATTTTTATTCTAATACAAGCATAGTCTCCTATTAATGCCCTAATAATATAAAATAATATAATTGTTTCTGTGTAAATAAATTATTTATGCCATTGTAACTTGATCCTTGTTTTGTGGTATGTGATGAATACTCTATTGAATAATACTTGTGCATTAAAAATTGTATTTTATTTCAAATACTTGTTACCTACAACATTTGTAAACCAAACGTTTAGTTAAATTCATAAATTATTATTGGGACTTCTAATCACCTGAAATAAATCTATTCAAATAAGAGTACAATTTCCATACAAGTGTCCGTCCATTACATTTTTTTCTTTTTATTATTTAAATGTTCTTCCTGTATACGTGATTTTTATGTTTATTATAATTATTAGCTTTATTACTCGGTATTATTCTTATTATTGAAACTACTAATAATAAGTCACTTAGTGTCTTTAAAAATTAAAAACAATTGCATGCGTATAAAAACAACCAAATAAATTATCTTTTATATTTGTAATCATTATTATTATTATTTTTTTTTTTTATTTTTTTTTTTTTTTTTGCATAGATTATTACAAATACATATTGTTTACAATAATTGTCCAGTATATATATATATATTTATATATATATATATATATATATATATTTAATGTGATTAAAATTATTGTTTATTCAATCAAACATTGTTGAAAATTATAAGTATTATAAACAAATTTATTTTAAACAAGTATCATTTTAATGTTAATTGTTAATCAAATGTATGTATGAACATTTGTAGGAAAATATCAATTCGATATATATTAATTTTTCTTATGTTGTAAAAACAGTGTGTAATAATGAAAATAAATGTTTCACAAACAAAAAATTATTGAAAAATGAATTTAAACCAAATTCGCATAATTACATCTTATTTCACCATTTGTACAGACTAATAAAAAATTAAAATACATTTTTTTAACAGTAAATATCAAATATTTCCATAATTTGTCAGTATTTATAAAATAAAGCAAATAACTTCGTTATCGTGTAAGGTAAACATTAAATTTGATTAATTTTACAATAATTATGTACACAACATAATATTATAATAAAATGGCTTGGTTTTATTTAGAATAAAGTTTGTTTAGATTATTTTATTCTTGTTATAACAGTAGTATAACTGAACTGTATTATTAACAATAATCAAAAACATGTATTGATACGTTTTTGAATATATTTTTCATTGTTGAATTGTTTAACAGCCTAAAAAGTCACCCAACTATTTTGTAAATGAGTTATTTTATATAGCTAATATTTTGTAACTAAACCGACTTGCTTGGTTGAAAAATAAAGATATTTGTGTACAAACAATTATTAACTATTTTGTATTTTACACGACTAGGAGCAGCAATTGCAATAAAACACGTTATGCAAATGTTGATCCGTACTTTTGTTTCTTGTTCTATGTATTAATCCGCATAATTTTGTATCTTAACACGGTACACAAATTAATTTTATGATCTCTGTAATTATACGACAAACAAAGTTATATAATGTATATATATTGTACAATGTTGTTATTATATAGTTTTGTTTGTTACGGTCTGTACTTAAAAACCAACGAGAGAATAACAATTTTTTTTTGAACAATTATCATACACGCATGGAACGATACAAAATTTGGAAGGAATAATATGTGTGCAATAATATTTTTTTGATCATTATCATTTTTATTATTATTTTTCCAACTATAAACCACATTGTTTGTATTATTTTTATAATTATTATGTATTTACTTGGTATATAAATCTGTATAAAACATTATTTGATATAATATGAAAATGATTGTATTTTTCTTATAAGTGTAATGAATATAATTCGTATTACCGAAATCATATATTATTATTTATTTGTATTAATTAATTATTGAATATTACTGTATTTGTATTTTTGATTTATTATAATTTTTGGAGCGTTATTCGCCCTCTCTTCTTTTATATTACGTTGTATTCAATTTATTTTCCACCAACTCGACCTTTTGATTCATAAAAAGGGTGTAGTTACAAGTCCACTGAAGGAGGTAAGTATTGGTTTTCATGGGTCTAATGACAGTTTATTGTTGTTCTCTTATTACTATAA
Source organism: Slavum lentiscoides (assembly GCA_032441835.1). Lineage (NCBI taxonomy): Eukaryota > Metazoa > Arthropoda > Insecta > Hemiptera > Aphididae > Slavum > Slavum lentiscoides. The sequence goes on from CM063716.1 coordinate 2,206,432, forward strand.
AAATATCGTTTGACTGAAAATCGGAAATTATTAAGGGTCTTGTATCTAAAAACTGCAAAAAGTATTACGAAATTTCTAAGAATTCCGTACTTTTTCAAAGACATTTCCAGTATAAAAATAAATCCTTTGATGTTTCTTCTGGATATTAGCTGTTGTTTATCTGATGTGTGGGTCTCCTGCAGAAGTAGAAGGTCTATTTTGTGGTTCCTGAGTAGTTTGCTGAGGTATTCGCTCTTAGCTTTTCTGATACCTTCTATGTTTAATTGGAGCATACGGAATTGAGGGCCTATATCCAGAGTCAGTCCATTTTTATAGTGATTTTGTGGTTGTTGCTGCTGCTGTTTTGGATGCATGGCTAGGAGATCAGTTAGAAATAGTTCAGCCACCAAGGAAGACCTTAAGCCGTCAGAGGTATCTGACGTTTCCCAGGGTACACTACGTGGAAGCGGTCTTTCGTTGTACTCCATAACAGCAATAACGTGCAATAATAACGCGGACAGGGTAGCCCGACTGGACTCGCAACAGTACTGGTCAAAGGTGGTGGCAAGTAAATAATCTCACCCGTCGTGGGTGAGTAAGACGGCGACGAGGTGATAGAACCCTCTAGAAACTTCTATTGAGTTCTACGCTCGCCGCGACATCCTACGGACCGGTTGCGTGGTGTGGCGTGCGAATTAAAAAATTCAAATCAAGTAAGCCCCGAACACTGGAAAAATGTTCTCGTCTGTGTCGCCGAGTACATATGTCAAGTGGGGCAATGGCTCCACTTCTTTTTTGGGTGGTCGGTGGGTGGGTAGGCTGTGGGTCATAATTATTGAGGGTGAATTGTAAGTTCGTCAGTGAGTATAGTGTCTATTTACTATTTAGTATTTACTGTATTACCTCAACATAAACAAGATTATATTATTCCAATATTTAATACGAAATCATAATATGAGATATGGTACGTCGCATATAAGGCGACGGTGGTGTATATCGGCAATTGCCGCCGCCTTGCGACACAGGCCCCGTTGATAATTATACGTCAGATTACCCGACGTTAATTATTTGGATTTCGTATGGATTCTTAGTTCTTAGGGAGGTGGACGGGTGAGATATGCATGGTGCAAAATGCGACCGTGTCAACACTGAATTAACGAGCCACATAAGTATTTACAACCGTTTCTAATTTCATTTATTCAAAAAGAAATACAATTTTGGAATTTTACAGTGAAAAAAGTTAGCTATTAGGTACTGTCTTCTACATTTCAATGTTAATTTCGTTTTTGGTCTTCATTGCGAAATATATAAAATATCCAATAGTAAATTGTACCTAATAATAATAATAACAAAGTAACAGAAAAAATGTGTATTGTTATTATTATTAAAAATATTAATTATAAATATTTTTCTTCGTTATCATTATCAATTAACAATATTCTTGATTTTTTTAGAATAGCCCATTAAATATAGAAAATAATAGAAATAGTCATTCGAAAATATTTTTTAGAAAAACAAATGAAGTCAGACAAGGTTACAAGTCCAGACCAACGGTTATGAGAAAAAGTGATGGAACCCTTCTAACAGGCAACAAAGAAATCGCATGCGAATTCAAAGATATGTTTGCAAAGCTTTTAAACCAGCCAAGGATTAATATTACTGTAAACGAGCTAACGACAGTTGAACAGCTACTCGAAAAGCCATCAAAAAGTGAAGTAGAAACGGGATTAAATATGCTTAAGAATAGTAAAACACCAGGTGAAGATGAAATAGCATCAAAATGTTTAAAAGGGGGTGGTCCATGTTTACTGAACCAGCTTCATAAATTAATAAACGTAATATGGGAACAAGAGGAAATACCCGAATCGCGGCGAGTATCTGTCCTATGTCCTGTTTTTAAAAAAGGAGATATCATGAAATGTAGAAATTGTAGAGGTATCTCCCTATTCAACACAACTTACAAGATTCTGTCCAGTATACTTATGATCAGAATCAATCCATATATTAAAGAAATAATAGGAGAATATCAAACTGGATTCATGATAGGGAGATCAACAATTGATCAAATACATATAATTAAACAATTAGCTGAAAAAAGTCACGAGTTCAATAAAGATGTACACCTTATGTTTATAGATTAGAAAGCAGCATACGATTCAATTAATAGAGAAAAATTATGGAATGCCATGAGCCAAATGGGAATACCAGCAAAATTAGTCAGAATGATAAAAGCATGTGCATATGAATCCTAAAGTAAAGTAAGTTTTGGAGGAGATGTGTCAGATGAGTTCCCAGTAACGACAGGACTCAGACAGGGAGACGCTCTATTGCCAGCTTTGTTTAATATCGCATTAGAATCAGTTGTGCAAAACGTACTAATCCAAGCCAAAGGAATAAAAATGGACAACAATAATGAATTAACCGTAGTAGCTTTCGATGACGATATAGTCCTTATAGCCGAAACAGAAAATGAATTGAGAAATACAACTAGCATCCTACTAAGTGAAGGTAAAGAGATTGATCTGAGGGTAAATGAGTCAAAAACAAAGTATATGATACTTTCGAGACAAAATCACAATACTAATTATTTAAAAGTTGATGAATACAAATTTGAAAGGGTACAGAGCTTCAAGTATCTAGGGGCAGAGACTAATGGAAATGCTAATAGCCACAAAGAAGTTAAAAAACGACTTTTGCCAGCAAATAGATGCTATTATAGTCTAATGCCACTATTCAAGTCAAGATTATTATCAATAAAGTCTAAAATAACGTTATACAAATTCATAATTGAACCAACTGTTCTATATGCATGTGGTACATAGGCCACGACAAAATCGGACGAAGAAAAATTAGGAGTGTTTGAAAGAACGATATTAAGGAAAATCTTCGGTCCAAAGAGAAGTAACGATGGAGAGTGTGAAATGAGAAACAACGAAGAATTGGATAATCTCTATAAGGAACCTACCATTATTGGGTCCCTGAAGAGCACGAGGATAAGTTGGGTGGGACACGTATGGAGATCAGAGGGAATGATTGGATAAATAACTAAATGGAAACCCGACACTAAGAGATCTAGAGGACGCCCTAGACAAAGATGGTAGATGGATGGATAGAGTACAAGAAGACTTGAAACTTCTGAATGTAAGGAACACTGAAGAATGTGCAAAAGATAGAGAGGGATGGAGACAATATGTTGTTGTGGCGATGGGCCTTAAAGGACTGTAAAAGCCCAGGAGAAGAAGAAGCCCATTTTTAAGCCATTTCTTTTAAAGAAATTTGATACACCAATTCTTTTTCAGAAGAAAGCAACATCAAATTGTTTAACCTAGAGTCTTGGTTGTTCTTAAATAGTTCTTGACTAATTTCAGTTTGCTAGCAACGGTTACTGGTGCCATACATGATAAGCGGCACAAGAAATTAGCTAATGGCAAAGCAGTTTTCAGTTCATGCGAAACTATTGATAGGTCACTCATAGTATTTTTATTTTTACATCGATCATAGAGCACTTCCAGTTCACATTGTAAAGTTAATGGCTCAATTTCAAATTGACTTTCATCTTCATAAACGACCTTCCAACTGTACACGTCAATCCACGAATATGTGAAGGGCTGGCTTCGAGAATATAGTTCGGCAGACTTCGCATTACGTGATATAGGAACCAAACCAGAGAGGGAGGGATAAGAAACAATTTTCAATAAATATATTTAAATAAAATTTAAGTAAATATATTTTATACCTTAAAATATTTTTTAATTAATTTAAAAATAATGAAAATAAAAATTTGTCTATTATTATTATTAACACTCTTCCCTCATTATACCAAGGTCGTGATCTGAATAACCTATGGTGGACAAGTATTAAATATTTATGCGTGCTGCAGTGTTAGTCTACAGACGACATATAAATAAAAATGGTGGTCGCTAGCTAGTAGGGAATACCTACATAACAAATTAATTGCCATTTGCCATAGAAGACAACCACATTCAGTTGGCTATTTATAGTACCTACCAACATTGGGATTTATGATCTCCTTTCATATCATTATTGGTGCACTAATAACTTATTCTTCCAATAATTCCAGCCCAGTAGGACCAGAAAACATTGTAGCACAGAATAATGTTCAGTGTCAGTAGTTCACTGTCCACTTTTAATCAATATCACAATCGCAATTATTTACAAATCAATTTTTTTTTTTTTTTGCATATGACAATCGGCTTATTTTAAAGATATTAAAGCTAGGTAAATTAATGATAATTATTATATTAATTATAATTATAATATTAATATTATATCAAAACTAGCGGGAACGAGCTGGGGAAGCAATGCAGCAGTCTTACGTACGTCTGCATTAGCCCTGGTATACAGTGTAGCTGAATAATGTGCCCCAGTTTGGCTCAGGAGCACTCACTGTAAGAAGGTGGACACAGAACTCAACCAGACCATGCGAATTATATCCGACACTGTGAGATCGTCCCAGGTGCAATGGCTGCCAGTGCTTGCGAACATAACTCCACCGGACTTGCGCAGGCTAACGCATGCAGAACGCACAATGGATAAGATAAAAAGAAACCCAAACCTTCCACTGCACGGAGATATTAGTATGCACAAATCAATTAGTCAGTATGTACAGTTGTTCAGTTTTTATGAAGTGGCCAACTGAGAAATCAAGAAACAAATTATTGGGGGGTATTATGACCACCCTACCACCTGCTATGTTCGCCCCTGAATTTATGTTGCTCCTACACGACTCGTGTGCTCGCCGATTATTCGTCAATCGTATATACTTTGCTCGTCATCGCCAATGCTCGCCTACACGACTCGTAATCGCCAAATATATTTTGTTCGGAATAATGAAATACGAAATTTGAATTTATAATTCACAAATAGGTATATATATATATATATATTTAAATAGTATAAAAAGATTATTAAAAAAAATTAAATAATAATAATTAAAAATTATTGTTGAGGCTGTAATATAATTTATAAACGCTTTATCGTAACGCACCGCGCAAAAACGACAATCGCGTAATTATGATGATCGTAATTATTATTAGGCGTGTTTTGGCGAGTTAATTTTTGGTAAACAGTTTACTCAATCAGCAAACAATTTGTTTTAGCGAAATTGTTTGGTGGTGCAACTGTTTGCTACACGAATGCACTTTATAGCAACCTGGTTGCCCGTTTCAGTAAACAACTCAAGCGTGGTGTTTACTCGTTATCATGAGCCATAAGGTTTGATAATATTCTAAATGATTACTGCTTGCTGATTAATGATGTTAAAAATTAAAATTAAATGTTTATTAATTTATTAATGGGTATAGTAAACAATTTCAATCGAAACGCGTTTTGGCGAATTATCAACCAAGTAGCAAACAACAGCAAACAATTGCAGCAAACTGTTTACTGAAAATTACTCGCCAAAACACGCCTATTATTTTTAACGGTTTATGACGCGTACGTTATATCATTTATTATTTATAATGTGCGGTCAATGCTCGCGCGTTTATATTAATACTCGTTTAAATTTGTGTTGTTTGGAGACCGTCGCGATGTACGTACGTAGTATACTCGTATTATGTTGGGATCATTTTTTTATGTCAAAAATTGTGTGATTTTTGCGTCTAATACGCATTTATTAGAAAATTGTACCTATTGTAATTGTCGCGTCGAATACGCGTAAATTAAAATCGTCCGTACATTATTGTTTCGTTTATAGTAAAATTATTCCGTAGCTGTCGCATTGTAAAAACCGTCGTCGCAAATCGTCGTCGCGTTTTATTCGAAAGGTCGTTTGTTTTTTGCATATTATTAAGTGTGATATTTTTGTATATTAAGGCTCAAATAGCCGAATTCATAATAAATTTTTGTTACCACTGTATTTTATTGTATAATATATTTATTTAGGCGTGTATGTATTTTTGTTATTTATAATAAAATATAGGGTTCGACTGGCCAGTCTACGACGAATAATAAGTTCATTGCTGTAAGTACTAATTTTTATATAAATTATTATTTTATATTATTTGTTGAGCCAAAAGGGCTAATTTTTATACATTTAAATTTTTATACTTAAATTAATGTGTAATAGTTATTGTTAGATTGCTTCGTAATTGTTTATTTTTTTTTTTTTTTATCATTTCGAATCCCATTTATTATTATATATTAAAATTGTGAATTTTATTTATTTATTTATTTAATTATAATTATTAAACTAAAGGTATTATCTATTTATTTTATTATTTATTAAGTTTTGTGAAATCGACACGCACTTTATTTTTCAGTTGCGTTCGGGCGCGTGTAATAATATTTTATACTCCCGGCGCGATCAGTTATTTAAATATTGACGCCGACCGCCAAGTGCACGACTCGTGTGGTGGGAACGTTCCAAAACATTGACTATAACACGTGCGTGTGCGTGCGACCATTTTCTGATTCCTGGAACGCACATAATCTCGTCCGTTTTATTGATAAGAAGCGGTAATAGGTATTCAATACGAGTTGTATGATTTCAGATTTTTTTTTTTTGTAATTGTCAAGTTCGAAATACTTATTAAAATTAGTAATTACGCTATTTATTATTACATATTATATACGCGTCCTCCTACAAGAATTATAACCTGTGTGCAGATTGTAATTTATACGATAATTATTTACGAATTTGTTTTGGAAAAATAGTTTGTGAATTGACGTTCGCCGCTCGACTTATAGTAGTTACACAAAAAACCGCAACGCGTCCGTATTACAGATAAGACGAATCCGTAGAAAACGTAAATGAATCTAAAATTTTGTATGCATATAATCTGTGCCCGGATCGCCGCCACCATAGGCGCTCCGTTATAAGGGCTCGCGGTCAATATATTTTTTGTTTTTCTAATATTATGATATGGCCGCCATTTTTTAGCGTCGGTTTTGTTCGAAAATTGTTCGTTGTATCGCCGCCGCCGCCACTGCCAAAATCGCGTTGTTTTCGGTCAGTACGCGCAATTCGTTTCCCAAAACACTAATTATTATTATTGTCGGGAAAATTTTACCGTGCCGAGTTTTATTTCAGGTCTAATCTGTTGCCGTATGAACGAATATATTTTTCTCGTTTCTTCAAGATGCCGTTTTACGCCGTGATTTTCAAGACGACGAAATCGGGCACAGTGGCCGAAAGCTGGTAAGTTTACGTACCCGCGTTGTACACTGGCATTTAGATCGTTTGATTTCGTTGAAATACGATATCAAAAAAAAAAAAAATGTGAGTTAACGCGTTACTCTGTAGTAGTTGATCGTACGTGTCCGTCGTAAATACAGGCGTGTCGATAGAGCGTAGAAGGTTTTTTTTTTTTTATTACACGTACAGTTTATTTTTATTTGTCATTCGTTTGAAACAAATTAATATGTATATCGCGTTGAACACGGTTAAACACTTGTAAAATGCCTGATTTGCACGCAGATTTATTATAAATTGAAATGCGTATTAATAAAATTGTATTACAGGGACGTGGCTCGTGAATTGAGAGACGCCGCTCGGAATTCGTTTGCCAAAAAGTTCAGTTCAAAAACGGAGGCGGAAAAATATATAACCGATTTCGATTTTAAAATCGTACAAACAGCAAAAAAAGCTAGTACCAGCGGTAAAAAAATTAAAAGCGCAAAAACAACAGAATTTGAACCCTTGAATAATTCAGTCTGTTTGGCGAAGGATTACGTGAAAAAAGTATTTATTTTTTTTTTGTATTTTTGTAATATTTTAAATGAATGGTATTAATATTGGATATTTTCTTTAGGTAAAATTGGCATTGAATGATCTGCAAACGGCAGTAACGTCTCTTTCAGAACTGTCGAAAACTTGTGCGAATCAAGTGAGCACTCTGAATAAAGAAGTTTGTGGTAAACTTGATGAAATATTGAACGTAGTTGAAAATGGATCCCAAAATATTTCATTGGCTGTTCCGGAGTATGTTTAGAAAAATATCTCTAGAGCTTACATAGTTATTTTATTTTCTTACGTGTTATTATTTTATCAAATGTTATTTTTATAGTACGAGTTTTTCAAACGAAAGCTCGACATTATCCTGTAAAAAGCATTTATTTTCTACTTCAAATAACGATGGTACTGATGGTAACTTGTTCCCGTCTGAACTAGAAACGGGAAGTAATTAATTTTTTTTTTTTCTAACAATATTTTCGGGTTAATATTTATAAAATAAAAACGCTGTTGATTACAAACAATTTTAGGAAAATTGTTTAAGTTGAATAAAAAGAACGAAGTAATTGTGTTTACGGATGGCGCTTGTTCAAAAAACGGTAGAAATAACGCATCGGCGGGGGCAGGAGTATGGTTTGGAAATTGTCATCCTCTGTAAGTAATTTTATGGTGAATAGTTTTTCGAAAACGATTTTAACAAAATTAATTCTTAGGAATATGTCGGTGAAAGTACCTGGAAAGCAAACGAATAACAATGCAGAGATTTATTCTGTCATCAAAGCAATCGATATTGTTAAAGCTGCTGGTAAATTTTTGTTGCGTGTATTACGTATGCAAATTGCGTGAAACAAAATTGTGTGTGTGTGTGTGTGTGTGTTTTTCAGGTCTTTCGAGAATAAACATACAAACAGATTCAGAATTTGTCATTAAAAGTGTAACTGAATGGATGCCGCAGTGGAAAACTAATGGATGGAAAACGTCTAAGGGCGATGATGTAAAAAACAAAGAACTATTTATGCAGCTACTTGACGGCCTTAAATCCATGGATTCAGTTAGCTGGGTAAATACATATTTTATTTCCTATTCCATTTTCCTTTCAATTCTAATCGTAATTACTACTTTTAGACTCATGTTCCTGGCCATAAAGGAATAATCGGCAATGAGGAAGCTGACAAGTTAGCCAGACAAGGGGTCAACATGTGAAGAAAAAAAAAATCTTATTTATTATTAATTTTTTTTTCTTTTATTATGACACAAAAAAATTATTGTTATTATTTTTTAAGTATTTGAAAAACTTACAAGAAGTATTAAATTGCTTTATTAATAACCATTATTGTACTTTTTATTTATCCGCACAATTTTTTGTTGGTATAATAGTTCGATAATACCAGGTGAAATTACGTACAAATATTATTAAATCAAAAAAGATACTTTGTTATAAACTACAGACGAAAACATGGAAAACTAATTCGAGATTCCGGAAAATTTTGTTCATGTGTAAGACACAGTAGGTATAAAAATAAGCACTACTTTAATATTGAGTGTAAAATAAAATAGTGACAAGCTCATGTGTTGATACGGTACACAGAAAAATAACTTCGCAAAGAGCAGGCTTAATGTGTGAACATATTACACGATTAGATTCATGTAATTTTAATTCGTTATACCGCATAGACATTTTCAACGAAAATAACACGTTTCCAATACTATAACAAAACCCACTTGGTTTTAAATATTAATTTCGTAAGAAGAATATTAAATACACACGAGTTGGTTTAATGACATTCTTTATTTTATGTAAAAAAAAAAAAAAACAATAAATTATCAGTGTATGAAAATAATAACATTTGAGCGTTTAAAAATAGATAAGATCACATCATCATACATGAGAAATAATACTAAAAAAAAAAAATGTGGAAAGATTAAGGTTTCCGCTCTTTTCCCAAATACTTTTACATTAGACAAGTGTGTTTTATCAAAACGAATTGTATAAAGAAGACAGTAATAGATTCTTTATTTAATTTAATATAACTGAATTATATTAACTTAGTCTTACGCCGGTGACAATAAAGCGTATAAAATGATAAGATATATATATATATTTTAAATATCTATAGCCTTCATGTTTATGTACACGTTTAAAACACTCAACTCTGATATAAAATCCTATAAAAATACAAAAACGTACTTCAACTTTTTTTTTTTAATTTTAATATATCAGTTATTATAACAAACATATAAAAATGAAATATTCTAGAATAAAGAATATTGGTTTCATTATCAAAGCTCTAACATAGAATCAATGAAAAACTAAACACTAACATTTTTTTTTTTTTTGATATATGTAAAACAGAAAAAACATATTTTGAATCAATAAAATGACCTTAATGTTAATCGAAAAACAATTTTTTTTTTTTGGAAAAAAAAAAAGTGATTAGTTATTCGAACGGAAACCATTAAATTCTTTCCCTTATAATCACAAAATAGAACACTCACACGTTTTGTTTTTGATAATACAATACTAAAAATAATAATTGGTATAATTTCAATATACATGCTCATCACTCAAAGTATATTAAAAAAAAAAAAAAAAAAAACATAAAAAACAAAATAGATTTGGTTATTATTATAATTTTTTACGCATTACATAATATGGTTATTTGGTTCCATTTATAAATGGAAAATAAGTTACGTAAACAAATAACATTATCTAGTAATATTATTAATAATGGGTAAAAATATTTTATGACTAGTAAAGAGACTGGGATAAAAATAATTTTTTCACATATGCACCCAAAAATTACAAAAGGAACAAATAATAAATTCCAAATTTCAACAGCAATGGAAAGCATTACATAAATATTAAATTGTAAATTATATAATATTATATAGCATCAACAACGTTGAATTCTATCCGAGAATGTAAAATACTTTAAAATATCTCCCGTTAATAAACTATTTACAAATTTAGTTAAATGAAAATAAGTAATTAAAAAAAAAAAAAAAATTACTAGGCAGTCGATAAATTATTACATAAATATAAAAAATAAAATAAAATAATAGCAATAATAATAATATTGGTGCACGACAGATGTGTAATGAATTAGGTAGGAATGCATACTATGAAAAGTATTACTATGAAGCAACTACACCAGGATGCTGTTCCTTAGCCGTTTCCAGTGGTTGGCCGCGGACCATTGCTTCCACTTCTGGATACTGCATGCGCACAGAGTCGACGACGTCTAGCAGGTTTTTGGCGTCCATGGCCAAAATATGTCCCGAAGACAACATTTCTCTGTGGGAAAGCAGAAATATCTCAAAACGACTTATTAATAATAATATTCTGTTCAACAACACTTACTTGCTGTACAAGTAATCAACAGCTGTATGGCAGTATTTTTGAGCGATTTTCATTGCGTTGACTAGCTCTGCCATATCTTTGCTGAGAACTTTATGCGCCATTTCTACCTGAAATGAAATTATATAAATGTTTTTGACATAATTATTTAGCGACTTGTAGTGTTTTACTGTAACAGATCTTACTTGTTTGTGAGCACTTTGAGGGAAATACGGTACCAGGCTATCAACGCTTGTCAATAAAGCTCTGAGCTGGAGACCTACCTCCTTGACTAGTTCCAAATATCTTTCTGTCTGAGTTTGTTGCACTCCTGTATCAATGACGAAATTTTAATTTAGTACATATCAATCATTTTTTCCTTCGTTAATATTCTACTAATTTTAACCTTGCGACAAAGTCATAACAGCCTTGACAACCAATGTAGTACACTCGTACACCTTATCATTAGTTCTATCTAAATCTGCTGTTGGCGTAGGCTCAAGTTTCTATAAAACAATGAGAAGTATTTTATAATGTTTGATTGTTATTTATCTAACTTACTTTTATCACAACAACTCGGTCTTCTGTAGGTTTTGTTTTGGTACTTCGATCCAAAGATGAAGGGGGTGTTAATGACGATCTACCATCAATCGATTCATTATCCGATGTGCTAGCTACTAAGGATAATCTCTTTTTCTGCAACGTTAAAACACATGATTAATATAACAAAAAAATATTAAATAACTAAGAAGAGAAAACATACTAAGTTTGTTTCTTCTTCAGCCAACCATAAGTTGTCTCTCTCCGACTCGATTTGTTGTTGTCTTAGCTTGCGTTCCAACTGTTCCACTTCAGATAGGGGCTCGTTGTCGTAAATACCAATCGAGTTGTTCCCGAGATGTTTGGTCCCCTAAAGATTTGAAAAATAAAAGTAATAATTAGGTATGTAAAAATTATTTATCGTACATAATATTGTGCATATAATTGTTTAATATTGTATAATCAATCTACGTGAACAATAATAATCAAAATGGTAATGACTGTAATGTTAAAAAGCCTACCTAAATTGTGAAAATATTTTGAAAATTTAATTTTTGACCAAAAATATATCAACAACAACATACACGAAGGTGGTAGTATATGTAGAAAAATGATCTAGAAAAACGTGCACAACAGTACAGTGTACGTGATATAAAACTACTGTAAAGCTACAATCACATATTACGGACCAATATGTACTATAATCATGCAATCAGATACATCACAACATGACATTCGACAACTAGCTGAACCTCATTATTTATTCCTCCACCAGCCACCGCAGCAGCGCAAGTGCCCAGACCTCCGTCTGAACACCGTCTCTTATCTGTAGAGTTTGGAAGTGTTAGTGAAGCTGCCCCAGACGTGAAATTTCTAGGTAATGTCTTGTTAGTAGACGGCTGGCCACTGCCACTACCACCACCACCATCCATAGGGATTAGTCCCACAGAGTCCATGCTCAGTATACTGTTCCCGGCCGAAATGGTTTTGTCATCATCTATGTCATTAAGGAAATCTACCGTTACCGTATTGAATCCGGTAGCTGGTGTTGTGTACACTGATGGATTGACACTGCGTTGCTCATTCTCCTTTAAAAGGTGAGCCAACACTTCAGCATTCTGGGCGACTATATATGTGGATACTGGCAACTCAGTCTTGTTGTTATGGTCCACAACTGGTTGTCGAGAAGGTTTGGGCGGTGCTGATGGATCATCCAGAGAACCATTCGATCCTATTATTTTCAAAAAAAAAAAAATATTAAAAATTAATAATAAAATAGTGAAAGCAAAAACAAGGAATTAAATAAATAAAATAATCAAAAGGATATGTGAAAGAAATAGGAAAAAAACTACAAATTAATATTCATACATTTTTAAAATTTTAATATTAAAGTCATGGGCACTGTTCATTAGCAGTTTTTATTGTTATCACTTACCCCAAGAAAGCGTGTGCACTCGACGGTTTTCCCTCCTGAGAGTTTCTTTTTGTTGATGTCTCTCTTCAATTAGTATTTCACTGAAATAAAAAAAAACAAAGTATAATCAAACGTCATATCACGTATATTTTGACAACAAATATATTATTGTATACATAAAGATGCAACAGAAACATACTTAAGCACTTCTTTGACGTCTTTGAATGTGGGTCTCTTGCTTGGTTCGAATGACCAACACTGAGACATGAGACTGTATAATCTGGGTGGGCATTTTGGAGGCAATGCCAACCGTTCTCCGTTTTCAATTTTACCGATCACGTCATTATTTTTTATCCCTTGGAACGGCTTCACACCCATCATTAACACCTCCCACATGCATACTCCAAACATCCACACATCGCTGGCTGTCGTGAACCGTCTGAAGTTAATGGACTCTGGTGACATCCACTTGATTGGCAGTTTGCCTTTGGAAGCTTTGTAATAGCTCTGGTCTTGAACCCAACGCGACAATCCAAAATCGGCCAATTTTACGCAATGGTGAGAGGACACCAATACGTTTCTGGCAGCAATGTCTCTGTTAACAGATATTTGTACGGTTTGCTCATCATTTATATACATATCGAATTCTTAACTTATCAGGTGCACAACATAAATTACATTTTGTACAAAAACCATGTTACAACACTTATAACGACAAATATTTTTACCTGTGAACAAACTTTTTGGACTCGAGGTATGACAAGGCTGTAGAAAGTTGATACGAGTATAGAATGAGTGTGGCCAAATCCAAATGTGCCTGGTTGTTCTGTAAATATGCCCGTAGCTCACCCAGCTTGGCCAATTCCATGACTATCCACACAGGCGGAGAACAACAAACGCCAATTAAACGTATGATATGCGGATGATCAAACTGTTGCATAATATCTGTACACATATAATGGAATGATCATTGTATACACACACAGACACATAAATATAATTTATTATATACGTGCATTGTAAATTAGTACTTACACGCTTCTTCCAAAAATTTGTCTGTCGTCGCCATATCAGCATCGGATTTACACGTTTTTATGGCTACTGCTACAGCATTATCAGGTGTGTTTTTAGTTGAACGCATGTGACATATTCCTTTATGCACATCACCAAACTGACCTTCTCCTATGATTTCACCCAATTCTACCTGTTCGCGGAACAGCTCGTAATTACAACCTAAAACGAATATCAATATACACGCATATAAATATTTTACAATAAAATTCAATTGATTTTTAATTATTATAACCATGATAAATAAATTAGATTACTTTTGAGAGTAATGTTTGAATTAAATAAAATTGCAAATTTTATAATTAAGAAATGAATTTTGTTCATAACATTTGGGTATTTGTATAAATTTTACAACAAAAACAATAAAAAAGTATACCTGAAACAATTTGTTTATCAGCAGAAAATTTGACATTATTATTATTTTATGAGTTCTATAAAAAAAAATCAATAGTTTTGTTGAGAAAATTGTGTAGCATCCAAAAACCAAAAGCAATTGATAATTTAATACCAAATTATCGTTTGACTGATGGCAAAGTAAATAATAACACAAAAACACAAATGTCTATTTCACAAGTACGAAATATTTTCAATTCAAAGCCAGAAGAGAACAAAGTGCAAAGTCAAATAGAAAAATATGACAATGACGTACATACGGTCAAAAAATATTTGGAACGACAATAATAACTAGCGGAATTTATGGAGTGAACTCTTTGTTGCTGTCTACGTTATAAAAGCAATTATCGGCGGATTTATTAATCCATAATGAAATTAGTCTTTATCCGATAACTGGCTTTATTGGATTAAGTTATAAAGTAAAATGTTTTTAACGAGGACATAATGACAACAGAGTAAAACATTTGTACATAGATTTTAATTGAAATTCATACTTGCGAGAGTTGAGTAATCTCCTTCTTCTTCTATGGGTCCGTCGTCAGGATAATTATCGGAAAACCTCGCAGGAATTTTGGTTTTTTTGATCTTCGACGAGTCTGAAAATATCAGTACAACAATGTAAAGTAATGGGATGATCATAGTAATAATTTGTATTGATCTATTACTGTTTTTTTTTTCTATTACACACAACCGCACAAACCTTTAGAATCACACGGACAAGGAAAACGATTCCATATGGCAGCTTGTAAATGAATTAAAATGCACAAGTATAGACAAAGAAACACGTTTAGGTTCCTCTGCGTTAACTTTCTTAATTATAAAGCGTTTACCTTTTTTGTTCCACAACGAAACATTAGTTTTTCTTGCCAGCTGACAATATCCATCGATAAGATTGGCCAGGCTGTACATGTGTTCGAGTGTCGAACAACTGAGCACCAAAGGGTCGGCCGAATCGGCTACCTGGAGCTGCACGAGGGTTTTGCGGTGCGTTTCGCATTCGGACACTAACGTCTGAATGTTTTCGATGTGAGCGAAATCCGCCATTTTGGTGGGCTAGAAATGCCGAACCAACACGAATTAAAACCGTGTTCACAAGACACACGCGCGCGCGCGCGTACTGTCAATAATATTCATAATTTATTACCGGGGATCCTTGGCTGTTGATGTAAGAAATCCCGTGTCGCGGTCCGATCACCAGATCAACGGGTATCGTCCAGCCGGACTGGAAAACGTTTTAAATTTCAATATCGCGAACGACGTGAACACAAGGAAAAAAAGAAGTTATACACTCGCATATATATTTCTGGAACGTCTTACCCCGATTGAGCATTTGAACTGTTCCTCGTCGTACTTGTAGAACGACCACACGAGTTTGAGAAATTGTAGCACACACTCTTTTTCCGATGTCTGCAAGACTTTTTTATACTGTTGCTGAATCATTTTGCGTAAATTCTTTGGTTTCATCGATTCTAGTATATAATAGGGTAGAAATTTGTTGAGTCCAATCTGGGCGGACGGAAGGAAAACAATAATAATAATAAAAAAAAAAACAGAAAATTCATGTCGGCTTAACGTGTTCAACACGAAAATATAATATATAACATACTTCTCGTTCCAGATATTCCAAGTTAGACTTTTTTTCCAACGACATTTGAGGCACTTCGCGAAAAAAACATTTTATCTGCAAACAGCAGAGTTGTACGGCCATTTCCGTGTCCACCCGAGTGGCCGGGTCACTTTTTCTCAAATAATCGAATCTCACCTGAAACACGTGTGTTATAAAAAGGGACGGTTCACGTTTTTCTTTTACCTTACGACGTATTTATATATCACTCCCAAACGTCCGTAATTTCACGTTTTAACGCGCGTAACACATAAATGTTTAATTTTTGTTAAAAAACAAACGCCTATATAGTAACTTTTCCTATAAGGGCGATAAAAAAAAAAATTTGGAAATTTCGTATTGTACTGGACTTATAATAATAATAATAATATATTACGTACCCGCGGATTATTCTCAGATATTAATAAGAGATTTTCACGCCCTCTGGTCATTTTTTCGGGGGGGGGGGGGAACATTACAATCATAAAACACAATTCCAACAATTCGAAAATTGATTTCCAAGTATGAAAATTAATTTACCAAACACGCATATAAGTCTTCGTCCTTTTCGATACAGCGACCGCTGCTGATTTATAATATCTGCAGTTATTGAATGCCAAAAATTATTATAAATACGCCACTACAATATAATATGTTATAATACGTAGTCTCGTTTACTAGTCGAGTAGGTGAATATTAATATTTTACTTCAAGAGTTTTCGTTCGGTAATAAACAATTGTTTTTTCTCGAGACAATGAAGGTATTTGTATCAACAAAATATAAAATAACGTCTATCTATACGTATATACGTAGGAACTGTGTTCAAAAGAAAAAAAAAATCTAGCCCCGTTGCAAATCAAAAACTATGTTAAAAACTGACGTAACGGAAAACGAGTGCGTTTAAAAATAAAAAAAATATATAAATCCTTACTTGATCGTAATAAAAGAAATAAGTGAACCGGTCTTTTTCGTACAGATCCTCCATGTCGTCGGGCGAATATCGCACGCGCAACTCGAATCTCCATTCGGACATTGGATATTGTTCGTCGTATTTGATGTAAATCTGGTCACGAATTAAAAAAAAAAAACACGTACATTTACAACAATCCCGACGTATTTTTATAGTAATTTAATTTTTAGTTTTTTTTTTTTTATATTAATTTATTAGTGTGTACAGATAACGACGCGAATCCGATAAGATGAAATAACCGACCTCGGACATTGTGCTGTCTTGATGTAACCAGTGAATCTCGCCAGATAACGGATGGTACAGTTGTAATCCATAAACGCCTTGATATTGCAGACACCCGTTGGCCAAACGTCCGGTGACCAGAGATATAATACCCTATTAAAAAACACGCACAAACAAAAAACAAATTATAAAACGTCCGCCGACCGTTATATTGTTAATCTTCGATCAACAACAACAACAACAACAACAACAACAACAACAACAACAACAACATCGACCAAACGAATCGGCGAGCAATACCTTGACATTGATGTTATCGATGAACTTTACTATGTTGAACCCGTTGTTGGGCAAGTGAACTTTAATCGATCCGGTTTTGGCAGCTGAAGCCGCGGCTCCGCTGCTGCCGCTTTCAGCCATTTCCGTTGACTTGGCCGACGGTTCTTCTCCCGGCGTTCTGCTACCATGACTGGAAAATCAATAGTTACTCATATATATATATACACACACACATATAAACACAGAAATTGTCTGTAATAAATGGCATTCGACCGTAAACTTATTTTACGATACGTACAGATTTCGTACAATGCGTTCGTAAACATTTTATTCTAATCAACTGTGAAAAAGAGCGGCGTTTTGAGCTTTTAGACCAAAAAAATATCGATTTCAGAGTTTTAGAAAAAAAAAAAACCTAATCTTACAGATGACAAAATACTAATTCAGAGGAGAGAGAGACAATGTATAATAAAATATTGTATTAGTTGTACAATAATTTGTGATATCCGAATTAAAAATAAACGAAAGGTATTCAAGTATCAGATTTCTATTCAAGGCGCAGAGCTTGATAGAAAGAAACGAAGTTGCCGATCAAATTACGCAGAAGAATCAGTTCTACGCGTTTTGTATCCTCTCGTCGAGACGGAACGTATATAATATGGTGTGTAAAATCCAGCTGCTGCAGATCGAAAACGCGCTTTTCAAAATGTGCACGGGAAACACGACTATACAATGTCACTCTACAACCGTTCAAAAGATAATTCACAGTAATATTTATTAAACGAATGGAAAGAACAGAGATTCAATAGATCGTCGTTTTTCACGTTTATTGTCATCAGGACCCGCGATATACGCGCGCGCGCGCGCGCGCTGTGTTGTATCGAAAACAAACCTATAAACTATATTTATATATAGTAACGAATTACTACTAAGCTTACACGCGTAAGTATTCACACGGATTTTTATCGTCCGTTGACCATTCGCCGACACGGGAGAAACTTCCGAAGCGATACCGACCACGTTATATATTTCGTGAACGTTGTACGCTAGCGCGTACAATACAGGTATATATATTAATTATATATATATATATATATATATATATATATATATATACGCATATATGTACACACCGCTGAAATGACTCTGGAACGCCGTTAATTATTATAAACGACAAGCTAATGGTCCGAAACTGGTTGATTGTCACGTCCATTAAACATTTCGAGTACAATAATGCTCGTATACGTTCACGCAGTGCTGCAGTCGGTTTTGCGCTAAACTAATAATATTATATTAGTGACGTCCAGTTCAAAAATCGACGTAGTAATAATTATTATTACATATTAGTTTATCACGCTAAACCGACCGTATAAATAACGAGCGTGAGAGGGCCGAGGGGGGGTTATATGGATTTTTCGCGAAAAACAATGTCTTCGTTTATTGCCCCGCTCGTTCCCGCGGGATAATCGACGAAAGGAACGAGTGGACGTACCGACGTGTACCGCAGAGAATTCGAGTAATTTTGGACGAAAAATAAAAATGTACACATTTATACGCGTATTATTTGATTATTATTCGCACACGACCACGCGTACGCAATAAGTATCGAATATTTTATAACACGACGAATAATATTAACATTATTAGTCACACGCGACCTTTGTAGACCGAAATATTAATTTTATAAATTGTAAAACACACGTTGGCAGTCGATCAAACACGCGGTTATATTATATACGACGTACCAGCGTACGTGTATATTACATTTTCTCGTTTTTTTTTTTAATACTATAATAAATAATGCCGGAAGCGTCTCATACGCGGTATTTATCAAGTCTCTCTCGGCTGCACGTTAAAACGCCAAAGCGCGTAGACTGAAAATGACTGCAGTCTCCGAATTTATCTGATTTTTTTTTTTTACGTCTTATTTAGACGTAGCGTTATAACTTTTTATTTCGAAACAACGTAACAACAAGAGAGTAACGACGAAACGCATTGTTATACACGCGTGATATAGTAGTCATTGCCTCCCCCCCCCCGAACTATTGCAGTAGTTTCTATGACAAAATAAGAAAATTCAAAAGGAAAAAACAAAGAGAATAACAGTAACGATAAAAAAAAAAAAAAAAAAAAAATTGAAACACGTTATCAAGGAGCGCGCGCGTACGTATCGAAGTCTTATAGAATACGTAAAAATATTGCGTTTTTTTCAGCGCGTTTAGACAAAAAAAAAAATTAAAATTAAAAAAAACGAGCAGATAAGCGCGTACCATTGTCACCGCGACCTGGGTGGCGGATTAATAATTGTTTCGACCGCACACATATTATACGAGTTTAATTTATTCTAAATAGTAAGAATTTCTGTTCTATTGCGAGATGGAAAAACGTGAGCGACAATAACAATTATTATATTATTCGTAATGACGTATTAAGTGCACACACGCGCGCGCGCGCAGTAATTGCGATTACAACGGCAGACGACTTTCCTCCGTATTGCGTGGACGACGTTTTAAGGACGACGTTTCGCGGATAGCAGCAGACGACAATAATGGAACCAAGACAGTGAACGGAGACGAGAAAATATGCCGTCATCTCAAAAAAAGTCTTTTTTACGGTTCTGGAGATCCGAAGGACAACGCGGCGCGGGAAGGACATGCGTCCGCCGGGACCACCAGCTATTTTTATTGGCAAACGAACAAAAACCCGCCGTAGGAACTCGTTGCGCCGCCGTCGCGGTACAACAACACAAAACGGTTTTCTTTTTTCACACACACGCACACACACACACACACACACACACACACACACACACACACACACACACACACACACACACACACACACACATCACTGCGCGTGCGAGGATATTTATATATATAAAAAAAACGATATTGTAATATTATATTGTCATTCTCGCATACACATTATTATTATAATATGTGAAAACGGAGAAAAAAAAAAGCCGCCCACTCGCGGGTGTCGCGACGACCGCCGATCTACGACGGGCGCGAGCGCGCGCGTTCCTTTTTTGTCTCTCTCGAGGTCGAACTTGTGTGTCTTGTGTTGCACCGATGACGTAATGCGAAAATACTTGCCGCTGCGAGTTTTTTTTCTTTTCTCTCCTCGTCCGCGGACGGTAGGGATAGGCGTACGCTACCACACGGCCCCGGTCGTCAAAATCTCATGATATAGGTAGGTACCCACCACAATACGTGTTGTAATTTTCAAAATATAATATCGCGTCTGTATTACAATAAACAGTATATAATAAGAAGCGGTATTAACGCAACCGGTTGGGATTGTACATAAACGTCGAAGAACACACGGTTTTTAATTCGGAGGACTTATTATTATTATTCCGTCCGTATTGCAGACGATATATTATATATAGAAGAAAAACTGGTAACGATCGCGTATATTATAATATATAGAAATCGCGGTTTTACTTGTGTACCTCAGCCTCTTGAAACGCCAAGTGTGCGAAACGTTCGAGAACCCGCCGTTGGTCGTCACGGCGGTAGTCACCCGTTTCCGAACGGCCGCCGCCGCCGCCGGTCGGCCGCGGGTAGCCGTAACGGCCGCCGCGGCCCTAGACGACCAGAACTTGACGGCCAACTTTAGTCCGCTCGCCCGAATGGCGTCGCGGCGGCGTTCCGGGTGCTGCCGCACCGGCGGGTCCTGTTGGACGACGCAACCGCCATGGTAGCTGTGCGGCCGCCGCGCGGTCGCGGGCTGTCCGGGGCCGCGTTCCACGTTCACCCGGTGCAGGTACTGCGACCGGCGGCCGGGCAACACGCGGTCAAGTACGCCGGCCAGCATTGTGGCCGCGGCAACGATGGTCCGGGTTAACGTTATTCCGCCGCGGCCTGTGCAGCGGTCGTTTTTTATCGTTGTACATATTTTTCGTTACCCTCAACGCGTCGTCGTCGTCGTCGTCGTCGTCGTGAAAAACGAGTCGCGTATTGTATTAAATATTTATGAAATACTGCGAACGCCTCTTTTTTTTTTTTTCAACGTGGGTTTACGCGTAATGTGCAAATCGTTATTATTAAAATATAATACGCGTGTAAATGGGCGTCGCGCGTTTTTTTTTTCACGGTACGGTCACCGACGCGACGACCGCAACCGCGGGTTCGGCTTATGACGACGCGGCGGCGGGCGCGCAACAACGCGGGACGAAACGACGGCCGGACACAAACAGGCGTGGTGTCCCCTCGCCGACACCTTGGTTAACAGAGAAAAAAGGAATTATTTATACTTGTAAAACTACTCCTGTAGCGTTTTTCGTACTTTCACTATGTAGCGGGGGATATATATATATATATATATATACGAGTATACAAAATATATTTCATTAAAACATAATATTATATAATATTCGAGAAGTTCAATCGGCGATATAGCGTTCGCGGGCTCTCGTTATTACACGAATACAAGCGAAATTTTTTTTTTTTTCACACACTCGTTATTACCATAACCGGTATACACCGGTATAAATCTTCGTCGTCACCACCACAGGAGGAGGACGCGTATTTTATTGTATAATTATTATATTATATCGTCGTGTGTAATAATGATGATGACGTATACGTACAGGATTTATATACGATAAAATATACGCCGTGCGTGGTGGTGGTGGTGGTGGTGGTGGTGGTGGTGTAGGTCGTGGGAGAGTGGCGCGAGGTTTACGAGAGTAGGGTTAGAGGTAAACAGTCGGTGTTTTATTCTCCCCTTCTTCGGCTCAATTAACTCGGTAAATACATCTTTTTTTTTTTTTTTTTAAGTGTCATCGCATGTGCGGTAAGATAAATCGAGCTAAATTTAGTCTGACCCGTCAACCGAGGAGGGACCAATGCCAAAAAAAAATAGTGATTTCTCTCTCTCTCTCTCTCTCTCTATATATATATATATATATATATATATATATATATATTAACGTCTATATACGAACGAAATGTCTGCGACGAGCAGTCGGTTCTCGCGAGAACGAATAAATAACCGAATATTATTAAAACCATATAATGAGAGTATAGATCATAAAAATAAAAAAACCGCGATATATTACACAATTATATGATGGAGGAGATTGTGTGTAAATAGAAACGGTAATAATTTCTACCGCGTCCTTGTGGCAAATCCGTACGAACGAGGTGAAAAACACGGGATCGGCTTATTATTATTAAAAATATTATTCGTTTTGATAATGCTCGTATATCGTGTTATCTATCATACCGAACACAAACACACACACACACACACTCATTTCCGGCAAAATGATATCGGACATTTTTTTTTTATGTTTCAGATTTCTCGAACATCGACATTTATAAATTAACGTGCGCGTAATGGGATATTATTATCATTATTATTGCCCTACTACAAAATTATTATGTTACGGTTACAAAACACTTTTTTGTTGTTGTCATATTATATACATACATACGCGTAGACGTTATTAAAAATCCATTTGATTTTAAGAAATAGAGGTATTTTAATCGCATTTATATCTATATACATATATTACGACACGCGCATTATACTATATATATATATACAGAAAAGCGATTTAAACTATATATAATCTATAGAAACACTTAAAAAAGGTTTTATTTAAATTTAACGACTTGTTTTCTCGAGAACAAAAACGCGGAAGACTCGTCGATTATAATAATATTATGTTTTATGAAATATATTTGTATATCATATACGAGTATATATATATATATATATATATATAAATTATGGTCTTTATTAAATTCGCAGGACAAGTTGTATACACACAATAACACGGTTTTAGTGCGACGATTTTTCTTTATTTGATTTTAAATTTACACGCCGCGCGCAAAATCAAAATCCATCGATATTGTTCTTATTGTTCTATATTTTGTAACGGCTTGAATAAAAAAAACTATATAAAAACGAAATTAATAAAAAAAATACGCCGCGCGCGACAATATTGTTACGGACAACATTTGTGTCTCGATTTACGACGATTTTCCATGGAAACGCTCGCGCCGGAGCGAACGAAATGAGTTTTTTTTCCGGGTTAATTTGTAGACGTACATATATATTATTATTTAATCGCCGCGTCTTAATCCGACCGTTGTGCCACGAGATTAAATCACGGCCCGAGTCGGACAGAAATAAATTTAAAAGTATTTCGTTTGAGTAATGCGTGTTTTTTTTTTTTTTGTACGTACAGCAAGCGAGCACACGTGCGCGTATTATTATAATAAGTCGGCGTACAGCAGCAGCGGCGGCGGCGGCGGCGTTACGAACACACACACGCGCGCAATCAATTACACGTTAAACACCGCGTATAACGTGAGATTTACATTTAAAAGACTTATATCGTCGTCGTGTGACGCACAAAGTAAATGTTTAAGAAAAAAGAACGCGTGTGAATTAGTGAAATACAATGACTACGTTATTTCGAATGCACCGTCGAAACCCGGCAACTAATACGACTCGAGTTCGTCACAAATACTATTTCTTTCACCACATCATATTATTACATTATTATACGAATACAGTAATATTGTACACGTCCTGCGCGGATTATGAGAAAATAATAATCGAATAAACGCGTAAAACGTACTGCACGTCATTCGGTCATCGGAACTATATAGTCGATAATAATAAATTAATGCAGCGGCGCGCATTAAATCGGAAAATATAATATTACGAATGTTTGAAAACGCGAGAGAACACGGTTAATATAACAACGGTTCGTTAAAATAATATCTATAGTTATATACGCGTAGCAAAGAAATTAAATAAAACATTTTTTTTTTTTTTTTTACTTATAATAGACGGCGCAGCGGCTACTGTAATACGTATTTTTTTTTTTTTTACGAGAAATCGTTATAGTTTTGTGTTTAATTGCGTGTAAAACCGTATAATTAAAAAAAAAAAAAACCTATTGTACGTATCGAACGCGGTTTACCCCATCGGCCGTGAAAATTCCTACATAGAGATTCGACGAACTCTATATACCGTATATTTAGGTTTGTAAAAATCGAAATATCAAACGAAACAAATAACGGGGAGACACGGGTTTCCTTCGCCGATTATTTCTCGTTTATTTACACACGAATTGAACGCGCGCGCGCACTGCAAGACTTCAAAAAAACTGGCGCACTTTACAAAGCTACCGACCGACTGCGAACGGACGACACCATACGCGACACGACCGCGGGCGCGTGGAAACGCGATACCGCTCGCTTGGGCTAATAACCGGTAAATACTGGAGGAGCTGGATTATAAAATTAATACGAGAAGAGTCTCTCCCCCCCCCCTCCATACGAACGGACTTGGACTCCTTCCAGTCTGAATAAACACGATTATTATTATTATTATTATGTACGCGATTCAAGGTTTTCGTGGTGCTATCTGGTATTTTAAACGAACCGCCGCGACGTTTTTACCAATATTTTATTCGGTTTCTTTTTTTTTTTTTTGTAACGACGAAATCGCGCGTTAAAATTATTATATAATACTATACAGCTGTCCCCGGTGCACTTCGTTGCCGGCCACAAAAAAAAAAAAAATCCCATCTCTTTTGTATACTACTCAAATCGCGTTCAATACTCGGGTGTAAGAACGTTCGAAACTTAAAAAAAAGAAAACATTTT
This sequence comes from Slavum lentiscoides, assembly GCA_032441835.1. Lineage (NCBI taxonomy): Eukaryota > Metazoa > Arthropoda > Insecta > Hemiptera > Aphididae > Slavum > Slavum lentiscoides. Next base: position 2,231,571 of record CM063716.1, read on the forward strand.
AGTTTAACTTTTGATATTCATTTATTTTCAATTATATTTTGCACGTTTCATCACACACGTTTATTGGCGTTTAACTTACGTTAATGATTTTATTCATTTTTTATTTTATAAAATGCCTATGGGGAAAAAAACTATAATAACAATAACCTTTTTAGCTCGGCTAATATAGGTGTAACACGTCGATTTACGACTGACGAATATAAAAGTTCACCGATTTTTTAAAACTCATTTCGTCGTTAACCGACATTGTCGGTCCCCGACGACCCACCGCGGGCTATTCGTTTTCTTTCCGACCATTTTATTTTCTTCTTTTTGCTCGTAACGCGACGTTAAAACGGCCCATAACCTTCCTCAAGAAACGGGCTATCGAATGCAAAAAGAATTTCTCAAATCCGACCGGCAGTTCCAGAGATCAGCGCGTTCAAACAAACTCTTCAGCTTTATAATATGTATTATAAATAACCAGACGACGAGTGAGTGTTTTCAGGAGGATAAAAAAAAAAAAAAATCGATTATCGATAACGAATTCTTTTTCTTCTGTTAACGCCCAAACCTCGTTACACAACGAAACGATTTGGATCACTAGTAGCAGGCAACATTTTCCCATCGTATTCAGTCGTAAAACACATTTTGTTTACATCCGAAATATATTCTCTTATACATACCAATTCGCGTAGCAATTAAATCGTCCCCTTCACCGTTTCACGAACTACCCATATATATATATATATATATATATATATATATATATATATATATATATATGTAGAGAACAGAATTATACAGAATTTATTGGTAAAATATTTTTCTTCCCGAGAAATATATTTCCGACAAAAAAAAAAACAAATACAATAAATGCCTTTAACACGAATCTAAACACACAAGATGACGTTTCTCTTCGGAATAAATCGAATATTTTATTAAACCCAGACGAAAATATTTCTTTTATAAACTTTTTTAACGGCACGAAGGTTTCTATACGATTTCATATAATTACCTTCTAAAATCGTCCACGTGTCCACACACAGATTTTTTTGTTTTTACTCGGTTTTCCGTATGGCGCGCGGTTTGTTTTTTTTTCAATAATAAATTATTATTTATTATACAACGTATATGATTTTAAACGTTTGGGATAAACGCAAGAGACGGTAATTAAAAATAAATTTCACTTAATAATATTACCAAATAAGGTTTTTTTTTTACAAATGTCATTATAATTCATGACGTATCATTTTATGATAATAATTAGTGACCAATCGATTTAATATAGTGATTTATTATGATCATTAAGTACTGAAAAGTACTGATAATATTGGCGTCTTTATAATGAAGTATAACGCGCTTATATTTACTAGATTGAAAAGAGTATTTTTTTCACTTACCAGACGATATCAATCGTCTACAAAAATATTACGTTTTTAAAAATGATACGCGCAAATTAAAAAAAAATTTTTTTTCTGTGTCGCGTGTAATATTATTTTATACCGTAACTGACAATATAAAGAAATACAACTGATTATGATTTCTTTAGTAAACTGGTTGAACCAAATTGTTCTATACGAGCAAAGTGTAGGTATTGCAGTTCGCAATTATTAACGAGGCGTGTCTACACATCTGCATCACACGGATTAAATAATTTTAATACTTTCGTTCTTAACAATTTTAATAATTTAAATTATCGAAATATTAAAATACCAAAGGGTATTTTAATATTAAGTATAGGTCATAATAAAACTTGTTCATTGGAAAGAATAAACTAATTTAGATTAATCGTAATTAAATATATATAGTGTGAAACAATAAGGTAAATTGCATAATGTAACCAAGAAACTATTTATATAATCTTTGTAATAACACAGACAAATAATGACAGTAATTATTGTTGTAACCTAAATAACAGTTTATAGCTGACCAAAGAAAATAATAAAACGACCATTTGACGGTTAGAGATGTCTCTCTAGATTCTTAATAACTGACAAACGAAATGTGTATAATTTAATTTACAATGTGTACCTTAATAGTTTATCTTTTAAGCGTGGATAAAATGTTTACGAGCAACTCGTTGGAAAGATTACACACTTTTTAAAATTTTTTTTTTTTGTGATTTTGGTATAATACAATACTATTAAATACTTAATACACTCGTATATTGATTGGTATTATTTAATAGAAAACCGATTGTACAATATAATGAAGCACATAGATAGGTACCTACCTAATTAGTTTTTGTTAATAAACTTATCAGTACATAAAAACAATGTTGGACAGGTATATAAGCCAGATGTATAAAAAAACGATACCATGTGAATATAATAAATATTTTAATTCTTTACATATATACATATGATTTTAGAAGAGTTATGGTTTTATAATTTTTTGATTTTGAAACATTGTTCGTGTTTGTATACTGAAAAAAAAAAATCTATATAAAGTCTTATGTAATATTATAATGAAAGAAGTACGTTACGTATTCACAAACATTAAAGAAACGGGTTTGGATGATCAAATCGGATTGATGTTTTGATTGGCATTAAACAAAATAGAAAATAACATTACATTTAGGCATAGGTATTATTGATAAATGAAAAAAAAATTTTTTTTTTCACATACAATAATAATAACCATACGTAGATGCGAGTATTGATTGAAACATCAAATGTGTACGATTTATATTTTATTCAAATGTGTCAGCACTCGAACAGTTACCCGATTAATATCGTTTAGCTGGACAAAATCTTAGTTCCATATAAAATTGGTTACAGTAGTCTATTATTACAATGCAACTCACTTGAAACTCCATGACTTCTTAATTATATGCCTCGACAGGCCGTTAGTTTCGGGCAGAACGTAACGCCAAAATTCGTTTGCGATTCTTCGGCTACAGACAAATTACATAGAAAAAAAAAAAAAACAACATAATTTTAAAACAATACGTTTTGTATACAATACGATACAACGTACATTATAATATCTCGCACACGAATCGAGTTCTACACACACACACATACACGTACGCAACGAAAACGACTGATGTCAAAATATATACGAGTAATACGGGCACGGGGCCAACGCAAATATTACCTGATACGCTCTGACGGAACGGTTTCTGCGAACCGAAATTGTCTATTGACCAGACAACAAAAAAACAAATACAAGGCGATTTTTACGACACGAACGGGCAGCCGTTCGACGCGATAATTTTTACGACACTGCGGTGAGAATTATTTACACGATCGAACGATGACGACAGTAGAAAATCGGTTACGATTTATAATAATAATAATACCTAATAAAAAAAAAAAGACGCGCGGCGTTTTATAATAATTTTTTTTATTCTATTGTCGCACGAATCGCGTCAGCGTCGAAATATAAAAAAATTAAACAAAATCACTAAAACGCGTAAAATCGTCGTCGTTCTTATTTGAAAATTATTTCTCACGTAAAAAACATTATTATCACGAAAATATTATTTTTAATGATTTTTTTTTTTCACTTTTTTTTTTTACACTGATGTGTGTGTGTGTGTGTGTGTGATAAGCAGGTTGTCCGCCCCGGTAGGAAGAAAAATAACATCGACGACGGGACTACGGGAGTCATCGACCCGCACGGCGGTGGCGCCACCCATCGGCCCGGCAACGCGTGATTATCGTACGCGCGCGCGAGCGGGACGGGGGGAAAACGGTTTTTATTTCGTTTTTTTCATAAAAAACGGAATGGAAATACTACGAGTACGGACCGATAGACGGCGTTGTGATCGCCGTGAACTGCTGCTGAGCCGCCGCCGCGGCGTTTTCCGCTATCTTCCGCGAAATCACAACGACGCGACCGACGGCGAGCGCGCGCACATCGCGCGTTATCGTTTCCCGTTCGCCGTGGCCACACTGAGAATATCGCTCGTTCGCGCAGTGTTAAAAAATATCACTATTTCCATTCTGTTTATTTTACCGTTCCACAGTAGTGTTCGATTTTTTTTTTTTTTTCTGCGCTGCGTACCGGTCGTGTACCTCTTTTCCCACCGGCTAAGAATCCGTCTCCCCGCGCCGCCGCCGCCGCCACCACCCGGATCGCCGGTCCGTTTTTATCACGCGCGCCGGCGGAACAGCGACGCGCGATCGTCCGTCGTCATTCCGGTCAGCGTTAGCAGCGCGGAGGAGAAGACGTTCTCGGTCGTTACGCCGAGAATCCGTTGCCGCCGATTTTCCGCGATATTGTCGGTGACGTTTTTGCCGCCCGTGTCCAGTCCCGGTTTTCCCCCGCGTATTTTCCGCGTAATCGCGCGCGGTTTTTCGGTCCGTCCGCGAACGTACGGGCGCGCGCCGCCGCCGATGTCGTCGCCGACCTGAGGTGTGTCGCGCGTTGGCCGTATAGACGGGTCGGTCACCGCGTACGGCCGATGATTCGCCCGAAAGCCGGTGGTGGTCATGGATTTCGATTCGGATCAGAGCCTGAAGGAGTGGGCAAAGGACAAACCGCTCAGCATACTGCAGTTGGACCCGGCCGACCGGGCCGTACTTCGCATAGCCGGTAAGCTCCAGTGACGATCTTGGAAAAAAATTATCCCGCGGCGGGAGGGTGTACAGTCTTTAAAATTGCCGACTAGAGTTTTAAAATTATTGGGTTTTCGTTAAGAAAACCGGCTAATCCGTTTAAGGAGTGCACATTGCGCGTCGTAAAACCGGCAACGGATCGTCGACGTAGTCAGTAATCATCGAAATCGGTCTAAAATATCGCCGTGCGAGTTTTTGCGCGCTTTTAGCGTTACCGAATACGACGTTTTCCCATTCTCGAGAACCGAAACGATTTCGTTTCCACATCCCGTACGTCTGAACGAGATTAAAAATACGTACGTACGTGTGTGCGTATCGTTATCAAAAAAAAAAAAAAAATTCGTGCGATTATTATTAACACTCCAAACACAAATCATACGCTATACTACCTATAACGGATAGGTGACGTTGTGACAATTATTATAATGCAGTAGTGTTGCCTTTATTATACATATATATATATATATATATATACGTATATATTTAGAAATGTAACGTTATCAGTTCCGGAATATTGCGAGCACGCAAAACGTATGTCGACGAATTGACAAAAAAAAAAAAAATTCACGTTTGTATTTACTTTTCGGGTTGTATAACTGTTGATTTTGTCATTTACCCGTTTGATTTACGATTCCGGCAAAATTCTTTCGACCTCGTGGAAAATCTATTGCGCCCTACTGCGCGCCAGCGTATTTTTAAAATGTTATAATTTGTTATACCGTCGTGGTGGTGTGGGGGGGGGGGCAGGGGAAACTCTCGGCACGTCTGTGAAAATCGTTTTCGATTCGAGCAGCGTATAAAATTCGTTCAACGCGACTCGGTTCGCCGGAATTTTTTGTTTTTTCGTCGTCGTCGTTATTATTCCCGTCCCGTCGACACGTCTCGTTCACTGGTCAGCCGGTCAGCCGGCTGTACAATACAAAATATGACAATACAATTTTTTTTGTTTATAAATCGTTTTTTTCGTATAATATGTATCTATAAATAATTTTTTCTTTTCAAATCCATCCGTTCGTGCGTGTATAAAACATATTATATTCGATAACGTCTTATCATCGCGGCGGCGGCGGCGGCGGCGGCGGTACACGTGCGCCGCCGCCGCCGTACGACAACAAATGATAATATTCTCGGCAGGTGTGCGCGAACTAGTCCGAACCGTCGTCGTCGTCTCTGCCGGTCGGCCCAGTGATCGACAAAAAATATTATTATCGATGACGCGCGTGATTTATGATCTCGATTTGCATGAATATATCTTCCGTAAATAAATAACGAACACCTACTGCCAGTGGCGTAACTATAAATTTGGGTCCCCGGGGCAGTATCAAGTGTTTTTTTTTTTTTTTTTTAAGTATTAGTATTAGTATGTCTTTTTTTTTATGCACCTATTTACGATGGTCGAGGGCCCCTTCAAGTCCAGGGCCCCGGGGCATTGCCGTGCCTTGCCATCCCGTAGTTACGCCACTGCCTACTGCAGTAACTATATGTTGTGATGAGAGCGGTGAGCCGAAGAGGTAGGCAGCGAATTTCGGGGGCCGTAAATTGCGGCTGCCGCGCGGCCGTCTCGACCTTGTAACGGTCGGGGGCTGGGGGGAGACGACGCGTCGTCGTTGCCAGACGTGTGTGTGTGTGTGTGTGTGCAAGTGCAAGTGCGATGATTTACCGATCCGACTTGTCGGCAATACGCGTTTTCTCGGGACGGTTGTCGTCGTTGGGTTTTCGAGATTCGTTAACGATTCGCCCAGCATTTGGAAAACGACGCAGGGCCGGCGTGAGGGCAAGGCCACCCGCCCGGGCGCCAAAACGTCCGTTTGAAATTTCTTTGAAAATCGATCTTTATCAGGAGCAGCACGTTTTTCGTCAGTTTTGCGCTCAAAAAGAATCCAGAAAAATAGTAAAAACGTCGTTATTTAAATTACGTTCAATTATTGTAATAAGAGACGGCTGTTTTAAGTGTACGTCAGAAAATACGTAATTACGCCGATGTCGGTTTTCATCGTGAATCAAATCAACGCGAGTATACAAAAAAAAGGCGCTCAAATTGGCCTATAGGGCGCCGCCATTACACATCACGCCGGCCCTGAAACGACGGTAAACGGTTTGTTTGGCGTCGCCATTTTATTATGTCTCTGTTCTGTTACGAAAATCGCTCGAGGTTTTTTTTTTTTTTCTCGATAAAAAGTGTTGAATCCTTCGGGTCACGAAATTCGAAACGGACTTATGCGGCGTGTTCCTATATATATATATATACAGGCCCGTACTGGCCCACCGCGTAACCGGGCAGATGTACGATGCGCCCTTTAAAATTACGAGGCACAATGCGTCCATTAAATTTAAAGAAATTACGTCTGTTAAATAGATTTTGGAGAAATATTGACTTCGATAATTTTCCAATTACAACTGAATAAAATTCAATGATATAATATTCTTAAAAAATGTTTTTTTTTTCATATGTATGTAATAAGTACACCGTTTATAGTCGCATAGACATTTTGGTGTCGTCATTGCCAATTTTGTTTTCATGCGGTTTATTGGTGTTTGGTTTGTTGCTCTAAACCAATTAAGATTCTTAATCGGTAATATTTAGACTTCTAAAATGAAAAAAAAAATTTTTTTAGGCGCCTTTATAGGATTCAGCAACCGCCCTATAAGAGCAGCCAGTACGGGCCTGTATATATATATATAATAACAGACGAAAGGAGTCGACATCAGGAGGCATACGTCATATAATTGTTATATATAGTTCACAACTATTTTTATAATTTTATAACCGTACGCGTAGAAACGAACCATTTTTTGATACGAGATCGTAAAACAATATTTATTGTTTTGTAGCGGACGTCTCGTTTTCTTAAACGTCGATATCATTTGCAGTGTATGTTTATAAATTTCCGCGACGAATAATATATGTATTACGTTTCGTAGTACGGTCGTTTTTCTAAATCTCCTGCGCCGGACGAGATCCGTGTCGCGTTAACACCATACGGTTACGTAACGCCGCGGTCATTAAAAAAAAAAAAAAAAATGGTTTTCGCACCGTCGTCGCGACACCTACAGCGGCTGTCGCCGAGACGTTACCTGCAGAGAGAAAAAAAAAACGATTTATTCCATCGCCCCGTCAAGTATATTATATATATATATATATTGCGTCGTTGATATCCTCGAGTGTAACGAAATAAAAAACACCCGTCCCGTTTCTTTTCCCAGTTACTAGCGCAGCAGTAATGTTTTATATTTTGTTGGACGGCAGTGTATATAGTATTTATATAAAACTATATAATATAGTACTCGTGTTTTCGGGAACGACAAGGCGATCTAGGAAAAATGTTGATAAAACAAAAATAAAAATTTCGTTTTACTTTACAAAATAATATTATAACTCGCCCGAGATATTCTACAATAATGTGTACAGTTTATATAATACATGTCATCGACCAATATTTAGTGTAAACCGTCGACTGCGAGGAGGTAATGCGTGTATACACGTTTACATTATTAGCTTTGTTATCGTTTTGGGTGGAAAAAAAAAAGTAGCGCCTGGACCGAGTGTAAGGAATGCGATCGGGCGTGGTATATTTCAAAACGAAACGTTTTTCGTGTAGGCAAGTCGACTGATTATTATTTCTGTTGGTTTAAATATATATATATATATATATGTATAATCGATATACACAATTTTTATATGTAAAATAATAATATTATGGTCATTGACTTTTGTGATCATACCGCTGTGGAATCCCGTGAAAATTATAAAAAGACAGATGAAACCGCGGAGAATGTTGTTGTTATTTGACATTTAAATTAATTTTATTAGCTGATGAAAAATAATATGATAACGGCCAACACCTATAATAATTGTAGGTATGACGCCGCACCTACTATATATGCGGTCGGCGTGGAAAAAGCGTAGATACACCGATATCATATTTTTTTTATAAAAAACGACACGCACGACTCTCTTTTTTTATATTAAAAAAAATTCCCCGACCCTATACCTGCAATATACCTCTTACATAGTATCGCTTTTTCTACACGTTATTAAATAATCAAGAATTCTACGTATATGTGTTACGGTAAAAGTACGAATACCGGAAAAGCCTAGGATTTACCGGTAAATCCTGGGTTTCACCGGCTGCTGTCGGTAAATGTCCGAATTTTGGACATTTACCGTACGATTTCGGTAAAACTTAGGATAGACAAAATGGTTTGGTCAAACCCCGAATGATTTTTGTAGTTCGGACTTTTACAAACGAGATTTGGTAAATCCTAGGATGAACAATCGGTGTAGGCGAGAGTTCGAAATTGTTTACCAATATTGTATAATATATATTTTTCCTTGTTTTATACTCGCATATAGTTACTGATATAAATGTGTGTATTTAATATACTATGGTATAGTAGCTAATATACTTAAATAATAAAAATTATTGTTTTTATACTGTAATTAAATACGAGTTCAAAGCAAGGAAAAATTATCACACAATTGGTAGGTATACAATTTCGGTCTTTCACCCGCAACGATTGTTCATTCTATGATTTACTACATCTTATTTGTAATACAAAAATCATTCGGGGTTTGACCAAACTATTTAGTCTGTCTTAAGTTTTACCGAAATCATTCGGTAAATGTCGGAAATTCGGACATTCACCGACAGCAGCCGGCGGTGAAACCTAGGGTTTACCGGTAAATCCTAGGTTTTGTCGGTACTCGCACTTTTACCGTAACACACACACACACACACATATATATATATATATTTTTTTTTTGTAATATTAGTATTAACGTTCAGTTTATTCGGTCGGGTAAAAATACGTACTACGGTTTTTGCAAAAAAAAAAAAAAAAAACGTGACTTTCGTAGTACGAAATACAAATAAAAATTCGAAAAGTTAAAAACGGGCATTGTACACCAAAAATATCGAAGTATTATTTTTGAAAAATAAATTTCACCGGGCCTTTGTCCAAACGGCCCACCTACATATACGTACGGGAGGGGGGGCCCTGGTGTACGGCCGTTTCAAAACGAACTCGTTGTAAAAATGAGTGTAGGCTTTTTGTTAAAACCAACAAATCGCCTATTGTGTTACTGTCCTCTGCCGTTCGCGATTCCGTCCGCAACAATGACCGTTTGTGTCGTCGTTCCCCGGCCGCGCGCGGTGTGTGTCGGTCGAAAGTCGGAACCTCCTCCGCCGTAACGAGCGTATTCGAGGACCCGTTATTCCGACACAGAAGAAGTGTACGTGAAATATTATTGTTATTTGACGAGTCGGTATATAATATAGAACCGTAATATATATTATATATAACCTAAACTAACCAGTCGTTTTAAATCGACACACTGCTATATACCGTTAATGTACGTACGTATTCCGGTATATATATATAGAATATTATTCGGTTGGAATATTTTTTTATATATAGTCCTGTATACAACTTTTTAATCGAAAGTACGGTGTAAAAAAAAAATTCTCGACACGTCGAAAATACACACGGATGTGGAAAAACGACCGAGTGCAGCCGTTCGCTTTTTTCGTTTTGCCGAGTATAAAATATTTCCCAAGTCCCTGCAGCAGGGAATTAAATCCGGATCGGGAAACTGTTGTTTATCCAAGCCACTCACCGCACGCACTTACCTAAATAAAAAAATTCTCTGTTTGTTTTTCTCTAATAGCAGTTTCATTTCAAAAAAAAAAAAATTTTCATTACAACAAAATTCTTTAAGTATACCTCTGTTGGTACAAATTATACAAAAATAAAACGAGCTACGGTTTGAAAAAATGTTTAACGCCTGCACGTCATCAGGTCATCCGGAAAACTCCATTATTATGATTCCTCTGGTTCCGCCGCATGTTCGGTTTTAAAATATTCAGCCGTTAGTCTATAAGAGTGTCCGGAGTAATTCTCGCGACGCGTTTTTGTTCGCGGACGCCATATTATATATTTTTCATATAAATATATGTGTGTGCATACTTTAGCTGCATAGTGAAATATATAGTTGCGTTTAAACCGTGTTGTTTTGCAACCTTCTTTGTCGCCGCGTTGATTTAAATTTAATTCCGTTTTAAAATCGCATTAAAACGTTATAATATACTCCGCCGGGAGACGAAAAACCGTGACGATCCGTACACGACGGTCGGTCGTATGGTGTAAATCTTTCGTTTATTTCGTACACGACCTCTCTCTCTCTCTCTCTCTCTCTCCCCGGCATCAGTTATTTCACGTAATTTTTGTTTAGCATATATAGAATAATCGTTTTATATATCGATGTGTAAAATCGCCGAGTCAACGATATCGTAAATATTTTTGAGTTTTATTTGTTTCGTTGTCCGAGCCATTATTACGTAAGCGCCGTTATAATAACGCACTGCACGCGATTATAAGGCTCGTCGATCGATTTTCCCGTACAAATGCCCGCCCGCGGTGCACGACTGCGGATAGTGTGTTTCGGAATGAAAAAAAAAAACGCGTATGGCCCCTTAAAAATAAAAAAAAATAAAAACGCGTTTTATCATATTATATTAACGCGTTTATATTATGAATTTTCTTGCGCGATTTCGACAACAATGTAATCTGTATATAACGGGGTTTGTAATAATGCAGAGTTGTACTCGGCGTACACTGCAGGTTTACGTTTTAATAACGATCGTTTTTACGTGTTTATTAATGCGCGATTTCAACGTGGTAAAAAAAAAATAAAAAAAAAACAACAAAACCGTTTAACCGACGCAGAGTTTTACCAGCAGCCCCCCTTGCGAAAATGTCTCTTTGCACATTAAAATACTAACGCCAACACACAATATATAAACGTATCATCGCTTGAGGTATTGTGTATTGGACTAGTGCGGCCATTTAATATACGTTTAGGGTGTCAGGTGTTGTTGTACCGCGTTCGCAGTCAGTCTCTCAAACGGTTTGACATTAAACTTTCGACGTCTATTTTCGTCGCGCGAGTTCGTGATTTGGCCGCATTTCTTCTCTGCGCACTCGTATCGTTCAACGCGTCTATTCCCACATTGTCTTTTTTGCAATTTATAACGCGAACACTTTTTTTTTATGGATCGTTTAAATTTCCGTTCGCGGGGTTCGGAGGAGAAAAAAAAATGCAAAATTTTTACTTGCTCGCGGTTCGAGCAAGCGTTTTGTACGTCGTGTGTGTGTAATAAAAAATATTAATAGCTCGAAATAATAATGTTCACGAAACCATAGATAGCGCCTCATGTTCACTGTACTTCTGTTATTATAATACATATTATTATGGAGACGAGCGCGACAGAATAATATCCGGCGGCAGTCTTCTGCTGTTGCAGATTATCGCATTTTTTTTTTTTTGCTTGTTTGTTACAAGTGAAATTTACACTTGTACCGCAAAATTATGTATAAAAATTCGTTGGATATATTTTTTTTTTAGTAGTTCCACGAATTATAGTTGGTTTTGCGAACAGATGGAATGTTGTCATTTATTTGCCGAAAAACTAATAGTAGGTACGTAAAAAAAAAAGAAAAGAATACGAAATAAATAAAAAAAAAGTTTCAATTTTTTTTTTTTCCGTGTGTCGTTATATTTTATTATTTTTCGTTTTGTGGTCGATCAACAGCTCGTTGTCATTATACTTGTCTGATATATGTTACTAAATGTTTTGTTGTTCGTCAGTAAATCTTCTTTAAACGTTCTATAAACATTTTCGAATGTTAAAATTAATTTACTGTTATTTATTTATATTTTTAAAAAACGAAAATTGAAATTCGTAATTCGTCGCTTTTTTATTAGTGCATACGGTTCTTAAAATTACGTATTAAAAAAAAAAAACCGTTTCAAAAATGTCATTCGGAACGTGCGCATCACCATATTATGATTCGTCCAGAAATAGAACGTATTTAATTATTAGGTATACGCGCCGGTCTTAAAATGTTTTTTTTTTTTATAGTGTATTCATAATTTTAACTCGGTATCATATCTATTATTATAATTTATTATATTTATATTGACTATTCGGGCAGAGATGTCTACTCTTGACGTTATGTAAATATCGTATTTATATAGTCTAATTTTAAACAATTATATACGTGAAACTTGAACGTCATTTTTTTTTCATTGTATAATATTATGCGTTTCGTTTCAGCGATGTGTTCAAATGTACGTACGCATTGCGCCATTGCTGCAGAATGTCTACGCATTGGCAAAAAAATAAAAAAATACGTGTAGCTCGCTGCAGCTGGTATACCGTTAGTAGTGTACCTACTGTACAATCGGGATTTATGATATTGCTGCGCAGAGTAGTGACCAACATCCACTTATTATGAAAAAATATATGATAGTACTGGCGTAGTATATACGTTTATAATTTTAATCAATTGCCACGCACATTACGAGATTTAGGCGTTGATATAGGTACAGTATTTTTTTTTTGTTTCCAGAGAGAGCATGTTATTGTTCGTTTTCTTGTCACTTAATAATAACTATAGGAAAATATTAATTTTACAAAATATCGAGAGTGTTTAATGACTATATTCGAGTTTTGTGGAATTAATAAGTGTGTAATTATACGTAACTAATAATAATAATAATAATAATGATTTTCCGAGGTCAAAAATTTAAAAAAATTAAAATATGCCATAAATTGTCGGTGTAATATTAGTAGGTAGTCGTACTATAAACATACCGGTTAATAATAATAATAAAAAAAATTTATCGCGAATCACTACGCGTGTGTCGTAAATTATTAAATTTTTCCTTTCCCCCCCCCCCCTTCGACACGAAATCACTCGCTGTCTGCAGGTATCAATTAAAATGCAAGTTTAGTATGTTTTGATTCGCGTAAACAACACTTTGGCTTCGGGCACTATATATTATATGTACTCGATTCGCGGACTGTGTATTATTTTCGCTCCGTTCATTACATACAGTAAAAAAAAAAAAATTATAGCCCCGTCGGGCACGTCGCATTAATTCAATATACTCAATAATTACGCTATATATAGAAATCGAATAATTTTTTTAATATTCCGTTTTCGATTATTCGAGTGATGACTGCGTGAGGATCAGTTTTCGGAAAGTAACGTTTGAATTGGGCAATTCAAAAGAAACGATCTAGAGCATTGGTTCTCGACCGGTGTGTCGCGTGTTACCGTGATGTGTGTCGCCAAAAAAATTTTTAATTCATAGTTGTTTATACTTTACACACTGATTTACTTTTATAAACTAATAATTTTTTTTATTTATTTATTTATTAATTAATAAAATGGTGACATATAAATGTAATACTTTACATAGGTATATATTTGTTAATTTTTCAAATATCCATTTGAAAGTGTGTCGCCGTTTTTACGGATCTAAATTAGGGTGTCGTCACACAAAAAACGTTGAGAACCACTGATCTAGAGACTATCGCGGGCGATTGCAGAGCCACAGAGTTCTTTTACAATCACAATTTTTGCTCGTCCGGGTGTTCCGCGGGGCGTATTTAATGTAAAAAGAAGACCAGAGAGCTATTATTATTATTATTACATATTTAAAAGCGGCTTAAAGTACACTATACTAAATACGTTATTGTTTCGATTTTTCGATAATTTTGTCTATTGTACTCGTAATTAACGATAATTTTTCCAATACCTTTTTCAGGATCCGTTTTGTAGCTGCTGCGCGTATACGTATGACGTTATACGAGTACCACCTCGATATTACAATGCGGTATAAGATATCATCGTATATACAACATAATATACCAAGCAACTCGTAAATGCGTTTTGATATTTTTATCACACAAATACATTTCGATTGTTCTTCGATATACATACATATTACATAATATATACTGTTTTAATCTTGATTATTATTAATAATATTCTATTTATTATTTACTGTCTCGAAGGTGTAATAATCGTAGTCGTGATTAATGAACGTTTAAATAGAAAATAGCCGAACGTGTATACGATTTGAATAAATAATTATTTTCGTAGTGTATATTTTGTGTCGCGGTATAGGCAAACGATGGTAAAAAAAAAAAAAAAATCGTTCCCGAATTGAATTCCTGTAATAAAACGTGAATCAATAGTTAAGTTTTTATTGGTAACGCGAATATATCCGAGGTTGATATTGTTTTGAACGTGTTCGATTGAAAAAAAAAAAATCGCGACTGTCAAACGACAGCAAAAGTTTTATGTTACTATTATCGTTGTCGAACATGACAACCGAAAAATATTCTCCAACTTATTTCAGCGTTCGTGTTTTATGGTAAAAAAAAAAAAACACTGCACGTACAATTTTATCTAGACATCACGCGATTTTTCGTCGTTAAAAACAATTGACTAATTGCGAAGTTTTTTATTTTTATACTCGTAAGTGTTATTACGATAAATGTATAATATATTGTCGGGGAGAGTAAAATTAATGATGACAATTCGATGAATACGTGTTTTTGAAATTGGCGTCGTACACAATATTTGTATTGAATGTATATAATCACAATGATGGTGTGTACTATATACTGCTGCTACTCCTTCGGGTAGAAACCGAAACAATTATGTACGGATTGCGAGATATACTATGAGATAGCCTATGTCTACGACTGGCTATAAAATTCGTTTTCATAATAAAAGAAAATTTGTTTTAAAATTTTAAATCAAATATCGATACGTTTCAATAAACGATTATCAGTACGCAGTGGCGTACATACGGGGGGTTTCGGGTTCAAACCCCCCCCAGGACCAAAAAAAAAAAAAAAAAATTGTGATATTATTATAAGGCCCGTTGCGCGTTATAACATTTTTTAATTTTTACACTCTACAACGGTGCACAGGTATTGTGTGCACTATCGGCTCCTACTCATAAATTCCTTCATGCGCCGTTTAAAGGGATGGTTTTAGTGTTGGTTATTTTTTTTAAACCCCCCCCCAGAACAAATTTGAATGTACGCCACTGTCAGTACGTTTCCTTTCGTTTTTTCGCCAATTTTTTTTTCACGCTTTTTTAGAAATATTGTAATTATAAGGTTCTATTTTTGAGGTTAGTGATTTGATACGTTTAATTAAACTTAAATCGTGCGCGCGTTTAGGTGTTCTTCGATCTTTTTACGTTCGTATAAATCGTAAATGGAAAATCTCGATTTTACCGCCCAGTTTATGTGGGATATGTGTTAGCAAATACGTCGTTCGTCCTGTAGTTATTATTTATAAATTATATTATGTTCGTACGAGTAAGTATACATATAATATAGTCCTATATGGAGCACACGTCAACGGAAACTAATTTACAATTATCTATAAGAGTAGATAAGTTTATTGACTGATTGATTGGTATAGTAAAAAAAAAAAAATATATATATAATAGTAATAATAATAATAAAAATAATTTTTTAAGATCGATTTTTTTTTTAAAAATTCTATTTGAAAAAAAAAAGAAAATCGGAATGAAAATAAATAACGTTCCCGAAACGTTGACATTTTGAAAAACGAACGAAATTCCTGCAGCGGTTATGCACGTACGAAAATAGAATTTTTTCCCTATACTTGAAAAAAAATAAAAATAAAATCGACTAAGAAACGACGAGTATACCTATAATTTTTGTATACATTTTCAACCCGTAATAACCATATTGTAAAGTATAACTGTACGGGAATAATAATATATATATTTTTTTTTCGTATCGCGAGTCGTTCACAAAGAGTATTTTTACTCTAATCACTCTTCTATAATAGCATCTATGCGATAATGATGATAAATCGGACGTTTTCGCCCGAAACCGTAGTGTGCGGAGAACTCGGGACGGGGAACGCCGCGTATGTGTGGTTGCATAAGCGAAACGCCCGAGTTTCGCGCTGATGACGTGTGGAAGGCGGTCGCGAACCGGTACGCGCGCGACCAGTACCCACCGGTTTACTACTGGCCCGGACGCGTATTACCATTCTGCGCACGAAAACAAAACCCACGAATGAATCTGGTCCTCCGATCGGTCCGTTCAGTGTTGTCCAGTGTGTTATTATCAAACAAACCGGACACGCGCGCTTCAGTAACTTTTGGTGGTCTTTCATAACAGATCAATGGACGTTTTTAGTTCCGACAGTAGCTGGCGAAACGTAATAATATAATTTCGGATTTATATACTTTGCGTAAAAATAACGCGGGACATTTATGTTGTTATCAGAAATACACCGGGACCAATCGAGAGGACCGGATTCATTCGTGGGTTTTATTGCGCGTGCAGAACGCGGTAATACGCGGCCCGGATCGGTCACAAAAACTGAAAAAAACGTCTGCGCGGAACTCTTTCGACAGATGGCAGCGCGTGTATCGCGGGAGAGAAAGCGAAAAACAAAAAAAAATAATAATATTAAATAGGTAACAACACACTCGCGCGTTTATAAAATACAACGTTATTATTATTATTATTATTGTTGTAATCCGTCTCGTCGTCGGTTACTTTTTTCGTCGTCGTCGTCACGACCCCCCCTTCCATCGGCAACCAGCCCGCGTCCACGACATCGTACGTGCCCACCACCACGTCGCATTCCTCTTCCATCTGTTCGACACTTGCGCCGCCCGTTTGCGTTTGTGTGTGTGTGTGTGCGCGCGCGTCGACAACAGTTGTAGTATACCGCCGAACTGTGGTGGTGGTGGTGGTGGTGGTGGTTCTTGTGTTCGTGTGTGTGTGTGTGCGCGCGCGCGCCGCGTTTCCGCCTATATCGTGTGTGTGCGCGCGTGTAGGTACACACTGCCGCGCAGTCGTCGTTTTGTTGTCGCGCGTTTGTCCTGTTTTTCTTTTCTTCATCTGTCCCGTACCTAATTTCCTATCGTTTATACGCATCCATTCCGCCGTGTAAATTTTCACTACATTACACACACACACGCCGTTTGTTTTACAACTGTATAATTCCCCCCCCTCCCTCCGTCTCGTTATCGTCCTCGTACGCGTTATGTAGTCGCGATAACTGTAAAAAAAAAAAAAGGTCTTTCGCGAGTGGTCCTTTCGTCTCGTATAGAGTTTTCTTCGCGGTTATGCGAAGAACGTAATAATAAATAGCGGGAGAGAGAGAGAGAGAGAGAGAAAAAACGAAATACAATATTTTATTATGTAAGTGTTTTTTTTTTTTTTTTTATTATTATTTTCGTTTTTGTTTATTTTTTGCCGACGACACCTGAGTGAGATACGGTAAACGTATTCGCTCGTGATTTCCTAGTTGAATCATTTACACGCTCGCTCGCTCGCTCGCCCGTTGCAGAAACGATTTGCGTTCGTATGGATACGTGGTCGCGCGTCGCAACAAACGGTCGTCACCGCTCTCGGTGGTAATAATAAATAATTATTCACGCGTAGTAGTAGTAGTAGTAAAAAATAATAATAAAATGAAAACAGCGCCCTTCCGTACGTGTGTACATACGGTGAATCGGGTGCGAGGTGGTGTAGTACGGTTTTTTTTTTTATCTCCGTTCCCATAACGACCGGCTCGACGAGTTACTATAAACACCGCGGCACAAACATTAGCATATTATTGTGTATACGTGTATATAATGTACAACGTCAACGCAAACAGGTTTCCCGTCGGGATTTCGCTGGGAATTAATAATAAAACGTACACGGCGCGCGGGGAGCATACGGTTATTTCGCGGCGGAATTCTCCAAAAAAAAACGACCCGTTATGATTTTTTTTTTTTTTGGCGCGGACCGTGCACACGCCGAAACAATGCGTTCTGGTGCAGAGTGTGCTGCGCGGGTGAGTCGTCGTCGTCGCTGTGCGGTGTGTGAACCGACGACCGGCACCGCCCGGAGCTGCAGGAGGATCTGCGCGCACCCGAGTACACCTATATAGCTACACCGGTTCTCGCGCGCGCACCGGCGCGGTGCAGAGGGGCCGCGGGGCGTTGCGCGTTCGACAGAGTCACGTATCGGCACGGGACACGGAACACACCGGAGAGAAACCACCGATCCTCCGCGACGGTGGTATCGTATTATGTTGTTATTCGTACGAATATAAATTCCGAGATTTATAGCAACGCGCTGATGTGTTCGCCTTCCCGGCCGGGACGCGTAACGCACGTGCTCGCGCCCCGCCTCTCCCGGCCCCCCCACCCCACACCGGGCCCCCTAGGGGTCGTCCGAAAATAAATTCGTCGTTATGCAATACACGTTTTCAGAGGTTTTCCGACGCGTTTCACTGCCGTCGTAGTAGTCGCGGACGTACCACCAATGACCTACCCCACCGATTTTATTTAGTCTTACAAAACGATCGCTTTTTTTTTTTTGTATACGGTGTAGAGAGTGCTCTAATTTTTACAAGTATACCCGTTTTCTGGTATAGCAAATGTTCCACAAATACTATATTCTGAGGGGACCAAAACGACGATTTTGTGAAAACTTCGTGCACACAATTGAGAAAAACTATAGAGTAAACGGGGGAAAGCAAAATCGGGAAATTTGTTTGGCTACAGTATTTTTTTCGTAGAGACTCGGGGGGTTTACACCACCACTCGCCCAACTAAAATCCCGAAGCAACTGCTTCTCATAAAAAAAAAAACGTTGTTCACTACTCCATTGAATTGGTTCGATGTAAATTTACACCACAGACTCAAAATTTCTTAATTATAATTAAATTGCACACACACGCAATGTGTGAGAAAAATTGCGCGGAGAAGGAAGAGAGATCCCTCAAAATACTTTTTTTATTACGACTTATTAGTGTTTACTTTTTTTTTTTTTTTTAGGGAGTGTGCGAAGAAATGGAGTAGGTACCTAAAAAAAACGTTTTAACATATTATCCAATTTGTTAGCCATCGCGAGAGTTTATAAGATATACATAGTTAATACTTTTTTAATATTTACACCTATTAGGTATGTATTATTGGCAATTTTTTAATGAATTTTTAGCCCGTTATTTCTGATTTTCCCCTGTAAAAAAAACAATTCCCGTTTTTAATAACTTAACGCTCATATTATGTAGATACGAAAAATCTGTAATATATGAGAACCAATGTTTTGTGAAAATATCGCGTCTGACACCAAAAAGAACGGTTTAAATTTATATAAAAAAAAAAAATAGAAAAACGGACCCCGTGCAGAGTATTTCGTTAAATATGAAAAAAATTAGGTCTTCCTCGACAAAATATCATGACTTTCGTGGGCCATTAGCGTTTAAAACGAACCACAAAAGAGCCGCGGGGTGATCGTATTAATTTTGGGGTGACCGCGATGAATCACCTACCACTACATAACCCCACCGCCGGCTGCGTTTGTTTTCGTTTACCGCGTTTACTTATACCGCCCACGCCGAGTATTTCGTTTTATAATATTAGTAATATTCGTCAGTGAATATATATGTTTTCCCACGCAGTGGCGTAGATACGACGGGGAAGGGGAGTGCAAGGGATTTCCACCGACCTCCAAAAACCGGTGGCGTATTTAGAGGGGACAATTGCTCCGGCCATCACGTTTTTGGGGGCAGCAAATTTTTTAAGGGTTTATTGTTTGAATAATATTAGGTATTACTCGTTTTTGAAATATTTGTTATATTCTTTTACAATTGGAAAAAAAAAATATATAATTAGGCGATTTTCAATAGCCAATTTCGGCATAATACGAAGTTTTTTATTGATACGTATATTGCTTGATGACTGATAAAATTATCGACGTGTAAATATTGCATCTGCTCCTCACGGCCGTTTAATTCATTACGCGTTGTACGCAAAACAATAAAAATCCTATGAAATTCATTAGAATTCCGGAGTTGTCCATTTTTATTTTCAACCAAAACGCCGGAATCGGACAACACTCCATTGTCGTTAATATCTTGGCGACAAATTATTTACAGAAATATATTTGTTGCACCTACGCGTACAAGACTTTTCTTTTTATCGAATAAACTTATATTGTAGAAAAAAAAAACGGAGTTGTCTGACTAAACCAGCGGTTCCCAGCCTCTTCTATCCTACGCCCCCTTCGTAGATTTTCAAAAATCTCGCGCCCCGCCCCCCTCATATAAATTGAAAAAAATGATCACCTAATTTTTCATTTTTTTCCCTACATTTTAAGATAAAAATAATTTAATAAATACAATTTTGCTTCGTAATGACTGCTTCGCGCAACGTTTACACGCCCCTCATCCCCTCCAGGTTGGGAAACGCTGGACTAAACCCTTCAATTGTTATCCTTAACCAGCGTCGATATTATTTATTATTATTTCTTGGTTTATTACTAAACGAAGAATGATACTGCGCTGAAAATTCGCGAATAAAGCGTACTTTCAGTGTATTTTTTTTTTTTTGTTTTTGCGTGTTGTAGGGGGATAAGAGGTGGGCAGCATTTATAAACGTGTACCCAGGGAAACGAAATTCTAAATATGCCACGGTCTAAAAGCGTAAAAAAAAACAAAAATCTGTTCTTGTCAATTAAACATTTTGAAATTTCATTTCGTTGATTGTGGAACCGAAGTGTACACAACAAATAGTGTTTATAATTCGCAATTATTGTCGAACGTGATTATTGAATAATCGTCGGTCAAACAATAATGTGTTGGCTGTTATCGTTGGTTTATTATGTATATGCGTACACAGTAGTAATCGTAATCATATACATAATCTTTTCGCGTTGTCGTCGCGGTGTATTGTAATGGGAGAAAAACACCGGGTAAGCGAAAAGAAATTAAAAAACCGACTTCGTCAGATTCCGAGCGCGTGCGCTCGCATTTTTTAAAAGAAAAAAAAGAGTCTACAGACGAGACGGCGGTATTCGCGTATAGAGAACACTATATTTTTTTTCCACGATTATCCGTCTCGCGTGATTTATTTCAAACGTGCCCAAATCCTAATCCGCGTATGTATTATTATAATACGTGTGGTGAAAAAAAAATACATTCTGTTAAGTCATTATGCATATAATACGTTTGAATTATATGTCGTATCGATTTCAAGTTCATGATGTCTATATTCATATAGTACGTTTATTGATTTATGCTAATAATTGCATTACGTACGGAATATCCATTGAAAAAAAAAATAAATACGATACATAATAATTTTTAATAAAATTACATTTTTGTGAAATTTTTATCTAAAAGTATCTCTCGGTTAAAACCGCGTTATAATTTTCAAATCTTGCGACAGCGCGCATATTTCAATCAACAAAATACTTCGTGCTTTTGTACGCGACAATTACTTTTTTTTTCAATTCAATTGGGTACGATATATACGATCTCGACTTGAAAAAAAAAAGTTTTTAACGGGTTTTTTGATTGAAATATGCGTGTTATCGAAAGATTTGAAAATTATAACGTGGTGGTTTTAACCGAGAGAAACCTGTACAATTCCTTTGGACATCACATCCCTGTAGAATATTACGTGACTTTCTTCGTATATATTATGTTTTAATGACTGCAACGTGTGTTCCAATTACAATCGTTCAATGTAGTCCGGTTCGTTTACGAATTCACAATTCGTGAGGATTCAAGCGAATATTAATATAATATGTATTTTAATAGTATATTTAATAATATTCAAACGGAGTTGATCGACCTTTATTATTGTTTTCGGCTGAATTTTCGGCGAATTTCTGTATTCGATATTATATAATAAACGTGTCTGTATAATACATATGTCAATGAGTTTTCAACGATTGGAAACAAAAGTGAAATTGAATTTATTTTCCTAACAAATCGCGTGTAAGGTATAATGATTTTTTTATTTTTAAATGGTATATTGTATAATTTTCGAATGCAAAAACTATACGCTCGTTTTCTTTTTAGGAAATATACCTTATAGAAACTATAATTTTATTATGCCAACGATATTTAAAAAAATATGTAGGTTGTATGTAGTATATATATAATGAGTTTATGATAACAATATTAACCTTGACACCTTTTGTTCATATATATATTATATATATATATATATATATATATATATATACATATACTCGCTTATCAACAAAAAAATTGCTGTAAACATAAAAACGTTCTGTTTTCTATCAATCAATGCACAATTACGTCACGCAATTATTTTGATAAAAAAAAGTCTGCAATAGTCTTAATAGTTATTTACATATATATAAAAAAAAAAAATTGTATACCCTACGCATATTGCTCGTATAAATGGAATTATGGAAACCATATCCTTTATAAAAGAAGGTTATATCCTGTTACATATTTGGCCTTGTTATAATTGTTTAAGACATTTTTTTTTGTGTTGCACGAATTTCTACGAAGTCTGTCTGAACTACGTAATACTAATAATAATGTATAGTAAGAAAAAAAAAAATTGGGAATATTCGTATTAGAACCTTGACAGTGTTTCATACGTTATATCCATTTTAATGTTCATCGGATCGAGGACAGCTAGGTCCGGTAAGCGACAGATTACTATCCGATTACTGCAGTAAGTTGACGACATTATATGTGTACACTATATTTGATTAACTCCTATATATATATATATATATATATATATATATATATATATATAAAAAAGCGAGATTTTATTAAAACGTTATTATTGAAGCTATGTTACAATAATACGCGATTTATTAACCATACCGCGCGTGTAATAATATATTATGTCATTAGTCATAGTTATGTCTGATCCGCGTTAGAAAACGTCAATATTATATATTTTTTAATAATCATGTTAATACTCGTATAATATACAATTATATAATACGACAACACATTTTAAATTCTACCGTTGTAATCCGTTTTGAATTCGAACCGTTTTCCGTCCATTTTATATAGCGTATTGTGCCATCAGTGTGTGCGTGTGTTACTCGAGTAAATATCTATACTTGTGATTCGGCTGAAGGTAGTTTTCACGGCTTGTTGACTCGTTGTGTCGAGATATCCCCGAGAAATAATACTCTCTCAATTAGTAGTATATTTCATCATCGAAAATTCTTTAAAACCGCATAGCGACCCTATTATAAATCGTTTCTAATGGAATTTAGAATTCTCATGACATTATTTTACTTGGATGATTTATCGTGTTTGGTATACAAGGTATAGGTGTATTATAACTGTCGGTATTTTAATCGAATCCAGTCACAATTTTTAGATTTTACTAAATATTATTATTGTCGAGGCGTTACAAATTTACGGTATTTCGTTTTAGAGATCAGACTAACGTTATCGGTGGAACGATTTTTGTGTGAAGAAGCCGTCACAAAGTTACTATACGTAATATTTCTTACCTCCTGACGTCGTTAAGCCGTCGATAAAACTGTATCAAGTGGAATACAACACACTTTACGACCTATTATAACCTAATCTAAATTTATTGCAGGATATGACATTTAATTATCAACGAATTTCAATTTCGTTTCAATATTATATCTGCGCATTGTATTTATTTGAAAAGTTCCCTTGCACCAATGTGTATCGTATCATAATAATTATAAGTATATAATGTGGATTAAAACGACAAAATTCGCCATTAACTTCTTACTATATTAACATCTAATTGAGGTAATTTTAAATTTATCTATTTTAAACGCACTCTTGTTTTTAGTTAGATAAGCAAATCTGAAAGTAAATTTAATATAGGCAATTAAAATATTGTTATCTTAATCGAATTTTTATTTTCTTATTTTCGCGTTAATAGGTTCTCCCCAACACACACTATTCGTTTTAGCAACCGCGTACGGAGTATGGCGCAGTACAGATTTCCACAATCCACACCGGGTGCCGACTGGTGGTGGTCCTCTTTAGCGCGGTCCGGGAGATTCTTACTTGAAGCAAACCCAATAATTAATAATACAGTGTGTCTTGTAATATTGTACTGTTTATATTACAAAATACCTCGTTTAATTCCATTTACGGTATATGTACTTATAAAAACAGCGAAAATAACCTTAACCACACTGTGTGTGTTAATTGAAAAAGAATATTTTAGTTATTTATTCTTATAATAATTGTCGTCATACTACACACAGAAACTATTTAAACAGTCGGTAATTTGTGTAATGACTGTATATTAGAGTTAGTCAACGGTATATTTGAAATTCTTTTCCCTGTCGCCGAGGTAAAACTGAGTATTTAATGCAATTCTTTTATAACAAATTTTTTTTCTGTTTTATTAAATAACGTTAATAAATATAAGATTGCCCACACATTCAAAGCGATTCAACTATTTGACCAGCTCATAGGAAAATTTCCAGATCTCCCGATCTACCAGTCCGCCTCTGCTTTCCACTGATACCGTTTATATTCGTTTTTCACAGCAACAGAGCGCATAAATAGAAAATTACTTTGTTAGTTGTACTTATTTGGTCGGGAAACTCGAGAGGGTTATACGTTTTCGTACACCTTTCGCGTATTGTCATCGAAAACGCCGTGTACGGAGAAAAAAAATCGAACTGCTCCACACTACAGACTTGCTGCTCGTCATCGTCTAATACCGTAGTTTTTGAAATTGCCGGTTTCAGTAGCCCACACACTGTTGGTTGGCTGACGTACGCGTTATTCGAACTATACCGTATACGGTTGTTAAATCTGGTAGTATGTGTGTGTGTGGGGACCTTTATGCATAATGTATTAGTATTTTTAAATATATTAAAATATCAGTTTTTTTTTCGTAATACGAATTCATATTGAAAATACCCAGGGATCCACAGGGTTCCAAACACGAGTGAAAAGATTTTAACGCTCGATGACTTTTTTTTTTTTTAAGTATCAAAATAATAATATAATATAATAAGTATTACAATTTAAATTATGAGTATAAAAACTATTTGTCATTTGAAATGACTCATTTCGCGTAAAAGTTATGCTAGCTTTTGATTTCAAATAAACCGATTTTTTTTATGTATAAAATTCCATGTATATATAAACCGCAGGTGGACGACTCTGCAACAAGGAGTGTCACTTTTAACAATCTATTTATTTTTCCGTCGGTGAATTCCTTTTTTTTTTTTCTTTTAATTTTTCTCACCGCAAACATATTGTGAATCGATAGATTTATATACGAGTGATATTGTAAACGGCGCGTGTTAAATAATAATAAGGAATATATGTATTTTATATGGAAGTATTAATATATCAGATATGCACAATGCACATATGTAGGAAATGACTTAACAAAGTGTTCGTTGTACTATTATTATTATGACTGTGTTCTTTAATATAAAAAAGTGTACGTTAAAAACCCGTCGTAGTTTTACCTTTCGTTTAACAACGTTACAAGTAATAGTTCGTGTTACGTATATATATATATATATATATATACGCGTTTCTTGCTTCATAATCTAATAAATTATGAGAAAATTCTGTATTTGATTTGATATTTTCCTGTTACGCGATATATACCCGCAGTAAAAAAAAAAAAAAAAAAACCCATTGTTCTGTTAAAATTACAAATAACGTTTTCTCAGCCTATTATTTCTGTTTCTACAAACAATAAACTCGTACGTATAATTTATTGCGATAAAGTGTATTATATCGTTGTTAACTGCAGTTCGATATTATTTGTCATTTTTATATAACTACGCATACGATTATATACGTTATATTATTATTACCTGTACATAAAGCGTAGAATCGATTTTGTTATACGTTTACGATGCATGTTGTAAACGCGCGTTATATTTTCCTACATACATAAATCGTATATTTTTTTTATTTATTTCATATGGCATAATTAATTGGTGAAAACATATCAATGGGGAGTGAGGGGGGGTGTGATACGTAATTAATTAACACGAAAAACAGAAATTAAAACTTGTTGACAAATCCAACAGTGTTAAAACTAATCAATATAATAATAATATTATAATAAAGCATCGGCTACGTCTAAAGGCGTACATTAAGGTTACGCAGCCAATCTATTGCCTCTTCGTCGCCTTTGTGCAGTCCAGCGGTTCCCAACCTTTTATAAGCGTGACCCGAATATTTTAAATTAAACTCTTCGCGACCATAAAAAAAAAAAGAAAATTTTCGTAGTAATTGAACTCGTACTTCTTTATTTATTAACTCGCTTGTTACAATATTATAAAAATGAGTTTGCTACTTAAAATTCAATATAAAATAATATACTGTATTTCTGTACTTTGATTTAATGACGGCCAAAGCAGAAAACCCAGCTTTACGCTTCTCTTGACAAATTAGTTTTGTCATTGAGTCGTGCCTTTTTTTTTTTTTTTTGGTAACTTACACATTTTAAATATGAAAGAAAATTAAATAATATGTGAAACACGCATCCGCGACCCACCTTGAAAACCTCCGCGACCCTATAATTAGGGTCGCGACCCGAGGTTAGGAACCATTTATGCTTCCTTTGTATTTTTAGTTCGTGGCCATTCCTCTGCAATGTGTGTCTGATAGTGTCTGCCCGCAGTCACATTGTAGTGAGTCTTTTATGTATTCCATTTATATAGAAAATGGTTACGCATTTACCCTGCTCAGTTCGTATTCCGTTTAGAGTAGTCCGTACGGCTCTCGGGCGATCAAAACCCGGATCACGTACTAGTATAATATGGCGCTTATTTTCTTTACATTGCTTATTTCCTAATTATTTTTTATAATTGTATATTATATACCGCGTATACGATTTAATCGACGGAATTTATTTATTTTTCAAATTCTTTTGATCGTGTCCTCAGTGACTCATAATACACGCATATACAATCGATAATTTTCGTTTTTTGTCGTGTATAATTCACCCGTAAGTATCTTTATCGAAAAATATTGCCAATTCTAACTCGCGTATAAAATACAATAATAAAAATCGAAAAAGGGCGGTCGAGATTTTCGCCGTTCTTATCACGCACAGTATGCAGTATAGCAGAGGCGTATTCGGATTTTTTTTTTTTTTGGGGGATGGGCCTGAGGCACTGAGTAATATAGTCATCGTTGAGTAATTTCTAAATTCTAATCCAAGATTAAATCTTAAAATTATCAAATTCGTAGGAATACATAAAGAAATTTCGGGGGGGGGGGGCGGAGGTGCTGGAGCCCCATCATCAGCCGGGCCTCCCAATATTATATACGCCCCTGATGTGTAATTATTACGAGTTTGAATTCTCGTAATATCGTGTCTCTGGTAAAGTGAGAAATATAAGAAAAACGTCGGTGCTCGTGTACTACCACCGCAGACATTTTATAATAATATTATAACGCGCGATATAGTCGTCGTCGAGCGTTTATGATCCGCGCGCCCACGTGCGCTCCCGGTCGTCCGGCACGAAAGCGTTTATTTTTTCTTCTTATTAAAAATATAAAAACTGTGAAAAATCGTCACCCTGTCCCGGCCGGCCGGTCGGCCGGCCACCGCGTGCTCGTGTATAATGCAAGTCCATGTAAGGCGAGACGGCCCCGGCGCAGGAGACGCGCGCGTCCCACGGCGCGGCGCGGTCGTCGCCGCCGCCGCCGCCGCCGCCGCCCACCCGTTTCGTTCGCGTTGCACACCGCGGCGCGCGAATTCCGCGTTCGGGGCGCCCCCCAAAGGGGAAGGGCGTACACCGTCACCGCATATCATGACGGCGGCGGCGGCGGTACACATGTCGCGTATTATGCGCGTGCGGTGCGCCGCGCATGTGACGACGACGACCAGTGGTCGACGGCCCGTCGTTCCGATTATATATTGTTTCAGGTGTGTGCGTGCGAAAGCGAGCGAACGAGCGTGTAAAGTGTAAACAAATAATCACCGGCGCGCAGCGGTGTCGTTGTGATCACTCTGTCGTTTGTCGAAACGGAACAATATATATATATATATATATAGAAACGGGGAAAAAAAAAGAGTACGGACTCTCGTTTAGCTTGTTGTTTCAAACGTTGCTTTTTTTTTTTTTTGTTTTTCTCTCAAAGGAGGATACGCGTTCGTAACCGCCGCGGCGGTGGTGGTGGTAGCGGTTGAAGCGACACACACACGCACTCGGAGAGAAAAAAAAAATTTATAAAAAAAAATATATATATATATATATATAGACTGTCCCCGGGGTTGTTGTGGTCGTGGTGGTTGGTGGTCGTCGTCGTCGTCGTCGTCGTATTCCGGCGGTAACCGCGTGGCGTATTATACCGGGGGAGGAGGAGGAGGAGGAGGAGAATCATGTCGTACTACAAGGACCGTCTCGGATTCGATCCGGACGAACCGACGGCCAACGGCGACGGGACGGCCGGATTCCGCAAGTCGAAACGCGGCTACGAGGAGAACCTGTGCAAGTTCAAAGGTATTTCGCCGTTTTTATATTACATTATTATTATTATTTCGTCGGTATAATATTGCGGTATTCGAATGAAAACCGAAAGACGTAATCGTCACCCGCCGTTGTATTTTTGTATTCAGTACGCGTGGAAATTTTTTTTTTTTTTTGTTTTATTTTCCTCTCCGCGATTGGGATACGACTTCGTATCACCGCCGTTCCGTGACGACGACCGGCCGCGTCGCGCGGGTCTTCTTCTGGCAATAGTACTACAGGATATACTCTTTTAATTTTTTTTTTTATATATATACAAATAATATTATACGCTTCGTGAAATATTCTAGAAAAAAAAACACACCCCTCCCTTCCCCCGTTTTGCGAATTTTCAAAGTCGTTTTGGACGCAACGCAACAACCAGCTCGTTCGGTTCGTTCTGTCGCGCAAATACAGTCGTCAAATATTTCGCGGTGTAGTCCGCGGCGACTCTTTCGTCGCCGCGGTGCATGAAACGAGGTCAACCGCGCGCGCGCGCGCGCGACACGTTTCTTCACAGCGCGAGCGGGGCGTCCCCGGCCGGCCGTCCCAAGGTCTGTC
Organism: Slavum lentiscoides; assembly: GCA_032441835.1. Taxonomy (NCBI): domain Eukaryota; kingdom Metazoa; phylum Arthropoda; class Insecta; order Hemiptera; family Aphididae; genus Slavum; species Slavum lentiscoides. The sequence continues at coordinate 2,260,816 of CM063716.1, forward strand.
GGTGACTACTGAGTCGATGATTCGTCGCGGCCGGATGCCGTCTTCAACGGTGTTGTGACGGCATTTGAATCGTCCAACGATGACGCGGTACCGACGAAACGCGCGTTTTAATATATATATAGACCCGGTATACGACCTAATTTCACGGCGGGGAGGCTATAAAGAAAGTGCAAAGAAACGTGACCCGAAAACGACACTGGAAAATAAAAGAAACCCGAATGTATACGGCAAAATCGTTTTATTATCATCGAAGAAACGTTTGAAGGAAAAAAAATTTTTTTTTTTTAAATTTTCGAATAAAATTATTATTATTGGTCTCTCGAATCACATAAAATAAAACCAGTATCGATAAAATTACAATAATAATAATAATAATAAAAAAAAAAATTTGAACGTACGAGATTGAAGAAACGCGCTTACTGCGTGTGTTATTTGTCGTATAGTAAAAATTGTACTTTTTTTCTCTCTCTCTCTCTCCGCGTCCAAATTTCTCGAGTTGACCATATATATAGTCGGTAAATATATATAAATTTGCGAAAAAAAAAACTCGTTAAAAAATATTCGCCGCGCGCTTATTGAAAAAAAAAAACGTGAAGAACAGTAGGTATAATTTTTATGTGCGTAAAATAATATTCAGTTTTTCAAACGTCCTACTATACACGATTCGTATAATAAATATTATAATGTGTAATCTATCTATTCTTAGTATTTTTATTGTATTTATAAAGATAAATTTTATATAACGCGCGCGTCATATGTGCAGACGTTTAAATCAAGTGTCGCTTTCTCGCGCAGCGACACTTGATTTTTTTTTTTTTTTGGTCAATTAAAACGGCCGTGATAAAATTTTTAACGGCAGTGCTCCGAATATTTATTGTTTTTTTTTTTTTGTGATATATAATTTACGCAAATTGTTCGTTTATACACCGAGCCGTGTGATAAATTCCTATTTCAGAAATGAAGGGGTGGGGGGGACGAATTGAAAATCGTTATTAATATCGTTTTTTGTCTTCTTCTTCGAATTCGGTTAGACATCGCGTTTTGTAATATTTTTAGTCGCGCGATTTCGTGTACAATAAGTGCGAATAATATTATGCGGCGCATTATATTAAAAATACTCTCGGTTATACTATTTTATATTTGCACACTCGTATTGTATGTTCGCGACCTAGTACATAATAATATTACGTATACGCGCTGTACAGAGAAATTATTTGTTCTGTTTTAATTTAAATATCGAGTTTGATTTGTACTCGTTTTCGGTCGGATATTTGAACAGACTCGCGCAATAACACTGTTGTGTAGGTAGGTATATAATAATAATAATAATAATACGCGTGAAAATCGTCTAGTTTTTTTTTCCTCTTAGTTTTTTTTCTTCTACTCATTAATTCGTATATATGTAAAATAGCTTTTATACACACGCCGTGTTTTGTTAACGATTAACATACTATATTTATACAATGTTCCTCGTTCCCCGTCGTATAATATTATTGTGTCTTCGATGCGAACGATATTGTTCAGGTCTTACGCGCGCGGTCAATTTATATTTTTCACACCGTGAAACCATATGGCTCGCGTATGATAACACAATGACTATACGTTCGTACGTCTGTTTTTCGCTCTCCTAACTCCAAAAAGAATGCAATAAGAACAGTATCGTATATGTGTGTATACACTGATATATAATAATAAATCCGAAGAGTGTGTGTTTTATTTGGTTTGAACACGCGGTGAATCTCTGGGACTACCAGTAGGATTCGAGAGAGTTCGTCTCGCATTCGATAGCGATTGACATCGCGCCACGACCCCTCAGGAGCCGAGCAAAAAGAGTCGGAAAGAACGCCAAACGAAGTGATCATAGCTAATCGCGGCCGGGCGATGGGTCTGCGACGTCTCCACAACGTCAGTCGATGGTGAAATGAGTTGGCCAATTTTTTATGGCCCCTCTCTCCCCCCCGCCTCCACATGAAGGTGTTAAATTAAAAACGAAAATTTTTAATTTTTTTATCAATATAAGTGTATGTATTTATGGGATTTTTCTAAAATTTAATCGAATCTGGCGCACTAGAAATCGCTTATGTTTCGGTCTGATACAATTTTACGTTTTTTTTTTTTTTTATTTAATTTTTTTCCTGAAAGCAAATTCGTCTATAAAAGAAACTTGTATTTTTTTTTATACTCATATTTACGTGTAAAATGATGTGAACTGATATTTATAAGTCGTACCTGTAATAATAAAATTAGTATTATATCGTATGTAAAATTTTTGTTTTATTAATGTGGCCCTCGATGAAAATATGAAAAAAAAAATATGGCCAACACGGTTAAAAAGGTTGCAGCCGTCCCCTGCCTCCGCCAAACTAAAAAAGGTTTTTGTTATTATTGTTTTGGTTTTATAAACTAAAAGAAAAAAAAACGAATAAATACTTTAACGTGATTAAACGCAGTACAAGTGTGACGAAATGTGCGAAATATAATTTATTATATCGCGTTGAAAATAATATTTAAAAAAATCAAAGTTAAACTTAAATCTCTTTTTTTTTTTTTTACTCGTAAGTTTTGAACATCCTCTTACGCCGAGTATCGAATAACGCGAATTTGAACGTGGATCGTATAAGAGGTGGCATTTTTTTTTTTTTTTACTGACAACGAAGTGCGCGAGGGGACAGCTATAGTGTATCATGTATAATCATCACTATAATGTATGATACGAATAGTATTTTATAAAATATTTATTATACTTTAATTTCGTACGTAGTTTTTATTACGCGTGGTGGTATACAATAAAATCAGTTAAGCACGATATAAGTGCCTAGTTAAGTCTTTCATATTAATGTACGTTACGAAACGTATACTTATAAAATAGTACTGAAAAAAAAAAGAGGATAGGTATGGCGGCCGCAGTGTGGTGACGGGTATTTATAAAAAAAAAAAAAAATATGTAATGTTTAACCTAAAGACGCCAATTAAGAAATTATGGGCATATACGTTACAGCTTTTTTTCTTTCTTAATTAGTATAATAACAATTATAGGCGTTCGTATAACAACTCCCATATTGCAGCGCGTATGTATAGTTAAAAAAAAAAGTCAAACGTCATTTATTTGTATTAGAGTGAAAAACGTGCGTTATATTATATACACGATGAGAAATTGTGTGGTATAAATTATATCGGAAATTGCGCCCGTCTTCGTAATTCGTTAATAGTCGCGCGCATCCAGTGCGTATATAATTATACGTCACATAATACTTTTAATGGCGCTTCACTGACACACGATATTATTATTATCACGTGTAATCGTGTAATAATGGCCACGGCTGCTGCAATCCGTTTTGTTCTCTAAAATAGGATTTAACTAAATTGTATTTATTCTTCGTTAAGGGGGGAAAATATCATTTTTTTTTCCTCGCGCTTTTGATGTTTAATTTATGTAATCCGGATTGACGAGAGAGCTGTGGTGCCCGGGGTGTGGATCGAGTGTAGGCGAGTAATGTTCAGTGGGCAGGGTCCAGTGGTTTTTGCCATTATCGGTAGGTGTGTGTGTGTGTGGTATACTAATGCAACGCCAAACAAGGTATAGATCGAAATAATAACCGAAAAAAAAAAAAAGAATAAATTCCACTCGTCGAAGGCGACCGATCATCACACCGGCTCGTATATACAATAAAATGATCGATTTAGTGCGAAAACGACAACCCATTGGAAATGAAAAAAATATAAACTATATCACTATGTATGTAGATACAGAGATTATGATGATCGTCAATCGTTTTTTTTTTTTGTATTCAATTAAGTATACACTAGGCCAGTGGTGGCCAAACTACGGCCCGCTGGCCAACTCCGGCCCGTCATCATTTATTATATCTGACCCGCGAAAGTATTCTATATTACAGCGCTTATTTGCGTATCTATAATATTTTACATTTACATTAAAAAAAAAAAAAAAATTGAATAATTAAAAAATACAGTATACATTCTTCGTATATAAAATAGTGTATTTTTGAAAGTGTAAACCGATATAAATTTTTTCATTTGTAGTAATTATTAAGTTAAGTATTAGATAAAGCCATTAAAATGAGTAAGTACAATATAAATGTCGTTAAAATATATTTACTTACATACCTATACCTAAAATTTTAATGACTTTAAAGTTTAAGGGAAAATTTCAAATTTCAGGCCCGGCAAAAAAAAATTTTTTTTTATTATGGCCCGTGGTAAAAAAAGTTTGGCCACCACTGCACTAGGCGAACGTTGTTGATCCCATCCCATAATATGTCATGTGACACGCAATAATATCATTCGACATATTATATTTCCAATAAATTCGCCCAAAATTCTACTCTAATAAAATATCCTTGACATAATAATATGACTGCGTGTTTTATTAAACAATTTTCTTGTTTTGTTTATTATTACTATTTTTTTTTTTTGGAGTGGCTGGTGTACTCGATTTTTTTTTTACCCGCTCGAGAACTCTCAACAAAATATATATATATATATATATATATATATATATATAATATTCGATATTGTTTCTATAACAATGTGGATAAAAAGTTTTTTTTTTTTAACACGCTCGTGTATCATCTGCAATTCAACGAGAATTTAAAATAAATATTTACTCGCAAAACAAATAGATAAATATATTATATACTTACACGTTTTTTAAACGTTATTTGCGTAATAGCCGTGCAACGCATTTTTTGTATAATTAAATCGTGTATATATATATTTTTTAATAGATTAGATTTTTATCAGTTATATCACGAATATTATAACTGTTCCGCGGGTCTAAGTGCGTATTATAATATATACTCGATAGTAATTATTTTCAAATACTTTTGTGAAAAACACGATATAACACACGCGTGTCGGATATGGATGAAAGCGAATTGTTATTTACTCGTTCGATTTGTTATTATATTTGCGAAAAACTATAGGAAATGGAACGTTAACCATTTTTTTTTTCTTGAAAAATTTGAATTATATATAATTACGGACGTGTTTAAAATATAATAATACTACCCACAAAAGACAATATTTTACGCGTAGGTGTATAGGTACTCGTTTTTCGTAAATTATAATTTAAAATATATTAACCGGCTGTCGTCGCATTTAGTTCCGTGTTATTATTATTACCTACCTCTCTATACGTTTAATTTGAACGATAATCAGCAGCTATTTCATACACGTATAATATTATCTGTATTACGCCCTATATCATTAATAATAATAATAATATACGAATGCGATTTAATTTATGCGCAAACAATATATATATATTATTATTTTGTTAAAAACGTTTAATTTTTTTTTTTTTTTTAAATATGTACGTACACCGCAATGTAAATATATCCCTGTAAATACGATATAAATTACATAATATCGTGTGGTATGCGTATTTTACATTGAAGCGTGTATTATTATTATTATATATGTAGACACGTTTTTTTTTTAGTTATTATACGTATTTAACGTGTCTATTGTTAATTTTAAAATTCAGGTCAGATTAATTTTTTTCATTATAAATCCATCCTTCTTGGCAATTATAAATTATACACTTGACTTGCCGCGTGTGTGGACCGTGTGTTAGTTATATAATAATAAACGTGTCACTCGTTGCAGCAGTAATGAATTGTTCATTGTTTATTAGATTTATATATACTTTTCGTTTTCTGGAAATGCAGTTTATATCGCATTTTATTTTTTATAGGAGGAGGTGTGTTATTATTATTTTTTTTTTGTGTATTTCTCGAAGAAAATAATTTTACGCCGTTTTTTTGTCGATTAATTTTTTTTTTTTTTACGAAACACGAACGATAACATTTTATCAGTATTTATAGAGTTTATCACTGTTCTCGGTATACTGCAGCGTTAGTCATTCGTTTATATGTTCTGTTTATGATTATAAATCTCGTGTTATAAACGAACTGCGTTTCGAAGTCGTGAAAATAATAATAATAATAAGTATATATTATAAGAAATCGGATACTATTATATTTATAAATCCTTTATTATATAATATTACAACATGTATATATATATAGTGGATATAGTACAATACGAAAACAAATACCAAATCTTTACGTTAATTACTTAATTTTTTGAAATTAGATAACGCGCTGTGTCAATTTAATTCGAGTATATACGTTTTACGTAATCACAACGCGTTTGAGTATTCGATTTCACGAGCAGCGTACTATAATAATATTATCTCGAACGTGCATTTTCCTAGTGGATTGTGTAATTATTTCGATAAATCCCCCGATTTTACGCAATATATATATATATTATTTTTAATAGCTTAACACAAAAAAAAAAAACGCGAAATAATTAAAAAAAAAAAATCCCGATAGCTATTATATCCCATTTTCCTTTCGATATTTGAGGTCGAATCGGTGCGGACGACTTCTTAGTCGATTAAAAATATTGTTTGTAATTTAGTTTATTGGCTCGTGTATATCGCTGTCTGTGTATACCTGTGTATACAATATAATACGATTCACGCAATATTCATATTATTTTTGTACTGTGGGAAAACTTATCGTGGCCGTTTAATAATAAATAAAATTACTTTCGTTTTGTGTATCACGGCGCGCGCGATACCGGTCAAGCCGGTGAAATTATCCCCCTTGTATTATATTTTATTTTATGGGCGTGTGAGGTAAACCGTCAGATATGTCTTACATGTCTACCGTTTTCCATTTTTGCATTTTTTTTTTTAATTCTTATTACGCGAAACAATCTCGGATGAGAGATGAAATAGAAACCACACACGCTGCGTACAATAATAATAAATGTATAATACAATAATAATCACTATTGAAATCGCAGTTTTTTTTTCTCGATTTAACCACGTAGAACGTATACGCCTAGAGGTGGTAACGTGATTTGTTGGCTTTTTTTTTTTTTGTCCGTCCGAAATTATATTCACCACTATTCGGGGTAGTGACCCCGAATACCGCCTTCTTCGCATTATAATTTTTCCACTGTATATCGGTTTTTTTTTTTTTTTATATATGAACTATACCGGCTTTAGAAGAAATATACAGTAGTAAGACCGCGTCTGTTGTATACTTTTATTACAATACAGTCTTTATAAGTTGATTTAAATATTATTAATATCGCGTTTTTTCCCCCGTATTTTTTAATCCGAGTGATTTAATCGTTAATTTTTTTTTTTTTTAAAGATCTCGTTCGTGTATACCGTCGTATCTATATAAAATAGAATAAATTCCGTGATGAACGGCGTGTCGATTGTACATTCGAATACGCTTTTATTAAGTCATATATATATATTTTTCTTCTTCGATGTTGTTGCGTGTATTACGCTCGTATATTATAATATATATAAACGTTAAGTAAAAAACGCATTTTAATAAACTAAGCGTATTTTTTTTTTATTATTATAGTATTTTCTGTGTATGTTTACAACGCAGAATAATTCTGCGCCGACAGTGTTATAAATTTCGACTTCTCACGAATGTATACTGTCATAAACGTGTATATATAATACGCGCGATCTCTTCGTAATATATTTATTATAATGAACTCGATATTCTTCGACGATTTAAAAATAACATATATTAATTTATTCCATAAGATATACGCGGTATTGATTATAAAATGTATAATTTAATGTATAAATTATGTAGTAATATGTTTTCGAAGAGCTTATATTACTATATGTTGCTCAACAATTAACAGTTCTTATAGTTGACTCCGAGCAAGTCCATTATTTAAAAAAAAAAAACTACCGACTTAAATACAGTATAATGCAGCGGCGGCCTATATTGTTTTATAATTTATTCCTGAATTAATATAGTAATACCTTTTTTAAAATTGAAATACGTTAGTATATTGTATAGTGTACGAAAACTTAATATTTATATGTTTAATAATAATTAATAATACACTCTGAAATAGTATATTTGCATAATTTTCATCAATGGATTACAATTAATCGTACTGAAATCAAAATTATATCATGCAAATTTGAACACACGACATATTATTAAATATACCTAACACGTATACACTATATATTTTATAATAACGATAGCGATTCAGTTTTATGAATTAAATTACGAATACAATAGAATATTGTTCACGATCGTTGTGTATAATATATTAGAAGTTAATATTCTATATATGTATATCGGACATTATGTTATTAGAATAATTTATCGGTAGTTTTAATTTATGTCGTTACGGGAATTCGTTTGTACAGAAGTTTTCAAACGTATTTATCGAATCATCGACAGTATAATATGTTCAGGACTTCCTATTTTGGCGATTTCGAATTTCGTCTCGGTCGAAATCTGCTCGTATATGTTATTGAATGTATGTGTACTATTTACTTTGTTATACTCGTTAGCAGTGGCGGGTATACATGACGTTCAAGGGGGATGGGAATGGAGCCAACCCTCTCTGCCAATGAAATATCCACATCGACGAGAAATAACCAAAAAGAAAAATCTATTAATGTACCGAGACGAAATGCAGATGTAGAAAAAAGAAGAACAACGTGCACGGAACGTAAACGAAATAACAATAAAACGGGGAAAAAAAGTAGTCACCAGATAGCGCTACAACACAACATAGAGGGCGTGGCAGAAAGGCATATATAAATAGCGGTTAGTCTCGAACACCCCACACATACACACACACACGCACATCGCAGTCAGATGTGAACTACGTTGTTTACGCCTGACCGCTGTGACTACACTGAGCGGTTCGATGATTTCGGACCGCTATTTATAAGCGCCTTCCTGCCACGCCCTCTGTGTTGTGTCGTAGCGCTATCTGGTGACCACTTTCTTTTCTCGTTTTATTACGGTCGGCTGACGCACTATGTTGTCGATATATGCGGATGTTTAGTTTGACGCTGACCGAGCGACCGACCGTACGCGCGTATGCAATCTTTATTTATATTTATTTATTTTTATTATTATTAATAATAATAATATTATTTCGTTTATTTCAATTAAATGAAATGAGAACGTAAGGATTCATATTTTCTCGTTATACACTCGTTTACTCGTATTTGTATGTTTACACTGTACACGACCGACCGAGTTTGTCGTTAGTTAAGCACTAAACGCTCGATCACGACCGATGATCAGCGCGTACCGTACGCGCTGAGCGTCGGTCGAGCATTAATTCCAGTCTTATACATGATGTTTATAGGGTGAGGGTGAAAATGGATCATAACCATAACATAATTGTACCAACTTACATGACACAAGTCGATTCTGTTAGGTCAGAGATATACTAAATTTAAAAATATCAAATCCTTTGGGGAGGGGGGCGATCCACCTATTGCCCCCCTTATAGCCGCCACTGCTCGTTAGTGGTGGTGGGCTCCAGTATTTTATTAATACGTAATTGGCGTTTACATTATGTCAGCTGCAAATACAAAATATTTAAGTGGTAGCCAAAAAGAAAATTGAGAAAAGAAAATCAAGATAAAATACTAAAGTTACCAAAATCGATAAATTTTTGTTAATTCTTCAGCTGGTTCTAAGAAAGGTTAGTATCGTAGGTAATATATTATATACAAAATTTTTAATTAACTATTGTTAAATATTAGGTATACCAATACCATCCATTATGGCATTATTAAATATATAAATTAAATATATACCTCGATAAAAACAATTATGTGTTTTATAGATGTATCTCAAGATTCTGAAATACATAAAATAACAGATTTACCAATTAAATCGGCAGTAATTCAAATTGATAATGATGAACAGCAAATTCATAACTCTTGTACAGGTAATAAAATATGTCATAACAAATTTTTAATATTATTATTTCACAATATTGTTACTTGTTAGTGTTTAATATCTGAAATTCAGGTAGATAATTGTATATTTAAACAAATAATTAAATTAATGGAAACTTATCATTTTATTTTCAATGTAAATTTATAATTCTATGAAAAAAGTAGAACATTTTAAATGAAATTATTTAAAATTAACATGCTTATGTAATTTATAGATGTATCTCAAGATTCTGAAATAAATAATTCAAATGATGCTAAGGATGAATTAGTTCAGTCAGCAGTGATGTATAATATGCACTGCAAGGATTCCTTTACTGGCCAAGGATAATTGATGATAACTTTATATCCTATTGTATTGAAAAAGGACCAGAATTTTTCAAAATGATAATTGTTCATTTGAAAAGTCAGGTAGAAAGAAAGGTGATTAGTGAATATAGAAGTTTAATAAATATTATGTTAGTTTAAGATATAAATTATTATATTTATTATAATTAGTATTTCTTTGACTTGAACATTAATTATTATATTACTATTGTTAATTATTTTTATATTTTAGAAAATGATCACATAAGGCATCTATCACTAACTTTTTTCAAAAAAGTTACCAAATGGCGAGAAATGTAAACGGCAATGGTTAATGTATTCTCCTAGTCAAGGTGTTGTATATTGTTTTATGTGCAAGCTTTTGGAAGTGACCATCAAAAGAACCAAAGTCCTTTGTAGGTACTGGATTTTCAAATTGGAAAAATCAAACAAAATTGAACTTCATGAAAACAGTCTTGAACATCAAAGTGCTACAACAAAATGGTTAGTACGATCAAATACAAAAACATCTGTTAACAAAGAAATGTGTAGACAAATTTCAGTAGAGAGGGACTATTGGATTCAAATATTTAAACGTATAACAACTGTTATTAAGTTTCTGGCTATAAGAGGATTACCTTTAAGAGGAGATCATGAAATTTTGGAGTGAACAACAATGGAAATTATTTAGGGTTATTAGAGCTTATTGCTAATTTTGATCCATTTTAAAACACACATTGAGTTATATGGTAATAAGGGAAAGGTAATCCATCATATATGTCAAAAACCATTTGTAATGAAGTTATAAACATAATGAAAAATGATTTAGTTAACTTTATAGTAGAAGAAATTAAACAGGTAAAATACTTCTCTATAATTATGGACTCTACCCCAGATCTTTCGAAAATTGACCAAATGGCTATAGTACTCAGATATTGTATTTCATCTAAAGTTTATGAGCGATTGTTTCATCTAACACCAGTAACTAGTCATAAAGGAGAGTTCATTTTTAATATCTTAAGTGAATTTCTGAAAAATACTGGACTTGATATAAAAAATGTTCGTGGTCAATCCTATGACAATGCCTCCAACATGAGTGGTATATATGAGGGACTTCAGGCACGTTAAAAATCAAAACTCTTTAGCTGTTTATATTCCATGTACAGCCCACTCGTTAAATTTAGTGGGTGTACATAGTGTAGACTGCTGTGAAGAAGCTGTAAATTTTTTAGTTTTTTGCAAATGCTGTATAATTTTTCAGTGGCTCTACCCACAGATGGACAATCTTAACTAATTCATTAGAGAAAAGGATAAAGAAAGGTTGTTATTTTAAAGTCTTTAAGTGAAACAAGATGGGCATGCCATTCTGAGGCTTGCCGTGCACTCACTATTAATTATAAAACTATATTAACTGTACTTTTTGAAATATCTGATAGCAAAAATGAAAATGGGGATACAAAATATAATGCAAAGGTGTTGTTGAAAAATGTTGAAAAAGAAACAGGTTATTTGTGTCTATTTTGGAATGACATATTACAACATTGTAATAAAGTATCTATTGATTTACAAAGCAAAAGCAATGATATTTTAAAAGCTGTGAATTTGTTGAAAAGTTTAAAAAATGTTGTTTCAAGTTTAAGGGATTCAAACATGATCTATGAACGTAGGGTTGGAGAGTTTTGCTCCCAAATAAGTATCATGTATAAAGATGAAAATAAAAGAAAAATTATAAAAAAATTTCCGTATGGTAACAATAAAACTTTAACTGCACTGAGTGGTATGGTGACACGTGTCGCATACGGTTGACCGATGCATCTTTGTGAGATCATTAATTTACATATTCGATGTGTGCGTATCCATTAACAAGTCATTTAAAAATACCATCTATATATTATGTGACGATGCTCTTGGGTAAAAATTCGCACAGATGACATTACGTTTTAAGTGGATGTAATATATTATGTTCGTATAATTTTTGCGAATATAAATACTTAATTGATATAATATACGCGTATAAATGTATGTACAAAGAAAAATTCGTTATTAATATATATATATAGTTATGTCAAGGACAATAATTTTATCGTTTTATATACGATAGCGAGTGACTCTGATATATAAAGAGTCTGGTATAATATAATAATCAGCTAAAAGATTCAACGATTAAAAACGGGGCGGGACAAATGTGTTATTTTATACACCGTTCGTATCGATAAATAGTAGAAATATTTTGAAATTCAGTCGATAACTATATTATTATGTACACTAATACCGAAATAATTTTTTTTCTATTGTAAATTGCCGTCATAAGCAGCTATGTCATATTTTTCTTATATTAAAACGACCTGTATGTTGATCGACCGATGTATAATTTATAATTCACTGTAGAGTTCGATGTCAATTGTTATATAATAAGAGTGTAATAGTTGGAATATTCACCGTTTATGTATAATATATATACCGACATACTGTACGATAAATATGTTTGTCATACACTATTATATATATATATATACTTCTGTAACCGCTTGGCTTTTCGTAATACGTATTTTTGTGGTTTCTCGCGAAATCGTTATTAAATATAATATCTAAATCGTTGTTCTTTCCTCGTCGATATTTATTTTCATTTTAAAAGTCTCTCGAGTATATTTTAAAACAAATCTATGTGCGATAATAATATTGTTGTTCAACTACGTCAGTCTGTTTTTCGTGGAAATAATATTCATTTTGTCTGGTGATGTTTTTATCTTCCGGCGTGTTTTGTCGTCTGTATAATTTTTAAGCGATTGAACCGAATCCAGTATTATCACGCTCTAGCAGTCAAGTGTACGTCTTCAGCGATGATTTTTCTTGTTTTTTTAGGTATTTCTAATTGACATTTACGTTTTAAAAGACGTTCGGTTTTTTGTATTATTATTTCTCTTTTAAAGCCTGCGGTGCTAGTGTCGCATCGAAACACGTAAATTGTTAATTTTGATGTTTTATTTGGTTTTGTAAGGGCCAAGTTTAAATCATTTGAGCGCTGAAAGTTGCTCGAATTTACTATAATATATTTATATTTAAGTGTCCTATAGAAATAAATGATTTTTCTTTATGACGAAATCTTTAATTTTTAGATAAATAGTTAGAAATTAAACGTATTATTATTGTCAATATGTTTTTGAAATTAAATTTAAATTTAAAAAATGTAAATTGTAAGAAAAAAAAACGAGTTGTAGCTGCAATCTGCAAAGCACTGATGTTGGTTTTTGCACGAATTAGTATTTTATCACTGTTTTTTAACTCAGAGTATAAATAGAAAATTAAAAAAATAGTTTTTTCCGTTTACTTTTTACGCTGTAATTTTTCTCTCAATTTCGTTTTGTTAACAATATATCTATAAGGTTATTTTCTATACAACAAATAAGTAGAATATACTTCTCGAAAACGTTTTTGTTTTCGGTTTCGTTATACTGCTTCGAATAGTTCACTAGAATACAAATATATAAAATTTTGTTCTCGTATCGGGTTTACAGGTCAGACAGTAAAAAAATTATTAATTCTATAAAAAAAAAATTATAAATAATCCATAACGTATAAGAAGAAAACATTACATGACACACATAAATAAAGCGTATACGATAAAATTAGGTTTTAACTTTTTTTTTTTAAACTTTGTTGAGAGTTATTTATGATAATATATTGCTTCAGTACTTGGCCACTGCAGCTGTTGCGTTCTGTTCGCACATACTAATAATATTGTCCTTCTTGCATTTTGCTGAACACAAAGGGCGTACGAGAAGGTGTCCCGTAGTCTGAGCGTCGTCGTTGTCTTACTTATCCTTTGTCAGTCACCACATTTCTTCGTGTCCTCCTTCGAACGTCCAAAGACAAAGACCATTTGAATTATATGATTATACGCGTGGTATATTCTTCTTCCTTTTCAACAGCTTAACGCTGTCCATTTAGGACCTGCGCTGCCATCATGAAGTCGCTCAACCCCTATCTATCCAACGCCCAATCTGTTGTCCCGTTTTGCATTTTCTTTTACCAGTCTCTTGTCCTTTCCTACCGTGTCTTTCCCGTCGGGTTCTTGGACCGCAATGTGCAAGTCGTCTCGCGTTTATATTATTTGTTCTGCCTGAATGATCTTTTTAATACTTTATTTATTCGCTATCCACACATGTCCCGGCCATTCCGCAATCGTTTACAACGTACATATGTGCGAGGATATTGAGTTTTCCAAATACATGTTTCTTAGGATTTTTCTTTCCCCGCTTAGCCTGCAGTTTTTCTGTGGTCTTCTTTTGTCGTGAACCCGGTTTCACACGCATACTGGAACAATATTGCTTTTGGTTGTCGTCGCGACGTTCTTGGTAATTTAATCGACCTAGAGAAATATATTACGCCCGGACCATAAGTACATGTAAAAAAAAAAAAAACGTTTTCCTTTACCGCGGTTCGCTGCAGTATTATTATTATTATTATTGTAAAATATATCTCGAACCCGATCGAATCATCACGTCGTCGTTGGCGGACACTTAAAATATGGCGAGTAAACGATTACGTCAACTAACCTATGTAATGTTATGTGTACGTGCTGCAGAAGCAGTGTGTATGTCTGCGGCATACACACTGTATTGATGAAATATAACACACTCCTTCATTCCACCGCTCTGCTGTTAACAACAGCTGCTGCTGCTGCTGTTGCTGGAGGTGATGCGCGTATATATAACAATAAAAAAAAAAAATTGGTATTATAATAATAATACTCGCGTTATAATAATATTATTACGTTGTTCATATGTAATATTATTATAACACGGTTGACGCGCGTTACGAATACGTCACGGAAAGGTCAATCCCCTCCCTGTGTTGCGTAATGCGTACCATCCCCGGGGCCGTTATATTCGTCGGTATGCAGGCAGCCCGCGACTAGATGGATTTCGTTGTGTTGCGTATTGTACGGGCTTTCTCACGAATAATAAAAAAAACAACCGATTTTCGTTCCATCGATATAAAGTTATACTAATTATAAAAAAAAAAAAAAGACTTGTTGTTAAAATTTCATAAATCGTGGCTAACACCCTCATGCTGCAGACTACTAACGAAAAGTTTATATTTCCTATGCAAGTCCTTGCAGCCGGGTCAGCTGGTCAAATAATAGCTTTTCACGTTTCATAACGTCGCGTGAACGGCGCGTATTGCGATAAAATTGACGATGAAATCAATTGGTTTGGACTTGCGGGAGGTGGTATACTTTATCGATTAACTTACGTTTAACTGTAATATGTGTATATTTGTTAAAAATAAAAATTAAATTTCCCTGTTCAACGACGATTTTGTTTGCGCACATTTAAAACGACGTTTTAAGCTAATTACGAATTATTAAAAAAAAAAATCTTAAATTCGACTCCGGAGAGTGTTATTGATAAACGAGATCCTCGCGCGGCGGAAGGACACCCTGTAGACAGTTACTGTGATCCGCGCGGTTGCTGTGCGATAATTAGAAAACGTATTTGTATATAAGCGTGATGCGTAGTATATTATATAATATTATGGATTATTCGTAATTCGCCTGTACGCGCGTGTATTATCCGACAATAGGCGCGCGTCGTATGACCTCAGATTTTGTGTTCGATCTTTTGTTTTTCACCGAGGTGAAATTTTCTCCGTGGAAAACGCGTGTCGCGTGTATAGAGGATATCTGCGGTGTAAAATATATACCAGGTAGGACAACGCAGCCGCGTCGTAGCTGGGTATTATGTATAGGTTTTCGTATTTGTATTATCATAGATCAAGTCGAATCGACGTCTTGGATCATGAGAATCATTATTGTCGAAATCTCCGTAGTGTGTTTCACTCGTTACTAATTTTCTCTTGTTGTTCGTTCTCGTTATTGTTTCGACTTTTGAAAAGTGAAAAATCGTATTAGGCGCGCACCACAGACTGGGCCACGGTCTCTCTACTACTACGAGTACTATCGTACGGTTTCGCCCACGGTGATGACATATTTGTATTGTACGCGCGCGCGTAGATCGATTCTAATTTTGAATTATATAATATAAGAACGGTGTTAAAATATACGCGTGTGCATAATATGTGTATGTATTATTGTGTGCTCACAGAAGAAATCTCGTTTTAATCCGAGCACGAGGAGTTCCAGAGCGGATGATCGTTTTCTTCTTTTTCCGTGACGATCGCCAAGTCTTTCGGTGGTGGCAGTGTTTTTTAATAACGTTTATGGCGATTTTTCCATTGTAACACTAGTCAGTGTAAAGTAAAAACCGAATGCGCGCAGAAGATATACACGTATGTAATTATAGAGTGTAGTATAATTAAATTTGTTTGTAGGACCACCTTGAAGATCCTTGAACGGTTGCAAATATTACGTGCATTTCGTTTAAATACACTGTATATAAATGTAATTATACTATTATTATTTTTACTCGATTCGGATAATTTTAATATTCGTATATAAATATATACCATTTTTTTTTTTTTTTTTAATTTCGTGTTATTCGTTAGGTTTGTATATATATATATATATATATATATATATAATTGACTCATTGCGCAATCGTTATAAAAAATATTTTTTATTCTTTTCGTAGATAACGTATTTAATTATGCATTTATATGATATTTCATCTGGCACGCTTTTTGCGTAGGTTCGCTTTACTGCGTTCTCAAGTACGTTCGGTGTATAATTCGACGATACGTATGCCCGATTTTGGAATGCGTATGAAATACGGACACAGTCCTATAATTCTGTTTAATTATTATCACGTTAAAACGTTTGTTGTAGTATTTTAGCTGTCGCGTATTCTTTGATATTTAGATATTTAATTGTGTGCGTTTTTTTTTTTTTTACTATAAAAACGATTGATACGTGATTATTAAAGTACTACATACACCACAGGCGTTTTATTCATATTTTTAATTAAAGTTCGCGGTTTTGTCGAGTTACAATTTTTTTTTTTTTTTTTGAAGTTACGCGAGTGCAAACCACTTATTGTTGTCATTTTATCCCGAATTAAACTGAAACTTAAAATAATATTTTTCATCGCTATATCAATAAGTATATATATATAAATATATACATCAACATTTTTTTTTTTTTTTTGTAGACCCTTTTTCAGTCTTAAATCTTAAATAATAATTCGAATAATACTGTATTAACGTAGAAATCATTAAGTTTTATCCGTATATCAAACGTTTGAGAGACCTACGTTAAAACATACTGTCTAAAAACAGTGATATTTTATCATAATATTTTCGACTTGCCCAGTTCCATTGTATTTATATTTTATACACTCTCGATAGTAATTATTATTATTTACGCGGCGGTGAAGATGTCTTTGTAAAAAAAAAAAACAACTACTTGTAAGGCGTATTACTGCTCGGCGTGTGTCACGCACGTGTAAGTTATTACCATGTGAAAGGCAATAATAATAATATTGCCAAATAATTTGATGTAAACTGGAATTCTTCCATTTGAATTATATTTACTTGACGAGTTGCCAGTATCCGAAAACGCGTGTGATTTATTACGTACGATTCGTTTCTGATTAATTACGACCGAATGTGTCATGTGTTTTAGCCGATAAAAAAATATTCTTAAATAAGATCATCGTTTTGGTATGAACAATCAATATTAAAAAAAAAAATCATTATTATTATTACTTTTATACGTCGCGTCACGTTCACTTTTCTTTGTGTCGTACTGGAAAGTGAGTTATTATAGATCGTCGTTTTATTGCGCACTGTGTACAATAATAGTACGCGGTGTAATAATAAATAAAGATCACAGCTCGAATTCAAGCACGTTTTTTTTTTTCATTATTTTTATTGAATCGAAGTAGAAACTTTTTTTGTAAATTCCAAAAAAAAATGTTTATACCGTTAATATTTTTTCATTACGGTTTGTGTGTGTTTCCAAAATGTATATATGTGCCATTTTGTGTATGTGTAATTTGATATAGTTTTTTTCTGATTCGCGTAACACGCGAACGACGTTGTTTCTCACCATAAATGCAATTTTTTTCTGTTTTTAATCTATATCAACATTAATATTTCATTAAAATCTCAATTTTTTTTACGTACTAAATGCACGCGCGCACGTTCGTGACTTTTTCGTCGGCATCGAAACGCTTGTCGCACGTTATAACGTCATATATTATTCGATTTCGGTGGTGTGAATATAAATCATTTAAATTTTGTGTACACGAATTAAAATGAACCGCGAGGGTAAAGTCGCACGCGTATAGCTGGTAAATGTATAAAAGTGTTATTAAGTGCGTCGAAAGAGTTTCTTTTTTCGCGTTTCTTTCGAAAAAAATAAACGATTGTGTTTCATGCGTATATTAAAAATGGGTCGAAGAAAAAGTCGAAGCGAAATGAAAAAAAAAACGCACGAGCGATAAAGAAATTATCGTAAATCCGATTGCATAGTATAGCCGGAACGCTCCCAGTTTCAACAATTACACGGTGTTGCATGTCTAATGAGTGTAATAGAGTCGTTTTATATGGGGCACACGGATCGAAGTGTTGTGTTGCGAGAGATTGGAAAAACGCGTAAGTGTTGTAATCCGTTTTTTTCTTCTTCTGTAAATGTGTTCGGTTTGTATAATATTATTTTATATAATAAATACAAGCGCGAAACGGACATTTTTATATATTTTCGCTGAAAAGGTCTTATACACGGTGTACTTACGTTTTATTTTTAAATTGGTCGCGGCGCGTTTAATAATGAATTTCAAAATCAAAAAGTACATGTAAAAAAAAAAAGTTTTTACCCCCTCGCGAAACGTGTGTAAAAGGGCGTTTTGAACTAAAGTTTTGCTGTTTTCGTTTTCAGATGAAAGAGACGCCATACAAAAGAAAACATTCACGAAATGGGTGAACAAACATTTGAAAAAAGTGAGTGCTTATATATTTATAAGTATTTTTTTCTATTATATGTATATATCTATTATTGCGCCTAGGTATAGCTGGGTATATCGTCGTATGTGCTGTGAATAATAAATATCTTATAGCGGTTTATAGGCGTAAATGGGTTAAAACATATTTTTATTATTTAGTTTATTTTTTAGAATACGTTTCGAATATAATACTAAAACCAATATTGTATACATACAAATTTCGAGTTTTCTTTTTTCTAATAATTAAACATATACTTAATAATATAATATTGTATACTATAGTAGAGTAAAAAAAAAAAAAATCTATGTACAACTACACTACTTACTATTTCAGTAATGCATTACATCATTTTCTCGATTGCAAATAGGAAAGTCTCTTATCTTTCTAACAAAACAAACGAACGCGAATGTTTATATAGGTACGTGTACGCATATACATATATATATATTTTTTTTTTTGTTAGTCACTTTGTTATGCCTAGTTTGGTTCTGAAGTAATAAAAATGTGTATTGATAAATACGTTTAAAAAAAAAAAGAAGAAAAATCGTTATTTATAAAAATATAGAAAATTAATTCTAATCGGTTTCTCGGAATATATATTTTTGAATATAATATATTTGTGTATTATACGATAGGTACTTCAAAATGATTATAAATTAATAACAACGATTAGTAGTTTTTAACAATATTTTTCTCGTTTTAAAACGATACAAAAATAAAACGATCGTGTACAATTACGGAACCGCAATAATAACGTTGTGGTTATTTGCACACAGTTGTATTGGATTTACGTCGAGTACTGATACGAATATTTGAATATTCATAAAATAATTGTTTTCGTCGAAAAAACTACGATTACTCGGGCTTTAGATATAATTCAAACGTAATATTTTGCGATACAATATTATTAATTCGGTAGTGTGTCTTATATATTTTATCATAATTTTTTTCCGATCGCATATTATTTATTATACATAATTTTTCATTATTAGTTATTGTACTTACGTTTATTTTATAATTTTTTGGGTCAAGGTATTTATTATTAACGCGGTAACGAAAAGAAAAAAAAAATCAACGCCAACTTATTTTTTCGTACTATAGTTAATGATACGTATCCGCCAACACAAAACGGATATGTATATTTAAATGTCATATATTATTCATATTGGATAATACGTATTTCGGGTTGGCGAAAATATGTGTTTCTAGGATTGGCATATGGTGGGTATTTATTATTTCCGTTATCGAAAACAAAAACATTTATCTCGCAAAAAAAAAAAAACGAACAATTAAATAACAATATTTACACACATTTTAAATTCCAATATTTATTTTATAGTAGTTATTTGTGTAGTTATTTATGTTCAACTTAAACGTCTATTCGATAATACTTAGTATAATCTAAAAATAGATGAAAAAACTAATTATATGGTTTACAAGTACATCATAAGTATATATATATATATATATATATATTGATAATATAATTTACACTTATTGGTTCTCTTTTATGTTTTATTTTCCCTGAATATGTGAAAGCAGCATTGGAAATACTCGAAGGTAGGATTTATTTGAAAAGAAAATTATTATACAATAATAAAATATCAGTTATAATCGTTCACGATTTAATTTGATACGATCAAAAATATTCTTAGATAGGTTTTTTTTTTCACATAGTAAACGAGTACGTGTAAATTGTGTGTTTCAGACATATACATGTTTGCAGGCGTGTTCTAATTCTAGTTGTTCTTGTGTAAGTTTACTCGAATCGAGCGTTTTCGAATATTTTCTATCGGGTGATCGTCGTTTTTTTCGTGCTGCTGCTGCGTGTAGAAAACTTATTATTTATTTATTTATTTTTTTTTTGTCACTGCCTACTCTGTGTGTTGTAGTCTATATATATATATATTTTGTATCACGTTCTATAATCTGTTTGTTTGTACATCTATCCAAATTGTGATCTGTAGTTAATTATTATTAAAACACTTTGACGCTTAAATAATAATAATAATAATAATAGACGCGGTGTATGCGTATATGAATGTTTTAACGTAATAAATTATTCGTTTGATTTTACAGGCGAACCGACATGTCGGGGACTTGTTCATCGATTTGCAAGACGGTCTGAATCTGATATCATTACTAGAGGTGTTGTCCGGAGATCAGTTGGTAAGTCTAGTAAATACAACACAAGGCGCGTAGACCAAGGTATCGATTACAAAATAGTAAAATTATTTACGTGGGTGGTGGTTGGGTATATGTGTATTTTATATTATTTTTTTTTTTAAAAATACTGTTTGGACAGTATAATAAATATGTTATTAGAAAAGTAACTTTCAAGGTTTCTAGGGTGTGACGCGCTGGGGATTCGCGTAACGTGTCAGAAGATCATTAGGCCATGATAATAATCGATGTTTTGAGTAATTGAAAACTTTTTTTTGATTGAAGCTCAACACGATAGCGTGGTTTTTGTGGGCGGTTTCGAAAATTTTATTGCTTTTAATTGTTATCGTTTTGTATTCGATAATGTCGGTAAAGGACAGGCTAATAGTAGAGGTACACTTATTTAGTAGGTATTAACAACTAACAACTGTACCGCCCGTTGTACAGTTGTAAAAACCTAATCGAAGGAAAATTCTATATTACACATCCAAGAAAGGTGTTCCCGGCAAACCGGACAATCGTAATTACGGCCAGCAGCTACTTAGAACTTGATATTCCGTATAAAGTGATGCGCCAAGGCCTGAAATACATCCTTGTCTTTGTTTTGCCGGGTAAAATTGTGTAATACGATTTGTAAAAAAAAAGTCCATTAAACTGCAGTGCCCATTATTATTATTCTCGTGTTTCTTCGATGAATATGTATTATATTTATTTTTTATTTTTTTTTCGTAAACACTGCGGATCGCTGCGCGTTGTATATTATTATTATTATGTGATAAATCGACAAGGACACTACTTATTACATTTCTATAAGTACTCTAAATGTTATAAGAAAAAAAAAAAAATTCGTCGTTATAATATTGTGTCGAAATTATAATATACTTATATAATATATGTTTATAGCCGAGAGAAAGAGGCAAACTCAGATTTCACATGCTACAAAACGTTCAAATGGCACTGGAATACTTGCGTTTCAAAAAGGTAAACGCCTACCGCTGTTTTTCTAAACGATTTTCGTGTTATATTTGAATAATTCGCGCGTACTTACCGTTTACCATTGTTATTAGATCAAACTCGTGAACATTCGGGCCGAAGATATTGTCGATGGAAATCCGAAACTCACTCTGGGCCTCATATGGACGATTATACTTCATTTCCAGGTCAGTGTATATTATATTTATCGTTGTCAATGGTTTTTTTTTTTGTTTATCTCTCTGGACGTGGCGATTCACTACACATAATACATTGGGATTTTGTGTTTGGAAATAAGGTATACACACCACCCGAAATAAACCGCCGTGTTTTCTACAATGCTGGTCACGTACCGCAGAGCAACAAAACGCGCGGGGCGCACCTGAAAATCGTGTGTGGTTAATAATGGTTTACAGGTTCATTCGGTGTTGTTTATTTTCACGTTTCGAACGGATCTAAACAAATAATATTATATTATATACACACGGTTTGAAATATTTCGTTTTTTTTAACGGCTAAGATAATTCTTGTGCGGCGGCGACCGAACGTTTTTTTTTTTATATACGTTTCTGTTTGAATAAACGTTTAAAACGTTAAAAAATACAATACTCAGTATTATTCAAAGCGATTAATTCTCTCGGTATTCTGATTTATTTACTTAGAAATTGCGTTTAATACGCCTGTAACGTTATCGTCAACTTATCTATTATACTATAGTAAATACTTCAGTATGACACGAGTGCGTTTTTTTTTTTTTTGTTACACATAATATTATATGTTTTAGCTCGTTTATGGGTTCGTAACGCTTATTTTTCGTAGGAATTGATGTTTTCTCGGGGCGTTGGGTATGCAACAATAGAAACATCTATGCAATAGTAGTTACGTCGAACGCTCCTTTTTTTTTTTTTATAATAAATTACTGTAAAACCGTTTCGGAACTAATACACCGCGAGTATTCTTTTGGTAGTAAAATATATTTATACGTAAATTTAGTATTTAAAATGAATCACAACGATCTGTTATTACTAACTGTTTGGGCGTTACTTTTATATTGGTTATTTTTTTTTTAAATTGAAAATTTGTATTTCACGATTTTTTTTTTTTTTTAGTTTGTAAACCCATTTCATCAAATTGAAGTATGTACCTACTTCTTATGATAAAATATTTCGAGAAATAAATAATAATGTATAAATGTTAAACGAGCGATTTCCCACTTAATCGAAAATAATGTTTTGTATTTGACGATAGCGCATCGTAAGGATTATTATTATTATTATTATTATTATTATTATTATTATTATTATTATTATTATTGATTCAATCGGTGGTTATTATTCAACAGCAGTTGTATTCTCGTACTTATTTTTCAAAAAACGTATCACTGCACCGCGGTTAAATGTGCCCGAATACTTGTAGTAAGTATGTACAACTAGGCTGACGCGTGAAACAAATCGAGATAAACAGTTTTGAACTGCGCGCGGGCAGAACGAATAAATAATTTTTTTTTAAATAATAATATTAACGGACGAAATCGCTTATTTTCGTACTTCTGTTCGATTGCTTTTAGAGAACGTTTTTGGGGCAAAAAAAAACGCCTCCGACGTAACAGATCGATTTTTGCGTGCATTTTTTTTCCGTTTCCTATTTCATCAGACGCGTACTGCGAATTTCTCGGTCTTCCTGTCGGGCGGGTTTCGTCACCAAACTGCGCCGTTTGTTATGCTCGAGACGGTGTGTGTGTGTGATTCAATCATCGTATCCTGTATGACATATTCATTACACGGTTCTTGTTTTCCTAATTTGGGTGTTAGCGTGTGTATTCTCATCGTTATTCTTCCCGTCCGACTCGCTTTTTCCACACTATTATATACATATAGTCTTTCAACATTTCCAACGATTTATTTTGTAAATTCCGTTCGGTATTATAAAACGGCGAGTTTTCAGTTTTTCTTTTACACTCGACGACGAAACAAACGGATTTTTCACCAGCGTCTCTTCATAACGTGGTCGCGGACAATTTGAAATGCGCGCGTGTTAAATTTAATTCCATATATACACAATTTATATTATTTGGGAAGTGTCTAAATAGAAACAGTATTTATCGCTTTGTCTGCAATCGTATCACGGACAGTGCGTTATTGTATTCCGCGTACGTCACGAAATGTACAATTATGATTTATGCGAAATCGGAGTCGCGTAACGGTGCGGGGCGTGCGGACGTGCAGTAAGAAGAAGAAGATAATCGTATACGTGGTGTTTCTTCGGTATAAATTATAAAATATAAATTCGCCAGTTCACAATAGCGCCTTTTTAAAACGTTTAATAACCGGAAAAAGTATATATAAAGTACAGAAAAAAAAAATTACCTACGCCTGCTGTACCTCTATTCTGTAACTCGATAAGACCTGTTAACGACAATTTCGGTTCGTTAAGCTATCGAAACGATTTGTAAATTCCCAGAAAATTGTCGTTAGCTATCGATTTCTTATCATTTTGGTGGACATACACTTTGTAAGCGCAAGGTATCGATGGAGTCATTTACAGATCACGATGTCAACAATAAAATTCGATACATTTTTAAAATTTCAATAAGAAGGTCTTATCGAATTAATTCGTTAACACGTTATCGAGTTACAGAATAGCCCCACTGCGACGGTAACGTTTTTCACGAATTTTATCGAAAAATTAAAAGAAGCAAAAAAAAACGTTCACTGATCCGTGTTCGAATTCCTCCAGTTCCAGTAGACACGGTTTCTAATTATATTTTTCGAGTCTTTTCACTATATTTGCTAGAAAAAAAGTCGGAACGAGTGTTTGCCATCGCATGACGAGATTTAAAAAAAAAAAATCTCGTTTAAGAAGATGTCTCGCCGATGATTGTCTGTTCACGCGAAAAACAGAAAACTCTTCAGATCGATTCTAACGATAAAACACCTATTATATAGAGAAAAAAAAGATAATGTTTCAAAAGAAACCTCGTATTATGATGTGTTTTTTTTTTTTCAAATATCGATCAGAAAAATAGTCGCAGAGATCAAAAGAAAGTAAAATAAAAAATAAAAATACGTATTTTTGCGTTCATCCTGTACGTAATGTATGTAATGTAAAACGCGTATTATGATAGGTCCCCTCGAAAATATTGCCTTTTTATGGTGTTTTATCTTTTTTTTTTTTTGGAACATTCACAGTACTGTTTTTCAACGACTTTTAAAGTATTTTTAAACCGTTATTTTTCTTGAAATTTCATAAGAATTGCCTAATATTCAGAACCGCTCGGAAATCGATCGGCGGTTAGACACGTCGTCTTCTTCTTAATTCACATACGAATCGTCGTCGAGTCTTCACACTCTCTCCCCAGCCTCATTCCAGTCGACAATAATCACTCGTTTTATTTGCGATTTAAAAATATCCACATAGTTTTGTCGTGTAATTATTAAATGAATTTAAAACAGTTTTTTTTGTCACTTTCGAAACGTATGCGGAAATTTCCAAATTCAATCAAAACCGAAATCTCACACGTTTTTTTTTTTTTTCATTAAAACCAAACGCATGTTTCGCCAACGCGACTGTAACGTAATACACATAGCGTACGGCGACGGAATTCCGTAAATCGAAGATGGAAAAACAAAATCTTTCCACTAAGCTCGTTATATAGCTATATAGCCGTCGATTATCCGCGGCGTTAACCCTGTGCCGCCCACCTGCACACGCGGTCCGCGGCGGTAAGCGTTTGTGCAGCGTTCGTGCAGTGATGTAATTTTCGCCACGTCCCATCATCATAATATTCTCCTCCAGCAACAACAGTTCTGTGGGGGGCGACTCCTACGCGAACGGCGCGGCCAAGGTTAGTCTCCCCGCGACCGTGTTGGTTGGTGGCCGGTGCCGACGACGGACGCCAAGGATCTCGGCGAACGCACCTGGTCCGCGTGTGTTATCTTTATATGGATATGTGGTGCACAGCGCGTGGATTTCGGGTGTGTGGGCCCAGCGTCGTGGGTGCTGCTTATAGGCGTCGTCCGCCACGTTTTGTGGGTGAGGGGAGGAGGGGGGACGCGCGCGTATATGGCGGTGTCTCGCGCGCGCGCGCGTTATTGGGCAATTATTATTGTTTTTTTTTTCTTCTCGTTCTCAATGAAATTTTTTTTTTTTTTTAATCATATTGTGAAAACGGCATTTCGATTCCGGAGGAAAACATCAATCCGCGCCAACGTCTCTTATCGCGTAATATTCAATGGACAATATTCTATCGTAATATCTCGTTCCGGCGGCGGCGGCGGCAGTGCGTGGCTATAACCTTGAAGTATACTTTTTTTTTTTATTATTATTATGGCAGTCAGGTATATAGATAGGCAGGCCTGCTGCTGCTGTATGCGCTTGCCCCTCTACAAGTACTGCCCGATACGCAGTCTGTAGTATATAGTTAGTTACCCGTGTGCTGCGGCGTCGCACTCCTCCTACTCATTCACGTATACGTTGCAACGCGCGCGTATATTTTTCTATATATTCCCTTTCTGCACGGGCCCGGCCTCCGACGCGGGCGCTTAACACGGTTCAGTTATCTCTCGCGTATCGTCCGCGTCGCACGCGTTTTCCCCGCCCCTCGAGAAGTAATACACGTCCGTCGCGAATTATTTCGTTTTTTTTTTCCTTTCAAATTCTTTTTGTACACGTTTTTCTTGTCTCGCGTCGTACGCGACAGCGGTCGTGGTGACGGTGCTCGCGTGATCCGACACGGGACGGGGTATAGAGTAAATTATTATCGCAGCGCCGTACGGAATAGGAAATAAATAATAATCGCAGAAAAAGAACAGCCGACGCGGTAAAGGGTCCGTCGTCGTTGTAAGGGCGCGACGACGACGTCGTCTGCACCGCTGCTGCAGTGCAACGCGTCATGTACCGGTTTACCAAAGCGTCCAAGGAGGTGTCGTCGTCGTCGTCGTCCGTCCGGCCGGGCGGCGGCGGCGGCGGCGTCGGCGGCGGCGGCCGGCTGTTCATACAGGGCACCCGCGAAGGCGAGGACGACGTGCGCGACCTGCAGTCCGTGTACACGAAACGGCACCTGTCCACCGAGGTGACCGGATCGAATCACGAGTCGCAGAAGGTGGACAGGCGGCCGGACGTGGGCAGGCACTCGGTCACCACGCGCGTCCTGCGCAAGACCACGGTGTTGACGCGCGGCGTCGAGATGTCGGCCGCGGAGAGCATGGTGAAGAGCGGACACGTGATGCAGGTGACCGATCAGCCGTACGAAGAGTCGTCCAGGAGATCGTCGTCCAGACACCATCAGGTGGTCAAGACCAAAAAGGCCAAGGTAGTTTCGCCCGGGAGGCAAACGAAAAAGCGCGAAAACCGAGCGCGTTGTTGACCGGCGATAATACGTTTATTTAAAAAAAAAAAATCATTTTTTTTTTTTTTTTCTATTTGAAACTAAAATAACTGATACAGAAATTAAACCGTTCCCCTGGCCCTATCCCAAGTCCTCCGCGGACGTTTCGGTAGCTTTTGGCGAGCGTCATTGCGGCCGGGCCGACGAATTTCGTATTGTCGTGCAAAGTTTCGAGTGGTTCGACGCTTATCGCCGTAGTCGTCGTCGCGTTTATTTGCGCTCTCGTCGGTTTTTCTATACGTCTTTAAAGTTCACACCGGGATTTATGGTAATTACAGTACCGCTTGTTGCGAATCACTTTTTGGTTTTATTACACATACAGATGTGTAGTTTGTTTTTTTTTTTATCTCGATTATTTCACCGCGCTTCCTACAGCAAAAAAAAAAAAAAAATGTTTTTATTACGTAAACGGTTTGGTAAAATATTTTATTATCACGATACACGATATTGCGAATAAATATACGATTCGTCGAGTTACGATTTGATTGGGAAAAAAAAACAATTTTTTTTTTTTTTTACTACTTTTATTTCCGTTTACGTACGATTCGATATACATACATATATAATGTACTCAATTATTATCTTTAAAGTTCTCTCTCTCTCTCTGATAAGTATCGGGAAATCTTCTTAAGCTTTTTTTACTGTGTTCGAAAGGCTTTCGCTGTTTTTATATCTACTATACTCGTCGTTATTGCATCTCCGCGTCTGTCAATAGTCGCAGTAGTCTATTGTCGTCGTTTCCCGAACTCGTTTACGTCGTCTTTATATAATTTTTTTTTTACTGTAATCGTAATAATAGAAGAAGAAGAAAAAAAAAGTAGTGTTCACATAATAATATAAATTGGTTTAATTCGTCGTATCCATCTGGAACGCTGCACATATAAAACGAGCGCGTTTGTTCGTCACTGCAGCAGCGGCACTGCACGGACGAATAGGCCGCCGTGCGTATTGGGAGGGTTCGTCGTCGTTATTACCGTGTTTGGTACACGTGTGCAGAGTGAATAAATTCGACGTTTTTTTTTTTAATAAAAATCGGACGATATTGGGTTTTGAAATTTTTTTTTTTTTTTAATAATATTTTATTACACGTCGTCGGTGATGATGAGTGCAGACGATCAGTGCGCGCACGTACCGGAAACGAGAACGGCGGAAGGTGAACGAACTGAAATGAGCTTGCGTCGAAGCGTCGTCGTATACGATAGTCGTTACAAAAGAGGTTTAAAAGCGGAAGAAAGGTTTGCGGCGACGGCGTCAGTACGGTATCTTCGGGCCTTTTCGGCCCCGCGGAGTCCGGATAAAGTCCGCACCGTACTGGACGTGGCTGAGAGAGTGTACGGGGGAGAAAAAAAAAATCATACGAGATACCTGTACTCCGCTTTGCCGTTATCACGTCTTTGACACGTCGTCGTCAACTGCATATATATACGTTTTTACCGTGGTGGTATATGCGCGCGGCTCATATTATGTACAGGGATTTTTTTTTTTTTTTTTTGTAGATTCTGAACGGAGCGAGCCGTTTCGTAATGGTTTTGCAATGATGTGTTTCTTATGTTTTTATGTGTGTACCGGAGAATTCTACCGGAAGGAATGATCCGCCGATCTTCACAGTCCGTTTCCGGTAGCGAATTGCGCGT
The DNA here is from genome assembly GCA_032441835.1 of Slavum lentiscoides. Taxonomy (NCBI): domain Eukaryota; kingdom Metazoa; phylum Arthropoda; class Insecta; order Hemiptera; family Aphididae; genus Slavum; species Slavum lentiscoides. Next base: position 2,289,971 of record CM063716.1, read on the forward strand.
CATCTAGTTCGAGATACTTTTGAGTGGTGATTTTTCGATTTTCTCAAAAGAGCAAAAAAAAACCTACCGAAAAATTACATAAAAACGCTGCTAATTCGTCTAGATCGTTTATCGTTCGTAATTTTCAAACTAACGTTTATATAGATACTTGAAATATTCATCAGACTTGTGCGACTTTATAATATATTACTTTAGGGAAAAAACAGTTTTTTTTTCTCAAAAAAATTGGCCTATATATAGTAATTATTAAATGTTGAGGTATTTAAAACAGGGGTAATTTTTGGTTTTAAGGACCGAACAATTTAATACAGTGTCGGACGTACGTCAATCGAACTGTACTAAAAAAAAAAAAAAAAAAAATATTGAAAATGTTTGTCACGATTTCAAATTTTCCGCCAAAGGGCGTATTATTATTTATTTTTTTTTTTTTTTGTGGAAAATTACGTTCGTTCGAAGCTAAATGATCCACTAGAGCAGGGGTCGGCAAGTAATTTCTATTGGGGTCCTAAAGAATAAATCAATGAGGTCCAGTGTTAAAAATCTTTGTCCGATCTATTTTTATAAGATAACATATATGCGTGGAGATTATTTTTACGCACTTCACTGCCTGGAGGAAATTTTATATGAAAATCTTTATGATGAGTACAGTTTCATAATGCCGTTTTAAATTTCCAATTTTAACAAAAGCGACAGTTGAATTGCAAATTAAGCGGATTAGAATAGCTCCAACCCTTTCAGGTAATACAAAACAATATAGTTCTGTCCACTCATTCAAAAACTTTCTGTTTTCGCTGTCAATTTTACGTTTTTTACTGAACATTTTGAACGAATAATACGAAGAAATATTATTATAAAACGAAACACGCACTGTATCCACCGGCGAATGTACACGAACTAATAATATATTATATACTATATATTATTAAAGTAAATAACATAATCAAGTACAATGTGTTGTGGGGGTCCAGAGTTATGCCTTTCGCGGTCCGGATCCGGACCGCGGTCCGCCAGTTGCCGACCCATGCACTAGAGCCTAGATCATCGAAATTTTTCTGTAATTTTAAAATCGATTTATCGCGTAGCTTTCAAATTTATAGTATATACAATATTATGACACTGAAATCTTCTAAAAACTCTAATCACTAAAATCACTATTATCCGCGTATAATTCACTTGAGCGACATCCACAGCGTCCCGCGGTTTTTTTTTCTTCTCTTAACACGCCGACATAATATCGAGCGAAGAAGAATATGAGCTGTTGCTGCTGCAGTACATTGTTTGTGCGTTGTGTGATCGGGGCACGCATGGACGGTTTCTTTTGCATGTGCCGCACATTTCCTCCAAACGCGTGTAACATGACGGCGCGGTGACCTGGTTTTTCGATTCCTTTCTTCGCTGTTCGCATCTGCAGTATACGCGTGTACGCCACACGAGCGACCGTATAAATAACCTCTCTCTCTCTCTCTGTCTCGGTTTTATGTTTTGGTTGGTTTTTTTTTTTTTTTTGCCGACAGCGAATAGCGTTTGAGAGGAACTTGTAAAAGAGAATCGTTTTTGGTAAAAAAAAAAAAAAGGTGTTTCAATCGGTTAATAATTATAATAATACAAAAAGAAAGAAAAAAAAATTATACCGAACCGCCGCGGCCGGTGATTATATTACTATCTACTTATATACGAGTTCAGAGTTCAGAGATTTCATCATAAGAGTTGTGTTTACGAGGGCTGGTTGTCTCATGAATAAAGTATATACATACGTGTATAAAAAATGTACTGAAAAACTGGTTTATTATCTCGCTTTTTATGATGTTGACGCGATAAATTAGACATATTTTTCCACATAGTCGCCGCGATTCGGATTTACGCATTTTTCCCGACGACCGAGTACTTAAAAAACGCTATTTCGGAAATACGCTCAGCAACAGTCAGTACTCTGTATTTTCCGTCGTAGTAATTGCGTGCGTTCGTGATCGCCTCTCTCTCGTTTTGAAAACGTGTTTCTTTCCGAGTTTTTTTTTCAATGGACCAAAAAACGGTTTGATGTACACAATTCGGGTCCGAGAAAAAGTGTTGAAGATCAACGACCAACGACTGTTGCGATCGGATATAGACGATTGCATTGGGAAATGACGGTCACACATCAGATTTTTTTTAATTTCATATAGTTACCGCTAGTGTTTCGACGGGAAACGTGGTGCTGCTGCGCGTATTTCCAAGTCACGAGACTTGGACGGCATTTTCAAGTTACGAGAATCGAATTGAAATTGACGAATTCTCCGTGGTCGAGAAAAACGCATGTGAATTTGAATCGGTGACCGCGTGGACAAAATAAAAAAAAAAAACGCGTTTTAATTTATCGTGTTAAAATCCGTTTTTCGTTATTCGGTACATTTTTTAAAATTTTATATTTAAAATTATACGTATTTTTTAATTATTATTTTCGAAATTCGATACGACAATAATACGATATCGTATTCGAGAGAGAGAGAGAGAGAGAGAAAGAAAAAAACCGATTCGGAGCGACTACGCGCTGTTGCTGGACAAATAATAGTTTATTCATTTATTATTGTGTATAATTAGAGCATATTTGTTTTAGGAAGTATATATAATAATAATATACAAACGAGTAATATAGCCGAACAAGACAAAATGCAGGCCATAGCTGGTATATTATTATGTAATTTAATTTTGCATATAAATGCCCGTTTCGGACGGGTTTTTTTTTATATATATTTATCTATTTTTTTTTTTTCGTTTGTGAACGTCGTGTCACGCTTATTTCATATGTCATCGTGTGTTTTCGACAAACAATAAGTTTAACCGATTGTTTTTTTTTTCACACCGCGGCGGCGCATTATTTCGCGACGAGCTGCGGTAAAAGACGCTTATTTCGAAAGTGGTGCTGTAAACCCACCGCGAACAGTCACTTCTTCAATATTTGTGGACGACGGCACAAAATCCATATATATATATATATAAAAAAGTCACTTATTTTCGAATTAATTTCTACAAAATCAACGATGATGCGTCGTGTAGTAAAAATTCGTGTTTATAGCGCCTCTATAATATTGATGAGAATACGCGGATAAACATTGTAAAACACTATAAAGCTTGTGTGTTATTACGTTTTGAGCTGTATTCGCAATATAACAAACGTCCGAAACGATTTTACCGGTTTATTATTTTATTTTTTTTGGCTATTTTCTGGTAGTCTTTTTTTTGCCCTTATGGGGGGGAGGGGATTATTGCTAAAATCTCTCCCTCTTCGGTAAGTCGAGAAACTCGTATCGACCGAGAAATCGACTCGTGTCTTTCATGATCTCATTGGGTGGGTTGGGGGGGAAGTAACTAAAACAATAATACGGTAATATAAACGCAGTCGTTCTCAATAATAACCCGATATTATTACATTTTTCGGTTCGTTCAGAACGTACGAAAAAAATAATAAATAAATAAAAATAGACGATTCACCGCCGCTGTCCTGTCCTACTAATAATAATAATAATAATAAAATAAAAATGACATGGGCGAGAATGTGCGCGCGCGCGCGCGCGAACGGCCTCCGGAGCGGACATACTGCCCATTTAAGGAGAAGACTGGTGGTTCTCTCGAACGGATCGTGAAAACGCGTATATCTACCTATATATATATATACCAGCCGCGCCATGTATATTATTATTATTATTATTATTATTATTATGTACGACTGAATATTATTATTATTATTGTATTTTGGTGTTTTTCGTCCCGCGCGTATTACTCCGCGTTGACCCGAATATTGTTTTATTATTATTATTATTATTATTAAATAATCGGGGAGAGGAGATCACTTAAGAAGAGGATGTTACACATCTCAAATAAGAGACTAAAAAAACTGCTTTACGCGAACATAAAAAAACGTCGGGGCTACAGTCGAAATAATAAAGTGATCAAATTTTGATACCACATATAGAAGAGAACCTAATCTGTGTGGTAGCGTTTTTTTTTTTTATAAAATCATTTTAAATCAAGTAATTAACTGTTGATTTGTATTTTTTTTTTTTTGTACACGTATAATACAAAATTGAAATAAGTTATGAAAAAAAATAAAAACGCTACGACGTACGATTAAGTTCTCTTCTGTGTAGTTCCAAAATTTGGTGTTTTTATTTCGATCGTGTAACCCCGGTGTTTTATTATGTTCGAGCAAACTAGTTTTTACACAGAATTACGGTAAATTGCATGTGTTTTACTTTCAGTATAGCATATCCTCTTAATATCGTACCAATAGTTGTAGGCGTGTAGTATATTTACACACGCGTTTGCTGGTATACGATAATACTATACCGAGTGTGGTGGTAGTGTAATTCGAATCGCTCCCTATCCCCCAGGCGAGAGAAACCTTATATTATTATAAGGTGGACATTTAATATTTTATAATACTCGAGTATTGATTTTTTTTTTTTTAAACCAAACACAATACCATATTCCGATATTTTTCCCCCATCTCTTTTTTTACATCGTCGTTATTATTTTATTATTATTATTAGATATCCGACATCGTGGTCGGCGAAGAACCGAACGTGTCGGCGCGTGACGCGTTGTTGAAATGGGCACGGAAATCTACGTCGAAATATCCGGGCGTTCGAGTGTCGGACTTCACGTCTTCTTGGCGCGACGGTATGGCGTTCAACGCGATCATACACAGGAACAGGTGAATACGAATTTCTTCTTCTAATAAATCCCCTGCACTCTCCTCCCTGTTTATAAATAAAAGAAAAAAAATCGACAACAGACAAAAAAAAAAATTAACGAATACAAATCAAATCCGTGTTTTCGCAGACCGGATCTAGTCGATTGGCGCAGTGTAAAGAGTAAAAACGTTCGCGAACGTCTGGAGTCCGCGTTCTACGTCGCGGAACGAGAATACGGAGTCACCAGGTTATTGGATCCAGAAGGTATTTTGAAAGTCGGCGAGAGAATAAATCGGAAATTAAACGCGTATTATTAATATTATTAATTTTACTTTTTTTTTTTTTCAGACGTTGACACCCACGAGATCGACGAAAAATCAATCATCACTTACATATCGTCATTGCACGAAGTGTTCCCGGAACCGCCTCGTCTACACCCTCTTTACGATTCTGTTAGTCTCTTTGTTTTTTGTCGTCGCGGTTTTTTTTTTTATTAAACGTTTTATATTGTCGAATTGTGGTTTTTTTTTTGCTTTTAGGAATCTCAACAGCGTTCCGGAGAATATCGCGAAATCGCCTCGTCGTTGAACCGTTGGATGCGTGAAAAACTGTCCGTGATGTCCGACCGTAATTTCCCGTCAACGCTTATCGAAATGAAAAAATTAGCCGCCGAATCCACTAGGTTCCGTAACGAAGAATTACCTCCTCGCCATCGCGACAAACAACATCTCGTTCATCTGTACAAAGAACTTCAAGTACGGATTTTTTCAATTCGTTGATTTTTATTAATTTTATTCGCTCAGTAGTAGAGTAGGTAACCCCTGCCGCCCCCGGGATCGCAGTCTGATGAACGTTTTGTGTTTTACGTTTTAGAAATATTTCGAGGCCGTCGGCGAAAACGATATTGAACCCGAATTGCAAGCCGACGCCATTGACCGTACCTGGAATCGTTTGATGATGTCGTACCAAGATCGAGACTCCGCCATTCAGGAAGAAATCAAACGTCTGGAACGTTTACAGAGATTGGCGGAAAAAGTTCACCGCGAAACCAAACGCACCGACCTCAAGTTGGACGAGCTGGAAACTCGAATTGTCGAAGAAGGTCGTCGAGCGGATAGACTGCACCCGTTGGACGCCAAACACAATGCCGATCAATTGGAGACCGAGTTACGTTTATCTGAAGATACCATACAGTCGTTGTTCGTCGACGTACAAGCGCTCAGGGAAGGCAGATACGTGCAAGCGCCGGAATTACAGAAGAGGTAACACCGCTGTTACGATAAATAAATATGAAATAAGCGCGAATACGAAAAACGTTAAATTTTTTGTTTATTATTATTAAAGGGTTGAAAAACTGCATCAAAGATGGGTGAATTTGCGTTCGTTGTTGCATTCAAAAGTTCTCACTCCTCTGGCTTCGTTGTCGTTCCCGATCGTTGAAGAACGTACAGTTACCAAACAAACGCGAACCATTTTGGAAACACGACTCGTCGATACTAATACCCATTTCCGTTCATTACAAGAATGCATCGATTGGTGCAATAACAAATTGGTAATACTCATTCGAATTGTATTTGGTTTCTGTTTTTTTTTTTTTTTTTTGTGGTGTGTCAATTTGGTATGTTTTATTGTTGTGTGTGTTTGTAGAAACAATTACAAGAAGCCGAATATGGTTCAGACTTGCCCAGTGTTCAAAGGCTTTTGGACCAGCATCAGCGTGAACATAAGATTATCGACCAATTCCACACCAAAGTCGAACATTGCATAAATGCCAAGAGTAATTTCCACGGAGACGAATTAGCTCTGTATTCTCAACACTTGAATACGCTGCAGAAGGTTTATGCTGAATTAGTCACTTTCTCCAACAAACGACTGTCCGATCTGGAAACGTTACAAGATTTCTTGCAGTCGGCTACAAATCAGCTTATTTGGCTGAACGAAAAAGAAGAGATCGAATTAAATCGTGATTGGAGTGATAAAGACCTGAACATTCCGTCGATTCGACAATACTACGAGGTAATGTAGGATAATAGATACGATTTATTATTTAGGACATAGTAAGTAACTAGTTAACAGTAGTCCTTTTAGAACTATTATCTAAATTTTAATGATATTTCTCCTAAGCACGCGTTCGGATCTGGGATTGAGGTTGGTTCGTCTAAATTTAAATTTAATTATGATTGTACTTATTTTTGTTCCTCTTAAATGTATATAATGTTTTTTTTTTTGTTTTTAGTCTTTGATGTCAGAGCTCGAGAAGAGAGAGATCCAGTTGAGTTCAGTTCAAGACCGCGGAGAAGCGTTAATCCTACAAGGCCATCTCGCGTCAAAGTGTATCGAAGCTTATATATCGGCTTTGCAAACCCAATGGACTTGGCTTCTCCAGCTAACTCTTTGCTTGGAAACTCATTTGAAACATGCCACTTATTACCACCAATTCTATGCTGACGTCAAAGAAGCAGAACATTGGTTAAACAAACGAGACGAGTTATTGAATTCGGTCTACAGTCAGTCAGAATTTAGCTTGGACGAAGGTGAACGTCTGTTAAAAGGTATGCAAGAACTCCGCGAAGAATTAAATAACTTCAGCGAAGTAATCGGAACACTCGAGGATCGATCGAGGCAAGTAGTTCCACTCAAACAGCGTAGACTACCGATTACCAGACCCATACCAGTGAACGCTATTTGTAACTTCACACAAAACGGGGTTCGTAAAGAAAATAACGAGGTGTGTCTGAACAATGTTTTTAATTATTTTACTTTTGTTGTTTAGATTAGCGTTGAAAAAGGATCCCAGTGGTTACTCCATGATAATTCTGGAAGAATCAAATGGAGAGTATCTAGAGGAATGAATCTCACTGACGATTCAAACGTTCCCGGAGTAGTATTTTTAATACCTCCTCCAGATCAAGAAGCTTTAGATTCCGTAGATCGTTTGCGCAGAGCATACGATCGTACAACAGCATTGTGGCAACGTAAACAATTGCGTATGCGTCAAAATATGATATTTGCCACTATCAAAGTCGTCAAAGGATGGGACTTGGCTCAAGTAAATTTTTTAAACAAACTCGCATTTATATTTTATATATATATATATATATACATTTATTTTGGATTTACATCAATTTTCTCTGTGTGTGTGTGTACAGTTTTTGGCCATGGGTGCTGATCAACGTAACGCTATTCGTAAGGCACTGAACGAAGATGCCAATAAGTTGTTACGTGAAGGTGATCCAGCTGACCCTCAACTCAGAAGACTTAAGAGAGAAATGGACGAAGTCAACAGGTTATTTGATGAATTCGAACGGCGGTCACGAGCTGAAGAAGACAGTAAAAATCTAACACGAATGTTCACCGAACAAGTTAAGTCTATTCAGATTTCATTGGATGAATACGAACACACACTGAACACCAGATTGAGTGCCCCTATACCAAGGGACACGGACACTCTTGAACATTTAGTTATTCAACATAAAGATTTCGAAACATCATTGAAGGTATTGGTCGTCCGTTGGATTATGTTATAGAATAATAATAATATATATTTTTTGTAGAATTTGGGTCCTGATGTAGAAGCCATGCAAGCTACATTCAAAACGATACCGAATAAGACACAAGCATTGCAAGCCAAACACGATAAGGTTTTGAACCAATGGAATCAGTTGTGGAATCTTTCTCAGCTATATGTCGAAAGACTGAAGTGTGCTGAAATTACTTTGTCTGGTCTAGAGGAAGCGAATAATGTAATATCAGATTTTGAGATAAAATTGGCGTCTTACGGTGAAATGCCATCTGAATTGCCCGCTTTAAAATTGGTGAGTGAATTTGGTTGATTCGTGTTGTGAATTTCAAGTTCGTAGAATTTATTCATATAATCTTGTGTGTATTAAGGTGCATCAAGATCTGATAGCCCTGCAAAAGAATGTTGTTCTTCATCAGCCGATGATAGATCAGTTGGTCGAAGACAAACACAATACTAGACGTTTAACGGAAAAGTCTAGACACCATTTACCGCGTACTGCTCATCACGATTTGGATAGACTCGATAGTGATGTAAACCGTATTACGAACAGATGGAATAATGTTTGTAGTCAATTAGTTGACAGGTATAATTATAGTTGGCTTTAATTCTTCCTTTTTTTTTATTTTTATTATTATTAATTATTTATTTTCACCATGAAAGAAATGTTATTTATGAACACCTTACCATTGATATTTACTCATTTGTTATGTTCATCATGTTTTGCGATATTTCTACAGGCTTAAGAGCTGTGAAGCGGCTTACGATCTTTTGAACAAGTACAAAAATTCATACCAGTCTGAAGTTGAGATCATTGATGAAAATTACGTTAAATTGAATAATGTAGCGCCTCTTAAAATGCAAGCGAGAGATCTTACAGAGACTACCAGAGTAAGTATAACGTAAAAAAAAATAACAAGTTTGTGTACATTATTAAATATATAAATTGTGGTGAGTAATGTATTGTATATTACTTTAACTCAACCATAGCATCGCATGTAAAGTAAACAAAACATAATAATTTAATATTATAATATGTATAATATTAAATATTAGTATAAGATATAACATGAGCGTACGTATACCGGACAACGTTATTCGTATAAAGCTGTTAGGCAAGAACAACAGTTCTACATTTATTGATACAAATACATCTCGTAGGCTTTGTATAACAAGGTGCAGGAACGTACTAAGGCAATTGAGAGCGTCAATGTGGACGGTGGCAGATTTATACGAGAAGCTAAGGTAACGACGCTTTTTAACATAAAAACAAAAAAAATCGAAAATTTGCCATGTTAACCATTTAACAGACCCCATAACAAAGACTATGCGTATAATTAACCCGCACATAGATATATGATTTGCGACTTCAACATTACTGCGCTTGGCTGGTGGACGAAGTTCATCCAAGCCTCGATGCCAGCAATCATAATAAAGGACAAAACATGGATCCTAGTGTTGGAGAATTGGCCGTGTCTCATGAACTCGACGTGCTCAACCATAGATTTCAAGCGTTGCTGAACATGTTGGTTGATCAGTTAAAGAACCTAGCATCGGTTAATACTGATGATCTTGAATTGCAGGTTAGCAATACATTTGTATTTATTTATACAAATATATTTCTAAAATATTCTATATATTATTTATGTTATGATTATCTGAGTTTAGGAAAAAAAATGTAGACTTAATCATAGACATTTTGGCATTGTAATACTATTTTGAATTAGTAAAACAGTCTTAATTTCCAGTAAATAGCGTTTAAATAGTTTATTTATTATAAAATTGTTGTATTCGAAAACAATACTGATGTTTATTTGCGATTTACTATTGGTTGACTTAAAATATGATATTCTTTAAAGATAATTTACATTCTACATTTGAAATATGTATTATATTAATAATATATATATAAATATAAATATAAATATTCATTATAACTTTGTACTTAATATAAATACGTTTATGCGTTAAGTATAATTTGTAAGTATGAAAATAAATATTTTGTTATGTGTTGCGTTTACTATTACACATTTACACCTACGTTGGTGACGCGCCTCTAGTCAATTATTGGGCGTTTTACAATTTTTACTACAAATAAAAAAGCGTCGAGTATTGTACCCTTGAAGCTATTAAGCGACGTATTATTACTAGAGATAAAACTGAAGGATTGGTCTTAACCTATTTAATTTGTCTATTAAAAATGATTAGTCTAAATAAATGTTGTAGGAATATGTGAAGACATTGGAGGCCAGGCCGTTGCGCACGTTCAGAACTGAATTTAATATATATGATGCCGTTCCAGAGTGAGTGTATAGAGCATTATAGTTTCATTAGTTAGCTGTTGTTGTATGTTTAACGTAGTGATCATTTTTTTTTTTTTTTTTTTTTATGTTGTATTTTAGAGTATCTACGAATGGTGTAAATGAAACTATAACAGCGAAAAATACGAATCATCAGTCGTTTGCAATGGGTGCTCAAAATTCTTCACAGACCGTTGAATCTAATGCTGATGCCGATATTCGTTCATTGCGTAGACGTATGGAAGAAGCAACTGGATTAGATGATGATATTATTAACGCTCCTGGAATCATGCATCCCAAGACTGGAAAAATTTTAACAGTTGGTGAAGCCATTCGTTTGCGTGTGTTAGATGTACGTACTGGTCGTATCGCCACTCAGCCAGATTCGAAGTCTGGCTGGGTAGATATTGAACAGGCTGTTGAAAAAGGACTGGTGGACAAGAGTCTAGCTGACAAATTATTGGGACCCTGTATTGTTGGCGATAACGGACCACAAATGACTTTGTTGGAAGCTATTCAAAAGGAGTTATTGGACGCTGAACGAGGACCGATGGAAAGGATTAAGGTAAAAACTGAAGATGTTATTGCTGATTTTAGTGAGAGTCTCAATTCGAGTGAGGTTAGGGGTGAGGTATTTCAAGTGTTAAACAAAAAAGTCACATTGGGTGAAAAAGAAATGACCGTATTTGATGCGGCTCATCAGGGAAACTTGGATAAAATAAATTTAGCTAAAGATGAATTACAACTTTTATCGAAGCTGAACGGTCTCAAGCCAAAGAACACGCTAAAAGTTGTACTGACCAAAACATTAGACGCCCTAAAAATTAAAGAAGATCCTAGGAACGACCTGCCGCCTGAAGGTTGGAATTTATCCGAAGCAATCGAACAAAATTTATTTGATCCGATATCAGGTGTTTTTATTATACCTGGCACCGATAGGTTGGTTTCATTCAAGGAATGCATCGATATGCGCATTATAAATCCAGATTCTGCTGTAGTAATCGATCCAAACAAACCGAGGGTGTTAACGCTGAAACAAGCATTGAGGAAAAACATTTTAGACGCCACTGGCCACTATCAAGGGTGTACCATGAAAGAAGCCATAGAAAGTAATTTTGTGTGTAACCCACTGGCAATCGAACATGTTAAAGAAATCTCACCGTTGGAAGAAACTGCTGTCGAAGTAAAAAGTGGTAAACGCAAATTTGAAAGATCCAATAGTATAATGCGAACTCAGTTCTCCGTACAAGAATCAATAACGGAAGAAGATACGGTGGACGATGTGGTTCAAAATAGAAACGTACCGTGTTTACCTGTGTCACTACTAGAACCATGCACTACAGGAATGACCTTGGTAACTTATAAAAAAAAAAAGAATGATGAATTTATGCCGTGCATGGTGTATTGTGTTTTCAAATTATATAAAAACTGTTGTGTCAGAAACAATTATTTTTGAGTATAGCTTTTTTTTTATAATTTTTTTTTTTTTGATAGCTTTTGTGTTTGTCTTTTATTTTTCAGGACGTTAGACTACGAGATTACAATTTTAGAAAGCTATACTAAAGCCAGTTTTTTCTATTTTTGCCTGTATAGTGTATGCGTAACAAAATATTATTTATGTGATGTTATAATATAACAAATTTCATTTTGTTGTTTTTTTTTAACATGTTAAGCGAAGAGACAACAAATGAAAACTAAAACTAGTTTCTAGAGTTATAATAATCGGCTTTTAATTTTTTACGCATTGAACATAATTATCAGTTTGCTAAATAAAATTTTGCACTAATTTTTTTTTTTTTTTTTTAATAAAAACATTTTTACTGCCTGCGATATAATTTACGTTTATATAATGCGAATTACTTGTTTTTATAGTTAGCCATGGCAGAAAAGTATAAGTTGTGTGATGACACACTGTCGGAATATTTGAATTGGATTGGTGAAATAGAAGACAGAATCGCCAACCAAGATATAGCCCAAGAAGATTTGGATCAACTGCGTAATCAAATAAATATTTTGAAAGTACTAGAACGTTAAATATTATATATTAAATCGTATGTATTGTGAATTTAAAAATTTAAAATTTTTTTTGTAGTTGATCAAAGAAGAGATTGATTCTCAGTTACGTCCTATTACGACGTGCTTAGATCAAGTACGCCATATAATTGCGACTGGTAGTGAATTTTTATCTAGAGAAGAAATAAATAATGTCGAGAAGAAAGGAAAATCGCTAAAGTCTCGTTATGATCACGCGAACGAACGTACTGATAAACTGCTACGTCGTCTTATCTCGGCTAAAGACGAATTATCCAAATTTAAATCTGAACTTACAACATTCAACACGTGGATGGATAGAGCTCATCGTACACTAGACGAAAAAGAACGCGCTTTAGCCAATATAAATAGACTCACAGATACGTCGTCGACTGAATCCACTAGAGAGTTTGTGTCCGATGTTATTGCACACCAAGCAGATCTCCGTTTCATTACGATGGCTGCTCAAAAATTCATTGACGAGTCTAAAGAATATCTGACTTGCTTAAATGATTTTAGAACCGGTTTACCCTCTAGGCTTCGTCACATCGAACCGGTGTCGTCGCAAGACAGTGTGATTAAAAACACAGTCATTAATGTCACTAATAATTATAGAGACCTATTGGCACGAGCTAATGCATTGTCTGATAAATTAAGCGGACTTAATTCTAAACAGAGAGAATATAAGGATGCATTAAATGCTATTAAAGCTTGGCTTAGAGAAGCTGAACCGAGAGTCATTAAAATTCTTAACGAACCAATTGGCGCTGATCCGAATGCTCTCGAAGACCAATTCAATCGAACAAAAACGTTGAACAATGAATTTTTGGGACAAGTGAGACTCATTGAAAATGTTAAACAAGCTGCGGATGCTTTGATCAGGTCACTCGAAGGACAGAGTGGTATGAAAGAAGTGGAAGCAATACAAGGACCGGTTAAGGAAGTAGAAGATAAATACAGATCTTTGTGTAATGGTTTAGCCGACCGTTTGTCGCAATTAGACACCGCATTAGTTCAATCGCATGGAGTGCAAGACGCACTGGATTCATTACTTCATTGGCTGAATGATGCTGAAGGGACACTGAAGTGAGTTTTTATTTTTATTATTATTATTTTTTTTTTTAGGTTAACTTTCATAGTTTTTATTAACAATTGGCAAATATTGAAAAATTTAAGACACGCTGGTTTAAATTATTACCAATATGTTATATAAAAAAACATTTTCATAGGAACATAACGAGACCAGTAAGTTTGCATCCGGAACGTCTAGCCGAACAAATTCGCGAGTATAGGCTGTTGCAGTCGGATATTGATACACACAGAGCGAGCGTAGACAGTGTTGCACATTCTACACAGGAATTAATGATTAATTCGAGCAATCCCAGACTAGCCAAAAAGATCGAGGTCAAGTTAAAGGACGTCATGACACGATTTGAAAAACTTTTGGACAGGACTGCCAAACGAGGCGAGCTGTTGAACGACATCAACCAAACGTTGTCTTCATTTAATAGCCAAGCGGCCATGCTTGAACAGTGGCTGACTAATGCGTTAGAGAACTTCAACGATATGCCGGAAAGCAAGTTAGACGATTTGATTGCTCAACGGGACTCGCAACGACAAGCGTTGGACCAAACGATTCGCGATGGAAAAACTCTCATCAACAATAAGGACGTAACAGACACACCACCTGTACGTGATCGTGTGAAAGGGTTGGAAAACCAGTGGAAACAGTTGAATCAGCTGTTGGAAGACAAGCAAAGATTATCCAAAGCCAAAGTGGAACAACTTCAAGCGTATGAAAAGCTGAGGGATCAAGTGCTGATATGGTTAAATAACACCGAGAAAAGGGTTAACCAATTAGAAAGCGTTGCTGTAGACATGAACATTATTAAAAATCAAATCGACGAACTTAAACCGATTGCTAAAGATCATCGCGACTATAGTATTACTATTGACAAACTTAATGACCTCGGTACGTCGTTTTACGATTCCAGCCTTACGAATTCAGCGAGGAGACGTAGTTCGGTGTCGCCTACTAAACGCTATTCATTGGACTCTTTGAGGAAAACGTCCAGGGATTCTCCGAGAAGTTCTGTTGTGAGTTTCACTTACAACAGGATTGAAGATGGTTTGGATGATAGTCCTGTGCAACAAGAATTGAATGAAATCAATAACAGATATAATTTGTTGGGCGTGAAAATATCGGATAGACAGAATGAATTGGATACCATTAGAGACGATGTTAGGAAGTTAGTAGAAAATATGAAAATATTGAACCAATTTTTAGACAGAACACAAAAGGCTTTACCTAAAGAAAGTATTCCGTTGACAAAAGAAGAGTCTGACAAAGCGGCGAAACAAGTCAGAGCTGTACTCGAAGAAATGTATGAAAAACAGTCCTTGTTAGACAGTACCAAGTCCGGCGTTAACGATTTATTGAAAAAGAAACCCACGTCTTTAGGGGCCGACCGATTGCACGATGACATTCAAAATGTTACGAGCCGCTGGAAAAGCCTGAACGATACTTGCAAGAATCGTATTCAACTTCTCGAGGATTTAAAGGATTTCCACGATTCGCATGACAATTTATCAAATTGGTTAGGAGCCAAAGAACGTATGTTAAATGTGTTGGGTCCAATATCGTCGGATTCTAGAATAGTGCAAAGTCAAGTTCAGCAAATACAAGTGTTGAGAGAAGAGTTTAGAACTCAACAACCACAACTTACACACTTAACGACTGTTGGTGAAAGTATATTAAACAGACTGCCGGATCCCAACTCGCCAGATGCTCAAAGATTTTCAAATAAATTGTCGGCGATTTTACAAAAATGGTCAGATCTACTTGGAAAGTTAGAAGACAGAGCATCAAATCTTGGCGCGGCAGCCGATTCCACTCGTGAATTCGACGCAGGTCTTGCTCGTTTGACCGAAGCATTGCAGAATATTTCCGATCAGCTGGACGATGTTACGTATGATAAGGAACCCGAAGAGAAGCTTAGAAAAATACAAAACTTGGAGAGACAATTGGAAGGACAAAGACCTTTATTAGCCGATTTAGAAGATGCCGGGGATCATTTGTGTAATGTTTTGGATGATCCAGCTTGCAAAGCTGATATTCAAGCGAAATTGGCAGCAATTAATCGTCAATATAACAATTTGCAAAAGAAATTGGACAATAAAAAAGCCGAAATTGAAGGATCTCTCAAGGACGGTAGAAAATTTGAAGCCACTTGTGCTTTGACATTGGGCTGGCTATCCGATCAGTTGGGAAGTCTTACAGAGCGTTTACTCATATCCGCCGACCGAGATATATTGCAACAACAAGTTGCTCAATATGAGCCTATATACAAAGAAGTGTTGCACAAAGAACACGAAGTCATTATGCTTTTGAACAAGGGTCGTGATATGTTGTCTAGGGCAGGGCAGCGTAATGAGTCTCGTAATTTGCAACGCGATTTGGACAAAATACAACAGAATTGGGACAAATTGCGTAAAGAAGCCGTCGATCGCCACAACAGACTTCAGACGTGTATGGAGCACTGTAGGAAATATTATAGAGCACAGGAGTCCTTTACGCCGTGGTTGACACAAGCCGAAAACAAATTGGAACTTATCCGTCCGAACAGCTTCAGCAAAAGAGACGTGGATAAACAACTCAGGGAATTGTCTGCTTTTAGAAATGAAGTGTGGAAACATTCTGGCGAGTTCGAGAATGTCAAAACACTCGGCGAAACGTTCCTTTCTTCTTGCGATGTTGATAAAGAACTTGTAAAACAAGAATTGTCAACAATTAAATCTCGTTGGGATAAATTGAACAATGAATTAATGGAAAAAACGCAATGGCTAGAAGACATATCGAGAAAGTTGGCTGACTTTTCCGACAACCTCAGGGATTCCGAACACGCGCTGCAACGTTGTGAAGATAAACTAGCGTCACACGATTCCATTGGCGGCGCCGCGCGTGATCCAAAGCTGTTGGAAAGAATCAAAGCATTGCGGGAAGACGCCAGGAAGTTAAGAAGTCCGTTGGTTGGTTTAAGGCAAACGGCCGGTGACTTGGCGTCAGAGGCTGCTCAAATGGGCGTGGGCGATTCGTTAAAGTTACAAGACGATGTGGACAATCTTATGGACAGATTAGACGATTTAGAAGGCAAACTGGATGATAGATGTTCACAGTTACTTTCGGCTTCGACTGCGTTGGCGCAATATGCTGATAAGGTCAAAGTGCTTGGCAAGAACTTAAACGACCTTGAAGCCGAATTCGATTCATTAAAGCCGCCAGGTCGAGACATTAAAACTGTAACAGGTCAGTTGGATGAAGTAGATAAATTCATCAAGAAAGTTGCAAGAGCAGGAGACGATGTCGCAGAAATGCTAGAACTCGGCCAGCGTTTGGAAGACTCTACTTCCATACGCGATCAAGCCGAATCACTTACTCGTCAGTTAAACAAACTCGACGAACGAGCGTCCAACAGACAAACTGATCTTGAAAATATCTTGGACAGATTACAAGATTTCAAGAACAAACACGATAATGTGATTCAAGACATCGAACATGCAACAGACGAGTTTAGGAGTTTGAAACCAATTGGATCAGAAGTGGAAGCGATTAAATTCCAACAACAAGAGTTTGGTACCTTCCGAAGAAACACCATTGAACCACTTATTGTATCTGTTGACGACGTTAACAGCATTGGTCAACGGTTAATACAGTCTGCTGCCAGAGGTGTGAGCACTAGCGTCCTAGAAAAAGATTTAGAAAAAATGAATGATAAGTGGAATGCACTTAAAGAAAAATTGAACGATAGAGACAGACGTCTGGACTATGGGCTCTTGCAATCTGGCAAGTTCCAAGAAGCTTTGGATGGATTCGCCAAGTGGTTAGCTGACACAGAAGAATTAGTGTCCAATCAAAAACCACCGTCGGCCGATTACAAAGTAGTAAAGGCACAGTTGCAAGAACAAAAGGTATGTACATAATTTTTTAATTAATTAAATGCTAGACTAACATATTGAACGTTAATTTTCAGTTCTTGAAGAAAATGTTGGCTGATCGTCAAAATTCGATGTCGTCAATATTTGACATGGGCAATGAAGTTGCGGCCAACGCTGATCCTAGAGAACGTAGGGAAATAGAAACCCAATTAAAAGAACTGTCACAGCGTTTTGACAATTTGGACCGCGGTGCTACAAAACGTATGGATGACTTGCAAAGAGCGTTGGTGGTGGCTAAAGAATTCTTAGATAAAATCACACCTCTCTTGGAATGGCTGGATAAAAGTGAGAAAAAAATTAAGGATATGGAACTCATTCCCACAGATGAGGAAAAAATACAACAGAGAATCAAAGAACACAGTGTAAGTAAACATTTAATATTTATTATTATTTAAATTCTAATTTTGTTCCTTTTCTTTTTCAGAAATTGCATAATGAAATCTTGTCCAAAAACCCAGAGTTCCATGATCTCACTGAAATAGCCAGTACACTGATGGATTTAGTCGGAGAAGACGAAGCATCTGGTGTAGCAGATCGTATCCAAGAAACAGCCGATCGTTACGCTACGCTAGTAAACACATCAGAAAGACTCGGACAACTATTGCAAGACTCGCGTGCGGGTCTCAGACATCTGGTGTTAACTTACCAAGACTTGCAAGCTTGGATGGAAGGCATGGAGAAACGTTTGGGAAAATACAAAGTATTACCTGTGCATACGGACAAACTGGTTGAACAGATGGAGGATATTGCAGATCTGTGTGAGGAAATATCCAACCACCAAACTGATGTTGACGGAACCGTGGACACGGGCATGGAGCTAATGAAACACATTACCAGTGACGAAGCCATACAATTAAAAGACAAATTGGATGTATTGCAGAGACGTTACAATGATTTGGTTACTACTGGCACCGATTTATTAAAGAATGCTGAAAGTATGTTGCCATTGGTACAACAGTTTCACAACGCTCACAAACGTTTGGGTGATTGGATGTTGTCTGCTGAATCACAATTACAAACTGCAGAGCCAAAAGAAGAAGATATACATAATCTAGAACTTGACATTCAAGGTATGTAGATTCTCATCACTGTTTTTTATTTTAAAAACTAATTTTTTTTTCTTCTAGAATTCCGTCCAGTGTTAGAAAACATTAATCAAATAGGACCACAATTATGCCAAATGTCTCCTGGCGAAGGTGCTTCGACGATTGAAGGTCTCGTCATGAGAGATAACAGAAGATTCGATGCTATCGCTGAACAAATTCAAAGAAAAGCCGAACGTATTCATTTGTCTAAACAACGGTCACTTGAAGTCATCGGTGATATGGATGATTTGTTGGATTGGTTCCGTGAAGTAGAAAATCAGTTAAGAGATGCAGAACCTCCAAGTAGTGAAGTTGATGTTATTCGCATACAGCTCAAAGAACACAAAGCACTCAACGATGACATATCGAGTCAAAAGGGACGAGGTCGTGATGTATTATCTATGGCTAAGAAAGTTTTAAGAGAAGTCACACAAAGCAATGATACCAGTGTTATGCGCGAAAAAATGGAAGATCTTCGTGAAGTTATGGAACATGTATCATCATTAAGCGCTGAACGTTTGAGTGTGCTTGAACAAGCATTACCACTCGCTCAACACTTCCAAGAATCACACTTCGATTTATGTGGTTGGTTAGATGACATGGAAAGACATGTGTCGATGTTGGCTATGCCTGCTTTGAGACCGGAACTTATTGCCCAGCAACAGGACAAAAATGAAATGTTTTTACAGTCTATTGCAGAACATAAACCCCTTGTTGATAAACTTAATAAAACTGGTGAAGCTTTAATCAGATTATGCAACGAAGAAGAGGGACTAAAGATTCAAGACATCATGGACAGTGATAATGCTAGATATGGCGCACTGAGATCCGAACTCAGACAAAGACAACAAGCTTTGGAAAAAGCGTTACAGGAGACCAGCCAGTTTAGTGATAAGTTGGAAGGTATGTTGAGAGCATTGCAAAATACTGCAGAACAAGTATCTGGTGCTGAACCTATATCTGCTCATCCTCCGAAAATTCGTGACCAACAAGATGAGAATGATGCGGTTGTAGAAGATTTACACAAGCGCGCTGATGCCTTCCAAGCAGTAAAACGAGCAGCGAATGATGTTATTAATAAGGCTCCTAATTCTTCGGATCCGGCCATCAAAGACATCAAGCGTAAACTGGACAGATTGAACAGCCTGTGGAACGAAGTTCAAGAGGCGACCAACGATCGTGGTCGCAGTCTCGAAGAAGCACTCTTACTTGCTGAGAGGTTCTGGGAAGAATTACAGAATGTAATGGATACATTAAAGAATTTGCAAGATTCATTACAATCGCAGGATCCGCCAGCCGTAGAACCAGCGATATTGAAACAGCAAAAGGCTGCATTAAAAGAAATTAAAGCGGAAATCGATCAGACTAAACCTGAAGTAGATCAATGTCGTGCAAGTGGTCAAAAACTAATGAAAGTATGTGGAGACCCTGATAAGCCAGAAGTAAAAAAACACATCGAAGATTTGGATAATGCTTGGGAAACTGTAACTGCATTATTTGCTAAACGTGAAGAAAATTTAATACAAGCTATGGAAAAATCAATGGAATTCCATGAAACATTAAAGGTAAGAAATGTTATTAATTTGAAGGGGAAATAACATTTTTTCTTTATTTAAATTTTGTTGCAGGATTTGCTTAAATTCTTGGATGGAGCCGAACGCAGATTCGCTAATCTAGGTCCTTTAGGTACAGACATCAAAGTGGTCAAAAATCAAATTGGCGAACTCAAAAACTTTAAATCTGATATCGATCCTCAGATGGTTAAAGTGGAAGCTTTGAACAGGTATAACATACATTAATTATATAATAATTGAATTTTATAAAAATATAATTATAATTATTGTATTTTATTTTTTATTGCTTACAATGGATTTTTTTTTTTTTTAATAGAGGTTTCTCTAGGTAATCAGTTATAAATTATTTCATACAAGAGTATTTAATTGTTATTTGAACATAATTTGTATTCATATCTATATACATATATATTGAAATGTTTTAGGCAAGCCCAAGAACTTACCGAAAGAACTACTGTTGAACAAGCGGCTGCTCTTAAACAACCGTTAACCGAGGTTAATCGCAGATGGGAAAATCTGTTGAAGGGTATTGTAGAACGGCAACGTCAATTGGAAAATAGTCTTTTACAGTTAGGCCAGTTCCATCATGCACTAGCTGAACTCCTTGCTTGGATCGAAGCTACTAATAAGACCTTGGACAAAGATTTGAAACCCGTGGCTGGTGATTCCCAGTTGTTAGAAGTAGAACTTGCCAAACTCAAAGTGTTGGTGAATGACATACATGCTCACCAGTCGAGTGTTGACACCTTAAACGATGCTGGTCGACAGTTGATTGAGAATGGCAAAGGATCGGCTGAAGCCAATTCCACCCAGGATAAACTTAATATACTTAACAAAAACTGGAGAGACTTATTACAGAAGGCGGCTGATCGGCAGTTGGAGTTGGAAGACGCATTGCAAGAAGCTCAACGATTCGCTGTAGAAATACAAGACCTGTTGTCTTGGCTTGGTGAAGTAGATGGCGTAATAGCTACGTCTAAACCTGTTGGCGGTTTGCCTGAGACGGCCAGTGAACAATTGGAACGTTTCATGGAAGTTTATGATGAGCTGGAATCGAACAGACCCAAAGTGGAGACTGTATTAGCACAGGGACAAGAGTATTTGAAAAAATCTCCGGGCTCAGGAAATCTCCAGCAGAACTTGAAAACTCTAAAACAACGATGGGATAGTGTGACTGCTAGAGCCAACGATAAGAAAATCAAATTAGAGATTGCTCTTAAGGAAGCTACAGAGTTCCATAATGCTTTACAGGTATGCTCAATATACATTTGTTTATAAATTATTTATTATTATGGTGAATTTATTGTTTTATTATGAATAGGCCTTTGTTGATTGGTTAACTGATGCCGAGAAAACGTTGTCAAACTTAAAACCAGTTTCTCGTGTTCTGACTACTATTTTAACGCAAATTGAAGACCACAAGACTTTCCAAAAAGATGTTGGCTCTCATCGAGAAATAATGCTTCATTTGGACAAAAAAGGAACTCACCTCAAGTACTTCTCACAAAAGCAAGACGTTATACTCATTAAAAACTTACTGATCAGGTAACATTTTTAGATACAAATTTACAAGAATTTTATTTTATTTTTGAAAATTAATTAACGAAATAAACACTTAAGAGAAATAATGTCATAATATGTTTATGTTAGTGTACAACATCGCTTTGAACGTGTTGTGTCAAAGAGTGCCGAGAGAACACGTGCACTTGATCATGGTTACAAGGAAGCTCGTGAGTTCCATGAAGCGTGGTCAAGCTTGATGGAATGGTTGACCAATGCAGACAAGAATTTGGACGAGTTAGCCCAAGACGCCAGTGGTGGAAACGATCCAGAACGTATTAAACAACGCTTGGCCAAACACAGAGATGTACAACGTGCTTTGAGTGGAAAGCAGGCTACCTATGATTCTACAATGAGAATGGGCAAAGCATTGAAAGACAAAGCGCCAAAGAGCGATGAAAGCCAGTTAAACAAAATGATTAATGAGCTGAAAGAGAAATGGAATTCGGTGTGCACTAAATCTGTGGACAGGCAGAGGAAGCTGGAAGAAGCATTGTTGTATAGTGGACAATTCAAAGATGCTATGGAAGCCTTGTTGGATTGGTTACGTAAAACTGAAAAACGGCTAACAGACGATGGCCCAGTGCATGGAGATTTGGACACCGTAATGGCTCTAGTCGAACAGCATAAGGTTAATATTATAATATATTGTGTGTGCTGTTGCACAAAACTTTTGATTTGATAATATTCGTATAATCTTGTGATTTCCATTAGGCTTTCGAAGAAACATTGTCTAAGCGTTTTGAACAAATGAAAACTGTACGCCAGACTGGTAAGGACTTAATGTCAAAGGCCAATAATACTGACCGAGCTGTTATCCAAAACCAGTTGGACGACTTGGAAGGTTTGTGGAACCGTACTAGTAAACTGTGTGAAAAACGTACCGAACGACTTGAAGATGCATTGAAACAAGTAAGATTATAATATGATATAATAAATTTGGAAAAATAAAACAATTACTAACTCGGATTGTTTTAAATTTCTCTAGGCCGAACAGTTACACAAATCTGTACATTTGCTATTGGAATGGCTGTCTGATGCTGAGATGAAATTGAGATTCATCGGACCATTACCTGATAATGAACAAGAAACCAGAAACCAGTTGAACGAACACAGAAAGTTTATGGAGGAAATGCTCGATAAACAACACGAGAAAGATTATACAGTTGCTTTGGCCCAAAACATTTTAGAAAAAGCACATCCAGACGCGGTGGGTGTGATTAAACACTGGATAACAATAATTCAGTCGAGATGGGAAGAAGTATGGACTTGGGCACAACAGGTAAAACGTCTTTATGAAAACCAGAAGTGCATGAAATATGTGTTGTTTGAACTGTTGTTATTAATGTCCATAAACTGTATTGATTTATTATAGCGTGAACAAAAACTGATGGATCACCTGCAGTCTCTCCAGGACTTGGACTCTTTGCTCGAAGAGTTGTTCTCGTGGTTGACTCGATTAGAAAACCGATTATTAGATCTTGAATCTGAACCTTTACCTGACAGTGTAGAAGTTGTCGAAAAACTTATTGAAGAACACCGTGAGTTCATGGAGAGCACCGCGAAACGACAAACCGAAGTTGATACTGTGTGCAAAGTTAAACAGCCAGCTGCTCCAGTGGGTAGAAAACCGTCCGCCAAGAAATTGTCTACAATCAGGTTCGCTATAATAGATTTTTTTTTGTTTGTTTTGTTTTTTATTTTATGTTTTTGAAAATAATATTTTGGACACAATAGAGAATTGTTGAAAAATAAAACCATTCGTTTTAAAGTTTGATTTTCAGTTGCATGATCATGTTGTGCTTATTTTGTTGTAAAAACATTTTCATTTTTGTTTGCTTATAAATCTTATTACAATATCGCACGCTTGTTGTTTATTATTGTAAGACTGCACTTTTTCACTTTTCGCACATTTTCAGCCGAGAGGACTTGGCTGGGAGCTCACATGATTTAACCGATCATCGCAAACAAAGGTTGGTATAAATTGCACATAGCACAATTCTTGTAAAATTTATATTTTTCATATTTATATAATAAATTGCTGATTTTTACAATTTTGTATGAAAAATTAGGGTTTGGGTTGCACATTGCATGCTATTTGAAACTGTGTGGTGTGTATGCATATATGTATATATATATATATAAAATTTATGCGAATGAAAAATGTTTACTTAAATATATAAACTTGAATTCAGTTTTTTGTTTTTTTAAATATTTTGCGTAAAAGTTTTTCAAATGTCTTCTTTCGATTTATTATTTTGTTTTGGGGTCAATTAAAAAAATAATTGTAATCATTTATATTTTCGTGAACAGTAGAATCTTGTGGTTTAAATGGGATTTATAATTTTTTTTTAAATTTAATTCCCCTAACATTTTCAAAAATTGGTTCATTGACCATAATTTCTTTTTTTTTTTTATTGTGTTTAGTCGGGGTAGTCCAATCATACGAGACAAGTCAATGGATCACTTGCCACATATTGGACCTCGATTCCCGGCTAAAGGAAGGTAAAAACTAAAAATGTCTTTTATTTACACCAAAGTGAATTATTCATTGCGTATTTACACCATATATCCGTGTTTTCTTCTAGTATGTACTCTTTTATATTGTATGTAGTCGCTTAGTTCAATGTTTGTTACTACAAATTTTTGTTTTCATGTTGAGTGTCTCCAACTGTATTATTATGTGTATAATATTATTCGTTTGTTTCTGATACTTACGAGCAGTAAAGTGGAAGAGCCGTTGTTGCGCAATTCGCGTTGCCGACAGCTTTGGGACAAATGGCACAATGTGTGGTTGATGGCTTGGGAACGTCAACGTCGCCTCCAAGAGCATCTGAACTACTTGAAGGAGGTCGAGAAAGTTAAAAACTTCTCATGGGACCTATGGAGAAAACGAGTACGTGAATTAAAATTCTTGAAAATAAAATTATTTTTTGTGTTTACTGATTTTTTTTTTTTGATTTCCTGTAGTTCTTGAAGTTTATGAATCACAAGAAGTCTCGTCTGACCGACTTGTTTAGGAAGATGGACAAAAACAACGATGGTCTCATACCAAGAGACGACTTCATTGACGGAATCATGAAAACCAGTAAGTAACCAGTAACTCATAATTGCTCGGTTTACATAATTTAAAATATTAAATTGTATAAGAAAATAAAATACAGTGGCTTTCGATAGCCTATACACAGCAGTCCCTATCTTCCTGTTATTGTACGCAAGTCTTGTTAGCTAACACGACTGTTGTTATTACAGAATTCGATACTAGCAAATTGGAAATGAACGCTGTGGCCGATATGTTCGATCACGATAAACTCGGTTTGATCGACTGGAAAGAATTCATAGCCGCGTTGCGACCCGACTGGGAGGAGAAGAAACCGGATACCGAGGCCGAGAAAATACACGACGAAGTCAAGAGGTTGGTGATGTTGTGTACTTGCCGTCAGAAGTTCAGGGTGTTCCAAGTCGGAGAAGGGAAATACAGGGTAAGTACACATGCTATATGTATGACAGTGTATCGGTCGAATATTTTTATTCATACGTTTTAATGACCTATTCTGTCCGTATAAACGTATACGTTTTATTAGTCAATTTTTCTGAATGATTATAGAAGGAAAATTGTCATAAGTGACATAATTCCTCCATCAATCGCTGTGTTCAGAATTAAATTAATTTTATTATTATATTCGATTTACGATTCGTATTCGGTAAAAAAAAAAAAGTAAATAAATACTCGTAGTTGATAATTGATTTGTTTTATTCTTTTCCCTACATATGTATATAGTTTGGCGACAGTCAGAAACTACGTTTGGTCCGCATATTGCGGTCGACCGTCATGGTACGTGTCGGCGGCGGTTGGGTCGCACTCGACGAGTTTTTGGTGAAAAACGATCCGTGCAGAGGTGAGTTTGTTCATATCGGTATAATTGTTGTATTATACAGCGGTATAATATTATCTCAATACTGTTATTATTATGATAACGACATAATTTTTAACCGATGGTGTAAATCTGGAATAATAATCGACGGTCGTCGATGATAATAATTAATAATAATGTATTGTATAATAATATTTTACTAATTAATAACGATGATCTTGATAACATATATATATATATATTGTTATTTTATAGTAAGTATGCACACGTATCTCTTAACCGGTGCCTCGTCGTCGTTATTATAAACAGCGCGCGTTTAAAACGACACGCACATAAACGAACATTTGCGGTTAACCAAAACGTTACATAATCGAATAACATATTGTGTATAAATATATAGTTAGTAATATTTTAAAAAAAAAACAAACTCTTGAGAAAGTGTAAAAATGGAAATCAAACACCATTTTAATGTATATCGTATATATATATATTATATCACTAAAAAAAGGCATGTGTACTGTTATAGTATATTACTAACAATATTGCGAGTTTCCAAAAACCAATATATAATATAATATATACCTGTACGTTTCGATCACTTTCTTATATAATATATCTGTTTTGTTTTGTCCTTGTATCTCTTGTGTCATTTCCTGCGTTCTCTCGTCGTTTTCTTTTTCTCTTATTTTTTTTTTTTTTTTATTTTCGTTTTTCATTTGTTTCTTTTTTTTTTGTCCTGTCCGTTTTTCTTTATTGTTATTTTTTTTGGTCGCGTTTAGTGGAAATGTTGCCGATGCCCAACCCATTCGTGCCCGAAGAACACGAACCGTGGTGTCCTTACAGCCTAGTCCAATTGAACTGTATGATATCGCTATTATAATACGTCTCGTTAATTTCGTTTTTTTTTTTTTTTTTTTGGGGTTTTATAAAATTATATTTTTTTTTTTGCGCTGCACGTGGTTGTTTTTTTTTTTACTTTTAAGGGTTGTTTTGTTGCGTTTTGTTATGTTTTTTGTATTTCTCGCCGGCGGTGCAGTAATATAGTTTTATATGATATATATATACCACCGGGGCCCGCGCGCCTTGTGTTCTTCAACGACCAAAAAGGTACATTTATAGTACGCACGTGGTCGTCTTCAAGAGACACACTGTGTTGTATATCGGTATTTAAATATTATTAATATATATTAAAAAAAAAAAACAAAAAAATTTTTAAAGTATCCTTAGTTTAATTTATATTCGCGCGCGTCTGGTATATACGGTTTTCTGTAAGACTTATACATAATATACGAGTTTGGTAGCGTTTTTATTTTCTTTCTAAACGTCGTTTGCCACGTTGTGCACGAATCGTAGTGAGAGTTCATCACCGTGTGTTGTCCTTATATATTTCCTGTACTTATCACGCGTGTCCTGTATGATGTCCTGCGGTGTTTTATTTTATAGGCGAAACCGTAAACGTATATAATGTTTAACTGCAGTGGCGTAGCCAGGATTTTTATTTGTGGAGGGGACGGCCGAGGCTGATAATTAATTCATTTATATGTTAATAATTAATACGTATTATAGACGGTACTTACTAAAAAACTGATTATTCATTTCGGGGGGGGCTGCAGCCCGTCAGCCGCCCTCCCTGGCTGCGCCACTGATGTTTGACGTAAAAAAAAACGAGTCTGCTAGTACTCGAGACATTGATGTGTAAACGTCGCGTGAACGGTGTAAAAATGGAACGGAATTGTGATTGGGATTTGTGAATATTGGTGTCTCTATTCAAAGTAATTTCGATAATAAATATTATTATTAGTTGTCATGACAACAGCGTACACATTATTACACGCGATTTATAATCGCATATAATATAATTAATTAATATTATTAATATTAATAAATATTTTCATTAGTTGTCATGACAACAGCTTACACATTTCCGTCCCATTTCCCGAGATTTACCCTTTATACCGCCGTAATAGATATGTTTACACATAAAAAAAATTTGTTTTTTAAATTTGCAATATAATGTTATACGGTTTCGCCTATAACACACACACGCTCGTCCTTAGCAAATAGTGCCTATATTACTATTATTATATATTGTTACCGCTCACACTAGCATGCTATAAATAATAATAATTTAACAAAACGTATTATAGTAGAGCAGCTAATGAATGTCTAACTCGGCGTGAGGACACTAATCCGGTTTGGCTTCGTATTATTATTATATAATAATAATTTAACCTATACGTATTAATGAATAATGTTTTTTTTTTTTTTTGCCTCCAAAATTCAATTTTCGATTAACCAATATAATATATAATATCAATTATTATTTTTAACACGTATTTGATGAATGTGTATTGTTTTCGTTCACTTTTTTTTTTTATACTGTTATCCGCTATGCGTGTTTGTTTTTATATTTTTTTATATTATTTTTTTTTTGTTTGTTTGTTTTTTTTTTACATATATAAAATTTATCTCCTTCTCATCACACCTTTTCATTTCCTTTACGCACTCACACAACAGCCAAAGGACGCACCAACATCGAGCTCCGCGAGCAGTTCATACTGGCCGACGGCGTTTCGCAGAGCATGTCCGCGTTCAAACCGAAACACAACGCGCAACAGCAACAACAAACGCGGTCCGGGTCCACGGCCGGACCTATCACCAAGGTAAAATGACTAAAGTACATATCTGTCGCAACGTGTATATTTAATATAATATATATATTATATATTATAATATTATATATCCAAGTAAGAAAGCACCGCGGGCTTGCCTGTATATATATATATATATATATATATAATATACAAGTCGTCGTTGCTCGTCGCATATTAATAATATATTATTATTGTTGCATCGTGTAAGACCGTGTGAAAAAAAAAAATTGGCTTTATTTTTTTTTTTTGCTCGCCGCTGCTATTTTTTTTTTAGTTTTTCGAGTGCGTAGTTAGTCTTGTATAAATATTAAGTAATATTTATTATTATTATACGGCGTGAGCTCTACTTCTGAACTGTCGGCTTGTGGTTTGTAGAGTGCATATTATATACGTATACGCATATATTATTATATAATAGTTTTGTACAAAAATATAGTGAGGTGGAGACAAAACGTATAGAAAAAAGTTCTCAAGGGTTTTTTTTTAGAATTCTTTTTTTTAATAAAAAAAAAAAAAACGATTTTTTTTCTCCTCAGTTTATGTTATAATAACGTATACACGAACACAATATAATATAATACGAGCTGATGATGCCGTTTTGTTTATGTCGCGAGGCACTTCGGGGGAGAGATGTTGTGCGAGAACGTGTATCGATTTGATGGTGTTAATATTAATATACGTATTATTATGTTGTGTGTTTATGTGTACAAAAAAAAAAAAATAAAAAAAATAATAAAAACAGCCGAAGAGTTTATGAGAGAGTTGATGCCGATATTCGAGAGCTTAAGACAACGAGAGTCTTTGCCGTGTTCGTATCCTCTTGCGATGGGTCCCAGCCGACAAACCAACACGTTTTGGGTAAATTGTCAAAAAAAAAAGAAAAAATTGCTCACGAGCGGCAGTTTTTTTTTTTTTTATATATATATTTATTTTTATTATTATTAAGTTGCTGGCGGCGGCGCGCGTTCTGTTTTTTTTTACAAATGACTCGTGTATATCACAACATTATAGTTGGCGTGTATACCGTATAAGCGAATTGAAAACGTCAGATTTTATACTTTTACTTTGTAGTAGAATGGTAAAAATCGCTTTCAAGTATAGTAATTATACTGTATGCGGTTCAAAAACGAAAATCCGTTTCTTTTAATCGCCTTAAAGTTTGAAAAAAGACTCGTACTTGCTGGTTTTCTGCAAAAACAGCGACAAATTCGAAAATGATAGCGTATAGTGTAGTCGAATTTTGTTTTATTAAACGCTATTATCGTTTGAAGAGGAGAATGTTTTCCACAGCGTCTCCGCCGTGTATACAGGATTTTCGTAAAATACCGTCCGACAAAGAATATCGTTACAATGTTTCGACACATCTGGATTTTTCGAAAGGAAAAAAATCAATAATTCGGAGTTTTTAAATCCAACCGCGCAAACACTGAAATACGATTTAAGAATATTGCGTTTACTGTGATTTCGCCATGTTTCCCGTTAGCCGCAGACGGCAATCGTCCTCGAAGATTTTTTTTTTTACAGTACACCATCATCATGATCACTACACATCCATTTCTATTTCTGCCGACGTTGAACAATTTCCTTCCATCCTCGCATTCCCACGATGGGAGTTTTAGAAGATCCTCTTCTACTATACCATACGTCATCAGCCGTCTCTGCCTCTACGTCTTTTCCATTCCGGTTTTCATTTCATAACTACTCTTCGTAGTTCACTCTTCTCGTGACACGACTCGACCCCGCTGTATTCTTTGTATAACTACATAGTGACTATATGGTGCTAAGCCTCCTAGTTGTTCCTCCTGCAGAAGTTCCTGTGTCCAAACTTCCTTCTCGTCCTTACGTCACGAACAGTTTTTTTTACAGTACGCACTTACGCACAGTTCTATTGTCGTGCAATATACTGTCGGGTGTATAGACACGCGCACAGACTCGTTTCAAAAAAAAAAAATCCGTAGAATTCATCCAGCGAAAAATCCTTTTGCCCGCGTGTACAAGTCGCCGCCATAAACTTCTTATATTATAATAAGAGAAGCAATGAAGTCATACACACCGCAGGCGCTTACGCGTACTATATATATATACATACTCCGCGGGGTGGTTCATTGGAATTCCGTTGTGAAACTTGGACGAATGTGTGTGTAGGTACGCGAGCGAAGTGCCAGAAGCGTGCCTATGGGCAAGATGGGCGTGAACCGCACTGCCGGCACGCCGGATTCGCTTAGCGACAACGAGTCGTCGCCGTACTGGAGGACGCCGGTACGCAAACCGTCCACGCCGGCGTCGCGCAAGTCGAGCGGCGGACTTACCGGTAGTTTGCCAGCCAGTCGGCCGGCGAGCAGGCCGCAGAGTCGCCCGGGAAGCAAACCGCCCAGCCGTCACGGTTCCAACCTGTCCCTGGACAGTACCGGTGAGTAAAAATTATAATTGAAAATTCCCGTATATTCGACGAATTGTATTTATTTTATAATTATTTTACTCGGAAGCGGTTAAAAAAAAAAAACCCAATTATTATACACACCGCAAAAAAAAAAATGATATTTTATTCCTTTTTAATCGCCACGATATTTACTTTTATAAACGAATTAACCGACAAATTCTAATCAAATTAAAACGTTTCCCGAAAATCCTCGTACAGAATATTTTAGGAAAATTCTCCAGTCTCTTCATTCGGTCCACCGAACGTCCCCGGCGTACCTATAATAATAATACAAATAATATTAGACTGACGCGCGACTTTTTTTTTTTTTTATATAGACTCGACCACGCCGAGTCGCATACCGAGACTTACGCCCGGCAAGACGCCCACCACGTCGTCTTCGCCTTCCCGCAAGTCTACGCTCAACGGACAGTCCAACACCGGCAGAGGCGTGCGCTCTCCGTCCGCTACGGGGGGCAACCAATCGTCGACGTCGTCCACCAGGTAAATTATACGGAATTCTGTTTTTTTTTTTTTTTTCAAGTACTAAATTAATAATACACTTTAGTAATTTATATAAGTATACACTATACATATATAAACGCGTTATTATTATTATTATTTGTTTTTCATATAATTCGTAACGAAATTAATATTTATAATATACTAACTTTAATATAATATATATATGTATATTATTATACCATTCAGGTCCCTGTCAATGCACAGGTCGTCGAGTATACCTACGTTGTCTAACTCAAGTTCTAGGTAACTAACATTTTAACATTTTAATCGTATATACATATAATAATAATTATTATTATTTTAAAACTTTTTTGAGCATGTTTCTGTATTTATAAAACAATTTACATTTTACACAAAATCACACAACACACTCTTATATTTATTGGTGACGGGCAACAAAACACACGTTTCGCGTGTTATTTGAAAATATACGAAAAACTCGTTCGCAAAAAAAAAAACCACGCAACATACAACACGTTGTTAAATTCCGCGGTTTTAGGTGTATAAAAACGTAATTAAAAAAAAAAAAACAATTCGAAAGCGGATAGTCTCCTCTACAAATCGAAATTTCATCTTTTATACCTGCGCAGATAAGCCACGCCCATGGCGCTGTACACGCGACGACACACAATACAGCGGTGATTTTTTTTTTTTTAACACGAGCCGGACCCAGAATGATTTTTTTTTTTTGTTATGAATTTATTTATTTTACTCCGTCGCTTATTCGTTGTAACTCTTCTTATTTCGGTCTTTTGATTTTTAAACGGCGTAACCTGTGATTTTAACGTTACGAAAATTTCTACGGGAATTTGATCGTGTCGATTTTTTTTCTTTTAAATCCGAGTAGTAAGTATTTAAGACGCGGTGAACTAGAATGATATAAATTATAACCCCACCGGAGACGTTTTATTAGAAATTTTTTAATTTATTGCAAGTATATTGTTGTCTGTGTTTCCATCGATAACTACACAAAACCATAACCGAATATTGTTAAACAACGATAATAATATTATATTGTGAAATTAAAATTTGAACACGGCCGCGGCGTTTAGCTGTAGAAGACATAAAAAAAAAAAAAAATCAAACGTTTACACTGTACTCTATTCGGAATAAGAATGCCCACTTTCGCGCATGCATACCGAGCCGCCGGAACGGTCCGACCCCACCGGCGAGATTCAGGTGCGCTGTGATTGGTCGTCAATGGTCGACAGCTGCCGTTGCTCGTCGCGTTCGACAGCCGCCGCCGCCGCCGCCGCGTGTATACAGATGATCATCTGGCTCGGCGGTGGGGGCACGGTAAACGTCAGCGCTCACCGCGGCAACAGACGTGCGCGAACGAAACGAGTTTTCTTCGGTCAACTGAGCATTCTTATACTGAATAGAGTATAGTATTTTTGAGGAGGAGTATGTACAATATCGTTTCGAACGCGGTCCACATGTATTTTGGATATTTGACTGATTATGACCGATGTTAAAAATGTTAGCCCCAACAGAAAATTTAATAGATTTCCGCCTATGGCGGTCCATATAAAAATAATCTTTTATAATACTCGTAATACGGTATAATAAAATTCGTTTTGAATTCCGGCTGCGGATAATAAATACCACCGTTCTGGCTCGTGGTAAAAAAAAAAAATCGCACACCGCGTACACACCATCTTTGTTAGATATTCTCCGTTCTCCTGCCGCCTGCACCATGTCGTATACTTATCTATTATTGATTTCATTCTTGTCGCCTATACGATTCCGCGTCGTGCAGCCGTCCGCAATCGCTCCGGGGTTCGAAAATTCCCGTTCCCGCGGCACAGTGTTCCTCCTCGTCCAGGAGGGACTCGACGACGACAGTGCCCACCGCGTTGTCGTCGCCCCTGTCGTCGTCTTCGTCGCCGCCGCTGCCACTGCCGCCGCCGCCGTCGTCGTCGTCGTCGTCTTCCGCCGGGTAAAGCGCAACGAATCAAAACATAATAATATTTTATCATTTTGTTTTGTGTTGTGACCGTTTCCGTTATGCTGCTGCAAAACGTATTTGTTTATACTTGCCGCGCGTGTGTATCCTTTGTATGATGCTTTTATTTCCCTAACCGCCGTCGCTTGTTGTTGTTGTTGTTGTATCCGCGCGTCGTGGTTTCCTTTATATTATTTACATTATGACTTTCGCTTATCTGCACGCTGTATATATATACGCGGTGCTTGAATTTGGGGGGAGTTTTAAAAAAACAATGTCAACATCCCATTTTTTTTTATTTTCTAAATGAAACACTATAGTCAGGGACACTGTTATTGTTATTAATAGTTTTACTAAAAAAAAAAAAAAGTCCTGTGCAGAAAAAATGTAATAATTACGTGTACAGAGCGTTGTGATTTTTGAGTTCTTCCGAGCACTGCGCGTATAGTGTTGTTGTTAACCACTTGTTCAAATTATTATTTACCATTTGAATCGTTTATTATTTGCGTCCGTTGACGAATTGTAAACAAATACGTATAAAAATAATTGTTTACTCTCTGACGGCGCTTTCAGATATGTACCTACGTAGATACACTGAATTTCACTTCGAACTTCAAAGTGTTTTATTATTTTGAACAAATCGTGGAAATTATTTTAAATCTACATAAATAACCCATATAATATAATATGCACAAATAGTCGTAGCGATAATTGTAACTCTGACCTAACCTAACCTAACCTAATCTAACCTTAAGTAGTGTATATAGTATAGTGAATATTATAGTCTGTAAAAAAAAAAAAAAAAATTGTCTATTCAAATTTCTTATATATACTATAAAATTATCACTTCATTGAAAATTACGCGCGAGAAGAGCGTGTGAGTTCAGACAAAAATGTTTATCCTGATTGTGGCCCGATTAAGGAGTTTGTCGCCAGTAGGCTATAGGGTCAGTTTGGCGTCCCTACGATGTTTCCGAAGAGGAAAGGTTAATAAGGTTATATCATATTATTATAATAATGTCATGTGCCGAATACTGGTACTTTTGGACAATTAAAAAAATTATTTTACTTTTTTTTTTTGGAAGTATATATATTATTCAATCACGGCTTCTACGTTCATATAAAAAACATTATTTTGTGGCGCCCTAGGCTGTAGCGTAGTTAGCCTATTGTTTAATCAGGCCTTGATGTCCCTCGAAAAAGATTTGTTTGTGAATCAAGCAGTGGCGTTCAGTAAACGTGATTAAAAAAAAAAAAAAAATTGCTTAAAAATTTTATGGAAAAAAAAAATTAACCGCTTAATATTAATTTGTACCTGTGTGTATGTACTAGTGCTGAACATTATTTTGACCAATCCGGATTACGGATTACAATTATTCAATCCGGATTTCGGATCAATCCGTTGATCCGGATTTCGGATTCAATCCGTTGATCCGGATTTCGGATTCAATCCGTTGATCCGGATTTCGGATTCAATCCGTTGATTCGGATTTCGGATTTCCGGATTCATTCAATCAGTTGATTCGGATTTCGGATTCAATCCGGCTTCATTGTTTTGAGATAATCAGCTATTTTTCATTGTTATTAACCTAAATAATACGAATTACGATCTCAGATCTAATACACCGGGTTTTCGAGTTTTCACAATTTATTATTAGACATCTACCTATGCAGTAGGAGCTAGAATTTAGAAACTAGAAAGTAACAAGTTGATATTTACTATTTTATTAATAAAAAGGAATTTTTATGTGCGTTTATGTACGCAATTCATACTTCATAGCCAAGTCTAACGCCATGTGGTTTTAAAATAAAAAGTCAAAGGTGTTTAAGTTTATTTTATTGATTTTTCTAATCAATTAATTTTTTTTTCATTTTTCAATAGTTATTTTTAAAAAGTATATGTATGTCTCATCTTGTAATATAGATAATATGTAAAATAATATGTATAATATGTAAAATTAATTGATTAATTGATTAATTGATGGATTGTTACTTTTGTTTCAATCCGGATCGGTAATCCGGATACGGGATGATCCGGATTTGGTGCTCAGCACTAGTATGTACACAACACAGGGTTTTCTCGTACGAAAAATGTGAAGAACGCAATTTTTTTTCCCCCCTTTTGAAATTTGGCCGACACTATACCGTTTTATACGTAGGTTCGCTTTCGTCGCGCGGGATGCTTGTAATTATTGATCATTGTGGATGATCGCAGTATCATCGACAATAATCCTGCGGATATTTTCATCACCGATTTGTGTGTAGTAAGAGAATACCTGTGATAACAAATAGATCCGCGCATGTATTACCTATGTATATTTTTCCAAATATTTGTATATTCGTTCTGCTGCAGAGTGCTGCGCATGGCTTTCGTCGCTGCTAGACGTATACATTAGATGCTGCTGCGTGCATCTGCATAATATATAGAGATGACTTGAAACGTTATTAAAAATTTTTTTTGATTTTTGTTTTTCTTCCTCGATAAAGGTTGCAATCGCCGTTAACTGCTACGCCTGTGTCGTCATCGTCGTCCGGCCTTGCCCGTAAACCGTCAAACTTGTCCGATACAAAGCGCAGGGACTCCAACAAACCAGACGCCCGCGAACCGTTCCGGCTGTAACTCAACACAAACCACACATACGGCGGTGTACAACATTATTTTTCGCCTCGTTTATAACCCCGTAATCGATACTTTTTTTTTTATATACATCATTTTTCTTTAATCCAACCAACGTTGATTAATAATTCTCTTAATTAATCCTGTCTAGTGTCTTTATTATTATTATTATTATTTATAAAAAGAGTATTAATTTTTTTTTATATATATTTTATTTTGTTTTTGTTTTTGTTTTTTTTTTTTTTTGCAAATTTGTTATCTGCTCGTTTTGTTTTTTTTTTGTATATCATTTTTATTATATATTTTTCTTCTCCCCTATTTTTCCAAATTATACAAATTTGTAACTTTCTTTAAAAAAAAAAAAATAATAATACGATATATATATATATACGTCGTATTTGTAATATTAGCCGGTCGCATTATTATGTATGTTTATATGTACATACGTAGTGTGTAACGTATACAGACCAGTCATCCGATATTTTATATATTGACGACACGTCATAATATGTATAATGTAATATTCGAGTGCCATTTACCGAAAAAAAAAAAAAAAGAAAACAAACGAAAACAAAATCGTAATACTTTGTAATCGCCGCTCACATACTATAATATTATGATACCTTATAATAATACGTTTGCAATATCGCGGTGTAATATTGTTATTTATTGTAATTTTTTTTTTTATATCTATATATATATTTCCTTATATATATTTATTTAATTATGTAAATAATTCTCTAAAATAATTAATATGCCCCATGGTGTTAATGAATTTTACTTTTTTTTTTAAAGAGGAGTAATATTGTTTACAAGTGCCAATATTGTATTATTATTATTATTATTATAATTACTCATCTCTTCGATATATTTTTTTATGTAACGTGTAATATTTAAATTTAACATATATATATAATGAGTGTATAATTTTGAGTACCGAATCGTCGAGACACTTATTTTGTAACTTTAAAAAAAAAAAAAAAAATTTAACCAATCTTAACAGATTATTTTTTAACTATTTATAATATATATTTAATTGTTTTTCCCCATTGCGGATTGAATAAATTGTGCAATTGTTTACTTAATACACTTGTTTTTTTTATTGCCAAAAAATAACTGCCTATGTCCAATACTTCCTTTCGTCCAATAAAAAAAACTGTGCTTTTCCGGTGATCCACTGGCTAGGAATATCTGTCCCGATAGGAGGTGGTAAAACGCGTTCAACCGTATTGCAGTCATTTCTGACCGAGAGAAAACGTTAAAAAACGACGGAGTTGCTTAAAAAATCGTGTACAGTACGGAAAAACGAGATGTGTTGGTAGAACAACAAAATCGGCGACCGTGTCGCACAACATTTATTTTCCGTTTTTTAAAATTGTTCCAAAACGAGTTAATTAAGCACAGAAATTTAACGCTTACACTTTTTTTTTTTCCGCCGAATTCGTCGATTTCTATCGTTTTACTGGTGTCGGTAATTTCGTATTTTTTTTTTTGCGGTACACGTGTCGTATGCTATCTACATTAATAAAATTATCTACACATTTTCCCATTCTATTTTTAATACGTTAACGTATTGTATTCGTATATGTTGGGTCGTCGTCTAGTATGTGTTGGGTACTTGATAAATATATATATCACGTGGTGCAACAAACCTACTCGAAAGGCAATTATACAGGAAGAATTGTGGCGTTCAGTCAATCCAACCAATATGTTTGAAAGTTTTTTAAGAGACATAAAAGACACATTTTTATAAGGCGATTATAATTTCAATGACAACTGTAAAACTACACAAGCTCTAATAAAATTGTTTAGGTAAGGTGTCGTGAACCTTGTTCATGTGACACACCAGAATTAATTATTAATTATCATATTTAATACTAATTTTATTTTAGATATAATATTTATCTTAAATCATTAATGTAATCTTGTTATGAATCATATATCCATTAAGAATAATATTACTGTAATAATACACATATATATATATATCCAATATGTATAATAGAACGACAGTTGAGATTTGGTGCTGGACGTGTTCACTCAGTGTCTGTAGCCCAAACTTCAAAATATATACGATATTGTTTTAAAATACAAATTATATTATTGTTTTTATTCTTTAATCGTGTTTTGAACTCAACTCACCACTCACAAATAATTTGTAACCGGACTTAGAAAACCCGGCTTACAACAAAGGTAAGAATACATTTTTTCGCTTAGATAGCATACGGCACAAGTATTCATTTTTTGTAGATAGCATACGACACGTGTACCATTTTTTCTTTTTTTTCCAATGAATTTAATCCGAAAACGTCTGCAACGATCGATCTTGAAGTACGTTGTGTGTGTATGCATTAGGGGGAGGAAAAAAAAGGAAAATTTTAGGCTCTGTTACACTATACTAATCACGAGATGGACTGCATGTAGTAACCATATATATATATATTTTTTTTTTGCCTCGTCGTATGCGAACGTTTTTCTCTATATTTCATATTATATTACCTAAAACCGTTTATAAAATCCCCGTCCGGTGTTTAGTGTAAACATGTCTAGTAAATGGTTTTTTTTTTTTTGTTGTTGTTTCATTCGTTTATTCTGTAACGTAATAAAAAAAAAGTACTCGGCCTATAGTAAACTGTGCGTGGGTAACGAAATCGCATCATATCGCATACAGTTTATAATATTAATGCAAGTCAAATTAAGTAATTTTTTTTTTTCTTAACTCGTTATGACAAGTTAAAATATTTAAAAAAAAGAATGTCAAGTTAAAAGCGATTATTTGTACGTATTTTTTGTTAACTTCGAAAGTAAAAAAATTTAAGAAAAACGGTTAGCGTTAAATTGAAAAATATCAAATCCCGCGGGAGTTCGCCAACCGAATGGTAGAAACGATATTGTTATTATATACTAATAGATGTACGTTACGATTATTATTGCCGTCACTGAATACAACGAGGTCGGTTCTAACTTCAGACGTATAGAAGTCACACGCAAACTGCGTGATATTATTGCACTTTATTTCTATCGAATAAGCGAGCCGATAAATGAGTTTACAATAAATGCGTATGACCAGGCCTACGAAACTCCACAGTTTACGGCCAACAGTGTCCGTGACCTTGAAATTTTAGTGGTTCAAAACATACAAAATCAGTGGTTAAAAAACATGAATATTTGATAACGTTTTCATTGTTATCATAATATCATATAAAAACAGCGCGAAAAAATGCCAGTATAAACAGACCGTTAAATGGCCGACCAATCACAGAGAGCCTACAATCACGTCTCCGTTTCTGTATTTCCGTAATCAATTCTCCGGTTCTATGTTCATGGTCAATTTCCGTTTAGAGTTTTCCAGCTTATACATCTAGTTAAATTCTCCAAAAACTCGATCAGCTGATCGAGTTTCGCTTCTCTAATGTTCTCTGGTATAACGCACGTTAAATATTATTATATTTCTTTTTATTTATATTATGGCGTATATGAACAATTAAAACAAAATAGGTGCGTGGGTACCTACCGTATAAAATAAAATAACTTTTTTAAGGCTCGCCACAAAAAAAAAAACGTTTAAACAAATTGCACATTTACGTTTAAGACACTACAGCTTAATACGTATTTATTTGCACGGCTTGTTTTAACGATAATTATTCGTCCGTCGTCCGGTCGACGGCTTTCGTGTTGTCAACATTATTATTGAGATAAATTTGCT
Organism: Slavum lentiscoides; assembly: GCA_032441835.1. Taxonomy (NCBI): domain Eukaryota; kingdom Metazoa; phylum Arthropoda; class Insecta; order Hemiptera; family Aphididae; genus Slavum; species Slavum lentiscoides. The sequence continues at coordinate 2,329,447 of CM063716.1, forward strand.
ATATATTATACGAAACAAAAAAATTTAAACTTCAGTCATCGTTCTGTGGTCGTGTCTGCACGTTGCTTTGTATTGTAAACGTAGAAATTGTCGGTAGATTTTCAATTTGTAATCATGTCGACAAGTAGCGAAACCGAATCTTCTGAAAATAACAAAAACGGAACCTCTGAAGTCGTCGGAGAGCCCGAACGGCCTGGAACACCAGACGTAAACTGTTCGATTTGTTTTGGCGAGTTGATTAACAAGTGTTGCACAGATGTGTGCAGACATTTTTTCTGTTTTGCATGTCTGAAACGATGGTCGATGATCAAGTCGTTTTGTCCTTTGTGCAAAAGCAATTTCAAAAGTATCCGCCATTCGTTTACCGAAAACGGATCGTGGCGAACGTATGACGTTCCCTTACGTCCAGACGAACGTTCTGTGAGAGAGCAAATTGTTACGAGTATATCAAACGACGCCGAAACTATTGTACTGGATTCAGACAACGATGAAAATAACGAAACTGCTGCAGGCACGAGCCGAAATCCACCGGTAATAATTATAGACAGTTCCTCAGGAGACGAGTCTGGTGTTGAATTTCTTGGTTATGTCTTGCGTCCGTCCGAACCGTCGTTACCAACGTCTTCTAGAGATCAACCGTCCACGTCGACTGGAATTCGAAATTCAATAGAACGACGATCGAACAACAGAAATAATTTAATGAGTCAAAGAAGTTGTAGAAGGAGGAGAGTTTTGGATTTATCGTCGTCTGATGAAGAAATACACGTTCAAATTGTGGGCACAACGGTTCTTAGAAAAAGAACAGTGAAGAAAAAGAAAAATAGGAAAGTGAGTAAAACCGTTGGCAACCAAAGGAACATTAGGAGAAGTCGATTTCATTCGGAATCCTCGTCTTCGGACGACTCAGACGTCTAATAACACAATTGCGCGTGTCCAATGTCTGAAGATATTCATACAGACAGAACAAGCAGGTGATTGGGGCGGCAAATTTGCCACTCCTGCAAGAGTGTCAAACCTCAACAATTTTCGCTCATAAAAAAAAGAAGAAAAAAATTATTAACTTGTATAATATTTTCATTATATTGATTATTAACATGTGCGTGTTGAGTTGGTTAGTTCACAAATGTTGTGGATCATTTGTAATGTTATGAACTAGACGAAGGTGTAAAGCAGAGCGAATTAAGTCGTTTTGCTTGTAAAGAAAAATTTTAAAACAACTTTATTTTTGGATCAACTCAAGTAGGAATTGGATACGAGACATTCTGGACATACGAAAAATTCAATTTTTGGTTTTTTTTTTTTTTTAACACTGACAACAAATCATTTGGTACTGATATTGTCCAAGATGCCGAAAAGTTATTAGTATTAAGTTATAAAGTATTTTATGAAACGGGTAATGATGAAATATATTTCCACAAGAATATGCATGTATTTTAAAACTGATATTTAAAATACAAGTTAACAAAAGAAAAAAAAACATTTTTTCAAAAACTAGAATTGTTTTTAAACGTGAGCATTGCTTTAAGAATAATATTCCTGTATGAAAGTTAGCTATAGTATAACTTTGTCCCTACTATATGCATCTCGTTGGAATTATTGTCGACAATCGGCTCTCATGATATGATTAATGAATTTGTGAACCTTACAAGTAGAAAGAAACTTTTAAATAGTGTAATCAAATTTAATTCATGTTTTTTTGGTGTTTGCGATGCCATCGAAAATAGTCGAAAATAAATAAAATTATTATAATATTTGATTATAATAATAATAGTGTACAGTCTTTAATTCAACGCATTCGCCACAGTTTAATTTACAACACCCGCGTGGTGTCATTTGGCAGATATTGTACGAAAACGTTTATATTTTTAATTCTTATTGGTTAATGATAATTTACCATGCAAAACGCATTATAATGTTTATCAAATACGAGTAGATACAGACGCGTCAGAAACTTAATATTCTGATGTACTCCCATTGCCCAGTTAATGAATTGGGCAAAAAAATAATAAAAATTTGCTCAGTTCACGAAACGGGCTTGTTGTTATTTCACGATTGGAGTTTAACATATAATATGCTATAATATTCCGAGCGTATTATTCACTAAATATAAATATGCAGAAGATTGATTTGAATTTTATTATATATTTATTTGTGTATATTGGCGTAACGCAAAAATGTGGCTTCCCAACAACAACAAAAAACGAGCCTCGAAAATTTGTTCCAAGAATAATTTTTTTGTTAGTAATATTTTATTTATTTAATATCGGTCGGTATTAGGTACTCGTCGTAGGCCTATCGAGAACTGGAAATGCAAAACATCTTTAATAAATAATATTGTGCAATGAAAAATATATAATACTCATCCGGATGTATTTTACTTTGTATTTTTTTTTTTTTTTTTAAGGCGGACTGAGCGAAGCCAGCCGGAATATATAGCTATATATACGAGTATACATCAGTATTCAGTGTGGTTAATTACGGATTTGTATCAGACTGTTATTTATTGTTATTATTATTATTTTATATACTTTTTTTTTCACTACGGTGTTGTATTACGCCCTGTCCATTAATAAAACGCTTTTTATTCGGTACAATAATTACGACGAGCGAGTTGTTATTTTAACGATTTGTTGTTAAAATTAATACATTTTGTTCTAAGTGCAAACGAATTGGATTTATAAACATTAATTTTTTTTTCAGAAACCCTCTTAAATTGATAAGGATATACGCATTAAGTTATTCCGTAACGGTATTGTTGTATACTGAAAAAAAAACCCGCGCAATAAAAGTTAATTTAAATTATGACTATTACAAGACTTACGAAGAAGAAGAAAAAAAGTAATTGAAAAAAAAAATATTTACCCAAATTTATTCGGATTAATTATATAGATACCGCAGCTTTATTCATTTCTATCGTGTCACCGGTTTTTACCGTACATGCGTTTAGGTATAGTTTATATGGTAATAATAATGTCGGCCAAATATAATATAATATATACTCATACAAATTCATTTAGCCTTGGTTCATCAACAGAAATCGATATCGAAACAAATGTCGAATTCGTTAAAACTTATAACTTACAAGTTTGTAACGATATAAAAGTACGTATTCTATTATAAAGGTTGTGATAGAGAGCACATTAGTAGAAATCTAGATGGGTACCGAAAAAAATTTCGATTTAAAAGTGTAAAAAGGTAAGAGAGAGTGATGGGATAATGGTATAATAAAGATGCGTTAAATAAAATAGTTAAATACTATATAATATAGTTTTGATTTTATTTTTGAAAAAATTCACCACATCGATTTTTCAACAATTTTTGTGAATATACGATACTTTGAACACATCTATTCTCCTATTCAGCTGTTCTAATTTTTGTCCTTCCGCACTTCTTTCCGCGTCTGTTGTAATCGTCTCTCCGTCTTTTCCGTAAACCTCCGCGTGTTGCCGTTAATGACCTGTAATCACTTTTTATTTTACACGCCTATTTGCTGTTTAGCTGAAAACACTTTCTAGTCCAAACAGTAATAATAATAATGCGTATAAAGAGCACGCCGGGTCGGTTATTATCGAGTTGGACTCAACCGAAACAGATCAAATTAAAAACGAGGTTCGTTCTATATCGACCGTTGTTGTTGAACTTATTTTCATTTGTATCGAGGAAAAACGTTTAGCTATTTTCCAGTGAGGTGACGCGTTGTACACCGGTAATCGAAATCGTATAATCAAACGCCACGTTTATTTTGTAAACAAGTTTTACACGCGGTACACACGGCGAACGTGTAAGGAAAATAGTTACAACGTCTCCGAATGATGTATGTTATATCGTTTTTGACGTTTATAACCATCACCGACGAGATTCGAAAAGGATTACGTCCGGCAAAGTAAGGCGTATTACGCAAGGTAAATGTTATATTTTTGTTGACTTTAAAAGACGATATCTAGTTCCGGGGCGACCGAAATGGAATTTGTTGGAATAGAAAATTTTTCTGAAGTAATAATACACTTCGGTAAATAAAATAGTGTCCACAATATATGAACAAAAAAACACGTAATAGAGCTGCGTAGGTACTTCGAATGTAATTTATTTCAAACAATTTGTTCGACGCTAATATTCCTTATAGTTTATCTGATCTACTATTTAAAAATCGTCTGGTATTTTGCGAGTTTAATGCGCGAAAAATTCGTGTACTAAGAGATTTGATACTGAAAGTTTTAAAAGTCAAATGAATAGTTTAATCGACGTTTATATTTCTATATTATTAAAAAAAAAAAATAAATAAATAATGTATATATTAAACGAATAGTAGGAGAATGTTTTGTGTAGCTCTGAATGCCACGAACAATGTAGCATTGACAGTGGATTTGAAAGCTTTGGCATTTGGGAGAGTTTCAATGTCTCGGTGCGTGTTATTGAGTTACAAAGAATGACATGATCACGTGAGATGGGGGCAAGAGTAGAAAAAGCTGAAAGGGCTTTACTCGCATCATCAAAGTTTTTCGAGTAAAAACTCTTCTAAAAAAGACTGTTTTTCAGCAACAAGAATAAGGTTGTGAGTATAGACGCGACCACAAGTGTCACGGAAAGGAAGCTATAAAGACTTCGGAAAATAAAACATGGAGCGGAACACGCACTGTCCGGTACTGGGATGAGAAGACTCGGCCCGCGGTGGTGAAAAAGTTCAACAGAGAATTACAGGAGGAAATGGCGCAATAGTGAATAATGCAACATTTATTATAGTGGATGGACTGGATACGCGGTTCGGAAAGAGGTGGATCGATGTCGAATACGATCTAGATCTAGAAGACCTAGGAATGCGGAACGATATGGTACAAGACCGAGAGGAGTGGCGATGAAAGCCCTTGGAGAGTATAAGTAGAAGTCGGGAGAAGTGTAACGATAGTTTTCTGTGTTGTTGTAATAATAATAATAATATTTGAAATCGACGCGTTTCAATCACAATTTTATTTCAATAAAAACAATCGAGTATCGAAATTATTATTGTTATAATTGAAATGTCAACATTCACATAAATAGCTGGTGCGTGCAGACCGTCCAACGCTCACCGCTTCGCGGTCATATTATTTACCTTAACACAATGTACACTTTGTATTTAGCATAATATTATTATATTTGCTTTAAACGGAAATCGAATTTTCATAATGCGAAAATCGATATTTTATTGTAACGAGAAATATCCGCGGATTATGTACGAATAAAATATGCCAGCGGGCAGGGAGAGGAGTTTAATCGAACAATAACAAATTATTTTCCACAAAATATTTTTTTATTTATTTATGATAACAAACGCGCAGCTCATAAATCCGCTCGGTTTGTCTGCTGTGCGCATATTTATATTGGTTTCTTTTTTGTATTTTTTTTCCCCACCGTTTTAATTTTGTCAACGAGATCGCAAAAAAAAACCAAATGATTCAATATATAATAATATTAACATTCCGAGAGGAAGAATATATAAAAATAAACTCGTTAACAAAAAAAAAAAATTGTATTATTTGTAGTATAATATAGCTTTCAACGCTTAGTTATATATACACGATGATTATTCTTTTATTTTATCACGAGTCGGCGAAAATCTGCCAAGGTTTTAAACATTTCTGCGTATTTTTCTCTCGTTATTCAGTCATTTAAGCGTTATTTATAGACCATTTTCAAAACTGTATATATATATTATATTATACACGAAACTTAAACAAATGTAAACTTTTGATTTCCAAGTGGTAAACTATATATATATATGTACGTATATTGTATGTACACCGCCGCCGTCTTATATGGAACGAAAATAAATAAATGAAAACGCCGATTGCCGAAATTTCAATTTAAATGTATACCTTATACTTGTTACTCTCAAAAATTTGCATATCGCAGCAGCAGTCGCGCTGTTTTCCGCAGATCAATGGAAATGACCGTATGCCATTATAATATTACAGTAATAAATTTTTATATTTCGATAGACGAATGGAATGGTTATAGTAACATTAGTTACTGCCTTGAAATGAAGTGATATTTGACTTGACCCTAACTACAAACATTTCTGATAAAGCGCCTCCAAGTGGATACAATTTCAATATCTACTACACGTTCCAAGCGTCACCGTAATTTAAACGATTATTATTATATACTTATATGTATATAATATGCATAGGATTATGAAAAATTACTATTCTCGATTCGACTATACGGATTTTAGATTTTGAACTACCGGTGTGATCAGTGACGTTAAAATATCGTGTTTCATAGGATTAATTTCGAAACGAATCGGTTAAAAGTGTATACTTTACAAAATCGCGCTAGAAATTTATAATCGTATATTACTTTAACGAGACGTGCTGTAATAAAATTTATTACGGACAGACGTGAGATTTTTACTGGAAGGAACTGGGCGAACGTTTCTACTGATCTCGCGTAAATTCGAAGTAGATTCAGGTAAATTCGAAAACAACTACGATTCTCGAATTCGAAAAACGGTTCTGTGCAGAACGGCAAAACCATATAATATTATACAGTTAGTGTTTGTTATAATATTTTAAGCCGTTATTGTTGTAGATTTTGAACTTTTAACGAATACGAAAATTTCCAGTGTCCTTGACGAATACGTCGATTGCGATTTTGCCGGGAGGAGTTATATTTCTGTTGCAATTTTTTTAGGGATTGTTTTTAACGCTGACGCTCGAGGAAACTACCGGAAAAATCGAAAAGCTTATGAAATAAGACGTACCAAATCAATACGAGAGATCCGTTCCAGTAACGTATAATACGCGCGTCGTCGAGCTCATTCCTTCTAACGCGAAAAAAGTGTTTACCTACGGACAAAAAAAAGAAAGAAAAGAAAGTAACAAACGTCTTTGTGTAAAAACAATACATTCTTTTATATTTCGCTAAAAATTTAATAATAATAATAAAAAAAAAAGGAGATACCGAGCCGCGGGCGTTGTTGACGTCGGTTTGAGTGGATACGACTTGCAGATCGCGCTCGTGTTATGAGACGGTTTTAAAATTCCGGTAAATTCGAAAGAGACGCGATAAATCGTATTGAATTCGGAAAAATATAACGAAATTTGATTTTTTCTATTATTTTTCAAACTCCACACGCTGTAAAAGAAAAAGAAAAAAATGTAGCGAACCGCGGGGCGTTGTGGATGTCGCTTAATTGAACGTCATTACTACTGGATAAAGATTTTAGAATTTTGTTATTACTATATTATAGAGTTTGAAAGCAATGCGATAAAACGATTCTGAACGGAACTCCATCGTTTTAATGTATAATTTCTTACGGTAAACTCGGAAAATGTACAAAAACCGTTTTCGCGTTAATACCCATATAATATAAGTACGCGAAGTTACATATTCGGTAAAAATTTCAAGACTCTACGGGGCCATTAGTTTTGAACAAACGTAATATTTCACAAAAAAAAAAAAAATACGCACTTTTACAAACGATTTTTTCGACTATAATAATATTATATAGTTGTCGAAGGAACGCGTACGTATTATGATATTGTATTAAAATTTCAAGCGTTAAAACCGACAATTACCCTTTTTTTTTTTGTGAATCAAATACCTCAAAACCTATAATACGTATTACTATATATATAGAAATAGCCTAAATTCGAAATTTTTTTCGCCTTATATAACATAATATATATATATTCGATGAATATTTCATGTTTCTATAATCGCGTTGGTTTCGAAATCACGACGGAATCGCGTTTTTATACGTGTAATTTTTCGGTAGTTTTTTTTTTTCCAGGCCATTTTGAGAAAATCGAAAAACGAGACTTCTCTAATATAAGTACCCAGACTTTAATATGCGCGATTTGTTACCGGAAACAAATGACTACGACCGGGTAAAGAAAGGTCGGCGGAACACTCCTTCTGGTCGAATTTTCGGATACAGACGTCAAAACAAGCACCGTACCTATTATCGTCGTGACACCGTATTCCTCGTACCGCTCAGTCGCTCAGATTCTAGAATTTAAACAGCCAGAATCTAAAATTAATAAATATTAAGGGGATTGAAAGCGGGTATTTTCTCTTTGTCTTACACGCATGTAACATAGCAAAAATAGACGTTTCGTACTTCCAACGTACTATTGGTGCGATAAGAAATTTGAAAACGGATTTGAATTCCTCGTGAATTTTACTACAAAACGACTTTCCCACTTTTTTCATTTTTTTTTTTTCATAAACCCTTAAAAAAATTAACCGAACAAATTTAAATAAAAAAGTTGTTAATAATTTATTTTTGAAGGTCTTTAAAAAAAGAAACGAAAAAAAGCGGGAAAGTCGTTTTGTAGTAAAATTCACGAGGAATTCAAATCTGTTTTCAAATTTCTTATCGCACCAACAGATCGATCGGTACGTTGGAAGTACGAAACGTCTATTTCGCTATGTTTCGTGTGTGTAAGACAAAGAGAGAAAATACCCGCTTTCAATCCCCTCGATTACAATATAATCAAAATTACCTGTTGTTTTTTCAAAAAAAAAAAAAAATTACCGTTGTATTATTAATATTATAAAAAAATTATTGCGAATGGAATGAAAACGTTATTGCTGTATTGTGGGGACACCCTGTACCGCGTATGTATACGTGTATTTTTAATACACTCGACGAAGACGAGGGACGACGGTGACGGACGGTGTACCCCACCATCGTCGCCCCGCCACGCAGTTATATATAAAAATAATCTCCTCGTCGCATTGTTTGATTCGATTTTGGCCCGAGGCCGTTTACGTCTCTACTATTATATAATATACAATATTGTGTCACGCGTAGGGTTGCCATCCGTCCCGATATATCGGGACTGTCACCGATATTGAGCTCTCTGTCCCGACGTCCCGACAAAAGACTAAAATGTCCCGATTCATGAATCCCAAACAAAAAAGATTTTTTTTTCACCTTGTTAATTTCTGACGAAACCGGCGTGCTCCGAAGCGCTCCGATAGCCATATGCGTTCTCTCGTGGTGCGGACTTTAGAATCCAATTAAGTCGTTATCGCAATCGTTAATGTTATCGATTCATGGTATTTATTAATAACGTAGGATTCAGTCAGTCAGCCAGTCGCTTTATTTACTCGACGACGTGTGGTACGATTTTTCTTATTGTGTAAGTGCGTAATTTTAAATAAATCTACAAAATGTCTGCAAAAAGAAAGTGCCATTTTCGGATGACTACACGAAGGAGTGGAGTTTTATAAAAGAAGGGCGTACGGATGAAGAAGCTCTTTGTAATTGTTTTTATCCGTTACTCAATATGTATAATAGAAATACAGCTAATCAGATTTGGTGCTGGCTCTAATTTTTACAAAATTGTATTTTTATACACTCTATCCTAGTATTCACTATTTTTGTATGTAACCTAAAAATAAACCGATAAGATCTCTAATCAAAGCTCTAATGGCAACCCTAAAACGCGGTATTTTTATAGAAAGAACTAAATGTAGACGATTATCTAGTCAAATATGTTCTGGATGTCGTTAATTGAACGAAAAATGTTACTACTGGATAAATATGTTTGGATGTCGAATTGAACGTCATTACTACTGGATAAATATTATAGAATATGTATATTACTATAGAGTTTGAAAGCAACGCGATAAAACGATTCTGAACGGAACTCCATCGTTTTAATATATAATTTCTTACAGTAAACTTGGAAAATGTACAAAAACCGTTTTCGCGTTAATACCCATATAAGTACGCGAAGTTACATATTCGGTAAAAATGTATTAAAGGTTTAAAAATGTATACGCGACCGCGCGCGCGAGAATAAATTAGCGATTTTCTCGCGAAATCGGTCTCCGCGTCCCAGTCGGCCAGTCGCCGCGGAGTCCGATCGGGTTTTAAAAATAAAATAACGAGTATAATACGGTACTGATATGAAATCGTTTTTCCCGTTTTCAACGGAATTCGAGGCGTACCGAGTATACATATTATATATTATATACATATCAAGCTCGCGCAATATCGTTTGAATTTCCATCGATTAAAGAGAGCAACGGCGCTAAAAATAAACTATTATTAGAAAATAATAAAATAGAAAGTTCAGAATACGTGTGCGCGCGCGTTCGAAGAAACGATATTGAACGAAGAAAATAATGGTAATAATACTTGGAAACGAGTTAAAAAAAAAAACGGAAAAAATAAAACGAAATATTAGTAGAAATAAATATGTGTTAAAGGCTGCCACGAGAAGTCGCGCGCGTTTTCAAAAATTTCAATAAAAATTTTACGATAATATAATTTTTCGAAATCTTGAGTCCTGGACCGAATAGTTTTCATCCGGACACCACTCCTTGTTACCTGTATAGGCACGTATCGGGCGAGGACGTTATACAGGCGCGTAATATGATTTCTTAACTATTCCAAAAGTAAAATGAGTATATAAAAAAATTATTTGTAAACCGTCCAGTGTCACGATACGCGTATTTGATTCTTATTAAGTACTCGCGTATATTGTGGATTGTCGTCGGGGCGGACGACGAAGACCTGAACGGTGTAGACGAAACCGCGGGATGACGTAGAGGGAAGATTATGCAAACCAATTAAAGTAGCAATTATGTTAAGGATTGATGACCGCGCGCGCCTGGAGATTGTTTAAGAAGAAAAAAAGGAGAGATTAAACGAAAATTAAGCCGTATAGTTTATAATAAGCGGTGTACAATATATATATATATATATATTATATATAAATTCTCTGTGCTGGGAAGTGAGTGTTTGGAAAGCAGAAGAGTGCTGGGCGAAGGGATCATAAGCGGAAATTTTATTATATATATATATATATATATATTATGTATTTAGGTGTTTCTCTGTAATCGCCAAAGATCTCCGAAATGGTATACGACGAGAAGGAGCACTCCGTAGCCGGAACAACAGCGAAGAATTAACAGCGAGGGGGGTAAAAGAAGGAGGGAAAACGTCAGTCGAGAATAAATAAAATCTCACGAACACAATTCGAGTCGAAAAACTCGTGTATAAAATATAAAAATATATTATGAAATAATGCGGAAATTAGTTTTGTACACTTGAATTACAACAACAACAGGATAAATGCGTTAATTTATTAACAGCGAATTCGTGTTATAACTGCAATATTACAATAACACCGTTTGTGTGTGTATGTTATACTATAAAGGAAAACGCAGAAAATGGTTTTCGAAAACGAATATTCGAATCGGATTTGTCTGTATAATTTTTCCCAACATAATCTTCAGATCATTTAAATTAATTATTTACATTTAAGTTTTTTGCTGATTATTGTAAATCATTTTTTGCTATACGTTTTACAAACGTCTCGATTAGTACGACCGATCCACAGTGTGTACGAGTGTTTACTTATTATGCAGTTATTTTAAAATTTTTTGTGAAAACAAAATACACAGTATCATCAGCTTGTTTAAACGGTGAACGGATACACTACTATATCATTCGTCGCAAAAGTTTAATGTATTTTTGACGTGTTTTTTTTTTTTTTTGCTCCCTTCGTAAGTCGCCTAATACGTATCGCGAGTAAATAAAATAATAATAAAAAAAGCCCGTGTAAAAATTTTTTTACCTTAATGTCTTCAAAATGACAAAAAAAAAATATTTAGAAGACTTTCTTCGAATATTTTATTACAGTGATGGACTGCACTCGGTGGATGTATAAACGTCAGTGCGGGTGTTTTAAGCGGGAGGGTTGAAAATACCTGCTGGAAGTATATTGTGCAGCATCAAAAAGTGATTATAAAACTTATATACTTAAAAAAATAATAATAATAAAAAGTTAAAAAAAGGTCTATAATAAGTGAATTTCACTTGTTTTTATCGATTCAACACCGACGACGTCACAACAAATATATTCAGAAGGGCTAAATCTTGGTCCTTGGCGTGTTCTTTATATAATGTAGGTATAAGTCGTCGTATATACAAATGTCGAGTATACTCGTATATTGTTATAATATCAACGCGCAATTTCGCATGAGCTGACATTTTCAGACACAAAAAAAAAGCGAAGCGTATACGTGTTCAATATTCTATAATAATATAAATCTGCGACTAAATTTTTAACGCTATAATATTTGTATATGAGTAGAAAAAAAAATTCGTTTGTATTTTGTGTAATTTTTTTTTCCATTTATCAGTATGGAGGAGTTCGAACCCCCGCCCCCCGAAAACTCGCTCTTACCTAGTAAGTATATACCTAGTCTATACCGCACATGATTTTGTTTAAAAAAAAAAAAATCACGGATTTACCGCGTATTATTTTCTCGAATATTAGCAATTTTTTCAAGGGGTGGGGGGAAATTCGTTATGATCCATCGTTATTATTATTAACTAATACTCTGAAAGAAAACTGTTTTGAAGAAGAAATATGAACTGATATCTCCTCCGGTCCTGTTAACCGTATAGGAAATAAGTATAAAACGCCCGATGTCAATAAGCACTGTACTGGATTCATATAGTATCCTCGAAAAAATCGATGGGAACACTACTACCTGTAATCTGTATATATTGTTTATAAGCGGAATTTTTTGCCAACGTCAAATACGTGATTAATCCGATAATAAATATATGAAAAAAAAACCTCCCAATAATATTGTAGTAACAACTACAATAATGTGGATAATTGTTATTATTTTTCCGTTTAATGCGAACATTCGATTTCGTTGTAGTTTCACGAGTTATGGAAGCGCGTTGTACGCGAAATTAAAAAAAAAAAAAAAAACAAATTCACCGATTTCCGTTTATATAATATAGGCGTTTCAAGCTCTCGCACATATTTTTTTTTCACTTTCGAAATTTCATTTTGCGCTCAGTATCATAATTTCCTATAAAACGTTTCACTGTCTGCAGAGTAAGAGTCAATGTTGCAAGTGCTGTATAAGTCCCTATACAATATAGCATACTGATAAACAATGAATTTACAATGTTATTGATAAATAAATCAAAATTGTTTTCTCAATTCGTTCAGAATCTGAAATTAAAACGATAATAATATACCATATTGTATATTATGTCGATAGTCCAATTAAATTATATAATTAAGATTAGACTTATTTTACTTTGATTAGGTAATTATAAAAACAGTAGAAAATGAAAGTCGAACGATTATTATTGAAAGCGCGACGAGTGCGGGAAGAAGGTTATGGCTTTGGGGGGAAATTTTCGGCGAATATAATTAACGTTTTTTTAAAAACAATTTTTTATCTGTACTTTTCACGCGTCACGTACGAGTTTCATATGACGCGGCTTTATTTTTTTCTCGACCTTTTGAAATCGACAAAAGTCGGGGTGGGTTTTTAAGTACGCGTCCAAATGTCAAGAAAAAAGAAAAAATTAAAACGAAACGGTTATTTTGATCGAATTCAGCGACCGCGCGTATTTCGTCGAGCGTATTAAATCTATTTACGTTTTAAAACTTTTCGGTCGCGCATATCTTATAAGAAGGCAGTGAGAAAGTAAATAAGTGTGTGTGTGGGGTGGAGGAGGAAAGCGAAAATTCCCAAAGTTTTCGCAAAAACACGCGCGTTGATTGATCGAATCGTTTACCTCTGTAGCAGCGCATAATAATGTATTTAGGTGTAGAAAGCAACGGAGTCCGACGTTCGCAAACGTTTTTAAAACCATGCAGGGGAAAACGTTTAACGTCAAGCGTTATTTCATTGCGGGCGACCTTAGCTGGCCGCCAAGGTAAACTATACGCAGTTTATACATATGCGTGATCCCCGTTCCTCAACGTGGTGATGAGCTCCTCTACGGAAGTATAAGTAAGTTACAGCGTGGAAGCATTATAAAGCGAAAAACTTTCGGCGTCGGAGACGAGATGATACCACGGGCGAGGAAGAGAGAGGCCTGCAGAGCGGTCCTAAGGATCCCTCGGACGGTTATGCCGTTGGATCGGTCTCGTGGGAGCTGAAGTCTTACGTCTTTGTGGTAATCGAATCTAGGCGCCAAGCACGCGTGTATAGGTCGAGGGACAGTTCGGGGGTTGACGATTTGATGGCTTGCCGCTGACCGTTTTCGAAAGACTCGGAATCCGTAACCTGTGCACCGATGTGGTTCAAACATCGGAGGAATCAAAAAGGACCCAAACTCCGTCTGCCGACTTGATAGGAGTCGGCTTCAACGTCGAAGCGTGGAAGTCGGCTCGGTTGGGTGCGATACGGATCGCGGATCGACTCCCTTATCGCGGGGCCTTGCCGGGTACCGAAAACTCAACTACGGTTTAAATTCGAACACTCGGCCGTTCGGGGTCGCTTTCGATCACGTCCGGATGTCCTCTTCAGGAGTCGTTCGTGTACGGGTTCGACCCGATTTAGCAGGGCGCCCCACTGCTCTAAAAGATATCCTTCACGTACACAATAAACTATCAAAACGTGCGATTGCGAATGGTTTCTAGTTCGTAGTAATCTTATTCGTCTTTACGACCTACGTATTTACAAAAAAAATGCATATATAAAACGAATTCGACAAAGAAACAAAAAAACACCGCTTTTTTTCGAATATTTATGTGCTCTTTATATTTATGGTAGATATTTGATCTCGAATCGAAAATCGTAAATCGTATTGAAAAACTGCGGTACGAAACTCACTGGATTTACCAGAAAAAGAAAATAACGCGCCGTATTCAAAATCTAAAAATATTGTTCGAAATGTAATAATACACGTTATTCGGTATGTCTAAAGTAAATATAATAAGATATCCCATTTTAAAATCGGGAGAACGGGATTTTGGCGGCTTTTTTTTTTTAGCTTTCGAGACAATTATTTTGAAAAATATTATTTTCCCAACTAATCAAATCACGACATACATATAAGTACATTCTATAGTCTGAATAAACTTTTTTTTTTTTTACCAGTCGCTTCATGGATATCGGCAATTTTCGTTGTAAGGCCCGTTCAAATTCGAATCGAATGTTTTGCTTTAAAAGAAATCCCCCGTAATGTCATAATAATTAATTTCCTTCGAAATAGGCTCCTCAAGAGTAAACGCGCGCGTTTAGTTCAACGTTTTTCCATTGACCAACGGAAAAACATTTTTAAAAGTTTTTCGATGTCAATAATTTAAGTCGCGGCGATAATCGGAGTCGCAAGTAGCTAATAACGTCTCGCGTGTACGGGACTTACAGGATTATTTTCGACACATGACAACACATCCGCGGTAAGGCATCAGAACGGTGCTGTTTGAAATCAACTTTGGCGTGAATTTTGCAGCCATTCTACGGCGTACCGAACAAATCGCCTGTTAGAATTATGCGCACTGAACCAATATTGATTTTTAAATCATTGGCGATTTTTCGTACGGCCTGCAAAGACGGTTTGCCGTGATCGTGTACCACGGACTTGAGTAACTTGCTCTGTTCGTGACGACTCGTTAATAGTCTTCTACTTATTTCAATGGGCATTTGTCCGCTATTCTTTAAACGATTACACCACTCCTGCCTGGTGACACTCGTCTTTGAGTCATAAGATTTGCGAACAAGTTCGGCACGAGAATCCCGTGCAAACGCTACGCAAAACCGTTACGCTAAGCTTCTTCAAAACCGACGAAACACACTGTCGCGTCGTTTTAAGAATATACAGGCCGTCAAATTTTTGTCGGCGTGACTACAATAACTCTTTCGAGAATAATATTAAAGTGCCGGATTTACAAAATATTACATCCGGGACGTAACACACAATTTTAGCGACCCTAAAAAAAAAAAAAAATTCACTAAAAACGGGTCAACGTATAAACAACTATTATTAATTATTATTCCTCATCGTTCACCATTATTTACACGCGATTGCGTATCACGTTAATCGTCAAATGTTTATACTCGTTTAATATTATGAAAATATGACAGTACCGATTTAGAGTTTTAATATAAATATTTTGAAAATCAAAAGGCTGTCAAAAGCAAAAGTGACCAATAAAAACTTGAAACCTATAACTCATGAGTTATTACCTAAATGTAGTACAGCATTAACATTAACTGAAACGTTATAAAAATATGGAATAAATTACAATTGTACTTTTCTTATACTTTTCTCGAACCGAAATCTTTTATAATTTCTTCAAAACGTATATATATATATTGTTTTAGAAACTTCGTGATATGATTGAAAGGTATTATTTCTGGACCTTCTTAATTTTCCGTGTTTTGTAGTCCGTCTTACATATGATTTGATTAAGTTTTAATTTACTGAATAGGTACGTTCTCAGCGTGTTGTTGTATACACTTACTACTTAGTAGGTACGGTAAAAAAAAATTTTTTTATAAACTGTTGGTATTTTGTATTAGGAATAATAGCATCTCGAAGGCGACGTTAATGAAGCTATTATAATAAATTTTATTACATTTATTAATATGCCGTGTATCGAGAAATAATTAAATTTTATTTTGAAAAAAATCAAAAATGTATATAATTGATCGATAATATCTATAGATGTAAGTCGAAAAATAATTTGCACGATTTTTTTTTTTTAACTGTAAATTATTTTCATTTCATATAATTTGAAATTCCTCCGCACTCTGCTGTCCGGTGTTGCATTTATAGCATTGTCGAGGTGTTTATTCGTTAAAAGGTAAAAAAAAAATGTATAAATAAACGACTCGATTGAAAATATCGACATTGACATGTTTAATCACAAAAAAAAAAAAATTAAATAAATATAATAATAATAATAATAAAAAATGTTCCTTAAACGTTAACATAGAGCCACTTATAAAATTTATATTGACTGGAAAGGAAAACAAAATTTACAAGAATATAGAGGTTTTTTTATTAGTTTTTTTGTTTGGTGGGTTATATATATATATAAAAGGTATATGTTTATAATACTTTTTTTTTTGCATGGAAGTCAATATTAATATAATAAAAAAAAAAATCTCACGAAGTCGATACGGTACATTACACACATACACGCATACATAAATAATATATATATATATATAATATAATATTCTATATATACATAATATATAATTATATTTATTTTATAATTATATATAATATTACAGTACACAAGAATGACATCGGGGGAAAAAACATTTGAAATAATATACAAATCAATACAATTACACACGATTTAATATAACATTTATAAATATAAATTTATTTTATAATTTTATAAAATTCATATACACGCAAACAACGAACATATTGTTATAAAATATTTATTCATACGGTATACACTTAAAATATTGTCATCGTTTCGCGCGTATATTAAACGTATACAAGTTATTTATGTTATATGCCATTTAATTTTAAATTTATCGCAAAATTAAATGTACCGCACGGAATTTTCTTAATTCTTCAGAACCTCTATTTTGAAATGGTAAAATACGATTTTCGGGATTTTCAGGAGACTAAAGTATTAAAAACATTTTTTTTTTATGATCGAAACTATAATAATTACACTCGTAATTCAATTTAAATTTTAAAAATGTATGTATATTTTTTAAATTAAATATTTTATTTTAATAGCAATAATACGCATGTATATAGAAAAAAAAATACTGTTTGTTTCGCATTGATATTGTTAAAATAATAAGTTAATAAGGTATATAATATGGCATTAATGCATATCCATTTTGATTTAAAACTAATCGAATTAATGACTCGATTTTTTTTTTGTACGAAAAAAGTGAAAGATCGTCGTTTAATGTTTAAATTAAATTTCGAGTGTAATTATTATAATATTGTTTCGATCGTTTTTTTTTTTTAGATATTTCCTTAAATCGTTATTTTTTTAAAATTTCCCCGTTAGATTTTAAGATTATTCGACTTTCATGTCCTATCGCATCACACTGACGTCTGAAAAAAAACCGTGTTACGTGTGAAAATAGAGGCGTATTGAAAAATCCCACGGTGGGTTTAATTTTTTTCAACGAATTTAAAATAAAATCGGAAAAAATTTATCAGATTTAGAAAACGTAAAACAGGTTTTTGATTCCACTCATCGCGTTAACATTAAGATCGTTCTATCGAAGTTTGTACGCATCAGTTTCAAACGATCTCTGTGTTAGCGTAGATTTTCGTCTTTTCAAACGGTCTTTTTCCACGTCGACGGTTTTATTTTTTCGATTTTCGTCTTTACGAATATTTCACACGAACACAAAACTGTTTAAAACATATTATAAATTTAATCGAGTAATAACAGAGATTTGTTGTTTTTTTTTTTTGAAAATTAATAACTTTTAACGTGTCGCTTTTTTTGGGGGGTTATTTTCTCATTCAATTCACTGCAGCTCTCTATATATACCTACCTATCTGCAGCGATCGAAACGAACGGGACGAAGATTTCCTTAATCTTATTTAAAATACGCACATTTGTGTATATTCGATCAGGCGTGTTTAAACATATTACAGATTTATATTTGAAATATAAAAATATACACATTTTTTTTTGTCGCATATGGATTTCTTTTTCTCCTTTTACCCACTCCCTTTTTTTTACGGAAAAATATTGAAATAACTCGACGCCATTCACTGCAGCTGGTATAATATAAATATATTTTTCGAGATTTAAGTGCTCCACGCCCAGTTTATTTTACGCGAATATCTTATTACGGATCGTTCGTTATTGTTAATGTACCTATTTAAATATGCGCGGTAAACCTGGAAGAGTGAAAACGTTTTTTTTTTTTTTTTTTGGAATAATCGAATTTTTCCTTTTTGTTTTCTTCGAAAAACGATAATGATTTGAGAATAAAACGTAAATGTATATAAGAAAAAAAAAGCGAAAATTATATTGATTACATAATAATAATAAATGGTAACGGGCCGCGGATCGTTGTGGACGTCGCTTAAGTGAATGACTCGGATACGGTTTTAGAAAAGTTTTGTTATTACTATGAGTTTGAAAGCAACGCGATAAAACGATTCTGAACGGAGCTTTGGCGTAATACTACGCACGTTGTCGGAGAATTTAAAGCGTTAAAAAAATTGTGTCTATTAGGATTGTCAAGATTTTTTGTATACATTTGAAGTTGGACTCCTATATTGTAAAAAAAAATACTGTCAGTCCTTAAAACAGAAACTTACCTTTTTATCTAAATATCCAGAGAACTGATAATTGCTACAAAATAGCCCGAAATTGGACGGAAATTTTTTGAAATTTTTTTTACGTTTATTTATAATACGATGATGCTATACTTATTCGGTGTAAATTTCAAGACTCCTAAGACCATAATGGTAATAATTTAAAAATAATTTCGGTAGTTTTTTCGTACCACGTTAAAAAAAAAACTATTGAGAAAGTAGTTTTGCTATTCCGAATTTTTTTTTTTTTTTTGGATTGTTTCTAGTTACGCGCAGATGAAAAACTTTTCGATAATTTTTCTATACCGCAAATTAACGAATCGTGCAGACGGAATGGTCCGATCACTCTTTCTCGTCGAAAATTCGTACAAAAAAAAAAAAAGAAAAAGAAAAACGAATAACCTACAATAGCATCTCCGTTCAGAGTCCGAAAATTATTTTAAACCTTAAAATAATAATCGCTGTATTAAAAGGACGAAAAAAACCGCATTTCAAATAGCATATGTACCTACGCTGCAGTCCGAATACGACTGTGTGAATACCATAGATAATACATAATGGATAGGCCGTGTGTATACAATATGTGTAGCGGGCAGCGTTCCTGAATAAAGAAGAGAGATAGCAATATAAAAACCATGTCTTCTATCCTACTCAGCAAGAAATTATTTTTTGTTCCATGAAATAATAATTTGTTCCATGGAATAATAATTGAAAAATAGTGTAGGTATTCTCTTATCAACGTATCGGTAATCTAAATATTTGCTGAGTGAGACAGAAGATTCGGGAACGCCTGATAACGAATATGGCCTATTCCATGGCTAAATATCTAGGTATGACAACAGATTGTCCAAATTGCGACTCGGTCTGCGCATCCGTGGAAAAAACAATAATATCGTATTTTTTTTGCCATGGAACTGGCACCCGGATTATTATTTTGTCAGTTATGCAGATATTTATATTTTTAATTATTTTTACGCGCATTTGTATCCAGTCAAACGTATTTATTATAGTCGATAAATACTCGGGCGTATATTCGCATCGTACACCACCGCGGATACGTGTTAAAAACGCGATAACTCATTGGCATTCTGTATATTTCTATACGCGTATAAATAAATATTAAATATTTCTTATGTATAATATTTTCTATATTATATACAAACAACACACATCACGCTATATAAATACATAGGTACGACGGTTTGTCACTAAATATAGACGGTAAGTTAATTTCAAAAACTATTTACTATCATATATATATATATTTTACAAACACGTTTATAACGACGTATATTTATTTTTATTTTTTTAAATTTTAAAGTCACAAAAATTCAGGAATGATTGAGAAGAAGCGAACGACGGGACACCAGCGTATTTCTCTGCGTGTACAAAGAGAACGTCTAACTTATCGTATCAGAAAGAGAGCGATTTTTCAAAATCCAATAAATGCTCGAGTGTCAGAAAAACGTTTTTTTTTTTTAAATTTATTATTACCGCGTACAATACACACATACGCAAAGAGTAGCTTATAATATTATACATAAATACTTGTAAAACATACAATTATTCTTATGTAGAACGATTTTCAATAAATATATATATTTTTACACGATTATTATAATATACATATATGTATATATTAAAAAAAAAAAATAAGTCGAATAATTATCGGATACACACGTACGCCAGTGTCGCCACAATGACCGCGCGTGTCGAAAAAAGCATTATTGCGAGAAATAAGTAAAAAGTATGAGGTTATAAATTTGAACTGCACTGTTAAAGCTCGCAGAAACCAACGGTATCTCCGTCAAACGTTTTGAAATTCGAGCGATAAACGTACCGATAGCAAACATTTCTTCGTAACGTACGAGGAATGGAAATAATCGGATTTCTCTCTGAAAAACACATAACCGAATTCTATTTAGCGAAATTTTTATTTCTTTTTTTTATTGTGTTCCACAATTTTTTTCCACTAAGATTCAAAACGTTACAGAGAGTCGCGTCAAAGACGATTTTTTCCAATCGGAAAGTGGGCGTAACAGATTAAAAGAACTCGTGGTCGGTTACCAGAGTGTGTTCGTATAAGCGAATAAAAGGGATCACAACAACACGTTGTTCATAAACCGATAATTTCCAGTCATACGTGTTTCGCCTGAATATGCACTACACAATTCGCGGGGCTTCACTTTCTGCTCGCGCACTCGGAATCCATTGTAATTATTGTTGCGGCACAGCTGGTCCACGCGTCACACGAGTACGACGTCTATCCATTGATCGATCGCGTATTGTCGATAATAACGCCGAAACGGTTTACGTATGTGTAAATTGTCTATTCGAAAGAAAACAAAAAAAAAAAAATACCTACTCGTTAAAAAAGTCGCGTTAGAAATATACGTAATTGAGTTTCGTGTACAAATTTCGTTAGGTATAATGTATTTCTCCGTCATCGCCAGACGTTTTGGCCCGCAAATGGCAGAGGCTCGAGAAAGATTTGAAAAAAAAAAACTAAAACTCTCGCGGCGTTTGATTTGACATCTTTCAGATGTCTGTTGTAGGTTTTTCTTTTTTTTTTTTCGTAATAAATAATCCTGTGTACCCACCCGGGTGTTGTCACCAGTCGTGTATAGGATTGATTTTTCGCAGGCCATCTCGTCTCTGTGCGTGTCGTCGAATCATCGTCAGACTTTCGTCGTTGACCGCGAGGAAGATAACCGCGCGGTACATAAGAAGTAAATCACGGCGATCGTGTCGGACAGGACGAGGAGGAAGAAGTCGTTCGAGAGTGACTCGTTTCTTATCGCTTTCCACAACCGCACGCGTTACAACACAACTGTACGACTTATAATATAAACACGACCGTATATAATGGGAAAACAAAAAAAAAAAAGAATCGATGGCGACGGGATTGGGGTTGAAGGAGGAGCCGGAAAGTCGTTTTCGTCGGCCGTTGTCGCGCACGACGTCTCCTCACTGCTGGACGTCTTCGGGCGAGAGTCCGTAGCTCACGTTGTCCGTCTTCATCGTGGTCATGGTGAACCGACAGATGTACGTGCCGCTCCGGGACGTGTGCGCACCCCGGCGAAGTCGGTTCTGTCGGTGCGAGCTCCAGCAGAGGAACAGCCGTTTGAATTCGTTCCGGTATTTGCCTGCGGAAAAACGAAAACGTATACATATAATATATATCGGTTGCAATGATTTCCGGAGATCACTCGATTTAAAAAGAAGAAGAAGAAAAAATGTCGCACGGGAAACGAGCAGCAATTGTCCGTTAGACAAGGCGATTTTCGGAATGTTTAACGTGTGGAGAATATTTAACGATATTATACGTGTTATCCGTGCACGCGACTGCCGGAAAGAATTTAGCGATTTTATTCGGAAGATTCTTCCCGAACCGCTTGCGTCAATGAACGACGTTCAATAATAATACTTACCGAAGAAAACACTCGTATGTCTTTTTTTTTTTTTTTTAGTAAATTATATTGCGGGATAATAGTGTTTTGATTCTGTTTTCTTTTAGTATATACTCGAAAAAAAATGTTAAAAACTATAATATCGTTTTTTTTTTTATAAGAAACATCGAAAATAGTTTTTCACAATAATTTAGAAAAAAGTGTTCACGATTTTTTTTTTCCGCAGAATTATTGGTCGTCGAAACGTTGTCTTTCAAGTGTGAAAACGGTATGAAACTCCTATAACCGTTTCCAATCTCCAGTAACTACTCAGTAAAATACTCACCGCTCATGAAGTTGTAGATCAACGGGTTCACGGCGCTGTTGGCGTAGCACAGCCAGTGACTCAGGTTCGCGATCAGAGCTGTTATTTGCGACTGTTGAATACCACCCACGGTAAATCTGCGTAGAAAAAAAAAACGTTTCCTTAAAAAAATATATATTATTATTATCGTACAGGATTACTTTCTAAGGAAATCAGAAGAAAAGTGAACTTTTTCGGGATCTAAGGCCGCGGTACGCACGGCGAGTTCTACAAACTGTTCAGAAGTGAAACGATGTACTGCGCGGGAGAGACGCTGTTTTATGTATATATACAGAAGGAGAGAAGTACATAATTTCCAAATCAAAAACGCCCATTTTTAAAGTTCCCGAGTCGACCGCGGGGCTGTCCTTTAACGCTATTATAATATCGTGTATACACACATATTACGTTCAGTCCTGAAAATATTAATTTGTCTACACTCGTGTATATAATAATGTATAATAGAAAATTATTTTTTATTCGCAGTGTGCTTTATTCGCAGTTTGTTTATTCGCAGTACGTTTTCTCATTATTCTCGGAAATAAGAATAATATTTACTGGGGGGAACACAAAACAATAATTGATATTACGATAAAATATTTTTTTTAAAAAATAATAAAGTTCTATTCGGCTTGTTATTATTATTGCAGTGTCTTTAAATAACCCCCTCGGTCAAATATACGACGACGTTCGAATAAAAAAAAAAAAAATAAACGACACGGTATATTTTCGACGATAAATAAATGGAAACTATGGGAGAAAAAATATTTTTCGAGGACTGTGCGATGTCACTTCCGATCGATTCGAACTCAACGTGTAGAGTTTATATGAAAAAAAATATATATCTAAACGAATTTTTTCTAAACGCGATCAAGTCGATTTTTTGCGTTAGAAATTGTTATGTGCACGAAAAGAGAGAGTAGATTTAGTCGTTTATAGGGATTATATGCAAAGGAAACGGTAAACGGCGGGAATTCGAAGAAAAAAAAAGCCGTTTTTGGAAATGTAATATAATATACATAATATAGAATATATAAGACGCGGTGTATAACACGTCCCACGAGGATTCGCTGATATTTAATAAAAAAAAAATATTTATACATATATGGCGAATTGTAATCTCGTTATACCTCATCTCTTCTTATCAACATTGAAAATAGTACAGTTACGCGTCAAACATCCTGCGGCTGCACTAGTCGACAAACTACAATCAACTTAACTCCGCCGAACCTAACCAACCGGTATTAACGTAATTACAGTAACGAAGCGCGTTTACATACGTATATATTAGTGCTCGCGTGTTAGGTACGTAAAACAGAAGAAATTCGAAACGATAGCTGTAACACGTTATTTCCTTTTCGAACTCGGAACACCCGACGATGTACGTATTATGGTCCTTCTCTATACAGTCTCCAGCAATTTCCGTTCGCGATGCCATTAGATTTCTCGATTTCCTGCAGTTACATAATATATATTACGAGAAAAGTGAACGGGGGTACAGTTATAGTGTTCGAGCGTGCCGAATGCACGAGAAGAGAATGACATATTTTTTAAAAATAAGTGATGAGGTCATAAAAATCGTCATCTACCGGTCCGGAGCGAAAAATAAGCCATCGAGAACTTTAATATAGACTATACGCACTCTGTACAGTGTACGGTGTACATAAAATCGTCGTGACGGGTTTAGACTGCTGCAGGAGGAGCGGACCGGAGACGAAATAAAACACTGGTCGTCGTCAAACGCGCCAATCGTTACGGCCGAGAATAGCATCGTTTTATATCCGTTCTGAATATTCTGTTCCGTCGTTTTTATTAGCCATATAATAACATATATATATATATACCCATTAAGTCACAATATGGACTGGTCAAAACGAAACGTTCTCACCATAATATTACACAATATTCGAGGCGTCTCCTGCTGCTCTGCCGTTCGCACAAAGTACGCGTGTCGTAAAATACAATTATTATAAACATCAAACGTTCTTATTCGGATTTTCGAAACCGACTTCTGTTTTACGACTCGAGAGCCGGATTCGGGCCGGTCATGAGAGCCGGAATTCTGCTAATAAAAAAAGGGGGGTTCTACAAAGAAATTTAAATTATCCAACCGAATATCAAAAGTTTTTAAGAGATATAACGTAGAAATTGTATCATCAAAAAAAAAAAAAACAATTTAAAAAGCCTTATTGGGTAGTACGAAAGATATATTACAAGAAAATCAGAAATATTTTATATAGGTATCGGATTTGAAGAACATTTAAGAAATATTAAAAATCAAGAAGACGAAAAATCTCCTCTAGCAGAACATGTACTAGAAACAAATCACAATATAAACTCAGTAGAATTATTAAAACAAGTGAACAACAGTCAAGAATTAAATGTTAGGGAAGCAATAGAAATGACAAAAACTACAAAATAATTCATTCAATCGGGATTTAAATCCATTACAAAATATTTTGTTAAAACTTTTAAAATAATGTAATATTGTAAACGATATCGCGAAACGTTTGATGACTCATCGGTCGATGACTCATCGTTAGAAAGCGAGAAGCGGTAGGCGGTTCGTTCAATATATAATAAGGACTGTCGGCTGCCGTTCGACGGCCAGTCGTTATTGTGTACTGAAGATGGTAACACGGGTTATTGAAATACGTAATTACCAAATAAAAGTAAATATATTTTTGTGGAATTGAGTTTTTTTCATTTTATTAAAGAAATTCACTTATAATATAATGTGGTGACGCGTATGCGTGCTCATCATCCCTTTTCTTCGCATTTTTTATGACTTTTGTCTATTCTGTGTTCACGATAATTATATAATATAGTCGCCAATTATGATATTAAGTTTTGTACTTGTTAAAGAATATTCATTTTTTTGTTTTTTAGTTTTTTTCATTTTTTTTCTTAAAATATTTATAATACTGAACTGCGAGACCACACACGCATAAACGCGATTGCAATTGTTCAAATCGCTGTTAAATAGTGAACCCTTTTAATAAACTCTTATATTATAATAGTACTTGTATATACTTTGATAGTTATCGTGTACACACGTCCAGTAAGTAAATATATATTTGTTTAACACAAAAAATCCGAAATTATGCGTTTCGCAAAACGTATAATAAAACGACGTTATCGAACGGTTCTCGTGACGCGTTCGTGCAGTAGACGCAATTTACATATTTATTTCGGTGTGGCTAAACGGATTGTTTTAAATTTGTACGTTATAGAATATTATTAACTCAAGAGGTTCGAATATCGGCCGTTTACTTTTTTTTTTTTTTTGTACCAAAACGGTATGAATTTTCATTAGCAATAGTATCTTATTATTATCAACGTTGATCTTAACGTTTAAATTTCAACGGATTATAAATTGGTATTTTTATATATATATATATATTTTTTTTTTTTGAACGAAATTTAATATTTTTTCAATAATTCTTAGAGGAAATAGTAAAACGCGTTTTCTCTATATATAGGTACAAGGAGTAAATTAGAATAAATTTTCGGGGGAATGTAAAAGTCTTTTTTTTTTATAGGTTATTGTGGGAACGCCTGATTAAATGTTTTTTTTTTTAAATATATTCAAAAGAATATATTTTTTTTAATAACGTAATTTCCAATAAAATATCTAAAATTAAAGTAAAAATAAAAGAAAAAAATGATATATATGAAAAGTTTTTAATCTCCGAGGTTTTGAAATATTGTTTAGGAGTGAATTTTTATGGTTTATAATGCTCGCATACTGATTTTTCTACTTATCCTGTATAGAAACGTTCAGTGTCGTTGCCAGAAATTTATTTTTTTGGCGGGGGGGGGGGCACTAGATTTTTTTACCACTATTATAGTCATTCTAAAATACATCAATTTATTAGTGGCTTAAATTTATATATATATATAATTTCGGGGGCACGTGCCCCTGGCTACGGCACTGGAAACGTTAATTGATATCAAGATATAAATTCGACATTATTATTGTATAATTTTTACTGTTAATCGATTATTTATACGTAATAAAAAGAAAAACACTCGTTATTACGAAATAACAAGTACCTATATACCGCGTATAGACAGAAAGCTTTTTATCCCGAGTTTTTGTTCCGTCTGCGGATATGTATATGTTGATAATAATTTTCGGTGGTGCCAATTTTGTTACTACATTAGAAATTGTTTGCGTAGTATTTTATTCGTCAAACCCGTTTTAAATATTGATGTCGTTTAATAAAGGTTTAACGTTAAATAGAAAAATGTCTAAGCAAAACGAATTTTACGTACACACGCCTAATTTTAATTTATATGTAATCGGATGTACAAATCATACTCGTATAATATATTGTATTGTAAAATGCGTACGGTAGTTCATCTCGCGGGGGTAATGCGAATAATTTAAAAAACCGACTCGTTTAACAGAGAGGAAAAAAAAAAGTAAATACGTATAATAATATATAAAGTACATAATATATACGAGCGCTCGTATGAAATATCGACATTTTCGTTTATTATATTATGTGCGGAATATATGTGTGTGTGTGTGTGTGTGTGTGTACATAATCTATTTACACGAATGCGGTCTCGTTATCCTATAAATAACTTACCGCAGGAAGTGGAGTTTAAATATGTTAATAAAAAAAAATTGAAAATTGAAAAAAAAAACGCGAACAACGTTTTTATTATTATTGTATAGCGTGGTAAATTAAATTAGTAATGAAATTAATACGTGTCGCGCGATGGCTTATGAAAATTTAAATTATTTAAGTAATATTGTAATAAACGTCTGTTGTCGCCCCTTCGTTAACCCGGCGGCGGTGGTGTAAATCTCGAGACAGCAGTGACTTCATAAAATCACTACACTTACACGTGTTCAGTTCATAAAGTATATTAAAGTCACAAGACTGAATAAGTGTTTAGTGTACTTTAAACAATACGTAGATATATACTGAATTATAAGAATGCAGACGCCTTTAAAACGCGATTCTTCAGATGTAATTCAAAGAATTTCGATATACCTACTTCACGAGCAATAAGGATTGATAAAAAAAAAAAACTAGAAATTATCACGTCCCGCGATTATTACGTATATACACTCGTCCTGTTCGATAAACGTTCACTCGTTGACTTGTTGAGCCGCTGGAGCACTCTCCTCCCAAATCATCGGGGCAATATCAGATGAAATAGAAAAATTGCAGTCTGCAAGCTATTTGTATAAACACTCCGTTGGTGCGGTAGGTGAATACATATAGGTTTTTATAAATTATTATATGCGTCCGCCATAATATATGCCTATTAACATTAAGTTCGGAGCCACCGATGCAATACTCGTATTTACACAGAATATAAGTGTGTACAATATTAGTTATTGTGAAACACATTTTCGAATTTATTTTTGTGTATAATTTAATAAAATAAAATATTATACTTTTCACGGCGGAGCTATATTATTATATAATCTTCGCGCCGGAATAACAATATTTATTTCCGTAGAAAACGCAGTGCGAGGATATAATTGTTTTTCGACGTTTTTAATAGGATATATTTTAATGCGAAACGGTTATTGTGCGAGACGATTTTTCGAAATTGAATTTCTCGAAAGAAAAAACTATATATAAGAGAACGATTAACATATACACAATAATAGAATAAATTATTCAAATACGATTTATATGGTACGCGCGCACGGTAGTCGCAGCGATATTATAATAATATATATATACGCGTATAACCGATTAACGGAATAAAAATATTCGAAATTTAAATGTAATTTCGGTATATAAATAGTTTATTCGCGAATTTTCATCGGACTTACGTGTTTCGTACACCAGTGCATCGGGCGTTAATTAAAAATTCTACCGAAATAATTACGCCCTCTTCCCTTTACATAAACCCATATCGAGCCCGCGCATTACAAATAAAGTACAAAATACACAACTATTATTATTGATTTCAATATTATTTATTATTTTAGTATTATTGTTAGTTTTTGTAATATAATAAAGTCGCTTATCGCGAAAACGGTTTTTGAATATTTATATAACGCTGTTTCGACGACGCTCGTTCCGGGCACTTAATAATTTAAAAAATAATTATACAAATCGAATTTTAAATATTTTTTTTTCTTTACGTCAAACGTCGAAAAAAAAATTACAACCCTAACTAAGCGCACACGTAATCGCTATTTTAGATCCCTGTCCCGTGCGTGTAGTTACACGCCCACTGATACTCGTATATTCATATTATAATAAAATATTAGTCGTCGAATAACGTAAAAAAAAAAAAAAGATGATATACTCGTATGTATAGTGTTATTATACGTATTAAACGACCGTGACAAAGTGATAAAATATTAAGAAAAAAAAAAAAGGTATCTAAAGTTCCAAGTTATTTTTATGTTATGGGTACGTCGTATTATACGTTTAGAGACAAAAAAAAAAATCATAATATTATGTAATACACGAATCGCTGTAAAAAAAAAAGAGTCAAACGCGTTTTAACGCATAAAAAGTCCGATTAAAAAAAACATAATAACAAGATACTTATACGTAATTGCTGTGCCTCGAACAAGACAGAGGCATGTGAGGACTTTCATTCGCCGCACGCACAGATTCGCGTTTCTCCTATAACGACAGGACCGAATCGATATTGTGATAACGGGCGTATTTTCGATTTTTCCGTCATTTTCCGTGTCGCGTTCACTTGGAAAACAAATAAGTAAAATCTTAAAATAGTTTTAACACACACACACACACACACAACGGAGGAATCTTCTGTTTTGAGAACGAAAATAAGCGCGACACGCCTCGGGCAACGAATAGAAACTTCATTTTTTTTTTTGCCTCGCTCACGTCCTCGGAAAAGGATCCCACGTTTCACCGACGGTATTTTCGCCGATGGCGACGGTGGATTTAAGATTTTTTTTTTTACCGAGTCAACGGTTGAAGACCCGGAACGTGTGCAGAGAATCGTCGTCTCAACACAATGCTATACCGCGAACACGATGATATAACGGGATAAACGATAAATCGACGGCCCGAGGGCGCGCGCGTTGCCAACGCATCGAATACAAAATAAAATTCCGGTGTAGGGGTGGGGCGAGGAGAAATCACCGCGACGTCGTCGTCGCGTGTAAATCACAAAATTAAAGGCCGAAATTTCAGTTTTTTCCCCACTGATCGCTAGTAGATTTCGGTTGTGTTCAGCGAATTCGGTAAAATAACGGAATTAAAATTGAAAAGAAAAAAAAAATATACACGCGCACCGATAAAACTGATCGTAAAGTCGATTTTGTACTATATATTATACTTAACCGGTGTTGGCTTTTTCGGGGTTTGAAAACGAAGCGAAGAGAGGACCAAAGCTATACACGCGCACAAGCAGTGGATTATGTTTGCAGGCGGGAGGTTCGGATTAAAACCACCTTTCCCAGCACCTGCAAAAGATCAATTAAAACGTTTAACGCTATTGTCGACTATTGTACGCATGATTTCCATCGAGTGATTTTTTTTTTTAATCGCTGGCCTACAGGATCACGACGATTCCCGTGTTAAAGTCGTACAGAAAAACAGTGCAACGTTCGTGTACTGTTCTGATAAAAGTTTAAAATTGCAATCGTAACGTGTTTTTTTGACGTGAAAACGTTGGTGACGAACGTTTTTATGTATAACTTTGTGTAAATATCGGTGCTGTCTGTATACTTCTCGTTCTTCGAACCGCGGTACAGGTGCAGTGGCGTTATCACTGCAGGGAAGATACTAGGAGTGTCGAATCTCCTACTCCTTGGCCCTTTTTTTAATTTTTTTATTAGTATTTCGAAACAAAATCTAATGGTGTTTCCGATCGAATTTCCACAATCAGATGATCGAAATAAGAGCCTTAGTATATGAACTATAAATATTCACATCATAATCGATTGAATCTGTTGAGTACATGCCGGCAGTTGATAAAAATGTGCCGCAGCCGATAAAGTCTCCGAGGACGTATTACACTCAACGAAACGGTTCTGAAGAACATAACAGAATACGAAGTATGAACTATAATTTTTTAATTTAAATTTATTATAATTATCATATTTAAACGAACACACATTTATTTAAAAAAAAAAAAAAACATTTTCATTTGTTCTTGTAAAAAAAAATATCGATCCCATGAACACGATCTAACTCTAATCACGCCACTGCATAGACGGACTCGTCGTAGGTATACGTATTATTATTTGCGAGCAGCGACGGTGACGGGCGAATAAACTTTTCGAATTTAAATATCTCACGCTATACTCGATTCCGTATGTGCATATATGTATACGTATGTGTGTATAAATTGTATTATAAACGACGTATCATCTGTCGCGCGCCATCTGTCTCGCGGCTCTTTTGGTCGTGGCCGAAGTGAGAGAGAAGGGAGTGATGATGTGCGTGACTCGTTATTATATAATATCGGCGCGAATATTTTCTGCAAAACTCGCAGACGGCATCGCACCTGCAGGACGGTGTAGAACGAAATATTGGAAAAATACATAAATACGCATAAGCGAATGTTCGATTTGAAGCCGAAAAACGCCGAACGAATACGCTTTTAGATTTTACAGTACCGCGGGGCTCTTCCAGTGACGTACAAAAGGCAAATGTTTAAAAGTCGAAACAAAACTTAAATTTTGTAATTTTTTTTTAAAATTTATAATAATTTTTTAAAATAAAATGTATTAATTATTGACACAGGATCATAACCAAGGCTCGGAACTTTAGGCATTTGCATACTCGTCGAGAGAGTGCATATTATTGTAATTCTGGTTTGATTCAATGGCGTATAATACACCATCCGCCCACTCGCTGACTATTTTGATTAACCGGTGCGTTTGCTCTCTGCTCGGCGATAATAACCTACGTGGGCGCCGTCACTGCAGGCACACATGATAATATAATACGTCGCTCAGAATAATGTTAACAGTAATATTGTAAACGGTAAACGGTCACACCGCGACCACATCTGAGACGACGGCGACAGAAGAGGTGGGATATTCGTCGGTTTTCCTGTCCCTTCGCTTTGATGATCTAGCCGCGTATGTGTACCAACAGTTGTTACGGTAAAGGGTTTGTTTACGTTTTCCGAACGGCATGTGTACGCGTGCGCCACGAGGTTTCGATTGCAGTTTTCCTGGAACGATACACCGAACTTCCTAGACGAATAAAATCGGCGTTTTTCTGACTATATACCAGTGGTCGGGAACCTTTTAGTGTAAATGAGCCGTTTTTTTTCAAAAAATTGCGAATTCGTGATTTTCAAAGAGCCGCACTGATAAAAAAAAAAAAACACGCCACAGTACAATAATAACGTCTAATATATTTCACTAAACAATTTCGTCGGGAATTGGTAGGCATTAAAAACAGTAATAAGTCTTAAATTGATGCATACTCCGCCGCAGATTGCGCGCTAAGGAGCCGCAGGTTCCCGGTCCCTGGACTATACACAGTACACACGTAACGCGTTAAAGACTGCAGCAGTACGAGTAATATTATAGACTATATATTTTAGTTAATCGCTCGTCTTCTGTTTCGGTGCATACGTTTTCCAGTACGGGATTTTACAATATTATAACAGTGTGGTGAACTTCAAGTCCACCGGTGACGGTACCCGAATAGGATAGGATTTGAAAAAAATATCCGCCTATAGTGTTCACCAGATTTTACGCGTGGATTTCGTCTCGGAAAGCTATTGGGAACGAATTTTTATTCCGACTAAAATCCCGAGTTATTTTGCGCTACTGCAGCAGTTGGTCGTTCGATGAAACGTTTTATTGAATTTCAAATTTTTTCGTCCGGGTTTTACGTGTTAAATCCTACGAGAACGTATACTTCGATCCATCTAAAATGCGTTAATTTAATTTTTTTTTTTTTTAAACTAATTTCTGACTCGTAGTATTTTTTTTTTTTTCGTCACCACAACTTCCATAAAGGTTTTTACCGGTTATTTTTTTCTGTTCTTCGATATTCCGAGGTCCGACCGAATTTTAAGTACATATATACTCTCACACGCGCGTTGGTCACGCGGGCCGACAGACAAGTGTACGCAATCGAAGTGGTATATATATATATATATATAGTACAACAGTCAGTGCAGTGTGTCACGGTGGTATTGCGGGGTGATGTCACAACCGATTAAAAAAAAAAATGAGTTCGTTAACCGAATTCGGTACGGTGGTGTTTATTATACGAATGTACAATATTATTTCCAATAAAAATATAATATGCTGATTGCTCTTGGCGAAATATAACAACACGCACACGCATCTCTCCGACGGCCACGAACAATCTCAATGGCTCGACCGGTCGGTCGTTCGCCCGAGAGATATTTGTTGTTATCTTATAATATTCATATTTATAATATCCCAATACGACTTGCGGGTAATCAGCAACGCTGTTTAATTACATTATCGCAATTTATCGTGTTATTATAAATATGAATATTTCGCTGTCTATCGCGTCGACGTACCGGAGGCGACGACCTTATAATCGCGCGTAACACATTTACGGCGGTAAAGTATTTTCGTCAATGTTTCGCAGAAAGGGGGTGGACAGTTGATAATATTCGGCTCGGTGGTGTAAACGATTCGTTTACTCATACACGAGCCGTGTCAAGTGTTTCGTCGTCGTTCGGTGGAAACCGTGTTGTAACTATACGGTACCGACACGGTACGGAAGGGCGAGAAGTGGCTTGTTGAAATAAAGAGTTAACGTTTCGAGAGCAAACTCTGTGTTCGTGTCCGATCGAAACCGACGTGTTGACATGGATTCGAGGTCACTGCACGTAGTGTTATAGTCGGTATACGTTTTGCTGTTTGGAAAAATTATTATGGCCTATGACTTACATAGCTGCGCTCCGAATACTGTTCGGTACGGTCGCCGTGTGTTTTCCGATGACGGACGCTGTTTACGCAGTAACAGTATAACAGCGAATTTGTTGTCAGAACGTTTGTACGGAATTCAGGGCAAAGGGGGATATAGCGAAAAATGTCTCTTCGAATAAGACATATTTCGCACTGTCCGTGCTTATATTTTAAGGGCGAAAATAGCGTTCTGCAGCTGCAGGTAGTGCTATTCTTAGCCGATGTCGAAAAAATCTGTTTTACGAACCGGTCGATCAGGGGCGTATTTAGACATTTTTTTTTTGGGGGGCTGAGGCATTGAGTAAATATCGTTGTTGAATTATTTCTAAACTCTAAGACTAAATCTTAGAATTACGACAAATTATCAAATTCTCAATATTTTTAAAAACAACTGCATATTAGGAATATTTATTAAAAATATTACATCCTATATGGCCGCATAGGGCGTAGGAATACATATGGTTCCTGAAATTCCGGGGGAGTGGGCTGGAGCCCCATCGGCCCTCCCCCGTACCGATCGGATCCGATACACCGCTAAAAATCGTACAAAATCAAAAAATAAAAATTACTATAAAAGCTGCTTTTTTTTCGTTTTTGTAAATATTTCGTATACCTCGAGAAACGCTTCGGTATAGTATAGTTGTTTAAACGTTTGATTAAAATATCTAAAAAAAAAAATCGATATCCACGACGAAAAGTGGCCGAGAGTTTATTTTCAAAATTAAATTCGGTTCGCTTTGTATGTTCTTGTCTAGCTTTGAAAACTGTACACAAAAACAAACATATCGCGTTTCCCTTCGCGTATTTCACGATATTATACGTTGTAAATATTCGTTTGAAAAAAAAAAAAAAAACAGAGCGTATCGCTGCACTATACAGTCACTTTTACTGTACACGACTTACAGTGATTTCAGAGACTGATTGTTGTATCGTTAGCAATACTCGTATATCTGTTATGAGAAGTCGTTGAAAATATGGTTTTTTATTTGCTCGCGTATTGATCTCCACCACCACCACCACCACCACCACCGCCACCGCCATTCTTCTTTAAGTCGCTCAATATGTTTTTTCCTATATTATAATGACGGTCGGAACTTTGTGTTTATTTTTAAGGACTTTTCGACAATTCTCACCGAACCCTCGATTGTTTGTGGTTGTCAAAAAAAAAAAAAAAAGTTTTTTCTTCGTTTCGTCGTCGAAATTCCATTTGATCGTTCCTCATTCCCTCGCCCACCCCCCGCCTCACATATAATATATGTGTAAGTATATAACAAAACGAAAATAAGATTTATTTCGTTCCTACCAACAAATAATTCGAAAGACTCTTTCACACACACACACACACACACACACAATGCGCGTATAGGATAGTGACAGCCGTCACAGCACATAGTACACATATAAGAAGAGAAAATACTTTAACCGTCGAATTACGAACGACCAAAAAAAAAAAAACAAATAAATGAAAAAAAAAGTCGATAAAACCGATAGAAGTTTCGAAACTTGTTTCTCCCCGGCAAAGGCGTGCTGCAGTGGCGTTCGCGATTTATTTGTCTTTCGTCCGCCGCGGCGCAAAAACAACAGACCGCGCGCAAGTCTTTTTTAGTTTTTTTTAATTCGCACCAATTTCGTTACCAGACTTTTGTATGTGTTTCACTCGGCGTACACTCACGTCAGTTAAACGTTGTTCGACACTCGCGTTGTTTTACTTTTAATTTTTCGCACCCCAGAGAAAATTTCCATTCCGACGGTGAAAAACCTGAGAAAAAAATTCGGGGGCGTTTCGCGGTAAAATCTATGGATAATCTTTACAAAATTACCGTGGCGATTTATAAGGGATTTTTTTCAATTTTTTTCTCTCTTATATATTTAGAGACTAAACATTAAAAAAAATTACACTAAAATCGGCGAAATCTGAGTGAACGACCAATAACAATACCGCGTCCTGTTACACGACCATTGAGATCACGATCCCGGCCCTGTTTTAGGGCCCTCCTCACGCGGGGATACTGAAAAGAAACTGTAATCGCCTATAGACACTATATAGGAGACTGGACAACTAGGCGACTTCAGTTGCCGGTTATCTTCACACACGTTAGTATACACTAAAACAGTGTCACTTCGCGATTTCGACGCCACAGTATTTCAGTTTTTCCATCATAAAACAGACAATACGAAGATTAATATTATTATTGAATTATTAATTTTGAAGCGACTCGGTCAATTGGAGCAGCGAGGAGACTGACACGAGTAGTCAGTTTATCAGTAGCGCCGTCTGAATGACGACATTGAAACATACACGCGCAGTTGCCTGTAGTTGTCCGGTATCCTACAGAGTATCCAGGCGATTACAGTTTCTTTTGAGTATCCCCGTGTAAAGAGCACCTTACGATCCCTGGACATCGGGTTATTTAGTCAACAATCTCGGGATTGTACCGAAATTCGGTAAACGAAAATTTTAAATCATAAATTAGCTATAAAACACAATAAGATAAACAGCTAAACGAATACCACTCGCGAAACCTAACTGGTGTTCAGTGATAAGAAAAGTTTTCCTACTTTTAACATAAGTCCATCGGTTACAAATGCGACATTTATTTCCAGTGAAATATCATACTGAACTAGTCGTCCACTTGCAGTTTTCAACTCGAATAAGACCCTAAGCTCCGATTTTTTTTTTTGCGAACGGACGTTAACGTTCATAATATTATAACGCTTGTCCGCGGACGTGGAAGTCCACTCGTCAAAAGTCAAATTAAAAATAGTTCACAGGCATTTTTTAATTGTTTCAAATGGTAAAATTAAAATTTCGGATTTCGAATCGTCACGAATGATTTCGGTGAATCCTGGAGTAACCTTTGGATATTGATAACTGTCATGAAATCGTTAGAAGTAATATAAAAACAATAAACGCGAAACCGTTTAAAGCCGCGATTGGATCCAAAACACGATCTAGTATACGTATCGCTTTTGATAAAACAATCGACTAACTCATCTCGTTTAGCCGTGTCGTATTCTCTTCTACCGGTTCTCCATGCGGCCATGACACCAGTTAATGAACAGCAGTCGCCTTCAGACAGAATGCGTGTTCGAACCTTTGGTCGATCCTCCCAACGTCATAAGTACGGCTAATGTCATATATACATAATGCACCGTACAGATACATGAATATTTCATGTTTTTTACCAGCACGTAGACCGATTTACCGGTCCGCAGCGAGCGATTGACTTATCGAGTCGAAATCAGGTATTTTGAAATCCCTGATTTGAACGGGATCCCGGTATTGCAATCTCTATACAAGACGACGTTTGACGACAGAAAAAAAAATGTATACGCTATATAAAACACATTTATTGAAATTTTTTTCTATAAACGCCTATAATTGACGTGTTTCCAACACATATCGTTTTCCCACTGAATACGCGTCGAGCATGTACATAGAAGTAAAAAAAAAAAAACCGCTCCCTATTTTCGAATAATTAATTATAATTAATCGGACGAGTAGGTAGCGTTATGAAACGCGTTATCAATCCGTCCTAATTGTTTTACAAAACCACTCGTCCATTACGTTATCCGTTCGACTGCAATATATTACACAGCGAGCTCGTGGCGTATATAGGATAAAAGAAAATTATAAATAAACGCTATTTGATATTCAATCCGACACCGATATTCGTGACAATGGAACTGGGTTCTTTTTTTTTTAATTAAAACTGAATTAGTTATACGATTGACGTTTAAAAATCGTCACGCCGAGAAAGGGACGCGTAGGATTTACTCACAGAATCTCGCGTTACGGTTTATTGAAACCAGAGAACGAGCACAACGTATATATATATATATAAAAAGAAAATCGAATCTACTAAATTTTGGTAAATTCAAAACGAATGTTTATCGCGACTTTTATTTTTTCCGCAACGCTTTTTTTACTGCTTTTTTAAAATTATTTGCCTCCCCGTTTTATTTCGATTTTTTCCCTAATAATTCTCGGTCGAGAGAGAAGAAATTTTTAAAACATCTTCACCTGCAGCTAGCGCCATCGCAATCCGTACGTCACAGATTCCACAGATACTGATTTTTTTTGCATTTCGAAACGAGATGTTTTAATTTAATTGCAAATGCGAATCTGTCGTCTTTTGAAATCGAATTATATCTGATAAAACTATTTCACTCGTATTACTATTATTGTTATTATCATTTATTATTATTAATTCATTAATTAATTAATTAAACAACGCGTTTATTATCGGCATTTATTATTTTTAAATAATATTATTATTAATTAATTGAACAACGCGTTTATTAACGACATTTATTATTTTTAAATAAAAAGTGTACTGAATTTTAGTTTAGTTAGTTATTACAAATTATAATATCTGTTATTTGATAACGTTTTGATCACGTTTGAAACGAAAAGGCGCGGATTAGGAGACACACATGATCTACGGATTTTCAGACCACATAACCAGGCCGTCAGTTATCAGTTATTTTAATAATTGGTTTTCTTTCCGATTTCATTGATCACGCGGTGACGCTCGATGGCGATTGAAAATTACGCCATTATTATTATAGCGAATAAAAATAATCGTATTCGGTTTTCTCGGTAAGTTTTGACTGTAATTTCATCGTATTGGCCTCCTAAACGGAACGTATTCAAATACCGTTTTGAAATCTACTTAAGAAGTATAAACGAAATAAGAATCTCACGGTCGATGTAAAGTACATTACAATAAAAAAGATGTGCCTATAGAAATCGGATTTGAACTTATATGGGATATTGTAATATACGTTTCACTTTGTATTATACTGTATTATAGGCGACGCAATGGTTTATTTAAAATTCGAAAATAATGGTAAATATAACAATTTCCGTACACTGGATTTATATTTTATTGTGTTGGACAATGTGTACAATAGACCGTACAAAGGACTTATAGTTCGCTCATGTCTGAACATATTATGCGTTTTATACACTATAAATTATTGAAAAACCGGACGTTCGTATACTGCAGTACGTAAAATTCACAATGGATTTTTTTCACTAATTTATTCGAACCGATTTATTGGCGAGTGAAAAATTGTCAAGGAAAAATGTTCTATTTTTTTTTTTTATACTTTAATTTTTATAAATAATATCTGCGCACGATGCCGTCGATTTCAAAACAAGACGAATTCCGCAGAATCTGCTGAGCGATTATTGTGCTACCTGTTCTCGGATTCTTTATTCGAGGTCTCCTATATCAACTGTCCTCGGCGTTCCCGGCTGGTACACTTTCTACTTTTGTGGTACTTCACACAATGGAAATGAATTCCCTTAAATGAACACGGCAAACACACCGAGAAACCGCGTAACGATTGAAATGACGCGTTGAGACGTGCTCCATTGAACTGTCAGATTTCGTTAATATTTCAATTCTTTTACATAAAAGAGGGAGACTTAAGAAGATTGTGCGGGATTTTCAGAGTTCAAATTTTCATATTTCAAAAGGCGTCCAAACGAGACCTAGTAAAATTATTTTTATTCCAATCTTATCAATATAATAATCAATAAGAACAATTTCTAAAATTGCTCTAGAAACTTTTTCTCGCTATTTGTCGTACTCAAGTCCAACATTAGTTGTATGCGTATCATATTGTCAAAATATATAGAGATTGATGAAAATCTACCTAAAAAATTTAACGTACGAGCCGAAGTAGTTGCTGTAAAGTAGTTATCAGGTTTATTCATAAACAAATACTTGAAATTATTCGGAGCATTGGATATAATATTCAAACAAACGTTTCACGAACTAATAACCGAGTACAATGGGATACTATATAATGATGAATTCATAAGTGAAAAGAAAAAAATTGGGATCTTTTAAGGTCGTGAATGACCCGAGTAGAACGAGGAATTTCATGATAATATCATTTTTTAATGCAGTTCTAACAAATGAAGAGGAGCGAAAACAGTTGTTATTTCGAGTATATAAGTATTTTATTCGAGTGATGATAAAAACATCGTTAACAGTATCTAGACTAAAAAAAAAAACCGCTCCAAAATCTTAATTGTTAAGGTTTTTTTTGTTCGAATTATTTATTTTACAACTGTTTTATATCATAAGCAAAACAATCGTTTATTAATTATAACCCTTTAAGTACATAAA
Source organism: Slavum lentiscoides (assembly GCA_032441835.1). NCBI lineage: Eukaryota > Metazoa > Arthropoda > Insecta > Hemiptera > Aphididae > Slavum > Slavum lentiscoides. Next base: position 2,369,252 of record CM063716.1, read on the forward strand.
TGATAAAAAAATATATAAATTATTCATTTATATCGGTAAAAATTTTTTTTTATGAGCGACACCCTAAAACGTTTATTCCGACCACGATCGTTGCATCGGTATTTCACACGTCATGACGTCTATATATATATAAAATAAACAAACAAAATGTAAAAACTCTGAAATTATTAAAAGTAATCGAAACTTTAAAATATTTTTAAAGAATATTCGGGGTTTTTTTTTTTTTGGCGGTTCGCGAATGTTCAATTTTAATCGGATTACACGGGTTTTCGACTCGGGTTCAAACCCGTTTTTGACTGCGCGCTTATACAATATCCAATTTCGGATTATATCCGCGGTTTTGTTTTGATAACGTCCACACGGACACGCATATCATATATTTACATACTAGCCCCACAAATAATAATAATATAAAAAAAAAAAAAATAGAAAAACGCTCACGCTCACGCCTATACTCAATAATGTTTTATAAATTAATCGTCTAACCTCAACAGATTTATCAGGTGCACGGGAAAATAGCACAGGGCGAACATGACCACGACCGCCACCAACATCTTCGCCGCTTTCCTCCTGGCTTTTATCTGAGCCATCGTGCTGGTACACCCCGTGGTCGCCGTCCGGTTAAGTCCTGAAACAAACTCGCGGTGGTCAGCATTGCATTATAATACTATCGTGCGTAGTACACGAGTGGATATGAAGAAGTCCAGGACTTGAAGCACCATCGGCGTAACTAGGATTAAACAGTTAGGAGGGCTATAGCCTCGAATTATTTAAAGACACAAATAAGTATCGACTTAGCCAATTTTTCACGATAAATGCAAAAAAAAAAAAACCTAATAACATCATCTTATGATATATATATAAAAAAAAAAGTTGTCCTGGAAAGGATTCGGCGTAAGTTTCAACGGAGTCTAGAAACGTTTTTAGAAGGCCAAGCCCTCCCTATTTCCCCGCCTTTCGATGACGTCAAAGCACGTTCACATCATGTATAAGCGAATGCGTATTTAATAAAAAAAAAAATTCATTCTAATTTAAACGAATTCTTTAAGAATTTTCGACTATTTATTTATTTATAAATTGGCGTATTCCTTAATTTTTTTTGATACGAAAAGTCTTCGCAACGACGCGTCGTCCTCGTACATGGTTTATAGTTTTCACAAATATTTCAAAAATACATTTTCAATGGGGAAATCGTTTAGGCGTTACATATTGAATATTGTGTTGAATTTGTAGATTCGTCTTTTTTTTCGTAATTATTGAATATAAATAATCGACGCTATAACGTCGTTTTGACAGTAAATTTCAAAGGACGTGTAACGTAATTTTACTGCACAAATACTCTGAAAACTAACGGTTTCTTTCGGATTAAGAAACAATTTTTTTTTTCTATAATTTTCGAGCCGAAGGGAATCGCTTATTTTTTTTCTCTTTCCCCCGTTGTACCGGCTTTGTACACATTATTATATGATATTATATATCGATACGTTTTTTTATACGTATACACGCACTGCAATGTATTTCGCATCAATGATCTCGCGAACTCGTTAAAACTTAGTTTTTTTTTTTTTTATATAGAAAAACTTATACGTATTAATAATACCGGGAAAACGCTGTCTCAGAAACCTTTTTCGAACAGTTGATAATATTATAAATACTATTAAAATTATTATTATCATCATCATCGTCATCGAGGCCGCCGATGTGTCGTCGCCCTTTGAAAACTTTACACAACATTTTTTTTTCTTGTTATTAAAAAACGACACAAGTTTTTCAACACACACACACACACACGGGTATTATAACATATCATCCAAATGACTCGAACACCTATAAACTGTAGTCGTTGATGACTAACAATTGTGTTATATTTTTTCGAAAATAAACTATTGAACTGTTATCTTTTTATTTACATATAAGCGATTTCTTTTCAATCCATTCGTCTCGTTATAATTCGCTGATTATAATATGATTATTACTTTTAATACCTACAGTATACTGTTTGAAATGGAATTTTGACTCATTTTATAAAAAAAAAAAAAATTTAATAAAAAACCGGACTCGACAGAACACGTGCAGTAACAGTGCACGTCATACGACAGGATTTACTGTAAAATCAAACGCGCAAGTAATAAAATCCCGGCGTCTAGACGCTTTTAGAGAAAACGTGGCGTCTAGATGTGTTTTGTCCATAAATTACTGTCGACTTATATCCGCAACGTTATACACTTTGTTCGTTTTGTACTTACTTTTTAAAACACACGGGTTTATACAACTAATGGTGGAATACATACGGATTCGCGCTGTGTACTGCGGATGAATACACAAAAAAAAAAAGTGTAAATTTTAAACCATTATAAGATTCATTTCTACGTGTCGCATCGCCTCTTAAAAAGTAACACAAATCGCGATTTTTCAATAGTCATTTTTAAATAAAGTGCAATATTTTCTCAAGTGTTTCGCGACTATTCATGAGTCAATTTGTTTGGTTTTTTCACTGCATTTGATCTTCTCTTCTCTATAATTTTTCGATTTTCTTAATTTGTAATAATCCGTCATTTTTGTTTTCCATACCGAGCGTCAATTTTTATTTATCATTTTTAAAGTTTTGACTTGTGACGTTTTCAATTTCATAATTTATACATAACGATTGTTGCCGCAACACTATTTATTGCGGTAAGGAAAGAAAATTATTTATGACAAACCGAATCTCCGTTAAAAACTTTACGAATAAAAATAATATTTATAACATGACTTATAAGAAACCTCGTTTTCGTTAAATAATAATAATAATAATAATTAAATTTAAGAAAATTATTCAAAACGAAATCTAATTAAATTCCTATAAAAAAAAAAACAAACAAAAATTGTTGACTTTAAACTTTAAGCATCAGACTTTACGAAATTATAATAACGTGACATTATTTTTTTTGCATTATATATGAAAATATTATTTTTCTGTTTTACGTGTGCCGCGGTATCGTGCATACATAGTTTGTGCGTTGATCGTCGCGAAGAACGGCGAATTAAAAAAAAAAATTTTTTTTTGAATATAGGTACGCTTATATTGTACTTTTAAAGTAGAAGAAAAAAAAAATGTCCTGTTTTTTTTTCTGTCTCGTTCAAACAATTTACAGTTGGCCCGACTGCCCGAGGTATGTGTGTGGAGAGCAGAATAGGAGTAATAGTAGGGTAGACGACAGGACGGTGCGTTTACCATAAGATACCCGGATGACGGTTCAGACGAAGAAGACGGTGATTGAGGTGCGTTACCCTGGCGCCTCTGCAATATTGGAATTAAAAAAAAAATTATTTTACCATTAATCGTACCAGAATTTGTGTCGATTTGTACTACCAATTTTAGAATTTGTACCGTAAAATTTCCCGGAGAAAAATCGATTTTTCCGCTGAGTAGCCAGGGAAACATTTCCACAACACCACTTTTTTTTTAGAATTTTTTTGCATTGTTTTTTATTACAGTTAATTGTATACCAATAACAAAAATATTCCACAATTTAATAGGTATATTGTATATATTATTTTATTTTTCTTGGTAATTACAATTAATGGTAAAAATATTGTAAAAAATTCTAAAAGGTAAAAAAAGCGGTGACGCTGGGGAAACGTTTCCTTGGCGTCCCAGCGGAAAAATCGATTTTTCTCCGGGAAATTTTACGGTACAAATTCAAAAGTCGGCGGTACAAATTGCAGGTACGATTAACGGTGAAAATAATTTTTTTTTTTTAAATTCCAATATTGGGGTGCCAGGGTAACGCACCCGGGTGTTGGGCACGTATAAGGAGTTCAGGATGTGTTGAAGAGTGTCGAGGAAGCCGCGCAGAAAAGAAATCCTGTATAAAAACGACCGGATTAGGCCGAAAACACAAATAAACGAATACGCACGTCATCGGTCGATTTCCAACGGTTGTATTCGGCGTGACGGATAAATAACGTTTATTTTATGAATACTATTATTATTACGTCGATTTCGCGCTAGAGTGTATGGAAAACCATTTTTTTTTTTTTTAGTGCCTTCGGCGAAATTCAATTATGCGCGCGTGTACGACTCGCAATAAAAAAAAAAAAAAAAAAACAAAATCTATACCGCACATACCTCGTATATATTTATGCATAAATTAATACGCTATAACGGCAACGAACTCGATCCGCTTTTCGGAACGCGTTTATTTTTATCCTGTGGTGCTTTTCGCGGTTGACCGTGTCGGATGGTGGGCGTAAAAGCTCGTTGTTAGTTTATAATCACATTACTGTTGTTATTATTATTTATACGAGCGATCTGGCGCGGTGAATATTATAACGCGGACGAAATTCTAAATTTTCGCTATACGTTAAAAAAAGGGGAAAAAAAAACAATTTAAAATACCTAATACCGCGGGAACCGCCGCGTACAAAAACAATATCGAAAAAAAATCCGAAACCCGTGTATAAAATATATATTGTTGAATCGGATTCAAAATTATAATATTTTTCTCTCGGTATTAATTATTATTACATAGAATTTATAGTCGATATACCGTTCGACCCTATACGGCGTACTCGTATAATACGAACCGTTTTTAATGTATTACCAAAAAAAAAAAACGCCAAAAAATACGCGTATATTAATTAATTTTTTATTTTTACAAGAAATATACAATCTGTACGGTAAGCATAGGCGGCACTTGGGGGGGGGGGGTCATGAGAGGGCAGTTGCTCTCCCCAAATTTTTTGTGGGGGCAAAAGTATACATTTGCCCCCCCCCCAAAAAAAAGTTAACAAAAAAACCAGTTATTTCAATCTTTTATTAATGAACGCCGAAAAGTTGAATTAAATTTAAAATAATTAATGATATTCCCTCTGTAATTTTAATTTCTGATGTAAAACAAGAAAACGGTTTTTGGAATTCCAAATTCAATTTGAAGCTGATTAAGAATAGAATATTAGAATTATACTCGTGTTTATTGAATAATCGAATATTGATAAAATGATAATAATTGTTATCAAAATTAATTCATCTAGAAAACATGGTTAGTAATTACTTTACTAGCACTATATCTACAACGCCAGTCACTGATTAGAGGATATTAGTTAAGTAGTAAGTACAGATAAATAAACGCGGTGGTGGTCACTGGTCACAGTATGGTCAACAAAATTTATTTTGGTTATTTTAAGTTCATTTTGGGAGAATTGGGTTATGAAAGTCAATTCAAAAATTTCAAAAAGTCAAAAGCCCCCCCTGGAATCATCACCAAGTGCCGCCTATGACGGTAAGCACAATAATATAGTATACGCGAGAATGGGAATAAAAAAAAAAAAAAAACCGTTATTAGGGTTGCGTGAATAAGGAGCCACCCATTATAGTTGCTCGCCTAATTTGGAATTACGTTATAATTGGATTGAGTTAAAAGATCCGTACGGCATTTTCTCTCGAGTCTGCGACGGGCATTTCCGGGATGTGACGGAATATGTAAGCTTTTTTTTACCGGAGGATTTTCGTGGTTTTCTAAACTATAGCATAAAAACGTTTATAGAAAACAGCAGCTTCTTCTTCTTCTTCTTCTTCTTCTACTGTTTTGATGCCTATAGGTCATGGTGAAGTGTCATATTAGAGACAAAGGGTAGTGGAGCATTTGCAGTGATTTTCCGAAGCGTAATATATTGGAATACGTGTGTTTTATTTAAATTTGACTTTTTCACCGACGCGTATTTTAATGCGTTGAAAATGTCGACGGATACGCGCGGCGTTTTAATTTAAATCGTATTTCCCACCCCCCACCCTCCGCGTGGGTGTCTTTCCCTGCAGTGTAATTCGGTCGCGTTTGTTTGGAAAATTGAAACTGTAAATTTTAAAAAACTGCGTTTTTATTCGTTTCCGCAACAAAACGTATATAGTAGTACACCAGCTATATTACCGGCCACAAAAAAAAAAAAAAGTTTCGCGAGAGAATATAAAAATTTGTTGCCAATTGACAAAACGTTTTATGAATCCATTAGAAAAAAAAAAGAATTGTCGTGAGAAAACGTGGCACGTGCGCGGTATACATATATAAATACCAATTTATTTCAAATACGTTTTTAATTTAAAAGAAAAACTTTGAAAATTTTTTTTTACGAAAACCTATTAACGGCGTAGACTCATTACAATTATTGTGTATACCGTACGTATACTAAACCGTTTTTTTTTAAAATTATATTTACAAAATAAATAATAAAACGGATATGTATGTATATATATATTTTTAATTTCGATTTCTTTACAATTTAGATTTAATTAAAAACGCGTTTATTATAAAGCCGAATAATTATTATTATATAGAAAAAAAAAAATTAATTATAAAAACTTTAAATAGTCGAATATATAGGAGAACGAAAGGGGGGAGTTATTTGTCACATTTACTTGGGACACCCTATGTTATACATTATTTTACATTATATGTTTGTGTAAATCAGAACAGTGAAGGTCACTATAAAAAAACTGGCGGTATTCTATCCGACTCGTCCACGAGAAATGGTTTCACTCGTCATCAAGAAACGCGCTTCCTATAATGTATTATCGTGTTACGCGTATAGTGCGGCGAAACCGGAATAACGATCAACATTCGCGTAAACGCTGCAGGGGCCTAAAAAGATATTTTTTTTTATTTATTTATTTATTGTAAATTACTGATCGTGACGTTTAAATGACGTGTATGCAGTCGATTCGATCGTAGCGAATTCAATTTTGAAAAAAAAAAATGTTTTCTTCGTTTTTTAACGTTTATACATATATTATACGTATATTGAAGAGGAATCGTTTAATCGAAAACCGATTCCTACGTACAGTGACCTAGGAAAATCTACTAAATCTTTTCCCGACAGCAATTAATCGTTCCAATAATTGGTCTTTTAAATCGTCCCGGTGTTATAGGTACCGCGTATACGCGTAAGAACGTTAGGGACAACCGTTTTGGGGATATATATTTCGTTTACGGACTCGAAAAAACACGTACGTCTTACAATTTCTTGTCGAATTAAATTAAAAAAAAAAAAAATAGATTTACGCGGCTAGAAGAAACGTCTCTTTTTTTAGAAATTCGTCGTTCGTTTTTCTATATATACGTGGGTGTTTTTTTAAATTTATGAAAATGTACGTAACTGAACGTATATTATGCGTGGCGAACGAAGTAGTATATATTCACGGTAAAAAAAAAAAAATGTCACCGTACTATGTATTATACTCGAACGTGTTTCCGTAAAAAAAAAATCCGTAATTTTATAATAAATGTAACTTCTATTTCTTTAAAAAAAAAATAATAATAATATTTCCCCCCGAAATGACAGTCAGTTCGTGTCTGTTATTATTCCTGCAGACGTACAATATTGCGCGATTGTCTGTCAGAGTGCCGCAGTCTTCGTATTATTATTATTATTATTTTTTTTTATAATGACCCAACAGCGTGTAACGTACGAAATACTTATGAGAAAAAAAAAAAATTAAAAATCTTCGAAAAATTAAAAAAATCTCCTAAATTCCAAACAGTTCGGAACGACGCGTTTTTGATTTGGTCGATACGCGCTCAAATAATAATTTATTGTTATTATTATATTCGTCGTCGACGCTGCACAAAACGATCACGCGATATAAATTCCTTTTTAAGGCGCTCGTTTTGCGCCGTTAAAATGTGTTTTTTTTTTTTTTTAGTGTCGATAAAACACAAAGTCCCGCGCGTTTCGAAACAACGAATCCAACGTTTACTTTTTAACTGTTCTGCATAAAATCGTGTGTATCGTTTTACGATTTTACTCGTTATTGTATATGAGAAAAAAATAAAAATATATCGATTTCTCTAAAAATTCCGTTCGAAACGAAAAAAAACAAAAATGTGTTTTTAATAGGAAATTTTATTCCGCTGCAGTTTTTTTTCTTGTTGCACTGTACTCCGTTAAAAAAAAAAGATCGCCGTTTAAGCGATTGTATCGCAGTTATTAATTGCTGCAGGTGTCGTTAAAAAAAGGAAAAGGAAAAAAAATCTTAAAAATCACATACACGACGCTCGATTTTGGGGAAAAGTAAAACGCACACGATTTAGTATAGCCGTTAAAACTATTTTAACAAAACGGAATGTAGAAAATTGATCAATCGGTAATTTTTTTTTTTTAAAGTCGAAATGACTCGCCATTTTTTTTTAACGGCGTTCACGAAATATCGCGTTTATATTCGAATAACAACTAACAATATATATATATATATATATATAATAAGTCGAGGATTTAAAACGAAAGGCACTCTCGTTTGCGTTTAATTATTATTATTGTTATACGTAACGTCGCAAAACCGCGGTTCTCTGCCGAAGTTAATCAATGTCACAAAAACAGCATAATACATAATATATAAACTATATATACGCGTCTCGTCTCAATAGTATTTACGTTATACGTTTTCATACGCGCGATAATATTCCTTCTCTGTTATATTAATAAATCTATATTTTTCCGCGCCTCAATTTAGTCTCGAGTAGCAAAAATACTTTTAGATTATAACGAACGAACTAATGCGGAAAATGTGCGGCTTACAAAGCTCCGTAATAAACGTACGATATTAAAATACGCGTTTAAAGGGAGTTTTTGTTATTCCGTCGCGACCCGCACTTATAAAAACGTCGACATAATAATAATATGTAGGTATACACGCGTGCAGTCAGACGCAGCAGATCTTACATTTTTTTGTTCCTCCCTTCGTTAAATATTTAATAATAGTATACAATTAAAACACGAGAAACAAAAAAAAATTATATTTCTATACGCGTAGAACTACATTTTTTTACTATTTGAACGCGACTTTTTTTTTCTGACGTCTACGAGAGCTCGTACATTATACACTACACGAAACGACTGCAATACTGTTGTTTCGCGCCCATATAGTAATCCCGTTTCGAATAGTAATTATCGCGTAAATATTACCTACGAAAATTCAAAAGTTTACTTCGGTAAATCGTTCAGTTCGAGTGAATTATACGAGCGGAAAAAAAGTGCGTATATTAAACGGAACGAAACCTCCTGTCCGAAATACGCTCGAAGAATAATTATACCGTTTCGTTTCGAATCGAGACGTCGTAAAATAAATAGAAATTTTTTTTTTCTTCTTCCAATTTTACGATTATATAGGTTCGGTTACTCGAGCCCGGATTAAGACCTCAAAGGGCCCAGGGGCCGATATTTAGTTGTGGGCTCCCATCAATGAAAATAACCAATTTTTGTTCTAATCCCTGCTTGAACCTTATAACATTGGCTGCATTGACGTACACGTAACTTTACAGAATAACACAGTTAAATATTATATTCGGTATACCATTGATCAATTAATTTTTGTTTCATAAATACCCGTTAAAACATTAAGTTTTATGCCTGTTAAATAAACATACATATACAAATTTAATGCATAGTATTACACCTATTTCATTTAAAATGACACGTTTATTTAATATTTTTGTCGGCACTCGTCAGTGGTTATCTTCCGGGAAAAACAATATAAATATTCTGAAAATAAACAATAATCGAAAATACCGCTTGGTAACGTTTGTTCATCGGCGGTGATCGGGAAGGTGATAACGGAACTGTGTGGCGTTATAATACATTTATAATTTAATTTAAAATCACCTCTGTAAAGTACCAACTTGATGATTCAGTTTGCTACCGGAAACAAAGTATGACTGTAGAGATCGGAGCATTCTTTCTGGTAAAATTTTTTGGTACAGACATGATTAAAAAAAAAACACATCATTGTACTCGTAAAACCAATAGATTCCTTGCTCCGCTCAGAATCTAAAATATATATATATATATGCAAATTATCACTTGAAAAATTATGGGCCCTTTATATATGTGGACCCCTTTAATCCGGGCCTGAGGTTACCTAATACGATAAATATTTATTTTCCCGCCACAGACCTCATAATATACTACTCAGTATAAGGTCTATGTTTCTCGCGCGCAGTTCTGACAAACCGTTTTAAAACGATTCGTATACAAGCGTCCGCCGCGTTCCGTCCCGATTCAGTTTTTTTTTTTAAATCGTAAATTTTTACACGGCAAATACAATATAGGTTTTTATTTTAATCATCGTAATGCGGCGTGTAGAGTAGAAAAATTTGTAATTCTCAATTCTCATAAAATTGCGTACGTCGCAATAGCGTCACACGCGCGCGCCGCTCGCACCGAGCCGACCCTGTGGCAAGGTTTAAGACACGCACCTATAATAATAATACATTTTATATAATATTTATATATATATATACGTATAGTTGATATATTAATATCGTCTATACGACGAGAGTGTATTATAGTTTTCATTAACGTTATTGTTTTTACTTCGAAACACGTAGTCCGTCTCGGCAAATATCGTTTTGAGACGGCTTCTTTTTCTTTTTTTGTCGACCTATTTGTAACCGTGTGCCATGGCGTTTGTATACGAGAGATTCTCCTGAACGTTAGAAACGCGACCCGACTTTAGTGGTTAAAAAAAAAATAATAATAAAAATAAAATAAAATGTATCGCGAATAATAGCGACCGAGATTTAGCTGTGGTTTTTTTTTTTTATATTTTGTAACGAAAATACGTATAATATAATAAACGTCTTACGCGAATACGTTGACAACAGTTGATGTTGGATGACAACTTACCGACCTAATAGGATTTAAAATTGAAAACTAAAATGCACCGCAATGCTCTGCTTAAATAAATATTACGTGAATACGTTTAATTGTCGCCCATTGTTATAACACTTACTTATTGTTATTTAATATTTAATACGAAGGTATAAGAACGGTTATAGAAGTGAATGTTGAACGATGGAGAGGAAGAGGAAGACCGAAGAAGAAGTGGCGTGAGTGTGATATGAGGACTGCTGGTGTGTGCAGCGGCGTGGAAGATGCGGGAGACGATCGCGTCAAGTGGACGTTTAGGACAAAGGTGGCAGACCCCAAATAGTTGGGATAGAGGCGAGGGAGAAGAAGAATATTATGAATACCTTTGATTCGTAAAAAAAAAAAAAAAGGTAAGTATAAATTACCGTATAGAATATTGTAATAATTAGAATTGCTTTTTTGTTTCACATTTATCGTTTTGGCCGTTGTCCTAACATAAAATTGTCTGCTTTCGCTTGTGCTTACCGCCGTTGTAAGCGTTCGCGTTGAACATCTGCACGGTTTCCGTGTGCCCGGGTATATTGTCGGATTTCCACAACACTCGGACGATCTGATAGTAGGTGACCGACATGAGCAACAGCGGCAGAACGTACAGCACGATGATCTTGGCGATTTGATAGGCCGTCTCGGATTCTTGGCTCCACAGGGCTTCGCACTGGGTCAGATAAATCAGGTACATCCGTTTCGTTTTGTTTATCGCCTCCAACACCAACAGCTCCGGAACGTCTATGAATAATAATAAAAAAAATTCAATTATACGTTATGAATAGTAAGTCTTTTTAATATTTTTTTCGTCAGTCCGCGTTTAAACGTTATTAAAGCAAAAAAAAAAAAAAACCTGGACAAGTTGCACACAACGCGTTATGTGCAATTAGTACGATACGTAAAACGGTGACGAGCACATAATATAATCGCGAATCGTGACTAATAATTTTCGTCGCGTTCACTCGTATTTAATTGTGATGTTCACACGCTGTTTTTTTTTTCTAAACCGCACACCTATACAGAGCGTTTACGCTGAGTTATAATCTTATATGTGGGGAAAAAATGATCCGTAGAAAAATTTCTGCGTTCAGAATTGGCTCACCGCGGTATTTTAAAATTACTGTAGCCCATACGAATGTGGTGTTAGAAATTGTTGGTGTTCTTGAAAGAAATGCGAATCGGTCAAATTCAAGTTTGTATAATATTACAAATTTTTTGACGTAGAATAACAAATCGGGAAAATTCAAACATTTTTTTTTTACTTTCGTCGAAACACGCCGTTATACCTCATACGGAATTAAACAGTCGTTTAGTCGGCAAATCCCGGTGTGTTTCCCGCGTTGAATTCCGTTCTGTGCTCCCCAAAAACCAAAGATTATTACACAAATGATAGTTATTCTTTTCTATTAAACGTCAACGCCTACATTCGTATTGCAGTGATATTCATGGTAAATAAATCGAGTGGAGATATACGATTTATAAATCACGCGAATATGTTTTGTTTTAAACTGCCGATGATTTTGTCTCGGCAAAAAAAAACACATCTCAAACGTAATGCCTCCGAGTATTTACGGATGTTTGAAAAAGAAAAAAAAAACGTTCGCTTTGTAATGTTATTATGACATTGACCGTTTCATAGATGTCAAACCATATACAAAACGTGAACAAAATGAGATTACTGCAGCTGTATTCGTGTGTGAGATTACTGCATTCGTGTTGAAAAATCAGCCTCATGACAAAATAATTTGACCGCCGCTGGCGCGAACCAGCTACTACTGAACCGTTAGACACTGTACACACCCGTATTTATACAGTTTATTATATCTCCGATGACGTCACCGCAAAACGGCCGCATTGGTTGGTCGTGAGTCGGCGACCACGCCCACCACGAGTCTACGCTGCCGCCATCTGGTTCGCGTTAAATTAATTTTAATAATGAATTTCGTAATGGACTCAAGTCCTGGTCTAACAAGTCGTATTTATTTTTCGACATTTCTACGGGACTCGAGTCCACGACGAAATTCATTATTAAAATTGATTTAATGTAAACAGGACTTTAATTTAAAGTGGTGACGTCATCGGAAGTATAAACTGTATAAATACGGGTGTGCGTATAGTGTGTAACGGTTTAGTAGTAGCTGGTTCGCGTCGAAGATGTATTATTCTTGTGATTTTGGGTTTATAGCTTATAGTATTAACCATATACACACTTAAATTCGTATACATTATTTTATATAAAAAAAATTAAAATAATATTTATCTCGAAGGGAATTATCTATAACCACACAATATTTTTTTTTTATGAAATTATTTACTCATTAATCCTTCTGCGCTTCTACATTTGAATTTTAACACGTTCGTGTTTACCGCGATATTATGCGGTATTATGCGCGTATCGTTTTATTTGAATTAGAATTCTGAATCCGTTCGCAAACATTTCCCCGGACTGAAAAAATCCGCCGTTTCATAGACGTTTCGTAGACGGTGGTTCGCATGAATAAAAAACCCTTTTCAGTATTTGAAGGTATAAAATAATATTTTACGTGTACACATCTCTGGCAATTTCGATTTGCCACTACTATTCATATATACGACTAAACGCGTGATGTATATATATATATATATAAATGTGTACGCACACCGAAATCGGGACGGGGGATAAAAAATCCAAAATTAATAATTTGTTTTTGTAATCAAACTCGTATCAGACATAAAAAAAAATATGCGTTCGGATATAAATACCGTGACTTTGCCACAAAGTGAAATCGTGTGTTTTCGAAATTGAATTTGCATTCGTACAACTATCCGTGTTTTTAATATACGCGAAACGCAACGAGCCATTGAATACAAATTAATGTTTGGTACATGTAATTTTTTTCAAACGACACTATTTTATACTCGTGTGCTTTTTTTGTCGATTTCTTTTGACGTTTTAAATTTGACGATATTATAATTGAAACACGTTATTCACAACGTTAGGATTATTTTATGTTCGAGAGCCTGCTGCATGCCGCTATCTCGGCGGAAATGTAAACAGTTTTTTTTCTTTCGAGCATTACCAATAAAATATATAATATTATATTCGCTCGTGATTTTCATCATTCGCTACGACTATATTACGGGTTTTTGCTTTTCAAACAGCAACCCCGTATATGATTTTATAGTTATAAACGATTCCCTATGTAATGTTTTTTTTTTTATGGAAACGCACTGCGCGTGTTTATTTAACTCGGCATTCGAATTTAAAACACGAGCGGCGAAGTGGAGAGGTGGTAGTTCGCAGTAGTAGATGTATTCAATATTCTTTATCGGACATTTTCAAGCCGTCCTGTCTCTTCTAATCAACGTTGCAGTTATTACAGTTACTCTACATCCAAAATCTATCGAATATAAATTTATTATTATTGACGAGATGTATTCGTAATTATACGAATTGAAAAAAAACGTTATTATTTTGTCGAATACAGAAGGCAGTGTAGGAGAACATTTTGATTGCTATTGGAAAATATTAAAACATCTGTTTAATATGCGTACAATGAGCCCGGGCAATATAATCTTGAAAACTGTAATTAAATAGCCGGCAAAAGATTTATTTATTAATATTAAAAAAAAAAAAGAAATAAAACGTGTTTATAAATCTTAGTAGTTAATCGCAGACATTTTGCCTTTGCCTAAAGCATTCGATAAACACATAGTAGTAATTTCGATGCTTCGCTATTGCTTTCGACGCACCGATCGATATATTGGTGCGACAAGAAATCTGAAAACACATTTGGATTCGGACTCGTATCCATTCTGTCCATTTAATCTCAAGCTATTATCTTTTTCGAAAACCTCTGGTTTTCTTTTACCTTCTGTATCGATTCGGACGAGTTTCGCAGTCATATACACGCCCACCACGCGCATATACTTTCAAAAACGTTCTCCTTACACGCCCGTAAGGTCACACTGTGTTAGTGGATAGATAAACTTTATCCTGAAAAGTCCTCTAGTGCTGTCCTGTTGACCGTGTGTCCGCTTGACTCCTGTTATACTTAATATCAAGACGAGTGTATATATATAGGGTTTTATTTCGCTTTTCATTCCGTTTCCGCACAGGAGTTGGCAATGCGTCCGCCGCGCGCAAATCCCAGTGCTTTACATTTGTTTTTCCATCCGCGTTCCGAACTCCTGGCTTTAACTTCTATTCTTATATAACTATCTCGATATCGATGGCGTATTGGGGATGGATATACTGCATACTGTGTACGAGCTATAGAGTGGTGTACACAATACCTAGGGGACCGTTAAAAAACGGATTTTTCAGTAATGACGATATACGCGCGGTCTATCGATTAAAAGGTTTTTACAATTTCTTTTTACTTTTGCTCTCGACATATTTGGCGGAGAGTCGATTTACATAATTAATGAGGATAAATTCCGCGGGCACGCCGAGACGTCGGGGGTTTTTTTTTTCGAAATCGTTATTTTTAATGTGTCGAAATAACATTCTTCGAAACTATTTCTTTACACGCTATTGCGCATTACACTTAAAAAAATTGTCAAAGTAATTTTTTTAAAAATTTTATTCCGATTTCCACATCAACGCATATAAATAACGTATTTTACCGTTCGGCGGACGATAATAACAGTTTACTGGTATTTGTTGTTATCAATATGAAGTACTGAAAAATCGAGGTGAATATATTATAAAACAATATAAACCACGGCGGATCGATTATATTATCGTAATAATCGAAATCCCGTATTGCGTAATTTACCATGTATTTGGGATTATACTTCAAATAGTTATAGTAATCGTATTACAAAAGCTAAAGCTTGGGAGTCTCTTTGTCTTAAATTTTATAATGATTTTGAAGCGAAGAATCAAAAAGACAAAAACAACTGCGGTAAGAACTATTTATTTAATAAATATAATATAATATATAATATAATATTACACATTATTAATACTAGATACTTATTACTCAATACAAATCACGTATTATTTATTTCTATATTACATTGTATACTGCCAATGTAATTCACCCTCTGGACTTATAAAATAGTCGGCAAATTTATCTCTGACTAAATTCACTGACCTGCCTACACGATATTCTTCGTTATTTTCAAATGGTATAAAATCCGGTGTCATTAGAGTATCTTCGTAGTTATAACCATCTTGCTTTCGTATTATATTATGTAATACAACACATGCTTTAACAATATCTTCTGCGAAGTCAACTGCCACATTGAGTGGTCTATGGAGTATTCGCCATTTATTCGCTAGAATTCCAAACGAACATTCGACGTATCTACGTGCTCTGGAAAGTCTATAGTTGAACACACGTTTTTTTTCCGATATCTGCCTTCCATTATATGGCCGTAACATATGTTCATTTAACCCAAAAGCTTCATCACCGATAAATACGTAAGGTAAGCGATTTCCATCCATGCTGATTATTTCGGGATCAGGTAGATCTAATTCATTTTTTTCATTTTTTATATAAACTGCTATCCTTCCATATTGTTGAATCGGACGTTTTACCATAAGCTCCAATATCAACATATGTGAATAAGTAATTTGAATCGCAAACTGCAAGTAATACGATTGAAAAAAAATGTTTATAATTCCAGTACAAGGACCCACTATTTGGTGGGTGAATGATACGTATATGCTTTCCATCCACGGCTCCAAGGCAGTTGGGAAAGTTAGCTCTTGATTTAAATTGTTGTGCGATATCTTGCCATTTTTCTTTGTTTGGTTTTGATAAATGAATAGGTTGTAATTTAAACCATATCTGACGGCACACATCTCTGACAATTTCACTAGCAGTTGTAGAACCACATCTATATGTATAGTGGAGCTCTTTAAAAGAACATCCGGTTGCCAAATATCTGTAACAATATTTAGGTATCGCTGATTAGGTAAACACTAAATAAATAATTAGTTATTACATACCCAAAACAATCCGTGTATTGCGTATAGATTATCTTTTATGAACTTTTTTTTTCAAATCATTCACAGTGAAAACTATTTCTATTATTTTTTATAATTATTGAAATAATATTATTTTTTAATTTAACTTATTATTTAAAATTTTATTAGCTGTCATACTTCAAAGAAAATGGAGAAGTTTAAGAGATTCGTACAACAGAGAATTAAAAAAAAATAAAGAAGTAAAGAGTGGATCTGGTGCTTCTAAGCACAGAAAATATTTATACTTTGATAATTTATCTTTTTTAAAACCTATATCTGAGAGAAGAGAAACATCAAGTTCGATTGACGATACTCATCAAAATGAAGGTGAGCAACTCATAACAGATAACTGTTATGATAAAAGTCAAAACGTGACTAAAAAAAGGAAGACGACAAAAAACACAGATAAGGAGACTGAGCTAATTACAAACTTATCACACCGTTTGTCAGAACGTATGAGCAAAGAAAATGAAGCGTTGAATAATATTGATAGTGATAAGCATTTTTTACTGTCATTATACGATCGTTTCAAAGCCATTGATAATAATATGAAATTTCAAGCCCAAATTGAGATTATGAATGTAATACAAAAATATAATCAACCTAATCCTCAAAATTATAATTATGAGTCCTTTGGTAGACGTTTTGAAAATGTATCAGCTCAAGTATATAACACCGACTATGAATCAAGACAGTATCCGATGTATACACACACAATATCCTAGCCATATTGAACCTTCTTCATTTCGAGCACCTACAAGAGTGAATGTACCAGACATATCGCCAAATAGCATTCAATCATTAAAGTCGAGCGACGTGTGTACGTACAGTTTATTTATATTCGTTTCGCCGGTGTTTTTTTTTTTGTTGATAAAATTGATAATATAACGCGTTCCGTTCGCCTTTCACTATTCACTTTCACTCCGATATGGTAATACACGCTACTGTACACACTACGGATGGAACGCCGTTGATTATTATTAAACTAATATATTTTGCGGGAAAACGGAGGAAAAAAACCCGCGCGTGTTAATATCGTTTTATTTTTTCAATAAACGTTTTTTCGACGCATATACATACATAATATTCGATATTAAAATACAGTTCGGTTTATTCCGATAATTTTATAGTAGTTATTCATCGTGTCTATTGTAATATATATTCTGTTTCGTTTTTTTTTTTTTAATAATACTGCAAACGATTACGGTACAAAAAATCAGAGTGTCTGATAATCAAAGATAGAACGCGAGAAAACAATAATAATTATCGTTTAAGCGACGTATAGAGTGTTTCATGGAAATCAAATGCAATAATTTCCGATGCATTCGACACTGTAAAATTCGGTAATCATTTATTAATTCTTGCACCGTGTTTAGCACGTTTCTTTTCCTTCCGCCTCATCTGTTTAACGTCACGTCCGAATTTCTGGCGCTTCTATTTCCTTCTCATCATAAGAGTGCGAGACCCACTGCCCTCGTACAACGACGCGCTGCAAGAGTCTTAAATAAATAACTCTGTTTTTCGAACTAATCGACGCAAGCGTCCATTTGTTGAGAGATGTCGTTAAAAACAAAAAAACGCTCGTCTAGCTAAAGATATTTTAATTTTAATTTTTTGGAATTCTTGTATAAACGTACACTTGATATAGACCGATAACTTTTTTTTTTTATCACGTTTATCTACTATCGTTATTTCTGTTTCTGAAAGCGTTCAACTCGCGTTCATTTCTCGCCACTATTGTTGTTGTTCTAATCCGCTAATCTCATCTTATGTGTTTTCCATTTATTTCAACTCTTTTAGTTTTTTACTTGAACTCGCTTCTACACAATCGTATAGATACGCATAAAAAAAATTAATTACTATAGTATAACCGTCGACACGATTAACAAAATTCCCTGTATACAGATTTCATCTCATTCGCCAACTATACACTATACGAGAGAAGCCTTGCGAACCCAATGGGTCTCATTCTCGTCACACTCTTGGTGGCGCACAAATCAATTTGTCCTCGTATTCCTGCACGTTTTCCGTGCCCGCGTATCCTTTTCCAGGTTAATATTTAGCCGCGATCGCGGTCTCCCTGCCCGCGCCTTTCGCATCGAACCCATTAAATGATTTCCCGTTTTGCGTCCACCACGACGGAGACGTCTTATATAGGTCGTCTTTTATCGCGTACTTTTTGATTGTCACGCAATCAATCCACAGGAAAAAAAAAATGGTATTTTTCAATTCCTCGTGTTTTCTACACGGGTCGATTCGAAGAATATACTTTCGATCCCGACCGTGTTATAGTGCTATTCTCTCGCGGCGGCGTACAGTTCAATGTTTTATTACCCGAAGCGAGTCCCACGATCCATATGATGATGATGGCGGTCCTGGCACGACCGGTTGTCGATTTGAATTTCAGCGGATGGCAGATGGCGTACCAGCGGTCGATGGAGATCGACGTCAACGTCATCACGGACACGGTTACGGAGACGGTCTGCAAACGAGAAAAAAAAAATGCAACAATTACAAAACGCCAACTCTTAGACTTCGACTATGAGTCGGAGCTGATTTCGGGGAGACTGTCGAAATTGTATAGCAATAATCATTTGAATCACAATGTGACGTATAAAGTGACTGTTATTTATAACAAGTGTTGTGCGACATCTCTGTACGGATAAATTAGACGCGTTAACGAGTGCCCCTAATATCGTCTTCTCGGGATAAATAAGGGAACAAATATATTTAACTGTTATCCGAGATAAAACGTAGAAATCTGTCTAGATGAATAGTGGGTAATATAAGAATAACGACGCGTCGCAGAGTCTGATTTACAGATGTTCGGGGCCGGCGAATTCGTTAAGGCCGATACAAAAGAGCCTTTTATATATATATATATACTCGTATATATAAAGAATCGCAAAAACTTTATTGCATACAGATTCGTTTCTTTGTAAACTCATCAATAAGAGATATCGTCACGAGATAATTTTTTTTTAATTATATCACGTTCAACTTAAATATAGTAACGTCAGATCGTCTGATCGACCATCTCGCATTGAACAACCGTCACAATTAAAGACGGGCCCACGAATAAAATTGAATTCATTGACAGAAAAACGAAAGCGTACGACGATTTTTCATTTGTAACCATTCAAATATTGGGCCGTATTCGAAGTGTAAGGTTATGTTTTAAAGCGAAAGGTAGAAGTACAAGCATTTTCTTCTTTCTGTATTCATAATGATTACCTTATACTCGCGAGGATATCCTCCAAATACAAGTAAAAGGTAAACTTTAATCGGTCTAATATGATCGCGATAACGCGTTTGTCGTTTATAAATAGAGTCTACTTTGGGTGTTCCCGTTCACATACCGATCGCTTTTTTCAAAAGCTTGTTATATTTTACCTCAGCAGTAGTAGTAGGGTTTTCAAATGGAGTCATGAGGCATGACTCTATCCTATATCCACTGTCACCAATTAGCACAGCATTGCCTTAATTTCTTAATTGTAAGCACACTTGTGAATTTTTCCATATCCTGGAGTCGTGTACGGATCCAGGCCAACTAACGTCAACACTAGTAAATATTTCTTTGGCATCACAAGTGGCTTGAACATTTAGAGTAGACTCACCTTTTCTATTAATGTATTCATCTCTATAGAGTTTTGGTTTCAATATCCCTATATGGGAACAATCGATTACACCAATTGCTGTCGGAAACTTATATTTCTTTTGCCATATTTGTTTTGCCTCTATTATTTCACTGTTGGTAGTTGGAAACTTTATCCATTCATTTGGATGAGCAATTATGCTGTCAACTACTGCATTCACAGTCCGAGATACCGTAGCTTGACTAACACCAAGTTCAGCACCAACACCTTTTGATAACCAGGATCACTGAGATAACGCAAAAAAACCTTCATTCTATGAACAGATGACAATGCACCTCCCCGAGTTTCTTCATTTGTACCTAAAAATCGGTCCGCAAGCCACTGTACATTTCTTTTTTCAAAACGGTATAAATCTTTAAAATCACGAACACGTGTAGGTAAACGGGGCTAGTAATGTTTAACATCCCTCACATGCACAACACCTACCATCGTGATGAGAATCGGATAAAACAAACTTTCAGTACTGAAGTGAGTCCACTCAGCTTTTTTGAAGGATTTGCTTTTTATTTAAAGTTTACTTTTATGTAAGTATAAGGATATGCTTCTGCTCTACAAGTATAAGGTTCTGCTTAAAATTATTATGAATATAAGCAAAAGGATTTCCTTCATATTTTGCGAGTATAAGCATATCTTTTTCTTTATGAATACGGCTCATTATCTCGAATAACGATTGTGGTCAACGGTTAATAGGTATGTGGGGAGACACGGAGTGCAAATTCCGCTAACCGTTATTTCTCATAACTTTCAATTTTTCTTTTTTAAAGATACAAAATGTTACCATCCTAATACCGCGACATTGATCCGTAAAACACAAACGAATCACAAAAGAATCGGACCTTTCCGAAAACGAAGCCACGTGACTAGTCAGTCAAATCGGGTTGTAAAAGTAATTTTTGTTTTATTAGGAATTCTCAAAAAATATAAACCGTTTTTAATTAAAAATATAAATCTTATGTCATGGGAGTTAATAGACCGAAACGTATTTTCACCCGTATCGATTATATTATAATACGCCGGTACGAAATAAATAGGTTATTATTATGCTTTTCACGACACACGTCTTCTTGCGGTGTAACGAAAGCGCGCGTGGGTTTTGCATCGTGTTTTTTTCTTTCAAAAAACGCGTTTTATAATTGGTTTTTTTTTTTGTTATTTTAATTGAATTGTGATTTTTTTTTTCAAATCGGTATAGCGCGTAGAATTCGAGCTATGAAATAAATGGAACGGAATTGTGATTGGGATTTATGAATATTTGGTATCTTTATTCAAAGTAATTTCGATAATTAATATTATTATTAGTTGTCGCGACAACAGCGTACACATTTCCGTCCCATTTCCCCAGATTTACCCTCATACCGCCGTAAGGTAGGCGTACACACGTAGAGGAAATCCTCAAGGTTTGGACTGCGCAGTTCAGTTCTTGAGGATTTCCTTCACGTGTGTAGGGGCTGCCTTCGGGAATATGTCGGCATGCACAGTCCGGAAATCCTTTCCGAAATTCCGAAAGGAAAACTGCGCAGGCCGAACTGTACAGTTCAAATTCGAACGTGTAGAGGCACTGCCTTGTGGTGTGCCTTGAGAATTCATGCAATATCACGATTATTATTATCATTAATTATTGTTTTTTTTTAAATTTCGTTACAAACTTTCGAACCTCAATCAAACAATATACGTATAAAAATACTACTTTAAATAAAATTATATAACATAAATCGCACGGCTCGCGATTAAGTACACAATGGCGGTTTATCAGGTACACTGATAAGGACAAAATCATCGAGTACTTCCCGTACGTGTGGCGGCGAGGCCTTTACTCGAGGCCGGGCCCTGAGGATTTAGACTCGAGTGTTTCCTCTACGCGCGTGTACGCACCTCAACAGAAGTTTACACGTCAAAAAATCTTTTCGTTCTCAGCGAGTATAATTTCCGGATTCGAAAAACTTCCACTCGGCTCGCGGGGCGCAAAAGGGAAATATATTATTTTCCTATATTCGTACGACACACATGTGTCTCGCGCGTATAGAAATACAGTTAGAAAATGTGTGCTGTTGTTGTACCTATCTCGGTATAGAAATGGTATCAAAAAAAAAAAGAAAAAATATATTGACTTAAAAGACTTGGACTTGGATTACGTGCACGAATATCGTCACAAAACAAAGGTCCCTGGCTCGAGCGTGTCCGTCTGTTTATGTGCCGAACGGATTTTATTCCGTTTATAACGTCGCACGTATATCGCGAGGAAGGTTTTCTAGGCGCGCATAATTTGTCGATGTTTTTTCCGTAAATTTCGGGGGAAAAAACCAATCTTTTTAAAAACGTATAAATAGTTTATTTATTCAAATAAAGCCGTTGAAGTTTCGTTCAATTCTTCAGTACCGCGCACGACTTACGTTGACGACGTAGTCGCATTGTTAGAAACGCGATTTTTTTTTTTTTTAGCAAACGTGTAATTCAATCATTTTTAACCGTAAACCAACGAGGCCGAATAGCTCGACTCTCAGTATTCCTATGTGAATCATTTGGAACGATACGGCTGAAAATTTTTAAATATATTTAAACGGTACTTTTTCATTTAAAACCGCGTGCGGACCAATATAATTCACTCTAGTTATACCAACGCAGGTAGCACAATAAATACCGGCGTGACTAATGACGCGCGCCACGACGGCGTTACGAATAGACAATTTCCAGTGCGCCGCCGCTGTGTTGTCGACGTCCGAACGAGATGCGCATAATATAATATCAAATAATTACGCGCACCGTAGCTCGTTCGTCCCGTTTGTGCGACGACTGTAATTTATTATTGTACAAATAATAAATGTATAAAACACATAATTAAATTAATAATTTTATACAATTAATTATAATTTTGTATAAAACTGTAGGGTGGCTGGTGGGAATTTAACTCGACGACTGTTCTAGATAGTGATGGTGTAAAAACGTTTTTGATTTTTACATTCCGACAGTGAACGGCGAAACACGCGTATTTTCTTCGCTATGACGGGAGTTGAAAAAAAATAAAACAATTTTTTTTGTCCGTGAACTGCGACTAATAAACTACGAAAAAAAACCTCTTCAAAAATACACGAAAAACCTCGTTTTCGACACGTTCGACTACGGACGTAGACGGTTTTTGTATTTTTTATAACAGCTCAGAAAATAAACAGTATTTGATACGGAACACGGTGCGTACCAGTCGGGTCCCAGATTCCCCAATTGTTTACCGACTGGGTCCCGTGTAAAAAATGCCTGCTGTACTAAATGGGTCCCAGGAAAAAAAAATCCTTCCCATTTTTACAGACTCAGGACTGTCTAATAACGTCTGATTATTACAGGTATGGTTAAAAACGTTTTTTCTTCTTCTAACGTTTACTATTTTATTTTCGTGATTTACAATCGTTCGGCGTCTGGTTTTTAATAGGGCTTTTAATTAGGCAATAATCGGGTTGAAATTTACAAGACACATATATTTAACGCATCCGTAGCAATTAATTTTTCCCAATATTTTTTCTGTCATTTTTCCCTTTACGAAATCTTTCTTATATAATATACAGTTTCTTCTTCTTCCCTCCGGACCTTACGCTCCAGGTAATTTCGTATCTTTATACGTTAATATATAGTTCAGATGATTACGGGAACTACGAGTCGGAGGTCCACAAATCTGGATCCAATTCGGACATACGGTTTCATACACTCGGACCCGATTCAGATAAAATATTTTATACGACCGGACCCGATTCGTACAAAATTTAGAAACGTCATTTTTTTTGGACCCGACTCGGATACTGCAGCCACGGTGCATAATCATAAAAAAAAAACCTTATCCGACTGCGTGACGCGTCTCCTGTACAGCGTCCGCGGTTGGAAATCTTTTATGTTATTGTCTGTTATTATATTATAATAAATTATTTAATCAGGAATATTTACGATGAATAGACGAGGAATCGGGTTTTTTTTTTTATTATTATTTTAATTAAATTTTTCTTTTTTTTTTAAAAATTATTTCCTTATGCTCGGCGACTTTAGAATTACTTTTCCGCGCTCTCGTATTCGAACTTTTCCGCCTTCGTCCGCAGATTCCGCATTCGGAATCAATATTCTTATTTTTAAACGAATATTTTCAACTTTCTCGAACTTCGGCCGAGGTAACGCGCGTATCATCTAAAGGTATAATTTGATTTTTCTTTTTCACACGCCATATAAATAACGCGTCGTAAAATCAGTCAATACATTTTTTTTTTTTGAAATTTTTTTCACCGTACATTTTTTTTTTCCGTCATCTGTTACGCAGTGTTTAACGTTCGTTTTATTAAACACAAGTATTATTAATACGGATTATTTCCCCCGTCGCCGAAACGAAAATTACTTTCAATCGTGTTTCGTGCCAATAGAAGAGATGGGGGGTTGGTGAAATACGTCTCGGCGAAAGTTCTTCTTCACATATACGGAATGCTGAAAAACACCGCGAGATATAATTTAAACGGGACGACCTATCGTATATATATACGGTAATGCACGAGTAAAAACTAATAGCTATTCGACACACGACTGCGACTAAGTTTTTTTTTTTTTAACACGTCCTGCAAAGGGGGGAAAAAGTTCTGACGTCCTCATCGGATATCATCGCCGTTCCCATTAGATCAGAATCAAAAGACGCACGCCGCCGTTGTGTACACATTGGTTTGTAATCCAATACTGCATTAGCGAGACACGACATTATATATATATATATATACAACAAAGACGGTGTATTTCGCCGCGTATATATTAGTTTATTAAAGAAAACACAATAAACTTTTCTATACGCGATACGGTATTTCTTCTTTTACTTACCACACCAGCGGAAAAATAACGTACGCCGGTGACTTGTGTTCTCTTGTTGCAGGGACACTGAGACCGCGAACGTTGTCTCGTTGTCAGGTAAGTATATAACACATTTATTTCGTTATGATTAAAGAATTCGGATTTACGTGGCTCTAAAATCTGGCGAACGTTTTTTTTTTTCTCCCATTTTATTAACGGGTTGATCGCCAGGTGGGGAAGTGAATTGACCCTATACGATAATTCGGATGAGAGAGAGAGAGAGAGAGAGAGCCGCCAACTTTTTTTCACGAATCGTTGCAATTCGATTTTCGTTTTTATACGTTAAAAACATCAATTTCACCACAACGTTTCACAGAGCTATTTCGTAAATAAATTATAAATTACGTTTATTCGAAAAACCGTCAAAACAAATATTTTGAAGCAGCCCTGCACGACAACGTATTTTTCCGTATACAACTATAAATGTTTTGTGTTAAGACGGTTTACTGCAGAAGTACCCTATAACGGGGCGTAGAAATAAAGTTACCCCCAAAAAGCCTGGCGGTATAACCACAGATTAGATGAATACAGATGGATCACTCGCGATGTAAACAAAAAAAATTACGTCATTCGAATCCCCCATATCAGTGTTACCGCATGGTAGCACAAATATTTATACCTAAAATTTAAACATTACTCCCGTAAGGTAATCTATTTGTGTTGTTTACATAGTGATTCTAGTTTGGCGATCGTGTCATATAATGTCTCATGTTAAATATATTCGTTTCACACACACAGTTGAAAAAAAATCGGTGCTTAATCTGCGTTAAATTTTTACCAGCACGTGATAACCATTATTATGATAACATTATTTGAGATAATAAAGAAGTTGTACTATAATATTGTAAAATACCAACACAATAATTTATATCGTCGTGTGCGCCTACATTGATATGCGGGGGGGGGGACCAATCAGAAGAGCGTATTTGCAATTCTTTTGTTCTCGGGCCGAATGATCCATCTGTATTCATCTAATCTGTGGTATAACGGTAGGGTAATTACTAATTAGTGACCCAGCACAGCGGTAATGGCGAAAAATCGATTATACACATTTAAGATAGTGTAATAAATTCCTAGCGGAAAAAAATTGTTGAAATAAACATTATTATCCGTTCGAATACGGAACGACGAGAAACGCTGTCGCTGCTCGACGTTACGGAAATCATAAATCCGTTACGATATCCGTACGAATGCGCATATAAAACGCGTGTGAAAACGTTTTTATTTGAGATAATTAATTTTTATAACCGATTTGGCGCTAAAAAAAACGCGTATTTTTTTACGTAAATACGCGTTGAAAAATTAATA
This sequence comes from Slavum lentiscoides, assembly GCA_032441835.1. NCBI lineage: Eukaryota > Metazoa > Arthropoda > Insecta > Hemiptera > Aphididae > Slavum > Slavum lentiscoides. The sequence goes on from CM063716.1 coordinate 2,395,703, forward strand.
AAAAGCGACCTGAAATGAAAAAAATGTAAAATACAATTTTATTCTTAAATATATTTTTTTTTTGGGGGGATACTGCTGTAATAATCGCGTTGTCACATTATACGTTATTATATATTGAACCGCGCGCGTAACGCGGAACAGTATATAATCGCTGACGAAAACCGTTGTAAAAAAAAAAGAAAAAAATTGACGATTTTATTGGCTTCGCGTCGTACGCGTAACGTAAAACGAATCATCTCGTTTTCAAATAATTATTATTATTACGTCGGTAATCGGTTTTCGTCCAGTTAATGAACACTGATATACGATGACGAACTCTACGAAGCTTTTATACTGTTGTACAGAATATATTGCGATATTTTCACAGTGAATTATAATAGTAATTACATTCACTTGTGTTGTTGCGTGTACATTCGACGAGTAAAAATAATCGAAAACTTGGCAATTCGCATTGGTCGCGACGACGTTTATGTGCGCCGTAACACGGAGCGATAATAATAATTATACGGTTTTTTTTCTTTCTGAAAATGCCTTCTTCGAGTTTATTTATGGCGAATATTTTTTTGGCCGTATATCGCGTAATCGTTGTTGTGCGAAATAATTAATAATAACGTATTTTGTTGTGTTTTTTTTATTTTTATTTTGGAACAACGTTGATTTATATTGCGGTACACGCGTTCCTTTTATGTAGTAAAATTGAATTCAGCCGGCGACTCTTTAGAGTCACGCATTAGGCTTCGCGTTCCGGTCGGAAAAAATAATAATAATAATAATAATATTAAAATTAATAGCAACAACTGCTGTATTGTTTTTGCCACGCGGGTTATTATAATTATACGGTATATATACGCGCGATGACCGTTCGCGACGGTTGGGCGTATTATAATTACCGGCTCGGATTCTGTACAGCTACATTTGGTAGCTATTATCGAATATAATAGCGTATTCGAACGAGTAATAACAGCTTTATAAATTTGTTTCCCCCAAGTACGAGATTTCTATAATTTTACCGCTATTTCCCGAGTTCTGACGCTATTTTTTTTTTTTGCGTTTAATCTCGTAACCATAATAGTATAAATAAAAAACCACTCACACTATTCGGATATTTCATATTTTATATATTTATAGGTAGCGAATTATCTGCAAGGGCTACTGCCTTATTATGACTATTATTATTCGTAAATAAAACGATTAATTTTTTTTCGCTATTTTCACTGTTTTTATATGGTACGTTTTAAGATTTCTTTCCCCCCCGGTCACATAATAGCGTATATTCCGGTACATTTTAGTGTTTAAAAAAATAAAAAAAAACGAGCTCTGATTACTGTATATACGTTTAATGTATATTTTTTAATTCGATTTTTCATCGCCGCAACGAGACTCTAATTATTCTAATAATACGACGCGTTTCAACGAATTCTGCACCAGACATTTATGGCCGATTGGCTAAACGATAATATTCGCTGCCCGTTAAAAATATTTTCATCTCGCATCCTGTTACCCTGTCCACGCACATACGCGTCATTTTACCTATATATATGTATTGAAAACAGCATTTCCCCATTTTAATAAGTGTAATTGTAGCCGAAATCGTCTCAGCGCTTGGCCGTGAATATATTTTTAATACGTATAAAAGTATTACTTCTAAAAAGCGTATCGAAATAGACACAAAAAAATTCTAATAAAATTCTAAAAAGTTGTATGAAATTCTAATCATTTTACAATACCTCGTCGACTGCTGTTTAGTATATAATATACATATAGATTTTCGTTTTTTTTTTCTAATGTGTTTTATATTTAAAATTTTTTACAAACCGGTATTTTCTTCTGAACGAAATTTCTGTGCGAGTCTACGATCGTTCAACGCGTTCTCAAACTGTTATATAACGGCGTCGTGCCGTTTTTAAAAAAAAAAATTCATGTTCTTTGTGTCCGTAGTTATATAGAAGTTCCAGTAACGTAACGACACGCGTACAACTTAACATAAAGCGGTGTTAAATTTAGCAGTAAATTTGAATTATGGCCGCCACGGCAGTGGGAATCGCTCTAAAAAAAAAAGAGAAAATATGTCCTACTACGTATCTGGGTGTGCGTGCCCATTGACCACTACCCCGTACAACGAGACGTCGACCTATTTCACGCGACACGTGACGACGTCAATCGTAAATCAAAAAAAAATAAAAATAAATAAATGTCATGTCCGTGTACGCGCAATTGAAACGCGTTCGTACAATATTATCGTCTAAAAAATTTGTTTTACAGTATTTTTTGGAACAAAGCTGGGGTTAGACGAGAATTCAAAACGGCGTGTTTGAATTTCTGAAAAAAAAAATAAAAAAATCTACAGCTTCATTCCGAGTTCCATCGGCACACTATTATTACCCTGGTCCGACTTCTGCCCGAAAATTAAATTTTGTGTCAATAAATTATGGCATAATTCTCGGGTTAACTCACCGCCTGATTTTTGCTTCTTGCTACAGGATATTAAACGCCTCTGTCCCTTCTCACCCCTGGTCCCATAAACTAAAACTATATCTCGCAAAGCAATCGTCTCTTTTTCCCGTCTACGTTTCGGCCACACCCTATCATTCTTTTAAATTGTCCCTTAACGACTCTCCTCTCTGTACTTTTCATAATTTCCCTGCCATCTGCGACATCGGTCATATCCTTCTCAATTTTCGCCGTTTGTCCTTAGAGCGTTCACTTTTCCATTCTTTACTTAAAATGCCATCAAAATTCCTTTTAATACACGCCACATTCTCTGTTCACGATCTCCTACCGTCATCCTAGCCACCTCGTCATTTTTTCACAACTCCGGGTTGCATATGTAAATTTTTATAATTTATTTTATTTTTTTTGTATCTTAAGCGTAGATTTAAAAAATAATTGTCGAAACTAACTGTATGTGCGAACAAAGTTTCAATAAAAAATATATATATATATATATATATTTTAATACTGCGCGCGACGAGTACGTTGTCGAATTTCCGTCTCGATTAGTGTGTAGAAAAAAAAAAAAAAAACGAGTCTGCTAGTACTCGAGACATTGATGTGTAAACGTCGCGTGAACGGTAAAAACGGAACGGAATTGTGACTGGGATTTGTGAATATTTGGTATCTTTATTCAAAGCGAATTCCATAATAAATATTATTATTAGTCGTCATGACAACGGCTTACACATTTGATCCGTCCCTGCATTTCCCGAGATTTACCGCCGTAATAGACGCGTTTACACATCAATAAACCGTTTATTATATTGATATAAATCGCGAAATATTACCGTTATTTCGCCGTTTCATAAAATCGATTTCGTCAACAATTCCTATGTGAATTGTGTCGGTGCGTAATCACGAGTATAAACGGAGGAAACAAACGGAAACGGAATCCGACGTTTAAAAACGAAAAAAGCGAATAAAAAAATATTTTCTATAAAATTCGATTTCGCGTCCCGCAGCAGCTCATCATCATTGTAGCTAATCGATTATGTTATACGTATTTATTGAATAATAACGATTTATTAACGGAGAATAAAATATAATCGACGTCGTTTATTGTGTACTGAGTACAGTAAAAAAAAAAAAAAATTATTTCGCCTCAATGAGTGGTTGGAAATTTCCGTCGTCGTTACGATAACTATTATAGTAATATTGTTATTATGTGGAAATTCGTTTCGTAATTTCGATTTTATTCGCGCGGCCAACAGCTGCAGCAGTTAAAAACGTGCTGTGCGTTTTTAAAAACGAACGCGAGAAAAACACGAAAAATATTGTTTCGTACGATCGTTTTTTTTCTTTTTTTTTAGTCGGTACAATTTTTCTTATTATACGGTGTAATAGCAGTACAGTTCTGCTGCGAATATTCGTTTTTTACTTGGAAAAAAATAAATACGTTTTTAAATATATAACGCGTTGCGATATAACGTTGTGCAGTACATAATATGCAGATTATACGTTTTTATCCGCAATTTCCACTGGCTTTATAAAATATAATTACGATACAGCGTTTAACGCGTACACCAGTATATTATTCTGAAAGGCTATTGACGTTTCAAAATTAATAATTGTATATCTCGTATAAAGCGATTAGTAAAATTTTCCACTATAACGCGCGCGCGCGCGCTTAAAACGATTTCTGTTCGATATAAACACGCCATTTTCGTATTATTTTAGCTGTACGAGGGAAAAAACTCGGCGCACCCGACCGTATTTTTACCGTATACGAGTACCTACGTGGTGAATATCGATCAGGATCGGCAAACCGATCAGACCTGGACATCGGCAGATTATCTGGTATACCTTTCGACTGGACGCCGGATGTCCGGGTTTTATGATTCTCGAGGCTCTTATAGTAGTACCATCGTATACGTACTGGTTGGATTTGTGCGCGTGAACATTGTCGACGCTATTAGCTGATGATATTAAAACAGAAATTATGATACATTTCAAATCATAACTTTAAAATAATTTTGCCCTACTTTTGGAAATAAAAAGAGCGATGCGCGACGACTTGTGAAAGCCGCGGAAAAAAGCGACGGTTTAAAGTTTATATATTGTCTCTTATAAAAAAAAAAAAAAAATTAACAATATTACTTATTTACTTAAGACATTCAGTATTTTTGATGTAAATCTATTTTTTATTTCTACGCTGTTTTGATGATTATTATTCTCGTGTGGATTTCGTTCAACAGATATACACATACGCTCAGTTCAACGACAGTTTTCTCGACACTCGACGACAAAACGCATTACCGCCGTCCGAATCGAAAGAAAACGGTTATGACGAAGATTATTACGTCGATCTCACAAAAGAGTACATCCGAAGCTCTGCTGCAGAAAATCGTAAAGACTTACCGGAAGAATTCTACACCAGACGTATTTGTATATTATATGTCTTAACACGCTCCTCGTTGCAATGGGCCGGATAAAACACGAAGGATTTCTCACCTGTATTCTCCGCGATAAAAATAGACGTTTCTATTATAATTTTCTTTTTTCTAAAGTAATAAATACCTGTGTAAAGAAATAACCCGCGAGTCCTATTACTCGACGAGTAATCTATTACTATTCGATTTATATATTATACTATCTGTATTGATTTATTATACTAAAAAATAAATAAATATTATATAAAAACGTTTATAGTCTCTACGCGTCGTATTTAATGAACCACCGGAGAGGAATTGAATGCGCGCCACTCATCGCTGCCTGTACTAATACGTAACAGCTTAAGATAAAAATAATTCGTGCGTGTTACGAGTACGCGCGGACAAAGTGAAACTTCTTTCAGAGTCATTCAACCGTTATATAGAATATTACGTTTGTATTGGAATGAAATAATAAACTAAAGTTAAAACTGAAATAAATAATAAACAAATAAAAATTAATATTTTCAATAATAATAAAAAAAGATAATCGCGCGTCACGGTCGTCCGTGAAGACACACAAAAACGAAAAAAAAATGTAAAAAAAAACCACGGTTCTCCCGACCGAAATCGAACCAGCAACATCGCGGTCGATGACTTCTAATGATATTGACTATTATTACGGCTATCTATATGCGGTATGCTAGTGGTAATTCTTGGGTATTTAACATAAATAAGAAATAAATAGTTCGGTACTCCTTTAACGCGAAATAACGGTATACAACACACGTTGGCGGGAATCGGGAGGAGGCTTAGCTCCCTAAAAATTTAGTTAGCTCCTCCTCCCTTTCCCCCAATAATTTAATCCGATTTCGGCTGATGACAACACAAATAATCGATTTAATAGTAATTAATTAATCAGTAAATAATTGCTCATATGTCTATCGACCTGACTTCAAATAAATAAAAAATACAAATACAAATCACACATAGAAAAGAACCTACAAAGAGTGTAAGCAGCTAATGGTTTGATCACGGGTTCGTACTCGTCTGTAAAGGAGTTTTCACTTGAGGGGATTGAAAGCGGGCATTTTCTCTCTTCGTCCTACACATACACACGAAACATAGCAAAATAGACGTTTTCTAATTCCAACGTACCGATCGATTTAGTAGTACGATAAGAAATTTGAAAACAGATTTGAATCCGTCGTGAAGTCTACTCGAGATCGACTTCCCCACATTTCTATTTTTTTTTCATAAATCCTTAAAAATTAGTTGAACCGATTTAAAATTTTAAAAAATTGCTAATAATCGATTTTTGAAAGTCTCGAGATAACAAAAAACGAAAAAAAGTGGGAAAGTATCGTTCTATAGTGAAATTCACGAGCAATTCAAATCTGTTTTCAAAATTCTTATCGCATCACAAGATGGGATCAGTACGTTGGACGTAGGAAACGTCTATTTTGCCACGTTTCGTGTGTGTTAGACGAAGAAAGAAAATGCCAGCTTTCATAATACCCTTAAAAAAAAAAAAAATTGCCGTTGCACATCTCGTGTCCGTTTTTTGAAACCGTAAGAGTCGTGACAACAACCCTTGTACGCCGGTTTTGATTAAATTAATTTCGAAAGAAAAAAAAGGAAACGCGATTATAAATCTCACGTCGAACAATCAACTGAATTACGCACCTACCACGCACAATAATAATAATAATAATGTTATATAGTCGAGGTTATTTAATTTTTTTTTTCCAGCGATATTAAATAATATATATTCTTGTCTGCGACGGGCCCACACCGAGGCGTAATATAATAAACACGATGCCGTTATTATATTAATTACCCGCCGCAGCGGGAAAAGCGAAAAATGTGTAAACCTTAAAAATGTGTACCGATGCACCGACCGTATATTTTTCTTTTAACCCGACACCTAATTCCTATAGCCCGCGATAAATACGTGTGTGTATTTTCGCATATAGAACACCGTGATTTTCTGAGTCTATAAGCTTTTTGTTTTTCATTTTTACTAAAATGAAAATAATTATTATAATATTTCAATAAACGTCATTCGTATCGATCGCGTAAATAATTGACGTTTTAAAACGTTAGAAAAACTTTTCTAGTATCGCGTCTTGCATTTTAATATTCTAAAACAATTTCTCCTTGACGCGTATATTATATAAACTACGTTTCGGTCGATTATTATTATTATTATTACTACACGAATTTAGATTTCGATCGTTCTATTCTTGTACGCGCCCGAAAACTTATGTGTCGGTGGCGTTTAATAATGTTCTAGAAAAAAAAAAAAAAAATTCACGAAATTCCTTATATACGTTTTTGAAATTGCGAATCGCGTTAAATCTACAAAGTAAAAAAAAGGATATCGAAAGAAAAACCCGTTAATAATGAAAATATTATTTTTTCGATCCCGCTGAAAATTAAATGGCGTATCGGGCATACAGACGAGAAAAAATGTACTCTAAATTAATATGCTCGGGAACTTGTGACTGTTTTATACTATACCTTCACTATAAACCCAAAATCACAAAGTAAATACACTTTAATTGCGTATACGTATTTCGACGACTACGTTGTCGTGTCTTCAGCGCGAACCAACTACTACTAAACCGTTAGTACACTATACACACCCGTATTTATACGGTTTATATCATCGATGACGTCACCACAAACCGGACGCAACGGTTGGTCGTGAGTCAGCGACCACGCCCACCACAAATCTATGCTGCCGCCATCTGCAGGTTTACATTGAATTAATTATAATAATTGAGTCCCAGCAGTGGCGCCGATCCCCGTACTGAACTCAGGCCAAGGCCTGACCACTGCTAGGGGTCGCACAATGAAAATAATATAATATATTATAAAATATAATAAAATAAAATAGTTGTTTAGATCACTAAAGGTAATAAAGTACAAATTATACGGTATCGACAAAATTATTAAAATGTTAGTTGCATTCAAATGTTGAATTTTTTCAATTAATTCCTGATTCTTATAGGTGTAGTAACTTTTAGTTTTTAATATTTTTAATAATTCAGTGAAAACGTCTTATAAATAAATGTTATAAAAATCAATTTAGATACTGTATTTGTTATGAAAAAAAAAATGTACCTGGGCACCTAATACTTTATTATAATATAACAACAACTTGGAATAATATTTCGTTTAAATTATGTATATACTCGTATATATAGCTTCAAATATAATATTAATATAATGGGCCGGTAGGAATCGTAGGGCCGTTACATGTACAACTCGCCCGAGTATAGTGTTTTCAGACTTCGGCGCCACAGTTTAACGAGTTATTTTTATTTTTTGACGTTTCTTTTACATTTTTCAAAAGTTTTACCGATTTAATATTACGGTTAGTGTTCAATAAATGTTCCGCAACAAGAGATTTTTCGTCTTTTTGTTTTTTTTTTTTAAAAATATTTCTCAAATATTACATTTTTTTATTGTGGAAAAAAAACGAAATGTGCGTAGGCGAAGAATCGTGTATCCGCGTATATAAAAGGAGCTGAAAACGCTGTTATCGTTTAAACCGCCGAATATTATATCGCGCATTAAAAGCAGTCCTTAGAATTTATTTTCGATCAAACGCCGCGTGAAATGTGGATTCGCGGTTATATAGTGATAAAAACGAGGTAATTTTATTTTATTTTTTTTTGCAATTTTAAACGAATGATTATTGTAATACCGTGCCAAGACGGTTTGAAATGCTTAATTTTAGAAAACAAATTTTTTTTTTCAATTCCTTATAAGCGCGGACCTGCACACTCTAAATAAGGCGCGTATACCTACGCGTGAATTATCCGAGTTAATATTTACTACGCGATTTACATCGAGACAACACAACCGTTTAATATTGTACAATAACGTATGGCTGTTTTGCGATTCACATAATTTCCATAATATTTATTTAAGATTACCGTTGTCTGCACTGCAGGAAATCGTGCTTTATATAATTACGCGTAACGCATAACGCGAGTCGTGTGTAAATTTCACCGGTTTATCCGCGCAATAATAATTTTATTTTTCCCCGAGTTCTCATCGTTTGCGCGAACGTACGTGTATGTTATAATCCTCCGAGTGTCCGCCAACGTGCAACGTATTATTATTATTATTACACGTATTTAAACAGTTATTTCGGTGAGTGTATGTAATCTAAACGAAAGTTCGGATTTTATAGTAGAAAAAAAAAAACGCTGAAATACGCGCTATAACGAGACCAAAAAAAAAATCGCCTGTAAGTATGCCCAAAAATGTACCCCGAAAACAGTCAAATGAGTCCTAATTGCGCAGTAAAGATATTTTAATGTACCTAAACACGGACTGTTTTAGATACGAATAATATAATCTAATGAAATATGGGTTAACAGTTTTTCTTGACGTTACGACCATATTTATATATATATATACACGAAATACACAAAGCGATTTAATTGCGCGTATTAGCAAAAAAAAAAAAAAAACGGCGCTACAAAACCGGGAAAATAGCGTTAAAAAAAGTAATCTTAAACGCTTAAAAATATAGAATTTTATACTTGGGAATATTCTTGATGCATGCAACTAATTTATACGGCGTACATTCATTAAATTACGCTATTATGTGTATACGTATTCAATAATAATTGCCAAAAGCGTTATAAGAACCTAAAACGTGGTAATAAATCGTGAATTATCGTATTAAACACGTGTGTACGTGTATCTATATACAGTATTAAAAACATGTAGGATTTTTTGCGAAATTTTCGTTTTTCCACGGTTATATACGTATATTGTTTTCGTAATATAGCTGGTGCAAGTAGATAAAGTCCGCAGTGGTTTTTTTTTTTTAACGGCGCACGTCTGGTGCGATAAGGATAACGGTTGTTCGCAACAATTTTCCTATAGCTGTACGTTTTCAATCGGGCGAAAGCGAATTTGTTTTTTTTTCTGAGTCGGGACTTTTTTTTTTTTTACATGCGTGCCGATACTGCCGCAGTGAAATAAACGCTCGTTTTCTGCATATTATATTAATTATACGTATAAAAAATATCATCTGGTCGAGTTTATGCGCCGTGTTAGGTTGGTTCTAAGTTCGTATAATTTTTTTTTTTCTACACAAAGCAATCTCAAAAATAATATCGATTTTATAAGTCCCTTTTACGATACGGCGGATTGCGCAAATAAGCAAGGAGCAGGGGATTCATTAATATACGGAAAAAAACATTTTTAATTAAGGCGGTTAGGTTTAAAAAAAATTACAGTTTTACGTAACAACGAAATAACAGATTTTCAGTTGTTATCTTAATACAGTTAAGCCGGGTTCGCAGCGCGGAGTCGTGAACCGGGCGAGACTATATACTACTCGTTCTGCTCATGACTTGCTAATTTTAACTACCGATAGTTCACGACCTGCAGTTCACACGGAGCTGCCGTGCGGCCGTCTGTTGTTGGTCGTGGTGTGTCTTGTTTACGTGTAAACTTTTGACTAAACTGGAAAGTGCGAAAGTCGTGTAGGCGAATTGAACTGTTCGAAAAACGTTAAAAACAGTAGGCGTGTATAGATTCGTGAACGGATATAGAAACGAGATTTACTCGGTGCCAGCGCCACAGTATATATGTCGGGAATTTTGTCACTAGAAGGTCGAGATGGCTACAGAAACTTCTAGATCGAATCCGAATCTACATCTATATATTATATGCTCAGTAAAGTGGAAGCAGCTGTTCAAACACCAATATACGTGACCATCTTCACTTATCCAGCAGAAGGTTCGCGGCTGAACCGGTCGTGCTCAGAACTCCGGACATGCCGGAGTAGTCACGACCTATTGTTTTTTTGGTCGTTTACGACTCCTGCTACCACGACCGCCAGTTCACTGCACCAAGTAGTAATCATGACACGGACGTCGGTGTCTAGTAGTAGTGAGTGATTCGGCTCCGTTCACGACTCCCCGCGTGAACTCGGCTTTAGAATTCGATATTTATTTCGTCGCACCGATGATAATAATAAAATATCCTAAATCGAAAACACTGCACGTTCCGGTAACATTTTATATATTCGGGAGTTTTTCTCGGATTCGAGCCGCGCTCGTTTTTCGTTTAGAGTAAAAAGTGTGCTCGAACGCACGTCAAAATACGCTCTATACAAACGAAAGTCTACGCGTGTTTTATTCGAGTATACACATCGCCTAACAATGCGCGGTACGCGATTGCTGGTTGAAAAATACAGACGATTCATTAGGTGTATATACGGTCGATCTTTGGAAATCTTTGACTCGGCCGACGAATCGGTTGCCTGAGTTTTGCTTTCGCACGTTACAACACAACACAGTGTTTATTGTGCAACTGCTAGCGTATACCTATATATTATATACTTTATAAATCAGCCAGTACACTGCCGCGCGGTCGCATAATATATTGCGCAGGATACGTCGTAGTATTAAATAAAACGGAGGGGAAAACGAAAGAAAAAAAAACGATTTTCCTACACGTATATTGTATATATTCGATGGCGTAATTTCTTTGCGGGTCGAGATGACTGAAAAATAATTTTCTCCATCCACTCGATAAATACGCAGGTATATACTGTCAATTTTTAATACTTATATATATATACTCACGTTTAATTTACAATAAATTTATCTCGTTTACAAAACAAACGCTATAATGTATGGTCTCCTATGGGTTTTTTTTTGGGGCGATGATTGTTATTTCCTCGACGTCCGATTTAATGTTGTTATATATACGGATGGATAGTAGCAAGCTCGTATGATCTACTCTAAAATTTAAATCGATTATTAAATATACGAAAAATATTTCGTAATGCTAGTGAATAATATATATATATGTGTTCCCTTTCTAGAGTTTTCTTAAATATGTTTTGTAATATTTTTAAACGTGAAGTACCCGCGGACTAAATGCAATTTGCTACCGGAAACAAACTATATGATTGTGTAAAGATCGGAGCGCACTCCTTCTGGTAGAATTTTCGGGTACAGACATAAAAAAAAACCAATACGCCAATTCGTCGCTCCGCTCGGAATCTCAGAATACTTGTGAGTGCAAGCGCGCGTATTGAAATTAGCCGATATTTAATCAAAAAAAAAAAATGTAATCCGTTACTCGAAACGCGTGCAGTGAACCCTTGGATTTCGATTTCATACCGTTTTTTTTTTTACCGGGTGTATCCATGCAAAATCGATTTCGAGCCCGGCGGCGGCGGACATGTGTACGGCATTATTGCCGCCATCGCGTCATGACGAAGAAAAATATAAAACGCAATTTTCTTTAATCCTTTTTGTTCTAATAATATTTCGTTCAGCCGCCGGTTTTGCGGACATTTAATATATGTATTATAATATGCGGTCGGTTATGTTTGACGTCGGATGAAATTTAATAAATTTACGGATAATAAATCCACGTTTTCCGTACACGCGTAATATGCATAAAGGATGTCAATGTCAGACGAGCGGTGTAATTATGATACGAACAACAACCGCCGGATTAAACGGGTCGAGGTGGATCAACAAATTATTATTGCGCCACCCGTAGAGTAAAAAAAACTCCTTAAGACCGAAATAAAAACGTAATTAACGCGTAATATAACCTAACCTATAATATAATATACGTTTTTATATTTGTGAAATAGTTATTTTTACAATACGATTCGTCCGCTCTAATTTCAGATCCGAAGTACAACTAGAATTCGTATAATACGCACTGGACTCAATACGTGAAACGCTTATATCAATCGAAATACGACCCCAGATAGGAGGCCGCCATATGAATCCTACAAGACATAAAAGTCATGGAAGATACGATGAAATATAATTTTTTCCACGATATTTGTCGTGTTTTATTATTATTTACTTTGAGATAACAGGACACAAAACGGCGTGCTCGTAGTATCGATGTTAGCACCAAAATCGGTTATTTTTACATAACGAAGTTGGTAACAAAAACAGAAAAATAGAATCGGAATGCATATAAGCGGTTCATTATAGGGGTTCATATTTCTTATACGAGAATTATACACAGAACGCGCGTTCCGTGTATTGAGTTCAGTATTATAGTACGTAGTTTAAAATTTTTTTCTTTTTAACCGTATTTCCGTGAATAAGAGTTAAAATTCATTGTCTTGTGTAATAATCAAAGTAGTTAATTACTTTAAAAAAAAATAATAATAATATTACGTATTTTTAAATATCTTATTTCCTGGGTTACGAGAGAACAAAAAAAAAACGTAGCAATTAAGTAATTTTATTTACGAGCCTTTATTTGGTTTTTGCGCGCAAATATTATTTTATTATTTCAGTTTAAAATTCTTCATGAAAGAGTAGATACTATATAGAGCAGCGATTCCCCAACTCAACTCAAGCCGCGGACCACTTTTACGCGTATTCGTCTAACGCGGTTAGGTTAGGTTATTCTAACCTAACCTAACCACTGTACTTAATATTAAATTCTGTCACACCGAATATATATTGAACAATAATTGTATAGGAAATAGGTAAGTAATTAAATAAGCGATACCGCGGTAAATATCGAGGAAAAATACTTTAAAAACTATTATATTCATTGACATTCGCATGCTAATTTAATAAAAAATTCAAACGAATTAATCACCAATGTGCAGACTACTATTAGTTCGCAATTCTAGGCGTTTTTGGACTGATGCTTTCGCTTAAAACAAACCGTATATCGTATTGAATAGAACACAATATCGCTGCTTACATTTGTTAGTTACACCGCTGCAACATCGTTTATTCTTTAATTTTAATTAATTTTTAAATTAAAAAAATTAACTCCTGTGTCCGAGGTAACGGGTAATAATTTAATAATATATTAAATATATTGTTTAAAAAATGATATATAAATGTAGCATATAAAATCAATGTGGACATAAGCAGACCCTTGTTTTTCGTGTAAGTCATCTATTATATTGTGCTTTCTCGCGTTTAATTGTATTTATAATTGTCGTTAGCCGGTTGTTGAATTTCTGTTTAACGAAACAGGAACGTTACGTTCTTGTTCGGATATAGCATTTTTTAATTTGAATGAGTTAATAAAATTCAAATATACCTAACCGACAATTTCATACAATATTATTTAATTATTCACGTTCGTGTGAAATCACGATATGATAATTGATGCGAGATTTGTTCGCGTGCCGTCTCTAGACGCTATCGTGTCTTAACGTGTCTAAAAAAGACCTAATCATAACGCAAAAAAAAAAAATAAAGTAAACTCCGGTTGGCGTTAACAAAAATATACGTATGACTGTGCGCCATATAAATCCAAATATCTCGCTGCAGACAAACGTCTCACTTCGGGCCACGTGTATTGAAAAAATAATATTATATAACACGGAATAGGTTAAATAAAACCTACGCGTTGACCTCTGGAGTTTGCAAAAAAAAAAAACACTAAATACCAATATACAGTTCTTCAATCCCGAGTCCTTCGTCGCTCTTCCATAACGACACCAATCGTCCCGAAACGACGAACATTGATGTCCTTACCGCAAACACTATACGGTGACAGTGTTCAGAAGTTTAAAAACGGGAATTCGTCCTGTTTTTTTTTTTGCTCCCACGCCTCAGACACTATACAAACGTTCAGAAGACTCTCCTATTATACGTCCCGTGTATTATATATATATCGCATTTCACATAATTACGACGTTTCTCAGACGAGGTTTCTCGTTTTTTTCCCCCCTAAACGACTTACGCGACGTTTATTATAATTGCTTTGGAAGCTCATCCGACCAAAAGAAAGAAAAAAAATTCACGAAACTCCCGCGCTATATTTATTTGAAATTATTGTTATTACGACAATCTAATAGGTTCTACGAAATAAAAAAAAAAAAACTGCGTTACGAAAAATATTAATAACAGACGAGAATATATTATTAATAATTCCACCAACGCGTAATAATTACATGAAATTTCTTCGATTTTACTACTATATAATATTTATTGTCTACGTTTTTCCGTTCTCGCGTTTTAAATTTCCCGCCTTATTATTGCCCGTTCGGAATAATCATTACTCTGTGCGTTGTATTATAAACGAATATTTTTAACTCTAAGCGAAATTCAGTTTCCGAGTGTATACGCGCGCTGTGGCGTGGTAATATCGAATAATTTACATCCAAACTGGAACGTTCAACGTGTTTCGGAACGTTATTGTATTCCACGCGTATACCGCGTCATTAATAATCAATCGATTTATTTATTTATTTTTTTTTTTTTGGGAATTTTTTTCGATGCGATTGAAATTCCGAACCTCGAGAAACGGACGTTTTCAACAAACGTCCGGATCGTTGACGTTCTAGATTCTGAGCTGAACGAGAAATTGGTTTTTGCAGTGATGTGTGTGTGTGTGTGTGTTTTTTTTATGTCTTGTTACGGTATTAACAATTAAAGTCGTTTGTCGTGTGCTAAAAGTGTTTATTCCAAAAGATATGGACACACACTGAATATTTATACAAATGTTATGTACGGGAATATACAAAGTAAAGTAGATTCGTCGTAGGGCGAGTATTACAATCGTATCGCCTGTACAGTCCCAGCGGCGATACACTTATACCTTTGCTCTCTGACTGCCCGTTATACACTTATAACGGGCGCCCAGCCTAGCACCAGAACGGGAAAGATCGTCTTCTGGCTGGAACGTTCGTGTCGGTGAAACGGCAGTGGACATTATTATGTGGACATTGGCAGTGGACATTGTCAATGGTCCGTTAAGTCTCCTATGACTCCGTCGTTGGCGTGGTAGTCGACGAAGGCTTGAGTGTAGCTGGAAAGCTTGTCCGTTGTTCGGTTGTGGAGCACAGGTGGAAATCTATTAAATTTTCTGGGGGGGGGGGGAGCTAACATTTTAACATCAGCCATGATCAGTCAAATATCCAAAATACAAACAAATTATAAGATATTTAATAATAGCCCCCCTAAGCCCCCCATTTCCGCCTATGTCGTGGAGTGTAGCGTGTTCGGCGTCGTAATTGGCTGGAGCGCTTAAGTACTGTTATACTCAAACAAGTGAAAGGAAGAAGAAAAGATGATGCGTCTGTGAAAAACGCACCTGTTTTTATATGGATTTGGCTTTCGTGGGTCGTTTCCTGTTGGTCAGTGATTTCGAGCGTTGTTATTATTGGTCGAAATCGTTTTGCGTGTTTACTCGGTGGACATGTTATGGCCCTGAAAAGGGCCGTTTCAATATAATAAAATAAGCTAATTTGCGTTTTTTGTACCCGTTACGGTCTGTATCCGAAAAATTGCAGCGAATCGTATCTAGTCGGTACTTTAAAGAGGTCATTTTTCGATTTTATCGATACTTTTTTCAAGCGTGAGAAAAAAAACTACCGAAAAATTACGTAGATAACAATTATCGAAATCGATTATCGCCATTATTTCTTCGTGATTTTGTTACAACTAATGGTTATGGAAATTTGAAATATTCACCAAATGTGCGCGCGACTTTATATATTATATAAGGGAAATTTTTTTTTTTTCGATTTCGGGCTATTTATAGCAATTATTATAGTTTTCGAGGTATTTTTTTTTTATTCGTAGAAGACGTGTGATTTTCGGTTTTAAAGCTTAAAAATTTAATACGCAATGTCTGCAGACTCGTACGTCACATTAAATATTGTATACGTATATATTTAAATCGTTAATGCCAATTTCGAGTTTTTCGACAAAGTTTTATTTATTTTATTAATAATATATTCGTTTTTTTTTTTTAGTATTCTTTTTTTTTGTGGAAAATTAAATATGTTCAAAACTAATTTGTCCCCTAGAATTTCGGAATTTTTTTACACCGACAATGTGACTCTGCGTAATGTACTAACGGGCAAATAAATTGTTGAAAATTGTCAACTATACCTATAGGTAATAAAAAAATTATTTTTAAAATAATCTATACAGTAAGGGGAGTTAAGAGTAAATCGTGTACTCTATATGAACACACTATATTATTATATATTTATTGAAATACACGCGGCCCGAGGGCATTTAGTACGGATGATTAATTCGATAATATTAACATACAGATTACAAACAGTATAAATATAAAATAAGCGTATACAATTATTTGTGTGAATATTACTATACATATATATATATAATCGTAAATGCTTGTGAAAAAATTGGTAGGTATAATATACAGTGAATATTACGAGAAAATGCGAAGAGAATGAAAAACGTTAGAATGATAGAATATTGTAACGCCGCCTGAGAGGAATGAAAAAAAAAGTAATGAAAGTCCTTGCGGGTATGGATTGTTGCGGGAGACTACTATAAATAAGAGCTGTTAATCGGAGAAAAAAAGCCGTAAAGCGTTCTGCGTGTTTAGATTATTATATACGTTGGTATAAAAACGAACGTTTTTAGTGCTATAATACTTGCCCTAATAATACAAAACTCTAAAGCTATACTTATAAACGACATCCTGCACGACCGTCCCTCGACTTTTTTTTTAAATACAACGCGTATATGTATCGTCTTTGACAATTTATTTATTAAATTCCGGTATACTCGTATATTACTACGACCGTGGTAGTAATTGTTTTCGTCGTATTCCGCGGAGGATGAATATACGACAAATTTTTCGTTGTTCTCGTATACTCGTATACGAAATCATAACGCGTCCATCAACAATTTTCCGCATACCCTTCACATATAGTTATACACGAAATTACGTCTCTTTCGTTATTTATTTATTTATTTTTTTTTCGTTATGAATCAAACGTTGACGACGTTGGTCAGCAGCGGTTGTGCCGCAGAATCCGCGTACCAGACGGAATACGACGGCTTAGAGATTTATGTCGTTTGCCTCTAATGATATGTACATTTTATACTGTACGGTCGACCGGAACGCGAAAAAGACTTTAGTCGACACGTATAAATATAGTTTTTTTGTATGTTCTTTTATCGGATTTGCACACTATAACGAGTACTGCGGGTGGATCCAAATGACGAACGCGAAAAATTAACGATAATAATAATAATATATGTATGAACTCTACTCGACGAATGTAAATTCTACATAACGAGTGAAAATCGTCGCACACTATTATAGACGATTATCCTTTTCCCGTTTTGTTTTTTTCTCTTACGTTTTATAACGTTATTTTTCTTATATACCCAGCGGTCGAAATGGAACAAAATAAGTGACGGAAGCAGTGTCGTCATTTCGAGTTTTGAAACGGGGAAGGGACAAAGTCGTGAACGGTCCGTATTGTTGAAAAATAAGCAAAAAAAGTCTTTTTTTTTTTAACAAAAGGCTCTAACACCGGCCCTTGGCGGTGAACTATATTTTTTGTGATTAGGTGACGTTCAGGTCTATTGGATGTGAAAAATGTTAGAAAACGAAATAGTTCTTACGAAGAATAAACAAAAATGGTTCAAAAGATATATTGTTTTTTGAATTTAGGCGACATTACAATATTACAATAATTATACGTATAAGAAAAAAAAAATTGTTTTAAATCCAGGTGGGACGTACAATTTTTTATACAAAATAAGTGTGGGGGTGAAATATGCTAACTAAAAGAAGTGGAGAAATGGTATCCTCCCTTATCGCCCCCACTTCGACCACTGTATATACCAGTTACCTACGTGTAAACAAACGCTGTACCCGTTTCCGAAAACATTCGTCGACCGTCGAACGGTTTTCAGACGCGAATCCAAGAAGGGGGCCTACGGACTTTAGTCCCCCACCGCTTTGGGCTGTAGTCATCACTTAAAAATTATATCGGTATTATTTAAATTATATAGGTAGCTGATCATCGTATAGCCATTTATGATTTCTGGATCCGCGCCTGATAGTTTTCGTATATAGCGACATACATCGATATGTATGCGATAAATTTCAATTAAACTATATAATACATACGATTGTGACAATATAATATTATCGACTGACAGTGTGCAGCAGGGCGCACTTCTAAATTTTTCTCCGGAGTTTAAAATTTAATGAAAAAACTTCCGTCTCCGCTATAAACGATTACAATATATAAAACAATTATTTGAATTTTATATATATATATATATTTAATAATAAATAAAACGGATGTATATATATATATAGTAATAAAATTACTCGTCGAGCAATAGAACTCGGTTATTGCGATATACATATTTATTACTTCGGAATAGTTTAGAGAAAACAAAAAGAGTATATAATAAAAATGGTAAAAAAAAAAAAAAAAAATTCCAAACGTTTATTTCTGTCGGAGAACTCGATGAGAACTTCTCCGGGTTTCGTATCGCGTTCTTTTCGCCAGTACTGTTAGCGTTATATAGGCGACTGTCGTACACTTCTGTTGTTTACAATCGAATCCGGCGTCTTAAACGGTAATAATACAGTTTTTTTTTTTTTTTTATACAAAATCTTGTAATAATAATTATGAATTACTTTTATTTGTGAGGTAAGAAACGAGTGTGGCGAAACGGTAATTTATTTTAATCATTATAAATTGTACACGTCTGATTAATTATTTTAATAATAAAAAAAAAACAACCGAATTACCGTGTATTAATCATTACCAGCCGTATATAATATTATGTACGCTGATTACTTGTGCGCATTAAATACCGCGCCATTCTCTGCGATTCGAATCTCTCAAAAATGTCCACGGATTTTTCAAAAGATCCGACTTTCCTACGCGGCGTGTCCTATTTATTCGCTGCACGTAACACCAAAGGACGTTTCGACCGCGTTTGTGTATAAATATAAATGCTCGAGATAATGCCGTGTTAATCCCGCATTTTCACTTTACACTCGCGTTATTCGAGCATTTATTTAGCAGAATATGTTTTTTCTATGAAATCGACTGTGGAATTCGTGAAAAATAAAAACGCGCGCAATTCCGCGCCTGTTTTAATTAAATTTACAACGAATCATCGCGGAAAACGACGGAACGCAACAGCAATACCGTCACTGCTACCGCGGCAAAGCGCGTAATGTTCTCGGATATTATGTAGGAATCCTGAACGCAATTCAACAGCAAAAACGCTGAATCTCCGTATTCGTTCCTTATACTATATATTTCTCCGTATCAATGGTGCCCAACTGCAGGTCGTGGACTTACCTCAGACGGTCCGCGGTGTCAAAATTTAATCCTAGTAAAATGATAAAAGGAGAATTTTTAACGACTTCCGTCACCGTATGGTTCGACGAAAAACAGATTATACGTAACAAAAATGTAATAGTAATCTGAAAATCGTTATTTTCCGACTGGCGTTCGTCTGATTCAGACGTACGGTAATTGAATTGCATTTTTTACACCGAATTGTTTGAAATATAATACAGGTAACAAAATATATTAAAATACAAAATGAATAAAATATAATATAGGTAACACAAACACAGCGCGTATGGTGTATGGAAACGCGTGGAGACGAAACGTATTGAAGATCATTATTATCGCCTCGTTCGGTGAAAATTCGAAATCAAAACGTATTGATGGAAAAACAAAACATCCGCGTCGAGTAGACGTGAACGCCTTGGGGGCAATTCGTTCAAGTCTAGTCAATATATATATATATAATATTATATAATAATAATTACTTAACCGAGAGCAATGCGCGAAGTTTATTTCGACTTTTCGCCACTCGTTTCGACTCGTTAACGCGCATTGCCCGACAGGCAATCCGAACAATCAGTCACAGTTCAAAGTCGGAGCAGACCATTTCGCGCGTTTGACGAACCGCCGGCTCGTTCTAGGCCATATCGTATACCTATATATATATATATATATATAATTATATTTTAAACTTTCCGAGTGTTTTGAAGTTTCGAAAGACGATAAAGTGTTTCTTTTTGTTGTTTTAAATTTCTGTACGTTTTCGCGCGGGTTCGGAAACGAGAGTTAAAAGTCGAGACTCGCGTCCATATCCACCGCCGCGTGGTAAACGGTTGATTCGCGTAACGGGAACGAACGAGGCCGGTGCATTTAAATGAACGCGGGACGGAAAAAAAGGGAACCGATCGCTCTCTATTAAAACGTATTTCATTCACAGAAATTACGCTTTATAAAATAATATAATATTTTAAATACCGCGCGCGTAGCGTTGAACGTTGTACGACCGAACTGCTCCTATATAAGTTTGGGGGGCTAAGGTCTAAATCCATATCCAAATCCATTATATATATATATATATATATATATGCGTATTTAATGTGGTTTCAGTTAAAATATCAAAAATCCATTTCCCTCAATAACCTACATTGGAAAAAAGCTAATGAGTTCGAAATTTATTTTTAGAAATATTAATCCCTCTTTACACACTCTAAATCAGTGGTTCTAAACCGGGGTGACATGTCACCCTTGGGTGACATGGATCCAATGTAGGGGTGACAAGAAAACCTTAAGAAAAGTTTAAAAATATAGAATTTTTTTCGAAAAGGAGACGTAGTGTTGGGTTATCGTGGATGAGGGTGACACGAATCCAAAAAGGTTGAGAACCACTGCTCTAAATGGTCGAATTCGGGTCGTCTGAGCTCTGAAACTCTTTTTTAACTTTGTCAACGCCCCTGACACCAGAAGTCAAAGGCTAAAAATCGATCACGATTGATACGCATTTCATGTACTGGATATATATATATATATATTGACAAAAGGCGTTTGGCTGTTTCTTCTCGAGACGAATTTCATTTATTTATTTTTATCGTCTGGACAATTGACAAACCGTACCAATAAAGATGTCTCGTTGTATTCTTGAAAAAAAAAAAAAAACTGAATTCTTTCGCGAGTGATGCGTATTTCTCGATATTTATTGTTCGTCGAAAAGATTTATAAATATCTCGACATTATTATTATTAAACGCTTGTCCGCCTATAGAAATAATATAAAAATCATTTACGTACCAAACGACTTTATCATTTCTCTCTCTTAATATGTGTGTTCACGATTGTTTCGTAGCTGCGAGGCCGTGTGTTCGGGTGATTTATTCATCGCGAAATGATCGATACCGTGTAATATTTTTACGTCCCGAAGTCGTTTTAAACATCGTTGGATACGTTTTGATACCTATCAATAACGATGATGTACCGTTATTTGCATTACAAAATTTTAATACGCGTAAATTTTTTGACTCCTTACTACATTTTTCTCCGTATGTACGATTTCTTTTGATCTCGACGATGATCGATATGTACCTCCTATACGATTACTGTGCAGATTAACCGTGAGCGTTGGACACAATAAGTAGTCGTTACCAGAGGCGTCGTTTTAGTCGTTCTTTTTTGGGGGGTTTTTTAAGCAGGCCGTATTGAAATTTCACCAGGCCATATGAAAATAGATGTGGGTACTCACTTACATTATCCTGCTTTTAATTTTTTCCACAGATCGCGAACCGCGATCAACATAGAAATAATAGCAATTTAAAAAATAAATAATTTTGATCACTTTACCCGTAAGAACCAATAAGTAATGCGTAAAACACGAAAATGATAAATGCAACAAAAAAAAAAAAAAGAAGAAAAGCGCATAATATTTACATTTATATTTTATATTTAAAATTTTTGTACAAGCGTAAAGCTATAAAAGAAAAAAAATTAATTATATTTTAAATCAGCGGATACCGGCGAATTTTAAGTTTAGCAAATAAATCTACAGTTTTTTCTAAATTGATATTGTTAACTTTCACCATTAAGTACCATTACCAAAGAACGCCTGCAATTGGGACTATATTAAAAGTAAAGGACGCCACCGCAATAATAATAATAATAATAATAATAATAATAATAATAATAATAATAATAAATAATATAGATTGCATACGTACTTACGATCGGTCAGCGTTAAGCAAAACACCCGCACATACCGACATAGTGCGTCAGCCGACCGTAATAAAAAAGAGAAGAGAAAGTATAGTCACCAGATAGCGCTACGACACAACATCGAGGGCGTGGCAGAAAAGCGCTTATAAATAGCGGTCCGAAACCATCGGACCGCTCAGTGTAGTGACGGCGGTCAGGCGCGAACAACGTAGTTCGCGTCCGATTGCTGTGTGTGAAAGGTTAGGTTCCGTTTTATCCCTTTACGACATACAGTTCACCGCGAGTATACCGATGTACACGATGCGGACTGCAAAGCTCTTTTTAATATATTCGCGTACCGCGCGTATTAAATAACGATAATATTATCGTAAAAGATTTTCGAAATCTTTTTTTTTATAAACCCGAAAAAAAGGGTAGCGATCTGCGCGTGTTGTAGATGTCGCTCAAGCGAATTACTCGGGCAAAGTAGTTTTAGAGTCTTGTTATTACTAAATAAAATTGAAAGCAAAACGATTCTGTGTGGAGAAAATTCGAAGTGCGTTAATGACCGAAAACATTATTGTGACTTAGACTTGTCAAAATGTTTCGAATGCGGTTAAACAGTAACGCGTGTGACCTACGTTTTATAAAATTTTTAGCCCTTAATTGAAAAAAAAAAAAAATCACCTCTACTACCACTCAAATATAGCTCAACAACCAATACTAATAATAATCGCTATAAAAACGGCCCGAAATCGGAAGAAATTTTCATGAAAATTTTTTCCACCTTTACGTATATACACGCAACGTTGTACGCGTGTATTCGATACAAATTTCAGGACTCTGTATAAGACCATTTATTTCGTGTAATATTATTATAATATTTGTGTACTCGAAAATACGAAGAAATGCGTTTAATCGTCCGCGGATGATTCCGCGAATGTTAACTCCTCTCGATATTATAGTATTTTCGGAAAACAACGTTATGGGTGGCTCGACGTGTTCTAAAAACTTTTGTTGTTAAATTTTCAGAACGGAAATTCGACAGTCCTCCGTCGGCACGTCAGACGCATTGTTCGAGTGTATAATTGAGCTCCTATATAGCGGATCGGCTATTAGTTTCTCGCACGGTCCATTGACTGCGTCGGAACAAATGTGTGCAGTGGAAAAAGGTATCACTCGTATCGACTGCGAACATTCGGTAAAAGTAAAAAAAAAAAAATTGAGCCGCTAAAATTGTTCTTAGACGCGTATAAATCGAATGCTCGGCTTATACGGGTTTTTTTTTTATATATATAAAAAATTTAATCGCGTTTGTTTTTCTATGAAATCGCGTTCCGTTAGAAGAACGTCACGTGATAAAACATTTGATTTCGTTTCGAAATATTATGTGCGAATTTCTCGCGTGAGTCTGTTCCGGTATCATAATGCATACATACTATTTTCTTTTTATCTCAAACGAATAATATTTATGAGAATAATAAAAAAACAGCAGCTTTTCCGAAAAAAAAAATACGCGTCACGCCTTATGTATTCTGACGTATACGCGCGTTCCTGTACACTTAAGAAACCGCGCGAAGGACAATTTTTTACTCGTTCGAGACGCACGCGTATGTGCGTACGTTAAGTGGCAACGTTTTTTTTAGTCACACGTATACACTTAAACCGATCGTAAATTACTGTTGTACATTATAATATATACAAATAATAATAATAATAATAATAATAATAATAATAATAATAATAATAATAATAATAATAATAATAATAATAATAATAATAATAATAATAATAATAATAATAATAATAATAATAATAATAATAACGACAAGACACTTTATAGTAATATATTTCAGACGGGACACGTTCTCTTCTCACGCACACGCGCGTACGCGAATCACATTAGTCGCAGCTGCACGCTCGAAACCTTCTCAATGATTATCATACGATTATGAATTATGATCTACGGCACTGGCTCGAACGATCTAGCGCAGCGGTTCTCAACATTTTTATCGCCGAGTACCGCTGGACGCTTTTATGATCGATACCTACGCGTATCGCCTTAATATCGTAAAATTAAATTAGGATAGAGTACATTTTTTTTTTTTTTTTTGTTATACACGTCTTCGTTTATTAATATTTTTTATTGTATACGATATTCATAAAAGTAAAAAAAAAATCTTAATTTTTTTTTTTTACTGGTAAATCTTAATAATTAAATTACAAATTTTTTAATTTTCAATCGTCGTTTATTTTGTACGCGAACATCGGTATCCGCAGGGCGCAGGCCGAACGGAACTTATTTTCACTCGTAAATCACTTCGAATATCGGGTCTATGTATACTTATATGTTATACTTATTTTTCAAATATAGCTGCAGTTTAGAAAATCCACTTTCGCACAAATAAGTAGTGAAAAATGGAATTGAACGCTGTAATAGACGGTGTTGGATGTTGAAAAGAGATGTGTATTCACCGACTTTAGCTGACATCCAAAACGAAACCGATGTCACTAATCGTATCAATGAATATCACGTCGTCGATATTTATATAAAAATCAGTTGATATCGAATAAACCGAATACTATTGAATGTCAATGATAATAAAATGAAAATTATATCAAACAATTTCTTCACTTACAAACGTGTTGGGAACCCCTGATCTAGAAGGAATCGCGTACGTGTATGCAAGTAGCGAATTATAGCGCGTGTTCGACGTGATCTGTATAATAAGTCTTCGAGCGTACGGCAATATTTATACATATATATATATATATTTTTTTTTTTATAAAAATGACCGAATTCATATTTTATTATAAAAATCGATACGAAAAAAGTAAAAATTCGACTAAACGTTTAAATGTATAGGTACTTAAAAAAAAAAAAAACTATGTCCTATAATATACTATCCTATAAAGTAGATAATTATAACTACATATGTGTGTTACAAAGAAAACTTTAATTGATTTAAAAAAAAAATGTATTATTTTACAGCAGCGAGTGTCCAACGGACGAGTTGTATTCTATACAGGTAATTTAGTTGACGATCAAAGCGAGCAAGCTATTGGTTTTTTTTTTTTTTTTAACATCGTCCCTGCAAGTAGAGCTCGACGACACGGTGTAAACGGGCGGGGAAAACACCGCGCTGGATTTTTCGATATTCTAGAAAAATAATACGAAATTTTTTTTCGCCGTGTGTGTACATACAGCGTATTGCTATTATATATGACTCTGATCGATTCCTGCGCTCACGTTTTCCTCAAACGACGCCGTAATAATAAATTATATACGAGACGTATTTTTTTCGCTTCCCGCCAACGAAATCGTTCGTTCGCGTTATTATACGTAAATAATATCGCGTTATTATTCGACGACGACCAAAAAAAAAAAACACACGATGAGTGGTCTTCCAGCCCGGTCACGTGTAACGATTATTCATTATAATAATACAATATTATTACATCGAATTATCCTTCCCGTCGCGCGGACGTTAGCACAGCAATACCACATAGTACATAATATTATATAGCGTGAATCGTGAGGCGAATCGCGACCTCGAAGACCATCGCAATATTCATCTGCACCCAACACCGGCCGCGGGAAACGGCGAAAACGACTTTTTTTAACGATTTTATACTTCCGCGTATAGATCGAAAATATTTTTAGCCGATCCGCTCAAAAACGATTTTATAAAACGTGGGAACGACTGTGCTGGTTACGTATTATGACCAGTGTGGCGTATGAGTACACGAAAATTCGGCCCCAATGCGAAAATATTATCCCCCTGTTCGGTAATAAACGTTAAAGAATAAAACTAGATGTATGCGTAGTGTATTTTATTAGTCTTTTTTTTTTACTCTGTTAAATAACGAGTCTTACTTTACGAGCTATTAAATTCGCAAAGTTGTCGATGAGTTGCGAAACGTTCGTGAGTCCTGCTTGTCCGGCTGTTCTGCGTTCAACTGCAATAGAATGTTGAAACACTGGTGCTGCGATAGTGTCGTAGTTTTTGCCCCGCGCGGAATTCCTCGAGTAATTCTTTGTAATTTTAGATTCTGAGCGGAGCGAGGGATCTAGTGGTTTTACAATGATGTTTATTTTTTTTTCTATCCTGTGTAGAAGATTTTCGACCAGAAAGAGTGATCCGATCAGCAAATAAATAAACAGGACAATACATGTTTTGCTTATTAAATGACATATTTTAATATTGCATGTAGTACCTATAATATTGGCATTCATTTAATTTACTCGAATAAAAACTATCGGAAACGGATAAATAATATCATATTATGGAATCGCGTTATAAAAATACGAATTGCTAAAAAAAAAAAATCAGTGTAAGTGACTTGAACATGGAAATAATAATACGTATATAAGTAATAATTGAAATTAAATGCCCGCAAATTTTTTTCGGGTTTATTTTTACAAAATCTTCTATTTCATTTGTTTGATGAAAATTTAATTTTAAACAGAAAAATAAATTTCCATTTTTTTTATTATCTGTAACTGTAAAATAATTACAAAAGTGTGGGGACCCCAAATTTGTCGGGACCCCTGAGCCGCAGCCCACTCAGCCCCCTAAATCCGACTCCGGTTACAGGTAGTGTTTAACAAAAAAATTTATAACCAACATACTTCTGGAAGACTTATACGGCTCGTGCCGCGTAACGTTTTATCTCATTAACATTTCGGCAAATTCTCTTATCGTTTTAATATATTTCGCTTCTTAATGTACCTATACATACACAGAGTAATAATTGAATCAGTAACGATTCAGAAAAATCTGAAACAACTGCTGTTGTTGTTGTTTTGTCTCCGTTTTCTGTACGCGTTAAAGTCAATGTTATTTTATGTGCGTTAAAAACAAATCTGAAAACTTCCTTAGACATAATTTGTCAACTGATCGCGCATTATATTTTCAACGCGTAAATATTTTTGACAAAAAAAAAACAGCATTCCGAAAAGGCTGAAAGGCCCCTTTAGATTTAAGCCCCTAATGCAGCCCTAATTCCCCTGTTTACGCCACTGCGCTTAACGTTTTACAATATATTGTATACATATATATATATATATACGTTCAGCCGGTAAACTCCACAGCATAAACAGACAAACAAATTGTTTTCGGCTATTTTCGCGCGCGACACAGAATACCCGGTCGTTTTTCTCGTTCGGTAAATAAATTTGGAAAATTGAAGGGAAAAAAAAATTCGATTTCAATATAAAACCCGGCGAACGCACGTTATACACGTAATGGCGATGTTGTGCGAGTCTGAAAATACTCGTGCGCGATAAACTGCCGGTATTAATTTTCGACGGCGCGCAGCGGTTAGGTCAGGTTAGGTTAGGTAACCTATAACCTAACCACGGGTTACGTTAGGGCAGCGTTTCCCAACCGGTGTGCCGCGGCACACTGGTGTGCCGTGAGAGGCCTCCGTAGACGTGCCGTGAAACGTCATACGATTATTAATAAAACGTTTAGTCGGTAATAGGTTAAAATATTTTTAACGATTCTCTTATCGTCCTCACTGGGACTAGATTTCTATAACGAAACATTACGTATCACTTTTTCCATTTCAATAAATTTAATATTTGTAATAAATTAAAATACGATATTGCATGAGAGTTTTCCTAAACTAAATAGGTAAACGCGCCATGTAAAATCGTTTACTATATTATAGTATGACGAAAGCCTAATATAAAAGATATACGTATACATACACAATATAATATATAAGTCCGCGTCGGGTGTGCCACTATGGGTTGGGATTAGTTGTGGCGCGAGGGAAAAATGTCGGGAAACGCTGGGTTAGGGTAACCTACGTATAACCTAACCCGTGGTTATTACGATGAATTATTATGTTTCGAAGAAAATCTGCGGCCTCGTCTCGGAACGTGTTTTCGCTCTTACATAATCTCATCTCGTTCCAAGGTCACTGTTGTTACAGTTATACTGAAATTCGGTTTGTACATTATTATTTGTATCATAATATAAGAATAATTCGAATTATAATTTGTACGTACGCTGCAGAGAGGCTACCGGATTCGGTTTCGGTGAAATCGCGCGTATCGCGTTACACACACACGGCACTGTTTCCTGCAGAGCTCCGGCAGCTGCAGTGTGTGAAATAATCGAGAAAAATCTTTAAGGCCGCGATAAAAACAATCGTGCGTAGCCCGAGAGTTCTCGGAATGAACAGCGCGCGTTAATTTTTTCATTTTTATATACCGTCGAGCGGTATATTATAAGCGACCATATAAAAAAAAATAAAATAAATATAAAACATTTTTTTTTTTTTTACAATTTTTTTTTTTTTTATATACAATAATACCTACGCGACGTGACGATAATATTATTACGTCGTTTTTTTTTTACACTTTGCAGGCCGATAAACGATAACAACGAATCCTGGACCATATAAATATATACATATATATACGCACCAACACGCGTAGCTGAATAATTATCGCCCGCCAACGGTTCGAATAGCGTACGCTGTTTGACTTTTAATATTCACGTGTACGATCGTATTCACAGTGGCGTCGGGAACTTGAAAAAAAATTAAAGAAGCAAAAAACGTACAACGTATAACACACTCCGCGCCGGTTTTAGTCTTAAAATGATGCGTATTTTTTTTCTTGTAGAAATAGTGGGGGAAATAGTAAATCGAAAAAGTACTTACCGACGAGTTTCAGGGCCTATCCCAAGACCCCAGTAAAATCCAACTACTTCTTAAAAATTAAATAATTTGTATTCATTACTGTGCGGTACCCGGCCTTGTTCCGATCAAGACGATTATAATACGATGAAAACAATCCTAAGCACATGCACACTGAATTATTACGGTTTGAATTGTTTTTTTTTTTCGTTTTCACAATTCAAAAATTCAAAAAGTTTCTCGTAAATCGCGTCTGTATACGCGTGTTTACGCATTTATAATTGGCAGTTTTCTCGGTACGGTTTTTAATATATAGGAAAACACGGTAAAACTGCGAAAAAGTATTTTAGCGCAGTTCGTCGAAATTTATCTCTCTTATATTATTACAAAGACGCGCGGAGCATTTTTCTTTTTTCTACCGATAAAAATGCACTTTATAATTATTGATTTCCGTTCGTTTTTCAGTAGGTATAGAAAATAATTTTTTTTTTTTTTAATAATTCCCGAGCGATAATCATCTTTCCCCGGCTACGAATTCGAATACGAAGTCATTTATCGAAATTCGTTTATCGTATTCGTTAAATATTATAAAAATATTATCGTTTTCGCGTGTACAACGATTTATGGCCGCTTGGAAATCGGAAATAAAATAAAATAGAACTCTATAAAATCTCGGTCTTATTTAGTGAATGTCTTGGGCCAAAAACGAGGAAACTCGAGCTTCTCTTAACAAATCACGTCGAATCATTTCTTTACACGTATGCACGAATATAACTTTAATTATTAACGATCGTCCACTACGAAAACCTAAATGACGAAATCAATATTCAATATACTATACACTACTGGAAATGTTGAGTAAAAAAACGTAAAATCAGAAATCCACGGAGAGGCTATTCCTTATCTCATCGGCAAAGATCAGCAGCCTCTGTGTGTGAAACTCGCCGTCAGTGCCCCCGAAACGGCTCGTGGACTTCTTGAAAGTCAAACAGCGGCCGAAGACGGAAATTTTTTTATAAAAAATATCTTTACAATTTTTTTTTTTAATAAAATTAATCTTTACGTATACGACGTACGGTAAACGACACCAGTAAATTTTTTTCGCTAATAACGCCGTCGTTGAAGCCTTAATAACGAAAAACTTGGTTTACGAACGACTCGTCGGTAGGTACACTCGTTTTAAAACAAACCCTTATATTATACTGCAGGACCGTAGCAATTTTATGTGATATTACACTAAAAAGAAAAAAAACCGTTCCACGTCCTGAATCAGCTGAATGATTAATTTATAACACTTATTTTATTTTATAAAAACATTACACAATTTAATTACAATACATTGTTACAAGTGGATACACTAATTAAAAACGGCAAACACAATAAGGCAGCGATGTTACAAGTTTCTTCGTTTTCTGTGAAAATTTAAAAGAAATAAAAACTTTAATACTGGTTATCATTATTAATTATACAATACTGAACAATGAACCTTTTTTTTTAATTTGTAGCTCAGCTTATATAAATATTATTATTATTATTATTATTATTATATTTGTCTGAATATTAGAATATTCTTTTCCATAAAATGATTATTATGGTTCTATTTTTTTAAATTATTAGTGATAATTGATAATATAGTTTTCAAACAATCAAAACAAATTTTATCTTTATTAAAAATGTTAATATGCTTTCATTTATTTATTACATATTAAATACTTTTTTGGCAGTTTATTTTGCTTAAAACAAACATTCTTTAAATATGATTTATGCCAAACATATTAAAATTAATAAATTATTTTTGTTTAAATGTATTATAGGTATTGAGATTTATTTCCAAACTGAGTAGGAATTTTTTAAATATAATTTTAATATTAATAGCAATATTTTATAGTACATACCATCAGTACCTAACTGTAAGTACTCCTTTAAGGTAAGTAGTGTAAGTACCTTCCTTTTTTCAAGCACTGGAAGTAAAGTTCAATGTTAAATTCAAATTAATGTACAAATCGAGAAAAAGGTAAAGTACACATTATTTGCGTTCCGTGATCTTTCTTAGTTTAATATACGAATTTATAAAAATATACTGTTTACGAAAATAACAATAACACGAAACAACAAAATGCAACGAAGCAATACGACATTTTTTGTTGTTGTGCCCATTGATTTCGTGTATTTACCGCTTCAGCCGTTGAAAATGTCACACACTATTCATTTACATACTAGAACACGAAACGCGAATAGTGTAGGGCGAACTTTACAGTTTAGTAGGTATATTTTTCTAATATCACGTTTTGTAATTGTTTCTAAACAAACGCGTATAGCCTTTTATTTTCACTATCCGTTTATTGCATAGCTGTTAATAGAGTTTTATAATTCAATATGTATAAATAGATTAATAGAACCAAAAAAAAACAGATACCAAATACGAGACGCGTTCTGTATACAAAAAAAAAAATCCGGAGTTTGGGTGGCACGTCTTTAATTTCGGCCGTATCAGAAAGGATAAAAAAAAGTTAGAAATTCCCTGGCATATAATGGCTTGCATCGACTGTATAATAATACGCCGATTCGCGGATATCGTTTGAGAGCAAACTATTATAAAGGACCCAAAGGGTTTATCGGACGACCGCCGTAGCTTACGAAAAC
Source organism: Slavum lentiscoides (assembly GCA_032441835.1). Lineage (NCBI taxonomy): Eukaryota > Metazoa > Arthropoda > Insecta > Hemiptera > Aphididae > Slavum > Slavum lentiscoides. The sequence goes on from CM063716.1 coordinate 2,427,631, forward strand.
GAATTCACAATTATTGTTTTCGGTGCGCGTCAGAGACCGATAGTACAGCAGAGAAGGAATGGTAATTTTTTCTTTTTTATTTTAATCCATTCGCAAAAGATTGCAGGGACGGGAGTATATATAGATATATCGTGTACTGAGTTTTCATTTTTTTACAAATTTCGTTTGAAGAACTTTCCGCCGACAAAAATTTTAGTACTACAAAGACCGAGACCGAGATCGTTATAATATTATTATTATAATTCGCGTACAGTTCAAAACGTAGAAAAAAATATAAAAAAAGAATAGTTGTAAATTCATTATAATATATACACGAGTCCAGTGCCGGCTTGGAAAATTCCGCCGAGTCTTTGTGAATACGCTCGGGACTTTATTTCGGGAATGAACAGTTGTTATAGGAATATCGAAATACGCAATAATTTACTCGCGGTAAAAGATTACGTATTTTCTTTATAATATAATGAAATATAATTCGTACATTAAAATACAGTCATTTAATAATAAATCGATTAATGACGATAACAGTGGCATATGTTATGTTAACGTTTAACGTTGAAAATTCCGAAGCAACGTTTTCGCATAATAATTAATCACTCGTGTTTTTGGCAATATCGTTTTCTATCGAAAACACCGATAACGACGCGTACATTTTTCTTGAATACAAAAAAATTAATAATATAGTTTTAAATACGCTTTCCCGTGATGGACGAGCCACGACGAGTTTATTTAAAAACATTTACTTGAAATATTATGCTGACAATAATCGAACATTATGTATATATATATATATACTTATTTGAGATTTCTATACATATATATATATTTTTTTTGTTCTTCCGTCTAGAAAATTCCGCGTCTTTCGCCACATCGATCCGGGTGTGTACGAAGTTTTCACAAACTCGATATTCGTTTAAAAACGCCGCCGTTCGGTTTCTATATACGTTTCATATAATATAATAAATTACGAGAAACTCGGAGTCATTGAAATTCGTAAATATTGGTCGGAAATTTCCGAAATGTTCTATCATCGCCTATTATGCCGCACAATAAATTGATCGACGATTATAATAAACCGTCATTCGAACGGGATGACTTAACGGTTCAAGTTTACGAAAACCGTTTAAAATAGCCGCGTATATTTTATGGTAAATCGTGACTAGACGCCATTGTAATGTGTTCGATTTATTGGGTCTATTGATTTCGATATTATCGTGACGGTTTAACGACAAAGTTGCCGACGCGAGTGCGTATTTTAATACACTTGACGTACCCGAACCGATATCGTCGATATCACCAAAAAAAAAAAAAAAAAAAATATTCGAAATTGCTCGTATGAAATGTAAAACTCGTAGGACATAATACTTTCAACAAATAAATAATTTCCGCATATTATAGGCACAACCACGGTGTAAAGATACGTTTTCTACATCGCGGGCAATACTTTTATAAACAGACATAAGGGAGGGTTCGATAGTTGGGTCGCCCGCCCTATGGAATTTGATATTTTTAAATTTAGTATATCTCTGACCTAACAGCACCGACATGTGTCATGTAAGTTGGTCCAATAATGTTATGGCTATGCTCCATTTTCGCCCCCACCCCTTTGAACATCATGTATAAGGCTGGAATTAGTGATCGTCCGACGATCAGCGCGTACGGTACGTGATCGAGCGTTTATAGGGCTAAGCCGACGACAAACTCGATAGGTCCGTGTACAGTGTAAACGAGTAAACGTTAAATAAATACGAGTAGTAAACGTGTAAAATAAACGAGTATTATACAACGAGGAAAGATGAATCCTTACGTTCATTTCTTTCACTGAATTACGCGAAATAATAATATTAAAAATAAATAAATAATAAAGATTGCATACGCGCGTACGATCGATCGCTCGGGCAGCGTCAAACTAAACACCCGCATATACCGACATAGCGCGTCAGCCGACCGCAATAAAACAGGAAAAGAAAGTAGTCGCCAGATAGCGTTACGACACAACACAGAGGGCGTGGCAGAAAGACGCTTATAAATAGCGGTCCGAAACCATCGGACCGCTCAGTGTAGTGACGACGGTCAGGCGCGAACAACGTAGTTCGCGTCTGACTGCTGTGTGTGAATGTGTGTGTGTGTGTATTTTCGAGACTGACTATATGGGTCTTTCTGCCACGCCCTCTATGTTGTGTCGTAACGCTATCTGGTGAGTACTTTCTTTTTATTTTTATTTCGTTTACGTTCCATGCACGTTGTTCGTCCTTTTTTTTTACATCTGCATTTCTTCTCGGTACATTATTAGATCTTTGTTCTTGGTTATTACTCGTCGATGTGGATATTTCATTAACAGACGGGGTTGGCTCCTTTTTGCCCCCTCCCTCTTGAAAATCGTGTATAACCGCTACTGTTGTAGGCCTAAGATGTGCCGCGAAATAAATAAGTAAAAGTTTTAAGAAAAAAGTAAATATATGATGTGATAAATAAATGGCTTGCTTTGTTCCATAATGTTTTTCGAACAAAATAAATATAAATATAAGTAAATAAATCATAAATTGATCGGCCGCTTTTCGATAATTCACACTATTTTTATTTGAGTACGGTTTTGTGTAAAAAAAAAATATAGTAAACTCAGGGTCTAAAATTGTGTGCAGTACGAAATTTGGAAGTGTGTGTTTACACACGTTACAACGTTTGTTCGAGTACGTCGTTTTCTATATCGTTCTACTAGTGTTCGTAAATAAATAAAACGGTATTTCAGAAAAAAAAAAAAAGAAGAAAACTTCAATTTCAAAACCTGCTGTGTGCAATAGGAGAAAACGAAAATTTTAGTTAACTCTTATACATCGTACTGATCTCCCAGAGGTTTCCGCAGTCCCGTGTTTTCGAAATCCTGCAAATTAACGAAATTAATACACCGACTTATAAACAAATATCAATTATTCAAAATATTTACTTAGCGTCGTGTGTATGTACACAGAGTTATATTTGTATGTACGCGTTTTATCAGCTTTTTCATTAATTTAAACGGTTTTAATCTTTTATACAATATGTATACACGTGGCACGCGATTCGTCCCGGAATTAGATCGAGACTCGTCTCGATCCTCAAGGCTCCTACGAAGACGACGAGGAAACTTCCTGCCGGGATTACGAATATTTCCGACGTGAAAGTTTATGTTTATTATGCGAGACGTTATCGAGACGTATTTTAAACGCGCACGTTTATGTGTACATTTATTTATTGTTGTCAAAAACAAAGTGTGTATTGTGAACGACAAACCGAGTAACGAATGTACCTACTGCCGTTATGAAGTATTCCGAAGTACGCGCGGGCAAACGAATTATATGACCCGTATATAGTTGAGAAACGCAAATAATATAATGAACAAGGCCGTAGCCAGGGGGGGGGTTTCGGTTCAAACCCCCCGATATTTTTTTATAAATTTAATTATTATTTTAATAAATTTAATTCTCCTTAATATTTAACAAAAAAATTTTTCTTATATGTGTATAAATAACAGACACCCTAATAAAAATATTTAGCTTGTATAATATATTAATGCGTATAAAGTTTAAAATTGAGTAAAAATGTAAAATAATGTAACTATACCTAAATAAAAAAAATGCCATGTACTTAATTTAAATAATAATTTCAGAAAATTCATATTATATTGAGAATATTTATGTTTTTTAAAATTTTTCAATCAAAAAAAAAAAATTTATATTTTCAACCCCCCAAAAAAAAAATTTTTGGCTGGCTACGGCCTTGATAGTGAACATAAGTAAAATTCAAAAAGTCGTAAGAAATTTCAATTGTCTAAAATATTACATAGCGGTACTCGGTAATATTTTCGCATTTACGTATCTAAGAAATTATTTAAAAATGTAAAAAAAAAAAAAAATTAGATATTTGACGTATATTCTAATAATACTCGTAACTATATGGACAGACGCGAACTCGGTAAGTTTCACGGGTGACTTTCACATTTACCGACAAAAGTCTATACGGACTGTTCACCACCGGCGTTACGCGATTAATCTGTATAGTTACCGACCCGTAGAAAACAGTATTTTTTTCCCTTTTTATTAATTGAAAGCGTTATTTTTGAAAAATAAAATATCGTGTTCAGTCCGAATGAAACGGATTTCAGCGTCGGTGATTTTTAATTCGTCTCTTTCGGAACACGCGTGTTTTTTCGTCGAAATTCAATTTCATCGCGTATATAATAATCAGTAAAAAAAAAAAAAATCAATAACACATAATTAGTATTTTATATGATATTATATAGAATTTGATCCGTGCGAAAATCAATATAATAACGTTCAATCGTCTCGTTTTATAGAAGAAATAATCTGTTATTATTGTTCTGAGCAGCGGTTCTCAGACTTTTTTTTTTTGCGGCGGCGGCGGTGCCCTTTTTTGGACTAAATTCAGCCGCGAGGATACACCACAATGAATATACATAAAAAAAAATCAACAATACATCTCATTGGCAATTAGTTTTTATAATTTTACTGAATATAATACAATACGAGCGTATTCTGAGCATACGGCCGTCTTGAAACGAACACATTTTTTACACTCGAAAAAAAAAATGAAAAAAAAAGAGAAAAATTACGATAAACTTGAATAAAAATGGGCGCGATACGATTGCGCGCGGTAGCAGAATAACAAAGAATATGATTTTGACCCGTCAAAAGGCGTACGATTGCGCGCGAAACGGAAAGCGACGTTGCCAAGTTTATTATTATAAATATTATAACAACGTTTTAATTTTTAAATGGTAAATTTATAATTAGAAAATATCGTTATATATCAGTGGCGCATCCAGGATTTTTTCAAGGGGGGTCTAAAAACTACATTATGAAAAACATAACTTTTAACAGATAACAGTGTCGTTGCCAGTCCATATTATCTTAGTTCATGGTTTTTGACAACCGGTGTTATCTATATCGTATTCGAAATGTTGACAGCAAAATACGAAAGTTGTATCAGAATTTGGATTTTCATCGATAAATTTAATACTATTACACTAGCCAAGGGGGGGTCCGGACCCGGAGTCCATCCCCTTGGGTGCGCCACTGTTATATATATATAAATTAAATCAAATAAAAAAGTGGATAAAACAAAAAAAAATTTCTTTACAAGAAAGTGAATTAAAATGTAAAATGTTAAAATATAATTAAAAATTACGGACACTAACTGAGAACTGCAAACACGACTGACGGAAAGTATATCGTATATTATATTATGTACATTGTACATCATGCACGACTATAGTAGTAGTATAATATTCGTGCCTATATATGGGAATTTTCAAAAAAGATAATTCTGATTCAATATAAAAGTTTACTATCGGCAAAGCCGCGGGTATGGCAACGTTGCATAGAAATACAAATTATGAATCGCGCGCAATAGGTATTGTACTCCGCCGATAAATATAACGTTATTAACGAGATTCGTGTGTGTGTGTGATTGAATCGCATTAGTGAGTGGTGGCAAAAGCTGGTGATTAGTAATTTTATATGAATTTACGCGGTCGTTATACGGGGTCCGAATCGGAATAAACGAAATAAATTTTTTTTATAAAATTCAATTTGAAATTAAAATAAATTATAACTGACTGTTTTATGAGTCACGCGGTGCCCTTATTAGGACACGCCGCGGGGCACTGCAGTTCGGGAACCGCCGGGTGTAGAGCGAACGAACACCAGTGGCGGACTGGCCTGCAGAGTGTGCTAGTGTGTTGTGTAGCACACCGGGCCGGTTCAATATGTCAATATAATAGGTAATATTGATTATTTCTAATAAAAAGATTGAATATTAACATAAGTTTTATTTTGTTCGTGGACCTATTATTACGTACTTTTGTTTTGCACCGATTAAAATTTTAGGGATATCATTTATTCACTATATTGTAATCGTAATAAAAGGTAAATTGTGTTTTTCAGAGATCCAAGACCAGTGGTGTATTTATATAATCAATCGATAAATAGGTCGGTATAAAATGATTTTGGGCCGTTTATAATATTGTGGAATACTGGTCCGCATGCCTCGCACTCCGCCCCTGACCAACACTATGTAATATTATATAATACGTATACCATAGGCGGAAATGGGAGGGGGCTTAGGGGGGCTAAGCCCCCCAAATATTTTATAATTTGTACGTATTTTGGATATTTGACTGATTATGACTGATGTTAAAAATGTTAGCCCCCCCAGAAAATTTAATAGATTTCCGCCTATGATGTATATACTCATTAATTATTTTGACGACGAGAATAAAATCATAGAATTTATTCGAAACGAATACCGTATATAAATATAAAAGTTAAACGCGGTTTAAATGTCGTTTTATTCTTACCCGAGTTTCGGTAAAACGAATAAAACACGATTTTTTTTTCTGCTGTACGCAAAACTTTAATAAAAATTCCCTTTATATACGTATTATATATAATAATACGAGTAGAGTATTTTAATCGCGCGATGTATCACGCGGAAATAATGGCCAAACTTATATAAAATATATTATAATGATCGCGCGCGCGCGCGCGTATATCACTGCAACTATATTATAAACTCCATCCGAGTCCTGTGTATATTACAGCGAATTTCCAACTAACCAGTAATTTTACCTCGATTGTTGTAAAATTATTCCGTCGCGTTACTCTTGCTGTATGTATTGTATTCACTCGTCCCCTTACGATTCGATTGATCTAACGGATTTACGTTCAATCAGTAAAGTTTAAATTTGTTTTCTATATGTACAAAAAAAAAAAAAACAACAACACCGCGAAAACGCGAGTTATCGACTCTGCAGTAGTGATTTACCGAAAATTATTATAATACGCCCGGAATAAACGACGAAATTATACGGGAGGTTTTTTTTTTTTTATTATTTAAAAAGAACATTTTCATTTTACTTGAATTTATCAAGCAGTTTATTTTCGAATAAATTCTCTAAATATGTATATAATACACAGGTAATTCGTATATCGCGAAATAATGCGATTAAATTGAAAAGTATTACGTTTTTACGTTTAATTCGATCGCTATATACGTTAACGTTATTGCTTTTAATTAACGTTTAATTCGATAAGTGACTTAACGCCGATTAACTTCGTACTGCAGCAGACGCAGGACTAATTAAAACGTTGTTCGAAGGGCGACGAAGATTTTATCCGCGAACGCGGTTTTTACTTTTTAATGCCAGATTTTTTTTAAAAAAAAAAGTCTGCACGAGGATTGGCGAGTGTATAAAATGTAAATATTTAATTTCAATCCGTTACGTATAAGGTAACGTATGAAAAACGATAACAAAATGTAATTCTAATTTTTTTTTTTTTTTGTTAATTAGAAAATTTAAATTTTTAACCGGTGAAATCAATAAAACTACGAATATACGTAACTTTTCACTTGACTCATGTTTCGTTTGTATTAACACGTCCGGTTCAAAGAACGTATATACTTGCAGCCCCGGCATCGCAGTAACGAATTAGATTAATACTAAAAAAAAAAAACGAAGATTTTAATAATAAGAACAATTCAAATAATGGAGGTTTTTTTCACGAGGCGAGAGAGAGAAAGGAATTTAAATTCTCTAAAATCCTCAAAAACGGTTTCTATTTAATATTCGTATTTGTACGTCTGAATCCAAATCTATGCGTATCACGACGATGGAACGTCTCCAAATAATACTGCAGGTAAATCATCGAATACTCTAATAGTGTTTTGTGCTTATAGTCGCGTGATCAATGGCCACAATCAACAATTATAGTTACAATATTGTGCCTATTCGTTTTTAAAGTCAACGATTATTTGTTGTATATAAATTAATAATGCACTTAAAAATTCGTGCGCAGTTATTGTGTCCGCCACTTTATTATATTGACATTTGGTTTTGAGTGTTTTAGCATCGGGGAGAGAAAAAACAATGTATTAAATTTATTACTGCGTTAAAATTTTTGCAAATTATTATAGTTCGGTGTACACGCGCATTCGTAATATAATATCGGTCGGCGTGCAATATTAATTTTTATGATGCCTATACGTGTACAACACTGGTCTGAGTATACGATTATTATTATTATTATTTATTTTGTAAATATTACGTACAAACGACATTATTTCAACGCTCAATTCAAAAATATTTACTTACGACGACAAACTGCAGTAATCATATAATATATATAATAAGAAAACGGCGTGTAACAGATTACTCGATAGAAAAATTCTTGAATTTCCGAGAGAAATTTTTTTTTTTATTATTATTGTACTTCAAGTCGACAACAATTTTTTTTTGTATTAAATTCACGTTTTTTTTTTTTTTTTATTAATCATTATTGTTACGTCGAAACGTACTCGACGTAGTAATAACACGCGTATTATGATTTAAACGTGAAAAAAATTTTCTTAATTTTTCAACCTGTATTTTCTGATTAAAACCACTATAGGTATATGGAAATAACGACAGTTATTTAATTGAACGGGAATTCGAGATACACAATATTCTGCGACGTAAAAATACAAATATTTGTATAACGTATAATATATTCAGAGAACAGTATTTGAATACGAACAGTTGATTTCGATTCGATACTTTTAATAATTTTATTTTATGTGTCACATATATTATTATATTATATAACCAGTTTACGCGCGAAATAGTAAAAAACTGTTAATTTCACGATATATGTACCTAAATAATTGAAAAAAAACTAAATTTCATAACTGATCTACAAATAGAGCCGTATTTAGGGGGGGGCAACAGGGGGCTTTTGCCCCGGGGCGGCTGATAATGATGGAGTGGCTAAATATTATATATATATATATTTTCATTAATTTAATCCTCGCAAAACTTCATTCAGTTAATTTTTACGCGTAATATTATTTTAATATTTTATTATTTATACTTTGATCATCATGACCTTAATTTTATAAACTATTATCGAGGTTTAGGCGAGATGATAATTGATTGAATATCATGATAATATAATTAAAGAATTTTTCACAGTCCAGGAAAAAAATTTAATTGTAAATTAAAAGTAAAATATTGTTTTTATATATTGCATTAAATTATAATTATATAGGTAGGGAGTTTTTTTTTTTTTTGTTGCCCCAGGCCGACAAATTTCTAAACACGGCCCCGCCTACAAATATCTATAAAGCCACGACGATTGTTTGGAAAATTTAAGAAAAAACAATAATCAATTTACTTCGTAATATTGTAGTCGAAGTAAGTATGTATTTTTTTCTATATATTATGTATTGTTTTTTACGAGACTTTTTAGATAGTATTATTAGTTCTTGATTTATAATGAAACGGATTTTTGAATTTTTTTCCCCGTTCCCCTTCGATTTTTTTGCTCGTAAAAAAGTATGCTTACAGAATGTTTAAGTATTTTTTTGTTTTAATAAATATAAATTTTTTAAATTAAAATCTCGCTTATCGCCCGAACCATAATACGATATTTGAAATACGTATGTTTTACAAGAGCGCGCGAATATCTTAACGACTTTCTGGTCACGTCTCTCCGCGCGGTCTTTGATATATTTAATGACATTATTAGGTACCTATTCGCACAATAATTTATTTTATAACATTATAATGTGTTGATTCGTCTTACTTCCGTGTTTTAAATATTTACCGATGATTTTCGTTTTTCGAATTCGGTGTGAAAACAATTACGAGAGACAGGTACAATCGACGAAGGAGATGATTGGAAAATTGGCGATGCTGCGTGGAAACCGATAAAGTGTAAAAAAAGACGCAAAGTAAGAATACGGCCCATATAAATAGTGTCCGCCATGAAATGTTTGCGTCCAAAAATAACGACCAGAAAGAAGTACGTATCCATTAATGAATAATTGACACGAAAAATGCACGTACCTAGGATAATCAAGATTTAAAAAAATATATATATAGTTGAATAGTAACGTAGGACCTTTGTTATATACATTTCTCAGCCCTTAAAACGAAAAATTACTCCTTTTACGGGCTTAAACAATTCTACATATAATAATTGCTATAAATAGTCAAAAATTAGAAGAAACTCTTTTATGCAACGGTACACATTCGGTGTACGTTTCAAGGCTCTATGACTACGTTTCCCAACCGGTAGTATGCCGCGTTGGTGCGCCGCGAGGCATCCATAGGTGTCACGATTATTAATAATAAACATTTTACGGTTCTCTTATCGGCAATTGCCTGACTCAAAGGATTTTGATAAACAGTGTAATAAAAATTATTATAACTGAAGAACTTGGAAGAAGAAATGAGTGTGTGCTTGCCATCCGTTCGACTCAGCAGTCAGCGGAGGAAATTTATAATAAAAGAGAAACGGGCTCGAATTTCTCGTGAGATTTTTATAATGTAACACTTTCCACGGCAATAAATTCAATATTTGTAATAAATTGAAATATGATTTTACGCGAGTGTTCCTAACCTTGATAAATACACCATTTGAAATTATTCACTGGTTATTTATTGATGTACCTATACTACTGTTCTGGTATTTAATGATAAAAGCCTAATATTAATAAAAAAAATTAGAAAAAAAAATATTAGTCATTGTCGAGTGTGCCACGGTTCAAATATATAGATTGGGATTAGTGTGCCGTGATGTCAAAAAGAGGTTGGGAAACGCTTCTCTAGGACCGTTATTCGTTCGGTGGTAGTTTTTTGTGCTTCGTTTAAAAAATAGATTTTCGCGGGTTGTTTAGAATTACCTACGCATAATAAGGAAACTACTGAGAGAATCGATAAAAACGTTTCAAATAAATGTAGTGCACCGAGTTAGACAACGATTTGCTACCGGGACGTAACGACGCATGAGACGAGATCATCCGCGAGCGTTATTTCTAGTCGAAAATTTTGTACACAGAAAAAAGTAAATAAATAAAAAAACCTGTAAAAAAACCAATAGCTGCTTTGTCGCTTCCCTCGAGATAAAAAAATTGTCGATAGAATATAAGCGGGGACGAAGGAATTTTGACGTCTTTGACAATTTTTTTTTTTATGTTCTTTGTCTCTAGACCATTTTTTGTCGCCGTATAATTTTGGCTAGTCCTCTCAGTCACTCGCCCCAAATCACGCAACATGTGTACACTGCAACGCGATAAATCAGTTTTACGCCCGCGCACGCGCGCGTGTAAATATGTATATTTAGCTTTTCTTTTGCCGAAACCGCGTCAAAAACGGGATAAATATATTTTATATGTATTCAAAGGTTTAAATTCGCACATGTGCTATTTTCTCGTTTAAATCTGTTTTTTTTTCTTGGTCGGTGTTTTCTTTCGACACGCGGTTTCGTTATAATGCGCACTCGCGTCACGCCTACACGAGTCGTATCGTAACAATAATATTAATAATAAAACAGTATTAACTAACGACAATGATACAAACGTAGAAATTGATACCAGACTCGAAAAAGGTAATAATTACTACTACGGTCTGGGAAAATTACACGAGTTCTAAAGCCATATCAGACAACTTAAATGTTCAGACGTGTATTACGTTAAAACGTCCGGTGGTGCTATATGGCTCAGAAACATGGCCTCCCAGGAAAACAGAGCAAATAAGGTTAGAGGTTTTTGAAAGAAAAATTCTGTAAAGAATTTTTGGGCCAGTCAAAGATGATCGAAATGAAATGTGGAGGAAAAGGCATAATCAGGAACTCCAGGACCTTTTTAAACGCCCTAACGTAACGAAAGAAATGTCATTCAGAAGACTTGAATAGGCGTGGAGGAAACAGGGATCAATAATAAGGACCGTTATCGAAAACAACCCGACAGAAAAACGACGTTTGGGAAGACCTCGATTAACATGGGAGGACTGTGTCGTTAAAGATGTAAGAGGAGTGGAACCAGGTACACAATGGAGAGAAACAGCGGAGGAATATATTATGCTTAGAGGGCTGGTCTTAAAGGCCGTTACACCTTAAAAAAAATAATACATCCGCTCTCGTAACAATATTATATTTATATATATATATTTATTTTCCGTACAAATAACAAAGCACATTAAGAGGTAAACCTTTGAGTTCAACACACCCAACCCGTTGCTCTATTTCCTCTATTTCCTGGGACTAATAATAGTGCAACATGCAACGATACGCGCGCGAATTGTTTTCGTTCCTTGTTTTTTTTTTGTAATCTGGAATTAGCAAACATTTTCTTTTTCTTTTAAATAAATATTATAAACGTTACGTAAAAAATATGTGTTTTCAGGATGACAAAACACATTTTTTATCTTTAAATATTATATAATATATATGTTATTAAAATTTTGTTAAATTTGATTTTTATTTATTTATTTTAATGATTTTGACGTTTTATACAATAACTTATTATAGAGTACTACAACGCGTCCTAAGTGTTCGTCTCATAATCACTTTATATAATAACATTACGTGGGTACCTACCTCGGATAATACCTGCAAGCGCTCAGAAAATTGCAATTATTTTTAGTTAACTTATAAAATATATATATATATATGTTTATAAAACGCGGTCTCACGCGAAAATTAAAATCGAATTAAGAGTTAAACTATTATTTCTTATATATTTTATAATTTTATCAAAGCCTTCCTCCGACGACGTCTGTATGATATATTTATAAAATCGCAGCGATGCTGTTTTTGTTCTACGAAGAATGTCTTAGTGAAACGCGTCGTTGTACCGAACAATTTTGTTGGTACAGATCGCCCACACGCGTTTAGATAATTAAGTGCGTTAAGAGAGAAAAAAAAAAAGAAAATTTTTTTTTTTTTGACGCGAACCTAATTGAGTATAATTTTTTGCAACGTTGCAATTTAATTCTTAAGCATGACGCGCGTATTAAACGAAGATTATATTAAAAAGCCGCCGTCACGCTGTCTGTATTTATTAAGAATTAGTGTATTTTTATATAGTCAGTTTAAAACTGGAATTTCACGGGGATATGATTTACAATACGACCTTTCGAATAAAAAGATAAAAAAATAAAAATTCTAGTCTTATTAACTCGTCTCCAGCCGTATTATCGATAAAAAAAAAAACCTAGCCGATCGTATATAGACAAAAAAAAACTCGATTTTCTATAATTGTTTCGCGGTTTATAATATTAATACAATATAATAGATAAACGACTGTTTAGTTCGCCAGAAACGCGTGCGTCTCCTTTAGACGATAAGAACCGAAAGAAATCGGCGTTATGGTCCTCTGCTCAAAACGATCGCTTTTTTTTTTTTTTGTTGCGAATGTACATACATAATCGAATGACGATGCGACTTTAACGTTTCAAAACCAGCTCTTGTGTGTTAAAAACCTTTTAAAACCTCTGCTCACTTGAGCCGACATCCTACCTCCTTTTTACCTTTTATCGTCTTTACCTTTCAAAATATTCAAAATATTCCTGTTACGAACAATTACCGGCCGTCCTGCTCCGCGTTGCCATTACGCGCCCCAATCACGACGTCGACAAACATATTATTTATGCGCGCCGCTATATAAACATAATAAAATATTAAAATCGTGATCAATCACGGCGTTTACGGGCACGCAACATTTTATGGTACATATTTTGACGTGGCCCGAGGCCCGAGTATACGAAGGAAAAGGCAATAAACACCTCGAAAATAATAAATTACAAACGGTCGACAACGATGATCGTATTCTCGACGAGTTTGGCGGATCGAGTGAAAATAATAATCCTATATAGGTATAAATACTCGTATATGAAAATCAGCGTTCGATTTGTGCACATCGTAAACGAAAATATTACAGAACGTTCAAGTACGGATGGGGACGTTTCGTTTTTCGTCCACTCGCAACTTATATTTCGAGTTAAAATCATTTTTTTTCACCAATACCCCCCCCAAAAAAACGCGTCTTTTTTCGTCGGTCGTACATATTTTTATACATTATTTAAAATACTAGGCGATTTTCCGTTTTCGTTCGTCCCGTCCGTCGTCTATAGTGAACGAAATTTTCTAGTAAAATATTATATCGTTGGGTTTTGTTTTATTTTCCACCTACGGCCCCGAGTGGTGGCGAGGAAAACAATTTGAAAAAAACAATGAATCGCGTTTACAAAAATTTTGAAAACCCCTGTGACTCGTAGTATAATTATGCGGTGGTCGAAATGGATCTCAAAATAAGCGGGGATCGAAAGCAGTGTCGTCATTTCAAGTTTTGAAAAATAAGCAAAAAAAAAAAAGAAGTTTTTTTTTTTAACAAAAAGCCCATTAATACCGGCTCGTTCCCGCCAAACGAGTCAACGAGAGAGAGAGGGACGAATACCCAACCCCGTTCCCCTCAAATAACGTCACTAGAAGTAATTATATAAATTGTATTATATAAACACTTGAATCTGACGGTGAACTATACGCGTTTTGTGATTGTGATCGAGCGACGTTTAGATCTTCTACTGAATGTAAAAATTTTAGGAAACAAAATATTTCTAATAAAAAAAATGATCTGAAGACGTTTTTCTAAAAAAATCAGGCGACCTAACGACTAGAAAATTTAGAGAAAAAATTTTTTTTTAAATCCAAGAGAGATTAATAATTTTGAAAGAATAAGTCGGAGGGGATCGAACGGCATCTCTCCATATCCTCCGTCTTCGAACACTGAACGCAATATACAATACACAGAAGCGAACGTAATATAATAATTAGTAGCTATATATATATATTGTGTACGATACATCGTTAATCATAAGAACATATTTATATATATTGCCGTGTAATCTCGAATTATGAGCTATTATAATCGCGCGCGTATATATCCTCGAATATATTGTACGGAATATATTTGTCTTAATAATAATCTCTTCTCATATTGACGATTTCGCTCGCGCGTCTCAGTCTGTTCCTTCGGTAGCTGTTCGTAATTACTACGCGTTACACGCGCGTTATAATAATATACGACCGACATTATTTATAAGTTCCTAAAGCTTATTTTTAAATTTCGCATCATCGACGATTCTAATGAGCTATAAGAGCTATATTATAATATTGTCGTATATTAAATTATACGCGCGCGGTATATTAATATAATAACGCTCGTTTAGGAAGCGTGTATTTATTATATTCATCTCGTTTATAACGTATTACGATTATATAGCATTTCGATAAATAAAGCCCCGCCGAATGCAAACGTGTTTCATTGCAAATAATCCGACGGGAATAGCTGAAACGTTCCTGCAGGAGTGTGCGATTCGTCCCGATTGAATCTCGTGTATAAAGATACGTGCACGTATTTCAATAACGACGACGGAGGCAGGGGAATTTCTTCGTTCCTCTCTCCCCGGCAGTCCATGTCTCCTTATTTCCACGCCACTGGACGTTCTCGAGATAATATTACGAGGAGAGAGAGAGGTAGAAGTCGGAAGAATTCTATTTTTAATCTTATACGCGCGCGCGTTAAGAGCGAATATTTCAATATTCAAAAGTCGTACCGTTCTATTATAATGCCATTTTTTTATTCTACATATAATAAACTGTATATAATTTAAGATATTTATTATTACGACTTCCTCTAAGCTGGTAGAGTAGTTAAGTCACGTGGCAGTCATTGACCGAGCGGCGGAGCTGGTGCGCAGGACAAATGACTTTCATATTGTATATATATATATACGCGGTATATAATGAAAACGAGATAAATTTCAATATATTGTACGGTTGCCGCAGTGTACAGCGGTTATAAACGACACTTAATATAATAATAAATAAAAACGTGATCTATGTGTTTTATAAAGTGATTTTCTTCTTCTTCGCACGTTAATATTTCAATCAAAAGTCGCTAGTCCGTTTTTAAAAAATAAAGTTAAAAAATTATATCGTTTTTTTTACAACCGATTATTATATCGTTGTGGAATTTGAGCATTATGGTTTTTTCTTTTTTGTATTTTCGTTATTATTCTTAAATACCAGGGATGGCAAATCCATGGCACGCGTGCCCGAGATGGCACGTTAAAAGATTTTGAGGGCACGCGAAAAATTAAAATATTTTTACTATAATAGGTAAAAATATTTTGAGCATACTGTTTTTATCGGTCAATAACGATTATTCAATTTTATCTGTAGATAAAATAATAATATATAATATTGCGTGCAGTATGTTATCTATGTTTATTGAGAGTAAGCTGCCAAAATATATATGTATTTATATTATTATTTAATCTACAGATTTTTTTTACAATATTGAATATAATATTATACTCGTATATAATATTTTTCATGGCACGCTCAAAAAAAAAAAAAAAGGTATTTTTTGGCATGTAGTGTTCAAAAGGTTTACCCGGGTGGTTATATACGATCTAAAATCGTGCGGAATTTCTAGCCTGATCCTGATCCGCCCGGAGTGGTTAGTTAAGAGATACGTGAATTTCGTTCGACCGTTTTTAAATCGTTCGAGTCGCGTTTAAATAATATTATAATAATAGATGGCATTATAATATTTTACGAAAAATTCTCGACATTTTGTTGGAAAAAAAATATATATATACAGCCTTCGTACTACAGTCTACAAAGGCTTCATTCGGTGCTCTTTCGAAAAATACGAAGTAAAATTACTTTCGGACGAGATTTTTCGCTTCGCATTATTTAAAGCGTGCGAAAATGTTTGACATTTTCGGTACTCAACGAGTTCACGCGTATAATATTCGTGAACAGTTTAACGGGTTTTATCTTTAGGCAACGATTATGCCTTTTTCTAGGCTTAACAAATATTTTCAAAAATTACGGGGTTCATATAGACAATAATTTGAAAGCATTACATTAGGAAACGCAAAGAATAAAATAAAAGAAGGAGGGAAATCGGGTATTTGTAAAATTCGATAAATGCTATGTATACCAAAACAAAAAGAACATTTGAGAAATATTAAAAAAGAAAGAAGACGAAAAATCTCCTGTTGCGGAACATTTATCGAATACTAACCATAATATTAAATCAGCAAAACTTTAAAAAAAAAAAATGTAAAGTATTATAAAGAATTAAACGTAAGAGAAGCAATAGAAAATAACTCGTTAAACTGGGACTTAAGTCCAGTACAAAATTATTTTATTAAAATTAATTCAATGTAAACTAGATGGCGGCAGCATAGATTTGTGGTGGGCGTGGTCGTTGACTCACGACCAATCGACGCGGCCGGTTTGTGGTGACGTCATCGGAGATATAAACTGTATAAATACTGGTGTGTGCAGTGTCTAACGGTTTAGTAGTAATTGGTGCGCGCTAAAGACGACATCGTATACGCATACGCGATAAAAGTGTATTACTTTGTGATTTTGGGTTTACAGCGTATAGTATAAAGTATACAATAATATATAGTATATTATAATAATAAGTTTTCAAGCACATTTTAGTAAATATTCATCGATTTGTCTTTAGCTTATCCAATTAATAAGTAAGTAATACTTGTGTCATCCGTTGCAACCCATCTGGGAAAATAGAACTTTAAAAATTAATTTTCGATCGAATTATATACACGTAAACAAATTTTTTTTAAAAACGGTTCATTAGGTAGAAAAAAATATGGAATTAAATTTAAAATTAAAAGAAAAAAAAATCAATTCTCTATACGAGTATTGTACGAATCGCACAGTTGCAGTACTATATAGTAGAGCATCGCCTCCAAAAATTAAAAATTCAATGGATTTTTCATACAAATCCGGGACCATATGTGTACACTCCCGTTATGATATTATATAGGACATTAATCCTGCAGGTACGTACGCGTGTATTTTTCTATTCTTTTTTTCTTCTGCGGCAAAGTATATTATAGGCCACTTTTTCTTCGCGTACTTACTCTTTTCCACTCTGAAGTTAATACGCTCTTATACCCGTTTTTCGTATTGGCTACTGCACAACGAGATTTCAAATGTTTATAGCCGCGGTAATTCATACGTTTGTGTGTATATATATCTTTTTTTCTTGTCGGAACGTCCCATCTTGAGCACATTTTTCTCCGACCGGTGCAAATGGCTACACCAAAGACATTCGCCTAAAGTAATATTATATATACGAGTATATTATACATGTCGCATAAACTTGATTTAAGTATGTACGGTTCAACCGGCGACCGAAATTGTTGCAAAATCTTGTTTTATACTGCAGACTCGGCGGGACGTAGAGACGTGTAATCGCGTTCTCTCGATTCTCGCAGAGATTTACGGCCGTTTGCGCGCAGTTTATTATTTTACTCGTATAATCGTATGCGCATAAATCATTTCGATATATTCGAGATAATACTACACGCACGGTTCGATAATTAAATAATTAAGACGCGTTTATGTTATATTATATAACGATGAATGTAGGTAAGTGTTCGTTATAGACGATCAAACGGCGTTGACGGGGACGATAGCTGATTAAAAAAAAAAATGTATTTACTCTGGCTGATATTCCGAACTAAACTATTAAGTACCTATAATGCGACGATTCGACATACTCGACGATTTCCGATAGCGTTTCCGTCATCGAAAATATTTGTCCGAACGTGGATTTAGTGCTGTAGCAAACACTGCAGCAGTTGAGTAAAAAGAGAAATCGCGGCTGCTTGTTACCGACTTGCGCGGCTGTTTTTAAGCCGTTTTCCAGCGTAGAGTGTATCGGGTTCATCGTTCGCATTTAAATGACTTTTTTATGATTTTCAAATTCAAAGCTTCGCTTTAATTTCAATAAAAAAATACTTTTGAATATCTACGCGTTTCAATTGCACTCGTTAAATAAGGCTCTTATTTAAAATGTATGTTTCGTGTACTCAGAAATAGGACACGACGCGTTTAAATACCGCGTAATAATTATTGCAATAACTGTTTTTGAGACGCACAACAGCTGATGGTGAATTTAGAAATCATAGAAAATTTTCGACTCCCTGCAAAGTGAAATCAGTTTGAGGACCTGTGGGCTATAACGAAAGACATAGACCAAACCTGACTTTCAACATTCTTCCGTCGGTTACCGGAGACAATACATATATCCCCGATCACCATTATTGATTATGAGAATTATTTGTCTTTTTTTTTTTTATATATACAATTTATAGAATAAAAATTTTTCGTCTTTTACGAATTATTTTCAGAATTTAAATGAATACGAATTCTTCGACTGTATTGTACGTAGAGGACGTCGCACGAATTTCGCTTACAAATATGTGAAGTTCATTGATTATCCAGGATGAAATCGTGTTCAAAACCAGGTAATTCGGCTATATAAGTACAATGCATACGTAAAAACGAAATAACGTTTTTTTTCGGAGAGATTCAATAACGGCACAATCGACCGACATGAACGAAAGTCATTTATACGTATAATTATTGTACAACGAAATAACCGCGGAAATTGTCGAGTCTACGGGTATATTATATGGTTTTGTGTTCGTTTTCTTTTTTTTTTTGCCAGTCGAAAAATATAGAAATTTAGATCTGTCCGGTTTCCTATGCAGTGCTCGAATTGGAAAAATAAAAGAAAGGCGAATCAAAGACTTTAAAAACAGAAAAATTCGCGTTCTTTACAATGATTAAACTGAAACTTCGCCCCTCACCTCCACACCCCTCAAGCATTCATCTTTATCAAATTATTACAATGTATACAAACAATTACAATGATTAAATTTTTTCTAAAACCTGTCGTTTATTAACACATAAAAATTAAAAATCACATTTTTACTCCGGCCAATTTGGTACCTAATTCATTTAAAATGACATTCCGTCACAACTGTTGATAGCTGCAGTGATTTACTTCCTGTATTTTTTCCTTTCGGGACAATATTCTTCTTCAGCACATCTTTTTCCCCCGCGTCCCCAAGACAATACACGAGAGCCGGGTTTAAAAGTTTTGTACCGGACACAATTTCATGTTCTTCTTATGAATCGTCAAAAAATAATATTTTAAACAGCTTTTTATTATGTTATTCAACGCGACCTCACAAAATCATTATTTCAATATTATTTTAACAAAATAACGCGTTCCGCCCTACCGTCCTAACGAAAATGATTTAAAAGGGTGTTCACAAAAACATGAAAAAAATTGAAGAGGAGCGCTGTTTCTATGTATACGCCTGACTCGTATATAGTAACAAAACGATATCGTGCGCGCTGCGACGATGACGAGAAACGCTATGTATTTACATAGGTACATAATTTATACTATTAAAAGTTTTTCGATTAATTTTTCTGTGTTTTTTTTTTCGCGTTTTCTTCCGAAAACTAGTTGTGCCGAGAATCCGCAGCCGGGTTCGGGACTCGAGTTCACGTTCCCGCGTGTATTTCATCGCGCGCGCACAAAACAATCGTACAGCGTTCACTGTTTGTACAAGAAGGGAATAAAACTTTCCTCGATATTTTCAATTACAACACCCGTCGTTTATAATTAACATCTAAATAGGTTGTACACAATATACGCGAGAACCCACGCTCGTTTTACAAAAAAAAAAAAACCAACACAAACAGTAAAGTCCGCGCGAGGAGTTATTGAGACGACGACTACGCGATGAAAACAATATGTTTTTCGACTACTGCTGCAGCGGGTTGAGGAAACTTCTTCGAGTAGTGCGGGGTGATGTTTTTATTATTGAATTTCAAACGGATTTCGATAAATTCGCAGCAAAAGCCAATAAACGCGCGATATAGGTTTTTCTAAAAAAAGAAAAAAAAAGTGTATTTTTCAAATTTGCGCGTGTTCGCTTTACTCCTGAACACGAAATTTTAACGATTCGCGAAAGACTATATACGTTATTCGTTTCGATTTTGATTTTATACATTTTTATTATTTTTCAGGCGACAATTTTTTTTTTTTTTTGTTTAAATTCTAATCGATCTCTCGACATTTATAACGTTATATACTTTTATTTCGCCATGTTTTCGTAACGTAACTATAGAGACAGGAGTTATGTGCGTTTAAAACCCTAAAAATAACATGTTTTTTTTATAATCTCATCGAAATAATCTTTTAATATTTTTTTTTTTTTTCGAAAATATATGACGTTTCATAAAAATGTATTAATAATACGGCAAAATAACGAATAAAAATAACGATTTATAAAAATTATAAGATAATTAAATTAATCCTAATCGTTAAAAGATTACTTAAACAGCCATACCTATACTTAATCTATACTCGCAGTTGATGTATATTGTTCACGTATATTTCACTTTATTAAGCGTATTAAAAAAAAAAAAAAGAATTAATATACTACGCGATAAAAGTAATATTCAGCGTTACGAGCTAATAATTATAATAATTAATCTCTTACAAAAAAAAAAAAAGAATTTATTAAATAATAATATTGATATATCGCGTGAATTTTACTATAGAACGACTTTCTTACTTTTTCATTTTTTTTTTTTATCTTAAGATATTCAAAAATTGCTTATTAACAATTTTTTTTATTATATTTCAGATCTGTTGGAGTATTTTTTTAAGGATTTATGAAAAAAAAAACAAATGAAGAATGCGTGAAAATCTTTCTATAGCAAAATTCACGACGAATTCAAATCTGTTTTCAGAATTTTTATCGCATCACTAGGTCGATCGGTACGTTGGAAGTACGAAACGTTTTTTGTTCCATGATTCGCGTGTGCAAGACAAAAAGAGAAAATACTCGCTTCCAATTCCCTTAACTAACGGGTATATGTGTCAATAAATTGAATTTTGAATAATGTAGATTTTCTTCATGCGGAGAGCAATTTTCAATTACGCATTATTTATTTATTATTCTCGTATAACTGTATATTTTAAAGTAATTCGTAATTACTTTTTGAATTGTATAACTCACGCGGATCGGCTACAGAATGCGATGTCTCATTGTCGGCGATATAATCGAATGAATGAATCCCATTGTTGGCGCGTCTAAAATCAAACTACGGCTTTTTGGAAAATCGATATTTGCGTGTAACAATACACGACAGCGAAGTAATTTTATTAAGACTCGACTGTATAGAAGGGTAACTTCGACTTCCGTACGGCCTTTGAACTACGTAATATTCAGATGTATACAATTCACGACGGTGTACATACGCGCTAATTTAATTTGCGAAAATTTATAATTTGTACATATATTATAAAACCGAGGGGAAGAAAGTGCATTTTCTGTAAACGCCTTTGACACGTCGTACATTTTTTTTTTTTTTTTTTGTGTAAAAGATAACGAGTGGGATGGCATTTCGAGTGCAACACTTGTTAGGTTAACGATTGCCTTTTGCAAGAATAATTTTGATCGAAACTCCGTTTATTTTACTATTACATTCAACGTAGTTTTTCGGAGTTCAAATTTTAACATATTATCTATTACGTCTAAGCTTGTAAACAATTTTCAGACCTTAAATACAGAAGAAAAAAAGTAGCGCATAGGTATATACAAAACAAAAATGTTGACAATTTCACCGATTTTATTTTGCAATTTTATGAAAACGGTCCTTAAGTTTTCCTCGCACTTAAGAATAGTGTCGAGAAAAAGAAAAATCGAGTCAAATAACGTACCGACTAGAATCACTATTTTGCGGCTTTCGATTTAAACTCTTATCGTCGATCGTATACAGTATACACAATACACATAATATTATATATAATGGCGGATAGCTGTAGCGAATTTAAGGAATTTTATTTCTACATCTATCCATAGGCAACGGGACGATGTAATATCAGTTTTGATTCGTATTCAAATAGACGGATTAGTTACTATATATCGATTGTGTTCGTCGCCTCACGGTCGTCAACAAGTTTTCGTACGAGTCAACACTTTTGTTACGCGTTTAAAATTGTGTATAAATAAATTACCAAAAGAAATACAGTGCGGAGTATATACGTAAAAGATCAATATTGTTTCTTGTCGATCCGGTCCGAAGGACCAAACGGTCGCCGATAGCTCGACGCGATAAAACGACGACAGACATGTAATGTAAGTTCTGACAAAACGTATTTCAAAATACTATTGATAATGGTCGGTTTCACGCGGTTGTGCAGAAAATTCTGCCGGGTCATTTTTGATTCGAAAAAAATCGAATACCGAAATACGCCAATGCGTCATTTAAACGGTATAGGTTTTCGATTTTCTGATTTGATTTACGCAACGCGTCGATAACGACTATTTTACCTCAAATTTCGAAATTCAAATGTCAAAATAATATTTTTTTTTATATACACATAACATTATATTTCGGCGCTGTATTCAATTTATTCCTATACATTTTCGACACCGCAACAATGGACGTTTTACGAATCGTTTGAATAAATTGTATATTTATCGCAACTATATTATATTGGAAATTTTGAAATTCGGATTCGGATATACATAATGTAACTTTATAAGAGCGAAATATATTGTCAAAAATCGCTTTTCCCTCCTCAAAGGTACATAGATAAATTCGTTTTTTTTTTTTTATAAATATTATACGCTCGAACGTGCGAAGCTCACAATTTCATTCGATTATTATGCGTGTTTTTTTATGATACAGAAACTAAAATGTATTATTTTAATATATTTCGTACAGTAGAACATACATTTTATAATTAATTGTGTCTTTTTAAGCCGGTTTTATTTAATATATTATTTAACGACAATTTCCATTTTTATATTCCGGAAATTCGTAGACAGTATTTTTTGTCCGTAGTCATTTCTAATATTATTATTAATGTATTGCATTTAAGAGGAGATGAAAATTTCTAATATTTGATACTTGAAACGCGTAATTGTGTTTTAAGCACAGTGTACTAGTGTAGTCATTATAAACGTTCTCTTAGTGTTTATAGTAAGTACTACAAACACAATTTGGTGTATTAGTCAGAGTACAATATTTAATTAGTACACTACACCAGAAGAAAAATGAACGCGACCTTATCGTAATTACGAGCCATTTAAATGCGACGTTACATTTACCCGTGAACCATCACAAAAGTAATAAATTTAAATTACGTTAATATATATTTTTATAATTTAAAAAAAAAACGTTATTTTTTTTCAATAAGTTTTGGTGTAAAAACCAATTACATAACACTTGTTTAACATCGTCGAGATATAAATATGTTACGTATTTCATACCGTTTGCCGAGTTAAAATATCGTTTTCGTTACGACTTTATCGACGAATTACGTCGTTTCTGCAGAATTTACAAAGACGTGGCGCATTTCTGAGAATATATATAAGTATATATATATTTTTTTGACCGAAACTGCGTAACACGTTTAAGCACTAAAGGACAAAAGAGCCGTACACCTAAAAAAAAAAAAGCATTTTTTATTTAAAATGCCCGAGTTGTGTATATTGATGTGCAAACGTCTATTACGGCGGTGTGAGGGTAAATACCGGGAAATGGGACGGAAATGTGTAAGCTGTCGTCATGACAATTGATAATAATATTTATTAATAATAATAATATGAATTAATTTACACGCAATATTATAAATTGCGTGTAATGCGTACGATGTTGTCATGACAACTAATAATAATATTTATACGAGTATACGCACCGTATCCGTGTAAAAATAACGTTCATTGTAATAAAAACCTATAAAATTTGTTATTAAATTTAAATATATTGTGTTATGTAAACGGAAAAGTTGGTAAATGTTGTATATAAAACGATAAAAAATAAATACAACTGAACGCCGAAAATGTTTTTTTCCTTTTCCTTTTTTTTTTTTTTTGTAGCAAATTAGCTTTGCGTTCCCACCACAAATATTGTCGTCTGAACGACACTGCAGTCGTGTGTACAATATCGTACAACTTAACGTTCGAACGTGCTTAAGAAGTGCGACTATATAATAATATCTATACACACTAATATAATATAATAAAGCTGAAGAATTTGTTTGAACGCGCTGATCTCTGGAACTACCGGACGGATTTGAAAAATTCTTCTTGCATTTGATAGCGCCCGGTCCTCGAGGAAGATTGTCGTATAGGCTATTTGACATCATTCTATACGGACCTTAGGAGCCGAGCGAAATTTGAATCATACGAGAGGTGACATTTTTTTTTTTTCAGTGCACGGGGACAGCTAGTACCGTATACAGCAGAGTAATATTATGTCATTACAATAATTTATTATCTCCGACTTACACATCACGTACGCGTAATCAAATAATAACACAAACAAAATTCAAGCGCGCATTACGAATACAATTGCGTTGTCTTTCTGTACGCATTGTTTTTATGTGATTAAAATCGTCCGAGTTTTTACACCGTGTACACGCGCGCTTGTTGTAGATTCAATCAGAATTTTTATAATATGTAACGATTTTTATCGCAGTTTAATATATAGTAACGATCGCTGAAAAAAAACCGCTTCGTTTCGTCGTGGCAGTTCGAGCCGAGTTCAAGTATATACGATGACTTAAAGTTTTCAAAAAAATTTTAAAAATGTAACGTTTTCTTCTACAAAAAAAAAAAACGCGCATATTCTATGAGCGTTTTTATACGTTTTTGTATACGGTAAAACATTCATAAAAGTTATAAAATTGTGTGTGCGTGGTGTGCGTATGCGCCGCCGTGTGTAATATACACAATCTGAAACATTGTTCGCATAATAAAATTGTTTGCGAAAGTCGGAAAATTGTTGAAATTTTCGAATATGCATATAAATTATATTATTTTAAGAAGTCCTACGCGTTAAATATAAAACGTACACTGCAGCGTCGTATAACCGCGGTACGCGTCGCCCGCGGGGGACGACGTCCCCGCGGGCCGCGGTGCGAATCGGTATGTTATAAAAACGAGTACCTACCTATTGGAAATATTTTTTCGTTTGAATTGTATAAGAGAGATTTTAATATTGTGAAAATCAAACAAAATCGTTTCTCGTACATTATTAATACGAAACGCCCTGTGCTGTCTACGTTCTAAAGTTTACGTAGCGTAAAGTCCTCTATTCGTAATTAATTTGTACGCAATATGTATACATATAAAAAAAAAAAAAGTTGTTTTCTCAGTATTTAAACGTTTATGCGTAAAGCAATCGTTCAAGTTACTATATATTCGTATATATATATATTTAGAAGTCTGTTGCTGGGTCGCGTTAAAACTTATGAAAAACCGATATGTTATCAGTTCTGCAAAATTTATTAAAAAAACCGTTCTGCGTAAAATAAATAGATTACATCAAATATTATACGCGGTCGTCGAATCCGATGAGTTGTAGATCCGGTTATTGTAAAATTTGCAGCTCTGTTTTATATAAATCTATGGTTTCCTCCCCTTCCCCGTATCGTTTTGTCATCGCGAAAAACCATCGATTCATTATTTTCACGTTTAATTTGATTTGTTTTCTCCGCCCTTCTCTTTTCGCGTTCCGTATTATATTATAATATACGTGTAGGTAATATTGACATTGTGAATTTGAATAATAGCGAAAAATCGCGGTTGCCCGCGGTAACGTAAAACATTTATTCTCTTTGATAATATACCGTTTACCAAGTAAACGGTTATAACCTCATTATAAATTTATAAATTATTCTTTCGTGAAACGCAATTATCGTTCTATATTATAACTGTATTGCAACACACCGCGGAACCGATACTTGGAACGCGTAACGCAGAACTCTTTTCAACGACGTGGCTCGGAAAGGAGAGAATTCAAATTTGTCTGGGTCTGCTTCTGAACACGCCGAGTGTTCGCATCGTTCGCCCACGAGAAGTTTTCAAAACTCTACGACTATATATATTATGGACTCGTAACGAAGCGTTACATTATTATATATATATATATATACAGTGGCGCAGGAAATATTTTTCACTCGGGGGGGCAAACATTTAATATATATATATATATATTTTTTTTTTCAATAATTTATAAACAAAAAACTAAACATTTTTTTTATCAATGTTGCCTCATTTTGGGGTATATAAAATGTCTAAGAATGTATGAAACCAGTTAAACAAAAAAATATATATGAAAAATATCATAGTTTTTTCTTTATATATATATATATATATACCTAATCTAACCTATATATATATATAAAATATATAATATATTATTTAGTATGTGTATCATTTACTTAAAATATGTGTGTTTGTGTATATTGTAGTAACATATTATGTACAAAGTTAATAACATTAATAACCAATAAAAGGAAGTTATTCCTTTATAAAAAAAATACGTATGCTCGAGGAAGTAAACAAAATCCACGACTGACACAGATGCAAAAATTAAAAACCCGTAGCATATTTATTTTTAGATGTTGATAAAATATACTGTAGTTTTACCATCTTCTTGTTATTGTATGATTTATAGAATTATTTTGAGATTAATTATATATATTTACATTGATGATGACTGTTCATTTTATCCGAGGGGGCAAAAGTATAACTTAGCCCTCCCAGAATTATATCTGGGGGGGCAACTGCCCCCTCTGCCCCCCCTTCTCCGGCGCCACTGTATATATATATATACAGCATAGGCGGAGCCAGCTTTGATGTTCAGGGGGTGCAAATATTTCTGGAGATTTCCCCTCCCCCCTCCATAATAAATATTATATTTAATAGTACAAATAACAACATAAAATTATTTTTAAAAAAAACTACAAACAGCCAGGATACCTATAATACCTATATACTTATTAACGTAGCAGCGCGGCGGTGGTGCAGAACAGCCTTTATTTTTCGGTGAAACATCGAGATACGGGTGTCGACGAAAATAACTACGGTCCGGGATACACCAACGATAGAGACGATAAAATTTTGAGAACATAATATCATTTCGTATATTATTGGTAATACCCATACAAAACAACTTTGGTGTATATAAGAATTATTTAAATCACTATTATGGAACTAATATGGAACTAATTTGTTGACAATAAAATTATTATAATATCATGTGTAAATGGTGTCCTATATGAAGTGCGTAAATATGCAAAACTATATTGCAGTTTTGCCATGTAAATATCGTAATATTGTTATAGACTGTTGTTTTTATTATTTGCATAGATGCAATTTAAAAAAAAATTTTTACCTATACGTTTAGGGGGTGCCACCGCATACCCTGCACACCCCCTGGCTCCGCCTATGATATACAGCCGAAATTCGTATATCAATTTGCTTCGATGTGCATTATTATATAGCAGTGCGAGCGTGTAAATATTTGTATTGCCGTACGAAATACAAAAGACGTTTGTTTTTCCAATCAGTGATTATTCCGAATAATTGATGCGCCTCGTGTATTATATACCTACGCGCGAGGCAAACACCGCCGCCGGTAACGCTTTTTAATGTTCGGTAAAACTCCGGTCGTATAACATCTCTCTCTCTCTCTCTCTCTGTGTAATCCATTGTCATTGTTTTCTCGTTCTTTCGAAAATAGCTCGAGTTCGACTACGTTTTCTTTTTTTGTTCCTATTTTTTTTTTTTTTTGTCTTTCGTCAGACTGCGCCGGCGGGAAACGCGAGAGCTTCTCGTCCAATCAACGAGAGTGGCTGAATCAAAGATAATATATAAACCAATATTATCGTGTGGGCAAATTCGCCCGCGAAATTGTATTTTCCGTCCAACCTAATACCTAACGAATACCGCGTGTCTTGTGTTGACCACACTCAAGTCGGAGTTTACAAACGCTACGTGTAGGTACTGGCTGGAGAGCATTTTTTTTTTGTTTTTACGTTAAAAACCTAACGCGCAGGACGATGTGAAAAATGAAACTTCCGCCGCGTGCATTGTATAGTACGCGTTTAAATTAAATTTAAAAATTAATATAACTCATTAGTTGTATTAAATCCTCCCCCAACCCCATACACACATAAAAAAAAAAAAGAAACGCCGAATAATAATATATTATACGATATAGCATAACCGCTATATATCGTTATTTTTCGAATACTTGCTCCCTGGGGGTTGAGAAAGTATTAAAAAAAAAAATGTCGCCACGGCGTATATGTCATGTGAATAAATCGTGCCCGATTCGGACGCGCGTATAGACTATAGACAAGGATTTAGAAATTGAAATTCATGAAGAAAAAAAAAACGGTTTTACTATGTGACGACATAATATTCTATGAGAATGACGGGTTTTTTTTTTTTGGAATTTTGTACGTACGTATAATATACAATAAGTGTAATGCGTGTATTCGACTATTTCAGTGGTTCCCAACCTTTTTTATTCTACGCCCCCCCCCTTGTAAATTTTAAAAAACCTCACGCCCCCTCCTTTAAATTAGAATTTAGAAGACTTATTTTTTTTTTTTTTTAGTGAGCCGTACAAATAAATTTTACAAAATAACTATATATCATACAATTCGTTATTTCATCATCACTATATTCCCCCCTGGGGGAGGGAATTCCTCCCCGGTTGGGAACCACTGGACTATTTCCTGTTCATCTGGAGATAATTGCAGCGCGGTATCTCGAAAAAATCAAAATTATCCGTTCGTATTTCCATTAACCCAGTCCCTTCGAAATACTATATCTGCTAACGACGAGTCAATATTTCTAAGGTTTTCCCGCCTACTTTTAAAAGTATTGCGAAATATCAAAACATATAATTATCAGAAAAATTCGCCAATAAATAACGCCAAAATCGCATTCCATACTACTACACAATAATAATATTTAATTATACGAGTTTTATAAAGTACGAAATCAAACAAATAATTTTAAAATTAATAACTTCCGAAATCGAATGAATAAATTCCGAGCGATAATTTTAGCAAATTTAATTACTCTGGGATTCGTAAATTTAAACCAAGTTCGTAATAAATATTCAGTGTTGTTTAAACGAATACGGGGAGACTTTAAAACGAAACACTCGCGTTTCCGAGATATTTATTTCGAAAAAGGTAATCCGCGAATTCAAATTTTCTCGTTTTATTCTTAACATCATACCATACTATTCTTTTTAACGTGGATAATGAAATTTTAAACGTGCAACGTATAATATTTATGTAAATTCGGTTTCGGAACAATAACGTATGTATATATAAAAGACTTACACTTAATACATTTAAAAACAGTTTAAATATAAAAAAAAATATTTAAGAAAAAAAAATTGTATCAATAGGTATAATATTATAAATACGCCATGGTAGTCGGTTTTTAACAATTCAGTATTTTAAACACTGTCAAATCCAACCAACATCTCCCGTCGTTCAAAGACATTACAGAGCACACTCTGTAAAGAGGCTTAAATCCAGACACCCCATACGGGAAACAGACAATCGGCTGGAGCCACTCAGCGAAACCTGGAAAGATCGTTGGAAAACGTCAGAGGCCCGAAACTGCTTTTTGGTAGAAGACCTACCAAGAGAACTCTGGTCAACGTTGAACCGAGTTAGAACCGAACAGGGCAAATGTGGTTACAATTTACATAGATGGAGTATGTCGGTGTCACCGCACTGTGAATGCGGCGAAGAGCAGACGGTCCGACACACCGTGGACACGTGCCCGGGAACCAGGTTCGAGGGAGGCATCGAAAAACACCATAGGGCAGAACCAGAAGCAATCACCTGGATGAAAAACGTAAAACTGCGCCTTTAGATTAAAATGTAGCGAACTCGTCTTTGTCGTGGCCAGTAATTGTAGTTCGGCCACCCTGTTCGTTGTCTTATTGTCTTGTATTTATTAATATCTCTGCAATTATCCACTCGTTTTTAATATACCTAAATTTACCTATGTAACTGTGTTCTTGATTTGTGTCATTTATTCAATCTACTTATTTATGTACTAATTTTTTTTACCTTTTATTTATTTATTGATTTGTTTTGTTTTTATTTATTTATAATAACCGAAATCACGTCATATGCAATAATAATAATAATAATAATAATAATAATAATAATAATAATAACAACAACTCAGTATAATTTCTTTGCCATTTTTTTTTTTATTTTGCTTTTTTAAACTCCGTGTCTTTTTACTCTTTAATATTCATAATTTTCACTTTTCCACCGTCTTGGTGTTTTTATTTCTCGCTTAATACACATCGTGCTGGAATCGCTCTGCAGTATAAATACAAGCGAAATCGTTTATTTTTCATAATAATCTTTGGCTTGATTGCGCGTATATTCACATTTTATTTTTATCTCCAATTCTTTCACTCATCCGTTTTTATTCTTTTATTTATTTAATTTTTTTTTTTTTTTTTTTTTACTGTTTTGTTGTCCGTATTGTACGTTGTGGCGCGCGAGATTTGTAAAAAATAAACTTTTTTTTTTTGTTGTATAAACACTCGGCGTTGATAAGACCGCTCCACGACGATGACGATGATGATGATGAGGACGTGTCACGCGTTTAGTCGCATAATATGATAGAGCATTTTAAAAGGGCGCGGAAGGGATCGTAAAAAAAAAAAAAAAAAATGTTTCAACCCGGGTTTGAAATATAAATATATACTTAAGTTATTTATACGCTACACGTTGTAAAGGTCGTATGTATACGTATATATGCATAAATATAGGCCATTAGTCATAAATTATTATCACTCCGTCAAACAGAGTGCAGAATATTTTATAATACATACATAGTGTAGACGAGATATACGCGTACGTGACAGATTGAGCAGGTGGCAGAGGTGGAATTTGTTTTTTTCCCCGCACGAAAGGTTTACAACGCGTATCAATATACATATACGTAGCCGTTAAAGTCATAATACTTTTTTTTTTTTTATTAATATTATATTATTATTCACGCATTTACGACATTTAAAATTAATTTTAATTGAATTACTTTTTTGTTTTTTAATTAACTTTTCAACGTGATATACAGGTAAAATTATATTAGCGTTTTTCGACGTGTAAACGTTACTGACAAATTGTTGAATTCCACAAAAATCCCTATAAAATATAGGTACCTGAGTTATAGAATACCAAAAACGAGCAGGAAACGTATAAAATTGATATAATGACTAGGTGTGTGTATATATATATATATATAATATAAGGACGAAACTCGAGTAGGAAGTGAAATAAAATTGATAGAAAGTTACGTGCTTACATTATTATGATTATAGTGCTGTTCGTTCAATATATATATGTATAATATTCGTACGTAAACGCAATATAAACATATCGTTTTAAATAACGCGTTTTGATTGAACACACTAATGTAAAAACTTTGTAATTTACCTTTAAACATAACACTGCGGTATTCTATAGAAATCCTACGAATCGCATGGATTTAAAATAGGTATAAAAATGTAATACGTTGCCGAATAGTACAAGGGATTCTGCACATTGCGAGATGTCTATGTATTGAATTCAGAACTTTGCGCAGGTATATAACGTATAGGAATCCTCACTGGTGTGATTTCGTGCCAAAACGCAACGAAATTATTATAATATTTATTTATTTATTTATTTATTTAACATATTTACGGGTGAGGCCCTTGTTTACAACATTATAGCACAGTAAATTACATATATAAAATACAATAAAAATTAAAACATATAAAATATAAACATTACATTGCATGAACAAACATGAGAAAGGAGGGATCCGAATTGGCACGAGACATTAACCGCCTAATGGGCTCATTGTACATGTAGTTGGTGGTAGAATGCGGAATGAAAAAGGGAACAGCTGACCTAGAGGTACGCTGAGGAACCTTAAAACAGAGCAAAGAGATGAGGACGGACGTATATAACGAAGGCTTGTTTTTTTTTTTGCTTACCTATTAAAACGATGAATTATAGTGTGATTTATATGTATATATTTACATTTTTTTTTTTATAATACATAATAACGAGCATTGACGTGCATTATAAAGCGAATGATTCAATAATAATAATAATAATAATAATAATAATAATAATAATAATAATAATAATAATAACAATCACGCGTTCTCCGAAATGTCGATGATGCAGAATATTTCTCTGCTCCGTGCTGCTAACACGCGAGCTTGACGTGGCTTGACAGTGTATAATATACATAGCGTTCGTATACCGGATTTTGATTGATGCGTGCAATTTTAAAGACCTGCTAAACGAGCTGCCGCAGTGGTGTAGCCGTTTATAAAAATGAAAACGGTAGGTACCTATATAGGCGAGTACTCGTCTAGTCACTCTATACGCGGCGATAATGGACATTACACTTACCTGAAACGTCGAGTAAAATTGATTGGACGTATCGATGCTGTAGAGACACCGGGGAGTGCTCTGCAGCTGAGTGTACACTAATTCTAAACGGTCGGACGAAATTTAAACGAAGTCGTTTTTCTTTTTTAAGTTGCGTTAATTTTTATGGTCGAAAATAACGGTGTAAATAACTTTTGATTTAATTTACGTTTTTTAGATCCCGAACGAAACGAAAAATCAATTGATTAAATGTTTCGTAACGATAGTATATATTATTATACAATAGTATAGGGTTCGCTCGAGTCGAGTGCGCTGTAGTAAAGAATACATATAATAGTTTGTGTCGTTCTAAAAACGTCTAAAACCTCTGAAGTCGCGATTAAAACGTTCGTAGATATACCGGAATCGTTTTTAGGTTAGGTTCGACCGCGGTGGGAAACAAAACGGAATTCGTTCGTTGTTTCCCCCGGTTTGAAATTCCAATAAATAATCTTAAAACGATAATATACGCGCGTTTTCTCCAAGTCAGAACATAATGTTATAAATTATTTTCATGCTGGGTGATGGCACTTCAATCGAATTTTCTACACGGGAAACTCGTATAGAGGGTAATCCGACCGTTCTGCCAACGATTTTTATTTAATTATTCCCCTGAAACCCGTGCTTTGCACGAGAAAAGACAATATTCAACGTTAAAACGTATATCCGCTATCGATTTTATCAATATTAAATTCTAAATATAATAATCCGGACCATCCGTGCCTTGATATTAGTGTCCTTAATAACGGAGAACAACGTCAAAATTACCGGTAGTCAGATTCGTTTGGTGAATTACAGTTTGGTGCGAATTCTTGACTCTACATCGTATCGCTCTTTCACCGTCGGATGGTAGTAAATCATCACTGAGCGCCACCTACTTTATATACGTTAAAATATGCTCCGGACGTTCGTGAAATGTAGTTATATATATAATAAAAAACGTATTGTGCGCGTACGCTCATATATCTGGAGAAAATTTCAACGTCTGAAAATATTCCTCCCATAAAAAAAAAAATCATATTATAGAAACTCCGTTTCCGGGGCTCTTTTATATAACCTACAGCTACAGCACGTACGATATATACGTTTCGTGTTTCAATAAAAATTTACTTTACATCGTTTTATTTCTCTTTATTCGTTTAGGCCACGAGCGCGCAGCAGATAATATACTGATATTATATTTGTCTCTGTGACCGTCACTCCTGCTCGTCCAAAAAAAAAATCATATATAGCGGTTGAAAAACGAGGTAGAAAACATTTTTTTTTGACATTTCCCGTCCTCGTTAAAACAAATTGTGTTTAGAAAAAAAAATGCCGATACAGGTTTTTAAGTTAATTATACTATACACATTTATGTGCTCGGTGTTTGGAAAAAACGACGTTTGAAATTCTGAGTTTTCAACGAATTCGGACGATTTTTCACGCCGCTTAAAATTTATATACCCGGCTATTTAATAAAAATATAAATGTAAATCATCGTATTAATAATATCGGTTTTTTTTTTCTATAACGTTCCTATTATGTTATTTATTCGATTACAGAGTATAAGGATATAAAACGCGTGGACTTCCGACGGGTCCGTCTCAAATTGACAGCTGACGAAACAGATTAATATACGGTTTTACTCGGCGATTTCACGAAACCGTCAATTACAATATAATATAATATAGTCAACTTGGCGAATTAGAATAACGTTCTCCAGCGCGTTAACGTTGTTGTAATACCGAGTAAAACGTATTAACGCGAAACGATAAAATTCGTCCGACAAATATTTTAATATTAGGCAATATACGCGTATCATACAGGACATCTTAAGCCGATCATCCTTATTCATCGTTTCTCACAGGCGATCGTTCGATTTTTGCGAAGTGAACACCGCCGCGTGTATATGTAAATATTATACGTATTATAATAATAACATTATCTCGTAGTCCTTTTGACGTTACCATATAGAAAACGAATTATTATTAAACACGACGCTTTAAACTCGGGGAATAAATATAGATATAATTTATGTATAAACCGAGAGCGTTCGCAAAGATAGCTATTTTTATTCGCGTGTGCAAATAATCGCGAGCGTCTTTAGAAAAAAAGTCGATTCATCGCTAACACCGTACGTATAATATTTTATATATTCCGATTCAACGAAGTCGGTTTTCCGTGTATATACGAGACGGGTAGGAAACCGTTGAATAATTCATAACCGATTAAATATAATATACTCGTAATATATATATATATATTATTATTGTAGTATTTATCCGATTCTCATAAAAGTAATTTAATATATTATATACGGTTTTAGATTCTTCTGAACGAAGCGAGGAGAAGCCATATTGGTTTTACAATGATGTTTATTTTTCATTTTTTTTTTTCATCTTTCTGCGTGCAATTGTTCGATTAGAAAGAATGCTCGGGGACGATCTCGCCCCGCGTCCCTTATACCAGTGCTTCTCACACTGGGAGCCGCGGCCTTGTAGGGGAGGAAATCTACAAGGTTAGATTAGGTTGGGTTACCTCCACAGGTTCAGGAACCGACCGACCGACCGTCGATGCACTTCACACTATTTTCAAATGCGGCGCGTGGCATTCCAAACGAACAACGATGAATACTTTACTTGGCGCGGTGGTCACTCCAGAAAACCTAACGTCCCTAGAGTCGTCCAGTCGAAATTCCTAGGGCATTATTAGTGGCTTCATTCACGAAGTCACGAGGAAAAAAGAGGAGGAAGAAAGAAGGAGGCAACGTTTTCCACCAGTTTAATACCGTAGTTAAGTCACTTACTTTGTATGCCGAATGGTAAAACTATAGAGCCTTTCCCCATGTCTGTATACCCTAAGATTTATGTATTTCCTTACATGTAAGATTGTTAATATCTAATAAACGGGGGTGAATTGACTAACGTCTGTATACTACCAACAGTCCTCGATTTTCAAATGTAAAAAAAAAGGTTAGGTTACCGTGCCGAGAACAGGATGAGACGGGCACGCGATGTCTAGGACGGCGGGACCATGTCCGGTCCAAGAAGATGAAGTCAGTACGAGATTCCAGGCTGGCGGGTCCAGGAAACCGGGCCGGGGAAGATGGATTTCAACAAAATATGTAGATCAGCAAACTGTGGGCGACAATAAGCCAACGGCCAATACTTGTATCTAAAGATTGTACAATATTAGGCACATGTTGCATATTGGTTAAGCTCAAATGGCCTTGTGACTAATATCAACAATAATGCACGTTATTGTATCGTTTTCATTAAACGATGGCGACAGTCGACTGGCGGCCGGGGTGGGGCAGAGATGTTCCACCTCGGGGTAGTAATGCGCAAGCAGATCTCCCACTGTTGTCGCTTCGAAATGGAAAAAAAGGTTAGGTTAAATTGCGAATACACACGTAGTATATATATATTACCATTTCTATAAACATATAATTTTATAATATATTTAAATCGCCTTTTTCCGATCGAACGATAATCCGCGTAGGTATACGTTACGTTTCCGAATATTGTCTTAAGCCGTATACAGCCTCTCACGACGATAATATTAATGATTTTGAACGTTCATCGCGATTTTCACCGTCGTGTGCGGTCGCTACGGGTATACGATACAATGATACCTACCTGAGTCCGAGTACTCTCACGTAAATATTATATTTACTCGAGAGAGAGAGAGAGAGAGAGAGAGAGAGAGAGAGAGAGAGAGAGAAATGTTTATCGAAAATACGTAAAACCAACCGTATGCAAAACAGACGTACCTACTTCAATCCGTTCGGAATCTCTTCCCGAGTACATAATATATGCGCGAGCGTTTCAGTAGCACTCGGCATTCTCGGCACGAGGAGTGATTTTTATTTTTTTCATATTTACAAGCCGCAGGCTAATAATTGTCTCGTAAAATATAAACTACAATCATTTTTGTCAAATTCGTTCGGGAAATCGTTTTTTCTTAATTTCCATTCCCGTCTCTCTTATTCGTCACGCTAGTGCGTATACATCGATTTTTAAACGCTTTGATTTTAATTAGGGAATTCTTAAAGGCGATTTTACGCGAGAACCAATATAAAAAGACGCGTGTATATGAGACGCGTTAAAAGTATTACCTACTCATAATTATTATTATTTTTAAATTAAAAAAAAAGTTAATTATGACTTACGAGTATTATTAATTTTTCTTTTTAAAGTTAATTTTTTTTTTAAAAAAAAAGCGTTTTTGGCTCTGACTTTAGTCTTGATTGTACGGCGTACAATTTTGTCCACTCGCACGGAATCGTTCAAATCAGGACAAAACCATAAAAGCTTTTCGGCTGATACAAAATTCGATTTACGGAGAATTTTCGCAATTTTTCTAACTTTAATTTTCCGTCACGTTTGTGTAAAAATGAATGCCGTTTTAGCCGCCGCCCTTTTTTTTTTTTCTGTACGATATGAAATTTTTTCAACGACATTTTTCTCAGTTTCCAAGACACTCGCGCGACCCAGTACAGATAAACACACATAAAGACTATTCGTTTCGTATCAATTGAAACAGTTCCTGTACGCGCGACGTCACCGCATTGTACGATAGTACATAAAACACTGTATACAGTAAAACTCTCGAGTTATGCGTTATCGTATAAATTAATTGAAAAACAAACTTTAAAACGTTTATTGTTCTACGCGCGTGGACGAGAATTGAACTCGTATATATTTCGCGAAATACTTTCGAAACGATATAATTATGCGATTTAAATATTAGCGAAAATAAAATTTTAAAAAAAACATTATTATTGTAAAACCGATTAATTGGCTCAAAAAAAAATAAATAAATTCAATCGCGCCGCCGCCGCGGCTACTAGGCGACGACCGATTTATTCACGTAATTATTTGTCGACTATACGTACATATTGTGTGTTTACGAGTTAAAAAAAAAAAGACGTTTTTCGTTACGCGGTATTATTTCGTTAAAAGACAGCCGTTAAAAAAAGGCGAAAAGAGAAAAATATTCCAAAATGTTGCTGCTGGACGTCTTCATCGCGTGCGCACTGCTACTCACTGCGCTCGGAGAAACGCGCTCGTTTCCGATCCGCGGACGACACGCGACGCCGGCGCAGGCGACCGCGGCGGACGAACGACTTCCGACCGCGGACAAGAAACGGTACGCCGCCGTGGACGAGCACAAATTGTCGTACACGATTCTGATCAAAGGCAGTGCGGTCACGTCGAAAATCGTCACGATAAACGACGACACCGACGATTTGTTTCAACGGCAACTGTTCGGATGTGAGTACTTCTCGTTTTCAAATGTCGATCCTACAGTTCGTTTCTACACCGCTCGGGCCGGCCGAGTAGCGTTTTAAAAATTACCGTTTTTTTTTTCTACTTTTTTTCCGTTTAGTCGTTATGGCTACGACGCGCGACCCGATCGATCCGACAGCGGAGTCGGCCGACACCGGTAAACGGTCGACGGCCAAAACCGAACCGCCGAAAGTGGCGTCGTCGACGAGACGTCGTTCTTTTTGGAAATCGCTGTGGTCGTCCGAGAAGAAATCGCCACGGCGGACCGACGAAAAACCCGGCGGCGACAAAAGTCCGTCCGGTGGACGCCGCAGCGCGAAGGTGATGCGCATGCTGGAGGACAGAACGACGACGGCGGCGAACAAAACGTCGACGAGACCAATCGATCGCGGTAACCGAACCGTGGTAACCAAACCGCACTTGAACCAGACGACCGCGACGACGAAGCCGGTAATTACCGCGGTGCAGCGCAATCATACGACGGCGACGAATGTCGGCTCGACCGGACCCGCGAAAACGTCGCCGGTCGTCGCTGACGCCCGTCCACTGTCCGCCGTCACGGTTAAACGACGACTGGCCAGAGTCGTCAAACCGAAAACTACCGAATGGTTTTCATGAAAATCACGTCCACGCGACTTTCGGAGCGGCCTCGTCGTGGTAAAAAAAGTGAGAAAATCGACCCCTCTGGCGTGGAAGACGTCGTCCCGCTCGGCCCCCGAAAGTCAGCTCGACCCGAGCCCGTCCGCCGAGCAACGTGACCGCTGGACGGCGATCGGGGTCAGTTCGGTTTTCATTACGGAGACCGTTTTACAGTGCGGACTTGGCACGCACGCTGAACTCGATACGCTTTCTGTACAATTACGTAATATGGATATAGTGAGCCGCCGTACGCATTTTCCGTTTCTGTTTTCCCTATTTTTGTTGTTACCGACTTCGTTATGTATAAAAATAACCGATTTTGGTGCCGACACCGATACTATAATATTATAATATAAGCACGTTTGTTTTGTGTCCTGTGATCTAAATAATAAAACACGATAAATATCATGGAGGAAAAATTTGTATTCCGTCCATAGATAATATACATAATGGATAGACCGTGTGTATACAATGTGTGTAGCGGGCAGCGTTCCTTGAATAAAGAATAGAGATAGCAAATATTCTATCCTACTCGGCAAGAAATTATTTTTTGTTCCATGAAATAATAATTGAAAAATAGCGTAGAGTATATTATTATAATAATAGCACAGATAAGATTAAACCAGATAGTTCACTCTTTGATTTACTGATAATTCGGCCCTCCTGAGATCAGTTTGTGCACATACGATAAATTAAATTACTGTACATATTTTTCTACAATAATATTATTATTGTATCCAATAACTTTTATCTTATCTGTGGTACAATAGCGGGACGCATAGTAAACAGTAAAAATCAGTGCTGTACATTTAAGGAACTCATCAAAAAAATTTTTTCCCCCTCTCAGTGATGACACTGATCTCAGGAGGGTTTTTGTTTGTTTACATTTTTGAGAATTACATGGGCAGAATAGGAAATTTTAAAGAGTGAACCATCTGGTTTAATCTTATCTGTGATAATAGTATATTCTGTTATCTGCGTATCGGTTATCTAAATACTTGCTGAGCGAGACAGAAGATAACGCATGATAACGAATATGGCCTATCCATTATGTATAATTTTCTATGATTCCATCGTGTCCTCCATGACTTTCATATATTAAGCATACGACATATTATTATGGCGACTTCTATCTGGGATCGTGTTTTGACTGATATACGCGTTCCACGTATCGAGTTCAGTGCTTGGCGCCCGTTGCATCCACTGTTCAGTTCTCCACTCTATACACCCGTTCAGTCAGTTATGTCTTGTCTGTATATACGTATATATATATGTATAGCAAAAATGACTGAAGACGATGAACGACGATAATATATTATTATTATTTCTATATTTATAACCTATTTGTTATTAATATTATAATATTATTATCATAACGTAATAATTGTAATTTATACAATTTGTCTATACAGGTTTTGGTTTCCTGAAATCGAA
Source organism: Slavum lentiscoides (assembly GCA_032441835.1). Lineage (NCBI taxonomy): Eukaryota > Metazoa > Arthropoda > Insecta > Hemiptera > Aphididae > Slavum > Slavum lentiscoides. The sequence goes on from CM063716.1 coordinate 2,467,986, forward strand.
TTACTCGACAAAATTGATATTACATTTTTGAAGTGTACAACACTATTGCGGTTGAGTATATACATATACAGTGCGTACGATTATTAACAGAATTAAAAAGAGCAGCCAGAATTAATAATTGTTAATCCGTGTTGTGGATGTGGCCTAAGTGAATCACTTGGATAAAGTCTTAATAAGAGTTATGTTATTACTATACATTTTAAAGCAATGACAAATTATTGCATTCAATAAAACGATTCTGAGCGGAGCTCCGGTGTAATACACTTACTTAAATAGTTCAACGTCTGATAATTGCAATAAATAACCGAAAATTAAGAGAAATTTTTGAAAAAAATTTTCACGTACATATTGTGTAAATTTATGTATTCGGTGTAAATTTCAAGACTCTAGGATCGTTATTTTATTGCTAGTTTATTGTGCAGCATTTAAAAATTATTGAGAAAATAGTTTTTCTTTCAATTTTTGCGTTGTTTTGAATATTAATCTTAAGGAAAATCGAAAAACTTTTCAAATAAAGTACCGACTAGACAAAGATTTGTTACCGGAAACGTAAGGACGCACGACGAGATCATCCGAACATTGTTTCTAGTCGGAAATTTGTACACAGAAAGATAAAAAAATAATGAAAAGTAAACTTCACTGTAAAACCAATAGCTTCTCTTCTCTTCGTTCATAATTAGGAAATGTAATAAAAAATGAATTATAAAAAAGAGAAACTATATATTATGTTAGTTACTGTTTATATCCACATTTTTATGACATGTAACGAGGAACGTAATTATCGCGAGATAAAATTATGCTAAAAGAATAATTTGTGGGAGGTATTGGAGAATTATCGAAAGCCACAAGTAAAAAGTCAGTTTGACTGAATGGGGAAGGACTGATGCGACCAACGGGGATTTTGTTTTTTTGCTATTAACCCGTCACATACAGAACGCGTAGCTGAAGAAGAACGTACCCGGTGCAATGCTCGTTCTTTCCAGCACTGTCAATCCGACCAAAAAAACGGTTTCAGAAAATTATATCCGCGCAAAAACGAGCTGCACTGCTAGAAGAAATAGCAGATTCGAAAGCAGACGTCTTGCTACGATAATTTCACCTAAACCCGGTCAACGGAACACTAAACATTAAACACTCAATTCGAGTTCCTATATAAATATTCAATGGTTTTTAAAACGTTTATGAAGACATTTTTCCACTACGTATGTGTTTGTGGAAAACAAACGGAGAATATAAACGAATTAAAAAAAAGTCTTAAAGCCACAATTGTGTAATATAAGTTTGAAATATATTGTAATAAAACGGCGATAACAGGTGACTACACCGGAATTCACTCGAACGAATTCGTTGTCTTTTTTATGAAAATATTGAAGACAAAAAAATCGATATCGATTCTTATATAACGACGTCGTCAAAGAATTCGTTACGATTTTTAAAAAAAATTGTAGTTTTTTTTCAGCCCCTATCGTGAAAACCTGAAAAATATAAAAATACCATCGAAAGTTTGATAATTGATGGAGCCATGTAATTTGTCTCCATATAGTTATTTTGACTTTAATCGATTAAGTAAAAAAAAAAAAAAGGCTGTCTCCTATGGTTCTTTCCCGTATATTTAATACAAGTATTTGATCATTTCAGTCGATTACAATAAAATATAGAAACTCGCGCTGATGTCTGTCTGTATTTTCGTATAAAATTATTATTTTACGCATCTGTTCGCGATTGTTTTGGAGCGGTTGGCAGACGCACATAATATGTGAACAGTAGTGAAATTATTAATACGCTTTAATAATTTCGGCGCATGCAAATCGTTCCTATTACATATTATCGTTATTAAAATGACGGTGTGTCATAAAAAAAAAATGGGCGTGATAAAGGAGAGGGGATTTTAAGTGTTCAAAGCTCCCAAAATTTAATATGAAAATGTATTATTATTTTATATATTTTGAAATATTATCGTATGTCCGATCATTGCGTCGTACGTCAGAATTCATAAATACAAAATCCATCCGAAAAATACTGTCTAGGCACGATGTCCCGGCAGGATGGATAATAATTTCGAATCTGCGGTGGATACCGAGAAATTTACGGGCGTTGGTTGCTGCGCAATCAGACGGGATGTTTTTTTTTTTGGTTCGTATTATTTTCTGTGGAACACATTTCCGAGTAGTGCGTGCAGAGTAGTATATTCGGCCGGTGTAGTGTGTGTCATGCCTGTATAAAATATATTGAAAACCCGTTATTTCAATGAGATACGATATAGTATATATGACTTCCGATCGGAAACGAGGTCGCATCCTTAATGAAAATGCAAATTGAGAAAATATTTTCACTTCTCGGTAAAGAACACCACAACAGTACAGGTATACCTATCAGGAGTTTATTGGAGCGTATATAACAATATTTATAGGAAGAAGCGCGAGAAATAAAATGCGATTTTTTTTTTAAAAAAATTATATTAAATTAAAATAAAATATTTAATTATAAATTTAGATTCTCGCGTAACGGTTGCAGTTGTAATGGACGTATTACATATCAGACTACCTAATTCGAATTCATAGTAAAATTAAAACAAACAATTAATTAACGACGACGACCAATTGGATGAGTCGTGTATCGTTTTGCAAACGTATTATAGTGTTATTGTATATCCACAAACCCGTGGGATTTTTAACGTTTAAATTAAAATTATCGGTTCTCGGTCATTTTTTTTTTTTTCTATTATCGTCACGTGAAAACGTATACATAATAATGTAAAATATTCTTATAATTTGTGACATATATGCTAGTCGAAATCGTCATTATATATACACAATCCGTAATTCCGCATATAATTACAATACAGGCTGCAGATTTATAGTAGCCGGCGGAGTCGATAGATAGCGGCTTTTTGCGAAAACGGGAGCTCTCGAGGAGTCGATAAATCCTCCTCGGCTGTTGCCACGAGGGTGACTGTGGCAAAAATCACAGCACAAGTGTAATGCGGGCTATACGCGGTATGATTTGTTGGTCGGCCCGGCAGTCAGGTCAGAGGTAATATTATCGGGTCGTGTGGTAGTCCGATGTGTCGTCCGACTAAAATCCTGTCGGTTGGCCGCGCGACCTGATCGTCCCACAAGCTGACCGAATCAGAACGCGTGTAGCGTTGTCGGCCTGTGTGTAGGCAACACTTGATGTATACTGATCAGGGCGACCAAATCATATCGAGGAAACGCGCAATCGTGTGAACTCTATACGCGTTTATATCGGTTTTTTCCCTCCCCAAAACGTTTGAAATTTAGCGATTTCTTTTTTCTCTACAGTAACAGCGAACCGTCGAAAGACAGAATACTGCACGAGTAATAAAAAAAAAAAAAGAGTACGGAAAAAACAATTGTTTTCATTTTCTTGAGACGTTTGCGGCGTGTCAACGGCGTGCGTATAATGAACGTCGAAAAACGAAAAAAATGTGCTTTCGAGAAACGGGTTTTTAAACTGTACTCGATACTCGTACAGTTTAAAAACGATTTCCGAAAACAAATTCTCATTTATATACAACACGTGGTGGAGTGAATCCGAAAGAAAACGCGAAATTGCTCCCCCGCGTATTTCACCGAAAGACCCCGAAGTGTGTATATATATACACGTGTGTTTGGCCACATTATTGATGACTTACGCGGGAATTGCACCGTGTCGGAAATTTCACTAGCTTTGTGTTTACTGCAACGACAAATAAACACTGTTTTCGTGTAATTTAGCTGTTTTCTGCAAGCGTTCGAATTTCGAAAAACTATATTAGAAAAAGAATTATCGTCGTCGTCGGATATATGGTAAAAAATAATTGAATTTCCTTCTCTGTTCACATTGTAAACGTCCAGAAATAATCTCAAACGTCCAAATTTAATATTCTAAAATTATTTCAAACAGCAGTGTTATACATATTATGTGGTTTTCTATAGCTTCTCGTGTACGCGCGTCATATTATAATAATATTATTTAGTTCGAACACGTTTCGTCTCTATTATATTTATGCGGTTTACAGGAAAAAGTCGCATTAAATGTAATATAAAACCGATTAAAATTTCATACAAACGGTAGTCTTTAAAATGTTAAAATAATTTTTTTAACATTCTTAATAATATAATAATAACAATAATTGGGTTTATTGAATAAGAGTTGTATACATACAAACATTCGTGTCGTCCCGGTTCGCCGAATTCCGTTTTGCCGAATCCCGTTTCGTCGAATTAATTTTTCCATTTACTGCTCAATATGTAATGTAAACATTTTACAAAAGTAAGATAAGTAAGAAAAGTAGATAGGTAGATTAAAAAATGCAAAAGAACGGTAAATAAAAATTGATTAATCAAATAATATAATAATATGCATGATTTATATTGATACAAATAAATGTAGAGTATTTATTTAGCTTTGGAAATGGACAAATTACGATTATGTCGTATCTAGCTGCCATAATGTGTCACTTCCATGTGGAATAATAAATTAATAATTTAATAATAAGTACCTAATTTTTTTTTTAAACTTATACTACTCGAACAAAGATTTAACTCGTACTATTGATTTTCTTTACTGACCCATGTTTATTTATACGCATATTATATAAATAAACATCCATAAACATTTATTAAATACTCTAGGCATATTTGCATTATATATATATTTTTTGGTCATCTTCGGGCCGAATATTTGTTTTATTGGTAGTGGTAATAGTGGTGGTATTATTGGTCAAGTTGTGCTATATATTTTTATTTATTGTTTTATTGTAAGATAAGCAGTAATTTGTTAGGTAGTTATTTAAATTGTATAATTGTATAGTATCATGGCTACGTCAGGTGAACCTACGTCATCCGAATATTGTAATCTTCTAAAGAAAAGGAGTTACATATCAAAACGTTAGTGGCTGTCAAAAACTTTATTGAATCGTTTGAACCCAAGAAATCTAAAACGTGTCGAAGAGTTCAAATTCGTCTGGATGAACTTGAAAAGTCTCATGTTAAGTATGAAGAGCTGCAAGCATTGATCGATGAGATTGATAAGCGACCAAGTGTTCAGAATGATATTCACATGAAGCTACAAGAGGATTACATGGATATGCGTGCTGCGTTGCTGGACATTATTGACGAGTTTGAGATTCCCGTATTAAGTGTACAGCAAACAAATTCTTCTCGTACATCAGCGTGTAATGAGAATAATTTTTTAAAATTGCCATCAGTTCCTGCACCCGTATTTAATGGTTCTTTACAGGAGTGGTCTGCTTTCATCGACTCATTTAATGCCATGTTCCATGACAACCCAAGTATTCCAGTTGTTCAAAAGTTTCATTATCTCAAATCATGCCTACAGGGCCCAGCTGCTGATATAGTAAAAACAATACCAACTACAGCAGACAACTATGGAAAGGCGTATGAAGCAGTGGTTGCTAGGTATGAAAACAAAGGATTAATTATACAGTCACACATTCGGTCATTGTTCAATACACAAAAGGTTCAGTCTGCATCTGCCACTAGTCTTCGTGGTCTTCACCAACATATTATGTCCCATGTTAGAGCATTACAAGCATTAAACCAACCAGTGGAGTCATGGGATGCTTGGTTAGTAACTCTTTTGTGTAGTTGTATGGATAATGTAACTGTCAGCGAATGGCAGTTGAAACAAACGTCACGTGATTTACCAACATTTAGTGATGTTGAGTCATTTTTGTTAAATCGTGTTATCGCATATGAAGCAAGTGAAGTGTCCAATTACACAATGTCAAGACAAACAAATCCCGAGTTCAAGCCGTCGTGTAATTCGAGATTATCAAGTAAAAAGGTTCTTTTTGCACAACCAATCAGTAAGCAAAAAAATTATTTGCCATGCGCTGCCTGTGGAGAGCGTCATTCATTGTATACGTGTAATAAGTTTTCAAACATGACTGTGCAAGAACGAAAGCAACTGGTATTTAATTGTCGTTTGTGTTACAATTGTCTTATGGGTAATCATCAAAGCAGACAGTGCAAGTCCAAGCCATGTCCATTGTGTGGAAAAAAGCATAATTCAAAATTGCATATAGATATACAAGAAGGTAATACGGTTGAAGTTGACCCTAGAGCTGTACAAGAATCGAGTCCCGATGAAGCTCTTTCATTATATGTTTCCACTGACCAAGTAATGTTAGCAACAGTAATTGTATATGTAAATGATAGATTTGGCAATCCTAGAGAATGTAGAGCGGTACTTGATTCTGGTTCACAAGCACATTTTGTCTCTAAAGATTGTGCCAAATTATTACAATTGTCCAAATCGAATGTATTTTTGCCGATTATGGGAATTAATTCATCAAGGTCTACGGTTCAACAGTTGAATAACACGGTTGTATCGTCTCGATTTGGAGGGTTTGAAGTTAATGTTAATCTACACTTGCTTCCATCAATAACTGGTATGACACCATCACGTGCTGTTAACATCAATAATTTAAGAATTCCAGATTTCGTTTATCAGCGGCTTGCAGACCCAACATTTAATGTGCCGGGCAAAATCGATCTGCTACTTGGTGCAGAAGTTTTTTATTCACTATTCAGTGGTCAACGGGTACATGTCACTGACAACATGACATTTCATGATACCTTGTTTGGTTGGGTGTTGACTGGTAAATCAAATGAAGGAAATGTGTCTAATATTTCACCCATTGTGTCTACTTATGCTAATGTATGTCATGCAGCCTTGTCTCTGTTTGCTTCAAGGCCGTTATTATGCAGTAATGAAGAAGCTGCGGTAGAAGACCATTTCAAAACTACACATTATCGTGATGAGACTGGACGATTCGTAGTTCGTCTTCCAGTTAATCAAGATATAAGGTCTTTGGGCGATTCAAAGAAAATGGCTCAAAGAAGATTTTTCAATTTGGAAAAAGGCTTATTAATGATTCGTCATTGCGTTTAGAATACACTCGATTTTTAAACGAATATATCGAACTGGGCCATATGGTAGAGATTGAACCTGAATTAAGCGTCTCAAACAAGCATGTGTATTACTTGCCTCATCATGCCGTGTTGAAATCAAACAGCTTAACTACTAAATTGCGTGTTGTATTTGATGGATCCGCATCATCATCTACAGGTTTTTCACTTAATGATGTGTTAATGAAAGGTCAAATTGTTCAGCCTGATTTGTGTTCAACTCTACTACGTTTCCGTATCCACACGATTGTAATGACTGCAGATGTGGAAAAAATGTATCGCCAAGTGCGCATACATCCTGATGATTGCGATTTACAAAGAATTTACTATCGATTTTGTCCTAATGAGCCGTTAAAGGAGTATCGATTACTCACAGTAACATATGGAACAAAGCCAGCATCATATCTGGCCACACGTTGTTTGGCACAGTTGGGATATGATTGTAATTCTCCAATTGTTCAAAGGATCATAACTCAAGACTTTTATGTGGATGATTTACTCACCGGTGGTGACACGGTAGAAGAATGTCTAAATTCATACAAAACAGTCACAAAGGTATTACAGAAAGCCGGTATGTCACTAAGGAAATGGTGCTCAAATTCCCAGGCGCTCATGTTGCAAATGCAGGTGCCTCACCATGATGAATTATATGTATTGCAAGTAAAAGAGAATGAAACAACCACTACTCTTGGTCTAACATGGCAACCGACAGCTGATTGTTTCCGTTTTACAATTAAGCCGTGGGAGCCTCCTTTAAGAATGACAAAGCGCACATTACTTTCTGACATGCACAAGATATATGATCCGCTGGGATTGTTGACTCCAGCGTTAATAAAGGGTAAAATTTTTCTGCAGCAATTATGGGCCTTAAAAATTAATTGGGATTCTACGTTACCTCCAGAAATGCAAATCAAGTGGGAGCGCTTTTACAAAAATCTGCAAGTCTTGCAACAGTTATCCATTCCACGTCGAGTCAGATCACATGCTTTGTTACCCATCGAACTTCATGTTTTTTGCGATGCCTCTCAACATGCTTATGGTGCATGTTTATACGTTCGAAGTTCGTTGTCAGATGGTACCTTTCACACATCATTGTTCGCTTCAAAATCAAGAGTGGCACCTATGCATCCTACATCTATTCCCAGATTAGAGCTCTGTGGAGCCTTATTGTTAGCAGAGTTATATTATATGGTAATTAATGAATTTAAACGTCTTAACATTCACTTCGAAAAGGAGCAGATTTTCTTTTGGACTGATTCAACTATTGTCCTAGCATGGATTAATACTACGATACCGTTAAAACCATATGTCTCTAATCGTGTTGCACAAATATTGGATATAACTGATGCTAAGCAGTGGAATCATGTTCCCACTGAACAAAACCCAGCTGATCTAATTACTCGTGGCGTAGATCCAGTTCATTTCATCAAGTCTACGTTTTGGTGGTGTGGTCCTCCATGGTTGGTGCAAGAGAAGAGTTCTTGGCCTTGCAGTCCACAACTCCAACTAAAGGATATCCCTGAAGTTCGTTCTATTAAACTCGTGTTACAAGCAACAGTCAAAGCAAATGATGATTATCTTTTATCCAAATTTTCTCGTTGGAATCATATGTTACGTATAACAGCCTATGTGATGCGATTCCTGTATAATATAAAGAATCCTATCAACAGAAGACGATTCTCTGAACTTTCTACCAATGAATTAGAGAATGCCAGAAACCATTGGCTGCGTGTGGCACAGTCAAATTTCTTCGCTTTTGAGTTAAAGGTTTTAAAAGTCAACAAACTTGTACATACACATAGTCGTTTAAAATTGTTAAATCCTTTTTTGGATGTCAATAACATCATTCGAGTTGGCGGCCGATTAGCAAACTTAGAGGTTTCAGAAGCAAAGCGGTTTCCTATAGTGCTTCCTCCTTCTGGAAAAATAGTGCGTATGATTTTTGAACACGTTCATGTGCAGCAGTTGCATGTTGGTCCACAAGCGTTACTTGCTCACCTGCAAATACAGTATTGGCCTATCAACGGACGCAACTTAGCTAGATCCACTTATCATAAATGTAATATTTGTTTTCGTGCCCGTCCAACAATGCTAAGTCCATCAATGGCTCCGTTGCCTCGCAGTCGAATATCCATAGAAAGACCGTTCGCTCGTACCGGTATTGATTTTTGTGGACCTGTAATGATTCGTAGTGGGCTGCGTCGTGTGACATCCGTAAAATGTTATATTGCTGTATTTGTATGTTTTAGTACCAGAGCGGTCCATTTGGAGCTGGTGAATGGTTTAACTTCTGAAGCTTTCCTAGCTTCTTTGACCAGATTTATGTCCAGAAGGGGCCATTGTTCTAACATACATAGTGATAATGGTACAAATTTTGTTGGTGCATACCGTGAACTGAGAAAGTATTTTACAGCTGTTCCTGGAGAAAAATCTGTTGTGTCAAGTATGGCTGATCAAAGAGTTGCATGGCATTTCAACCCACCATCCGCACCTCATTTTGGTGGTTTGTGGGAGGCAGCAGTGCGTTCAGCAAAGTGCCATTTATTAAAAATAACAAAATCCGTACTCCTCAACTTTGAAGAAATGTCCACTTTATTGTGCCGTATCGAAGCAGTTATGAACTCAAGACCTTTAACTCCACTTTCTGACAGTCCAAGTGATTATGAAGCCTTAACTCCTGGGCATTTTCTAACTGGTGGTCCAATGTGCTTACCTCCAGAACCTGATTCGTCCAATGTGCCAAAAAACCGATTACGTCGTTTCGCGTTAGTTACTGCACAAATGCAATTGTTTTGGGCAAGGTGGTGCAAAGAATATTTCCCACAAGTACAAAAACGCAATAAATGGTTCAAACCACAAAGAAATGTAAGAATCGGAGATTTGGTTATCATGAAAGAAGATTGTACTCCACCTTTCAAGTGGAAATTGGTTCGAGTTTGTTCTTTACACGCTGGCAAGGATGGTGTTGTTCGTGTGGTGACTGTGAAAACTGGAAATGGAACAGAACTCAAACGGCCTGTTGTTAAACTTGCTCTACTGCCCACGTTGGAAGATGAGGAAGAAGATGTCACCACAATATCCTAATGCTGATTACAGCAAAGTTCTATGTTATTAGTCAAAAAAAAAAAAAATTATGTATATATAAAGAATTAATTAATTTTTTTTTTTATTGTATTAAATTTAGCTTATAATTACCACAGATGTTCCTACAATATGTTTATGTTTAAATTGTTTTTTTTTTATAATATATACTTACTTATTTTATTTTTATAAGAGTATTGCAATTTTTTTAATTGATTAATTTTTTTAATTTTAAATTTATTTATAAATAACTGTGGTTAGATGAAATTACTAAAGTAATAGATTCGGCAAAACGGGATTCGGCGAAACGGGACTTTGTCAAAACGGGATTCGGCGAAACGGGATTCGGTGAACCGGGCCTAAATCATAAACATTATTACATTTATCTTTGGAGGAGGGGGTGGTTGTTGTTACACGTGGATTTATAAACTGTTCGTACAATTTTAGCACTTTTTATAGAGCGGTTATCCTTATATTTACAAAAAAAAAAAAAACATTATTTTCATATAATTTCCATCAATTTCGCGTGTATAGCGTTTTTATTATTTATTTATATACATAAAAATTGTTTCGACAGACATAAAGTTTTTTTTTTACAATAGAACAACGATAAACGAAATAATTTTGACAATAATAAATAGACGTGTGTAAACTACATATTTTTGTTTTTATTTTTGATCCCGATCACGGAGTAAGTAGAATATCCTGTGGTGCATGGCGTGCGATTTTAGTCTGCCGCTTTCCGTTTTTTTTTTTTTTCAAATTTCACGATAGTGAACTCCTACTTTCGGATTGAGATTTGTGTGGAATTTTTTTGAAATGATCTTAGTCGTCCAGACTACTAAGTGCTGTATTTTTTTTTTTGTCTGTGTATAGTATAGCCCACACTTGGCTGCGAGCGTAAAAGTGGTCTTATTACATCGATGTGCAGAGTAACAGCAGTGAAAAGTTCTTCTGGAGTGTTCGAATTTTCTAATCGGAGTACTGGAATACGTATACTAATTTACTATAGTTATATTTTCTTATGGTTTTCTTTTTTCTCGGTAACGGTTCTGCGCGGTGATGAGAGTTATTCCGCGCAGAAGAAAATAACTATTAATAACGACGAGAAGACTTCGAGAACAAAAAGTTAAATTAAACGACGAATAATATTATATGTGTATAATGAAAATATTTATATTCTACGCGTATTACAAATCTACAAAAAAAAACATATTTAAAACAAATAATAAATTCGTACACGTAATATACTTACAGAAAACAAAAAAAAAAAAAATGTAAATTTATATGAAAATACAATCGAGCCAAATAAGATTGTTATGAAAAATAAAGAAGATATAGGATTGAATTCGTTTATTTACTACGGGTTTCGACACACACACAAAAAGTCATCATCTGCGCAAGTACTAAAGCGAAAAAGAAAATTACAACAACAGCAGCTGTACTGTGTCGATTGTACACGTACAGATTTTCACACGTACAAATGTATTATTTATAAATATTAATTTATTGTTTTTATTTTTTTTTTCTCCACCTATATTGCTCGTTCTTTTATTTATTAAATTTTTTTTTTCTTCGCCATTTTATTAAAAAATATAATCATAATAATAACAACGTAGTGTACCGATGTAAATGGAATATCACGAGACATATATTTATGTACAAAAAAAAAAAAAAAAAAACATAAGCGCGTATTATCGTTCAACTGCTCCCGGCGGAGCTTTCCATAATCGTAATATGACCAAATAATACGGTCATTTACCCGCCGCGTAATCGTCTACAGGGATTTTCAAAAAGAGAAGAAAAAAACGTCGTTCGCCTCTTAAGTATACGTGGTATAAACGCTTTTTTTTTTTCTAAACTTTTCAAATCTTCAAATTATATTATTGTAATATTATTACTCTGCGGCGCGTTTTGTGCGTCCCAATAAATATACGCGAAGTCGTTTAGATCTAGAATTGAGTCCGGCGCACGAATCGCGAAAATAATGAGTTCAGTGGAGTAAAAAAAAAAAAAAAACCGAGAAGCTTTCTGCGATGAAATTATTACTTTATCGAATCCCGTGAACCCACTAAACGCAATTATCCGTTTAAAATTTATTAAAATATAATATCTCTATAAAGCGTATATATATACGTATACAAATTACCAGTGTTCGGTGGTATATACTTTACACGTGAAATTAAAATTTTTCGCTTTGAGGCGCACGAGGTAGTATAGCGAATTTTTTTTTTTTTATCAAAACGATATTTAGAATTCGGAAAATATAATTTGGCGCGTGCGAGACCAAAAAAAAAATATTTTAATCGGAGTTTAGTCCGACAAGTTCTCTCGAATTACCGGCGCGGAATTTTATTATAATTCGATCGTTTCAAATTATACTCGTTTCGATATTTTGATTCTCGGTATATTTTTTAATTCTTTGAACGTTTTGATTTCACGAAAGATATTAAAAAAAAAAAAAACGGAATTGAAATTTTGGAAAATCGACGGAGAATTAAATTGGATTTTTCCCCAATTACGAATCGAAAAATTATATAATACGCATTATTATTTCATCGCGCCTTTGTTCTGGAGAACGTAACAGCACAAACGCGTGTAGAACTATTGTACAGTATATATAGGAAAATTAGATTGTACAGAACCGAAAACAAATAGAATTATTTATGTGTCACGGTCCTCTTTTTGGCCACAACGTAAACTGGAAATTTTCTTTAATCGCGTTAAGCGCTTATGCGTGTACGTTTGCAGTGTTTGTCTCGAAACCTTCAAATTTTATTTGCAGTTTGTTTCCCCGATAAATATACGTATATAGGGCATATACATACCTATCTATAAAGACATGATTTTTATCGACACGCGTTTTTGCGGCGTATGTGCCGTGCAATCGAATAAAGTCTAAACTAAAACCAACAATAAATTCGATCTTAAAAACGGTTCGAGTCTTTTGAGTCCATTAAATTTTGACAATTCATTTATTGACGCGGTACAAACAAAGTCGATTTCTTTTACTATATTACATAAAACGTGCCGAACAGCAGAACGCGTTGTGTATATTATAAATCAAAGACGGTTTTACGCATTATATATATATATACGTATAAACTGTAATCGAATAATTTCTAAAACCAAAATTTTGTTTCAAAAATAGCTATTTTATATAATACATAAAAAAAATTAATTTTTTTTTTTTATTGTAAAAAATTTAAATACGTATCATAATATTGAAGCTCCGAAATTCTGTTATTGTAAAAAAAAAAAACATCTTTTAACTAAAGAACGGAACAAATGTCTTGGCATTTGTCAGATGTTGGCGGGGTACCGCTGTATATATCCGCTTTTAAACGATAGAACACAATAATAATACCAATATTTATAAGCGAATATAATTTAAAAAAATATTCAAACGATAATAATTTATTACGTTTTCGTTTTCTTAATATTTATATATATATATATAAAGCAGTTCGAGAGACGTATAATGTATTTTTAATTATTATTTATGCCGTATATTTTATTGTATGGCGTATAATATATAAATCGCTCCGCGCGAGTAATACTGTTATAATATTCTACTAAATCGTAATCTCCGCTTCCTTTCCCATTCATAATACATAAATAATCGAATTTCTTTTAAATTTTATGCGCTGACATACTACATATTACTAAACTTTTTATACAATAGTAATGACAATATTCCGTGTTGTGTTATTTTTTTATTTCGGAAAACTCTCGACAGTCGCGGCTACGACAATGTGCTGTACAATTCAATCTGAAATTCAGGATTCAATAAAACAGGATTAAAATAGGAATACAATGTAATTTAATAAAATAATACAAATGTAGAAAATTAACGTGTAAACGATGACAACAATATTGTGTAAAATCGATATCGTGGTGCGATTCGTTTACACATTACGTACCTATACGGTATAATGATAAGGCGCGCATAAATATTTTAAAATTTATAAAAAAAAATAATAATAATAACGCGTATACGCGTTCTCCGAAGTATATATATATATATATATATATATAATATACATATATTATATCATACCGAATTTATTATATTTGAAGAAAATATATAATGGAAAATACGTTTTACACAGTGGCCGGTAAAACGATGAATGTGTTATAAAAGGAGCTCGATTTATTATCATATAATATGTCGTTGCTCGTCCCTATATATATATATCAGCTGCACGTGTTGGCTGCTGTAAACCGTATAATATATAATAATATATGCGCTCGGACCTATATATATATATATATATATATATATATGTGTATATAAAAAAAAAAACAATAATAATAATAAGCACGGGAAAACGGAGAAATGCGAGGTTTCGTTCGTAAAAAAATAATAATAATAAAATGATAGCGTATAATAATTTAATATATAATATAATACTATATATGGTCGTGTCCGAGCGATCGACAGAAAAAAATTATTAATCCGAAAAAAAAAAATATTTACCACAAATATAATATTTCTCGTTCACACGATACTTTCGGGTTATTTTTGTTTTTTATTTTCAACTTACGCGTTAAGGAACGTATGCGTTTTTTAAATCATAAAAGTTTGTTACGGAAAAATTATGTTTTAATTTTTTTTTTATTTATTTCGTCCGAATTTAATTCATAAAGTCATTCGGTAAATAAATTTCCGAGAGTACGATACTGTACTGTTTTTTACGTTTTTCATCCAGCCGTGGGAGGAGAGCACGCATATACGATTTCAGTAATTTTATTCGTTTTTTTTTTCTTTAACGCTGTGTATGACCACACGAGTTTACCCCGTTCGTGTTTCGATCGAAATGCGAGTGCGTACGCGTTTTCCCGCGGAAATAAAATTTTAGAAAATAGTAAACAGTAACAAGAAAATGACGTTTTAATATCCCAGAAAAATCTGCGTTACAACCGGTCTAAATATATATATATATATATAAACGATCGTCCTCAAGCAAAGGAACACGGGCGTTTTAGAGTTTATGGCAAAACTATTGAATGTTTTAAATAAAAAAAAAAGTCGTTTGGAACACTTCCCCGAATGACACTATAAACTGCTTTGCATTTTTTACATTTCTTTTACTTAAGGGAGAGAGAAGAGAGTTTTTTTCTTTTTGACGTAAAAGAATGAATGACGTGTGAAATAGCGAGGAAAAAAACGCCCCTTGTCCGCTCGCTTTTTTTTTAAACAGTTTTTCTCGAAGAAGTATCGCGTTGTGCGAAAAGTAAACGACGATTATTTATTTTCCAGAGCGGTTGAAAGATCCGTTTTTAAGTACTGGACAACGTTATTGACCGCGGGTCGAATAAAACCGCGGATTACACATAAATAAATACTTATGAAAATACGAGTTAACTGCGCGTATTCAGTGGCGTGCTTACAGGGGGTTTCGGCCGGTTAACCCTCGTCCCAGGACCAAAGAAAAAAAAATGGTTAAAAATTATATAGTTATAACAATGATGTGTTTAAAAAAAAAAATTTTTATGCTCCGATCTTCAAGTACGTGTAGCACAAATTTCCGGTAGTAAATTGCATCTAGTTAATACTTTTTTTTTGGCCGTTAGACGGTTTTTCGATTTTCTCAATACTTTTGTTAAAGCGTCAGAAAACGCTACCGAACAATTACATGAAAACGCGGTTTTGTCAAAATCGATTATCGTTTTTTTCGTCGTAATTTTAATACTAAATTGTCATATAGAAACCGGAAATGTTCACCAAATATGTAACTGTCTGCACTGTATATTAACGAGACAAATTTTTCGAAAAAAAAAAAAATCTTGTTGAATTGGTTAAGTCGCGCAATTTCTTTTTATAACCAATTATAATTTTTCGACATATATATATTATTATGTATTTGACATATTTTATTTGATTTCTTTCAATCATACGGTTGAATTCGAAATATTACGGGGGACGAAATTTCAATGTTCTATATAACCGCCGCAGCCAGAGAGAAATTGAAAGTACGCCACTGCACGTATTTTATTATATATATATTGTATTTGTACACAAATAAGACACACACGCACACTCGATACTTTTGTGTGATATATCATCACGCGTTGCGCGACGTCAAGTGTGTATAATATAATATAAAATATATAGCGAACGTATGACGCGTCGTATAATAATATCGCGGACCCAAAAACAAGGGCTTAACGACGCTTATTATTTTACATACCGGCTCGTTTCTGTTATTATATATAATATAATACAGACGACGCGAATCCCCGGAACACAAGCAGCGTATATTATGTATACCGGACGATATATCCTTTTAGAAATCTACCCGAAAACGGTACTGTAAGACTGCTGTAATGTTTAGACGATCGCTGCATTTCTGCAGCTGTGCTCTGTATCGTTTACAGGATTCCGAATATGACCCCCTGCGTTTTCCCCTGTCGCCCACCGTTTTCGGAGTAGGCTCCCCGCCTATTTTTATCACTTTTCCACCATTTGGAGGGCTGAAAAGATTATTTTAGCCTTTACATTACTTCTGAGGGGTTAGAGAAATGAAAAAGTTAAAAATACCAATTTGTGTACCAAGGAGGTAAATTCGTATGATGGGTGATTTGCCCTCTTAAATTGTAAAAAAAAAAATCATTAAAAACGGTCCGAATCTACCTTTTTAGTACGCATGTTCATATTTAAAAATTTTTTTAATCTCTCTAACCCCTCAGAAGAAATATGTAGAGGCTAAAATAATTCTTTTCAACCTTAAAAAAATAAGTGGGAGAGCCTATTTCGAAAACGGTGGACGATGGGGGAACAGGAGTCGTCTTTGAATTTAAGAGATCATTTTACCATAAGAATCAGCAGAAATGGTATCGGGGACAAAAAAAAATTTTTTTTACCAATATTTTGTATTTGTGTAATTTTGTTCGCCAGAGACGAAAAAAAAAAAAACGTCTATACGATTTGTTTACGCGTCACGATTCGTTTTATTCGCGTGAAACGGGAAAATCGAGGATCTGAGATATTATATGCTGCGTCGTACCGTATAGAATTCTGCAGGATATCCTGGCAATGGACGCGGTTAAAAGGAGACTTTCGAAAAGGATCCGCGTTGTACGCACTGCTGTATATTCTGCAGTGTCGTTCTCGTATTATATGCAGATATATAGAAAAGAGAGTAAAATAAAAAAAACGTGAGTACACGTTGTGTTTGAAATTTTGCATTGCAGTGCTGCTATAATAATGTGCACTGTTCGGTTTGTCGAAGAAGAGAAAAAAAGAAATTTCCGTTTTGTTTCTCTCGCGAATTCAACGACTTCGCGGCTATTTGTTGTGAAATCGACGAAAACTCGCGATATTCTCTTGGTTTTTTTTTTTTGTAATTATACTCGTACGTACTTATATATATATATAGAGACGTTTGAATACGCGGCTTAATCATAACGATATATTATACGAACAAAGGCGAAATTCATTCGCGACAATCTGTAAACGATTTATGTCGTTGAAAATAACGATCTCGAATTAATTATTACGTTCTCGTTGAACGTGCCTATGTATCCGTTAATGGAAATCAAAATACATAAACTTTCGACGATCAGGCGGCATTACATATTATATTATAAAAACACTATATTTAAACGAAGCGCGCGCGCGCGCGCGCATTGACATATAATATTATATCGTTCTGCGTTCCGAAAAACGTTAATATTCGTATAACTTTACAGATTATAGCGCGATTAAGATAATTACGTTTTATTTTATATGGCATAAATAACAATTATTGGTGAAAACATACCGAGAAGGGGGTGATACATAATATTAATTAACACGAAAAATAGAAATCAAACTTGCGTCGACAAACTTACGCAGTATTCAAACTAATCAATATAATAATAATAGTAATTGTACGTCGACGTAGATAGAATATATTTCGCGAATCGACTTATTTTCAGAAAAAAAAATCGTGCACGTCTATACAGCACACTGATTTTTACCGATTTAACGAATACAGATATATAATTTAATATAAAGAACGAGGTACTACTTTTTTTTTTTTATCTTTTTTGAACTTGCTGAATTATATATCGTGAACGGAATTAAATTAACTTATATTTACATTATTACGGGCGTAATTTTCATTTATAAATAGCTACCGTTCGTCCAGGTTTATTTACAAATAATCCTAAGCATATTTTGAATTTCGAATAAATAATTTTTTTTTTTTCGTTTTTTAGAATATTCCTATAATGGCCTTCTGTACAACAATTTTTACAACCGAGCTGACCACGGTGACCACGAAATATATTTGGGCGGGTAACGGCCGACACGACGAAAGAATCTTAAAAGTACTTGACCGCTGTGTTTTTAAGAAAATCGTTATACAATAGTAGTCGGGTCAGTTGAAATTTTTTTTCACAATTCAATACGAATTATCTTACGTACATTAGCCGCGCGTCGTATACTATAACAATCGCTTTTAAATTTTTGATAAAACTTTAAATGGATTAAAATACATTTTTTTTTAATGGAAGTTTTTGGCGTGTTTATTATTGTCTTTCATATCACGGTGGCAACAACAATCCCTCAGAATAATCCTATACGTGTCATGTATAGGGTTAAATGCGGTCGGTTCAAAAACGGGACGAAGTAATATACTTAAACTAGGGATGACATAAAATTAATGATATGATGATAACTAATGGAATCGTTGAATGCGTATACATTTATGTAGTATAACGTTTGCTCCGCGTATAGGTATAATAAATAGTGTTCGTCGTACAGCGTGTAATGTATTATTCGGTTAACGTTTTTTTTATCGCGACTTACCGCCGAATGAAATAATTTCTGTTTATTATGCTCCCTCTCCCCGAAATAAACTGCAATGAAAAATTAGTTTTCACGTTATATTAATTTAATATTTATACGAATCGTTCGAAATTGATATTATATTCGTTTCTGCAGGTAGTCAGGCGGCCGTAGTGATTTTTTTTTTTTCCTATTGTCGACTTACTCGAACGCGGCGGGATCTTTGTACAGTATCGTTTGGAACAATCAAATATCGATCGAACAACGTGTATTTTTAACTGGTCAGAGTAGAAAACAGAGTAACGACGGGGAAAACGACTCGGAGGATTATTATTTTTTTTAAACGCGCGTGATACCACAGATTAGATGAATTATACAGGTGGAACACACTGCGCCGCCCGAGAATTGCGAATGCGGTCTTCTGATTGGTGAAGCCAAATCAGTGTGGGTACACACAACGATATAAATTACCGTGCTGATATTGTACAACTCCTTTATTATTATCTAAAATAAAATAATCGTAATAATGATTATACCTATTGGTAAAAATGTAATCAATTCGAGAGGCGTCCACAATTTTCTTAATGAAATTAATCGAAATCCATTGTAGTTTTTTTTTTTTTAGATTCTGAGCGGAGCGACGAATCTATTGTTTTTACAATGATGTTTATTTTCATTTCTATCCTGCGTGTACAGATTTTCGACCAGAAGGAGTGTTCCGATCTCTTCGGTCACAGTTTGTTTCCGGCAGCAGTTCGCATCTATAGTTGGTACTTTACAGAGGTCATTTTTCGATTTTCTCAAGAGCGCCTAAAAATATAACTGAAAAACGCTAAAAATGCAATTTCGTCTTAATCGATTGTTGTTTATTTCTTCGTAATTTTGAAACTAATAGCCGTAGAAACCTGAAATGTTCACCAAATGTGTAACTTTAGACTATACTCGTATATTTACGAGAAAAGTAAGCTCCGCTCAGAATAGTTTTATCGAATATGCAATGACTTATCATTGCTTTCAAATTTAAAATAAAAACAAATTTCTAAAATCTTTATCCAAGTAATTCGCTTAAACGATATCCACAACGCCCCGCGGCTCGTTACCTTTTTTTTAATTTTCTTTTCTATCGTGTTAGGTATATACATACATTTTTTCGTATTACTATATTTATTCGATTAACTTTTGTATTTTCTACGTAATTCCACGGGAACAGTGGCGTGCCCAGGAATTTTCAATGGGGCGGGGGATGTTATAAGTAAATAGTAGTAATACATTTAAATGAATTGTCATGTTAATACCAAGAACTCAAATGTTTATGTTTCAAGCTCTCCAAAATCGTTTCTAGCTTATAATCGTGTATACATTTGTAAATTGTTCTATATAATTAAAACGAATTTAAATGATAACACACTAATATCAATTTGTTCAATTAACATAACACCACTAAACTGAAAAAACGTATTTTAAAAATAAACAAAATACTTGGAAACTATAGATTACTTATTTCAAACGGAAATTCAACCGCCTAGCTTTTGTACACATTTCATTCGCGACATCGTCTAAAACAAGTAATGGCTCTAAAACAGCTCTTATTACTAATAAGTTGTTTTCTGTAGGTCGACAAAAAACAATGATGTAACCCCTAACCTACCCTCCCCCTCTGAGCACGCCACTGCACGGGAGTAACGTTTGAATGTTTAAGTGCACTTATCGTGCTAACCGCGCGATAACACCGATTCGGGTCTATAGAACGGTGTCATTTTTTTTTCTGTTTACATCGCTTATAATATGATCCGTCTGTATTCGTCTGATCCGTACGGTGATACCGTATTTGGAAATAAATAGAAAGCGTTGTTTTATTCCGGATTATCTCTGCACATATATACGCGCGCCCTGCAGTGTATACAGTGGCGTATTTACGGGGGGGGGGATCCAGGGGTACTGGAACCCCCCAGAACCAAAAAAAAAAAAGATTATCCAAAGATATTTTTTTATCAAATACCTTATATCAATATATTCTGTTGGAATTTTCAAAAAAAAAAATTTGGACCCCCCAGAAAAAAGTTGAAAATACGCCACTGAGTGTATAATGTATATAAAAACACCTACGGGTTTTTAATAAAACAGAGGCCTGTGTGCGAGAAACTTTTGTATATTTTCGTCGGTTAAATATAGTATTATGCAAATATATACGTGTATACACACGTGGAAATTTCGATTTTAAAACTTTCGCGAACAACACTTTTCCCGACGATATTTTATAGTAGCGTGGCTGTACACGCCGCACATACGACCTTTATACCATATATTATAATAATAATACGTTATGATATACACTATGACTGCATATTTCGTTGTATATTATGACGTGTTTGAAGGGTATTACGCCGTGTGTGAGAGTACGAAACTTTGACGAGACTTTGTCTACCAAAAATTCAGATAATAACCGAAAACTGTACGGTTTTTCCGACTTTTCCCCCGCGATCGTTTGTTTAACCCGTCCGTACCAACATATATATATGTGTGTGTGTATACGCTGTGCGACGAAAGGATTATTATCAAAAGAACGAGCAATATTTCTTTTACGCGTTATAAACTAATGGCAGCCGATTACGTATAACGAAACGACAATAGAGAGTTTCTGCGACTCGTAAAAATTACGAGAACGAGAACACGACAGACTTGTCGTAAATTGTTTCTCGTATACGAGAAACACAACGCGAAAAACTAAATAGTTTTTGCGATCCGTGTACGAGAAACGTAATAATACGTATATTGAACTATATTGTTGACATTTTTGGAAGTAACAAATTTCCCCAAAAACAATTTATTTATATAACGTTTATCAACGTTTAATACAACATATTTTTTGGAATTTCCCGAAAATAATCTAAATTTAGATACCAATAACGTTCTCGTATACGGGAACCACTCGTTGTCGTATACGAGAAACTCCACACGTTGTCGTATACGAGAACGACAAACAAAATACGAGAATACTGCGCATGCGCATTCCAACGGTCACGTGATTTTCTCGTATACGAGAAACAAAATTACGAGTCGCAGAAACTCTCTAATGTCGTGCGCAGTTTTCGAGTTCCTGCAGTATACGAATAATAATAATTATTATTGTCGAACACTCCCGCAGAGCGTCCCGAAATGCAGTAGATTTTGTTATAAATTCCTTACCTTTTTTCTCTCTCTCTCTCTCTCTCTCTGAATTATTATAGAGATAGGATTATATTGTAATAATAATTATCGTTATTATTATTTTTTTTTAAATTTAAATATTCAGTAAGCAAAAAAAAAAGTAACATTATATTTTTTACCAATTACGTCGAGTTCGGAGGAGAGATCAACGTTTTTTTTTGTTTTTTTTTTTGTAGTAAATTTATTTCGATTTACTGAAAATATTATATATATATATAAATACCGTTCAATATCGCGGCACGAGCAAAATTAATTTTATCGACATCGTTATCGTTATGGCTATCGAATGATAACGGAAATAGATTATAGCTGTCAAAAAAAAAAAAATACGCGAAAAATAATTTATTTCAAATTGTTTACATTTTCATGAAAATTAACGGGACATTTTATTCGTATCGCTGAGTCTCGTTGCTGTCTCGTATTATCTATATACAGTATACTCTCGATTATCCGCTCGATTATCCGCTGTCTTCCACGGAATCGTCTACATACCTATATGTATACAAAAAAATAAATACGTATTGTATCTTTCCATTATAAATCATTATAGGTTTAATTGGGTTGTGAATTTGTCGTGATACAACTCTGTGTGACAAAATGTTATTAAAAAAACTTCAATCACAAGTTAAAAAGAAGAGTTTTCAAACAAAGAAACAACAACTTGTGACTGATTTTTTTGCACATAAATAATTTATAATTTTTATTAATTTTTCATTATACATGTACATACATACATTCATTGTACATACATGTGTATCTTTTTTAATAATACATAATATGTAATAATAATTTTCAATTTCAATTTCCAATTTAGTTTTTATTATAAAATTTAATTTTGCGGATTATCCGCGGAATTCGTTTATCCGTGGATGTCCTGCCACCCTATTCCACGGATAATCCGGAGTAAACTGTATACGTAAGTATTAATACTTATCGGATGTGATATAAGGTTAAAATTAATTTCGCGTGCCACGACTATACGCGATGCTTAAGGGGATTGGAAGCGTCCATTTATTAAGGGGTCGTGTATAGGCAATTTAATGTTTTGGGCGCGTTACGCAGTGTGCTTGTGTGAAACGTAAATGATTGTTAGTGTGAGTACGCACTGTCGCCTCGCGTGGCTATATGGGATATTCTCGCACGCGCACGCACATGTCAGCATTCACGACTACTGTTTGAGATTCAATATGAAATCGTACTTCCAACGTACCGATCGATCTATTGGTGCGATATTTCTTTTTTTAAACCTTCAAAATGAATTATTAACAATTTTTTTTTAATTTGTTCGGTTAATTTTTAAGGGTTTATGAAAAAATGGAAAAAGTGGAAAGTCGTTTTGTAGTCAAATTCACGAGGAATTCAAATCTGTTTTCAAATTTCTTATCGCACCAATAGATCGATCGGTACGTTGGAAGTACGAAACGTCTATTTTGCTATGTTTCATGTGTGTAAGACAAAGAGAGAAAACATCCGCTTCCAATCCCCTTAAACGAATAAAAATTCAATATCAAAAAAAAAAAAAAAAACTTTTTCAGTGAACGTGCCTAATATGACGTGGAGACGGGAATATAAAACTTACAAACGCGGACTGCGTGAGCAGACCGCGGTGTCACGCCCATAGGCGGAAATCTATTAAATTATCTGGGGGCTAACATTTTTAACATCGGCCATAATCAGTCAAATATCCAAAATACATACAAATTATAAGATATTTGGGGGCGTAGCCCCTCTAAGCCCCCCCCCCATTTCCGCCTATGGTCACGCCTACTCCTGCAACAGTGTGGCCAGCGGGACGAGGTCCACGCGCGCGAAACGATCTGATGACGAGCGACCTGCAGAAGGCTGTGTGGATACGGTTTGAATACCGGGCAAAAGAAAATGTACAAACAATTTTACGTGATTTTATTAATTACGCGTGATCTACTTACTTCATCGTTCTGATTTCGTCGTGTACGCTATTAAACGATTCGTTTTTTTATATGACACCGCGGGTAAAAAATTGACAGAAATCGAAATTAGAACGTGGAACGATCAAAAATTCGAGACGTAAAAAGCGAATTTTTTTTTTATGGCCTCCTTCGAATCGAAAGCGATTTTTTTTTGTTTTTTACTAAGCGCTTAAATTTTCGAAAAAATAAAAACAATAATTATTATTATACACAGTCCTGCGCGTGGCACGCGCGTATCTATGATATCGCGTACACTGCAGATGATTATTGTTTAACGACCGAAACACTTCACGGGTTCGTGTTTTTGGCTAGGCGACACCGTACACGGTATACATAATATTATAAAACACAGTCACTGCAGAGCGGGTCGGGGCGGGCCACGGATGCGGACAACGCGGCGGTACAGTGCGAAAAAGATTTATATAATAATATGGGTATAGACTCGGAAACTCGCGGTACTCGATGCTCCCCTCTCCGAAGTCTCCCGAGTAGAAAACTTTTTACGGTTTTTCGATAAACAACAGAATAATGTGTTTGCGGGGGCAATTATATTTGGCACCGGGCGCGTATCCGCGAGCGGACGAATTAATATTAAATCGCGTTTCGTCGAATTTATGTTCATTTTTGTACTTTGGGGTGGGGGGGGAAGAAAAAGTACGTTGAAATATCGTCGGAGATTTTCGGTATTTGTCGAAAAAAACGTTGAGACGACATGTGCGCGTAAATAATTTAATAATATTGCAATTATTGGAAAACGTGCGAGCAGTGGCGTACATACGGGGGGTTTCGGGTTCAAACCCTCCCCAGGACCAAAAAAAAAAAATTGTGATATTATTATAAGGCCCGTTGCGCGTTATAACATGTTTTAATTTTTACACTCTACAACGGTGCACGGGTATTGTGTGCACTATCGGCTCCTACTCATAAATTCCTTCATGCGCCGTTTAAAGGGATGGTTTTAGTGTTGGTTATTTTTTAAACCCCCCAGAACAAATTTGAATGTACGCCACTGCGTGCGAGTAATCTTCAACGGGCGCGATTTCGGATGGTGAATACTTTGAAAGCGACTAGCACTCGAAAAATATATTGTTTGTTGTTTGGATTTTCGGTAATGAAATAAATCCGTGTATTTCCCCCACCACCCCCCCCCCCGTTATTTTCGACTTTAAAATGTGCGAAGAATTAATTGACATCGAGCTGCACGGACCAAATTAAATCCGTCGAGTTTGTTATTTGGCAATCGAAACGGAATTCGTAGTAATCGCGATGACACCGCGACTTGAGAAGATTTAGCGAGCGAACGATTTCGATATTAAATAAATAAAAAAAAAAATCACGTAAAAATCCAATAATTAATTTATGCTAATGAACACATATACATAAATAGTCTTTAAATTAATTTCGAAAAAAAAAAACAAATTCTTATTTAAATAATTTATATACCGACCGTATACGTATAACGTCATTACTGTTTTAAAAAGTACCTAATTTTTTTTTTTCTTAGAGTATAATACTTATATATATATAATATAGTATGTTATCGCTATTTCGTTTCTATATATAATACCACTTACACACTTACAATGAAATAAAAAAAATATAGAAGTATACATGTACACGATATCATGAGTCACTGCAGGTATAACATTATTATTATTATTATTTTATATTCGTGAACGGGTGCATAGAACGAGTAACTTTTTCTAGTATGGAGTTTCTATATGTATATGTACCGAGTAATTTGTGCTACAGGAATCGCAGACGTTGCTTATTGCCGTGTATACGATAATGAAAATATCAATATAAGTAAAAAAAAAAAAAAAGATGTAAGATACTGTTGCGAATATTTTTTCGAAATAAAACCGATATAATCGTGTTTTTTTTTTTTATGTAGCGTAAATCAAAAGTCGTCTTTATTGATAACACGGAATATTTACTGGCGAAAAATCGTTGACGGTCGATGATTAAAAAAAAAAAAAAAAAATTGTTTTGCCAAAATTACTAATTTTTTTGTTTTTATATACGAATAATATATTGTGTTATATTAAATTATGTGTTTTAATTATATTGTGTTAGGGTTATCAATATATATATATATATTACTGCGTACGTTGTTAAGATTATATACCTATACGATTTTCATTTCCGTAATTATTATTACGGATTTTTGACATTTGCAATTGCGTTTAAAGTCAGGTTAGGCAAGACCGTAGCCAGCGAAAATTGTTTTGGGGCTGGAGGTGGCCTGAGAGTATAAATTCGAAATAAAATAAAAATAATAAACTAATAATAGAATATAAATCATTAAATTTTAAGAAAAAATTTCGGGTGGGCGGGATCTGTACTCTAAACCCCCATTTGGCTACGGCCTTGAGGTTAGGTTAGATCAGTGTTTCTCAAACGGTGTGCCGCGACAATTTGCATTTTTTTTTTTTATGTTTCCTGGTCCTAAGCCGCTTATATTATTCGGAAAGCAGATAATATTTGATGTAAAAGCGTGCCGTGACTTATATAATAACTAATAATAATGTGACGCGATGAAAAATTTTGGCGACCACTGGGTTAGATATACGAATGTCAGTATTTCCAGTAGCAGTAGTTACGACTTCGCCACGTTCATTTCGTCGCGATGTGAAACGTATTAGTTGAACGATTTTGAAAATCTACTAATAACAACGTAAATACGACAGTGAAAACAGTTCTTTTTTTTGGTTTTTAAAAAAAAAAATTGGTAAATATCGTCTCACTGCGTATATCGCCATTCGATATAAATTTAATTTTTTTTATATATTACGGCGGCGGTATGTGGGTAAATCTCTTTGAAATGAGACGGAAACGTGTAAGCCGTTATTGTCACGACAACTAATAAATAATATTTAATAATATTCATTAATTTACACGCAATTATAAATTGCGTGAAATGTGTTAGCTGTTGTCGTGACAACTATAATTATAATATTTATTATCGAAATCGCTTTGAATAAAGATATACCGATATTCACAAATCCCAAATCACAATATTCCGTTCCATTTTTACCGCTCACGAGGCGTTTACACATCAATGTCTCGAGCGCTAGCTGACTCGTTTTTTTAATCGACAATCGGATCGAGCCTAAAACATTTTTTTTTAAACGTTATTCTTATTAGATTTTTCGGATTGACGTACACGCGTAGTATTGTATAATGCACTGCAGTCGGTCACGCGACGAGCGTTGGAAATGACGGCCTTATATTATATAGGTAGTAAATATCCCGTCAAAATACGTATTTATAATACCGCTTTCTTGTATACATTTTTCTCGTTTTGTGAAGAATTCGTTCCGCGTCGTCCTTTTTGGTCCTGTGCGAGGACCTCACGGCACGGCACAATAAAATATTCTATCGCGCCTTTTTTTCTTTCCAAGTCCAATAACCTTTAATATAATATCGTTTAAATGGTGTTTTCGAGTTTGAAGGGAAGGGAAACAATAACCATTTCCGCGCCATTGTCCGTTGAAACAAAAACCCGTGCAAGTTTGTTCGGTTTTTTTATTTTTTTGGCTACGACGTCGATTCGTATAATTCGTTTTTTTCAAAACGATAAATATCTGCGAAATGTATGCTGCGCACGACGCGTACGTTGTTATAAAACGGCCGGGGGATCGTTGAAAAACGATAAAACATACACAATTTCGCGACAACTAATAGTGTAATAAAAACTGCGGTTACCTGAAAGTACAAAACGATTTTGCACGCCAAAGTGCCCATGAACCACGTCTCGGTGACGTCCCACAAAACGGTCGGCGGTAAGCAGATGAGGATCACTAAAAAGTCAGCCACTGCCAAGTTGACGATGAAATAGTTCGTCACCGTTCGCATTGTTCGATTCCTGAAACGCGCGATCATATTTATTCAAATGTATTTCAAATATACGAAAAACGGACGGTAAAAATATTATATTTTATATGTATCGATATATTAAAAAAAATATGAGTGATGCGCCATTTTTATTTTTTTTTAATTCAATTAATAATTTTCGCTGTTTTTTCTTTTTTTTTTTAACTCTATACATTTTATTGTATTCCTCATTTTCGTTTAATACCCGTTGATGAATTTTTAATCGAAACCGATGGTATTAAAAAAAAAAAACAAATTTAACGCGACAACTCCCTATATTACTCTTTTATTTTTCATAAATAATCTTTGGCTCGATCGCGTTTATATTTTTGTAAAAATTTATTATTTGCCAGTATTTCTATTCATTTCGCGTATTTTCATTTATTTATTTTGTTTTTAATATTTTATTATATATTCACGCGTATGTAAAAACAATAAACCCGCGTTTATAAAATAACTGATAATTTTATTTTTCAAAATAGAAAAGCTAAAAAAAAAAAAAAAAATATTACAGTAACGCATTTTTGGATTGTACGCAAGTCTATTACTAGTCTAGCTATTAGAAGTTTTCGGTTGTTAAATACATAAATGTGACTTAAACGAAATATATTACAGACATTACGGAGCTCTCGTGCAGTGTATTACGACACCGCGGTAACTGCGGTCATATGAGTTGTTAAATATTCATCGACGGACAAAGAAAACGATAGCTATGCACACGGGTCAGCGTTACGTAAAGACGACACTGTAAAAGAGCAGCACTATATATAATAGAGGACCAGAGAAAAGAGGCTGCGCGTTAGACCGAGAAAAAGGCGGATTGATGTACAGTCGATGTAGTGATCAAGGAATCTATTGGAGAGACATAGATGGACACGCGTTGTGTTGGCGGTGGTGAAAACTCTCCGAGAGTTGTGGTGCCAGAAGAAAAAGAAGAAATAAACGTACGGCATTGAACAAATACTTCCATACGAAATGAACTGCAGAAAAAAAGTCGATTATTTGAAAAAATCCCTTTCTCCGTCGAAAACGTCCAAAACAACGAGCGATAAATACATAAACGAATTATTATTACAGAACGATAGTCAACGGCGAGTTCAACAGTCCCAGGTACGGAAGTCGTTTCTCGAACGATTCATCATCGTTTTATGAACTCGAAATAACGCGCTCTAAAACCTTTTTCTGGAACTGTAGTGAACCGCGAGGATTTTTTTTTTTTTTGCACTATTACGTATCGTCGCGATTCCGCGAAGAAATAGTAAAAAAAAATACGTTTTAACGACTTGAAACGATTCTCGACGCGAGTACCCATTTTCGTATTTAAATATCGTTCCATCGTTCGTGACAACGATATCGTCGCTGTTAATATATAAAACGGTCGCGCGGTTATAGATTTAATTCCGCCTCGTTAAACGTTCGGAAACGAAGAAAACGTAGTCGGAAACGAGACCGTCGGATCCGTTTTCGGGTATTCGTAATGTCCCGTTAAACAACGTGGAACAAGTCGAAAACTACGTCTTTGCACAATGAACTCGTCCGTCCGTGTAAACCTTTTTCCGGTCGATAAAGGGTTTAAAAATACAATTTTCAGATTACTTTTCCCCACGTACACGCACGCACCCCAAGGACCCGCTTTATACAATATATTATTGTAAAACCGATATTGTATATACATACATATTATGGACTCTCGCTCCATTATTCGAATCCAACGCATAATATTAATTATATTCGCGTTTAGAGTTTAAACCACTCGAGCGGTCGAGTTAAATGAACTCCTCGCGGACGAGATGACAAACACGACGTATGATTTGCTGCATTTCTCGCATTTTCACATCTCGCGCGAAGCAATAAAACTCTAAAACCGCCCTGAGCACGATATAATATACGATTTACGAAATCGCTAAATTATACGCGAAACTCAAACGAAATTTCCGATCAAATTCAATTTTTTTTTTTTTTCGTTTGTCGCGGGCAGCGCGTCACTATATGATTTTAGCCAAAATCGTTCTGTAATTTTCAATTTTTTCGATATAATTAACAAAAATCATGTCTCGTTGCGCGTGTCGCTCGCGAAAATTTTATAATTGAATAAAAAAACGAAGGAACGCCATTATTGAACAATTGAACGAGTTTTGTTACTTGGACAGCGTCTCGTGACAAATACGAATCGACCAAAGGTGTAAAAAGAAGAATTGCGGTGGCGAAACGAGCTTTTGAAGAGAAGAAAAAAAACCCTATATACTGACCGTCCGACACTTTAGTAAGGACGGCAGAAAAAACTTTTATTATAACTTTTGCCAACACGTGTGGTTGTGAAACGTGGACGTTGACCAAATACGCGAAAATTAAAAGCGACGGAAACGTGGGCGTGTATATAGGAGAATGGCAAAAACGAGCTGGACCGAAAGAGAAACGAACGGAAGAATATCAGAAGAACTGAACGAAAAGAAAAAACCGAACTGACCGTCATAATCGGTTACACCGAACACCGTCTTCGAAGGTAGAATTATGCGCATGGGGGCCCCGTAGGAAGACGGCGGACCCGCTTCCACCAAAGAGCCAAAATGTGAGCCGTCCGTCCCACCGTCGCCGCAAACGGGCTGCGAAAAACAGAGTAGGTACAGTCTGAGTCGACGACGCGGGCTGTGAAGGCGACGGATAGAATGACAGTGTTGGAGGAGGGAATTGAGGAAAAAACTACGTGTGACTCTTGAAGTTTTGATGACTTTTACAGGCGGACTCGGTGTTTTTTTTTTTTTTTTTTGAAAACGCCGAGCACGCCTCCGCACGGTTGTGCCGTCCGTTATATAGGTCACGCGATGACCCGACCTCGATGATTGCTTTTGCTAAACATCAGCCGCGGATTCACGGCGCAGCCGGGGACGTTCCTTGGAGGAAAAAATCGCGTCTCTCCCCACGGGACAAACTATAGTATACGCCTTCGTCGACGAGACATATAATAATAATAATAATAATAATAAATATATCGCGTGATTATACGCGATGTCGACGGTTTTCTCACCTGTAAACGGCCACGCAGACCAGAGCGTTTCCGATGAGTCCGACGACGAAGACCAACGAGTGCAACACGATCAACACCCACTCGGACTTTTGCGGCGTTATGTACTCGACCACGTAATTTTCGTACTCTTGATCCGTCATGTTGGCCATTTCGTCGTACTCGGTCACGTTGTCCACCGCGGCGGCTCCGGCCATCGGCCGAGCGTCCGGTTCCGGCGGCGGACGAATCGCCGTCACGTTCGCGTGTCCGTCGGCCGCCGCCGCCGCCGCCGCCGCGTTCGCCGTGCACGCGAACGCTATCGTCACGACCAGCGTCCGTTCCATCCACGTCCATCTCGATCTCTGTAACGGAGACAACGGACCGTTATAAAAACGTGTGAAATTATACAATTTTTTTTTTTTTACAAGGGGGCGAGTAAAAGACGATTTGAATAACAATCGGTTCGACATTCGTCGTTTGTGTCGTATAAAACTCGAAACCGAAAATTACCTCTTTTCCGCGACTTGTATTAGCTCGATAATATAGTTGCTGTAAATATAGCATAAAATTGAAAGAAATTTTTTTCCACGTATACGTAGTGTAAAAATTCGACGAAAATTTCAACACCCGCTATAGCACGGTTGTTTTAGTGGTTTTGTTTTTTGTGTCGCGTTAACAAAAAAAAACTATTGCGAAAATAATTTTTTTTCTTCCGATTTTGTCAACACGCGTTGATGTGTCGAGTGCGGTATATAATCAGTGGCGTGCTCAGGGGGGGGGGAGGTTAGGGGTTATATCACCCCCCATTGTCTTTTTTGCCGACCCACAGAAAACAACTTATTAGTTATAAGAGCTGTTTTAGAGTCATTACTTAATACTCTTTATTAGTTATTAGCAAAATGTTATTACTTATGAGTTATGACAATAAACATTTACTATACATAACGTGTATTGTGTTAATTGAACAACTTGGTATTAGTGTGTTACAATTTAAATTCATTTTAATTATAGAACAATTTACAAATGTACACAATTATAAGCTAGAAACGATTTTTTGGAGAGCTTGAAACATAAATATTTGAGTTTTTGGTATTACCATGACAATTTATTAAAATGTATTATTACTATTTACTTATAACATCCTCCCTATTGAAAATTCCTGGCCACGCTACTGTATATAATATTCTATTCTTGTGTCATGACTTCATCGCGTCAAACCGTCCAACGACTTTCTTTACGAGGCATCATTTTCCTTCTGTACGCCACACATACGTGGCCTGCCCCCTCCCCCTCATTTCAATCGTTCACTATAACTTATAGGAATATTGTCGAATCATTACACGTCTCATTGTTTTTTCTCTTTTCAAAATTACGTATGGGGGGGAGACTATTGATAAAATGGAAAAACGTAGTTTCAAATAAAACGAATACGACGATATTTTGTTACCGGAACGTAAAGAAGCGTGGCATCGTCTTTGGACCATTAACGTTTCGACAGAAAATTTGTACGCGGGAAAAAAAAATTAAAAAATAAACGTCATTGAAAAAACGCAATGGCTTCTCCTCGTTTCGCTCAGAATCTAAAATTAATATTACCCGCGTAACGCGCGAATCGATGTGATAATGATTGTCGGACAAAAATATAAAATATACGCGCGCGTGCGTTAAAGAAAAGTTTCTCGTTCGAGGGATTTTTGTTTCTCTCCCGAGTTTTTCATTAAAACGGTAAGCACATATACTGAACCCCAAAGCAATTCGACAAACGAGTCTCTGTAGATTACGGCACGGGACAATACTTTTTGGCGACCTTCAGCGTTTTTAAACAGCTTTCTCTTTGCACACGTTCGAGACAACAACTAAATAACACGAACGATACGCTTTAGACTTCAGAGCGGTTACCAATTATACGTTTTACCGTACGAACACTGGTTGAAGGCAAACATTTTCTCGACCAAACACATTCAAGCAGTGGCGGCGGTCAAATGATTTTATCATGATTGGGGGGTGAGGCAGATTTTTCTACACGAACTTTGATCGTTGAAAATATAAATCATAATTTGAGAACATGTATTTTCATTACTATTAAATACTATAAATATTAATGTAGGTAATGAACGGTATATTGTTAAAAATAATACGTAATAACCAAAAAGTCATGGGGTCAGTCTATCCACCTCCTCCCCAGTTTGACCGCCACTGCTGCATTCACCAATCTAAACTATATAAACATTTTTGATTTGCGTTGCAGTCATAATTCGATTAATCTGTAGCGATTAACGGTTTAGACTTCGAAAGACGCATCGATTCAGACGACATTAAATTCAATCCGATCTCGAACAACACACGCACCGCAGTCAGGCGCGAACTACGTTGTTCACGTCTGACCGCCGTGACTACACTGAGCGGTTTGATGGTTTCCGACCGCTATTTATAAGCGCCGTTCTGCCACGCCTATTACGTTGTGTCGTAGCGCTATCTGGTGACTACTTTCTTTTCTCGTTTTATTACGGTCGACTGACGCGCTATCAGTACATGCGGATGTTTAATTTGACGCTGACCGAGCGTCCGATCTTACTCGCTTATGCAATCTATATTAATTATTTTTTTCATAATTATTAATAACAATATTATTTCGCGTATTTCAATGAAATGAAACGAACCCTTTTCATCTTTCCTCGTTGTACACTCGTTTACGCGTTTATTTTACAAGTTTACTATTTATTTAACGTTTACTCGTTTACCTACATTAACACGTTTACACAGTAAACGATCGACCGAATTTGTCGTCAGCTAAGCACTAAACGCTCGATCACGACCGATGATCAACGCGCACTGTCAGCGCGTACCATATGCGCTGATCGTCAGTCAAACACTAATTCCAGTTTGTTTCGGCAACGTTTCTCATTCATATTACGCGGTTTATATCCGGTTCTTCTCGCGCGG
This sequence comes from Slavum lentiscoides, assembly GCA_032441835.1. NCBI lineage: Eukaryota > Metazoa > Arthropoda > Insecta > Hemiptera > Aphididae > Slavum > Slavum lentiscoides. Next base: position 2,501,760 of record CM063716.1, read on the forward strand.
GTACGTTGAAATATTGTAAAACCCAGCGCGCTTGGGGTAGGTTAGGTTAGGTTTTAGATTAGGTTAGGTATTCGCTTCCGCAATACGTTTTATTCGTTTAATTAATAAAATAGTCTCGCGGCGATAGTATCACGTAAAATAAAATATTGTAAGTGCGTATTATATATATATATATATCACGAGTATATAAACAAGTGAAAAACAAGTATTACCTACCTAACAATTTTCCCGCTACACTGTTTTGTCTTTGGTACGAGAGAAGAATTTACTTAGTGTTTTCTTTCCTGTTTTCTTCTTCTTCTTCTTCTTTTCAAACTTTTAGTTTGGAACAGAGTATTTTTTCGCGATAAAACGGGTATATACACGTATATATTACCTCAAAACTCCGCTGTATATATCACATTTAAAATACAGCGTTCCAAACAAAATCGAGTTTATAGTATTATACACTTCTATTTCTCTCTTTCCATCTACACATTACACATATATACAACCGGCGTAATACCTATATACACATATAATCGAAATAAACGGGGAAAAAAAAAATAACGTACGGTATATTTTTTATTATTATTATTATTTTTTTTTTTTAACGTATATTCCTCGAAATGTAATCAAAGTACATATATATTATAATATATACGTCGCTGCTATCGGGTTCCGTGTACACTCGCAAATTCATATTTGATTCTTCGTGTACATACGTACAGTAATACGCAGTGGCTTAATTAAGACCGGGTCATAGAGGAGGGGATCAATATTTTTTCATAACAAATAAGTATAAATTTTTTTTCAGGTTTTGTGTTCATATAAGACAATTATATTAGATACAAAAAAAAATTATAGTTCCTATTTCAGATCTAAATTATGTTTGGGAACCATTTCGACGAAAATAAATCCTCGAGATGTATATAGGCGGCACATTTTTATCAACTGCTTGCGTAGACTATTAATATAGATTTAATGGATTATTATGAGCATTTATAATTTATACCGACTCTCGTCAGCGGTATTCTCCGTCTGTTGACATACAAACGCGCGTTCCGTTTTTACCGGAAAAAAATTAGTGCTATAGATGTGATTTTGATCATCTGATTGTACAAATTTGATCAGGAACACTATTATATTTTGTTTCAAAATTCCATCCCACTAATATTAAAAAAAGGCCAAAGGAGCATTCGACACTCATATCCCTCCCCCCACCTCGTGATTACGCCACTGGTAATACGATTCAATTATACTTCGAATTTAATCTAATCGAGACGTGTATACTGTCTCTTACGTGGATACCATGTGTGTCGTTGTGCGAAAGGAGGATGAGTTCCTTTTTTTTCTACGATTAGTTTTCTCATTTTCTTCACGGACGGCTTATTAAACGGACCATTTACCGCTTGTCCGAACGCGTTGATGTGTCGAGTGCGGTATATAATATTCTATTCTTGTGTCATGACTTCATCGCGTCAAACCGTCCAACGACTTTCTTTACGAGGCATCATTTTCCTTCTGCACGCCACACATACGTGGCCTGCCTCCTCCCCCTCATTCCAATCGTTCACTATAACTTATAGGAATATTGTCGAATCATTACACGTCTCATTGTTTTTTCTCTTTTCAAAAAAAAACACCCGAATCCACCACGTCTTAAGTCCCAATGTTTTTCTTTCAAAACTCGGTTGGAGCTTTGCCCTCCTTTTGTACCTTTTTTTTTTTTTGTAATAATTACGCGAAGATCAAATGGGATTTTGACGAAAAAAAATCCATTATTAATGGATCTACTTTGCTACTGCGGGAGTATATTTTTATTTTACTATCCGACGGTGCTGCAGTTATATTTCGGACGTGAAAAAAAAAAACTTTAAAATAAAATATTCTAAAAAAACTTTTCCAATACGCTGCAATATGGAAACGTACAAAAAAAATATATATATATATATATATATATATTTCGCGTAAATATATATTATACAGTACAGCGAATACGCGACACATCACCTAACCTATATGCGTGTACGGTCAACGAACACACCGCGCGCACGCGGATCACGTATCTAAAGTAATTTTGAAAATTTCAGGTTAGACGGACGGTACGGACGGGGGAATAATAAAAATACCATCCGGTGTGGAACAAATCACGTATTCCCTTTAACCCTTACTCCCGCGGGAGAATCTGTATTGTATTACACAAAGGAAAAAATGAATAATGCACCAGTTTGTGTGCGCGTGTGTATGACTCGAGACTTCAATATTTAATACGAGATCATTGAAAACGAACTCCGCCACCGCGAGTATCGAAATCTATATACTTCCGACCTCTGCACGTAATGTACAATATTACATGCTATTCATTGCGCAGTGCTCGTGCTATTATTCGGCCATGATTGTTTTTCCAATCCGTTCTGTATGTGCGTATGTGTGTGTGTGTGTGTGTGTGTGTGTGTGTGTGTCCACTAGAGCTCTGCTCTGCTCATGTCTGCTCTTTCGTAGACCGAGACCGATGAAGTTTAACCGAGATCACTTGTCCTGCCAGGACCCGAAACGAGAGAAAATAAATTATGGAAACCGAACTCGGATAGAAAATATCCCGCCAACGTCGCATATTAAGTAGAGAAAAAAAAAGTTTTTTTCATCTTTTCGTCAACGTATAGGTCACCGAAATGTAACGTTAACCGATCTGGCTTCTGTCGTTCTCTCTTCTGTTCGGCAAATCATGACTCTGTACTATACTCAGTACAGTGCGGTCGCACATTTCTTGAAAAATCTCTCTTCGAAATCCAGTGGCGGTTATAAGTGAGGGTGATAGGTAGATCGCCCCCCTCATGAGATTTGATATTTTTAAATTTAGTATATCTCTGACCTAACAGCGTCAAACTGAACATCCTCATATACCGACATAGCGCGTCAGCCGACCGTAATAAAACGGGAAAAGAAAGAAGTCACCAGATAGCGCTACGACACAACATAGAGGGCGTGGCAGAAAGGCGCTTATAAATAGCGATCCGAAACCATCGGATCGCTCAGTGCAATCACGGCGGTCAGACGTGAACGACGTAGTTCGCGTCTGACTGCGGTGTGTGTGCGTTGAACGTCGTTCTTCCTTTTTTTACATCTGCATTTCGTCTCGGTACATCAACAGATCTTTCTTCTCTCGGTTATTACTCGTCGACGTGAATATTTCATTGGCAGAGGGAGTTGACTCCATTTTCGCCCCCCCTCGAACATCACGTATAACCGCCACTGCTTCGAATGTCTTTGAATTTTTCTACGAACGACCGTGCCTTTTTGTAAAGCAAGTGATAAGGTTAATTTATTTTAGGTTAGGTTTAGGGAGGCAATGCTCACGCGGATTCCCTGGCGTTGTCGGTTCAACCGAAAAAAAAAAGGTACGTTTATTTGTTCATTATTCTACCATTGTCTACGCACTGCCATACCGATAGTGACCGGATGATAATAATCGTTTACTTTTTTTTTTGTGGTATATTTTATCTGGTTATTTTGTTAAATAGAAAAAAAAATTGTATCCAAACTACGCGTGTTTTTTAAGTAGTAGTAGGTATACGACGATACGCTGGAAAACAATATAGACGAGATATTATTCTTCGAACTAAAGAGAAAAAAATATATTTACAAAAAAAAAAACCCTGCATATAATAATAATCACACGACGTAGCTGGTATATGTGTCAAAAACGAACCCTTTTTAACGTTCGCTTTTCAATCGGTACGGAAGGGCGGAACTATTTCTTTTTATGCGCGTTCTTACTTCCGCGTAAAGTTTTTTTTTTTGGCAAAAAAAAAATCTACGGTAGTAAAATCGACGATTCATTCGGAATGTAAAAATAATAGCAGTATACGGCGGAAATCTAATGCAAAATACGTTACAATAGATCACTCTTTCCATTCAAACCGAACGAAATCGCGTGGCACACTTTGTTCTGTATACGCAATAATGTCGAATGCGAATTCAAAACTTCCAAAAATAAAATATTATATATACTATTGCGTTATACCGACATTTCACTCGCCACGTGCGTATAAATCGAAATTTACCAAGTTCTGATGATATATCTTATATGATACTCGTGACAAGACGAGTTTAGTGATGATCGACTTTCCGAATTTAAATACGAACGGGTTTTTTCAATGCGTGTTTTCGTCATTATTTTTTTTTATTTATAGCATTTCGATTATTTAACGGATATTTTGGCGATTTTTCACGACGTTTTAGTAAATAACTCAACTGAATTCTACGAAAACCTACACAATTTAATGTATTATCACCGCGTGCTTAGCCCGTTATAATATATACTTAAAGCGAACCTAACGAAATTTTTTTTTTCAAATACCGTATAGTTGTTTCTATTTACAAATATTTTAATACGCACCAATAATCGTCTTAAATAAATAACAAATATAATTTCGTGTAAAATTATTTTTGAAAAAAATCCGTTGAGTATAATTTTTTTAATGAATATATATATATACAAAATTATGATTTCTATAGCAGCGAATTTGTTCCTGAGCGTATACATCTTTATATATACCAGAATTATACTAAAAGGATTTTCGAATAATGTGAAATAATATATCGTTTGGATCAATATAATGACGCAGAAAACGATCGATACAGTCATTGTAAGAAACGGGGCTGGGCAAGTATTACATTTTATTTGGAACTAGTTTTTATAAGAATTCGGCGAAATACGAGTGTTTATAACCTTAGATAGTAAATTTTAAATTACTTTATAGAAAATTTTAGCAAAAAAAAATTGTTCGTTGAGTTATGAAAAAACAAAAAGAAACCGCGAAGTCAAATAATCGAAAATTCGCTATTTGTATTAAGTGTATGCGTTACTATATATATATATACGGTATTATTTGCGCCTGTCTATATAAAATAAACACGATTTTTATAACAACATATTATGTAGAGTGACGAAGTAAAGATAAGAAAAGTTTCGAAAATTTTGATTACAAAAAATGATATTAAACGAAATTCGATTTTTTTTTAGTAATACTTTTCGTAAATTTCAATGATTGTCAATAAAATTTCACGTCGCGTTTAAAGTAAAAAGTAGTAAAAAAAAAAATAGTCGATTTTAACTTGACTTTTCAACTCGGTTAGTCTTGTAAAGTGTTTTACAATAAATTTTTCCTTCTCGGTCGGTGCAAATCCGCTATTAAATCGGTCTGCAGTGTATAAACGGATTCAAATGAAAACATTATTTTTTCCTTAAAAAACGAACTGCAAAATAAAATGAACGAAACGCGAACAAATAATAATAATAAAACATCGGTGCAAATAACTCATTGGAAACAATGATTCACTAAAAACAATAATCGTCGATTATTACGTTTGAAAGTTTTACAAATTTTGTAAAAAAAAATCGTTTTAAAAACGATTCGTCAACGTTTAACGATATTACAATTTCGTCTCGCGCGAACAGGCGTAAGATTTCCGTAACGATCTCGGGCTGCAATCGTATTATAGATCTTACCGAAACGAGAATACTCGTGGGTTTTGCCTTTATAAAAAAGGCATTTTTTTTTTTTTGCGCCGCGGTATAGTTTTCAAAAATAATTGGGATATTCAAATAACGACACACACACACACACACATTTTAATGATCGTTATAATAAATAAAAAAACAGTTTTATTATATGTATATAATTATAAAGAGCTGAATGCGCTTCGCAATTTCCTGAATAAAAAAATAAGAAGCGTCCGTCAACATAAAAGCTATTATACATAGCGTTTTATATAATATATAGTTTCTCAATTAGTTTTCTCGTGGAGAAAAATATTCGCTTTTAAGTATTTTTAAAACCACTCAACAAAAACAAAACATTACAAAAACAAAAAAAAAAAAACGAGGAAAGTCGACAGTGAAACGATATATATATATATAGATAAAATATACCTGTTGATTATATAACACGCCAATTATTAAAATAAACAAAACTATATAAATAGCTTTTTCTTAGGAAATTCTCCTCCGTCGCGAAAATATGATAAATATATATATATATATATATATATATATTTAAAAATTCAGAAGCCTGAATATTACGAAAGACAATTTTCGGAGAAACTTGAAACGTTCGTTTCAAATATTTAACGAAACGGAATCCGATTTATAATTAAAATAAGTTACCGTATACCTATAAAAACAACATTTTTCTTTTATAAATTTTTTTTTTTAAATTTATTATTTCAAATGTTGAACGTCAAACTACAACACGTGCCCACTGGCGCTGAGACTCCAGCTATTGCGTGAGACTCCAGTCTTAGCCCGACCGCGTTCTTACTCGTTCATTTTGAAACACCGAAACAATATTTCGTACATAATCGAGTATATATATAACATCAGTGGCGTCATTTCAGTTTTCGAAAGGGGGAGGCAAAAGGTTTAACCGGCCCATTTAACTATTTTCCACTTACATTTAGCTCAATACGATTTCTGTTTTACATAATTTTGATATTTTCGTTATCATGGGCACGAATCACCCGATATTTTTTATTATTTATTTGGGGTGGGGGAGGAAATTCATTACTTTGTCAGCTATATTAAACGTATCATAAAAAACTATATATAGTCCATATGAGATTCAAGTTTTGAAGTTTCCCTTGTCGTGACATTAAACATGTTAGAAATGACGTTTTGTGACCAGTTCTGAGCATCTTGTTTAGTTTCTTCCTATCTTTCTCGCCGCCTTGGTCATACAACCTTTAGCTACAGATTTGGTTAGAATAACTATTATTTAACATCATCTCGGCACAAATCATATCGGCCCACTGTTAACAAGGGGGGCAAATGCCCACCCTGCCCCCCACCAAATGACGCCACTGTATAACATATGTATTCGTTTTGATATAAATCCGCCATCCGCGACTATAATAGGTAACCGACGGGTTTAATATTATTTAACTTTATCCGCCTGGCGCATTCCCCTACACGCGAGCTCATTTTACTATCGACTTTGCGGCACACATTGCAATCCCACACACACACACACACACACACACGGTGTTGTCGCAGCGGCGAGACACAAATAACATAGTTCGAATGTAATTGTTCGAACTACGTTGTTCGCATCTGACCGCCGTGACTACACTGAACGGTCCGATAGTTTCGGACCTCTATTTATAAGCGTATTTCTGCTACCCCCTCCGTGTTGTGTCGCAGCGCTGTCTGGTGACTACTTTCTCTTCCAGTTTTATTACGATCGGCTGACGCGCATGTGAAAAAAGTACTTGGTCGAAATTATTTCTGGCTGAATTTCTTGACTGATTCGTTGACGTGAACAAACTGGCTTAAACTGAACGCGTTTTTATTTTTGTTATTTTACATGTAAAATTTTCGACAATTATTTGAATATAACAGTATTGTATAATAAACACTGCAATGTTAACTTTTCGACGTCGCGCGTAAACGTAATATTTATAAATATACGAATTTTTTTTTAATATGTATTGCAGTACACTTGCAGAAAGGAATATATAAACGCGTTTACGTAATTGTTATTAGTATTATTTTAGATTTGTTTTATACATAAAACGAATAGTTTCAATATCCAGTGGAAAATATTTACAACGAAAATATATAACGAATAAAATTTGAATATTCGACGAATACGCGATTAAATTCGTTTTAATGTTCGACTGAGGGTAACATATTATAGTGGTAGTACGACGACGATCTGCAGGATAAGTACTATATTGGTATTGAATCGGGTTTTAAGTTTACATACGTTGTTTTCGTTATAATTCGCAATAACGACTATACTGCATTAAATTTGCGCGAAAACCAATAGGAATTCAGATTTTTTTAAATTAAATTAAATTCGTTCGTCCTGACTTTGTGACTGAATTAAATTATTTATGGGAAAAAAAGTGAGCGGATTTCAACGAACACGTATTTATGCGTAAGTTTAATATAAAAGACGTAGAATAAGGAAGAACAACGTGCATGGAACTTAAACGAAATAACAATAAAATAGAAAAAGTAAGTACTCGCCAGATAGCGCTACGACATATATCATAGAAGGGCGTGGCAGAAAGGCGCATATAAATAGCGGTACTGCGTTGTTCGCGCCTGCCCGCCGTGACTACACTGAGCGGTCCGATAGGTTCGGACCACTATTTGTAAGCTTCTTTCTGCTACCCCCTCCATGTTGTGTCGTAGCGCTATCTGGTGACTACTTTCTTTTCCGGTTTTATTGCGGTCGGCTGACGCGCTACGTCGGTATACGCGGGTGTTATTTTGACGCTGTCTGAGCGACCGATCGTACGCGTGTATGGAATCTTCATTATTTATTATTTTTATTATTATTGATAATAATATTATTTCGCGTATTTATTATTTAATGAAATGAAGTGAACCAAGGATTCATCTTTTCTCGTTGTACACTCGGTTACATGTTTACTCGTTTATTTTACACGTTTACTATTTATTTAACGTATACTCGTTTACACTGTACACGACCGACCTAGCCTGTCGTCAACTAAGCATTAAAAACAGGTTTAATATATTGACTTAAACATTTTTTTTTTTTTATTCGAAATTTCGAACAATTCAAATTTCTTATCGCTCCGTGCACTATATTATAATATCTCTATAAATCGATCGGTATTGGAAATGTAGGAAAACGTCTATATTTTATTATCAATATACACATAACATTGTATAGTGTACCGAGATGTGAAAAACGTGTGACCGTCATAATTTTAAAATATATATATAGTACAATAATAAAGTAGCGTATTTTCTTTATCAAAATATTTTACTAAAATTTAGTTGCTTCAAAAAAAAAACTATAAAATCGTTGAATTACTGCAACACTGCTGGCTATATAGCGTCGAATTATAATCATAAATGATTTGGCGTTTAACGATCGAATAAAAATAGTATCATCATAACTGCAATAGTGTGTAGATGAAAATAATAGTCGTTTTATTCTATTTTCCCTAAACACTTAATAATGTTTTCGTTTATAGAACAAATGGTATAAAACGTTTAGTATCTATTAAAACCCTATTATAAAATAGAAATTGAGAGAATGAATAATAATTTAAAAAAAAAACAACAATCGTAACTAACGAAAACTTATTTTTATGTAATACTTAAATTTTAACTGTCTGTGATTTTATTAGCCGTATACGTATCAATAATATATATATCAGAATCGATAAATTTCGTTAAACCGTTTTGTGTATAAAGTTCACAAAGAGAAAAAGTGCTTTTATAGCTAAACCGAGTTATACTCGGAAACGTTTTTCGAAAACGATATCCGTAATAATTGTGATTATTATTATTATCTACACTTGGAAATCCAAAACAATAATAAAATAATACAAATTCGACTTGCGCCGGAGTCGGACGAAGCGAGACGAGCGGAGTTCCAACGTTTTTATTATACGTATATCGTTCGATAGAAATAATACTACATTTTTACAAATTTTCGATACAAATATCGCGTACAACATTATCGAGTTATAATTTTTTAAATTTCATACTCGTAAAATATATATTGTATTTTTGAATCCGTATACAATAAGATTAAAACCGGTATACGATGAGCTTATTGATTTATTTAAAGAAGGAATTAATAAAAGTATTATTATATAGATCCGCTTGGAAGAAGATTTTTATAAGTGGGTATTAAGACGGGCACGTCGAAGATCGCATAAAATCGTAGGTGAATCGGTCGTAAAATAATATTATAGACCACAGTAGAATATTATCGCGCGTCATATGGTCGAATTCTTATAAAGATTTGCAGCGAAGCGAACATTACCAGTCGAATTTTTAAGACTATAGTTCGGTAAACCGCGAAAGGACGTCTAACAAAACATACGAAATACACTGCGGCCGGTCACGAACACGTAGTGTAGAATTAATTGCTGGGAGAAGTAGAATTCTGCAACGATATTGTGTAAACAACCGTAAAACACAAACGTTTCCACGCGATACGGAAGAAAGTTAACTCGATTAAAATATTATATAGGTTACATTTTTCTTCGTTCTTCTCATACTTTATCCCGTACGAACGGAGTCTGTCCGACCTTGTTGTATATCGTCGCCGTCGTGCAAAAAGTGTCTAAGTGAAATTTTAACTTTTTTGGTAAACTACAATTTACTATTCATAATGCCGTGAAAATGCTTAATGTTTAACACTTAGTCAAATTATAACAACACATAACTTGGTAAATATTTTGAATTTTTAGTAGGTCAATTTTTCTACACTTAAAAGACAACTATAGGGACTATTTGGTCATATAATTGCACTTGGTCACTTTTGACACTTAGACACTTTTTGCATGACGGCGACGTAAACCACGCACACGTTCGTCCCGGAGCTCTCATTAAGAACGTATGCTCGTCGCTTTGAAACACAAAAATATTATAAATATTCGAGTGATTCTTAGTCAATTATGTACACATACAGTCAGTTGCGTAATGACATTTATTTTGAACTTTTTTTTTTTTTGCAAAAAACGTCGATGGTCATTGTCGGACGGATACGTCAGAATCTTTACATGATACACTGTATCGTTTCGTACGAGCAACTGCAGCGTTTTCTTCGGATTAATCGTCTACTGCAGGCTGCTCGAAACCAGCTGCAGCTGAATTGTTGTTGCTGTTTAAGATACCTACCGTATTAACCTGACACATAACCTTGTGCGTGTACATTTTGTTGTTGTCGTTGTAATCGTTAATAGCGGTTAATTTCTGGAGGTTATTTTTAAAAAGACGAAATGGCCTACGTAGATTCAGGCCGCTCTAACTAACACATTACGGCCGTTAATAATTTTCATCTCACCATAGGATCGATCATTATATTATAATAGTTCCCGCCGGCCTGCTACGGGCGATTGTCTAATAACCACCGTAATCGATCCACATTGATCATAATAATATTTTCTAGTAGTTTACTATAACGTTCCACTATACTGTACGATGATGACGCGCGTGTAATATATTTACGAATCACGCGTTAAACACCTACTGTAACGTAATATATTATACACATATGAGGCCGCCGGGAAATAAACAGGAGAATAATATTTTCAGAAGGTCGTTTTCAAATCGTCTCCAGCACCGCGAAACTCGCGTGATGATAATACCTAATAATAATATTATATTCGAACGCTGCAGCAAACGTTCACGGCGGTAATCTCCGAGGCACGAATTCCCGAGGTAAATATCGAGTACCGTTCGAATCCGCGGCAATAAATCGAAGAAATCGATAATACTGTTTAGCTCTGTCGCATTCCGTGCATTTCAAACGGTCTGCACAGAATCGCGAGTGATAAAAATCATATACAATTTCGTACGACATAAAAACTTAGAAAAGTTTCGATATTACGCGAAATATTTCTGAACGAGTTCGATTCGAAGTACTACTACTAAACGTTTCTTAGAAATATATACATTTTTTTTTTTTTAGAAAAGTCAAAGAAAAAGCATACACTACGTCCTGCTTAAGTGTAGGTTAAATCGAAGTAATCCTCGAATCTATGAAACCTAACTCATAACGAAAAGAAACTAGAACGGAGATCGGTAAAGACGAGATTCCCGCGGGAAAATATGCGCGACGGACTCGTCTTTGATACGGAAAGGAGTGAATGACAATACGCGATATAAGCCAGCGAATTAAACGGTACGGCCGGGAAATTCGAAGAGAAAAAGCGAAAAAAAAAAGAGAAGGCAATGTTTACGCGATGGAATCCAGTACTGGAAAGAGATCAAAAGGCGCATCCGGAAAACGACGGATGGAATAAAGTAAAAAAAAAAATACGTGTAACAAATATAGGAGCGACAAAATTGGAAAGAATGCGATGAAAACAGGGATTCGTAACGTTCGCAAACGCTGTAGATGAGTCGTACGAGAGCGAAATGTGAAGAAAATCAATAATCCGAGACATATAATATGTTTGTAAGTACTTAATAAAAATACCGAAATTGACCGCGTCTGCGTAAATTTCAACGTTGTAAATAATATATTGATAAAACAGTACGATTTTATAGTAGAATTCGCGTTATGTTTTAGTTGAATATAAAATTCCGTAGAAAAAAAAAAAGTGTGATGTAAATCGCAATACAGAAAAGCGAAAGTTTGCATTTGTTCGCAATAAAAAAATAAACAGTGAAGTCGCGGGCGTTTTTAAAACGGTCCGTATGAATTATCCTTAAACGATTTAATAACGAGGTGGGGGAACATTAGAAACACAATTTGTGTTAAAATCATAATCGATAGTTGGTGATATAATATAATATATTTAATTTAAACTAAAAAAAAAAAATTCGTTTCGACAATAATAATATAATAATGCGTGGGATCCCCGTTGTTTTATACGCGCGTATATATATATATATATATAGGTGGCACGTCGGTAGATACCGGGGAAATTTAAATTAGACAATTATTATTATCACCGACATAGGCAATAATAAAATGTGAAAGTGGTGATTGAATATTTGAATGCAATTACACTATACTTGACGCGCCTCCGCGCTTTATTTCGTCCGCATACTGCAGAGACAGCAATTTTTGCTCACATATTTATAATTGACTCTGTGAACGTGCGTATATAATGTGTATTCGAATCAATTACTAACTCTTAATTAATATCGCGCGTAAAACGAAATCGAATATTATTATTTACGATCGAAATACGCGCCGTATGAGTAAAAAAAAATATATATAACGTTATTTTACGCGGTGATTTTGAAATTTTTTTTCACCGTGACAAAGAGAAGATTTAAATTTCACTTATTGATTTATGATAACCGATCAAAATCAGTTTTACGTTACTATATTTATTTATTTATTATTATAAACGCCCGTATAGGCTCAAGTACAGTAAGTATAACTATACGTATACAATAATCATAATATCTAAAATTACAAAATTAGGATACAATAAAACGTTATATAAATTAATATATATATTTATACTATTCGGTTACTAATCGACCGTGTTCAAAAAAAGAGAAAAATCCTTACAATCCTAAAATAGTCGCGATTTTTTTTTTATTACCGCTCTGTATGTTATTATATACACATTTTCCCGACAAATCACAACCGAAGCTCCGCTCAGAATATAATAGTTTTTATCGGATGCCAATATACGGATTTATCGCGTTGCTTTCGAATTCAGCAGTGCATCATACAATATCGAAACATTTTTGTCTACAAATAATACACTTAAGCGACATCCACAACAACCCGAGGCTCTCCAGCTGCATTTTCTTTTTCCACCCGTTTGCAGAAATCGTGCGAAGTACACAGTCCGCGTGTGGTATTTGACACGAAACACGAATTACGCGAAAGTGAAAGTGTAAACGAACGTCGAAGAGCCGCCAGAAAACCTATCGTATCAGTTATTGTGCCTATAAGAAAACGGCGTAAAAAAAATTTCCAAAAAAAAAAAATATCACGTACTTACTAGAATTCCTTTTTCGAAAAAAAAAAAAAATTAAATCTATTATTATTTCTACAATTCATTATGTATACGTAGCTGGTGTAGAGCTGGTCTCTAAAAATAATTATTATTACGATACGATGTGCGCGTGAGCGTGTTTTTATTATTTATAAATAAATAAATAAGCGCGCGCGACAAATAACTCGGCGGAGTTATTATATATATACGCACGACGAGAAAGAAACGGCCATTTTAATTGCACACCATGTGCTCTATATATTATAATATGCGTCGTCAATATTTCAATTTACGAGTTTTTATTTTTATATAATAATAATAATAATAATAATAATTTTTTTTTTCTGAAGTAAATTGAAACTGTTAGAAATCGTTTTTTTTTTTACGCGCGTACCGCGTTTCCCGTTAAAAATTAATTTTTTTTTTTCAGGAAAAATCGATATTTTTTTTTTTTATATATATATATACCAACAAAAATATTATATCCGCGACCTTTTTTTATATATTATATGACACGGCAGTAAAAAAAAAATTATATATATACATATATATAAGCTAATTTAATGTTGCCGCGTGTATGTGTGTTTTTTCACCCATAAAAAAGTATTATTATTATACAATATATAATATATAATATAAAATTAACACGACGCAAACGTCAAACAGTATATTATATTTTGTGTACAGGCGATTTATCTCGTCCGGTACACTATACCTATATAATTATTGTAAAAACTTGTTTTGATATATTATAGTAATTTCGCGTATTCGAGTACATTATGTTTTACACACGTCATATAATCATTGCAATAGTCTATCGTAGGAAATAATTTGAAAATGTTTAATAGTCCATTGATTATTGTTGTTGTTATAAATACCCTGCGCGTCGCGCGCGCTTAAAACGTCCGATTACTATTATTACACACAGCCGGATACGAAGACAAAATTAATATTTAAATCGTCATTATATATATATATATTTTATAAAATAATAATATATAAACGAGCATTTATAGTGTTATTTTGATTGATCTATAATACCAATCGTTCTTTCATATTATGTTATATTTAAACGTCGTCCGGGTTGTGTTTGTTCGGTGTGTATGCGCGTCGTCGACGTAATATCACGAAAAATCGACCTGAAAAACTGTGATTATATAAACAATCGTAATACCGACTATTCGAATGAAAAAAAAAGTGTTTATGGTATTTTTATCATCAATAAATAATAATTATATTTTTTTTCTTTATATACGGATATATGCGTTTAAAAAAAATGGTAGCGAGCCGCCTCCTATATACGTTGTGAACGTCGCTTATATAAGTGAATTACTAAACAATTTCTGAATTAAATTAAAATAATTTTAATTTTTTTTAAAATTACTAAATTTTATCGTTATATTATATAAATACGAAAGCAATGACCAGTAATATTGATTTCGACAAAACGCGGATTGTGACCGGAGCTTCGGTATGATAATAATTGACACTTTTTCGGAAAATTTAAAGTAAAAAGAAAAAAAACAATTTTGGTGACTTACGATTGTCAAGGTGTTTTTTTTTAAGTCCAAGTAACGCGTACGTCGCATAAAACGTTCGGCTCTCGAAACCGAAAATTACCTCTTTATGATGACTAGAAATAGCTCGAAGTTTATTATATAATATTGCTATAAATAGCACAGAATATCGAAAGAAACGTTTACGGTATATACGTACAAACAGTTTATACTCGGTATAAATTCCGAAACTCTATACCGCGTGGGACCGTTATTTCGGCGGTAGTTTTTCGCGTGCCGCGTTTATTGAGAAAATAAATTGTCTTCGAATTTACCGGTTGTCTTTAAAATGTTAACAGAAACCGAGAAAATCGAAAAGCGTTTTGAGTAAATATAGTGCGCGAGATCGATTCTATCTCTTATAGTCGCAAAATTTGTACACAGTAAAAAAAAAAATTATAGACGTCGCTGCTACAGCAAAACCCAATAGACGTTTTTCGCTTCGTTCAGAATCGAAACAAAAAGAACTATATATTATTATATTATATGGTATCGTCGCAGCGTCTCTCTGCATATAAATGTAAAAAAGAAGAAACGCGTTTTATGACGTATAGTGTATCACTTTAAAAACGTTCCAAGACCGACGCAAAATGCTTTGTTTTTTTTTTTTTTATGTTTTATTACCCGCGGTTATAGTAATAATTTACATACCCTTTTTTTTATACATATATATATTTACGGTTAACCCGTTTTAAAACACGAAAGGCTACGATCGTACAATGTCCGCGGCACGCGGACTCTCGTATACGCATTCTTCAACACGGGCGGACGTGATTATAGCTGGGTATGCGAGAGGTCAGATTTGTCGACCAAACCAAGGGGAAAAAGTGAAATATTTTTAAATTATTCATTAATAAACGACTTTTGACAATATTAATAATAATTCGTATAATAATATGGTTTTTTTTTTTACAAATTACTAATAGCCGAAGTAATACTTATATTTAAATAAATATTACTATTTTTTAACTGCCTAATATATACAACGTATTTTTATTTGATTATAAGGTCCGCCTATATGTTCTTCAATTTTAATACACTACTGAAACTATATTTCTTCATTTTTTTTGTTTTCTTCGAACTTTATAAATGTTCGCGGTAATCGCTCGTCGAAACACTGCTGCAGACAGCACGACGCGCTTAAGAGGATGCTGTACTGAAAGTAAAACACGTGCAATTTACCGTAACTTTTTGTAAAAAAAACTATAGTTTGCGCGAACACAAAACACGCCGGGGCTACAATCGAAATAAAAACCTACCGCAAATTTTGGAACTATACATAGAAGAGAACTTAATCCGTGTCGTATAGCGTTTTTATTTTTTTCATAACTTGTTTCAATTTTGTATTATATATATGTAAAAAAAAAAAAAAAATACAAATCATAAAATTTCAACAGATAATTATTACTTAATTTAAAATGTCTTTATATATAGAAAAAATAAAAACGCTACGACATAGATTATATAGGTTCTCTTCTATGTGCAGTGGCACACCCAAGGGGGCTAACGGGCTTAAGCCCCCCAAAGTGATTGACCTCTTAATATTTTTCTAATTTTATTAGGTATCACTTTAAATTTTCATGTCAAAAAAATTATTTACTCTTGAATAATTTTTTCATAAAAAAGTGTACTTTCGGATTTCTGCATATATTAAATAAATCTTATTAATATCTAAAAATAATTTTATTTAGCCCCCCAAAAAAATCCTGGTTGCGCCCTTGTCTATGTGGTATCAAAATTTAATCGTAGCTCCGGTGTTTTGTGTCCGCGTAAACCAGTTTTTAATCTCTTATTTGAGATGTGTAGCATCCTCTTAAGGATTTTCAAATATCGTATTTTTCTAGAAAACGGCACAGACAATTGTTATGGTAAAACATAAAAAAAAAACAAAACCTCTTAAACGCTATTCGATGAGCGCTTAGAAATATTCGTTTACCGTTTTCTTCCGGCACGATGTGCGGAGACGTCGGTCGGCTCGAGTGGTGGGGGGAGGGGGCACTGCGCAGAGATTTCATATTATATTGTTTCGGAATTCGAATGAGCGACGAATGATATAAAACGGTTTTTGGAATTCCAAAAAAAAATGCCGTTTTATTATATATATATATATATATACATATAGCGTGGATTATTATAATTATTTTGTCGGATATTTTTTTTAGTAAAAAAAACTATAAAAGGCTGGAAAAAATCGAAAAACCTGTCAGATAAAACATATACCGTTCCGAACGGACACGATATTCTATGGGAAAATGTCAAGAACACCCGACAGATTGTATTGCACAGACAAAATAAAAAAAAAAAACGTCTCTATAAAAATTCTGCGTCCCGTTCGGAATCTACAAAAAAAAAAAAAAGTGTCGAAAATGTTCGAATAAATTATTATTACGTTATTCCGTAACGTACAAATATATATTTTTTCTTTTATTCGAATATTATTATTATTTCAATATCTAATTACGTGCGAAATCCGACATTTCAAATGTACGCGTTACGCTGGTAATTTAACTTAAAATGTTGTCAAATGCTTTTTTTTTTGATACATACAGAGATAAAAAAATATTTGTGTTTTATTTCGTTTTAATAACCGCGAATACGATATTATTAAACGCGTATAATTATTATTCCGTTAGTGTAGTTTTGTAATTAATGTAAATATAATAAAAGCGCGCGTGTCGTCAAAAGTCGTTAATATAATTTTTAGACGTCGCGGGGGACGGGAGAGGAGTTGCTGGAATTAAAACATTAAAATAAAAAAATTCATTTAGACTTTGGGGACTTTGGCACGAATAAAAATCAAATCCTCGTATCCATATGTCTACGAATGTGCGCGATCAAATATTTTCACTGATGAATTAAATTTGTAAAAAAAAACACGATAAAACGTTATTAGTGTTAAAAAAAATATATTCAATATTTTCAATAAAATCGTGAATATTTTTCCTAAAAACAAAACTACTCATAATAATTGAACAAGGCGTTCTTATTTACAGAGCAGCACGACTCCCATTCCAGTGTCCGTATACGTCATTATAAAGTTATCAGAAGTCTTATAACGGTGATAACGGTGTCCGTTGATACAGCCGGACTACGGATGGAAAATAAGAAATCAAAAAAGGAGACTATAATAATCACTGTCCTGCGCGCGTTTCGCACACCGTTTAATGTTCTTCCTCACAAGCTTTTCAGATTACGTTGTGGGTAAAAAAAACTTCAGGGAAACTGGATCTGTTAACAGTATAAGATAGGTAGAATGCTCGAATAAATTGAACAAATCGATGAAGTTTTCAATCGCCTTTACGTTATATACTCGCAAATGTGCGACCGCACTTCGATACTTGTACTTGTCATCTCAGCCCCTTCGTTTCCATCCGTATATAAGACGGTTGTTGTTCAAGAATTTTCACTGTATAACGTGACCGGTATCCAGTGGAGTTATGGCGTGTAAAGAAATGATCGAAACTTTACCGGATGACGCGGTTATTTCCTACATTGATAATTTTTCCGGATATTTAAATGAAAACAACCCGAAGGAAATACAACAGAGGCTTTCAGAACGACGATCGTGTCACCGTCTGGTGCGCTGCAGGATTATACGAATGAACGTCAATAATTGCGCCTTACTTTCTTGAAGAAAAAATTCGGGCAGTTTACTGTAAATTCTAAGCAGTGTACGAGCATGCGCCGGTTCTTGAAGAACATTATCACAAGGACTCTGCAAGCTCTAAATAAACAGCTATTTGCACAGAAATTCGCCGTAAACCCGAAGAAATGCTCGAAAGCGTTATGCGAAAATGTTTATTTCACTTGCAGCAGTGTTTGGACAACGACGGACAACACTTGACCCATATTTTATTTAGAACTAAATAAACCAAAACGTCTCGCGTTGTAAATTTAATATATAAAAATAAAATGTTCTTAACTCGAGCAGCATTTATTTTTTCATTCACTCTCAAATCTATGGAAGGTGTTTTGACGCACTTTCATATTATAATAAATGGATAATAATAATAATCTATATTGATTTTTCAATATATTTTTTTCGGGAAATTCATTCCGAAAACGAAAAGTACTTAAAACTTTTCTATAGACGATAATAATAAGTTCATCGATATAAAACTGAATGCAAACGGAAATATTATTTAAGTTTCTCGACGCCGTTGAACATTTTCAACCAAATACTCGTGCGAGAGTTAAAAATAAATAAAAAAATACAGAAAACTGTGTGATGAAAACAAATCTTCAGTTCCGAAAAATTCGTCATATTATTATATTAAGCCGTCGTAAATAAGAACGAATACCGCAGAACATACGTTATTTAATTGAAAATGTCGAGTAGAATATTTGATTTTTCAAAATTTGAATTATTTTCGATTTTACGAAACCATTATCACTGCGAAACTACCAAATACACGTAAAAAGTATATAAATTCGCGTTTATATGTTAATATAATATTATTACATTTTCTTAATATTCATATTTATAGAGTTTGTCGATCGTAGTATGAACATTTTCACGTGGTAAAAAAATAATATTATTGTCGGATGTAAGAAAAACGTCCGTTTAAATCAAATTACCGCAGTGATAATAAAAAAAAAAAAAATTGATAAAAATTCGAATATATGCCAGAAATTTGGGGTGTAAAAAAAATACAAAACGACTGCAGAACCCTATTTATAAAGTACAATAAACACACTGCAATGCAATGACTACTGGTAAAAGATATTTTCATAAAAAAACACATTTTTTTTTTTTTTGTAACTCATCTTCAACGGTATTTAAACTATTAATAATATCAAAATTCAATACGTTCAGTTGTGTATATATAGTGTTACATCCGATTCCGTTCGTGCGTGTGTACATCAAATGTATATATACAGAACACAATCGTAAATATATGTAATAAATATAACGACTACTGCGACATCATCAAACAACTTGTTGAGCTGACATAATAATCGTACATAAAAAAAAAAAAAAGAAGATTTTATATCGCATACGAGATATATGTATATGTATTATAACAGTTTAAAATTTAAATTTAAACCAACTTTCATTGAAATAATAAAAATAAATTATTTTTGCGTCTTTGATTTTAAGAAATTTTCGATTCTAAGCGTATACCATTATAGAAATTGGTTTTGGATTTTTATTTTTCCCCGTAAACACAATATATTATATTAAATTTTTGTAGGAAAAATACATAGAAAAAAAAACAATCACTTTTAAAACGTGTTTACTATCTTTTTGAAAAACTGTTTCGAATTTTTCTTCGAACTCGATGAAAAAAAAAAAGAACTTTTAGCGTTTATTGAGAGGTAACCGAAAAAACAACAGTCGTTGAACATTCACGCACGAATCGTTTACGGATTTCACTTTAATAATGTTTTAATACTGCCGATTCGTATATGTATATAGAAACGTAATATAAATAAATTTGGAAAAATCTGCTAATGAGTTTTAGTATATTTTAGGCGTGAAAGTGATGAAAATTATATAAAATAGAAGTATCTGCAGAAACGAGAACGTCGAGACGGACGTGTGGGATTACTATAACGATGAATATATATTACGAGAGACAGTTCGGGAATTTATATAATAATATGTTGGAAAAATGAGAGAGAATAGACTACGTTGGGATGTTTTCGAAAGGATAACGAGTTAATTGTAAAAGAAAGTCGTAGTTACAGAGGTGTAAGTATATGTGTATAGACTAAAAAAAAAAAAAGTGGTTAGATGTCGTTTAATGACAATATTGTGGAGGTTTGTAGAGTGGATATTTCGATAATAGAGATAGTTTTGGATTGAGACGTGCAGTATAGAGGGCAAAAATAAAAACAGCTAACCCTGTACCACACATACTCTTGTGTGGGATGCTGAGCGAATAAGGAAGAAGAAAGAATGTGTATAAATTCGACCGCAACTATTACTGTACGTTCAAATGTACGGATTTTTAAATATTCATTATTAAAGAGAGTAAAAAAAAAAAAATATTTCTTAATAATTGACAATAATTAAAATAATAAAATTTAGCGCGTCGTAATAATCCGTCGACTATATTTTATTTTGTACCGCGTAAATCCGTTACATTCGCGTTTTGAGTAAAAATTTTCCCAGGTATCTCGCGCGCTAAGCTGTCGGGTTATTCTTAAAAGCAAAATATTTATATTTTTCGTTCGATTTATGTGTAATAATATAGAGAAAAATCATAATTAATTACAGTATTAATCAATAATTTATAATGACATAAATTGAACGTTGGTGTCGGAATCGAAGGGTTTTTCTTATCTAAAATAAGATGCTTTACACATTTTTCTTCTTTTAGACTCGAAATTATTTTCGACAAGTTTCGACGATTTTTTTTTTTTACGAACATAAATTCAATTTCTTTCGAATCGAATTTCGCGTTTCCCGATAAAATTGCGTTCGGTCGCTACGCGCCGCCGATAATACCGCGGATACCACACATATTATAATAATATATGGCGTGTATATAGTTTTCGTATAACGTATTATACAGCGTTGAATGCTGCGTGTTGCTGCGAATAAAATTCTCTCCGTACAGACTGGTATTAGAAAATTTTGCCAATTTGAATTTATTATCGGCGAAAAAAAGAATAATTTAATTTTAAATTCTCTTCGCGACCATAAGCAGCTTCTATATATATATATAGTTTTATTACTCAAATTCTCAATAATAATAATAAATGCGTATAATATACTTAAAGGCTATATAATGTATAAATAACAATATAATATATACACTGTATACGCCGCGCGCATTAGATGTCTTCGCACGGTTCGTGACTATAACGAGTAATAATGGCGCTTGAATAATTTGTTTCTCGCCGGTCGCGCGTTATGAGCTAAGACAAAATTTTATGTTCGAAAAACGTATATAAAACCCGTAATTGAAATGTGCGTATATTTATGTTTAAAACAATTTTTTTTTTTTTTTCTGAATTCAGTTTGTCGATTTTTAAATAATAATAACGAAAAAGATTTCGAAAGACTGCACTGCGCGTGATGGAATATAATAAGAGTTCACCGTCGAATAAATAAATAAATATATGTATAATTTTTTTTTTTTTTAAAAGCTTCCTCGAACGCATAACGCATATCACAACGTGAGATATAGAGCGATTATTTTAATTTTTTTTTTTTCTTATCTGTACTTAAAAATTCTACAGCAAAAGGATTGCTCGGATCTTATTTATATACTGCAGTCATTGTAATATTGTGTCATTGTTGAATCGCATTTATATGTTAGTTGATACAATTTATATGGAGAGATCATTTTTCGATTTTCTCAAAAGCGCCTGAAAAAAAAAACACCCGAAAACTTGCACGCATAAAAACGGTAAAAACGCGAAATCGATTATACCGTCCGTATACTATTATTTCTATTCGTATAATTTTCAGAATAACGGTTATACAGATGAAATATTCGCGTCGTAACTCTATATATACATTATATTAGGGGGAAAAAAATTTTCATTCCATTTTAGGCTATTCGTATAATATAGCGATTATGTATATATATATAGATTTTGAGCGATTTAAAATCATAAAAACGGTACGTTTTGGGTTTTAACGTTTAAAAATTTAATACGATTTCAGAGACGTTACTATATATTGTCGATTACATAATATATAATCAAAAAAAAGCACTTGAAAATAGTTATACAGTCGCGATTTCGAGTTTTTCGACAAAAATGCGTATTTTTTTTTTTGTGAAAAATTAAGTCCGTTCAAAACTAATAAAGACTAGTCCTTTGGTCCTCTCCTCTTGAAATTTTTTAAGAATTCTACAAAGATTTATCATCGCTTTCAAATGTATATATATATCCATATAGTGATGATATAACAAAAGTGTAAAATGTCCTGCAGCGAGTGCTGCACTACTCGAGCGACGTCCGCGACACCTCCTCGGCTAAATTATTTTTTTCTCTCCGCGCGATTTCGAGTTTTTCCACAAAAATTCGTATTTTACATTTTTTTTTTTTGCGGAAAATTAACGGTATATAAAAACTATAATGGTGTCCTCTAGTGTTTTTGAAATTTTTTTTTTAGAATTCCGCAGCAATCGCTTTTAAAAAAAATATATATATATCTAGTAATATAACAAAAGTGTAAAATCTCTATATCCCGCAGCAAGTCCGCTCCAAAATTTTTTTTTTATTCAGTTTTATCGTTCCGTTTAAATTCGAATATACGCAGAGAGTAACATAAAAAAAAACCCCGGCCGTCTGTTCTATATTACGACAACGAATCCCCGATGAAAACACATTTTTTTTTTATATAATACTCACTGTCGGTGCCGAGGAACACGAACCAACGGGCATTTTTCCCAAACCCGTGAAATACATAATATTATATACAATATCGCGCGGCGTACAAAACACACTGATTATTATTATTATTATTATTATTATTATTATTATTATTATTATTATTATTATTATTATTATTATCGGTGTAGCGTAGAAAACAATAATGCGGCCGACGCAGCAAACGAACACGGCGTATCGCGAAACGTCCGGAAAACGTGTGTGTGTGTGCGTTTTTTTTCCACGCTATCTCGTTGGAGGAGCAAAAAAAAATTAAAAATTTTTGTCCGGAACCGGTAGGGACCGGGAAAATATCTCGCGCGCGTACGACGGACGTCGCGGAACGGCAGCAGGTGGTGCTGGCCCGGACGACGGCGAGGAATCGCGCGACTCGACCGCGCGCCAGACACGACACGACACGACGCCGGCCGGTGACGGTACGCGCGATAATCGCACGCGCGCCCGTACCCGGAACGACGCGTATCGCGCGGTGCACTTTTCGCGCGCGCGAGCACACGACGCGGTACGACGGATCCGTTCGGCCGCCCGCCCGCCCGCCCGTCCCGCCGGACACGGAGCGCGCGCGCGCGCCAAATCGAGAAGATTTCGCTCAATTTTGAATTTTTCATTATCAACGGCCGTTTTTTCCCGACACGTCTGCCGCCACGCACGGAGTAATAATAACCATAATGTAGAGGCGCGGCGTGTCGTATACCAATGTGCCGCACGGGCCCGTACTGGCCCACCGGGCAACCGGGCGGATGTATACGATGCGCCCTTTAAAATTACCAGGCACAATGCGCCTATTATACATTTAAAGAAATTACGTCTGTCAAATAGATTTTGGAGAAATATTGTCTTCGATAATATTCCAATTACAACTGGATAAAATTCAATGATATAATATTATTAAAAAAATGTTTTTTTTTTTTCATATATATGTACCTATATATAATAGGTACACCGTTTATATATAGTAGCACAGACATTTTGCAGGTGTCGTCATTGCCGTTTTGTTTTCATGCGGTTTGTTGGTGTTTGGTTGGTTTGTTGTTCTAAACCAATTAAGATTCTTGATCGGTAATATTTAGACCTTTAAAATGAAAAAAAAAATTTTTTTAGGCGCCCTTATAGGATACAGCAACCGCCCTATAAGAGCAGCCAGTACGGGCCTGAATGTATGCACATAGCAGTGGTTCCCATTAGGGAAAATACCCTGAAAAATCTCACAGTATACTACCAAAAGAACCGACTAAAACCAAATCCGTCGAAGACACAAGTATGTGCATTTCACCTTAAGAACCGAGAAGCAAAAAGATACCTGCATATCAAATGGAATAACGAAATACTACAACACAGTGATAACCCTAAATATCTGGGGGTCTTTTTGGATCGAAGTCTTACATACAAAATGCACTGCGTAAAATCCCGAGCAAAGGTAGAAGCCAGGAATAATATTATACGGAAGCTTATTGGTAGTAAATGGGGAGCCGACGTGAAAACACTACGTACGTCTGCGCTAGCTTTATGTTTCTCGGCAGGGGAGTATGCGTGCCCGGTCTGGGGAAGATCAACACACTCAAACAAAGTAGATATGGCCCTTAATGATACCGTCCGAATGATCACTGGATGCCTTCGACCAACGAACATCCCTAAATTATACAGCTTAAGCGGAATTGCCCCACCACGAATTCGAAGGAGAGTAAGTTCAATGGCCGAAAGAACGAAGAAGGAAACGGACGGCCGTCATCCTATGTACGGACAGATACCACCACCAAAACGCCTACGCTCTAGAGCAAGTTTCTTAAACAGTTGTGAACCACTGAGTGTTCCTCCTCAGGAAGAGCGGATTAGACTATGGCAAAGAGAATTTCCATCCACGGAATTCCCTAAAAAAGAAAACCTCTCCACTGGACATGACCTCCCATATGTACTATGGAGAACTTTAAACCGAATAAGAGTAGACGTTGCTAGGACTAACAGTAATCTAGCGAGATGGGGTATTCAGGAAAATCAACTGTGTGGATGTGGACAGATTCAGACGGATGACCATATTCTGCAGTGCCGTGAGGCCCCACATAGAATATCGGACCGAAGAGATTTGATGGGACGAATTACGAGACGAAGACTAGAGTGTATCGAATACTGGAATGGTGAAGGGATCTAATGGATTGTCGACCACACGATAGAAGAAGAAGAAGTGGTTCCCAACCCGGGAGAGGGGGGGAATTTAGATACAGTGGCGTCATTTCAGTTTTTTTTTTCGGGTGTGCGAAGTTTCAAACAGGCCATTTTGAAATTTCACCGGGCCATATAAAAATAGATATATATATAGGTACACATTATCCTGCTTTAAATTTTTTCCATAGATCATGAATATAGCAATCAACACAAAATGTATAGTAATAGGTAATATAATAATAGCAATTTAAAAACTAAAAAAATAATAAATAATCGATTATTTTACCTGTGACAACCAATAAGTATAATGCGTAAAAAGTTTGAATACGACAAATGCAGCAAAAAAAAAAAGAAGAAGAAAAGCGTATAATATTTAAATTTATATTTTATATTCAAAACTTTTGTATAAGCGTAAAGCTCCAATAAAAATGTATTATATTTTAAATATGTGGAAACCGGCAATTTTCAATTAAGTTTAGCAAATACATATACAGCTTTTTCTATATACTGATATTGTTAACTTTTTTTTTTTTATCAACATTGAGTACCTTTACCGAAACAGGCCAATGGGGACTATATTAAAAGTAAGGGGTGCAACCGCACTCCCTGCCTCCCCCCCTCCCCAAATGACGCCCCTGTTTAGTTACTGCAAGCGAGGGGAATATAGTGATGATGAAATAACGGGTGAACATGCGCGTTTGGGTAAATTTACCCAAAACGCAACACGTTAGGATTTAAATATACGCAACGTTTGGGCAGTGGCGTATTTAGGGGGGCTAGGGGGGCAATTGCCCCGGGTATCGCGTTTTTGGGGGCAGCAAAATTTTTAAGGGTTTCGTTTGAATAATATTACTATACTTATCGTTTTTGAATAATATTTGATTAATTCGGAAAAAAAATTTCAGCATCTAAATTTGACATAATATAAAGTTTTTTTTATTCGTATAATATTAAAGTTGTAACCTGCAGCTGCTTCCCAGCGGCCACTTAATTTATTACTTGTATGTAAAAGAAAAAAATTGTACGTTTACCGCGTTACTGCAACAAACACATATAATTCCTCAACACTGCAAAAAAAAAAAATACGTCGACTAATATTTCATTCAAAATTACCGTATTTGGTGTTTTTTTTCTTATGAAAATTATCATTTTTACCAAAATGGTAAAACATTTTTTTTTTTTTTTTACAAATACAGTATACTCGTATAAGTGCGTATAAGAAGACCAGCTTTATGTACACATAATATACACATTGTAATGCGAGTTATACGCGCGTATACTTATACCAAAAACGGTATGAAATAATTAAACGAGTTAAATAAGTATATACGCGTAGGTAGGTACATACGAATAATTATGACGATAAAAAAAAAACAAGAATGTTATATTGTTAACGTCGCCGTCGTAGTTGCAGCGTTTGATATCGTCGAAGAAAACGTTTATTATTTAAATTACATATTATTATACTGCAGCGAGTACATTCAGGGCCGGCTCGAGTAAAAATAGGTATTACTAGGCAAAATCGATGATTTTTTTTAAGCTCCAATCTCCCATAAAATACAAAAAAAAACACTTAAACTTCCCCTATATATTTTTTTTTTAAACATCGTATTAGAAAAATACTTTTAATTTTTTTATTTTAAATAACTAGGCGTTTATACAGTACTTACTTCTCGGTATACTTTTCACATTAAACATCAATGGTAGCTAGTACGATCATTTATTGTAAATTAACTATATATATTACGCATTACTTTTAAAGTTTCACAAAAATTTTAAAAACATAATACAGTTAAAATAAAATAATTTTTCGTTTACATCTGACAATTATCTTTTTGTGTGTTTAGTGAAGCAATAAGATCACACATGTCCAATTATTCGACCGCTTCACTGCCTGGCAGTCGAAAGAATTGCTATGAGCTCACTAACCGGTCTTGAGATATTTATCTGATAGGTAAATTAATTTTTTTTTTATTATCTTAATTTTTAAGGGAAACTTTTCTCTACTATAAAATATATCGTTAAAAACCTGAAATAAATGTATGGATCACTTTTCATTTTTCAAAAATGCCGCTCTACCGCAGACGACTAGCTCGTCTACTATACTCTATTCAGTTTAAGATTATATCGGAACGCGCACGCTGAATGAACACCGGAACGATGCTAGACCCCACCCCCCAGGCGGTTAGTAGCTGCTCTGTTATTGGCCGTTGCTGTCGGCGGCAGTCGGCACATGCACGACGGTTTCCGACAATCACAATACCAATGGAACCAGCTCACCTGCGCGAACACGTATACCAGTATCCCGGTACAATCTTAAACTGAATATGATATACCATATATACCTTGAGCCGGCCATGCAGTGTATACCTACGCATTATAGTGGTGTAGGAACAGAATAGAGAGAAAAAATTTTTGAAAAACTCGAGTCGTAGAGTACACTCGTACTCGGAAATATATTATATGTTCGTAATATACAGTATGACTATACGGTAATAATACTTACCGGAATACTTACTTTACGTTAATACCCTCGGGACAATATATAGGTATATATATATATATATATTATATATAGGTTTTCACGGTATAAATGATCGAATTTCCAACGAATTTCGATTGATCTTGAGGGAAAATTCTCAATATATACGCGAAATGTACAAAATAATACGCGGCCGAATTCCCCCCAAATGATTATCGCAGTTTATCGTAAATAAAAAATGTATGTAATACGCAACTCGAGTCAATATAATTTTCGAGTCTAGTTTTTCTTTTTGATCTCTTTCAAAAATCGTAAACCGTCATTTCTGTACACTGGAATTTTGAATAACGATAAACGAGCTTCACGCGGTCAAATAATATACTGCGTATAGTATAAGCGTATAGGTTAGGTTAGTATATACTCGTATAATACATAAAGGAGATTGGATGTGTTCGAATTATACGAAATTAACAATATAATGGATGAAATATCGCTTTTGGTAAAAAAAAAAAAAATGATTATATTACAAGAACGAGTTGTATAAATCGTTTAAATTGTATTCGTACAATACGTCGCTATATTACGTTATAACGAATAGCGCGCCATAAATATTGTCGAAAGAAATTTCGAGTCCCGATAATAAAATAAAATAAAAAAATAATATAAGCGCAAACGTATATTTATTTATACATTCGCTATACAAGAATTCCAGCATATTCGTGTGAAACTAACAGGACTAAATAAGGACTGTTCAGTTATTATATGTGTGTAAACGCAGGCGATTATGCAAAAAAAAAAAAATACTATTAAAATATACCAAAGTTTTTCCAACACTAACATAACATCAAAACGACATATTATATCGTCCACAATTTTAACACTATATAATCGTATCATAAACGTTTAAATCTGGAATTCAACAGTGAACATTTTTTTTTAAAAAACACTCTAGGCATATCTTTTATATATATATATATATATATATATATATATTATATATTGTTTTTTCTTAATAATATACAGGGTGTTTACAAAATGACGCCCTTTTTAAAAATGCCAAAACAACACTTTAATTTAAACAAAAAACAAAAAAAGGACATCATTAGATTCAGGAGAACCTACGGTTTAAGTAGTTGGCACACTGTAACACGGTTAAGAAAGTTGGCGATGACTGCTCCACAGTTCTGCCTGGTGAGATCCTCGATGACTCGCCGAATTTCTTCCTTCAAATCCGTGATCGTGCGAGGTTTCCACTCGTAAACTTGAGACTTGACAAACCCCCATAAGAAGAAGTCGCAGGGAGTTAGGTCGCACGACTTTGCAGACCAATTTCGATCTCCTCGAAGTGAAATCAAACGATTTGGAAACCTTTCATGCAACAGTGTCCATATGGTGACAGAAAAACAAAAACTAAGCAAGGAATAATAAACCGGAGTGATTCTAGATAACTGCAGATACCATAACAACAGTGTTACATAGTCAGTGAAATCTGAAATTCGATAGTGAACATTTTCTTTTTAAAACACTCTAGGCATAACTTTATATATATATATATATATATTGATTTTTTTAATAATATATACTTTTTTTTATTACACACAAATAAAGAATCATTTTATATTGCTTGTATCCGATGCACGTATAACACTATACAAATAATAGCAGTTTCGTCAGAATTATTACAAGTCTCAAATTCTGACGCATTATTCACATCCGTCAGAAAAATCGCCCTCCTACCCACGTAAAACTGGCCCGAAGACGTCCCAGTGTGAATGCGTGAAGTCTAAACTATTGGCGTATATATTTTGTTATTACTTCTTGTATAGTTCTTTTCGAATTTCGGAATATATATATATCATATATTCATAACGACGAACAATAGTAAATAACAAAACACGTATTTGTCTTGACGTATATTCACCGACAAATATAAAACTAAAAATAATTCGTCGATATAAAACTTTATCATTAAAAAAAAAAAAAATAAAGTTTAAAAAAAGAATAGTTTATTCGTTTAAAAGTCAAAAAAAAATATATATATATATTAACTCGTTAATACAATAACTTAATTGAAATACCGACTGCGAACACTTTCTGCAGACTATTATTGATTTTAACATTTAAACGTTATACGCACTATTGGTTCGTTTTGCACCGATTTATTACAATTTACTAAATATTATAATATGTAGGTATACGCGTGACAATAATAACTGGATACCATAAAATATTACAAATCCGTTCTCATCGTCTCGTTTTGATATTTGAATTTTCCGTTCCTGAAATGGAAAAATTATATATTTTATATGCGTATATATATATATATATATGTGTGTATATAACTGTGCAGTATTAATTAATAGTACGCATATGACGTAGTATTACGCATAAATAGTGTTTTAACTGGCTATAAAATCAGTCGTTCGGACGAAATTAAAAATATATATACATATAAACAATATATATTAAATATTTAAAAAAAAAAGCGTATATTAATATTCGAGTGTTTCTACCGAATATATCATTTATCGGAAATAAAATGTTGTTCGTTCGTTTCGCTATTGAAATGATCGAATTGGCCGCGTACAAGTACGTGGAACGGAATTGTAATTTGTTGGTGAACAATTCCGTGCGTTATCTGATGAACAAATTTTGGCACACGAATAAATTCTTGGAGAAAAGTGAGTGGAAATAATTGCTTAATATATTTTCGGCAAGTCGTGTTTTAACGACGTTAGTGAAAGAAAGAGTAAGAAAAAAAAATTGTACGAATTTCTCTGCCAGAAAACGCAAACGATTCCGCGGTATCGAATGCTCGGTATTGCTCTTCGAACGGCACAATCGAATACGGTAATGTTGATGATGATGATGATGGTGGTGGTGGTAAATGGACGACGGATCCGGACAAAATTCTCGTTTCAAAGCAAAACGCTTTGAACGCACGAGACAACGACGAGAAGACTATACTTAATAAACGACTCTCAAATGAGCGCCAGAAAAAAAAAAATTAAATGAAATAAAAATTTTGAAAAAAAAAAAATGTTCGTCGTATTAAGTGTGCATTATTATGACGATTCTATATTATATCTTCCTATACGTACATAGAAAACGCGTTTTCACCTCTAGGGTGACCGCACACTGATTCAAGCAAAAGAGCTTTAAAGCGACTATTAAGAGATCTTACCAACAAAATAGACGGGGAAGTTATACTACACAAATTCGCAATATCAAATAGAAAATTAAATCTTGTTTAACATTAATTAGTGAGTAGTAATTTCATATTATAATTTTTTTTTTCATATTTTGAATGCATTATGTAGTTTGATCTATATTCTTACATCAACTTATACAGTACAGTCGCTTAATACACTATTTAAGTTTTGTTTCATTATATTTGTATAAAAATTTAAAATTATTTTAATGTAGTTTATTGTAGTACTACGGGGGGTGTAGGGGGCGAAGCCTCCCACGGATCTGTGTACCATAAATTATTCTAGCACCCCCTGAATTCACGCTCAATGTGCGCCTATGATTAAGACGTTTTATTGCGATTAACGAAAAATAAAACACGTTTTTATTTCATCGACGGCATGCGCTGCACTGATAGAGCTGCGCAGGCAAAACAAACCGTATTTTTCTGCCTTCAGTCGTGGTGTCTAATCGTGCTCTATTAAAACAGAGAACTACGTGTTCTATTTTGATTAAGGGAATTGGACGCGAAAAATATTCACTCTTCGTCTTATTGCACACAAGAATCATCGTAGTAATAAATAAACGTTTCGTACTTTCAGCGTACCGATCGACCTATATATAGTGATGATGCGATTAAAATTCTGAAAACAGAGTTGAATTCGGCGTGAATTTTACTATAGATCGATTTTCTCGGGGTTTTTTTTTTATTTTTCATCTAAAGATCTTCAAAAATTGATTATTAGACGCTTTTTTTATTTTAAATTTGTTCCAGTAATTTTTTAAGGATTTGTGAGAAAATAAAACATTAGAAATGTGGCAAAGTCATTCGCTATAGTAAAATTCACGACGAAATCAAATCCGTTTTCAGAATCTTTATCGCATCATCACTACATACCAGGTCGAACGGTACGTCGAAAATGCGAAACGTTTGTTTTACTGTGATTCGTGTACTATACGTGCAAGACTGCAAAATACTAGCTTATTCCAATCGCTCATTAATAGAGCAGTCGACGAGTATTTCCGCTAATATTTCAATTATTATTGATTCTTTATATATTATGTTCTTTATAACAACCGAGTATTTATATAAATCCGCAAGTATACATTCGGATAATTATATTTTATTGTTAATTAATATCCACATTAAAGTAATACAAAATTTCATCTTTGATCACTTCAAGAATATAAAATATGTATATTCATTCGCGTAAAATTTTTTTAATTTATACATTCGTCATTTCGCAGTTCGCGCGAACAAAACGTTTTTATCGAATTATTTTCTGTACGTTTTAATATATAGTTCAAATGAATGATGAACCCGACGAGTGTTTTACTACATATTATTATATTTTCGTACCGTTCGATTTCTCGTAAAAGACACCATAAAATCGGAACAACGCGGTCAGCTGCAGTCTTCCTCTTCGCGGATGACGTCCTATGTGTTCGTGCGGTTCGACTGATTGCGTTTTATCCGTGTGATACCGTGCGCTTTGTTCTGACTAAAAGCACAACGACTCAGATCTCGTCTAACGTCACTTTTGCTTTACCGGCGTGCGGCCACTCTAACGGTAATCGAATCACTGTATTCTAATTTTTGGAATAAAATATATACACTGCAGCGACGACAGTGATGCCTAACAGTACCTATATAATATAAGCGTAAAAATCGCGTCAAATATGTTATAAAACGAGGATGAATTTTTTTTTTTCATTCATCGTGAGCCTGCAACGATTAGGGACGATTATTTTTTAATAGACGATCGTTTTCAAAATATTATATCGCGCCGTCGCTATATATACTGTGTTTTCACGCGAGAAAAAAAAATATGATAAAATGTCCACATATATACACGGTAGCGGCGAACGATTTTTGATTTTTTTTTTTCTAAAAAAATAATTATTATTCTTATTTACTGGCGATGGCTATATAATCGGCGCTACGCGAATATTATATAAACGCGTTTTTGTTTCGCGATAACTGCTTAGGTAATGAAAATAAAAACTTTAAACTGTATTACGACGGAGCTGGCAAGCGCAGAGTTCCATATTACTGACTATTGTAACAGAGTCAGACCGGAATATATAGTTTTTTTTTTTTTGCTACTCGAATCAAACGCGTTAGAACTCTAGAAATATTATATATATATACATAGAAACATTAGTTTTACGGCCGAGGTGTATATATATACGTTCTACTACCGTAGTAGTTCTACGACGTATATACGTCCTGCAGCGGGTCGTATATTTGTAAATCAAAATGCAAAAAAGTAGAAAACCTGCACCAGCTCCTCGGAAGGTTTTCCTCCATAAATTATACGCGCTATTACTTACCATTTTCCTTTTTTCTTTTTTTTTGTTCCTATATATAAGCGACAAAACTTTGCACGTTTCTCGTGCGCTTTTGACCGTTTTCTATATCGATTAGACATTATACGCGTTACAATAATAATAATAATAATAATAATAAACTTTTATTAAAAATATAAAAATTTAGATTATAATATATACCTGAGTGTACAATAATAATACGAAAAATATATACTAATATACGCGAAAAGCGTGACATTTTTTTTATCGAAATCTCAAATTTCACGTTAAAAAATAAATTCCAAAAAAATAAATGATGCCGCGTAACATAATACGCACTTTAAACTACTGAAATGAACGCGCGCGTTTTCTGCGTACTATAATAATTGCAGATATCGTCTTCGCATTCGCATACTTGACTGCGACTGCAGCACGCCGTATAAAAATTACGGTATTTAGTAATAGTAATTTCAAATGGAAAACTTTTATTTTAAACGTTATTTGTCGATAAAAAAAAAAAAAAAATGGAAAATATTCGAATACATTTTTCAAAACGCGTCGTTCGAATAAAATATAATATTCTAAATATACGTTTTCGGAAAATGTTCTGTAAATTCTTTCTTTTTTTGTTCCCCATTCGAACAGATATTTTTAAAATAATTTTCAAAAGTATTATTTACACCGCACTGAACGCGTTTATTTTTCTATATATAATAATGGATGAATTTTAAAAAACCAAAATGATCCCAAGCCGCGGTAAATTTTCGAAAAAAAAAAAAAATTCGACGAAAGAAAATTTATATATATTATATATTTAGGCCGTTAAAAGAAAAAAATCGAAAGTTATTTAAACTCGCACTAGGTATATATGGTACCTTGCGGACGCGCATAATATCTGTATCGGTTGTAACTATATATATACATGAACGGAAGCTCGTAAAAAAAAGATCGAGTTACACTTCCGACTATAAAATCTAAAAATGTATTACGCACATATAATTTATAAAAAAAAAAAAAAATCTATAAATATATTTCAATATATTCACATCGGATGTGTTTGGGGGGAAAAAAAAAAAGTCAAACGCGCATTCAGACAGTTTTCGATTTGGATATTACCGTGTATATTATGTCAAAAGCGATTTCGTATATATACATGCATTATCTGTTCGCGAGTACGGCTGATATTTATATTTTATTTACTCGATATAAATATATAAGAATTATACATTTTTTTTATATTATTATAATTATGAGACGTTAATAGAGGAACTCGTTAAAAATATTATATATTTTTTTTCCACAAATTTATTGTGACTCCGTGACAATTTATACCACGAATAATATGTGTGTATATATATATATTATATAAAATATACAATTCATTTCTAACGTATTTTATCGTACCGCGTGAGAAATATTCCAACAATTTATTTTTTTTTTTTTTGCGTTTATATACAATAATAATACAGCGCGACAAGATAATATCGCGTTTATTATATACACTCGCGTGGGTTTCGTCGGCCTTGCTGAGACGACAGCTCTCCAAACGAATTTGCCGCACCGTCTTTCCCGTTGCAGCAGCAGTCCACCGCGGCTGCCGTATCACTTATTTCCGTTACGCGTGATTCAATTAGATGTATCCCGCCCCCGAGTTGCAAAAAAAAAAACGAAAAGAAAATGAGGCAGTTTCCTGTTCCTTGCCCCCCCACCCCTCAAATCTTTGCAAACGTCCGAAGCATACTGGCCCTAAAACTAGACTGCACAGGTTCACAAACTTTTTTCACCCACCGTCCACTAAATTTTTTAGCGCCCCCCCCCCTTACTCAAATAAAATTTTTAAACTTACAATCTGTCGTGCGTCTCAAAAACAATTATTTCAACTATACATTACATTTGAACGTGCCATATTTCTGAGTATTCGAAATCACGTTTTTGAAATGAGTCTTTTTATAATGAGAGCATTTAAAACGCATATATATACTTATAATATATGGTAACAAAAGTATAAAAATTAAAACAAAGCTTCGAATTTAAAATTGTAAAACGCGTGCGATGAACCCCGATGATGCACTTGAACGAGTTTTGTTAATATAATCAGGCTCGAATTTACTTTTAAAAAAAAAAACGGCCGGTATTCTCTTTTTCGCAGTCTTGTAAAAAATACTTTTAAAATTGTATTTAAATAGAGATACAAATACATCGATATAAATAGTATTTAAGACGTATTTCAAATAATTTTAAAAAAAGTATTTAATAACAAATACAGATACTTTGTATATGCATATTTGAATACAAATATACAAATACTTATTCGAACGGAGCTTTAAATTATTTTTTTTTATAGCAGCCGTATTATTTAAATTATATTTTTGTATAGGTCTTAAGACCGCCCTACAACTCAACTTTAATGTTTTCAGTTATTTGATGTAATAAATTATCAAATAATATAAATATTAAAATTATTACATAAAATTTTAGCTTTTACGGTATTTTTAAAAACGTAGTAATAATATTATTTTAACCAACATTTTTCATAGTATATACGTGGAAATATTTATGTTACAGTGTTATTATTTTTAACCTATTCTAAGACACAATTCACACGGATGATTATCACACGGGCGCGGTCGCGATATTTATCAACTTTATACCCATTCATACATATATATATATAAATCTCCGTCTGTCAGTTCATCAGGCATAATATTATAGTAAATTTGAAACTACTCTTACACATATTTGAAAATTTATTTTAATTGAATGAAATGTATGCGAGAATTTGCGAGAAATGTTATTTACAAGTATTTAAATAAAAGTGTTTCAAATACTTTTATTTAAATACTTTAAAAGACTGCTTTTTCGTCATTAGCAGAGTTGTTACGCAGCACTATTTACATATATATTTATATAGAGTAATCCACGGGAACGCTATCAGAAATCGTTGTAGTGTTTTATAGTCTGAAAATGACGCAGTAGTACAGAATTTTTTTTCTTTAATCAGTTATCGTTATCCCCTAGGCACGCGAATTTCTTTGAACCAACCGCCCCGATCATCTCTTTGAAGGCCACCAATACTCCCACGTGCACGGAGCGTTATCGCCCACTATTCGGAGACTATATCTCGACCGAGTGCACCGGACTGGATCATAGAGTGAGACGGCACTTACGTAAATTTAGACTTATACGTAGTCAATTCGATGTAATTTTTTTTCCCTTCTCTCTATGAGAATCCACGAAGAACGCTGGACATTTCTACTGCTCCGAACTGACAACATTATAATGAGACAGAAAGGAATGAAAACCGGTATGCTATATATGTATATAGCTGGTATGTGTTTTCTCTCGGAAAACTGCGAATAACATCAGCTGTATACATATATATATATATATGACGAAATCGACGCGCGTGTATACCGCGCGCGGTTATAAAAATAATATTATAGGTATAATATATACTGCGTATATTATAATATATTTTCTTTAACGATTCGGTGATGAAACTTCTGAAGTGTATACACTACATGAGCGGTTTCGAAAATATATATATATATAAATACTCGGTAAACGAAAATCGACGTTTTAAAGTATATTTTATAAAAAAAAAGCGTGGGGTGGGGAAGTGCGCGGGCTACGAGGAAAAAGGAAATTTTTTTTTTTTGAATAACTAAATTCTAAAAAAAATTACGAGACCGATCTTTTGTGTGTTCGTATAATATAACGGTCCCGTTCCGACTATATATAATACGTAGTTGGCGCGACATGCGAATATTTTTTTATTATTCGCCGCGTCCTTTCATAACTGCAGGCACGCGCGCGGCGGCGACGGTTCACCTCGCTCGCGATAACACGAAAGCGCGCTTACCGCCGCCGCGCGCGATCGAAATGATTTATACGAACCGCTTATTGCAGTGGTGGGCAAACTTTTTTAATGGGGGGCCACAAAGTTTAAGAAGTTCTAGAGGAGGGCCAGAGAATTATAGAAAAAATGCATTTTGCGTTAAAGCTCTGAATCGTATATAATATCATCATATATATATATATATATCATATCATCAGTATTATAAAAACATTACAGCATTACACGCAAATGTTACAAATTATACCTTTTACCTTAAATAATAATTCATTTAACTTTTATTCGAAGGCCCAACCATGATGGTAGGCGTGTGAGACATACGGAATTATGCATGGACATATGAACAAAAATAGGTAAATTATATATACCTACTATCTACGTACACCGCGCTGTGAGGATACGACCGCGCACCAGTCCGCGCCAATCCATTTATATAATATTTAAAACT
The DNA here is from genome assembly GCA_032441835.1 of Slavum lentiscoides. Classification (NCBI taxonomy): domain Eukaryota; kingdom Metazoa; phylum Arthropoda; class Insecta; order Hemiptera; family Aphididae; genus Slavum; species Slavum lentiscoides. The sequence goes on from CM063716.1 coordinate 2,539,556, forward strand.
ATTTTCTTCGATCATTTTCAGAATATTTCGGGAATTTTTTTATACTATACAGGCCATATACTATATCCGTGTCGACGGACCCTCGGCGGGCCGGATTAAATACTTTCGCGGGGCCGTACTTTGCCCATCACTGGCTTATTGTATATAATATATTATATTATAACGAGAACGGCGCACTTGACGGCAATTTTTCGCCGTCGTCGATACATATCATATAGACCACAAAAGAAAAGGAGGGAAAAAAACCGCGATTGAAGTATATTTACACGATTCATAATTGCGCTTTTACGCACCGGGAAAATGCTGGAAATATTTACGCGTTACAATACGTTATAATATGACCGAAAATAATCTTAAAACGTGTATGCGTCCTATATAAACCAGCGGTTATACAGGTGGCCCACAAGGTATATACTACAGATGGTCCGCGAGAGAATTTTTATTGGTCCGTAGAAAAATTTGATTATTTGCAATTTTATTTTATTTACATTCCATCGGGGAGCGCGTCGTGTAATCTCGGTGACGTATATATAAATCGTATAAATTTTTTTTTTTTTTTAAAAACCCCGATTAAATAAGCGTTTATAATAATTGTATTATCCTATATAACGTGTACATTTCGCAATTCATATTAAATAAAATGCAAGCCCTATATATTATCATTGTTATATAAGTATAATTTTTTTTTTATGTGTAAACGCGTCTATTACGGCGGTATATGAGGGTAAATCTCGGGAAACGGGACGGAAGCTGTTGTCACGGCGACTAAAAATAATATTTATTATCGAATTCGCTTTGAACAAAAATACCGATATTCACAAATCCCAATCACAATTCCGTTTCATTTTTATACCGTTCACGCGACGTTTACACATCAGTGTCTCGAGTACTGAACAGCAGACTCGTTATTTTTTTTTTTTTAATTTGATATTAAGAGGACCGCGGAATTTTAAATTGTGTACTGCAGTGGCGGATCTAAGAGTCGATTTTAGTGGCGGGGAGAAATTATTTTCAAAAGTCGTTCCAAAAATTATATAGATTTAAAAATCATATTTTTAGTTATCTTTTATGGTTTATTACTATTATATTATAATGCGGTATCTGCAGATTATAGTATAGCGAAAAAGTTGATAAAAAGCGTGTAATAAGGGGACGGCCTATTTTTTTTTTTTTAAATTTTTTTTCCGGGTAGGAAATCGCCGGGTAAACGAATGTCAATCGGCCATTTAGTCGTTGGACTTTTTAGATTTGTCGGCAAAACACAGAAAAAGTCTATGACCCTTTTTTTTTTGTCTTATTAATTTTTTTTTTCTGTGGAGGAGGGGGAATTTGATCCCATCCCCCCGCAGATCCGCTCTTGTGTGTAATTATAGTGATCCGTAAAATCGTGCAAAAGGTCGGCGATCGCTGATAGTATATAAACGGTGTAAAAATAGCGAAGAAGACGAAAAAAAAACGCGTTTTACTATATATATTACGAATAAAATAATCATGAAAACCAAAGCGATCTCCTGCCCTGCAGCAGCAGCGCATACTGCCGAATTGACATACCTAAAAAAAACGGATTATGCGTACGAAATATCTGATGAAATATAGGATGCGAGTGATTTTCTAATTACTTGCAGGATTTACGAGATTTATGATGTAAAACACGAAATAATTCGAATTTAACGCGTGTATTAGCCGCGAACAAATAATAATAACACCGAAACTGGATAAACGTTGTATTATTAAAAATCGTTTTTAAATAATTCCACGAGATTAAAAACACGGTAAAATCCAAACAGCTTCGCATATTATGTATTGACTGCAGCTGCGCGTCCCCGAATAGCTGCCTGTGCAACACCGCCTAAACTATTTCCCGCGTATAAACGTCTCGGATCTCGCGCGTATTAGTATACACAAGTATATTTTATACCCCGTTCAATGTCTAATAATTAATACTTTTAAACTCGATCAAAAAAAAAAAAATTCGATAAAAAAAAAATCTTTATCCGTCTACGAAATCGAAACTTTGTCCGTACACTATTATTTTATATGTAAAAACGACAATACGAGTGGAGACTATTATTATTATTATATTGTATGTATACCACACGTTTATAGGTCATATATTTTATTCAGTGTCGTAGTATATACATATACCTAACGATAGACGCGTTAAAACGTAATAACTTTGCTTTCGTTACTTTTTAATGACACCGAGCTACAAATACAATTTATTGCGCGCGTCTTATATATTGTACCTACTATTACTCCGTTCGCGTCGTACGCGCAACGATGAATATATTATATAAGTACCGAACACATATCAATACTCGTATATAATACAATAAACCCGAGTATACGTATATGGGACTTTATATAGCACTGAAAAGTACTGAAATGTGACCGAAAACGTCTTAAAATACGCTCTAAAAGCAACAGTTAAAATCGCCAAAAAAATAAAATAAAAAATTTTTGTTTTACCGGTCCCCGGCGCACACTTCCAATACATCGCGATAATTGTCAATACAAGAAAATAGGATTATATAATATTATACGAAACGTTTAACGAAACGCCGACATTTTTTTTTCTTTTCTTACCTTCTTATGATAGTTCACGAGACTGATGGAAAACACGAAATAAATTTAATGCGTATTAGCGGAAAAATTTAAAAAAACGATGACAAAAAAACTCCCATAACGTATATCCACACCAAAGCAGTGGAATGGATCAAGAAAACTGGACGCATAAACCTATGATAAAGTCTCCACACTGGGTAACCGAGTGTATGTTTACTATTAAATGTAATTCGTTTCACATGATACACATAAGCCCGACTGAATTAATTGTTTTTATACGTCATATACTCACCTTATGATGTAAATCCGCAGTGGCGTTGTACTTACCATTTCTGTTTACCTGCAATACGCGACGATGATAACGTAATATGTACGGTCTACTGGCATGAATAAACCGAATACAATGTGCGTTTTCTATTTGGAAAACGGGTACCGACCGAGAAAGATTTTCAAGAATCGAATGATTTCTGGAGAGACAGTATTCGACGTTCGTCTTATATGATGAGAAGGATACGCAACGCGTACGCACTTAGAAGCCTCTCCTCACGCAGTCACGTTTAACTAATTTTGAACGCCGCCGAATTACTTTTTAAATTATTATTTATATTACGCCCTTCTTCTTCACTCGTCTCGCATAAATTTTACTGTGCTAGGACTTGCATTTTAATACGCGTATAATTTTATTCAAATTCAAAACGTTTCTGGCGCCCTTGGCATAAATTTGGCGACTGACACTTTTTAACGCTATATATACGACTCTACTTCGCGATAACTGTGCCGCAATCACAGATGCGTATAGGCAAAATAATTGTTCGAACATCAAATAAGTGGTAACGAGCACGGAACTGCTCGCGGTTACGAACGATTTGTTGTACAATTATAAAATATAGAAATTCGACAATTTTCGTTTTTCATTTCTGCAACTCTATCGATATATTATTATAATACCGTTACGTCAATATTTCGACGTACACGATATTGCGCGTAATAACACAGTCACCGAGTCTATATTCGTTGTATTCGCGTAGAAGAAGTAGACATCTGCCGGTTAATATTATGTGACATAATTTATGTCCAAAACGAAACAAAACTATAAAACACACGTCTTAAACACAGACGACCGGAACTCTGGTTCCGATCGCTTTGACCCGGGCACTTCTAATTTTGCGCTCGTTTGATTGTTTGGCGCGTATATTTTTAGAAGACGTCAAAACACAACTCTCTGTTCATCAGCGCTATATTATATTTCCGTCCGACTTTTATATTTTATTTTATCTTCTTATTATAGTAGAGGGACTGTCGCGTGTAACGCGAATTAAAAACTTTAATGAAATATATATTTTTATTTTATTTTATTTTTATAACAAAACAGGCCGTGGCCCAAAGTACAGAATATATATATATATATATGTATATATATATATATATATATATATATATATATATACAGGAAATTATAAACGGTAATGTTGACATTATTTACATAGTACGAATTAACAGAAAGAAACAGACGGGTCCTCGTTGGCAATACGCATCATCGGTTTATTTCGAGAATAATTGGTGGTGCGATGGGATATTAAAAAAGGATAAGTTGTTCGTGACTGGAATAAGCTAGAGATCTTGAAATTAATTTGACATAACAGTTCAGGACAGTGTATAGAACCATCAATGAGTTTTTTTAGAAACATTTGATTTGCAAAATTACGCCTATCCGCTAATATCAACATTCCTATACTATAATATAGGATATAATATCCTAGCATTTTGAGTACCGGTTCATCGTCATGCGGTTTGTGATCGATATGAAGCAACTCAGCAGCAAAATATAAAAATTTACGTTGTACCCTTTCAATCTGGTCCCTACTGTGTGCAGTAGAAGGGTCCCATATAACAACAGCATACTCCAGAGTAGGTCTAACAAGTGCACAGTATAACGCTCTAAGTGGTGCAATTAAATTAAATTCACCAGAGATCCTTTTTATAAAGCCGAGTGTTTTCAGAGCCTTACAACAAGATTTTTCGATATGATCGTGGAAGGTTAGTTCCCGATCCAGTGTGACATATTATATATAATATATATTATTGAATCGAAGCAGATTTCCCCCATAGGTACGGCTCCGTAAACACGAGCTGTTTTTATATTGCAGTGTGCGAGTGAAGGATAGGAAATTTCAAGTAACCCAAAAACCTTGTTTAAATCCTTGGAACCAGACCCCTAATACAGCTAAACGTCATTTAAAATTATTAAAAACCCAAACCAGAACTCGAAAAGTTCAATTTTTTTTATCGATTTTTCTCGTCTTTTCCGTAATCACTCCGATTATTACATTGTTTAATATTTTGATGAACTCTCTCACCTCCGCACAACCATTGGCTTGGAAGTGCAGACCAACACTAGATAATTATGTAATTTGTAATCTACATGTTAATATTGTTATATAGTCGGGAAAAAAAATTATTAATTATTTATATTTGCCATTAAAAATATCTTATTTGTTATTACTATACCGCGTGGTGTAAATTATTAACAAACGATGACATCTACTAGGCACACAGCTATAAAAGATAAAAATTCAATCGCTATTAAATCGAATAAAATTTAATTACGACGAAAAACATTCGAACACATTGGTCTTTTTTCGAGGTTTTTTGCGAGAATCGATTTTTGAAATTTTTTGATTTAAACTACGTTAAAAAAGGGTTTAAATTTTTTAAAAGAGGTTAGGTAACGAGTTTGAAAATTTTTTTCAAAATTAAATACGGTTTACTTCGGGTGGTCGAATTGTTTTTTTTTTTTGTATTTCATATTTTTTTACAAGTAAAAATATATTTTACAAAATTCGAAATAACCATTTTATGAAAGTGTTTTTAAAACAAATTTTTGTGTAATTTTTATTGAACATTAGTCGTTGATTTTCTATAATTTTTTTTTTTTAAGTTGATGAAACTTATGGGCGGCCAACACGTTGTGGGCTGAAAGAAATTTTCAAAATAATTGTAGCAAACAATTATTAACAAAACAATTAATTTAAATGAAATTAAAATACAATAATTATAGAGTAGGGTTCAAATAATCTGTATAAACGCATAGAAACATTGAATTGAACACAAGTTATTGCATTCGTTAGAATACGTTCTTGGGGCACAGTTAATAACCTTTTTTTCAATTTCAAAATTATTATTTATTTCACAAACAAAAGATCCATCCGTACAGACATTTTAGATTTACCATTTAAATAACAAAATTCATCTAACCATTGAATCGTTTCTGTTTACTTTCAGTTTATATATTTTATGTTTTGAAATATCACTTTTTACATGATCAAATACCTTGTAGAAAGTGCTTGTGGTTACAAGCGCAGTTTTCTCAGAATCTGTATACCTAAATGATTAAATCAAACTCACAACAAATAATAGTATTAAGTTAAATGCAAAATTATAAAGTATGTTGTTATATAAAATATCTTAAACACTAGGTAATGTTTGTACGTCATATTCTTGTAGTCAAAAGTTAAATATTCTTATTATATATATTAGAATGGTTCATATTTTTGAATATTTGAAATGTTCCTTCCCCCACCGTTTTGTTCATTACTGCAGGAAAGTAATTTGTGTTAAATTTGGTGATGATAAAACTAAACTGTAGATCTTATTACTACCTACAAAAAATCTATCTATACGATTTCTCCTAAATTATTTTTCGAGAACAGTAATGAAATACAAAATATTTTCTTTATTTGGCATAAATGATTTTTTTACAATTAATATATTAAAGATACTACAAAATGTTTTATATAAAAATCTATTTTCCTAAAAAAAAAAAGATTACGAGTAAAAATTGCAATTAAATCAACTGCTTTGTTTTTTATACATTTACTTGGACTATATTATATATTGTCAGTTATATTGAAAAACATATATTTTTTTAAAAAATTACATGATATATTCTAACGATTATTACTAATAATATTAAATGTTTCCTCTTCAAATGGTTTCTTGAGTATTTTATTTCTTCCGATAATCTTGAACGGTTTAAAAAATTAAATGGAACTTTCAAGTTCAATCTGATTTGAAAATAATTTACATTATATTATTAAATGCCAATAAAAATTGTTTCTGTTCTTCGTCTTTCGCGAATTTATTATTGTATTCTTCCATTAGCTTGACTCCGCGTTCATCTGTGTCATTTACGATTTTCATTGGATTGATTGCATTCCGGTTTTGTATAGACCTCTTGATAATTCCAACAAGCCGGGTCGACACTCAAAAAAACTATTAGACATTCCAAACCTTTTAAACATTTCAGTTCCACAGATGGAACGCCAACTAAAAATATTATTACAAGTTCTAAGAATTCTTGGTAATCATCTCAAGGAAGATCTTCAGTTATCGATTTTTTCCCATGCCTGTTGAAATCTTTTTTGAATAATATGTGACGCAGTCGAAAGACATAATTTTACTTCTAAAAAAAAAAAAAAAAAAAGATAAAAACTTATAAAAATATATTATTTAATTATTATAAATAATAAGTTACCTGTTAACTCGAGTTTCTGAGGTTTTTTTAACTTTTTTTTTCGTTTTTTAATACTTTTCCTTCGTTCAACTCGAATTCATATCTACTCCCCCATCACACATCCAGGACGAACAAATCGTCTAATCGGTCTACGAAATCTTGCTCTCGCACAATTCACAAATTCTCGTTTTAATTTTTTTCTAGTCTCCTTGGGCCGTCATCGGAATCTGTTTGCAATTTTCTTACAATATCACTCGTGTCTCGCTTAAGTTTATACGAGCTTTTTTTTTTTTTTGCAATATATTAAACACTCATCTACAAGTACTTGACAATATTCACTATTAATTTAATAATTAATTTGTTTTAAAAGAAAAAACGTGGCACAATATGTAAATCAATTTTAAAAATAAATATTACATAATTTACCAATATTTAAACAATTGTAAACAGAATGAAAAATTGTTTTCCGAACAGCACTGTATGAATAATGGAACCATTGCGATGATAACTAAGTGATAATTTTTATCTTCAATTATTATACGAGTAACGCGCGACCTTTATGACAAATTACACGATTCCAACGTCACAAACCTACAAAACGGGTTACGAATATTGTCATTTATATAATTTCTTATGGATCAAATCTAATTAATAATAAAAAAAATGATATGTAAGAGCTGTTTTGTATTTTAAATTCGTTTATTTACTGCGGATTTCGACCGGAAGTCATCGTTAGACATTGAGCAAAAATTGAATTTTTTCTTTTTCCTTAGCACCTGATGATGACTTTTCGTCGAAACCACCGGCACAGGAAATGTACAAATTTAATACAACTCATATATTTTTTTATTTTACATCAAATTGGCTTGATTTATATCCATATAAATGCATTATTTATCAGTATCAACGTTTATAGTTTTTATTTTACGTTTCTTTTGCATATCCTTTTTGTTCTTTTATTACATTTTTGTTTTACTATTTTATTATATAAATAATATAATGCATTACTCGTGGGACTATAGCTCGATTACACTTTCTCTCTTTCTCTCTCTCGGATAATTCCGTAAATCAACCGTAGCGATTAGATGATTTTATTCAATATAAATTTATGACATTTTTTTGGGAAATGAAATTTTAAACTGTTTTTATACAAGTTATTGTGTAGTATCTATAACCGTAAAATAATCGATACCAAATAAATATTTTGTATCTTATTATTTTTCTCGAAAAAAAAAATTTATGAGAAATTGTGTAAATACACTTTCTGTAGATAACAATAAGATCTACAATTAAGGTCCGATAAACTTTTACGCCAAGTGTAACACTTTTCGAAAAAACCTTAAACCTACCCTTTTTTGCCATATTTTAACCATAATGCGGCAGAGGATGGGACGAGTCATCGTTACTAAATTTAACACAAACTACTTTCTTATAGTAATGAACAAAAAAAAAAATGGGAGAGTATCAAGCAGAAAAATTTCCACCTACACACATTAAAGAACCATTCTTAATATCTATGATTAAAAAGTTTAAATTTTGAATTGCGTTTAAAAGTTACAATTATTTAGCGTTTTAAACTTGAATTGAAGAAAAAATAATTACGGCGACTACATTCTATATGACGTGTACACAAAATTTATAAATCGTTGAGTTGTTTTTCTACGGAATCGTCAAGTGTGATATCGGTGTATATACGATCCTCGTATGTCTGAGAATCTACATTTTCTTCTTTAACGTTCACCGCGGCGCTTTCTTGATTACTCTGTCGATTTTCAATAATCTCTTGTAAATCGAAATCCATGGAATTGCCAATAATTTGATCGGCTGTTAACATGACAACGAATATTAAGACGATATGTTTTTATGCGCAAGATTTTGGAACTTATAAATAAAAATGTGTAATCTTTTGACAAATGCGACCGCTAAAGTAATAAATTATAGAAGCAAAAACTGTAAAAATATACACTACAACGTAAATACTTTTCTCGAATTAAACGTATAAACATAATAGCTTTAGCCTTCACAGCTATGTTGTAACGCTCATTACTCAAATAAACCACTTTGAAGTGTAGCATGCAATTAAATGTACTGAAATTATATTTAGTAAATTTAATTACATTGCGTAAACACATTATTTTCCATATCCATTTTTCTGGACGCTTGTAGAATTTCTGCAGCTGTCGTCTTAGTGTCTGACTTACGGGCGTTTCCTCCGGTGAACTATATGAAAAAAAAAAAAACATTGAAAACCAAAACGAACAAAAATATAATTAGTGAATTATTAGTTACCAAATCGGTTCTGAGCTTATAGTTTGTTTGTAAGAAATTCGCACGATCGTGAGGAATTCTCAATCCGCTCGCATGCTTTACAGGAGGCAATGGTACTTTGTTCACTTCATTACTCGCCGTTAACAGTACCTATAAATCATAAAAAACGTTAACACGAGGCTTCTATGAGAAACATTTCTTTTCTAATTCAGAACCTACACATTCCTGTGTCAGCCCTAATCGCATACCGTAAACTACAACAGGGCGTTTGAAAAATTTAAATTCGTCTTACTTCGTGCGTAGGAGGTCTAAAAAACACTCCGTCTTGAGCTAATTGTATTGCTACTTTAACATCGTCGACGTCGACGTTTTTCTTCTTGGCGAAATTCGAATAAGTCTTAGCGTCGTCCAAGAGGAGTGTCACGTATCCTGGTAAAACAAAAGTCCTAAATATTAAATTGCAAAGACCGAGCGAGTCACTATCTATTTATTAACTAATTTAAATTTTAAAAAAAAACCCCCCGAAGTAGGTAATCAAAAAACAGCACGAAAACACGCTATTGGTATACGTGTTACTCTCGTTACTCATCACGAAATCACCTCCCTCGCACAGCCAATCGATAATTTCATTTTGCAGCAGAGTACCTACTGTAATTAAATTCCAAAAGATGATTCAAGACTTGATGATCGAATTCGTGAATTCCCAAATCCTTCATGATCGATACGATAATCTGAGTGTCTTTGGGCATGTGTTTTCCCTGCGAAGACATCATTGTAATATAGATCGGTGTAAATCAAAACTTTTCAAACGTATTCATAAGTTCGACAAATGAAAGACGAGAAATATTTTCATCTTCTTCTACTCGAATCGTTTAACGCGTTTTATAAATTATAACTGTAATTTCCGAAGAAAAGCGATGAACTACGAGTGCGCAACGAGCGCGATAACACGCGACCGGACGTAAACAACGCGCCAATAACAATATTATTGATACCGTGAATGACAAAACGTGGTTAATACCACGAACCGAGATAACATTATAATGACGAAAACAGCTGCTGCGACCACGACGAAAAATCGTCGACAACAATTATTATCACAATTAACAATTATTATTTTAAATAAATCAAATTTTAGCCGCGATTCGGCTATTATAGAATTTTCGTTTCGTGCTGTGTCACGCCAAGTGTCCGGACGGTCGGACGTTTCGTCATGACACAATAACGTTTGACCCGTTTGTTAACGAGTAAAACGATAGAAATCCAACGGATTCACAAGAAAAAAAAAACGTTACGTGTACCATACGCGAAAACCGCGAATTTTTTCCATCGTCGTTTGAAGTTCGATTAAATAAATACTTTACACCCTCCGGACAATATTGTGATACGCGTTGTGGCCCCCGTGTGCGGACGGAACGCTCCGTTTTCGTACCGCACAAAACGTGCCACACCGATTGAAGTCCCCGCCGTCACTCGTACAATTTACACGGTTTTAAATCCAATGTTTTAACGTTTTTTTTTACTCTACTCTACTGCCGACTACACACGGAGTCGGCCACAGTAAGAGCCGGCCTGTCGTTCGCTCACGCCTGCGGCACAGCACGTCCGTTCCTTCTTACATTCGTTTCCGTATAAAAATTCTCGCCGTCTCGAACGCGCATGTGCTATGATAACGGTCTGTTTTTACTCTACGTTCTCGTTACCAGGGGCATACTCAAGGGAGAGGGTTCGTGGGGTTTGCACCCCCCATGACCTCACTGACCGATGTAGTTTTGTGCGTTCGTGCTTTATGAATAATTCACAGGAGCAATTTTCTAAAAAAAAATTTTTTAAGAAGGGAAAAAAATAAACGAATATTTTTTTTAGAAACTATTTTTAATTTTACGCCAACAAAATTTTCAACTACTCCCCCCACAGTTGAAAATTCCTGAGTACGCCTCTGCTCGCTGCGTTACGAAAACGGTCCTTAATATATTAATACCTGCAGATTCCGGTAAACACAATTACGCGCAACGAGCGTAAGTAATGAGTTTCGGAATCCGAGCGTCGACAAGTGCTTTTTCTGTCCTTACAATATTACGAGAAGGAAGAATCGCGCGCCTCGGGCCACTGTGTTTCCGTAACCGTGGACTAGAACGACGACAGACGTAAACGCGGGAGAACATTTTTTTATGAGGATCGTGACTCAACCGCCTTCCTTCTCGCGTTTCGCGTAAATACAAATGAAGAAGTTTTGATTCTATTACACTTTGCGAGACGTTCGGCCGTGTCGAAGGAGAAGAAATTATAGATCTCGAAAAAGTATTTATTTTTTTTTTGCCCTTCGTTTTTTCAATTTCTTATTTACAACCTCTTTGGTGTGGCGGTGCTGCGCGTGCGCGCGCTACAGTATCGTGTGATAACGCACAATCGTATTCTTCTTTCGGGGCGTCGATATCGAATGCAGATTGGCAGTGAAACGCGGAGTGTTGTGCTGTTTTGTTGTGTAACGTTTTTTTTTTTTTTTGTCTGTCGGACGGCGATTACAGTGTCGTGTGAACGTCGTCGAACGGACGTTTGTAATATTTAAAATCGTCTCGATCGTTTTCTACAATGGTTGCCTTCAGACGTTTCATGCATCCGAGAAATATCTACCGAACGCCGCTCGATTTCAAAGGGTTGGCTGCGGAATATCCGGAATTCAGGAAATACGCGACCACGGTAAATGGGTTTTGTGATGGTGGGGTGAGAGGAGGGGAGGGATTTAAATTTGTATTATTCATTTTTTTTTTTTTTTCGTAATAACGTGAATAATTCACGTTGTTACGACAATTATTGTCGGTGACTGAGTTTTGACGCGGTTTTTTTTTTCGCAGGGTTTGAACGGCAAGATCTATTTTGACTTTCAGAACCAGGAAGGCGTTCGACTGTTGACGACCATATTGTTGAAAAAGGATTTCGGTTTAGACGTCCATTTGCCGGCCGGCAAATTAATACCGACCATTCCGTTGCGGCTCAATTATTTGTTGTGGATCGAGGATCTGTTCAATTTGAACTACGACAGCACCAAGAAGATAAAAGGCATCGACATAGGTATCGTTAAAACGATTCGCAATAATTTTTTTATTCCCCGGACGCGATATCGAAACGTAAACCCTCGCCTGTGTTACGTATTTAAAATTATTTTTTTATCGCCACTCTTTATTACTTTCCAGTCACTTGTGTTCGTACTGTAATTAATAACGTTTTTAAAAACGTATACGTAGATTTCACCTTTATTTTTTATTTAATAAAACTACGTCGAATTATCGAGTCATTTTATAATATTTAATCGTTAAACGCATTTTCGATTTTTTCAGGCACCGGCGCATCGTGTATTTACCCATTGCTGGCGGCCAAAAAATTCCAGTGGTCTATGGTCGGCACTGATATCAATAAGGAATCTATCGAAAATGCGAATATAAATATACAGAAAAATAATTTACAACATTTGATTCAAGGTAATTATATAATAATATCATTGTGGTGCGTAAAGAAAATGTGTTGTTATTTTAATTTTTAATTTTCAGTTCTGGAGGTATCAGAATGGGACGGATTATTGCCGGTGGCACTAGACGAATTCTACGACTTTTGTATGTGTAATCCGCCGTTTCATAATTTTTCAAATTTAAATTCGTCCGACGACGAAACAGACTGTGCAAAAGGGGTAACGTGTGAATTGTACACGGCTGGCGGTGAAGTTGATTTTGTGAAAAAAATAATCAGGGAAAGTGAAAGATTACGGAATTCATTAAGGTAACAATGACATAATGATATTTTTATTGTTGTTGATTTAGTTTATTGTGGAAACCGATAAAACAATTTTTTTTTTTGTCCCAAAATATGATAATCAGTAATCATTAATCAAGCGTATTGTTTTTTTTTATTATTAAATTGACAGGCTATTAACACACACACATATATATATATATATATTTTTTTTTTTTTTTTTTTTGTCTTTTTTCAACGTTTTTAAATGTTAGATAAATATTAATCTAATTTCACCGTTTAACTTATTCTGTGCACGATCTAAACTTACCTTATTACTCATTTTTACGAGTAAAGACTTTATAACATATACTTTTTTATAAATTCTTACTAATCTTAATATTTTGTTTTAAAATTTCTTTTGAATATATATGACGTTAATAAACGTTTACGTTTTTTTTTTAATATTACGTAATTAATTTACTCTTTGTATGTACATGGATAACTGAAAAATAACGTGCAAAAAAATAGTAATGTTCTCGATGTAGCCAGTATATTCATATTGTGGTATTGTGGACAAATATTTCAGTTTTAATAATTACAATTTCACATATATTTTTTTCCTCTATATTTATATTTGTTATATAACTTCCTTCGTTTTAAAAATTTATTTTTTATTTTTTATCAGTATTTACACAACAATGGTTGGTTATAAGACGTCATTAGGTCCTTTAAAAAAAGAATTGAAAGCTATTGGAGCGTGTGCAATTGCAGAAGCCGGTTTCTATCAGGGTCATACTTTGCGTTGGGGAATTGCTTGGACATTCAAGCCGGATATAAAATTAAACGATTTTTTGCCTAACAAGCAGTTTCGAAAGGCAAAGTTAAGACCGCCAATGTCTTTTCCTATTCCAGAATCGTACGACTCCACTACCGCTTTGGCAAAACTCACGGAACTAGTAGCCAATCTTAAGGTAGTTTTATTGTTATTATTATTATGTTTTATCTATGAATATTAAATTAATAACGTTTACGTTTATTTTGTATTCAGTTGGAGGTCTCAACGTTGAATTCAAAAACCGACAAAAGATTCTTGTACCAGGCCGACATCAAAAGTTACGAAAACACTTGGGCTCATCACAGACGAAAAAGACGTATGGAACAAATATCGTCCAATAGAAAACGTCAAAAAACCGACGACGCTTTACACGTTGTCAAATCGGATAATGAAATGGACGAACCTCGTTCAGAGACGGCTACCAATTCCAAACCGTTATTCGTCGCCACGTTGGTGTTGAGGAAAACAAATAACACCATTTGGATAGACATGTTGCACCTGGACGGCAATAAAGACAATTTGTGTCAAGTTTTACAATACTTCAAAAATAGATTTGTATAATGTACGTTTTTAATGAAACTCCTATTAAGTGTAATATATATGTATATATATTACTAAAAATTAAATAAGTTTAACGTGAATAACAAAATAGTATAGTGTATGATATAATAATAATAATAATAATAATAATTATGATAATATCGAACTAAATTCGGTACAATATTGTCTACATTGGGGAAAAAAAAAAAAATTATATAAATGAAAATAAAGTTAATCGACCCACTCTATATAGGAGGTATATGTATATAAGAATTAATAGAAACAGTCCACGCGTTTTGTACATAAACCGATTGCGTTGAAAAGATTACAAATGTAAAAAGAAACAAAATATAATATGAACACTTTTCTTCTTTCCTACGCATTTAACGAGATCACACATTTTTTTTTTTTAATAGCTATATATACACGATTGAAAACTATGCTCGTTTTCCGGTTTAAACCGCTACTATTTTGCTAGGGTCCACTTTGATGCGCAGGAACAGTGTATCGTCTTTAACAAACTGTCTTTTTTTGAGTAGCGTTTCGTGCGACACGAATTTCGGAAAACCGAATCCAAGGCTGTCCGGCTGCATGCTCGGTCGTTGGAAATTCTCCCATGACGGATCGGGCACGAAACTTTCGACTACGTTGCACGGCTAAGGAACAACAAAATTAGTCACGACATTTGTATTTTACAATTATTATTTATCG
The DNA here is from genome assembly GCA_032441835.1 of Slavum lentiscoides. NCBI lineage: Eukaryota > Metazoa > Arthropoda > Insecta > Hemiptera > Aphididae > Slavum > Slavum lentiscoides. The sequence continues at coordinate 2,554,717 of CM063716.1, forward strand.
TTATAACGTATAATGTTATAATATATAACCACTAGAATAATAATACGTATATATATGTATATATATTTGCACATGACACACCAGTATGAAAAATTCAAAATTGTATACAGTTATTGTTTGTATTTATTTATTTTTATTTTTTCTTAATGTTTATGATACGTTATTGTTTAATTTTGACTGAAATTTATATTTATATATATATTTATTGATTATTTATATAAGAGATAGAATCTTTATCGAAACGTATTTATGGTGGTTTTTTTTTTAATTGACGTTGAATTCGTTTCGAACACGACCACACGTCAATCGTAATACACGTTTTAAGCAATTTCTTCCCGTTTGAATGTTATTATTTCTTTTTATATATATGTGTGTGTGTGTGTGTGACCATAATGTGCAAATACAGAGTAGTTTTCACACCTTTTCGCTCTGGTCGAACAACGTAAACGCTACGGAATGTGAAAACGGCCACTTGAGCAGAGCGTCGAATTCGCCGGGCAATATTTTTATGTAAACGGACACGTGCGTGTTTTCGCCCGACCCGTTGCCGTTCAAAAACACGGACGCTTGTAACTTGTATCCAAACTGACTGGTGTAGAACGGCGAACTGATCAGTTCCAAACCGTCGCCGCACAATTTGTGCCGGCCCTCTTCGAGTTTTTCCAGCACGTCGCCGATTTTCCAAATCAACGTACCTACAACAACGTGACGTACACGATTAAAGTCGGATCGAAGCGGTCGGAAACGCGTTAATGGCAGCAGATATGGATGTGGAATAGATATGCGGCGGCGGCGGCGGCACAGCGCGCGTATTTGTTTTGCAGCACCGTTTAAAAAAACGATTATAATAAGTTAGGTATAAATTATTTACCCGACTGATTGACGGCCAAGTTATTTATCACTTTTTTCATGGACACGATTTGCTGTTGCTGTTTGGTGACCATCGAACACATCAGCGTCAAATGCTGTTGGCTCGCGTCTTCCATGTGCGCGTCCATTTGCTTTCCCCGCAAACTCTGAAACGGTAAAAACGAACAATTATTATTACTACACTGCAATAAAGTCGTCGGCGGCGGCGGCGGCGGCGGTGGTACCTTGAAGCGACAACCGACGTCTTTGAAGCTGCAAGAAGTCAACATCGAGTGGCACGCGTGTTTGACGTGATGTTCCAAGTCCTCGCGCGCCACCGTCACCATTTCGCACCGGTTCGGACAAGACACCGGGAAACGCGGGCAAGACGTCGTGTGCGAGTTTACGGTGTCGGCCACGAATTGCCGCCCGCAGTGGCGACACGGCACCAGTCTTTTCGAGCATTCCGTCACCTGCAGAAATAGCGAGAAAACCTCGGGGTCAGTCATCGGTTGCCGGTGCGTCGTCAATAGGAGCTGCTGCTGCTGCTGCTGCTGCCCGGTATTCCGGATTTTTTTTTAGTTTTAATTTTCAAATTTTTTCTAATTATTATTACGAGACCGTCGGATAAGTCATTAAAGATGCCGGACTGAGAACCTACAGAGAACTGAAGATAATGGCCAGTAACAGGGAAGAGTGGAGGGAGTACGCGGAAGTAGAATGCTGTAAAACCAACGTAAGGGTTGAATACTAAAGAAGAAGACCGGCCGTCGGACGATAAGAGTTTTTTTTTTTTATAATTCGTCAAAACAATATTACGCGCGTGATTGGGAAAATTTCAAATCGACAAAATATTTTTCCGTCAAAAAATACGCCTATCTGCAGTAGAGTACCTGTACAGAAAATCAACTTTTTTTCCCCCCTCGATTTCAAACAGTTTATTTATTTGTTTTTTTTTTCTTTCTCAATATAAGATACTAGTAAATAGTAAATAACGTGATTTTTAATTATTATAATTTGTTCCCCGATTTTTCGAGGGTAAATCATAACAATATTATTGTCATACCTATATCGACTGCGAAATCGGCCAAGATTTTACAGTAAAATTAGATTTTAAAATTATCTACCTATATATTATATAAAATAACTTGTTCTGACTGATTGATTCATCAACGCCCACAGCCTAAACCGCTGGGTCTAAAAACTTGAAATTTTGCACACAGGTTCTTAATACAAAGTAGGCGAGCACTAAGAAAGGATTTTTCAAAATTCGTAAAGGGGCGAAAAAGGGGGTTAAAAGTTTGATATATCGATCGACGCACAGCCCGAATCGCTAGGTCTAGAGACTATTTTTTAAATTATTATTATTTACAATACAATACAAATTATTAAAATATTCGGGTGAGATTAGTCTTAAAAAGGCGTTGCTTCCACAGCGAGTTACGCCCAGAAGGGAGTCGAACACACACGATTATTTTTCCCGGGCAACGCCGGGTGGTTTTCAGCTATAAGTATTGCTATAATCCCTCATAGCACAGGCAGTTCTGTGGTAAACCCCCAAAAAAGGAGTCCTGGGAGTTTCCTCGTAAGCTCCGTATGTCCGCGGTTTAATCCGCTCATTAGGAGTAATTCAGGAATTAAAACTAAAATCGGATAGTTAGGAATCCTGGCATCGCTATATTATATAGGACTCCTAATATATAGAATTATTTAAAAAAGTTCTGAACATACTTTTTAGAACTCCTAAATTGGGATTCCTATATAGGACACTAGTGGTTTATTCCCGGGACTCCCTGTGCTATAATAACGAGGGAATATTATTATTTTTTTTTTATCTACAAAATATATTTTGTAATAACGACCTTGTGTTTGGCCAACATCCGCCTGGGGATTTTCACGCCGCATTTGGCTTCGCAGTGGATCGGCTCCACCGGGCACGTCCTGCTGTGCTCCTCGCCCGCCGCTTCGCCTTTCATCTCGCCGTTACAGTGTTCGCATTTCACCACGCGTTCGATGCACGTGTATCGCACGTGGTCGTCCATCAGAATCCTGGCGATCTGAGCTCCGCAGTGGTTGGTACACGGCAACGCGTCGTATTTGCACGTTTGCAAATGTCCCTGTGTTTCAACACGCAGTATGTATAAGTAATAATAATCAGTACAAACCGAAATAAAAGTCGATTTTCACTGTTTTTTTTTTGTCGAGTAAAAAGAATTTTTTTTTTTTAATTTTTCCTCGTCTATCGCGCCGTTTTTGACGCGCGCCGTCTCCTCCTCGAGGAGATAATCGAACCATTTTTTTTTTTTTTTATTATTATTTTTATTCCGTCTCGAATACGATTTCAACTGGTTAAACAGTTTTTTTTTTGTTTTTACCGTTTTCGTTCAATCGTCTGAATTCAATATTATATAAACCGGACAAATATAATGTATAAAATACGATACACACACCACATTTCCTGTAGCGTACAAATCCGATTTTAATTTTGAAAACTATTTTCTCTCATTCTTATCGTTTAATATATAATAAATACGTTAAAATAATTGATTCCGCTTAGATCCGAATAACGAGAAAACGTTGGAAATTTCAAAATGTATATAATGTAATATATAAACGCGTATATATAGCAATAAATATTACGGTTTTTATACGCGCTGGGGGAAGGAAAAAAAAACAAAAATCGATCAATTTTATATTGAAATATATTTTTGTAACGCGTTCGGTTAAATATTATATGTATATGATAATACGCTTACTTTTAGACGCCTGAGCTGATCGCTCCATTTACAACCTTCCTTGTGGTGAATGCAGTAGACGACAGAGCCCATTATGTCCTTGTCCTTTTCACAGTCCGAGGCCTGAAAACGTAAAATGCATATGAAATATCATTCTACACTTGTATTAACTGTGTTCGCATTTTACATTTTAATTCGTTACATATATATATATATATGGAATATTTAAAATTACCGTGTATGAAAAAAAAAAATACCGTTTTTCATAAACATAATACGTATATATAGGCGACGCGAGTATATAATATCGCGCGACATTAATATAAGAGAGAATATGTTTTAAAACGTGGTCGGATTCGATTAGAAAATTTTTAAGTCGAATAAAAACGTTAAACTTTACTCGAAATACTGTACACTTTTTTTTTTTTTTACCGTCAACAAACACTCAACGCTTATATACACGCCCAACCTATAACAACCGCACTCGTTTCACTTTGAATATTCCACCTCGTATCTCCCAATAGGTATCATATCTCCCACGTCTCGTACCTATATACCAAGAAGAAGAGACGACGATCCGTGACTTTATTATAATCTTAACCCGACTTCTCTCTTCGCCGCCGCCGAGGACACACTCATTCTTTTTTTCTCACTTTTAACATCTGTACTGCAGGTTACCTGCAGCAGCAGCCGTCTCTCCTGCAGATCCAGATCTCCTGCACCTTGATTCCCGCTCCGCCCCGTATACAGCCGATATTGTTAATTATTAATTTTTGTAAAATCATAATAACACATTTCTATAATACATTTCGATATTTGATATTGTGCGTATACGCGTTATAAATAGTTACTACGTTTATATGATGGCGTTAAAACGGTTTAAAGCTAAACCGTTTTGAAATTAAAACGCATTCACGTCATGTAAACACTTTAAAACGGTTTAAAAAAGTTAAACCGTTTTAAAAGTTAAATCGCTCGCGCCATGTAGTTTAAGAAATTAAAACCGTTTTATATGCTTAAAACGGTTTATCAAATGGACATATAAACGCATGAATTGTTGTACATTTGCGTCTCGTGTTATCAGTTATCACTTATCAGTTTTATTTTAATATTTAAAAATTCGGTTTTTCGTTAATATAGTATTATTGTTATTGTAGTATTATTGTAGTATTGTTATTGAATTAAGTACAAAATGCCATTTTCTTCGCATTCTAGCTCTTAATTTTCTGCGTTTTAATTCCGCAATAATAGAAAAGATTACTTTTAATTTTGACATTACAATTTGCGAATACACAATAAAAATAAACAAATCACTTCAAATTAAAATATGAAAATTTGATATTTATTCATATCCATATTATCAGATATTCTCTAGAACAAACGACTAATATCATGGAATAAAAATATTAATTTTAAAACGGTTTATGAAGTATTTGCTAAACCGATTTAATATCTGTACGTATATAAACATCTGAAAACGGTTTAAGCTAAAACGTTTTAAATAATTTCAAACCGATTTAATTTTAAACCGTTTTAACGCTATCATATAAACGTAGTAATTGTTCTTTCTCCTCCTCCTCCTCCTCCTCCCCTTCTTTTTAATCGCCGCCTTGTCGTAATTTTTCAAACAAAAGCGAAATAAAAAGAAGAAAAAAAAATTGCGTCAAAACGCGATATGTTACGCAATCGTTATGACTATTATAATATATGTATTATAACGGACATTATTATTACCACCTATATTTATCGTCTACAAAAAAAATTAGTTCCAGTGTGTAATAATAATAATAATAATATGTATATATAGTAAAAACGATTATTAAATAATATAATGTAATAATCGTATACGCGGAATCAAAGCGTTAAACAAACGCAAGTCGCTTAAATTATTATTATATAATAATAAATACAATAATACTATTATAACGTTATTGTAAAAGGTCACAAACGAAAAATTTAACCGGCGGTTACGGCTATAATATACAATAAATATTATTATGTGTGACCGTGTTCGTATACGCTATATTATATAAAATATAATATTATTAAATTTCTATGGGACGTGATTTTAACCGAACATACTGGAAACTATTAAAAACCTGACCCGAAACGAGACGCTGCACTGAGTGCGCGTATACTACGCATATATGTGCTCAGACAATATACGCGTTCGTATATTGTGTGTGTGTGTACAATTTTAAAAACGCTTGTTTTTTTTTTTTTGTATTTCTGTGTAAAGAATAAAATATAATAATCGGGATCGAAAGGACGACGATTTTTTTTCTTCTCCCAGCCAGCCCCTTTCGCAACGTGTATTGTGTTCGTTATATCGTAACAACAGCATATTGTGCAGTTCCCCAGAGTCGTCGTATATATATATTATACAATGTATAATAATAATAATAATAATAATAATAATAATATATCGTCGTCGCGGTATTACGTATACATTTTATATATATATATATATAAAGAAACGGGCGTATTAATACGTATTGAATATTCTTTTTTTCTCCACAGAAATTCGTTTCCAGACACTTTATCCCGAGTGTCATAATAATTATTTTATAAGTAGGTACCTACTTATATGTAGGGCTCGGAAGATTTCCACATACGTTTGCAGCATCTTTTTTATGTGTAAAAATCTATTACGGCGGTACGCGGGGTAAATCTCGGGAAATGGGACGGAAATGTGTAGTAAGTTGTCGTCATATGACAACTAATAATAATATTAATTAATTTACACGCAATTATAAATTGTATATTATAAATTTATAATTGCGCGTAATGTGCAAGCCGTTGTCATGACAACTAATAATAATATTTATTTTATCGAAATCACTTTGAATAAAGATATACCAATATTCACAAATCCCAATCACAATATTCCGTTCCATTTTTTTTTACCGCTCACGTCAATGTCTCGAGTACTATAGCAGACTCGTTATTATTATTTTTTTTCATACGAAATTATCTGCAGCCGTAATTATTGTATCATCTCTCCGGTGTTATACCAAATAGCTACCGGCGCGCGCATAATATATATATGTAATAATGTCTCTTAATTAATAATAATAATAATAATTTTTGCCGTTTTTAAACTTATTCCTATAATAACGTTACGAAATAAAAATAAAAATTCACACCAAAATCGAAACGTAAACGCATATCATTTTGTATCAATACGCGATTACAACGTATCAGGTAACCAGCCGATTTATTATTAATGGAATCTTAACGTCACATCTACCTACAAAAGCATTAGCTCGCGATTACGTACAACTGCTTTCCGTCGTTTTCTTATCGTATACGATAACATCGTTTCGGCGGTGCGCGTGCGGCCGAGGCAATTGTCAAAATAAAAACAATTCGTTTATTTAACGGGATTTTTTTTTTATACGGACGTTTTTTTTTTTTTGGAGTTTTTAGGCCATAAATGCATTTTTTTTTTTAAAAGGCATTTTTTGAGATTTCTAGAGAATTAAAATCCGAGCCAATCGTTATTACATAATATATGTATACAAACGTAAACGTGATAATTCTTTTTTTCGCCACGGAGAGAGTGAATTTACACGAATTTACTGAATCTAGTACTCGGACAAAACAATAAAATAGGTACGTATATATTATATAGTGGGAAAAGAATAGAAGCGTTTTGGTTGGATACGTATATACAAAGTTTTTCGAGTGTAAGTAATTATAAAACCTCGTTTATGGTCGAGTGATCATATTCGTGTGTACGATGGAGATACGAGAAGAAACCGCAAAAATCGATTAAACTGTTTAAGAGAGCGATATATGTATCTATACGTAAACGTACGTCGAGTTTATTATATTATATATATATGGTTCTCATGGAAGTGATTGAATTACTCACATGTATATATGCATAGTTAGACAGCTTCCTGGTAATGCATCCTCCAGATTCGTTTATCACAAATTGTTTTTTTTTTTTTAAAGTCCTCTGCTACTTTCCAATAGGTTACACGATATACGTATTATTATACGCGTGTATATTATATAGATCGTGTCGTGACTCAAACTCGGACATAATTGTGCCTATATATATATCGTATTATACCACAAATATTATTATATTATAAGCAACTGGTCTTGATATATTTTATTTTTATAGAATTTTATAAGTACGTTATTTTTAAAATATATGATATTGTATTACAAAAAAAAAAAAAAAAAGAATTTTATAATTAATTATTGTAATATTATATAGGTAGTATAACACTATTAATATTAAAATAACAGTTATTATTCAATAATATCGTAATGGCGATATATATATATTACACTGCGCAGAGCAATTCGAAAATTAACCCGTAATCGTCGTGAAAACTTCAGCAGGGAATAATATGAAAACGAAAAGTTCATATTTAAAAAAAAAAAAAAACTGTATTTTTATGCCGTTAAAAACGGCGAAAAAAAGAAACAAATATTTTTTTTTTTTTTTGCGCTAATGCGTCTTATTGCAGTATTTTTAAAGGAATTCTCGTTTTCGGGTTCCATCAGCATTACATATATATTAATATGAATGTTTATAAACCGTATTAATACGGGGGTTTTTTTTTTTGAATTTTTTTTCTCTCTCTACTATAACGTCAAGGAAGGCCGATCACCAGCAGCGAGATATATTAAACCAGGTGTGATTCCTATTACGTATATTATTATGTACGTGTACCCGTCGTACGCTATACGACGAAAATATATAACTCTATAATAATATGTACGAAAGGAGTTTCGAGACCCAAAGGATATACGCTTGGCGAAGCTTGTATACGAGGAGGGAGCCAGCCAGCCGGCCGAGCCCCTTTTAAGCGTGTATAGGACTCGATAGTTCTGGTCAAATCGTTATATATTATATTTTTCACGTGTAGTTACGGTTGCCGGAACACACACCTGCGCGTTCGTTCGTCTTGCACTGCACGCGCACGATCTCTCTCTCTCCCCCCCTTCCCATATACGCTGCTGGCAGGAGAGGAGGAGGAGATCCGACGTTAAAGTCGTTCGGGTAGATTAAGTAATTTTATTATTGTTATATTGTTTCGTAGAGAGAGAGAAAATGGTCGGAGCAATTAACAAGACAGTTTTCTATATTTATTTCTATTAAAAACCGACCGATATAATATATGTATGTATTGAAAAATTATGTTAAAAAAACATAAAAATCAAGTTGGAATAGCTCGTTGTTCGCGCGTATTTTATTTTGACGAGTTACTTTTTTTTTTCTCAAATACCCGGTGCAGGTGTGTAGCAAAATATCACTCCGCCACAATATCACGCGCACGTCTTCGAATCAAAACTGCTGTCGAAAACCGTACTTGTAAGACGCACGAAACTCTTTTTGTCACACCCATATAACAGTGTGCTAACGTGGAACCGAAACTCGGACAAGCTAAAGAAAAGTGCGGTATGAGGAAAACGTACGGAGAGCTGATGCGAGGATACTACGCGGCAAGGGCGTCCATTAGGGGGCAGGAGGGGGACATGTCCCCCCCCTGGCTTCTCCGCGATTATTATACATAAAATATTATGATTAGTATTAAATACATTAATGGCCATAATTAATAATTTTCGGTAAAATATTAAATAATGTCTATTTTATAACTTCATAATACAATTGACGGATTTTACGTCAACTATAAAGCACTAAGCATATGTAATATACATTGAATGAATGTTAATAAAGAACAAAGTGCAACGTTTATGTTATATTTTTTTATATTCTATTATAAATTGAACTGACTATTTTACGAATAATAATATACGTGTAGATATAATAATTAAGATTGTATGAATATAATCGTATTATAGTATTAAGCTACGTGAACTTACGTACGACAGTCAACATATTAACAGAAAGGAAGTCAATATAATTAAAAAATACTACGCCCCACCCCCGGGATTTTCAAAGATGGACGCCCTTGCTACGCGGAGTAACAACGAAACGGAACAAATATTCTGGACAACGAAAATACAGTGTAATAATCCGGTAATTTTTCCGGCCGAAATTTTTTTTTTCCTACAATATAACGCGTTTCAATTTTTAACACTATCACCGTCTTAATCGCTTAAAAACTTTTTTTTTATCAGAGACGTTCTCGCCTCACATACGTTATTACGTACCATAACTACTCGTAAAATTATTATCATATGCGGCCTGGGCATTATATCCGTACCCAATACCGCGGCCGAGCGAGATCCGAAAATATCATCAGTCTTTCCTCCCCCGACCCAGCCTTATAGGGTTAGCGAGCGCGCGACAGAGCCCCGATGCGGTTTATAAATATTGTATTTTGACAGCGCGCGCGCTGTGAAATATACACATTCCCGCGTTGACGATCGTATCGAATTTTCCGTCTACGAATAATATTAATGTACATAAATTATTTTCGAAAAAAAAAAAAACGCTCTAGACAAATTATTCTTATTATTCGACCTCGGTACACATAAATAGTTTAGATAACGTTTATAATAAGTCACCACGCGTATATATATATGTATTATACGACCGCAGCAGCAGCAGCATAATAAGGTGTTATACGCGCCGTAATATACATTCGAATATTATTTAGTTCGAAATAATAATAATAATAATAATAATGATAATAATGTGTACGTCCGAACCATGCAAAGCAGATGTCCGTAGTGGCGAAGGAATTTCTTCTATATACACACACACATGTATTTTTTTTTCTCCTGTACCGCACACACACACACACGTGTGTGTGTGTGTGTTAAGAAGTCCCGTGTGACAGATGCTTTCGAATCGTGATTAAGTGAATCCTCTCGCATCCCTTGTATAGTCGGGGGGGTCACGTTCGGTTCCTTTTCCGCCGCCGCCGCCGCCGCCGACGGGTTTCGGATTACAAAACATAAAACGTACGTTATACATAATATGCGTATACCGCTATTATTATTATAATATATATATTATTCTTTATACCATACGCGTAGAAAGAAAGAAAAAAAAAATCGAAAAAAAATTCATTCATCGAAACGATATCGTATTAACATATAATATTTATACACACACACACACACACACACACGCACAAAAGCTTTTTTTTTTTTTTGACGAGTAATATTTTATATGTACCCATAGAACTCTGTGTTATAAAGAGTTTATTATTATTAGTATAGTAATATTCTATAGTTTGTGTCAATTATTAAAAACACGCAATTAATATATATAGGACACTGGCAAACGAAACCGATTGTGCGCTGTTTAGGCGCGTATACCGCGAAAATACTCGGGAAAACGTTCGAAAATGTTTCAGGGTATACGTGTATAAAGACAGGGAGGGAATAAGAACTCCGAAGGCAACGTTTGTAATTTAATAATAAGACACCGAATTTCTACGCGAAAATAAATTACGATATTATAATGACGGAGCTGTTTTTTAATTTTTAAATATCTCGTATTTTTAAAAAATGGTGAAAATTTTGTATTCTTTTAAGAATTAAAGACGTTTAAACGAAACGGCTATAACGTAAATAAACGGTTATAACGTATTGCAATAATATCGTAATTAATTCTGTGTAAAAATAATTCGGTGTCTATATTATATATCATACTTATTATTATTGTACTATACCTACGTATATGTAGCCTTCGCGGCAGTTTTTTTTCCCGCGTGAAGCAATTATTATTTTGATGAAAATCGTATATATAGGAGCGTCATCTTAATCATAATAATCATAATTAATTCTTTCGCCAGATTTTTTTTTTTTAAATATCCGCAAAACATTTTTATTTATTGTTTTAAATATTTATAATGAAACGTTTTTGTTAACTGTGTGTAATGTAACTATTATTTGTTTTTTTACGCGTCGAAAATATATAACAAATCGCTTATTACGCACTATCGTGTTTTAATTTTTAAATTTTTTTTTTTTACTTCAAAAAGTTTGTACGACAATATTTATATTTATTTTACATTTATATATATTGTATAAAATATTTTTAATTCGAATACACACACACGCATTGTTATAATATGTATATATCGCGCGCGTTAATACCGTCCAAACCCGAGCGAAATTTAGTGAAACCATATGCACTGACCAAACCAATTTACCTATATACGTATATACGTTTATATAGTATAGAAAAACAAATATATAAAACGTACATACAACTCGTATATTCGGTTTGGGGGCGAATTTTTTTTATTTTTATAATAATAATAATAAAAAATATTTTTCTCGAGTTAAAATCCGTAAAAGAGTGTCGATCGAAGAGTGCAATCGAATTTTTCTAAAATTTTATCGGCTCGGTAATTATATTAAATTATCGCGATAATATTGTTATACATCAGCGAAACGGTTTCAGCTCCTATAATATATAACCGAGTCATAATAACGGGCGAACTGCGAACGAAGTCGCGTGTCTTTCTTTTATTGTAATTTTTAAAATTATGTATACCAAATTCGTAATACCTATTATTTATATATTATATATATGATAAACGAAGCGTAATATATTTTTTTTCCAACAAAATAAAATTCGTCTTGTATAATACCGCGGTGTATATGTATATATAATTGACCGATGCCGCGCTATTTCACACACCAACAACATCAACAACAACAACGCTGCAGCGGCGGTAGTTCGTATATTAAACGCGTATATGAAAAAAAAAAAAAATTATTACTTTCGAATTAATAGGTCGCCCCGTTATAAGAGAATTGCGTAAGGTTCGTTTATAATTTTTTTTTTTTTTAGTTTTTAACGAATTGCGCGGGAGAAATATATACGCGTGTGTATTATAGACACACGAAGAGACGAATATATAATAATAATAATAATAATAATATTATTATTATTGTGTCGGAAAGGCGGCGGTGGCAACCGGTTGGTTATATATATATGCGCGGTTTTCGATGCGGTACCGCGACTACAAACACAAATATAAACTATAACCCGTTATAGCTATAGAACTGTATCTGCGCGGCGACACGAGATTATTAAATAATATATATTATATTATACATATATATATATATATATATATATACATAATGCGCCTTAACGAGTTTAACGATCTTTTCGCGGGTTTCTGTGGCGCTTGTACTGTTCATTTTTTTTTTCAATTCTATTCCTTACGATGTGCCGCATCAGCAGTTGTATTTTTTTTATTATAATACACCGCCGCCGCCGCCGCCGATATTATAAATCACAGACTCGAATATTCCGAATACGGTATTGGGCGCCAAATGCAGCTTTTTGAACACATTCGATTTCTCTGACAATTACGCGCCATTATTGCAGCGAGCGTTTAACCTAAACCCGTTCGTGTCAGTAACTAGTATACAGTAACGACCAGTGGCGTGCTCAGGGGGGAGGTTAGGGGTTATATTCCCCCACTGTATTTTTTGCCGACCTACAGAAAACAATTTATTAGTTATAAGAGCTGTTTTAAAGTCATTACTTAATACTTTTCATTAGTTATTAGCAAAAAGTTATTAGTTATGACAATAAACATTCACTATACATAACATATATGTTATGTTAATTAAATAACTTGTTATTAATGTGTTATAATTTAAATTAATTTAAATTGTAGAACAATTTACAAATGTACACAGTTATAAACTAAAAACGATTTTGGAGAGCTTGAAACATAAACATTTACCATGATAATTCATTAAAATTTAAAATGTATTATTACTATTTACTTATAACACCCCCCATTGAAAATTCTTGGCACGCCACTGGTAACGACAATTTCCAATTATAAGCTTCTCAAAATTATTCTAATACCTTTACCGCATAGTAATTAATATTATATAAATATATTACTTAATAGAAGAAAAAAAACCGTATTAATTACAAAGTCGTCGCGAGTATTAAAAAGCAATAAGTAATTGCATACAAAAAAAACCAAATCGATTTGATGGTGTTTTGAATTAGCGTTTATTCAAATAATCTTTTATTTCATTACACCGCGTAATTCGGTTATATATAATTTATAAACACGGGGGATTCAAGATAAAAAAAAAAATTAATAAAACCGCGTTGCCGTGACCGTTTATATTCGATTAAATAATATATATAATGTAGTCTAGTTTTGTACTATTGAAATTTAATAAAAGAAAAAGTGTTCTCGGAATACATAAAAAAACACTAAAAAAAAAACACACGGTAAACATACGTATTCGAAATATATATATTTTTTTGAAGTATTCGCGAAATGCGTTTTCAAAAAATGCTTTTAAAAAGTCTGTATAAAACACGCTGGTGATACTCGACTAATGCCGTCCAGCGCGCGTATACAAATACATTTTTTTTTTTTGTGTTTTCCAAATACCCTTTCTATCGTTTTTCGATTTTTATTGCACGAGACCGGCTGTATTTAATTTCGACACCGGCAAAACGGCTACAACTATATATGCACATATATTTATATAGTATGCGATCCTATATAATATATATATATATCCGATCCTGATGGGAAGGAGAGGTGGGGGACAACAACAACAGGAGGAGAAGACACTACAGCGACGGTTCTCAGCAAGACGGAAACGTAATATAATATTATAATATATAGTTTACACCTGTTGTGCTGCGGTGTCGCGCGTGTCTAGCGTACACGAGTATAAAACACAAGCGAATCGTTATCGCGCGTATTATTATTATTATTGTACGTATTATAATAATACGCGTTTTACACCTGCACGAGACGAGAATATTATTATTTATTATTATTAATATAATATTATTATTATACGCGTCGTGTTACATCCCAGATGTGAAATCGGGCAATTCGTGAAATCTTTTTCGCTCGTTCCACGCGTGTAACGAGCAAGTATGCGGACTTTCATTAATAAACGAGTAAAAAAAAAAAAAAAAAGTTTTTAAAAAAACCTGCTTACACGTTTATAATTGCGTGTAAATTAATTATTATTATTATTATTATTATTACAGCTTACACACTTCCGTCCCATTTCCCGAGATTTACCCTCGTACCGCCGTAATAGCTGACGCGTTTACACGTCAAAAAGTCTGACTAGGCGCGTAAAACGCTGTTCGTATTTCACCAACTTATTTGCAAAAAGAATGATAAGATTATTCGAGAAAATTTAAGTGCACGTACGTCGAGTCTAAATTACGATTTCTTAATAAATACGTATAGTTTTCGAAACGTTTTCTCGGTTTTTTTTTTCATTCCTGTATACTGCAGATACGCGTGAAACACGAGATCACACTCTCCGCGTTCGGAACGCCCAGGGATTTTGAAAAACGTTCGTGCCCATCAAAAACGTATATCGGTCGTATTTGATCGCAGCAAAATAATTATTGTAATTATTATTTTTTTTTTTTATTTAAAACATTATTGATTTTTGTTTTCTATATACTCCTGCTCCGAGCAGAATAATAATCGACGCGGAAAAATATAAACTATAAAAGGTTATTATTAAACACGCGAGTTTTTTGAAAACTTTGTTTAATTCTCAAACCCGAGTTCAACGCCGGTGTTTTACGTTTTACAATCAATAACGACTAAATCTGCAGTGGTGTGGACTGCACTATATAATATACAAAAGATTTGATAAACTATACGGATTCGTGCGGTTTGTATCGCGCCTATACAACAGTTGCGTTAACAACAGTTTTTTTTTTCGTATATTTTTCGCCGTCTAAAATGGGGATTTCTTAAATTCCCCTTGCGTATTTTAAACGCGTTTTGAACGTTTTTTTTTTATAAAAAAATGGTAAGGCGTCGGTGATTTTCACATTGAAACCAGCTTTATATATTATATAGGCATTTGTGGAGATCTGTCGTTATGTAAACTCCACTCGCACGGTCCGATTTATCCTCTACATATATATATACTCGTATATGCGAATAACAAAAATGATACAACTATATTATTCGAACATACGACCTATTGAACCGTACTATAATATTAAACCGGGTTCAATTTGTCTACGAATAACGCTGCGTAATAAATAAATTTTTATGTTTTTTTAAAAAAAAGCGTATTTAAAACGAAGTTTATCGAAATAGCGAGACCGGTAGTCAAATAATTTTCGTGAAATAGTCACACTTGCTCGCGGATTATACGCATTTTTTTTCGGGAAGAATTTTGCATATAAAATGTATATAAAAAAATTTCATGGAGTCCAAAACGAGCTGGTAAACAATACACCGGCGGTTATTGTTGCGCGCCAGCGTTGTCGTCTCTCGTCCGAACATTTATACGAGATTTACGCGTGTGAAAAAAAATCACGACGATTATAATATTGTAGTGGGCGGAAGTGGGAAAACGTGTTTTTATTTTTTATATATATATATATATGAGATATTATAATAAAACCGGCTGATGATAATATCTGTCGAAAAACTTTTTCCAAACTTTGTCCGCGTATATAGGCACACACACACACAAATACGGACTCGAAAGCGAGTCATATATTATAAACGATTAAAACGACGCGGGTAACGAAACGCGATTCGAACGATATAAAGAAAAACTAGAAAGAAGGGGGAAAAAAATGATTTTTTTTTTTACTTCTGTTGATATACGCGTATTATAATATATTTCGCTTGCACTACACGCCGGCCATCACCGCCACCATATATTACATATAATAATAATAATAATATTTTCAAAACGACAATTGTATGCAAATGCGACAGATAAAATAATGTAATTACGCGCTATGCCGTCTCGTTATATATGTATATACGCGCATTGTACCTAATATTATGTATATGACGTGCATATTATTATTATTATTATTCGCTTTACGGTTTTGGTTGAGTTTTCGTGGTGTTTGAACACAGAACTCTGCCGGTCCTATCGTGATGTGATATAACGCGCGCGTTTATAATATCATCGTTGTAAGTTTTAAGCGGATATTGAAAAAAAATAAAAAATACAAATTTTTCAAATACAGTCGACTCTCCTCGATGATTCGAAGTTGGAGGGACTGTTGAAAAATTGCGAATTACCGAGAGTTCGAAATATCGAGAGAGTAAAAAAAAAAAAATCGAATTACCGAGAATTAAGAAAAAACTTTATTGTTATTTTAGTATTTTACATAATTATAAAATATTTCAGCAAAGAATTAAAACGATAAAGTTCTTACGATAATAATATTCTATAGTTATATGGTAATAATAAGCTAAATTGCTACACCATTGTGTAGTAAATTATTAACGAAAACATTATAAGAAACATACATTTGGTACTTCGAATTACCAGCGTTGAACGTATGAAACTTCGAATTGTCACGTGTTAGTATAGTGGCCAGTTTTTCCAAAATTTGATTTCGAATTACCGAGTGTAGGTACTTAAACGCATATTGTTTTTATTCGAATTACCGCGTGATTTTCAAGGGACCAAGCATTTACTTCGAATTACCGAACGTTTCGGAATTATCGAAGGTTTGAATTATCGAGAGTGGACTTCAGTGCCGTAGATAGGATTTTTATATGGGGGGGGGGGTTCAGTGCTATCTTGATTCGTGCATTATAATCGTGTATCGTATAATGATTTATCAGCACAAAAATCTATAATTATGTTTATCAATGTTTATAACGGCATAGACCAAATTAAACATTTATACATAATGTTATTATACACATATTGTTATTAGGTACTTATTTTTCATAAATAACAAATCTACTTAACATCAAGATGTTGGTAAAATCTAAATATGAACATACATTTTACTGTAACATCTGCAATGCTGTTGTGCGTAAAAAAAAAAATTGAATTTTCTACTTTTCCGATGTTCAAAGGGTGGTTTGAACCTCCTAAACCCCCCCGTGTCTACGGCCCTGGTCGACTGTACATACGAAATGACCCGACGACGTCTGACGATAAAAAAAAAAAAAATTAATTAACCATATCAGAACGATCGTCGTTTCTGTAAATACAAAATTTTTCTACGTGTATTATTTATTATCAATTCTCGTATATATATATACATTTAATACTTTTATATTTAAAATTATAAAATTAATTACGTATTTTTTAAACGTCTATATATAATTCCCTGGATTCGGCTTCACAATATATATATATAATATATTGTCGTCGTCTATATAGGGTTTATAATATTAATTTCTATCTATTTCAAAACGATTTCGTTCGTCTCTCGGGACGAATATTTATTATCGTTTCGTATAACGGCCGCGTGACGCGAAATGAATATTATTCCGTATGAATAATATTCGTTAAAAATGATTATATATATATATATATATATTTGTTCAGCGATCGCCCCCCACGCTTTTACGCGTGTGTTTACTATATTACTCTCCTCTTCTTCTGCACATTATAATAATGGATGCTGCAGAGTTCACGCTCTCGCGCTATTATAAATATTCCGAACTGCAGACCCCATCGAAAAATCACCGAACCTCTCACCGCCAGTATACCCGTTTATTATAATATCTACGCATCATCAGCTGTCTGTATTGACAAAAAAAAATTATAAAAAAAAAAATTATCGTATAATCCGCGGTGGCGGACGTACGGCGGGGGGTCTCAATTGCAGCAGCAGTTCTATAACTGTCGCTGCAAATATATATTTACTATAATCGAATTTGGCTTAATTTTTCCAATACATTCCGTTTGAAAACTGTTGGAAAAAAAACCATCGCAAAGCCCTCCTCCCCCTTTCCCGTGAATAAAAATACAGTTCTCTCTCTCTCTATATATATATATATAAACATGCTTAAAAAGTTTTTGGTCGTTTAAAATTAATTCGACAATAATACATAAGAGCAAAATCGTCAAACTCACCTACTCTACGTTGATAGAACGCACTATCCATTGCTGTAAAAATTTAAAAGAAAAAAAAAATTCCACAAACGAAAAAAAATTTTTAATTCGCGTTTAGTATTTATTAAATAATACCTTGTATCAGCTAAACAGCCGTACAATGAATATTAATAACGTTTAATTTTTATTTTATTGGCAGTATTATATATATATATACAGTATAAATTTCTTCAATATTTACCCCGTTTTCTCATCTAAAGTAAAAAAAAAAAAAAAAATACGCCAATAAAGAAGAATAATTTGCGATTTTAAAAGTTTCCTATCTTTTATAAACAGCTTCTCCCGGCCTTCGATCCGACGCGTAATGTCGTGTATTGCAACTCTCCGCGTATATATATATATATATATATATATACGTGTAATTATTAACACAATTATTATTCTCGACCAATTAAAATTATGTAATTGATTTTAATAACTTTTTTCTTTTCTTTTCGCATCGTAACGCAGACGGTCATTATTTTTTTTTTTAAAAGTAAAAAAAAAATCGACGATTTGTACACCGTTTAAAAGTATAAAAAATATTGCGACACGACGACGTCCCGGCGGCACTTTTCGAAATATTACGCAACAACCGCTGCTGCGATACGCGAAATATCGTACAGGTACACGGAAATGGTATTACGGTATGTATCGTTGTTAACGGGTTAATGAATTAATTAAGAGACATTATTATATTATTGCGCACGCCGGCAGCTATTACAGGTACAACACCGGAGAGACGATATAATATAATAACGGCTACAGATGAAATTATAATTTCGTAAAAAAAAAAAAAACCGAGTCTGCTAATAGTCGAGATGTGTAAACGTCGCGCGCGAACGGTAAAAACGGAACGGAATTGTGATCGAGATTTGTGAATATCGCCAATGTTGGTGTCTTTATTCAAAGTGATTTCGATAATATAAATGTATTATTATTATTATTTTGTCATGACAACGGTTTTACACATTACACGCAATTCATAATTGCGTGTAAATTAATTATTATTATTATTTTGTCATAATACGACAACAGCTCACACATTCCCCGAGATTTGCCCTCATACCGCCGTAATATAGACGACGTTTATTTAACACATCGAAAATAATAATAAAATCTCGGTTACAAAAAAAAAAAAAAAAACGATTTTTTCCGGCGCGGAACGCGAGCAAGGACTTACGTCTGGCGTGGACGCGGGCGTGATCTTGTCTTTGGTCGGCGTGGCGGGCGGCGCGAAAATCGTGCACGACGACGTGTTGATGGACGTGGTGATGCTGTGCTTGGACGATTTGTTCGGCGAGTTCCGGGACGGGAAGCTCAACGTCTTCGTCCACAGCGCAAGGCTTCGGCCCATTTTTTTTTTTTTTTTCAGAAAAAAAAAAAAACTGAAAACACCGGCGAGACGGTTCCGACAAAAAAAAATGACTCGGTGCGAAACGCGCGGCGATGCGTCTACCGACGACGAAACCGGTACCAGCGAGAGACGTGCGCGACCGAAGAACGTGACGAGACGACTGCGACGGTCGCGGCGTCGGTCGGCCGAACACGAGAGGAAACGCCGCGAGTAGGCGGCGGCGGCGGCGGCGGCGGCGGACGGACGGGAGAACGACGCGCACAGCTGTTGACGTCGTCGACGCGGCCGGTCCGTACCGACCGGGACGCGCGTCGTCTTGTCGCGACACGTCCGCGGTGGTACGCGCGCGCTCGGTTTGTTGTCGTTTTCTCGTCTTGTCCGATGACGCGCGTATTAAGAGGGGATTGAAAGCGGGTATTTTTCTCTCTTTGTCTTACACACATGAAACATAGCAAAATAGACGTTTCGTACTTCCAACGTACCGATCGATCTGTTGGTGCGATAAGAGATTTGAAAACAGATTTGAATTCCTCTTGAATTTTACTACAAAACGACTTTCCCACTTTTTTTTTTTTTTTAAACCTTCAAAAATGAATTATTAACAATTTTTTTAAAAAATTTTTCGCTTAATTTTTTTAAGGGTTTATGAAAAAAGTGGGAAAGTCGTTTTGTTGTAAAATTCACGAGGAATTCAAATCTGTTTTTAAATTTCTTATCGCACCAATAGATCGATCGGTACGTTGGAAGTACGAAACGTCTATTTTGCTATGTTTCATGTGTATAAGACAAAGAGAGAAAATACTCGCTTTCAATCCCCTTAACGAAATGGCTTGTTTGGTGGGAAAAAAAAACAAGAACCTAATAAAGTTTGCGGATATATTTTTTTTTTTTACGCATAAAAATACCGCGTTAAATTCGACATCAGACACGTATAGCCAGGAGTGGAGGGCTCGAGGGGCCGAAGGCCACCCCCGAAATTTCACAAAATACTAGCAAAGTCGCGCTTTTCTATACGAGAAATTTTTTTTGTTTTTAGAAATAAATTCCCCGTTTTATATCGTAACACGGGCGAACGCAGGAAAAATTTTCGGCGGGGGGGAGGGTTTTGAAAAAATTTAAAATTGTTAGGTACTCGTATAATACGTGTATACCCTATATTATGTCGCAGCTTGACTTTCAAATTTTCTCGGACATTTCGGAGGGGGTTCGAAACCCCTAAAATCCCTATATAGCTGCAGCGCTCGCCTCTGTGTATCGTTTAATGAATAACGACGTGAATTTTTTTTATCGTCAGCAGCAATAATAACAAGCTATTAGTATATATCATTCTTTAATATTATACCATCATACTATATTGTAGTAGGACGTGCGAAGCGATTTTAGAAAATACGCCTGTATTTTACTAATAATGTAAATTCTTACGAGATTATTTCGGTGAAAAGAGTGTCCGCGAGGATCTTATATATAGTGTATGGCAATATGTATATTTCTTTACCTATTTCAAAATGGCCGATAATGTTTTTCGTAATAAAAAGGAAAGATATTTAAACTAATTATACAATATTTATTATTTAACGTATTTGTTTTCTTTAAATTATTTTTTACAATTTATTTCGATTTTATATATATATATATATTATGTAGACGACCAGCCTGTGTTCCCAACCTGTGGTATACGCGTACCACTGCTACTACTAGTGCAGGTACGCAAAGACATTTTTTTTTTTTTTTTTTTGATATAATTCCCATTGTATTAACACGTGAAGACGAAAGAATCGTTTGTTGATATGATTGATTAGTGACGGTGCTCAATGAAAGACGCATTTGATGGCAAAACATTGGTTTCGTTTTGGACGTCAACAAAAAAAAAAAATCGAACACCTATCTGTTTTCATGCAAGCGTTACAATGTTTCACTCCGTTTGTCACCTGCTTACTTGTGTGAGTGTGGATTCTCTAAATTGCTATATTTGAAAAATAAGTACAGAAGTACGGTCGATATTCGAATAGTGATTTACGAGTGAAAATAAGTTCCATTTAGCCTGATATCGGTGTTCTTATGTAAAATAAACAACAACTATAATTGCGCATTGAATTTAAAAATTGTAATTTAAATATTAAGACTTAAAAAAGAAAAAAATGATTGACTCTTCTAACAGAATTTTTTGTATAAAGGCGGTACGCGTATTGATCGTAAAAGTGTCCAGTGGTACTCGGTGACAAAAAGGTTGGGAACCGCTGATGTAAACTATCTCGTATATGTAATAAGACGCGAACGTATTCGTGTGTAAAAAGGGAATGAGATTGTTGCACTGGCGCGACGGGCCGAAAAAGTGATGCCCGTTGCCGATATTATTTTAATATCGGTATTATAACTACAATGTCAATTATAACATAATATGATAGACACTCTGTTATTTACAAATGTCATCATACAATTTGATAGTGGGTGGCTATCATTATACACGCTCGTTTAGCAAAAACATTTTGAACGTGCCGCCGCTGTCATATACAATAACAGTCGAGAGAGATCTCGAGGGATCGGTCTCTGTAATTCGCAAGTTTAAAAAAAAAACAGTCCTAATTCGAAATAATTACACGTATATTTATATACGATTTTCGTTTTTCTTTCACACTTCGAATTTTGAAAATTCATTTGAATCCAGAGAATTGTATTTTGGCTGATTTATGTAATATTTAAGCGTTGATTTTATAAAACCGATGATACAAGCGACCTCTTCATATCATTTATATGACCATTATTTTTCGTGCAACGAATGTAAGATGTAATTTAACTGCTTGAAGTTTGTGAGAGACTTTTTAGTTGGTGAGTTTGTGAGCGAATCTTACACGCGTTAAACCGGGGTTTTTTTTGTTGTGATTTTCGGATATTTCTTTTTCCTCGCGCGTTTTAAGAAACCCGCACTGCAGAGAAAATCGAGAAACGTAAAAAAAATTCTTCGGTTCTTTCGAAATATTTTGAAGGAAAATAATTTACATCGGAGGCCGACTCGGGTCGAGGAGTACCATCATTTCGAATTTCGATTTTCGTCGAAAATATTAAAAAAAAAATCGTGGAAATCCGACGAAACGAGAGAGTGGAGAACGCGTTTAACAATATCATGATATATTGAAACTTTGTATCGTCGCACTTTCACCGAACGCAAAACTCCGCGACGCGTTTTAATTTTTTTTTTTTTTTTTTTTTTAATAGGATGGTCGCGGATTACCAGTTTCTTAGAAACTTTTATTATTTTATTTTTACCGCTTTATACGTATACGTGTACACCCAACAATCAAGTAATCGGGTCGCTGAAGACGAAGTATTTTTAACGTTTTTACCGAAATATTTATAGATAAGGATTTAGAAAACGCGTCTGTATACGATGGCCGGACTACGGTATTCATATATAGATATGACGAGATGACTGTACGTTCCTCGCGATCGGGGTGACGACGAAAATAATGTTTTTTATTAATTCTATAATTACTTGTCTAATAAAATCGTATTTTGTAAGCACCGAGCAAGACGTAGAAGTTACTTCTTACTCTTAGAGAGAGCCTAACATTAAAGAAAAAAGGTGGATGACTTCAAGTATTTGGGCGCAACGCTATAAGCACCGAAAATGACCGGGCAAAGGAATAAAGCCGAGAAAACTTTCTACGCGTTGCCGAAATTCCTTGACTCCCTAAAAATATTGTCGAAAAAAAAACAGATTGTATGTGACTAATAAGGACTAATAATGGGGCGTGAGGCGTGGACAACGACGGAAAGGAAGTCGAGGACTTTCGGAGTTTGCAGGAGAAAAATCTGTGGACCTGTAGCATTTGACGTAGACGCTGCAGGAAGTCGGTGAAGGAGGTGCAACAGTAACAGGAAAGCTACAGGAGTTCATATATGGACAAGATCCGGTACAAGAAGGAGATAGGTGGCGGTCAAAATTCTTGGAGAGTATATATATAGTTACGCCAAGAGCAGATAAAGTCAGTGTCTATATATACATTATATATCTGTGACTGTAATAAATAAAAAGTATTTTTATAGCTTGTTGATATTAAATATCTGCAAAATTAAATTATTAAATTTTATTTATGTTTATTACGAATACGTTTTTGTGTATACATTTTTGTTAAATTGTATTAAAAAGATTTTTTTTTTTCTTATAATTTTTCAATATTTATTATAAGTGCGACGTCAACACTATATTGCCGCCTTTTTAAATGGCGACCCATATGATTTTAATTAAAAATTCTTAAAGAATTCGCACGTGTCGTGTCATTTGAAAATCAATAAATCTATAGGATTATCAATGCTATATATTATATCTACCGTAATAATTTCATAACGGTTTAATATATGGCTATATCTTCTATAGAAATGAAAATTAACTTCAGCAGTATTTCTACTTTGTCCATTTCTCCGTTATTATAGTGTGTAGGAAGTACTTTAATAAATTTCCGAGGATTTAACTTATAAATACAAAAAAAAAAATACACTCACGCTCAAACACACTGCATATAATAATAATATGATATCAACACGAATCACAGACTAATTATGTTTTCGTAGTAAAATGTACTCGATGTACAATATTCTGTAACGTATATAATCTTGTCAATAACAATATTCAGAAGACACGTATACAGATATAAAATATGGCCCAATGTATAAATGCCTATATTTTGTTGAATATACTATAATAGCGTACGCTAAACCATAAAACGTGCGGTAGGTATAGCATATTATAATATATTGGACGAGTATTATACAATCAACAGTTTTCATTTATTTAACGTATACCTCTCTGTATGGATAGGTATAATTTTATAGGTACTAATAATAAAGTTAAAATTATTATCGGCGCGAGAATTAGAATACGAATATAAACGATAATACATACAAAATATGTTGTATAAACTAATGAAAAAAAAAAATGTTTTATTTCCTATACATGCGTATAATAGGCGGGTACAATATTCGTGTATATGTCGTCCCTGAATAAATACTAATTTAAATAAACTAATATATGGACAGCCCGTATATAACGAGCAATAATAATTCAGTTTAAACACGCATTTCATTGAAATTTTTTTTTTTTTTAACACGTCCTCGATGAACTTTTTGACATTACATTTTATAAACCGTAAAATATTTAAAAAAAAAAAAATTACGCAAATATCGTTGTATAATATGCAGTGTGTTTTACGGGGACGTACGCTTATATATTTAACGTATAATATATATAGGTGGAGAAAAAAAATTCAAATAGAGGATTTAAGATCGAAACGATCGACGCATTGTGCACGTGTCATTTTGATAATTTAAGGTACATGGGTGCGAGAATATATTTTATGTACGAGTATATACAGCGACACATATTATTATATTTCGACACAGTTGTACGTCGAATAGTAATTATAATTTATAATAAAATAATTACATATACATTAGTAAAATATTATTCCGTGTATCCGTTGTTTAGCATTTCGTTGCGCTGCAGTCTCGAATCGAACGATTTCTTGCAGGGTATACACTATAGTTGAAAAAAAAAATCGTTTCGTCTCTGAACATATTATATCCATATAGAAATCAAAAACTCGCCAAGTAAAACGATACCTATTCCTCTGTACGAGATGACTTTTTATACAAATATAATACGTAATCAGTATATGCGTTGTCTAAAACACATTTTAAAAATGTTCAAATATAACTATATTGTCTAATAAAAATATTTTTCGTAATACTCATATATTATATTCATAAAAAGTATTTGAAAACGCTTCGAATATATAAAAGTTAAGATAAATCACGAAATTTCAATGTTGCAGTCTCCGATCAATATATTATTTACTATATGCCTGTATGATACACAGAGTGCAACCTCTTCTATTCTACGCCCCCTTTGTATAGATTTTCAAAAATCTCACGCCCCCTCCTATAAATTGAAAAAAATTGATCACCTTTTTTCGTATACTTTATAGATGATGAGTGTTTAGCCGTTAAATGATCAAGTCAAACACTCCACAATTTAATTAATACAAATTTTACTTCGTGATGACTGCTTGCGCCTCCCCATAGCAATGCGTTCACGCCCTCCCCAACGCGCCCCCCGTGTTGGGAAACACTGATATACAGAGTGGTTGACAACGATAATAATAAATATATACGAACTTATAGAATAGAACATTTACATTTTTTTTTTAAAAAGCGTTAAATAGCGTTGAAAAACTAAAAAAAAAAAAGTATACAATAATATAATTGTACTCCACGCCGATTAATCGCGGTAATATTTATAAATTGTATTTTATTCAAATACACAAATTATGTATAATTTCGGATGTTATTATCGCGGAAAATTATTAATCACGCGGCATAGAAGAGAAACGTTCGCCGCGAAAGAAATAAAAAAATAGTAAAAAAATATTTCAATATATCGCCTTTTTATCTGAATTACTGTGTGAATACGCACCGCGTTCGTCCTGTATCTGCAGTCATTAGACGATTAACGACCCGAACGGGCGCGCGTATTTCTTCGAAAAGTTTTTTTTTTTAAAGAAAGAAAATATAATTACAGACTTTTTTTTATATATATATTTTTTTTTTTGTACAGATATAATACACGCAATATATTTTTTGTCCTAATTACTCGAAAACATATCAAGTCCATAACGGTTAAACGCCTATAAATATATTCGAGTAATTAAATATGAACGGATGTTGCTAACGATATTCGCGCGCAATTACCTGCCAGTTTTTTTACTTCTTTCGGATTTCAAACGATTTTCATTCGAATTATTATAAATACACTAGCATCATTCGATTATTAATTCGACATTATCGCGTATTATATTTATACATATAAAAAAAAACGTAGAACTTTATTATTATTGAATTTGAATAAATAAATAATATATAATATATACACAATGAAGCCGAAGATTATTATGAAAAATAAAGAAATATATATAGGAGTTGTTGTATATTAAATTTGTTTATTCACTACCGCGGTTTCGACCAAAAAAAAACCATCGTCCGTAGGTATTAAGCGAGAAAAAAACAACATTGTACAAGATTATTCCACAGAAAAAAATTACAATAAAAACGTATAGAGTCAAAAAAAAAAAAAATTATAAAAAAACAGCGAAAAAATTGTGTACAAAGTTAATTAAATTGTTTAAAAAAAGTAATAATAATTGCGTCGTGTTTTTTGATTATTTAATATATATATAATATATCGAAATAAAACATTACTTTTTAAATTTATTAACTTTAATTTCTTTGTGTAATTCCTTCAGATATGAATTTATATAAATATTACGTTATATAAAATTAAAATAAATTTTGTACATATAAAATTTCTTAGTATTGAATGTAATATTTTGACGTTTAGAACGGAACGTGCGTTTCGCAAAATTTACATTCGCGGGTTAGCTTTTTAAAAAAAAAAAATTTGATTTTAGAAATGTGTTTTTTATATTTTGTTTTAAAATCTCTATTGGTTTTACAAACGTAAAAATGTTATTACAACTTTACATTTGTAAATTCCGATTTAATAATTTTTTTTTTTTTTTGACGAATTATTTTTACACGAGCCAAGCGTAAATCTCGTTAAAAATAATAGGTATTACAATATACGTGCAACGTAATATGATTACGCTCTGATTCTGCGAGGTGCAGATTTTCAGGCGAAAACTCGACAAACAACATTATTGTACACTATGAAATTTAATATATATATATATATTTTAAACAAAATTATTCGTATATTAAATGTTATTGCGGGCCGGTTCCGCCAACTATTGTTAAATACACTCTAACACCGTGCAGTTAGTTAACGATTTGTTTAAATTTAACATCTGCAGGTTGAATTATATAAGAGTTTCGCCATTAAATTCTATTTGTTAAGTAACAAAATGTTAGTCGGGTTACCAAAACGGTCACTTTGATTCTATAACGTTCTCATTGGTTATCGCGAAATGTGATAACTGATAAGTGATAATATAATATTAAAAACAGGCGATTATAACCTAATTTAGATACTATATATATAGTGGATCTGCGACATTTTAAAATGCCGATTAAATTTTAACGAGCCGTTTTTGGTTGGTTAACAACGTGTTAACAAATATCGGTGAAATCTAATTTTCACCAACTATAATTGTTGAACACAATTAACAAAATGTTAAATCGTTAAGAAATGTTGATGAAACCGGCCCAATTATATGTTCTAGATTTTTAATACGAATTCGAACACGGTTATAGAGTCAATATACACAATCGCGGCGCAGACGATATAATATTATATTATAACATCTTGTAAATTCGTATGGGACGGAGATTAAAAAAAAACACACACACACAATTATATTAATTTAATGTACGCGGAATAATATTGAAATTATATTCGTTTATACGTAATATGATGTATTTTAATGAAATCGCTTTTCGCGATGGCGTTTAAAATTTTTTTTTTTTTTTTAATTAAATTAATTATATTCACTCGAATCGCGTTTTATATAGATACGCGCAACATTTTCTGCGTTTTTTTTTTTTTTGTCTTCGTTGTTTTGAAGGACTTGGTCTATACATGCGTATAATATTATGCATATTATGTATTATATTTACGAAAAGACATAATATATATATATATATATAATAAGTGTGCAGGCGGACGAAAACAGGTGGAGAAACAAGTAGTTTGTAATTTTTTTTTTTCGTACTAGTTTCGCCGCCTCGTCGATTGAAATCGTATACGATTAACGAAATCCGTTGTGTAAACGCATATATATGTTATTCAATATAATGATAATAAAAATAAAAATTCCTCGTGAATTTATTTTTTTTTTTTGTAATTTCACGATTAAAATAAAGCTTCTCCACTGCCTGCAACATTCGTCTATATATTATTATACTATATATATTATATACTGATAGTTCCTTATTCTCTCGCGTTCATTATAACCTCCGGTTTATTCATTCAAACATCTCAAATGTATATCATAGGCGTTTGTCCGGGATTTAATTTTTTTGTTTTTCCTCCTCGATTCTCTTATAATACTCCGTATAATAATAAACGACCGCGTAGGTATACACCGTAACTGCGCGGTACATCATTGTATATATAAAATATAATATTATAATAAACGCATTACGCGTACCGCGGCCATGTAAAATATTCGAATAAGCGAGTATATTATAATATTATATTTTATATATTTTTTTTCCACGTGTATATTCGAATAGCCGAATATTTTTACTGTCGTATTTTTATGACCTCTTATAAAAAAATTTTTTTCCTTCACAACGAACGTTTATATATATGTATATTATACGCGTTACGGATGTACGGCAAAAAAAAAATATGATGTTTTTTTTCCTTCAACGCGTAAATATTGTTGCATATAGCCAGTGTCTGATGACAATTATTATTTTTAAACATATGGGTCATCGCAGATATATTGTGCTAACAAGTGTGTAGTAAATTTTACACGCGCGTTAGAATTCCGCGATTATATATATATAAACGAGATCGTCGTAATTATATATCATTGTAAAAAATAATTAGTCGTATATAAATATTATATATGGTGCAGGCAGAACGTTACGTATCGTCACAGGACTATATTAATGTGTTATTATAAAATAATATTGATAGAAATAAAAATTATCGTTATAAACGCGGATCGCTGCAAGTCTCGCGTGTATAGTTTTTTTTACATATATGATTTTTATATCGTATCGGTATTTGATGTTCGACGCAGAGACGTGTTTAGGATCAAAATTTAAAACGAGCCCGCGAATTGCAGTGGAAAAAAAACAAATTTCAATCGGCCGTGCGAGCCAAGTTCAAAAAACGTATAATATAAAATATAATAATACTTTTTTTAAAATATTTTCGTAATAAACGTTTTTTTTCGTACAAATTAACGAAATATTTGTCATACGACTTTGTAAACAAGTAACTCGTCGATATCTTTATACTAAAAAAACAATTCTGTACTTGAATTGATTCCGAAACGATTGAAAAACTACCGAAAAATTACATAAATAGCGGTAAAAAGGAGATTTCGTCGAAATCGATTATTCTATATTAATTTTGAAAAACTAATGCGTGTGTAATAAAAAGTACTTGAAATATTCACCGAATATGTAACTATTTATATATTATATTAAGGTGAACTTTCTTTCAATTTCGGACTGTTTATAGCAGCGGTTCCCAACCACTTCTATTCTACGCCCCCTTTGTAGATTTTCATAAATCTCACGTCTTAAAAATTGAAAAAAAAAAATTGATCTCCTCTTTTCGTACACTTTTTATATAGATATATATAATGAGTGATTAGCCGCGTTAAATGGTCAAACAATCTATGTGATTTAATATGTTATATTAATTGTGTATTTATAAATACAAATTTTACTCAGTGATGACTACTACTTGCGCCTCTACAGCAATGTGTTCACGTCTCCTAGGAGGGGGGGGAGGGTGCGCCCCACATGTTGAGAAACACTGATTTATAACAATTATAGGTTTCGAGATATTGAATATTCATGAAAAAAAAAAAAGATTATAGTTTTTCTTGTACACCCAAAATATAATTACACCAAATATAGGTTTAGAATTGTTTTTTATCGCATACGCAATGATTGCTATTATTCAAAATTTATTTATACTGCGATAACTGTATACACTCTAAAATCTTTATCCGAGTAATTTTTAATATGATATTTTTTTTCTTCTACGAGGCTTTACGAGCCATTCACGGCTCTTGGCCGCCAAAACTACTTCACATTCCAACGCTCTCTATATCGTACGCCCGCTCCCGCAGCCAACTCCGATTTCTTCTAATATTTCCTCGACGCCGTCCTTCCATCTTTTCCGCGGTCCTCCCCTTGGTCAGCTCTTTCGCCTCGCCATCACGTACGTCATTGCTCCTTTCGACGTACACTTCCATCGGCCCGCCATACGTGCGGCCTGCCCGTTCTATATCGTTGTTCCCCCGATGAATTTCATCACCACATCTTTTCTCTTGTACGTCTGCACGGCGTCGGTTCTTATTTTCCCGTTTTCCGTTCCGTATATTGTTATCGTTATTAATTAAATATGATAATTAAAAATATAATAATTATTATTTTGTATCGCTTTTTTTTTCTTCTTCTTACGGTCGTTTTGGCCGATCGCACACACTATATTATACACACACTACAGTGGATCGCGCGCATAAGAAGCTATACAAGCTATAGTATACGTTTACCTGTTATACGCGCGTTAAGCCGGAGGAAATGTCGCCGCCGCCGTCGCACATTACGGTAGTTAAAACAAAAACGGGTTTGGCACCGCCTCCGCCGTCGTCGTTCTCGCGCGCGCGCGCGTCCTTTATAACGACGTCCGCGTCCTTGCCTCGGGCGCCACGCGCACCGCCCGTCACAGCGCAGAAGAAATAAATAGAAAGAAAAAAACACACACACACACTCACGTATACGTTAATATTGATATTAACGTTATATAAAAAAAAACGCGCTGTGACGGGGGAAAAGTAAAAGAAAAACGCTTTGAGACGCAAAAAAAAAAAAAACAGAATAATATATATTTCATCGCTATGTTTATAGAAATATAATATTGTGAATTTATAATAATACGACGTACGTATATACAATACACTCACCTGTTCGGCCGTGTACGGTAACATTTCGAAACGGTCTCCCCGCGCGTTATACGAGTTCACGCCAAATTTGTTATATATCTATTTTTTTTTTATTATTTTCGCATTCCGAACGAATTGAATGAACGCATCGTGTACGTTTTTTTATTCGGTAATTTTAAAATAAATAAATTTTTTTGATAAATCAAATATAAATCTGCTCAGATGTATCAAACAAATCGAATTACTCGTCGATTATAAAATATATTACAACTATCGGTTATTTCGATACGTGTTTTTTTTTTTATGGAAAATTTTTAATAAAAAAATTCCGAACGTTTGGTTTTTTTTTTTTTGTTGCCAACTGTGCAACAGACAGCGCATAAACCGTTATAATATGTATTTGCGTTCACTGTTAAAAACAGTAACCGAATGTTTCGTTTAATCGAACATTGTCGATACCCGCGGATTTCTCGAGTAAGTCTTTCCGATTTCTTTTGCGTGTATATAGGTGTTTTTTTACTACACTATCGCTTTTTTGCGGAATATAAAATATTTTAACGCGACGTTTCTGCGCGTAAATACGTAAAAGTTTCGAAAATAGAACACGAATAATCAATAAAGAGTTTCGCTATGATAATCGTCGGTTTTCGGTTTTAATCGTCGTCGAATCATTCAAAATAATACAACATCACACGCTCATCCCCGTTTTCTTTTAGTTTATCAAAACGTTTTTGTGTACGAATTACGAACGCGAGCGTTTCTGTCGATCGACAACTGTCGCGGTAGCGTATTATGAATATATTAATAAAATCGGTCAATAATAAACGATATAATCGAAAAGAGGTTACTGCAGCAGATACGCGTATATATATATATGTATATATGTATGTGTATACGAAGAGAGAAAGCGAGAATTATTGTCTCCGCGGGGTATTATATATAGAGTATTTATATGCGCGTCGATTAATTTTTTTTTATTTAAAAATTGATACGTTACTCAAATCGATTAGAATATACAGCGTGTTATAATCGATTTGTTATACGCTTCGTACGAATATATTATATGTTATTATTGAGGTTGCAACGACTACGATTATTAGCCTAAAGTAAAGGTCATTATGGACGAATCACGTTGCTATAAGGGTATCTTATATTATAGGGTTTACACGCCTACGATATTTACAAGGTTTATTACAGTTTTTTTTTTTGGTCTAAATCTATTTGTTTGAAAAATTTTTAAATATTAGCGGTGTTGATGGTTGATTGAAAGCTTCTTCTGGTGACGACGGATTGTCGAGTAAACGCGTGGTGAAGACGATGCGTATTTGGGGCAGTGGATGATTACGTGTTCGATTTTCTAAGTGGTGTTTTGCATATGTCGCAGTACGGTCTATGAGTTCTTCGGTCATCAAATACAAGAGTAAGATGAGATTGCAGTCCTATTCTGGCTCTATTTATTCGTTCTCTTCTAATTGAACCGTCTGGATATGCCCATTTAGCTATTGTCTTTTTTTACATTCCTCGGTTTGTTGTTGACTGAAATCGAGTCCCGGTGGTTTTGCCATGTATTTAATATGAGATTATTATTATTATTATTATTATTATTATTATTATTATATATTATTATTATTATTATTATTATTATTATTATTATTATTATTATTATTATTATTATATTGTATAGCGGTACGATTAGTATGAGTAACGCACACGCGATATAATGTACTAGCGACGATATAACGACAATGTAATTTTTTTTTTTTATTCTAACTTTTATATAATATTATACGCGCGTTTCGAAATATTGTTCAATCCCTATATTATACGCGTCGAGTTTAATCGATCGAGTCGACTCCCCCGAGGTTAAGCACGTATTGCAGCGCGTGCTGTAGAGGAAAACGGCGCGTTTATACGTGTGTTACATTAATACTAGTTTCATTATTCTGAGCGAGTTACCGGGGACACAATAAAAAAAAAGGAAAAAAAAATTAAGAAATTAAAATATACCACGACATTCCCCTCCGTTATTTTTACCTCTCCAAAACAAAAACAAAATTCTCCGTCAATTATATTTTAGAATTCCGTCGTTTATTATACGTACCTGTTTAAATAGTGTTTAAAATGCGTTTCCGCATATTTATACGTACATTATACGTATGAATAGAGTCATTCAATATCTTTTTTTCTTTTTCCAAACAAAATCGTCGCTCGATATCAAATTCAATATAATAAATACGAATCTAGAAAAAAAGAAATCTCCGCCTACGCGTATAAACAGACATCGTTTTCTTTTCCTCGAGTAAGAAAATACTTTTTTTGTTTACTAATTTTAGTCGTTATTTTAAATAGCGTATATTTAAATTGAATTTTAGAGAAAAAAAATTCCAGATACGTTAAACACTCCCCGCCCATGCCTGGGAACCAAAAGATTGTCGGAGTGGACAACCGCAAACGTGCAAATTCTCTATAAGTTTATAATAAGAAAACGCCGCTATTATTGTATATCGACCTCGTGAAAAAAAAAAAAAAGGAGCGTAATGAAGAACTAGAGGAGAAATCGACGAATTATAAATATACGTCACTGCGATATCGATAATATTTTTATAAAACGTTTATATAATCGTTTATTGATTTGAACGGATAATTTGATTTATATATACATACGCAGTAGTGGCGTAACGAACCGTGTTTATAAGAATAACGGTCGTTGTTGAAAGTACTCTTTGGAAAAATAAACAAAACAAGACCCCTATAGGAAGACCCAGAACCCGGTGTGTATTAATGTAATAGCCAGAGATTTGAAAGACCAGAATGTAACCTTTGAGTCGACTTACCTGGACCGGTAAGCTGAAAAGAAGAAACGGTCGTTTTTGTGTATTTCAATCGGGCGGATGCTGGAACTTGACGGTAGGTATTTGTTTTGTGAACGAATAGTTTTGATAAAATTTTCGTTTTGGTCTTCTCAAAGTATCAACGTCTGTGGAACATTCGATACCGCGGCAAATGGGTAGGTATATGTATATTATATACTTGTAAAAATCGGAGCACTATTTCTACCTAAAAAAAAAAAAAAATTTTTCTACAAAAAGAAAAAACGTCGTCGCGTAAAACTAAAATTGGCTGGGTCGGTCGTTAATACATTATAATAAATTGTTCGCTTCTTTAAATTTTTTTAAGTTTTAAATATTATTGGTAATAAAATTTATCCTTTATCTATTATGCGCTCAATGTAAAATAAATTATACACATTGTACAAATAAAAATATATGAAAAAAAAAAAAGTTCGCGACGCCACTGTACGTAATTAATATGTATACTATAATGTATGCGATTTTATTCTGCAAAAAAAAAACCGTTTTTAATATTCGAAACGTTATAAAAAAAAAATATATATATATATATGTGTGTGTGGTGGGGTTTATAAAATATTCGATTTCAGGAAAAAAAAAAATCCGTCTTAATATAATATCTGGTGGAGAGAGACGGCGGCGGTAGCGGCGGTTGAGAGATTGGCGGACGGGGTGCGCAGGAATAATACGGAACGAAGGTCGCACAGCGGTCTCGTCGTCGTCGTTGTTTATTATTATTTTTTTTTTTTACAACAGTTTTTCGTTGATTTCGAACAGGTGTAAGACAATGCAAACGACGAGGACGTTCGAGGACGTTATATTATAATATAGTGCGCGGCCGCGTGTACACGGTGGGAAAAGCATTTCAGGAATTCGGTCCGACAGGAAACGCGTGAATTAGAAAATCCGTTCCGAAAACTCGATCTCCCCGCCCGCCCCGTAGACAACCCCGTCCACTAGTGGTATTTTATTTATATTCTTTTTTTCGCTTCGTAATATACGCGCCGTACAGTCGTTTCCTGTGTATTTTAAACAATAAACCGTATATAATATTATACGCGCGTTTAAAACGAAAACGAACGCGAAATATTTGAAAAGGGGGGAAAAAAATGTACCGAAACGCGGTCGTTATTGTTTTAGAATTTTTTTTTTTATCGTATGAACCGTTTCGTACGTCTTGGAAAGTCTTATCACTCGGATACAGAGAGCCGTCTTAAGGTTACGTGGAGCCCAAGGGCCCAAAATGTTTGGGGGGGCCTTTAAATACTTGAATTATGATATATACGTATATATATATATATATTATATTATAATATTATTTTGTACGTAATGTTGTAATATAATATATACGGCTAGGATTTATATTCACTGGCATATTTTTTTTTTTTTTGCAACTTTTGATTACTGCTTTTGATGTGTAAACATCTGTTACGGCGGTATGAGGTTAAATCTCGGGAAATGGGACAGAAATGTGTAAGCTGTTGTCACGACAACTAATAATAATATTTATTAATATTAATTTAATTAATTTACACGCGAAATGCTACCTGGTAATATGGTGGACAAATATTTTAATTTAAAAAATTTGTCAAGGTTTAGCGCCCCCATTGCACTGGCGCCTGAGGCAAACGCCTCAACCGCCTCACCCTTGCTACGGCTCTGCACGCGATATTAATAATATTAATTAGTTTACACGCAATTATAAATTGCGTGTAACGTGTAAACTGTTGTCGTGACAACTAATAATTATATATATGTATTATCGAAATTATACTTTGAATAAAGATATATCAATGTTCACAAATCCCAATCACAATATTCCGTTCCATTTTTATCGCTCACGTTTACACGTCAATGTCTCGAGTACTAGCAGACTCGTTTTTTTTGTTTGAAATGTCCACGAATTATACGTCATGACGAAGCAAACGGTATTTACTATTTTGTTTTGCACGTTTTTGTGTGTTTCGATAATAAAATGCAAATTATTGCATATTTCGATAATAAACACCTAAAATTCATGTTTTATGGTATATTGCAGCCGTGGTGGTCGGTTAAAGAAGAAAACAGAATATTATCAACAAAAAAAATACCGGGGAAATCGTAAAATTTATAAACGCAAAAATTACGTCATGTGATGTTGAACGCGTATAGCTTCAGCAAGTATATAAAAACATACTGAGATCTCAAAGAAGATCTTTTATTTTTGAAAATTTCAAACACCACGTCATAATCGTTTCGCGTAATACTATCGAACAAAATTAATAGTTTATACGAGTGTAATAATACTTTTAACATTTAAAAATTTTGTTTTTGTATTTTGTGCCATATTTTTAATATATCGAATGCATATTTTACAATTTTTTACTGCATATAAATCCTAGCTCTAATAATTATATTACGTCACGTTATGCGGCGCACCCAGAATAATATAATCTATTACAGGTAATCCAAGGGCGAAACAAGTGGAAGAAGAAACCGCGGAAGGCCTCAGAATATGTCCTGGACGGACAATCTAAAAAAGTGGTTCGATACGTCTACGAGTTCACTGCGTTATTTAGAGCAGCCGCATTGATAATAAACACCGAATTGCCAACACGATCGCCAACGTTCGATAACGAATGCGGAACGCTGCAGAAAGAAGAAGATATTATATTATTAGCTATTAAAAATGTATACTTTTTATTAATAAAAACTAAAATGCCGATTTTTATTATAGATTCTCTGTTACTCTATTGTTTATTGTGCGATAATTTCGAAACGTTAATATTTATAAAAATTTTTTTTGTCTCTCATTAGAGATTTATTTTTATTTTTTTTTAAATATCGAGTAAAAAAAAAAAAAAGTAAGTAAAAAAAAATTAATATACGGCATTTTCTAAATAAATTAGGGGGCCCTTAAAATACGGGAAGCCCATGCCTTAAGACGGCAATGTACTCGGATATTACGTATTCAAATACTATTTATAGAAAGCGCAGGCGTCGCTAAATCGAAGGTCAAACCGAATTCATTATACAATATTTTTACTGCATGTTATTATATTACTTTCAGCTGCGTTGAACCGTGCGTCGTCCTCGTGAGTCGGTAAAATCGCGTGGTATACAAATTTGACGTTTAACCGAGTGTATTTTTAAAAAAAAATTTTCCTTTCACCCGGGGAAACGTTGTAAAACAAAAAAAAAAATGTAAGGGAAATTTAAAAATTCGTTAAAAAAAAGCGTTTTTGACGTCTTAACATTATGGTAAAACGCGAACGTTTGACGCGCGTTCCATATTCGTTTAACAATATATTATTCTTTGCGTCTTTGCCTCGGGCTAGTTTCAATCGATTATTATACCGTCTTCGTACAAATAAACGATGTCATTACGTCGTGACGTTCGCTCGAAATCGTTTAAATGTATTGTGGTTATTTATTTTTTTTTTTTAGAAAAACTCGTTTAAAAACACACATATATATAAAAAAGTCTTTCCCGAAACGTTTTCGTCATTTTCATTTTCTCGTAAAACGGCGGTGTGTGTTTAAATACTGCAAGCACGTTTTTTAATAATACGCGCGCAGTACTCGAAACGTATCGGATTTAAATAATATTTACGAAAAAAAAAAAAAAGAAATGTAATAAAATTCAAAACGATTTTTTTTTTTTTATAAATATTTTTATATGCGCGCGAGGCCGAAAAGAGTTTTTTTCGGTGAAAAAAAAAAGAAAAGAAATTACGTATCCGCGTTTTTAATTACTACGCGTACACCGCGTTCATACCTAATAATTAAAAACAGTTGTTTTGCCGTCGCGCGAAACATTCCGAAAATGTAAATTTTTCTACACTCCGTTATACTCGCTGCAGCGAAACGAAGAATGTGCGTTGGTTCAACAATGATGTGTGTGCGGTTTTTTTTTTTTTTTTAAATCTGTAAACGCTTTCGCGTAGATGGAACTCGTTATAATTTCCGGTAGAAAATCTATGTGGCATATGTATATGAACGTTTTTCGAGATTTTTCCCAAAATTAACGAATAGTTTCAAGAAAATTAAAAAAAAAAAAATCGATTCGTTTCGGACACGAGCAATTCTCTCGTATTCGAGTGCTCAAAAACGCGTATAAAAATATTTTAACTATTTTCTTTTTTTTTTAACACAAACGCGGTATATTAGTAGTCGTTCAGAATCGTTTTTCTAATTCGGTAAATAAACAATTGGTCAATTGGTCTGCAGATCAATTCACGATATTCATACGTTACCTTGTATACATATATATTTTGTCATTTCGTTTTTATATTTGACGTTCTCTCGATAAATGCAGAGTATTTAGAATCGTGTCGACTGTGTTCCGACGTATTATTATATTATACACATTTCGATAAATATATTTATAATACGTGAACAGTGGCGGTTATAAGGGGGGCAGGCGATAGATGGATCACCCCCTCCTCCATGGGATTTGATATTTTTAAATTTGGTATATCTCTGACATAACAGCATCGAATTGTGTCATGTAAGTCGGTCCAATTATGTTATGGCTATACTCCATTTTCGCTCCCTCCCCTTTGAACACCATATATAAAGCTGGAATTGGTGCTCGACTGACAGTCAGCGCGTACGGTACGCGCTGATCATCGGCAATGATCGCGCGTTTAGTGCTTAGCTGACGACAAACTCGGTCGGTCGCGTACAGTGTAAACGAGTGTACAACGAGGGTCGAGGAAATATGTATCCTTAGGTTCATTTCATTTCATTGAAATACGCGAAATCATATTATCATTAATAATAATAATAATGATTGTATATACGCGCGTACGATCGGTCGCTCGGTCAGCGTCAAACTAAACACCCGCATATACCGACATAGCGCGTCAGCCGATCGTAATAAAACGAGAAAAGAAAGTAGTCACCAGATAGCGCTACGACACAACAAAGAGGGCGTGGCAGAAAGGCGCTTATAAATAACGGTCCGAAACCATCGGACCGCTCAGTGTAGTCACGGCGGTCAGACGTGAACAACGTAATTCGCGTCTGACTGCGGTGTGCGCGTGCGCGCGCGCACCTTTCTGCCACGCCCTCTATGTTGTGTCGTAGCGCTGTCTGGTGACTACTCTATTTTTGGTCCGGACTCTTGCAGGTTGTACGAAACTAATGGGCAAAATAAGTGCGGGATATTTGTAAAGAAATATACAAATTTATAATGCGTATTAAACCACACATGGCACATCACTAGTCCGCCAAATTCAAATCCGACACTATATTATGTAAAGTACATACAGATTTCGATTATTAAGACGCGATACATAATAGGCACTCTTTGGGCGACTAAAAGATATTTCTATGGAGCATTTAGTAAGAAGCTGTACGGTATAAAATTTAAAAACTTTTTCACGCATCGACGAACGATTCGTATACAGGTATAATATTAACAATAATATTAGTATAACCCATAATCGACCAGAAACAAAACGGAAAACGGGATTTTGAATTAATACTTTGACGTGTTATTATACAACGGAATTTTAAACTTCACGAATAGAATTTCACGTAGAAAATTATCGTACTTAAGAATAAAAACTATGCGATTGTGCCCAGCTCTCATCATACCTGCACCTCCCACTACT
This sequence comes from Slavum lentiscoides, assembly GCA_032441835.1. Lineage (NCBI taxonomy): Eukaryota > Metazoa > Arthropoda > Insecta > Hemiptera > Aphididae > Slavum > Slavum lentiscoides. Next base: position 2,594,542 of record CM063716.1, read on the forward strand.
ATTATACACGGTCTGAAGACTTGCAAATATGCAGTGCGCTGCGACAGGAAATACGTTGTACGCAACCCGCCCCCGCCGGAGATTAGTATAAATTATTATGAAAAATATCGAATTCTTTTTCCTGCGCAGGGTGTGCAGATGTCGAAGTTACCAGACCGTGAATACCAGCGGTATTCGAAATAACCGCGGTAATACGCGTGTAGGGAGACCGAGTGAGACGACTATATAGCTTTTGTTCGTCTGCTGCAATTCGAGCGCACCTCCGGGTCCGTATACAATGTGTAATAACGAAAAAATAAAAAAAAATATATCGAATTATTTTCTATCCGGGAAGGGAAATAAAAAACGTTTACAGACAGAGAAAAATTTAAAAGAAAAGGATAGCCCGTGCTGTGGATGTCGGTTCTGATCGATCATTATTGGATCGTTTTGGAGCTGCTTTCTAACGATTATTCGACTGCGGTAATGACGGCATTATCGATTTCCTTTTTTTGACGTTTTCTGATATCTATAGGTATTCGTCTTGCGAAAGGGAGCTGATGACCAAAAAAAAAAACCCCAAGCCGTAAGTTCCAACGGACCTCAGTGACAGTTCCAGTCAATTTTTCTATTTACTCTACTCAACGCAATCGATAAAACTATGAATGTCCAAGTTAATAAAATTACAAAAATGCAGTTCATCGTAACCACTGTATTGTACGATGTTCGTGGAAAGACTCTGCTAAATTACTTGTGGCAATCGACTTGCTATATTATATAGAGACGTTCGTCGTTTCTGCAGTCGGGCGACGACGGTACCGATATTCTTAATCATTAATCTCCGCAGCGTCAGATTTATCTACAAGCAGAACAAGCAGTTGATTGGAGTGACAGAATTTAAGGGACGGCAAATTTTCAATCGAATTTCAGGACGTCGTAATTGAAGAATTGTCAAACCTTAAAAGTCGAAAGAGACTTTTTTAATGATATAACTATTTATGGTTTAACTGCTATTTACGTTCAACTATTTAACTATTCGTGTTTTGATGTTTTATGGGTAGTAACGTTTTATACATTTTTAAATAATAAAATTTAATTAACAATACATTTTTTTTTTAAATGTATTTTGATCGGTTAAAAAAAAAATCTTATGAAAATGAAAATTTCCTTTTCTTTTTAGGCAGCAAACTATTTAATCCGCCGCCGAATCCCTGCATTGCAGCAGTAATATTAATGATTGCAGGAACAGTATAGTAAATCGATTATTTCACATTAATATACACGTCTCGTATTTTGATCGGTCAATAACATACTTTTGTGAAAACAATCTATTTGAAACGAGTTTAATTAGCAGGAAAAAAACAGTTACTTATCGACTTGGAAACGAAAATTTTTCGATAAAAAAAAAAAATGTTTTACTTTTTAATTCGTTAACTCTCATCGTCGGTTTTTAGCTGCGTTAGTATCTTTTTTTTTTACATTTACTCGCCCATTTCTCTATATAAAAAAAAGTTAACATACATTTATTATATTTGTATGTGACCTGTGCTCTGCTGTATGACATTCGTACACTGTTATTGTATACACATACGGACGGAATCAGATAACGAAATGCCAGGAGATGGTCGTCGCGGCGGCGTGTTAGGAAAAACATATTTTCACGTCACTCGTCGCGCGTACACAAACGTACACGTCATTTTACAAGGGAATTCACTTGAAAAAAATGTTCACTTTTTTAGTATGTACACGTATAGTTTTTTTTTTTTTTTTTATACACATTATATCGTGTTTGCTCGTGAACCCATCCTTTTCGGTACGAGTCACCCGGGGGACGAATCAATGTATACGAACAAATTAAAATAAATAAACAATTATTCGTACACGTCATAACCGGAATATTTCTTGGGTGTAATGTTCTTAACCGGTATATCGTCTCGTCGATGTGTAGAAAACAATTTATCGATTAAATTATTATATTATAATGTACAAGTACACGCGTAAAAAAAGTGTTTTGAAATCGTCATTTTTCGTCGGTAAACTATATTAAATCGCATTGTAGTATGGCTTTGAATAAAAAAAAAAAAAATCGATATATTCACTAGAGAAATACGTAATATAAAAGTAATTTGTTTAAACGTCATTCTACAGGCTAAACGTGTAGAAATAATGTTTTTTTTTTCATCTCTTTGACGCGTTTTTGACGTATAGTGCCGAAGTTAATGTTAAATAAATAAGAACAGTTTTGTGACGAGTAAAAATTTAAAAAAACCCCCCGGAGTTTTAATCGACTTAACCCGCGCAGTTAATTTTTTTCATTCCACTTTGATTCGTATATTTTTAATTTCGCGCATAATAAAATATTGGCTTTTCATAAAAAAAAAAAAAAGGATCCGAAAGAATCAGAGTTATACTTTACGCAAACATCGATGATTAAACAGGGATTCGTGCATAATAATATCCTTAAATTTAAAAAAAAATAAAAAATTCTTATTAGATACAGTGGTGTCGAGTAAAATGTTTTTCAAACACCGTACAGTGTCACCTTGTTTACAGAAGCGTTTTAACTACACACAATGTACGTAAGTTTATTGGAGTATACACTAAACTTCATTTTTTTTTTAAAACCTCGTCATAACTATATCATAGTCTCCGCAAAATGTAAACACCGAGTGAAATATGTTTTTGTTTTACAAAAGTGTTTGACAACGCGTATAACATAGATACCCCGTTTTCTTTTTCTCGAAACAGGAGTATACGAGTGTAGTTACAACACAGGTACTCTATTTAATATGATATCGTTATGTGTTATATAAAAATAATGTACCGATCTATATACACTCACTGGCGATGACTTAGAAACGCGCGCGTTATGTAATTACAATAAAAAATACGCCTATAATATATGCGTATATAACGTGCATTATTTGTAAATGGTTTTGAAACTCTAAAAGCAATATTATTCGGTTGACAAACGGATTGAGAGATTATAGAATATCAAAAAATAAAAGTACACAATATATACCTAACGATATCGTTACTTTCGCTTTAATATATCGCTAATAATATATACTTTTTACAGTCCGGGACGATTTAATGTATTTATTTAACGAAAATCTAACGACATCGTGTAAACACTTTAATATACAATAGTTTTTTTATGCGTTCAATATCGAAAATATTCGCTTTTAAATCGTATAATACGTAAAGCGTAGGTATTATAACGCGCGAGCAACGACTGAACACAATTGTAGTGTATATACGAGGTTAGGTTGTAACGTGTAGAGTTTTTAGTAGAACTCATCAGAAAAAAAAAATTGAACGCTGTGAGTACTATATACTCGTATATGTATATTCTATTTTATTTTTATATAGATTATAATCAAGAGGACATCACTCGAAGTCAACGGTTGCGATAGCAAAACGCTGTAGTTTATGCGAGTTTATTTTCGTTTTTTAAAAATAAAAACGCTATCAATTATTTCCCTCGACTACGGAGTTCATTGTGCGGCGATTTTAAAATTTTAATAATTTATAAAATGTTAGTAATAAATAATAACAAAGATTTCTACACGGGTATAAAGAGGATACAGGCAATTCGATACGAGCCCTTGTGATAATAATCACGTAAAGGTTTTTTTCCCGTATAAATTGTCGTCTGTAATATTCTATTATTAATATTTTTTTAAAATTATTTTCATGCTTTCGAAAAAAGTTCTCTCGATAACGACATATTGGTAACGTATTTATTTATTATATTCTTTAATAAAAAAAAACTAATAAAACTATATAACAGCGAAAATCAAAAAGTTTATTTCTGACGTCAAATTATATTATATAGATTTAAAATTTATAAAACTGTATAAAAAAAAAAATACTCTTTTCGGGTTGGTCCTGAACGTTAAAATCGATTATAAAATCAAACAATTCCGGCGAAACGTAACGAGTGTAAAATTACACTTATCCTTTTGGTAAAATATACGTCCGGAAATGTTATATTCCGCGAACTCTCAACGCCAACGTGAAAATTCTCATTTAAATTCATCGTACGTCTGAAACGTTTTGTGCATTCAAAAACTCGTTCCAGTATAACATTAACAAATAGGAATTATACATTTTTTATTTCAATAAATTCGTGTTATATATATTATATATATAAATTTCACAAAAAAACCGTATAAAAAACTATCGAAGTAGGAAACCGCGAACGAGTCGGCCGTAATATATACTTCAATAATTATTAATTAGTAATGAGCGATTTATATTAGACGAGATGATAACATATTTAATATATGTAGTTTACAAATTTCTGGTTGAGGAGAATGTATTATATATGCACGCGAGTCCCACTAACTCGTTAGTTATAAAACATAATCCCACTCGAAAAATGTGTCTATACTATTTGGTTTTTTTTTTTTTTTTACTTCATTTCTTAATGTTTATTAAGTACGTAAACTATTTGAAACCGTGCAGAAACGAAAAATAAAACTCTCGCAACCTCAATATTGGTGTTTTAATAGATTATTAAAAAAGCATAAATTAAAAAAAAAACTCGTTATGCGTACCATAATCCGTACAGGTGAATGGAAACAGATCATTATAATATAACATAATGATCTGTTTATAGATATATGCGTTGCCAAAAAAAAATGCCTACGTCTTTTAAACGCAGTGGATTCAATATCATTAATATACCAATTAAAATCGTACTATTTAAAATATTTTCAAAAAAAAAAAAAGGTTAGTTAAAATTAATTATTATTATAATTTATTAACGCATTTATGCGCTTTACTAATATTCACATAAAGCGTATATAATTCGAGAAATTACCATAAATAATATAAATTATGTGTTATGTATAATAGCTGATACTTATTTCTAAAAAAAAAAAAAACACTGCGACGATTCACCGTGCGTCTACGTACGAGTCAATTAATTTGAGTTAAAAGTCATTTTCATACGATTTTTTGTTAATTTCAGAAATGACTTATCAAGTCACGAGTTAATTTTATAGAAAAGTAACGCGTTGATTCACTGAATTTCAACTTTTTGACGCCTATCTTTGCATTTTACGATTTCAATAGCCGCTTGCGTTTTTCGTTGCAAACGCGCGAGAACACAAACAAATTACACAAAGTTTAAAAGAGAAAAATGAGTGATTTTTACAATATTTGTTTATTTAACAAAAACGGATTTGGCGTTTTGTATTCCACGCATGCTATACAGTAATCACTCGTTGTCTGCGGCATTTACGTTCCAAGAGAGATGTGAATCAGCGAACTCAATGCAATATAAACCGTCTGGGGGATAAGTCAAGTGTTAGAGAATTTAAAGAACACCGAGTTAAATGTGCGATTTCGCCACAATAAAAAAATCTTTTCAATACGTTTGGGCGGATGAAATAACTATTAGCGATAGAATTTTGTTTTATTTGCGGACTATAGATGGTCGCTTCCATCTCAAGAACTCGTTCGGTCCCGTTGGGTCTTCCGATAAAAAAATAATCTCGCCGATCGGTTTAGAGGAAAAACGAGTTTTCAGCAGTTATCTCTATCGTTTACGTTCAGATTTTTTTTCCACCTGAAAGCTCCTTCCGTCGAAGTCTTACACTCGTATGATTTTCATCGAATTAATTGCTTCACGCGGGAAAGAACTCTGCTGATGGCTGATAAAGTCATACTCTAGACCAGAGATTCCCAAAACGTTTTATAGGTGCGCGGACTCAATTCTTACAATTTTCATATTAGTATAAGTGACCCATCCAAATCAATTTTTTTTCTGTGCGAAATATGGATAAATAGAATTTAAAAAAATTTATATATACAGTAGTAATGTTGTATTGAGTGTGATTTATATTTGGTGTTAACAGTCGTAAAAATGACCGAAAATCTAACTTCACAAGAATATAATATGAAGAATTTTATGCAGGGAAGCGGCGTTTACGGCTTTAGCACAGAAAATGTTAGGTATTTTGAATAGAAAATTAGAACTCCGTTAAATATTTACGGTCGAAACTCGTTTTTATCGAATCGTCTACTTTTTCTTCTCCCTCACGGCTCACCTCTATCCCAGCTATTTGGGGTCGGCCACCTTTGTCCTAAACCTCCACTTGACCCGATCTCCTACATCTTCCACGCACACACCAACAGTCCTCGTATCACATCAATCGCATTCAACCACTTATTCTCCGGTCTTCTTCTTCCTTCAACATTCATTTCCATAACCATATTCTTACCACTACCGAATCTTCTCTCCTCATAACACGACCGAACCATCTAAGTCTATTCTCTCTCATCTTCTCCACGATCGAATAAGCTACTCCTATTATGCTTCCTCTCACATATGTACATTTCTTATCCTACCTTATTCTCTCGTCACCCCACTCATCCATCTAAGCATTCTCATCTCAGCATTTTATCGAATCGTCCACAAATAGATTAATAATAATAATTCTTTTTCAGCTCGTGTGTTCTTCGCGTGGGAAAATATTCGCGACCCGTCAAACGTTGTTTCATTGCGCGATCCGTTTTTGAATCGCGACCCTCTGCTCTATAGAACAGTAAATTTTCACGCGAAATAACCTATCCGTACATATAGCTATTTCTTCGAATAATTTTAATTCTTAAAAAGTATTTTTAAAAAAATAAAATTTTTACTATTTTCTTTATTCTTGAAAATCTCACGACTTCTTAGAAATCAAAAGTGTATTTAAAATAACGGTTTCGTTATCGTACCTATACAGATAATATCGTGATTTCGATTTTTGATTTCGTCTGTCCCGTTAATCGCAGTGCGCGACACCGACACTTCCGAAACTCTACATCATTATCTCGGAATACCAAATTTTTTTAGAATTTTTTACTACACGACCGGGGAATCGTTTCCGGAATCGTACACACGCGCGAATAATTAATTCGACGCGTTTATGCGCTAAACGAGACGTTCCACGAGAGACGTTGTATTTTCATTAGAAGGTATTGTACCCGACGCGATCCGTGATGCTGTTTAACAATATATAATATATGATCGCGGCGATCGACAGTCCGGTCACGCGTGTATCGACGGTAAAAGAGTATAAAAAAAACATTATTATTATTTTTTATTATTTAAAATATATACGCGCGTATATCGCAGTGATTTTTTTTTTTTATACATATAAAACTTTTTTTTTTTACCGCGGCCCGCGATGAATCGGTCAGCGAGGTTTATGCGCGCACACAAATTTACGTGGAAAAAAAAAACAAGCCGTTTATTCTTATTTTTTTTTTTTAATTTCGTCGAGATACGCGCCGCGTTTTGTTTAATAACCAGCAGATTCGTTTTGTCCACAGACGCGTATTCATATAATAATAATATACGTCCGTTTCAGAGTATTTTACATTTTCTACGGAGCGTATATATTTTATACAATATAGAGAACGTGCCGCCGCACTAGCTGTGATGAATCGCCAGTTTCAGAACGTGTACCGTAATATTATTTATACGCCGCTTTTATATAATACATTTTTATGTTTTTATTATAAAGATATCCGCGGTTTTTTTTTCCTGTTACTCTGGATCTACGACGCGTACGAAAAATAAAAATCTAAAAAACAAAAATAATATACGCGTGAGAACGTCTTGATCACGATCGTCTACATTTTTTTTTTTCCTCGGTTTTTTTTTTCCCCTCGTCGCGACTACACTTGCGTAGCTGCGACCGTTGTGTACACTGTACACTGTACACGCTCTTTTTAAAATAAAAAACGCACATAAATTTACTTTTAAATATATATCAAAAAAAAAAATTCGTGCACGACATAATATAATATATAATAATAATTTGGCCAACGCCTCCCGCGCAAGCTGTACGGTCTGCGCGCAGGACCGCGGTGTAGAGAATAATATAACCGGACACCGCGGTGCCGGTGGATCCGAATATTTTGCAAGACTGTCTGTCCGTACATTATAATATAGTGTCGGTATGAACGATTTAAATCTCCGTATATAACGCGATAGATCTTTTTTTTACATTAAAGTGATTTTTTCGACGTTAGAAATTATTACTTTTTTGGAGAAACGGCCGTGCAAAAAAAAAAAATGTTTTATTACGCGAAAACACTAGGATTCGGAAAAAATTGTCGAAAATTTGTTAGTATACTTATTTATTTTTTTTTTAAAAATAAATTTCATACTTTTATTACGTACTGGAGTTTAAGGTTTTTTTTTTTTTCTAAAAAATTAATGCAGTAAAATTTCGAGTCGAGTCAATGCGGCGTATAGGTACGATTTCTCTAGAAGATCATTGAAATTCGACATCCACCCACCTACGAGTGTATTCAACAACAGTGGCGCAATCACGTAACCTAACCTACAACTGCGTATCGTAGGACCATAAGTGCGCGCCAACGAATCCCAACGAATCGATCGACGACTCGCAGTCCAGCATTGCCAGCAGCAAGACATCCGCGTGAACGCTTCACCGCGTCTTTTGTGGCCGTCTTGTGCACGGTAACTGGTAAGCATACCATTGAAAACCCCGCGGAACAGCTGCCGAGACGCGACCAAAGGGTTAAAATATTACACGTTATTGTCACACGTCGTCATTCTTCGCGACGAACCATCGCCGTCCGATTTCGTACACCACCCGCCTAGTCAGTCATCGCGATTCCGCAGCACAATCGTTTCGGTTCTTTGCAACGCGATATTTTCACACGCCCCCCCTTCCCCTGAAAAATACAACGGTACAAAACGCGCGCACATGGACATCCGTTTCATTTCGCACAATAATATCTGTCAACGGGCACACGTATCGAGAATACGAGATTTTTTTTTTTTCAACGTATAGTTCAGCATTTACGCGAGAAGACTTGAAATTTCCGTCGTATTTGTCGATGGAAATCAAAAAAAGAAAAAAGAAAAACTAAACGTTTTCACGACGTATATGATATGCACGAACAATAGCGCAGCACTGTGAAATACGAATGATACTTTACGGGCCGGGGACACACGTTAAAATAATGAGAGACTTGAATATGCCACGCGTAATGATGGTCTTAATTTCGTGTTTTTAGACAATAACCTTGACTTAAAATATATTGGTGTAAGAGCAAAATAGCGCCTATTTGCTGCCGTTATTCTTCAGTTGATCCGTTCGGGGCTATTTGCGTGTTGGTTAACATCAACTCCTAAGTATTTAAAATTTGAAACCCTTTCAAAGGTTAAATCTCCAACTACCAGAGAATCTTGTACATGCTCTTTTCGAGGTATTATCAAATATTTTGTCTTTTGATCGTTAACTTGCAGGCAGTGTTAGGACTTATCTAGATAAATTATCTAGATAAATATTTTTTTATCTTTTATCTTATCTAGATAAATAAATATAAGTTATCTAAGTATTTATTTTAGATAAAAATTTAACTTATCTAGATAAATTTACAAGATAAATTTTTTGGTAAAAATTCGGTGGATCTGTAATACAGATCTACCGCGATACATTAGATATTAAAATAATATTCAATATTTTCTTGTCGCTATAATTAATTATCAATCTTTGAAACAAAAATCCCGCGTTTTGAAAAAGTGTGGCACAAACAGCCCGCCACTCTATGTTCAGAATCATTGGCCATAACGGTGGGTGTAAACAACGGGTCGCGGGGGCCAGCGCACATTTTTCGTTAAAACCCGACTACAATTATTTTTAGATTAGTCGAAACATACGTAGTTCAAAGTACAAAACAGTCAAGCCCGTATATTTACTACCGAATGTAACCGCCGAATGACACAATAATTTCATTTTTCAATAATATTATTTAATATACACTATACGGTCTATACGCCATCTATTGTTAGATTTCGCTATTAAATTTATGTGTTTCCATATCGTGCATTAACGTGGGCTATCTAGGTATATTTAATCAATGGTATAGGCACAGAATATATATTCTGTGGTATAGGCATTTATTATTTCTTCAAATCAATGAACGTGATGTCGTGGCAACTACGGTCTACGAAATTATAATTAATGAAGCCAAAAATAAACATATTATAATATAGCCATAAACTTGCATGATGGTATATATATTTTTTTTAATTACTTAGTTGTTTTAATTTTAATTTCTATAATTATCTGTTATTTATCTAGATAAAATATTTTTATCTTTTATCTTTTTGTTAGATGAATTTAATTTGTTTATCTTTTATCTGTATCTTAGATAAAATTTAGTGTTGTTATCTTTATCTTTATCCAGATGATTTTTTTGTTATCTGTTCCTAACACTGCTTGCAGGCCAATATCTTTCCCCTTATTTATTGGTTTTTCGGTTGTCTGTCTTACGCTTTCTTCGGTTTCTCCTATAATAAATTACTATGTCGTCTGCATATGCTGCTAGTTTTATCTGACCAAATAATACGTGAAATCACAGTGTGGAAACCCGATAAAAAAAATACCGAGGGGACGGCCACGACAGCGACGGATGGATCGAGTCAGGGAAGACCTATTGCTCCTTGGAATAAGAGATGGAGAACAATTGGCTAAGGACAGAGAGACATGGAGAGGCGTAGTGGAAGCGGCGATGGACTTACGTAGTCTAGAATAAGCCATAAAAAAAAAAAATTATGGTCTAATCATTAATAGCAGGTATTAAGCGGAGATGCGTAGACCCCGAACTAGACGGGAAGAATCCCGTCACGTAAGATCTCAAGACAGCTGCAGCAGGAAGAAGACCAGCTGCATATTATAACGCGTACGAGAGACAAGTGCGGAGCAGTATTGTTGCACGGTCTCAAACTGTACGCATATGATGATACACACAATTGTCTTAGTTCCCCCTACAGTGAAATTCAGCACTCTGGATTTTTTCGTTAATCCTGTAAAAACATTGTACGGTAAAATATACTGTACGTTAGCGTATTAAACAAAAACACGTGTTTCGTTGCGTCGTATATTTTCTATTTTGGTCATTATAATATTGAAAATCGGTAGAAAAAAAATCAACGTTTCACGGAGTACACTGTTTCAGTGCAGGATCAGTGGAAGATTCTTAACGAGAGCGTTACAATATATATATGTTTCATTTCCATTATCGTTTATTTATCCACCACTTTTCATCGTATAGTTGCGCAGTTTGAATTTCTTACTCGTCGTCTTATAATGTTTTCATTTTTTTTTTTTTGTAATTGTGCGCGCACAAGAGAACGGGATTGTTCGAAGCTCCTCACTTTTAACGAAAGATTTCGTGCGTCCTATTTTGTACTGCAGGAAAGAGATAGAAAACGCGTTTTTTTTTATTTTTGTTGTTTTCAATCGATATAACGCGCGGAGAATTTCACGCGTATTACTATACTGATGTGCCAGTTATTATAATTTTTTTTTTTTAATTTTGGACTTTCTCCGAGACAGAAAGAGAAAAAGGGTACCAATTAAGACGTACGTACGCGCGATCGTGACCTATCTCCTATATATTGTTATACGCTCACAATTATTATTACACGTGTAGTATTATAACAACGCTTTTTTTTTTTTTTTTTGTAATCGTTCCATCGCTTCTCCAGCGCGTAATAAAATATAATAATAATAACGAAAAAAAAAAGACTCCGAATTACCGCTGCAACGACCGAAGCTCGTATAATTTACTATATACCAATAAGCGTGTATTCGTTGTTTGTTTAACACGTTCGATAAGATCTCGTTGACGAGGAAGAGCGATTTTTTAATAATATACACACACGCGCGGCGTGTATAATATGCGCGCACTATATTTACACGAACGGAGTGTTTTTCGACGCACGATTTCTTCAATAACTGCAATTTAATATGCACACTATAAATACACATAGTTTGCAGTTGTATTCCGAAATCGAAAGTATAAAACGTGGCGCGTGTGTGTCCTGCGATACGAGTCGATTTTCTTGTATAATATATATATATATATATATATACGAATAATTTAAATAATAATAATAATAATAATAATAATAATATCGTTGTCCGCGGAAGTTACGTTGGAGAAAAGTCGCGTAGACCACCGAAAGTTTAAAAAAAACGATGTAAAAAAAAGGTGGTTATAGGTTTGAATTTTATGAATTTTAAAAGTACAATCGTTGTTCACTACTTTCGATCTTTTATAATCTTTATATTACAGAAAAAAAAAATAATAACCCCGAGTCATAATTCCTATTTTTTATTATTATTATTATTCTCCCAGAAGGCTTAAGAATCAATGGCCCCGGGATCTCTTAAATTAAAAAAAAAATATATATATATATATAAATAACTTTTATTTTAAGCCGAAGTGTCATCACTGAAAGATTCTTCCCGCACGTCAAGCAAGCCGTTATAATTTAGCCATTATTCTTATTGTACCAATAAAAGTACAGATTGTTTAATGTTCGAAATAAAATCAAAAAAAAAATTATTATTATTACCGTTTCGAATGTTCCGACAAAGTGTGTTTTACGCCGAAGCTCCGCCGCTCGGAATCGTTTTATCGAACGATTCGCGCGATTGCTTTCGAATTTATTTAGAGTTTAGATAACAAAACCTCAACAATTTCGCTTAATACCAGAGAGGCTCGTTACAAATTTTTTTTTATTATTATTATAATTGACTCGACACAAGTTTGGGGAAAATTTTTTTATTGACTTTCTCGACTCGGATATCGGCTGGCGAATGATCGACTGCAACACAGAAAGAAAAAAACTGCGATTACAAAAAAAAAATCTCGAATTGAAAACAAAGAACGAAGACTCGGTTTCGACATAGTAGTAGTATTACGCGTGTTATGGTAGCACGTGCGCGCAATAAAATAAAAAATACATATGCGTTTTATATGTGAAATCCCCGTATATTATAGAGAGGACGACGAACTGATGATATATATATATATATATATATAGAGATTATAGAGTGAACTCGTGCAGTCGATGATAATAATGACTCGGAAAACATATAAATATCGATTTATCCGAGAATAATAATAATTATTATTATTACAGTAGTCCGTATATTATAGTGCGAGCAGCGAAACGGCTTATATGCAGCAACGCGCAATAAAACATACTACACTGCACAGAATGGACACACCGGATTTGTTCGTCTATTTTTTTTATTATTAAAATTTTAGTATTCTATAAATCGCATTTATTTTCATATATTATGTATAAAAAAAAAAAAAATGGAGGGTGGCGGTATTTGTTGTGGATTTGGGCTCGAGTGAGTTGCTCAAAGGGTCGAATTATTTATTTTTAATTTGAAAACGACGATAGAAATCGTTGCTTATATATTCGGAAAAAAGACTCCGAGTTTATTGTAATATTATATTAATTAATACGGTAATAGTATTGGTAAAATATTACGTACCTGAGCTCGTGTTTTACATCGATTTTGAACGCTTTTCAAAAAAAAAAAAAAACAATAATAATAATAAGAAAATCGTTCAAAATTGGGGTATATTTTTTTTTTACCATTTTTATGCTACTTTTACTCATTCTATACACGCGAAAAAATCAAAAAACGAAATTAAAAAAAAAACAACACTACATAATTGTGTAATCTGCCAAATCTGCAGCTAACCTCAAACGTCCCTTTGTATATTTTTCGGAATTTATTTTTTTTTTTAGAAGTATTTTTCTATAAAGTACGTTACATGTTTTCGAAATACGTAAATATTTGTATTCTCTCTCATTATCATTTAAAAAAATACGACAGATTTTTCATTTACAGTAGACTAATATATAGAATACGTAATAATTTGTAAAATAAAATTTCAGTCGTAAATTGAAAAAAAAAATACATTTATGATGTTATAAACGATACTAACGATTATTATAATATTAACATAAACCGAACGTTTAAAATATTATTACAAAACCGTATATTTATTTTCGTAGTAAATATTATCACTGTTCTGTGTCGTCGAGACGATTTAAATAATAATTGTAAATTATAAATTATACATTTTCGCACGGCGCGTTTTTATCGTAAACGTTAAATGAGTTAAAATATATATATATACCTATATTATAATATTATATTATCGCGCAAATATATGATATTATATAAGAAAAAACGAACCGACATTGGGTTATCGTTTATCGTTATCGGTTGAATCGCAGAAAATATATACAGTTCAGCATGCGGTGACCAAACGAGTTATAAAATCGACTAATTAAAAGATTTTTTTTTGTTTATTTTTAATTGAATAATTTCACGCCGCTGAAATACCTAATTATTTTTTCTTCGAAATAATTGTAAATATATATAATATATAATATACCTACATATATTTGCGTTTCGAACACATTTTTTTTTTTCGTATACGAAAACCTAAACCGTAACTTCACCGTTCTAATAATATATTAAACCGTAATGTTTATTATACGTATAATAATATAGAAATAAATAAATTTTCTACGAATAATGTACACGCAGCTATATTATAATGTGTATCGCCATTTATTTCATTTTTTTTTTTTTTAAACTATTAGAATTTATAACGGATTATCGAGTTGCCGTAATTAGATTACACCACACAAACACTCGGCAATAATTAATTGAATAACGGAAAGTAAGTAAACGAAAATACCGTTTATATATACATATTTATATACGACTTTATAGGATTTATTATTATAAACTATATCATATATGGTCTCTCGTATTTTTAAATTTTTATAAGTAATTTTTTGTTTTATGTAATACAATTTTAATGTAAAATAATCATATTACGCGTAACGTATTAAAAAGGGTTTTTTTCAACAAAAATTAACAGTTCGAAATATCGAATCGAAATCGTTCGAAACGTCATGAAAAGCGAATAATTAGGTATTCTCATTTTTTCAATCATCATTTATAAGCGAGTTCCTATATTAAATAGACAAATCATGTTTCGTATATAAAAAAATTTTAAAAAATTAGTAAATAATTCATAGGCCATTTTTGATACTTATAATATTCTATAGATTCGCATAATGTGCAAATAACATTAAATAAAATACCGTAATGGATTTAATACAGCGAAATACGATACCTACTCAAGGTCGGTCATTAAAAACAATAATTGTAAATATCAGTGGTGTAGCCAAGGGGGGCTGATGGTGCTGCAGCCCCCCTCCGATATGAATAAATAATCAGTTTTTTTAGTGGTTATTACCGTTTATACATATTAATAATTAACACATAAATTAATTAATTATCAGCCTCAGCCCCCCCTCCACCGGCACCACCAAATAAAAATCCTGGCTACACCACTGGTAAATATCTACGTGTAATATAAGCGAATTTTCTAAATTTTTTTTTTTTAAATAGTTTTTCTAAAATGCGAAGAGTCCAGGAAACTCAGCGTTCTCATCGTCGCGTTTCCACGCGATTTTCGCGAAAAGACGGATTTCACGAACCGGCCCCATGCGTGGGACATTGTGTAATAAAAATAGGCGTTAACGACAAAAACGCGGTACAGTTTATTGTCGTCTGTATGTTTTTCACGGATTATTAGAAACTAAACGGACTATTAGAAAAAAAAAAGAGTCGAAGTCGACTCTATTCGAGTTATTCCCGGGCACGTGCGTCACGTAGAAATCGATTGGAAATCCGTATATATAAATATATACGCGTGTCTCGTGCCCTGCACTGCGTATATGTAGTAATAATAATATTATTTCAGTCGCCAGCCGTCGACGACTGCCGTTCAATAACGACCGATGTAAGTACAGAATACTAGTTTTTTAATGTGTAAAAAAAAAAAGACATTATTAATAATAAAAAATAAAAAAAAAGTATCGCTTACTTCTCGTATAGGACCGCGTCGCGTCGTGGGAACGATATTATTATCCATACGACTCGATCGCGTAATAATAATGTAGTATAATACTCTTTTATATGTATATATATATATATAAACGATAAACGTCGTTTTATATTATTATGTATCGCTCGTTCGCGCTTACAACAACGGCACAGAAGAAGAAGAAAAAAAAAATATTAGAAATTCAATTCGCGCGTTTTTCTATCGGTAAAATTCGTCGCGTAAATTTCTCTTAGCGACTGGAAAATCGCGAATTTCGCGTTGTTTTCGTGGCGAACTCCTCGAGCAACCTTTTTGCGCCGAAAACAGATGGTTTAATAATATCGTATAAAACCGACAGAAAGCTATATAACATAGTCGTTTGACGACAGTCGATATACGCCTTGAAACGATTTTTTTTTTGCCGTTTCGCGCGTATATAATACTAAAAAAAAAAAAAACGCTCGAATTATATATACTCAGAGATTTTAGGGTTGTCTGAGAATTTTGTATGATATATGTACTAGAAAAAAATGGTTCAAAAACATATATATGATGAGTACGTCCAAGTCTACAGCATCGCACGTTTTGAGCTCTTACAAAAAAAAAAAAAAATGTTCGTATTTGTAATACGAATTTGTCGATATAATTTCGTTTGCGCGAATTTTTGCTCGTTTTTAGACGTTCGTTTTTAGAAAATCGCTGTGAAACCCGAAAAACGTGTCGAACACGTAGATACGGTTTTCAAGTAACGCACGTAAACGTCATCTTATATACGCTCTTAGACGAGCGAAAAAAACTGTTCACGGACAGAATATAGAGAAAAAAAAAAAAAGAACCAGTCATAAAATCAAATATGCGTACTTCGTTTCGCTCGAAATCTATTAAATAATACGTCTTACTATTCGGCTGTACGATTTTCGGCGTGTAGATATTTAAAAAAAAAAAACGTTTAATTCGCTCGTGTTATTTTTCACGATAATATCCGTTTAAAAGGTAAACAAAATATTTACTAAAAAAATAATAAATATACATATATATTTAAAATATCTTTATATTATTATTCATTCGGTACGCCGCTGGGGCGTCTGACGCGCGATAATTCTCTACGGGCAAATATTATTTTATTTACTAATACGCGCGGTCACATTTTTCGTGTCCAGAAGGCATAAACGCACTTTGTCGACGGACATATAATATAATATATGCTGTGTGTACGTTATAATTACGCGGGTAATAAAATATTATAAAATAATTAAGGGCACGTCGTTCTACCTGACTCAGTTGTCTTTGTCTGACACACACGTAACATTGTAAAATCTGGTTTCGTATTTCCAATATTGTGAGTAGTAATTGGCTAATTTTTTGGACACGACGACCTACGATATTAATTAATAAAAATAGCATAATCTATGACACGTTGGAATTACTATTTTTGATCGATTAAATTTTAACAAAAAATATTTATAATTCGATTATCACGTTATTTGTGCACTTGTAAAAAACTATAAAAATACAATTTATCGAAAAAATAATTCCTACATGTCATAGATTATGTTATTTTTATTAATCAATATCATAGGTCGTCGTGTCCAAAAATTCGTCAATTATACTCACAATATTGGAAATACGAAACCAGATTTTACTATGTTACGTGCGTGTCAGACAAAGACAACTGAGTCAGGTAGAACGTCCCCTTAATATAGTCTGGCGATTCCGCCGATTAACGATGATAGACGTATTTACGCGTAAATCCGATCACGATCGGGCAGCTGATATTCGCTGCGGTACTGCGCCGAGAATCCCATCATTTAATCCGAAATAAAACGTTCGATTTATAAATATTATTATTATTATTATTATTTTAGAGAAACCGTAATATTACATATGTATAACGGAGAAAAGAAAAAAATATTTTATCGCGCACAAGAACGGAAAAAGAATCGGAAAAAAAAACTCTTCTTCAATACGTGTTGTTGTAGTGTAGGAGAATAGGTCTGACTCGAATTTGTTTAGCCTCCTCCTACCGAGTTGAAAATGTCGGGCCCGTGACCGTTCCCTGGATAATCAATTTTTTTGATATCAAGGAGGAAGGATCCGCCGGTTTCCAGCTACCCTTCCTTACGTGGAAAACCCTTAACCGTCTTAGAACGGGAACCACCAGGTGCAAGGCGGCACTCGTGAGGTGGAGTTTCAGCGCAGATGATAAGTGTGACTGTGGGATGACGCAAAACTCCGAACATTAATTAATTTGCCCGAATATGAAAGTCAAGTGCACGAAAAACGACTTGATTTTAGCAAATGACAAAGCAATATATACGTTGCTAATATTACTGGGGAAATAGCATTTAGTTTGGTGATTTCGGACACGAGAGAAGAAGAAGAAGAAGAACCGAGTTGAAAATGTCGCGGCCCGTGACCGATCCTTCCGTAAATCTTATGACCTGCAGAAAATCGTTATAAATTAATTTCTAAAAATGTATTCGTAATACAAAATATTGTTGGAAACTTAATTTTTTTTCGGTTTTCGAATTTTCACGCGTGATCGAAAACGATTAGAAAATCGCGGTCGTTCGCGGCAATTTTATATATTTTTCTCGATACGCGTTGTTTTTTAAAACAATATTGTTGTTTTTGATATTTGTTCTCTTTAGAACCGTGTACGTATATATATATATATATATTTAATTTAGCTATGAAAGAAGGAAAAATGAAAAAATCCACGAAAGAATAACGACGCGGATTTACGTTTTTACACTGCGCGCGTTCGTTCGTTTCGAAATACCGGAGGATAGTTATTAGCTGCAGCTGCAGGTTACTTGACCGAAAACTCGTGTACGTATAATATTATTGTTGTAATAGTCACGCGGTGATTGAAATCGGGCAGCGGAGCAAATATAATTGAACGGTACATTTTGTTGTTTATTATTATTTTTAATTACGCCTAGCACGAGCTGTTAAATTAACGTATTTCGTCGGCCGCAAATATATTACTGCAACAAATACATTAGTCTTTCTTTCGTTATTTACACACTTTAGTACTCGGACATTAGAGTATACACTCTGCGAGTGTACATAAACAGCAAAAAGAATTTTTTTTTTTTTTTTACGAACTCGCCAGTGTAAATCGAAAATTAACGACGACGTTTTAAATGTCTTCGAATCGCTCATTTTTTTTTCGAGTATATGACGTATGTGTGTGTCGAATAATTTTAGACGAATTTTCTTTTTGATTTCGAAATTGGTACTCTTATAATAGAGGATTCCGCGTATAATTTTTTGTCTGCGTCTGCCCGACGTAGAATTTATAGAGTTTTTGTCGAATTCGAAGAGAAACGAGTAAAACATCTCGTAAAGCTTTTTTTTTTTTTTGGAAAATAACTTCTGGCATATATTTTGAAAAAAAATCCTCAAAACGTCCCACGATATTTTTACAAAACGGCCACGACGCTCTCGGAAATATTATATATTCTCTTCAAATGCGAACGTGTCCTCTTAACATCATAATAATAAAATAATACAAACACTGGATTCAGGTTTCTATATAACCGCGTTTACTGTATGGTAATGTATTATATATTATTGTCTTTGTTATTGAGAAAAAATCGACTTTCTATAAATATATGTGTCACGTGTGTTTAGGCGTGTACTCCAACGCGACTATATACGAATGGTTAAAAAAAAAAAAGGAAGCGACTGCTCGAGGGTTAAACGATCATAACTGTACAGCTATGAGACTCGCGGATGTTGTTGTTTGTGTAGTAAAAAAGTATTAAAACATTTTTTTTTTTTTTATTACAGTATCGCACTAAAAAAACAAACAAACAAAATTTCGACCGGCGAACGGCAATTTTATACGGTTTTATCGACAACATTTGAACGCATCACGCTCTCGCGTACATATTTTTTTATGTCTACGTACATTATACCATATGATTATCGATTTTTCGAACTTTCCTGTAGGATGTTGTCGTGCAGAAGCGTTAAAAACGTAAAATCACGAGCAATACGCCGAAAACCTCGGGGAAAAACAGACGATTTCGCGGTAGAAACGTTTGGATTAGCACGCGAAAAGAATTTTCAAACACATATTTAGCAATACGAATTCGAACGGTAGAAAAAGAGTTGCAACAACGTCCGAGAACAGCCGGTGGCGTGCAGACCGCGAAGGACTCCGTAATTCCAGGCACGTGGTGGTGACGGGTGTCCCGAGGCGTTTCTTTCCTATACGCTGAATGTAGGTAAGCAAATCTTTGGTCTTGCGCTTCATTCATACGGAATAAGTATTAAATACCGGTTTTTAATTACTTACCTAAAGGTATAGCGAATAACGATCGAGAAGAAAACGCTTTAACTCGAAAACGATCAAACCGTATAGTAAGAGAAAAATATGTGTTATGGGACTATATTATACGCCATAAAAATACATTACAATTACTTGTTTTCAATATTGTTTTCCAAAGTCGGTTTGCTACGTATAATTATGCCGCTCTTATACGATCTCGATACATTTAAACTGAAATCTTTACATTTTACTTTTACTCTTATTTCGCGACGACTTATATGGGTTTGGGATTTTAAACGTGCGGCCTTTTACTCTTATACGGAGTGAAGAAAATCCGGAAACATTAATATGGTACTTGAAAGCGATTTCAAAATCGATTATGAAAAGACAATATTATACTCGTGTTGGGTGAGGATCTTCTGATGTGCTAGTCAGCCTTGTCATTTAAATAATGAAAAAAACCGAACATTTATTTTCTTCGAATGCAAAAACATATTAAACATTTTTTTTTTTTTATCTGTTTTTGTTTTAAATGGGTCAATATTTTTTTTTTCAAGTCCACCACGCCACTGATCCGAGCCTTGTACTAATACAGCTAAAATAATTAGCATTTTTTCGTTTACTATTATGTAACGTTGGCATACTTTTGTTTTTTCGATAGCCGCGCGTTTTTTCAAATGGAAATGAAGTTTTTTTTTTGATACACCCGGGAATTAAATGATAAAGGATTTATATTTAGTCGCTTTTTCGGATTTCGAATATTGCGTGTAATTACTGCTTTTTGGGCCGATTATGTACCGTTCTACCGGATAGGGTATGATATAAGCTTGTCTATAAATATTGTATATATATGTATAACATCGCGTCTAATAAAATGTAAGAACCCGTTACGCTCACACCGCCTCTGACGTTCCTACGATTGCAGCAGTTGCTCGATATCTGACGCCCTGTATACCACAGTCATATTATGTAAATAATCTATAAAAATTCCTTACGGGAGATGATAGTATTGATTATGATATAATCAATGATTAGATGGGTCTCGATCCGATCCATCTATTATTTCGTCGTTCCATCAGCGTAAAAACTACTTTTTATATAATCAAAAAAAAAAACTATACCATATATGTGTATGTATTGATAATAGACGAGGTCCGATGTCAAATTATTATTATGATTTTTGTATTTTGCGGACGCACAGAAAACTTCTAACGGCAGATCCTTGTGTATATTCAAACATAAAAGCTTTTTACATATATTTACGGTTATTGAAGTCTTTTTCGAAATAACGAAAATAATTGATAAAAAACAAGAGCAGAGAATTCTGTTTAAATTCTACCCTTTTCGATGGCGTTTTTGGACGAGGCCGCGAGTGACTATATGTGCATTAAAACAAAACAATTCCACCGTACACATCATATTCGATTGAGGAACTCTGAATTTTTGTTCTTTTTTCCCCTCGCAATATATCGATAAGTACAACAAGCGGACTATTCTTTTATATATTAAAATTGATTGCGTAAAAACGCAATATATTGTGTTATAAACGTGTAAAATAATGCAACGCGCGTACCGATTTTTTTAATAATAATAGTAATTATTATTATTATTATTTTAGTACGCGCTGTAAGTTCCGTTCGAGTAAGTTTGTTAAGTCTGCAGCTGCTTATAATATATTCATATACGTTTCTATACGTATGAGTACAGTGTAGTTATTGCGAATTTATGATTTACGGTCTGTCGGTTTCCCTCACAATTATTTCTTATTTTTTTAGAGTACATTTGTATGGCGTGCGTGTGCGTGGTTTTTCTTTGTCTGTCAACAATACACAGCGAATTGGATAAGTAACGCGAGGTTATCGATAACTGAATGGAATCAATAAAACATCATATTGTCGATTTTTTTAATCGAAACAAATTAAATAAAACGGATTTGACTTTTTCAAAAAATTCTCGATATTCTCGATTTTTGGACTTGAAAACGAGTAAAACGAGTGTGAATTTATTTATTTTCTTATAACTCGTCTTTTTGGACACGAAATATTTAATTGAAACTGAAATAAATTTAACAATTTGTAAAGCTACACGTCGCTTTATGGTGGAAAATACGAATTTACATTTTTTTTTCAAGTTTTAGTTTAATTTTATTTTATTCCATTATATCCACGTTGTCAATTTTTTCCTGAAGTTTCAAGACCGTTACAAGCATGGATAATAAATATGTGGATGGGTCATTATGTCTTACCTTGCGGTCATTTTATTAGAATTATATGGGGTAGCTTATTCTTTCTTCCATTAGCAAGTTACTCTTTCTCCCATGCCTAAAACGTCACAACGCGACAATGACCTGTGGTAATAAACGTAAAAATAAGCCCTTTTGTATGGACGGGATTGATTTACTTAAGCAAATATATAAGTAGTCAAGTCAGCTGGTATTCCGGTCATCAGGGAACATTTCGGCAATGTTACACATATTTTTATATACGTAATATCAAAATCTGAGAATAACTGTTATCACCACGTATAATTTCCAAAGACAATAAATATAATAATTTCATTGAAATAACCTTAAAAAATGCCCCATGCGAGAAAGATAACCACCATTCTAATAGTGATTTCTCTCTTCTTTGAAATGATGGACCGCTACCCCATGCGCGCATTCAATATAGGAGTGGCCTATCCATATATTTCTTATCTATAGTCGCAAATTCCATCTTTAGATAGGCGTGTAATTCTCGTCCGACAGCCGTGATTGTACTGAAAAAGAAACTATACTGACTACTGTACACCCCATGAAGATAGAACCTGCAAATGGTTTTGAAACTTCGGGGGAAAAAGCTGACAACGCGGATAACTCCGAAAAAACACAAAAAAAAAATTAATAGTTATTAGTCCGTGAAAGTTTTAATAAAATATTCTTTAGCCGAAATTTCTCGCACGAATAATTTCAACAATAATATGGACTCCTCGTCTGCGGACAGATGCTGGAAGCCATTCGATAATGTTATTTTTTTTATTAAATATTTTTATCGAAACGTATATCGTCGTGTACGGTGGTAAAACACTCTGCGTGTTAACCGTTATAACGCGCGCGTGTTTAAATCGTTGCAGTAATACACACGAGTACGCACTTATGTCCATATTCAAAAATCATCGTTGTAGGAATATATTATAGTCATCGTTGTCTATTGTTCGCGCGGTTGTTTTCTAGGAAAACAAAAAAAACAGAATACTCATTCAGTGCGATTAACGTGGAAAAATTCAGACGTTGACATTGAGTTTAATGATATTTACGGTGAGAAAACTTCCGTTTAAAATTACTAATATCTTTTTTTTTTTACTAATTTATTATTATATTTATATATCGAACATTAAAATGATAGTTGTTGAGAAAAAAAAACCATTTTGACGTAACGACATACCTGCTAATCGAATTCGATTATAATGTCGAAAAGTCCTACGAGTTTTAACGTCTTTGTATTTACCGTTTCTGAGCGAATTGTTATTAATCGAATATAAGGAAAACACTTTAAAACAATTAGTCACTAAATGATTGCTTCGAGTTTAAAAAAAAAAAATTAATATACAAGCGTAAAAAGAAATGTGATTTTTGAAGTCGAATATTTTCCAATAATTTTTTTTTTTATATATATATCCGCTTTCGTGTTGACGATAGCATTCGATTGTGTTGGTCGACATTTATTTTTTCGGTATTTAACGAGCGAAAACGTCCGCTCGCGAATGCAGTAAATCATTTCTTTTTCACCACATCTGAAGTCCCAAAGGTTTGAGGAAAGATTTTAGAAAGGTTTGAACGAAAATACGAATTGTAAGTTCTACTATTACTTGTTTTATTTTTTACTCGCTGTTATAGACGCGATTCAGCAGGTCCTTGGCCGCGCAACCACCGACTCCTCACCATCGCGTCTCTGCGCACTCATTTCTTCACCGTTACACAACACTCACATAGAGCACGACAAGGTCATTCTACCCATTCTCAGTGGCAGATTCAAGGGGAAGGGGCCCGAGGGGACCGGCCCCCCCTTGGTTATTATATTATATTCGTAGTTAATGATTGTAAGTCGTCGTTATAGTGGTCGTTGCGATAATGTTGACTGGAATCTTACCTGTAATTTATAGTTTATGTTCATTGTTCAATAACTTACACTATTATTTACTTGAAGGCCTTACGTCAAATCTTAAATATTGTACTTATAGAATTATACATTTTGGCCCCCCAAAAAAAACAAATCTTAGATCCGCCACTGCCCATTCTGTCTATCCATCGTTGTCTGGTCTTTCGCTCTCCGCCGGTATCCGATTTTGTAACTCCTCCGATTAACTGTCCGACTAGACGCGTCCTGCCCAACTCTATAAACCTTCTGCTACTGTACGCGTCAGCATCGTGTATAACGCACACTTCTTCTCGTTCTTCGAAATACTCCCGCGTGCTTTTTTTGGGGCCCGAATATCCGCCGTAATACGTTCTTTTTTTCCACCAAATCTCGCCCTCCGGCCTTACTCGCTCGTATTAAACACAGTCTTAGGAACCTGACCCGGTTTCTCGCACTACTCCCGCGGTCGCTGTAATTTAGTAAACAATGTCGACCGCGTGAACTGTATATTTTGAAACGATTCTTAAGTACGGAAAATCTTATTGGAAATTCGTTCCGTGCGGGTGTGGTTTCCCGATTGTATTGGGAGAGAGAGAGAGAGAAAAAATAAATCTCGTTTTCGACCGGCGGCGGCTGCACGTTCACATAACGACGGTGACATTGAGAAATAAAAAAAAAAACCGCGACATTATTATTATTATTTATATGACTCTTTGTGCGTACGTTTTCAAACGGTGTTTGCCGGGAGCGCAGCGGCGGCGCACGCCGCACTACGACACACGAATTTTGGCTGGCGGCCACGGGCAGGTGTCTCGCGTGGAGAGCGCGTGTCCGCCACACGTACGCGGGCAACGGTACCGGTGGCGGCGGCGGCGGAGCCGTTCCGTGGCCATTGTGCCAGCCGTATCGATGTGAAAACGCCACTCGAAACGGCCGGGTTTTCGGTGGCGCGATCGGACAAGCGGCGAACAAGAAAGGAGAATCGCGCGCGGCAAACGGCGGGTACCGGGCGCGGATCCAGAAATCACAAAACAGAAATCACGGTGATCAGCCAGGATTTAGAAATTATAGAAACGGGAGGAGAAACGAATGCTTGACAAATAGTTTTCTTTCAACCCGTAGGTTGGTTTGCGACTTTTCTCCTCCGTTCTTTTCACGGTTACTATCGCCATTTCTTTCGGTGCTCTATAGCATCCGACTTCTGCGCATCTTTCTTAATTTGTCCAATAAACGTATTGCGAGGTCGCCGCCCGGGTGATCTTCTGCCTTTAATCATACCTTCTAGCATTGTACTATACTGTAGTTCTTCTGGATGTCTTAGTGTGTGTGTGTGTGTGTCCCACCATTTTCCATCTTCTCTTTATAATCGACCCTACGATCGAACGTTTCTCATCGACTATTTCCAGTATATCATCGTTTCTTTTTCTTTCCGTCCAGCTTATCCTTTGCGTGCGTCTCCAACACCACATCTCAAACGCCTCTAATGCTTTCCTCTCCGTCTCATTTATAACACCCGTGTTTCACGTCCGTATAGGGCTATATTCCAAAACATATAAGTTTTAATTAGTCTTTTTTTAACGTTTAGCTCCAATTTTTTAAACGTAAATAGTTTGGATTTTTTACTGCTTTTGCCATTCCTATATGCGTCTCCGCAAATAGTGTACGTATTAAATACACTTTTAAGCAATGACTACAGCCCAAGGGGGGGACGAGGCTAAAGCCCTTTAGCCATTCCTTGGATCCGCGCCTGGCGAGTATGAAAAAATTACAATCGCGCGCCGGTGAAAAATCTTCTTTTCTTCGCGGCGTTTAACGTCGTTCTCGCGTCGAAAGCAACGCGGGGGGGAGAAAAAACATATGTACACGAAACACGCGCCGTTGTCTTTCTTCTTATACGAAACGAATCAGTGGCGTATATATTTATGATTTCAGCAGGGGTTACCTTTTATATAGAAAAAATCTGATACGGTATTATGAATAAGAAATCAAATTTTTTTTTTTAACGCGCATACGGCTGGAGGTCGTTTCGAAAATTCGTCCGACACCGAGAATAATTTCACCGTGATGACGACGCGTCATGAACGAAACCGTTGCTGTTTCGACGTTCCTCATATATTTCAGGTCAATTTTGAAGTCATTTTTTTTTGTATGTCGTTCAAAGTACGATTTTTATCTGGACTCAGAAACTCTCCAGACTCGTGTAAAATCATCGCGACGGACGTATTTCCGCGAACGTTCCGAAATCTCTGTACGCACAGTCGACCGGCGGCTACAGTCGTGTCTCGTCTGTTCTTTTTTGTACACCTCCAAACTACACGACCTAAACACCGATTTTCCCTTATTAATAATCGACGCGTTTAACCGCGAACACGGTGTATACCGTCTGACACCGCGTGTTCGTCACGAGTGGTGGCTTGCGTGTATTTTAAAGAGGGGAAAAAAAATGTAAACGAAATTCCTGTGTTCCAGGTGTGCGAGACGAACGACGTGCGGAAGATCTCCTCGACGGACGGCGTGTGTCGATACAATATACGACGACGATGGGCGCGCGCGTGTACCACCGGACAGACCGCTGCAGACACCGGAACATCTGCCACGCGCCAGAAACCAGACGGCGTCCGCGACGAGGAGGAGAAAAAGAAATAAATACAAATCCGGAGAAGAAAGACTCGCGCGCTTCACGGCAGCACCCGTCGTCCCTCGACTGTTGTCCCCGAAGGGCGGAAAGACGCGACGATACGTATTTACAGTCCCGGGCGATATTCCGAATACTTTTTTTTTTGAAATTATTCCGAATACAGTGTTTTAAATACATTTTTTGAAAGTATTCCGGATACGGTATTTCGGATAGTCCTTTTTTTTTTTTAGAGACCGATCATATTTTAAACAGTATTTATATAAAAAATAATAACAACTTAAATGTAAAAAGTATAATCGTTTTTGAAAAACATACTCGTTATAGTTATTGTTATTAATTTATTAAACACTGAATTAAAAAAAAAAAATTATTATTTAACACCGTAAATACACATTATTACATATTACTGTATTTGATATTCGTATTGCTGAAAAATTGTAAAAAAAAAAAACGAGTCTGCTAGTATTATCGGGACACTGACGTGTAAACGTCGCGCGAGCGGTTAAAACGGGACGGAATTGTGATTGGAATTTATGTTTTCTAATAATTATTAATGTACAGTTTTAAGTACGATTTTTAATTGTTCACAAATTTTTTTTATTCCCTTTAGAAAAAATAACTGCTGGTTTTTTTTTTTACGTATCGCACGACTCTCTATTTCGACACAGTAAAAAAAAACGCTGTTACAGCGAGAGGGTAGATTACTGTTCCATAGGTAACGGTTTCCTATATCCGTTAAAAAAAAAAAAACGAGTCTGATAGTACTCGAGACATTGACGTGTGAACGTCGTGTGAGCGATAAAAACTGAACGGAATCGTGATTGGGATTTGTGAATATTCAAAGTAATTTCGATAATAAATATTGTTATTAGTTGTCACGACAACGGCTTACACATTACACATTACACGCAATTTACAATATTGCGTGTAAATTAATTAATATTATTATTATTAGTTGTCACGACAACGGCTTACACATTTCCGTCCCATTTCCCGAGATTTACCCTCATACCGCCGTAATAGATGTTTACACATAAAAAAAAAAAAAATTATTTCAAAAGTATTTGGAACACGTATTTCAAACAGTTTTAAAAAGTGTTTTACTGAAATCTGTAAATTTCTAACCGCCCAAAAGTCCGTGCACTGCAGTTTTTCATATACGGAATATGATATCGTCCGGATCACGATAACGTCATATCGATTTTTTTTTTTAAGTTTAAAAAACGTACGTTTTGTCAGTTTTTTTTTTTGTTTAAATACATCCCGTTCATCCCTTGTAAAATATACATACGCCACCCACAATACGCAATGCGCGTTTTCGATAACACAATATTGTATACTCGTGTGGTAATATTATATATGAATCGAAAGCGATTCATTCGTTCCACAATAATCGCAGTTATTATAAATAATATCAAAAGACAAAAAGCCGATATTGTACTCTATAATATGTTTACGATACGATTTATATATACAAAAAGGTTTTTTTTTTTTCAGATCGTCATCTATCTATTTTATATCGTCCCGACTGATGTATATAATAAATAATAATATATTATAAACGCTTGTACACTGTTGCTGCAGCAGCTGCGCCACGTGTATTATCCTCGTTTTTCGTTACAATATTGTAGTATCGAATGTCTATACTATTAGAACGAGTAAAGTGTGTGTGTGTGTGTGTGTTTTTTTTAATATCCGCATTACCACGAACGTATACAATGTAATAATATTTTTTTAGTATTATAATATTTTATATTATACAACATAATAGTAATTTTATAGGAAATATTTTCATTTTTTTTTTTTTAATTTTTTTGTTTTACGGACCTAACCGATGAAGCTATTGTTGGTTTTACAACGACTTTTCGACTTACTTGCATCGATTTACCGGTTTCCGATAGCCGAATTTCGCTGGCCCCGATATTTTAGGCGGGTCATTTTTCGATTTTCTCAACAGAGCGTTTTAAAAACGCGGCGCGAAAAAACTTTACCAAAATAGCGTTCGTCGAAATCCATATACTCGTATTATCGCGTTTCGAAAATAATAATGGTCCTGCAATGGAGAAGAGTCTTGAAATTTACAGCACCGAATATTATATATATGTAACTCTGCATTTTACTACGAATAGGTATGTAAAAAAAAAAAATTCGAGGGCTGTTCAATACCTGCAGCCTGCTAGATAATCAATTGGAAGCAGTTGTCTTTTTCGCGCGAATTTTTCCGAACAAACGCGTTTTCTGCAATTTTAGTTCTGAAAAATAATATTTCGGTCTCTACGGATCTTTAAGTATATTATATCATTTCGCCACCGAATAATTTAGGTTTTTTCTGTGAAAATCGTGATTTATCACGTGTTTTGTGTATAATTTAAGGGAATCGGAAACGGGCGTTTTCTCTCTTCGTCTCGCACACACGAATCGATAGTAGAATAAACGTTTCCTACTTCCGACGTACCGATCGACTTAAGTGACGCGGATAAGGATTCTAAAAAACACATTTGAATTCGTCGTGAATTCTTTTATACTATAAAACGACTCTCTTTTTATTATTTTTTTTATCTTCGAGAATTGATTTTTTTTTGAGGATTTTTGTGAAAAAAAATCAGAAATACGGGGAAGTCGATTTCAATAGTAGACTAGGAAATCGTAGAAGAGACGAATTTTAGTTTTCAAAAATTCATCATATTCTAATAATGTTTTTAGGCGTAGAAGAAAAAAATCGATCGGATTATAATTTCCGTCTTGTAACGCGCGTTTCCTGAATTCGTTCGCGGAGACCATCATCCGGTATAAAATGTAATAATAATAATAATAATAGCGCAGTTCACTGCGTCGAAGGATTTTTTATACCACATATATTATATACGATGAGGTATATAACAGGAAATTGGTCGTGACCGGTGTAACCAGATACACCGGTGGGGAGTAATACACCCTGTATATATATATATATATATATATATATATATACGCATTATGAGCGTTTTAATGTAATGTGCATGTGCTGCGCAGGAAATCGACCGCGGCGACAGGCTGCTTGCTGTATACTTCACCCGCCCCTCGCCGACTTGGGCCCGTGATCGGTTAATTTTCACTCGCGTATAATATATTATAGAGTGCAGGTTTACTCGTCGAAAACACAAGTGCTTCTCATAATATGCACTCACTGTACTACGTTATATAACGTTATTTTAATGCGCACCGTTGTCGCCGGCGGAACGATAACGTTTTGACGTTAAAACAAAAAAAAAAACTCATGTGAACTCGGGCCCGACCATCCACCTACTTCAATCTCCTGTTTCAGAGTAGAATTTTTTTTATTCGGTTAACTCTGAACGCGTTCAGGCTGACTCCGGTGTTATTCAAAAATGTTTCCATCTCACAGCTCCAAATTTGTGTCTCCACAATATTTTGACGGCTCCCGAATTATCAATAATGGCAACGAAAAAATAAATACAATATCTACATTATAGATATGCGTATATTGATTTATTTATCGTATACAAAACACGTATAATTATTAAATAACGAGAGAAAAAAGAAATCAAATGTTTTATATTTCGAATAAAATAATAAACGGCAAAAATTTCATCTCATATTATATTATTATTAATACATTTTATTCGTATATTAATTTCGGTTCTTTCTGTTGTACGCCACACGCCGCGTCCCTTGACGTGCAACTCGCACGAAGCCCCTGCAAGGAGCCGCGACGCACAGTTCGTGAATACTCCTGGGCTAACTCGAATTGATTTTTTTTTGTTTTGCATTGACTTCCATTAACCCTAACCCCGCTTTTGCCGACTGTTATAATGACTACGAATACGTATTATTGTAATATAACTACGATAACCCGTTGCCGACGACCGATATAATGTATTGGAAGAGATCCGGACGTGAAACGTTTGCCGACGACGACAACGACGTGCGTACCATTATAATTTTTATCGCGTATTTACTTGAGTGTATTAGCGACACGCGCGTCCTGTGTACGAAATTTAAATCCTGTGTACGGATTTTTTTTTTCTTTCCAGTCGCACGTCACACTATGTATTCGATGTGATCACCGCGCAACAACTTCCTTCCGGACTTCCTTTTACCGTAATGCTCGCGCGCGCGAATAATATAAAAACATTAATAATCAATAATCAATAATAATATTATTATTATAATAATCATATATAAATATGTTATACACGTTGTCCACGTACAGCTGTTGGGCGGCGATTCACACTAATATAATAATGCGCGCAAGGGCGTAATTACGGGGGATGGATCTTTTTTTTTTTTTACATAACACACTCGTACTATGTAAATGTACAAAAAAATATAATAAGAAATGTAAAATAATATTTTTTTTTGGAAAGAAATTGGGCGCGCATACTGCAGGGGGTTAAAACAAAATTTAATAGTGTTTATCATAATTCGTCGCAATATTCCTTTGCAATTTATCAATTGAACAAATTCCTCATACTAATGTAGACTAGTTGTCCCTACGGATCAGAATCCTTCAAAGATTTCCCCAAAAAAAAAAACAGGAATTGAAGAGTTGATATTTACCCGAATATAAATTGTTACATTTAAGATTTTATACGCTGCAGTACTCGTCCCGTTCTTATACGTCAACACATGCACGGAGAGAAGCCTATAGAAATAATTGATATATTCGGAATAATATGTATCAGAGATAATGATTATAATACACTACAGAAATTATTGTTTACGTTTTGTTATTAATTAAAAATTTTTTTTTTTTCGTACTCGACAAAACGGTTTTGGACTCGACAAATATCTCGGTTCGAAAAAAACGGAGAAAATTAGAAATTTCTTTATAAAATACGTCGGTTTTTATTAAAAAATTAATAATAAAAGTATGGATGAAGTTAAACTTCGATACGAAAGGTCTGGGAGTTACACGCGTTTATGGGTTGTCCGATGATAAATTTTATACGACCTCTCTGCCGTGCAACGTTCGTAATTACGGCACTGAACGTGATGGACTCTTTGGAGATATTAATACAATATTTCATGGACAACGGTTGAGAGAGGAATTCGAGAGAGAAGGTTGGAGGGAAAATGGGCGATTAAAAAAGTACTGCAAAGACTCAGGAGAGCAAAAATTGTACATTATTTTGGGTTTGATCTCGCGAAAACGATTTTTTTGTTTGTTTTTAATCTCCAAAACGTTAACTGCTAAATTTGGAATCCCGGTGAGCACTCGAAGACGTTTTATAATAATTCAGTCGTTTATTCACGGTATAAATCTAAACGTCACTTTGTAGAAAAACGTGTTTTTTCCAAAAACCAATAAAAAAAAAAAACATTAAACGACGAAAATCTGGGGCAGCGGGACAAACGATGACTTTCAAAAACGCTTTGGTACATTCCGTCCAGGGACTGGAACCGAACCGAAAAGAACCGAAACCCTTTGAAAATGTTGGAACCTAACCGTGACCCTAATTTTTTTTTTCCAAAACCCGAACCGATATTTGGAAATACAGGTTTTTATATTATATCACTAATAATATATTTTATCACAAGATATTGTGTACAAATCCAATAAATTTCTAATAAACTTCCCAAAAAAAAAATGTATAAACTCTAAATGATTAAACGGGCTGTTTATATACTGGGGTATGCTTAAGGTGAAAAAATCACACTGAACAAAAAATTGGTACGCTAAAAAAATTACTAAATCCGTAATAATAATCACTCCGCATTACGAATTAATACAATATCACTTTTTAATCGTATAATTAATAACACACGCGCGTGAGTAATATTACTCATCGTCCGAATCGCGCGTTTCAACGAGTTATTTCAAATGACGAATCTTGGATAACGATAATTATTATTGTGTTATTTTTAACGAAATCCGGTCATTATTATATTATTATTATTATTATACGGACAGAACGAATTGTGCGCCTAAGGAATCGCCGTCACCGTCGAGTTTTCAGTCCGTAACGCGAGTCAAAACCATAACGATATTACGCTGTAAGACCGTACAAAAATATCGTACAAATTATATTATATCTAACGAATACGTACCTACACACGTAAATATAGTTAATAGCCGAATGCTACGAACGGACGCGAGGACGTTAACCGTATAATATGTAAATTAACGTAAAAACGAATATAGAAAAAATACCGCCGCCGCCTTCGTTTTACTACACTCGACGCGTAATAATATCGGTCCCGAACACGTGAATTACTTTTTTTTTTTTCTTTTGATCTACGATCAGTTATTTCTGTCACTATAGCCACTACGTGTAGATCCTTCGCGTTCTTCATTATTGATCAAAGAACTCTTCCACGAATACGCGCGCGTATCGAACGCGCCGATACTTGATCCCGCAAACGTAGGCCAATATTCGGTCTTGTATAATATTTCTAAATTATTATTTTTTTACTTCTCGACCGCGTTTTCCGATCAGTTTCCACCTGTTACAATCTACACTTATTATGCATCCGAGAAACACCGCAGACAGCTGGTCCGATGTCGTCTATACTGATTTCAAGAAAACTTTTGATACGGTATAGTATCTCAATATTAATGTACTCGAATTCTCAGGTTTTGGTACGTTTCTGATAGTGTTCTCAAACACGAGTCCGGCTTCATCCGGAGTTTCTCGCGGTGAACACTTTTCCCCTGTTTTTTTTTTCACGTCGTTTGTTAACAGCGTCTGCATACAAAGGTGTCCTTCTCGACTGCACGCTCTTCTGCTTTTTTTTTTTTTTTTTGTAAACCGTATGAAATCACAATATGGAAATCGCTTCTTTTCCGGATTATCGGGAAAGTCTGGTTACGATATTGTACGTCGTGATGACGGATGTTGACTTTGATTTTATTCATACTCTTGCATGTCCCGCGGGTCATCATATTAAAATGATTAGTTGAAGGTATAATATACTTGCAGATTTCGTTATGAGATCGGCAATGGATTTTAATCTGCAGGAATCAGCTGCATACCAATAGATGACGCTATATCGTATCCATTAGTTCGCCATATCCTAGAATATAAGGATTCCTATATACAGTAATTATATTTTTAATTGGAACGCGTTCGACGTACGTTTTAAAGATTTGACGGATTCGTAGACTAAAAATACTCTCCTCATTCACTTCGCGATCGTGGTACTGATGTAGCCGAGAGGTTTATTATGACGGAACGTTGACGCGTTTTAATAGTAATTTGTTGTCTGATGAAATATAATCAACCTTACTTTCACTCGTGAATCTCTCCAATTCGCAATAGTTCCATTCCACTGCACTCCTGTACACGTTAAATTATCCCCTTCCCCCTCAAAAAAAATGAACCGATTACAGACGTTCGACGTCTGTATTGCTAATATTTACCCGTTTAATTTTTATATTCCACGTTATATGATCGTTTATAACCGCGCGCGATATTGCAGTCAATATTTTTCGGTTTTTTTATTTCGGCAATAGGACGTAGGCAGGCGCGGATCCAGAAATCAAACTGGCAGGGCGAGGGCTAAACGATGATCATCTACCTAAAATCATACCTATTTAGGTAGTTCAATACTGATCCTGATCTAGGAATTATAAATTGGTAGGAGAAATAAATGCTTGACAATTAGTATAAGTATAAAATGTATGATTTTTAAACAGTGACTACAGCCCAAGTATAGAGACTGAAGCCCATTAGCCCCCTTTGGATCCGCGCCTGGACGTAGCAGAGGTACTTTGACAAACGCTCTAGTAATGTCGTATAATTATGGGGAAAAAACTGTATTAATTTGTATGATAATTTGTGCGTATATTAATCGGAATTTAACGGGTTCGAGGACCGAACACTTAATATTTCAATCGCATAATATAAAATATAATCTCGATGGCGGCGGCGAACCAGTTCAAAGTTATCTCGTTCGTCACGACCGCGTCGTTTACAACGGATATTACGATAACCGCGCGTGCATATTGTAGTGAACAGAAAACAAAAAAAATTCAAACAAAAACAAAGTAAAAAAATAGCTGTGCCGCAATAGTAGAAGCCACCGTGCCGTGTATGACACACTATTAAACGTTTTTATATTTATATATTTTATAACACGAAAATGTGTGGCGTTAAATTTTTTTGAAACATGTTTCAGTTTTAATGTTGAAAATCGCGTTCAACGCTGGATTTAATCAAACAGATAAATTAAAAAAGAATTTTATAATTATTTAACGAATTTAATATTGTCCTGCAGGATAAATTTACACTGCACTCAAACGCGCAGACGTAAAAATAACATTTTTTTGTGTGTGTTGATAAAACGAATAGAAATTTTAAATCGATACGCATTACATAAAGAACGCGTCAATGAAATAAAATTTTAAAAAAAAACCTAATCCTCTAATTGAAATTTTGCGAAAAACGCGTGTTATAGAAAATAATATCATACTTACTTTTTAATTAATTTATACTTATTTTTTTTAATAATTTTAACTGATAACCTACTTTTAATACGGATGACTTGAAAAATTACAAATAAAATATACAACGTAATATTTGTTAAAAAAAAAAAATCCATTTTAAAGAAATTAAACGCGATAAATTTAAAATATATTAAATAAACAGATTTTAAAATAATATATTTATAATATCATTTAATATTGTAAATGTATATTATAGTATTTTCTATATAATGAATATGAAATACTATATAAATGTGTAGTGTTTTCAATTTCGAATTAAATTCTACACGCTCTGATCAATAATAATAATAATAATAATAATAATAATAATAATAATAATAATAATAATAATAATAATAATTAATAATAATAATACATATTTTATTACAAGATTGTTTATTATAAATTTTTGTTTATATATATATACGAGTAGCAATCGCGAAGAACGACTGCTATTATTATATAAATTTTTTTTTTTTTTGCCACAAAACATGTATACGAGTGTGTATGGTGGTATTGTGGTATACATACAATGTATATATATATATAAATAATAATAATAATAAAAATGGCAATTGTTTAGTGTAAAATACAGGAAACGAAACACTTGGAATTGTCTGTGTGAATGTTGAACACACTTTTTTTTTTATGTCGCGTTTTCCGTTCACAACGCGTACACACACACGCGCGTATAAACGTGCCCACACGCAGCCGACTCGGGCACTGAAAAGTTAAAACAATTAAAATGGAATCGCGTATAGCGAACGTAAAAGGATAAATATACGTACGCGAACACAATAGACGGAATTAAAAAAAAAAAAAAAAATCGTGTAAAAAGGCGCGCGTTATTTGCTGTTTTATAATGACCGCGTGGTCGCGAAGAAATAAATATGCATATTTTTTTAAAAAAAGTTATACGAGAAACGGAGTATAGGTATACTTGAAAAACGTGTTTGAAAAGTATTAATTTTTTTTTTGAAATTCGTTTTTGAAATCATTTGGGGTGGCGGACGGGTAAGTATACATTTTTTTTTACATTCGTATATTTATATATATATAATATTTGAATGCACTCGAAAAAGAAAATTGTATTTGTCGAGTTTTCAACTCGTGTCTGAAACGCGAAGCAATATTGTCCGCATACGTACATCGTAAGATCTGTTAAATAAAAAAACTCAATAAAACGGCAAAAAAAAAAAATAATAATAATAATAAGAGTGTTTGGAAAGAACGACGTTCATGAACGCACGTTCAAGCGTTAACGTTCATATTTTGCGAACGACACGTGAACGTCACTCATTTTTTTTTCAAATAGAACGTGAACGTGAACGACGTTCATAGTTTTAATGAACTCGAACGATTTTCAGGCCGTTCAAATTTATTTAGGTACCTATTTAATATATATATATATATATATACATATTGTTATATAAAAAAATTTCCTAAATTTATTCCTATTATACACATTTATAAAATCAAACTAATTATGAGTATGGATTTTATGCACAAAATAATAAATAATTAATATTTTATATATATAAAATGAACGCCGTTCATTTTTTTTTTTAATGAACGTGAAAGTGAACGTCTTCTTTTAAAAAAATATGAACGTGAAGGCGAACGAATTCCTTTTTTACGCTTTGAACGAATTCGATTTTTAAGTCAACGTTCCGAACACTGTTTAATAATAATAATAATAATAAATAATAAACAGCAGTTAAGGAATTGCGTACAAAGCGAATTGTTAAAAATAAAAAATAAACAATTACGACGTTTTTATTAGGTACCTACTACTTATTATAAAATTAAAACTAATTATAAAATATAATTAATTATAAAATTTCGCACGTTGCGCGCCACACGCTGCGTTTCGAACGGTTAACAGATGAAAAAATAAAAAAGCGCGTATTATCCAAAAATACACTTCCCTAAATAGAGTCGAACGAAATAGTTATTATTATTATTATTTTTTTTTTCATATATACTCCCTATACGCGAT
Source organism: Slavum lentiscoides (assembly GCA_032441835.1). Taxonomy (NCBI): domain Eukaryota; kingdom Metazoa; phylum Arthropoda; class Insecta; order Hemiptera; family Aphididae; genus Slavum; species Slavum lentiscoides. The sequence goes on from CM063716.1 coordinate 2,631,745, forward strand.
TTCTTTTACCCGCCATCAGATTTCCTCTCAATACAATAATAATAATAATAATAATAATAACAACTACGTCGGAAACGTTCACACTGCACAGTACACGTGTCGTACACGCTTTGCGCGACTAATGAGTTTAATGTTTGAAAAAAACAAAAACTGTTTACGGCCTCCCGCAAAGGGTTGACGCGCGCGCGCGTACCGTTCGCGGCTGCAGCTGCCGGGCGAGGCGCCTCGGCCGGTTTCCAGATCGGCTCGCGAGCAAACAACAACCGAGCGACGATACGGCGGCGACAACAGATGGAAAATACTGTGCGCGCGTACCCGGATAATATAATAATAACATCTGCGTCGGCTGTGCGCGTACCACACACTTATTACGGGGCGTACACACACATTTCATACACGCCGATTGCCTGCACCTGGCCCCCCCCCCCCGGCCCCGAACACCGCGACGATAAAATATTATTATTAGACCGATGCCGACGTGTGTGAGTGTGTGTTCCGTGGTACGTGGATTTTATACTATAGTATAATATTTTATAGGAAATCCGTGGCTTAAAACTCAAGTGGTCCGTGTTATGAGTATAGAGAACATTCGGAAGCGGTAAGAACGCGTTATGGAAATGAATACTATACTATAGTTGAAGCAAGGACGCCCGCAGAAGGATATGCCAATAGGTGCAAAAATATTATTGGAGTCAGTCAGTATAAGATTTTTTTTAGTTCCCTTTTCCGTGGACCACAGATAATACATACGAAAGCGTAGTGTGAGCATGGATAATACATATGATTCATGGAAGAAAAGCCAATTTCTTGCCGTGTAGGATAGAAGACGTGATTTTTATATTGCTGTCTCTCTTCCTTATTCGGGAACGCTGCCCGCTACGTAACTGGTGTGCAAATTATGACCCATCAATTATGTTTGATAATAATGTTAGTCTATATATCTATTAATGGTATTGTATGCTATTGTCTACGCCAGAAAATATCGCAGAAACTATCCTTGAAACTATTTTATAATGACAAAAATGTAAATGCATAATAATTAATTTGGGAGTAAGAGGGTTGTGTATACCCTACACTCTGCAGAATTAAACGATGGACACAATAGTCTTTTTTGCAGGAAAAATCTCGGGGGGTGCAATTGCACCCCCTGGCACCCCCCTCCGGGCGTCCCTGAGTTGAAGGAAGAAGAGGAACAGGATAAAGACCGAAGAAGAAGCGATGGTTGAATGCGGATCGAGTGTGATATGAGGACTGTTGTGTGTGTGTGTGTGTGTGTGTGTACGTGGAAGATGTGCGGGAGATCGCGTTGCGAGGAGGTTTAGGACAAAGGTGAGGCCGATCGAGGTGTAATAACCAAAGAAAAATGAATGTTAATTAAATTAATTTTATAACGAAGAACATCATATTGGTGAAAATCGACCGGTGTCGGCGTGTGTTAAAACCCTGGTTATCGCCTTGCTGCTTTTTCTAAGCAGAGTCCGGGGTCGTGCGAACCAGAATTGTCTGGTGTCTGTATAAAATAAAATAACCACGTACGAGATATTAAAAAAAATGTGTCACTTACACCTCAGCGCGGTTACTATCGTGTCTCTTTGGAGTAATATGACCGAGAGAATAAAATAAAAACAAAAGTGAATCGGGTAGTCGGATCGCCGCCCGAGGGAGGAGGAGAAGATAGGAAATCTGTGGCTCGAGGCGGATCACCGCGATTTCGAAATGCAAATTATTCTGCGGTGATTAAAACCCTTAAAAAAATTGACTAAAAAAAAAAAAACGAAAATTTCTTACGCCGTTATATATAGTATAAGAATATATTATATGTAATTTGAAACGACACTTACCTATACTCTGTATAATTAAATGCAATATTGAATTAATACAAAATGAAGTAAAATATGTGTTTTTATAGAAATTAAAAAAAAAAAGCCTCGCTGATTTCACGTAATCGGCAGTTTTATATATTATCCCGTTATATAACAGGGATCGGTAAACCTTTTTAACCATGCGGGGGCCATATTTTTTTTTTCATATTTTCATCGAGGGCCGTATCAAAAAAAAAAAAAAACATGTTTACATACGATAACATAATACTAATAATTTTATTATAATTCGATCCATAATATCGGTTCACGTCAGTGTTGTTTTACGTTTAAAAAAATACGAGTTTCTTTCTAGAAAAATTTGCTTTTAGGAAAAAATTAAATTCAAAAAAAAAAAATGTAAAGATTTCTAATGTGCCGGATTAGATTAAATTTCAGTAAAATCCCATAAATACGTACATTTATATCGGTAAAATATATATTTTTTTAATTTAACGCCTTTGTGTGGAGGCCATAAAGAATTGGTTCGCGGGTTGCCGCGAACCCCTGCTTTATAATGCCGGTTTCACGTATTCGGCGCGTTGCTGATTTCACGAAATCGTCAGATTATTGGAGACGCACACAACTGGTGCCATTATACGGTGCAGGTGTCGAGGGATTAATTAACGTCGACAACGCACCGTATTGTAAACGAGTTTCAGAAATTCTTTTTACGCTTGTATTTACATTAACATATTGTTATATATCACGCCACGACTCGAGGCGTTATATAGGAGTCCTCGACCTGCGCGGTTATTTCTTGTATACAGAGAACGATGATCGACGGCAGAAGGATCACTAACGGAGGATGTTTTTAAACGCTTCGAACGGGGTTGACGTTAAGAAAAAATTCCTTCGTATATTCAAAAAAGGATGTACGCAATTTTCAAACCGTATTGGATTTGTTCACGATTTCCGATATTCAATAAACAATCCGTTATTTTTTTCAATATACACATGTATATAAACTTAATACTTATATATTCCGTTTATTTTTTTAAAAAAATTATTATATTTTTTTTTTATAGAAATGCGAGGACGTGTCGATTTTTCGAAAGAAAAAAAAAACCCCCGAATACCTGAGAATCGCACTAGCGCACAGTGTATAGACTATATTTTCTGACAAGCACGTATAATATTATAAATTCTCGTATAATTTAATATTTAAATCGATCACCGTCGTCCTGTCCAATAATGTCGTGTTTCAATAACCGCGTATTTCATATACGGCACCTATAAACAATAATAATAATAATATGTGCATATATACCTAATGTATTTATTCTAATGTATACGCTTTTCGTTTATACGCGACAGCACACACACACGTAATACATACGTAGTTTTGCATGACATTTTTTCATTTCCGTGTGAATTATGTTAATTTTCTCGAACAAATATAGTTTCGACGACGATTGCGCCGCGACGACACGTTATGATATATTTATGGGGATATATTATATAGAACGATATAAAATATTAAATTTTTTCGTTTTTGTTTTTGCCGCGTTGTTTGCTCGTTATATTACTGTATGTATATATTACCACAAACAAGAAAGAACGAGTTCGATATCGTTTATACTGTCCGCGTATTTTAACTATTACGACGCGCATTTATTAACATATACTTATTCAAACCTAACCGTACTCTCTATCCCAGTTTGCTGTGTACGCAAATAATGCTTTTGGTGCGTATATATACTAGCTACAATTCGATTATCAGAGCATTTCTCTCATGTGGATTCCACGAGCTGGATCGCGCACCAAAAGTTCCATCCCCCAAGTAAATGGCTCGGCTTATTTCGAGACCCGTCGATTTTTATCGATTAAAATAAATTATTTTAAAACGATTGTTCAGCTATTACTCTTCTGTTGGGGGGCAGCACATCACTGAAATGGAGATACTTGCATCATTCCCCCTCGGGGAGGAAGTAATTTGGGCGAAGAGACCTCGAAACCAGAAGCTGGATTCGTGGAGTGGAAATGTGTTCGCGAGACGCGTTATTTTTGAACGGACATATAAACACTGTTTGAAAACCATTATAAACGGATAAAAAAAAAAAAAAATTAATGCGATATATATATATATACATCGGCTTTAAAATCGATTTTCGAAGTATATCCACGCGTATTATATTATATAATATAATATATAGATTTTTTTTTTCGCGATTATACGCGAGTTGTGTTCAAAACACTTTATTATACGCAGTCGCTTTAAGAATAATAATAGAGAGACTATAATATATGACGTAGCAATGAATCATTCAATTTTCTATCACACCTTATCGTATTCCGACAACGTATAGCTAATATGTCAATCCTTTCGGATAATATTATTATTACTATATATATTATATATAGTAATAATAATATTCCGCGCGTGCATGTATGAATCACGCGAAAATCGATTATTATTATTATTATTATACAAATCGGTATTTATTTCGGTCAGCAGTAGAAATATTATTTTAATATTCGTTTTTTATCGAGTATTTCGGGTTTTCGATCGACTAAATATATATATTATATTATAATATTAAAAAATCGGTTTCGTTGAGGAGCTACAGTTCGTTTAACTGAAAAAACAAGCGCTTTAAGATAATTTTTATTTATATTTGGGGGAAAAACTTATCTTACAAGCCGCATTGGATTTTTATTCTCAAAATCGTTTTTTTTTTTTTTAACGCTAAGAGCGTTGTATTCAATACGATTTTTATACAAGAAAAACGCAACCGATGACTATAATATGTGTGTGTAAGGTATGTGTAACGCTCTCTAGGTGTGAACCGGTAATGCGACGACGGACGAACTTTGCGACATACTAACCACTACTACCTTCTGCAGTCATGCTCGCTGGAATTAAAAAACTTCTATACGTATTCGATGAATAACAATAATAATAATAATAATAATGAAAAATGGTATTGAAAATCCGTACGAATATTTTAGTAGGAACACGCGGATTGAAAAACGCCTTTGAGATTTGATTTCGTATTTATCCCGATAACCCGCGACTCGACCAAAGTCATAGAAGACGTCGGCGATGATCTATCGCTATAATAGGTATACTTACGAAACCAACGGGTTTTGACCTTTCCGAGCCTTTAGAGGACATTCGACATCTCATTCAGGCTCGGATAACAGGCAAAATCGCGTTCAATAACGGGCAAAAGATCAGCAAGGGGGTGCCACGTAAGACGATCGTACTCCAAATACCTGCATTTTTCACATCAACGAACCGTCTATTACAATATGAAACGGCTATGGCGTCGGACACAGGAATCTTTGCAGGCTACAACGACAAGTCTTTAGGGCACGCGCTAATATTATATTCGCGTATCACATTACTACAAGTACTGTTTTTAATATTTTTTTTTATACTTTACTCTCTCTCTCTATAATATATTATAGTAATATAACGGTAGGCGCGTACGACGTGAATTACAAAATTCGAAATTTTCGTGCATACAAATCGTATTGACGAGGTGCATTGAGCCCAGCCCAAGAAGAGGCATATATTGCCCCGTCTCTTTGCAGCCACCTCGTAATCCACGCCACTGCTCATCGTCAGAGCCGTCTAAATATTTGGGCCCGGGTGGGGGCCTTTAAATACTTAAATTATGATATTACATATATAAACCCGCGAGCAAAAAAAAATCGACTCGGACCGCACAGACCCGCGGTTAAATGTCTCTTGACACAAAACCTAAAACTTTAATTCCGTTTTTGCTTTTAAAACCTTTAAGTTCAAGGTCTTGGCTTTAAAGTGAGTGCGGTCATTCTTTTAGATATTACGCTTCTTATATACTATCCATTCATTTAGTTTTTGTGCCAGACACATTTAACTGCAGCGGTCCGAGTCGATTTTTTTGCTCGTGATATATTTTTTCAACACATATTATATATTATATATTAGCTACTGAAAGTTGTACTTTATTAATAAAAACTATAAAATGTCAAATTTCGTTATATAGAATATAATCAGCTGCAATAATAACTATCTATATATTTTTCGTTACGATGATTTAAAAATGTTAATATTTTACAATTTTTTTTTTATCGTTCGAGATTTATTTATTTTTTAAATATCTAAGCAAAAAAAAAAAATTTAAAACACGGTCTTTTGTAAATAAATTCGGAGCCCTTAGGATTTGGGGCCCACGCCTTAAGACGGCACTGCAGTCATCATATAATAATAAGTGTACCTTATATAATACCGTTTGACTTACCCGCGCGTCTGTCTATAACGTCCGTTTTTTTAGCGTTTGACTGCGCAATATCCCAGGCACGTCCAGGTCGATTCGCCGATAACCGTCGCGATTTAACTTCACTTTTCGTTCTCGTGCTTATCATGAAAACACTTACTTATAAGTGCGCGTCATTACGCTGTAAACGTCGAGTGAACTCGAATTAACGCGCAGAAAATATGAACGGAAAATCGCGGCTGGCGCGAGCGAAACGGGAACTGCGCGCGCGTGGTCGTGGACGATGAAAGACCGCCGCCGCCGGGGCAAATACGCGCAAAACGGAATTGTATACCGACGACGGAAACTATTCACACACACACACACATAACGTTGTACGAGGAGATTTTTTTTATTATAAACGCGTAAATTAACTTGCGCGTACAGGGTGTTGTCCAGCGAAAAAACGATTTTTTTTTTCCCCCGAGGATATATTATAGCTGGTGTGTGTTCAAAGGAACTTTCTAGAAAAAAAAATACTAAAAGAATATTTTATTTATGGTGAATTTTTGTATTTATTTAAGCAAATTTTTTTTTTTTTTTTAAAAATCTCCGATAATTTATAGAATAAAACAATAAATCAATAAATATTATACCGACCGTTGTATACGTCTATAAATAACATTTTCCGCGCATTAATTAATCGCTTTCGTGTTGTGTACACGTCTTTTTTTTTATGCGAAGAGCAGATAGCCGTTTTGACGTTATGTGGGACCCAAGGGCCCAAAATATTTGAAAGCCTTTATAAATCCTTAAATTTATAATATATATATACATATATTTTTTTTAAACACATAATTAATAGCTATTAAAAATCATACTCAATTAATACAAACTAAAATGCCAATTTTTATTAGAATCTCTGTTACTCTATATTGTTTATACTACGATATAATTTGAAAATGTTAATATTTAAAAAAATTTCTACTTTTTTTTTATAATTCGACATTTATCTATTTTTTAAATATCTAAGTAAAAAAAAATATATATATATATTAATATATAAAATTTTGTAAATAAATTGCGAATAAGGCAAGCCCGCATATGAATCAAGATCTATAATGCCTATCGATAGAGATTATATAATTATAATACGCTCGATTCGGTATTTAAGAAACTATATGGGGAATTTTCTAGCGTTTTCTACAATAAATGGTGTAAAAACAAAAAAGGAAATCAATATTTCTCATTAATTATTTATACCTATAGTAATATATTATATATTATATTCAGTTTAAGAGTATACCGGAACGCGCGCGTTGAACGAAAGCCGGAGCGATGGCGCCCCCAGGCGGCTAATAGCTACTCTGTCATTGGCTGTTGGCCCCCCTCGGGCGGCTAATAACTGCTCTGTCATTGGCTGTTGCTGTCGGCAGCAGTCGGCTCACGACGGTTTCCGCCAATCGGAATGCCGATAGAATCCCGCCTGCGCGAAACGAACCAATTTTCGTCCGCCGCCCGGTATACTTTTTATTTATTTATTTATTTAATCAATTTTACGGGTTTTCCCCTTTAACATTATGTAACAGTATCATATAATTTAGTAATAGTAGGACGCATACAAAACAATATACATTATATTACAATAACATAAAATAGAAATAAAAGTATATGCGTATATACCAAAAATATAAAACAGTAATATACATTAAAACAAAACATCATCAAATGAGGGGTCCTCATTGGCGAGGGACATCATAATACGTCTAAGAGGTTCATTTTTTTTATATAATTTGTGTTTGCGCTAGGAATATGGAATGTTTTTTGAAAACGGGATACATGCGATGAGGAGACTTTAAAATTTATTTAAACTGAATATATAGCGTATAGCATTATTGTAATTGCTCGAGATTCTGCGCAGGGCTCTTTGTGATATAATGCAGTGGCGTAGCCTGCAGGGGGGATGATGGGACTGCAGGCCCCTTCCCGAAATGAATAAATAATCAGTTTTTTAGGGGGTACCGTCTATACGTATTAATAATTAACGTATAAATTAATTAATTATCAGCCTCAGCTCGTCCCAAATAAAAATCCTGGCTGTACGCCACTGATATAATGCATATATATATATATATAGTAATAATACGCACTGAAATCATATTTTTTCACAACCGGCGAAATAAGATTTCAAACATTTTTTTTTATGTAAATAGCAAGAATTTTTTTTTTGTCTGGGACGAGTTTAGAGAAAAACCTGCACTTTGCGCCCTCTCCGTACATATATATATATATATATATATATATATATATATACGACGCTGATTTCGTTCCATTTTTTTTTCTAAACATTTCCGTATCGTTTTTCGAATTATAATTATTATGCCCTCGTATTTCGAATACAAAAAAAAAAAACGAAAATTGTTATAAACGAAATTTAATATTTTTCTTCGTTTGGTATCATTTTTAAACGAATTCCGCGTTTTTAAACGAAAATTGTGTTTGATTGCGTTTCGAACTGTGATAATGTTACTATATAATACTCGCAGTACATTTTTCACGGAACGTAGAAAATGACTTTAAAAAAAAAAAAAAACATAAAAAAATTTATATTAATTACGACAAATATATAATATATCAGATCTCCGCGGCACACCCTGTACATACATCGCGTGTTTTTAATAATTTACCGGGTTGTGTGTGTGCGAATAATATACTCTGTGTATATTTATGAATAATATAATTATTATATTATGAGCGTACGTCGTTGTGTTTTATTTTTAAATTTTTTTACATACGCACTCGTGTACGATGAGAACGGATCCCGTGGCCGCGGTGCGAATTAATAAAATATACGCGCCGCGCACTGTCAGAAGTGGGGATGCTCCACTTCCGTATTATACGCCCACCCGAAGAAGATAGCCGCAGACGTGGAGGTCACTCGCATTTTACCGAGTTATAGCAAAAAAACCTAAAAAAAATGAATAAAATCGCTTTATAATTTATATCGCTGCAGTACTCCTCGATTCACTCACAAGCAGTGCTCGAATTGGAAAAGTTAAAGAAGAGGAGCTTTGCTATAAACAGGGGCGTATTTAGATATTTTTTTGTGAGGGGAGGAGGGCTGAGGCACTGAGTAATATCATCGTTATTTGTAAATTCTAATCCAAGAGTAAATCTTAAAATCAGAAAAAATCACCAAATTCGTATAGGACATAGGAATACATAAAGAAATTTCGTGAAATTTAGGGGGCTGGAGCTTCATCAATACGCCTCTGTTGCTAATATACATAGAAAAAAAAATTGAGCGTTCTACAAAGAAATTTACTTCAATATAATGTGGAGACTATAATATGCTATTCAGTAAAAAAAAAAAATGTTAGAAATTAGATTCGTATGACGCGTTCGTAAAAAATCAAGTGTGTTTAGTTGTTTTTAGGGAAATAATCGAAAAAAAAAAAAAAAAAAATGGGCAAATTTCCTCCTTTACTGGGTAAAATTATGAAATTTAGAAAATAATTATAATTCTTCGGTCCGTGCTCGCATACGCTGTAATACAACAAATGAAGGTAATCACAAATAAGTCCTACAATAATTTTTGTACATCTAAAACATTGATTATATATTACTAGTAATATATAATCAATGATCTGAAGCGTAAAAACCTTTAAATACGTTTCTTCAGTATCTGTACTATTGTACTAAGTATATAATACGTTCTTGACTGACCGATAAAAAAAAAAAAAAAAAAGGCAAATCGTATGAAAATCAGAGTTCCCAATCAAATGCGTTTAGCATTTATAATTACGAAAATTTAATTGAGGTTTACGAGAATCAAAATTTAAAAAAATTCATATTATGCACTACGTCTTAATAATCCGAATCGAAATATTTTGCACAATTAGTACGTGATGATTTTAAGCGTCGGTGTGCAGACTGTTTGTCCAGTTGTGTTAAAAAAAAAATGTATTTTTTTACTAACGTAGGACTGTATACAGTTTGTATTTCACTGTGTACAAAAAAAAAAAAATGGAAAATTCTCTGTCGTTTAATTGTTCGAAAACAGTCGAAAATAAAAACAAAAGAAATATAGCGTAAATAATATAATTTTTATATACAACGGTTTTTCAATAATACGGATACCTAATATACTTGCGTTTACACATCAAACTTAATTTCCGTATTTTTTCGTTTAGAATTTGACATATGAAATCAAAACTTGGTTTTTATTCTCATACACTAGTATTATGTAATATTTCAATAATAATAATAATAATAATAATAATAATAATAATAATAATGATAATAATATTAACAAATAATTAAACCATTTATTCTTGCATAACATAAAATCAATATCTTGAATATGATATGAGATATAATATCTCTAATTAGATTTTCTTGTAAATAATACATATTGTAAACGGGGTTGTTTACAAAAGATAATAATGATTAAGTAATTCAAGAACTGTTACAATTAAAATAACGAGCAAAATATAAAATATATAAATTATAATACAGTCCACACATCTAATAGCTACCCGTTTAGTACAAAAATAATATAATTATGATTTTTATGCATTTTTTTTTTTTTTTTAAACATTGTTTAAAATTATTATCGTTGCAAGTCTAAATAATATTTGAGACCAATGAATCCTTTGGACGAAAGGGTATTGTTCAACGCTTCCCGAAACGAATCTAATGGAACTACTTTATAAGCGGGCGGAACCAACTTGCCGTCTCTCATAAATCCCAACACTTCGTCAAACATTTGGTCGTACGGCTTTGTACCAACGTTTTCTTTTAGCCACCTCGTCATCCAAAAACCTCTGAGTTGAATGTCTTTAAATATGAACGAAGCGGTCGGCACAATTACCGGTTCTCGTGACATCCCGCCATAGGTCACCATCACGCCGCCATTGTTTAACGTGCGCAACACTTCTGTCGCACTCTTACCGCCTACGTTGTTAAATCCCAATCGCGGTTTGGGTAAACATCCACTTTTAAATAAATCAGTAGTCCTAAATTTGACAAAAAAAAAAAATAAATTTATCAATACATTTGATAGACATTAAAAAAAAATCTATTATTGTAACCTTAATTCTTCTTCAGTAAGTACGTGTGTGGCGCCAAGACTCTTTAAATAATTTTTTAGCTTTTCCAAGTCCGGTTCCGGTCGATTGCGAATGATATTAACGCTTTTATAACCGTATATTTTTGCCAACTGAATGACGTTCTGGCCACACGCACTGTTGGCTCCGTTTTGTATGATGACATCGTCTTTGTTCAGCGAAACGAAATCGTGTAACATACGATACGCCGTACACGGATTGGAATTGAAAGCACTCACTGCGTACAAATCAATGTCTTTGCTCACCTAAAACACAAAAAACGTAATTATTTTAAAAATAATCGTATATCGTGTAGTCGTTAATAAAACGGAATCGTTCTTCTTCAAATTATACGTACTGCTGAAACAATGAGAATACTGAATTCGATAATTCAACAAAACGAACAACGATGTCGAATAATGAATTAAAATACGTAATCAAAGCCAAAAAACAGTAGGTAACATAATACTGAAACGTTACAACAAATACGTTATAGAAACAGGCGAACTCACTTTTTTGAGTTTTTTGGCATCGAAGACGCCGGCCGTACACCAAGTGCCGACAGCGCCTTGGGGTATCACTCGATCGCCGGGAACCAGATTTTTAACAGCCGAGCCGACTGATATTACGTCTCCGATTCCTTCGGAGCCGGGAGTGCAGGGCAACGGCGGCTTCACGGGGTACACACCTTGAACCATGTTTATATCCGCAGGGTTGACCAACGCTACAATCATTTTCACCACGACCTAACCGGACAGAAGATAAGAGCTGTACGATAAAAATTACGTTTTTTTCTCCCCTCAAACAGGTGCATAAGTAGAGAGCGGACAATCAGGTTTTTACGTATTATATTCGTTGACTTTGCTCAACTCGACGGGGAACGTAAACCGTGTTGGAGAATTGTCCGGTCGCGTTTTACCGACACCCAACGGAACGTTTTGGAGTTTTTTTAAAAACGCTGAAAATCCACTCGCTACGTCGCGTTATCGTACCTGATCGTCGCCGATCTTGTCGGGTATCGTGTCATCGACGAGGCTGGTGACTTTGGCCGGATCGCCGAATTCGCTCAACACGATTCTGCGACAATGCATGTCGCGTCTCGTCCGTTTCGCCGCGGCGAACGATCGCGACGAAAACGTCGGGCCGTCCACAGCGGCGAAACGACACAGTTTGTGGAACATCGAGTACGGGTTACGATTCGAAATTCACACGTTATGCTCGTCCACGCGTAAATATTACTTTATAACAACTGCAGAGGTTTTTAAAAAAAAAAATATAAATTCGCAGACCAGCGGCAAACGACAAAATCTATTACAACATTTACAACGAGAAAACGAAAACGGCGTAGGCGCTCGACGTTCTCGGCCGCGTGTGATAACCGGCACTCGCGCGCTGATAACACGAGGACGATAACGGTAATGTTCTCTGATAACGGACAGCGCGCTAATGACGTCACGACGGACCCATTATTCGATTATTCAATGACCGTCCGTGCGATTTTTATTTTTTACACCGTTCAACGACATCTTATTTTTGACCAGGCTTGAGTAGTATTCCGAATACTTTTCAAACGGTACCTACTTTTTTTGAAAGTATATTCTGAATACGGTATTTTAAGTAGGTACATTTTTTGAAAGTATTCCGAATACTTTTTAAAGACCAATCATATTATTATACATAAATAGATGAAAATAATAACTCGTTACTGTTAAACGTAAAAAAACGATTGTTTCGGGAAAAAATACGAATAGTATACAGATATTTAAAACAACATCAATTGTTTCATTCATAATCTTGCTACCTACGCGTTTGGTGTTTGAATCCAACCTTACCTAAATAATCAAATGTATTTGATTACATTATATATTACGTTATTATAATTCCAGTGGCGGTTATAAGGGTCGATAGGTGTATCGTCGCCCCACCCCCCATGGGATTTGATATTTTTAAATTTAGTATATCTCTGACCTAACAGCACCGACTTATTGTGTTATATTATTAAGTCGGTCCAATTATGTTTGGATGGTTATGCTCCATTTTCGCTCTCTCCCCCTTTGAACATCAATCCATGTATAAGGCTGGAATTATTAGTGCTCGACCGACGATCAGCGTGCAGTACGGTTAGGGTTGCCACCTTTGAAAGATGGCGGACCCGGAGACAGGCCGATAAGCAAATAATAATAACAAAAAAAAAAAAAAGGTCGTCAGTAAAAGACACCGTGCTTAGTTAATGAGATGAAATATATTAATTTATATAATATTAGTATTAATTTAGAATTGATTTTACGACGGCCCGGAGAATAATTCACTAAACCCGGAGCCCGTATAGCAGCGGTTCCCAACCTTTTTGAGACCATTACCCATAAATCGGGTTAGATATTAGCAATTACCCCCCAAAATAGTTCAGTTTAAAAATTTTAAAAAGAATTTACCGAAATTATACTATAACCGTATCCAATAATTATATTATGTCGTTAGTCGCACAATTGTATTTTCGATCGCGTTATAATAAAAATAAAAATTAGTCTTTGCTTTACCCCTCAGAAAATCCCGTTTTACCCCTTGGGGGGTAATTACCCCCGGGTTGGGAACCGCTGTCTTATAGATTTATGTCTAAACCCGGATTATCCAGGTGAAACCCGGAGAGATGACAACCCTATGTACGCGTTGATCATCGGCCGTGATCGAGCGTTTAGTAGGTACTTGGCTGACGACGTCCTCGGTCCGTCGTGTATAGGTACGCAATGTAAACGAATAAACGTTAAATGAATAGTATAAACGTGTAAACGATGAGTGTATAACGAGGAAAGATTATTACGTTCATTTCGTTTCATTGAAATACGCGAAATAATAATAATAATGATATTATTATTATTATCTGCAGTATTTCGCAAATAAGTATACCTATAGGTATATAAATCGAAAAAGCGAAGGATAATTTCTTAAAATAATGTTTGAAATCTATAGATGTTTATAATAACGAGGGCGTATAACATAAATAATTTGTTAAATCGCCTAAGACTCTGGTATTGTACATTATCGGATCATTATTTTTTTTTATTAAAATTAAAATATATAGGTAATTGCAATAGATAAAATAAATATTAAAAATTATAAATATGGAAAAGTTTATTATCGTATATTATATACGTGCTTTATTATACATATATTTATCCGGTTATATTTAGTCCTTCTTTTGAGTGAAGTTTTATTAAAAAAAAAAAAAAAAAAAGGAAAATAAAAATATGGTAAATATATTGAAAAGTCAAAAACAGAAAACGTCGTAATATCAGCTAGAACGGATATAAAATAATTACAGAAAAAAAACTTCATTTTAACGCAAAAAAAAAACATGGCTTCAGATCTTTTCGCGGTTTTTTACCCGTATATTTTCTTCCTTTATTTTCACGTTTTACCTATATATACACATATAATAAAAAAATATATATATTAATTCATCGTTATTAAAATTTTAAATATTTAACATTATTGACCTGCCGTAATACTACCTATTTATATTATAATATGCTAAATAATGTGAAAGCACAAAATCCGTGTATAGGTATAATGATATGTTCTGAAACGAATAAAAATCGATAGAAAAACGTTTAACGCATATTTTGAGCTATTCCGGTGCCGTTCGATGATTTCGATATTTCGCAAAAAAAAAATCTGGTGATAAATTTAAATAATAATTATGGAATTAAAACCGTAAGAAAGTGTTTATGTCGTATTGTGAAAAAATAACGGTCATGAGTTATTATTTTCATATAAGCGTGCACGCGACAAAAGATTTTTTTTTATATATTTTTATAAATATTATATATTAAAGTGTCGTGTGTCTATAAGCTTTTAATAAACGTTTAGACTTCGAATAAAAAAAAAAAAAAACGTACACATATCCGATATCCGAAACGGATTATGTTCACAGTTTTATTAGTATTTTTTTTTTACATTTTTATGAACAATAATTTCCATAATTTTTTTCTCGCGCGCGGATTGACAAAACGGAATAAATACAATTCAAATGAAGTATACCGAGAGCGTATGCAATTCGCTTCAGGAAAGTAACGCACGTCTATATAAGATCATCCTAGTACTCGTCCTACACGAAAACCAAGTACGCATTCACTCATGCAGAATCCAAAGAAATTATTACGAATATAGTGTATCGTCGATTTTATTGACGCAATCGGTCCACAAAAATAAAAACTGTTTGAAAAATACAATACGTACACTATACTACTATAGTATTACTAATAAGACTGTTTGTAATAAAGTATTTTTTGCAAATTTTCATACGGAATTTTAATTATAGTCTCCTGAATGTTTTTAGTGGAATATTACTGAATAAACTTATTCAACGAACACAATGTATATTGTATATAATATACATATAGGCGAACCCAGAGTTTTATGTTTGAGTGTGCCCGGCCTTTTTTGTAGTTATTTTTTTCATAATATAGTGGGGAGGCTATAAACAAATTCACCCATTTTATGCGTTTTTTTTAGCTCATAATTTTCTTCCATACACTAAAGTCAAAATATTTTAAGTATCCAAAACTATTGTTTACTAAACAAACTATATTATACTAATTGTATAATATTTTTTTTTCTTTACACCCCGTAGATCCGCCTATGATAATATATATATAGGAATGCTCGCAATTTTCGCAATAAAATTATCATTTTACCATCACAGAGTTTAACAATAATATAATATTGTGTTATTAATTCATATACTTATTTTGGATTTTCTACGCACACGAACGTTCAGTTTGCATATATAAAGCGCCGTACGATTTGTGGGGATCATCGCGTTTTATAAAACTATAATACGAGAAACAACAAAAAGGAATGAATATATTTTCGAATTTAATCCTGTTCGATGATCCTGCAGGGAAAAATTCAGTTTTTACCCATTTCGTATTCCGATTTCCGATAAAGTCGCGCTCGAATAACGATATATAATATTGTAAACGATTTTCGATTTCTTTTTTTTTATATATATACGTTAAAAGTATATCGATATAATATATGCAATTTCGAATAATGCGTATATACGCCGATCATCGCAGTGTCCAACAAGCAATTTCTATATATGTATCTAATATAAGAACAATTTTATTGATCCGTTATTTATTTTTGCGTTACGCCACTAAATAAGTACATATTTGTATATAATGGCGCGTATAGACAGTATATATAATATATATATATATATATTAAATATCGATTCAATTTGTCTATATATAATTTAAATATGAACGTGCAGCGAGACGAAGTGCGGCCGGGGCAGATGAAGGGCGCATTAAAGGCTCTTGCCTCAGGCTTCCCTCCCCTTCCCTTCGCATTCTTTACTCGATAAAAAACACATTTCGAGCCTTCGATCGATATTTTAATAAAAGAAAAAAAAAACACAATTCTGTAACCCAATAATATTTTTAAACTTTCTAAAGTTTTATCGCGATATGGGATTAAAAAAAAAAAAATTGCAGGTAAAATAATTTCGTGTTTTCTTATTTTTATTCGGTATATAATATATTATGTAATTATAATTTACCGAATCGTCCAAATAAGGATCGTCAAAATTGTATTATACAGTTGGACTCGGATTTAATTATCTGGGTTAAGTATTTCGACGGTATTCTAACTGCGTTTAAGTAAAACGGTATCAAAAACGAATATTTTCTCTTATAAATATTATTATATAATAATTATATTCGATTGTTTTGCGGCGGTGCGCGTGGAAAAAAATTTCGATTTTCTTGTAGCACGATGGAAATATACGCGGGAAAACTTTGAGAAAGTCTCGTCGAAAGGCTTACTATGATTGATGAAGGTATTCGAAAGATTTCTACAAACTTCCGTGTCGTTTTATTTTCCGGCTGGCGCGTGTGCTAGCTGACATGTGCTTCAAATCAGTGTACTGCGAGCCGGACTGCTGAAACATTTAATAATTCAACGCGATACTGCTATATACCAGTGGTGACCAACATGAATTAAGTTCGCGAGCCACACGGGGAAATACAATAATATCAAGAGCCAAAATGTTTATAAATAAATTTTATAATTTAATCTGAGTAATAATAAGATAATTTTTGGATCGACACATTCGTGTGAATCGCTTTATTCAACAACGAAGATCGTTAAGCCGAAATATTGTTCAAATTTAACTGATAATCATCTCACAGAATTATACTTAGAACTGCTCTTACATCAAATGCAACGAAATCTTAAGAAGCTCACGAAAAAAATACCGCACAAATAAATTTAGCTTATATTTTAGGTACTCATTTTTTATAATATTTATTTATTATATTTTGTTTGTTTATAATGTTTATATAGCTGTATTCTATACAATAAAATATTTTTTTTATTAATGTACGAGTATGCAAAAAAAAAAAATAAATAAAATAAAATTCATAATAATAAGTAAATTTTGGTCTTTGTTTCCCTCCGTGCAAATTATACGCGTTAAAAAAAAGCGCCTTATTAAAAGATTCGTTACGAAGTAAATATCGCCATAAAAAATACCGCCTCATTAATTATACATATAATT
The DNA here is from genome assembly GCA_032441835.1 of Slavum lentiscoides. Classification (NCBI taxonomy): domain Eukaryota; kingdom Metazoa; phylum Arthropoda; class Insecta; order Hemiptera; family Aphididae; genus Slavum; species Slavum lentiscoides. The sequence goes on from CM063716.1 coordinate 2,649,461, forward strand.
ATATTTGTTCTCACGAATAAATGCGTATACAAGATAGAACGCGTGTATACACGTCGATATAGGACTCGTAAAATTTTTCACATATTTGGCATTTGCTTTACACTGCAATCACGGGAAATATAGCCGAATACGTTTATTATATATAAAATACGTCGAGTTAAATAGCTAAACGCGTGACTACAATTTTATTTTACATATAAATGCGTTCTCGTTTGGAATTTTTTTTTTTTTTGGTTATACGACATATTTCTTAGTTTTAAACTGACGCGTGTTATCGGGTTAACGGCGTAAAAATTAAATTTAAATAAACGTCGAATTACTGAGATTCGAAAGAAAGGTTCCGAGAAGAATATACGGACCTACCTGCAGATAACGGAAAATATACGAACGGAGAAAAAATTCAGACTTTGCGGAAAACTATTCAACAGACCGAACATCCGAAATTTCCTTATATCTAAAAGAATCGAATGGGCATGGGCACGCATGGCGAGCAAAACAAGCTGATGTCATCAACAATGTCTTAACCAACAAGCCAGTTGGAAAGAGACCACGAGAAAGACCGAGACAGAGATGGATGCGGGACCGTGTGAAAAATGATTTAACAAGGATAGATGAATCAGCAAGAGTATAGAGTATTCAGATAAGACAAGAATCGATGGAAAGATTTGGTGGAATCTGCGAAACGTCTACAAGGCGTGTAAAGTAAAAAAAAAAAAAAACGTATGCTTGAACATTTCGTAAATTTTTTTTTTAAACTAGAGATTTTTGTATTTATATATACTTAAAATATTATACAATTATAGATCTCGTAATGTGAATTCTCATAAAAAACTATTTAAATTAAGTTGAATTACGCACTAATCAACGTTTTCTTCTATTTATTAGAAATCCGTTCTTTAATCGCAAATAAATATAATATAGTTTAACACGAATATTTCAACTCGTCGTTATGTGTTTATTTTTTTGACACGTTGCTCGGTTTTCTTAAAAATCAAAGTTTTTTCTCTTTTACGAGCCTGTAACCGAAGATTATAGGCTAGGTTAATTCGTTTTGGCTCGCTGTATTATAAATAAGACGATCTCCATAAAAAAAAATCAAAAACCGTACACGCTCCTAAGTACACATATTTTTAATAAACACAGTAGTGTAGATCATGATGCATATACGTCTAGCATATACGTGCAGAGCGCAGTGTCATCGAAAACGCTCGTAAATAAATATAAAATATATATGTACAGGTACCTATGGCACGCGGAAAATTGGTTTTGTGGCCATCCTTTATGACGGAATAAAACTTAAAACGCGTCGAAATCAAAAACACTGCGTATATAAGACTGTGTAATATATACACACTGCTTATTATAATGTATATATTAACGAATAAGTGTATAGAATAATGAAAAACTATCGTATATAGATTTCACGGCGTTCCGCACTGCAGCAAGAAACGAAAATTTATTTTCGAGTTTTTATATATATTTTCGTTGTAATAATAATTAATGTCTCGCCGAATCTCGAACGGATATTATTATAAACGCGCGTCCGATATTACATTTCAATCGATTCGACGGGAAAACGTTTATATATAGGACGTTTCGAGTCGTTTTATTAAAAATAAATAAATAAATAAATAATGTACCGATACCGTTCAAAAAAAAAATTAATTTACTCCAGCGAGACGCCGAGTGTTATTGATTGTATAAAAAAAAAAAAAAAAGAATTATAATAAAAAAATAACTCTATTCGTCCGTCCCGTTCCGGCGTTATTATAGGGAAAAACGTTTAAATTTATACACAGCGTATATACTTATACAATTTTCCGATATAGTGTTTTCAAAGTATATTTTACGCTGCACATATTATAATACTTTTATATATATAGGGCGATTTGGCTTAAAAAAGTGTTGTCGGGTTTTAAAAAAAACCCGTAGTGTTTTTATTTAGGTTTTTATATTCGTTCAGTGTGGCTGTATAGGTATAAGGTGAAATTTAAATCGCGACGACGATTATTATTGTTCGCTGGAAATTCAACGGCTAATAAATACTATAATTTTCATGTTAATTATTGTATTGGATCGCGCGTGTTACACGAAAAAGACGCGAAAAATTAGAACGTTGACCGAATTCGGTTGATTGTGCAGTATATATACGCAGTGCGATATGGGAGCATACACAGTGTATATGGTTGTATTTTGTGAAAATTGCAAAAAAACCAACCGAGAAATTAATATAAAAAAATTACGGGACCACACGAAGGAGAGGATTATTAAAAATACACGAAAAATATAGTGATTTCGAATAAGAGACATAAAAAATAATAATAATGATGATAAAAACCGTGTAACAGACTGCAAATTATTGTTGTACATAACGGTTATAGATTAATAGTGAAAAAAAAACGGTATAGGTAAAACGTATAATAGATATTGAATATTCTATAATTATAAAAAAATTATATGGAATATTGTTTATATTAATAAAGTATAATGACTGTAATCTTGGTGGTACCAGCTACGTATACGTTTCTGGAACAACGTAATATTGTTAAGAAAGTATATACACATTTTATTTATAATCGTTTAAAGGAATAGATTATATAAATAGTCTTATTTGTCATATTTATCGATATATATACTTTTTTTCAACAGCATAAAAATTAATTTAATATAAAATAGAAATATATGTGAAAACATCGTTAAAACAAAAACTTTTTTTTTAAAAAAAAAAAACAATGTCAAAGCCTTAATAAAAAAAAACTTAGTGTGAATATTTCAATAAAAATAATTACCGTATAGAAACTATATAAACTCAAAAACTATTATAGGTATACAAAGTCGGGGTAATAAATTATTATTATCATTTATAAAAAAAAAAAAATGTTATATAGAGTATGTAAGTATAAAAACATTCAAATCAATATTTTATCCGAAGGGGCAAAAGTATGACTTTGACCCCATAATTATATATGGGGGAGGGCGACTGTCCTCTCTGTTCCCCTTCTCCGACGCCTGCACTGTGTTACTCGAACTTAAAAAAAAAAAAATTACTTCGTAATCGGACTGCAGGGCCGTTCCGAGTGCTGCAGGATACGCGGCATTTGGTTTTTATTATATTATGTTTTACTAGCTGTCCCTCCCGGCGTTGCCCGTGCAAAGATTTGTATTTTTTTTATTATAAATATCTGGTGCTCGCGACTTCGTCTGCGCAGGATTATTATTTCGAGTAGCTATTATTATATTAGCATTTCCATCATCAGGCACGTACACAAAATAAAATTTCGGAGGGGGTTTACAAAATATAGCAATACAAATTGTACAGCAACATAATAAAACAATTTCTTCCTCCTTACTCATTATTTTTTAATGTGACAAGAAATTATTTCGGGGGGGTTTGAACCCCAAACCCCCTGTATACGTGCCTGTCCATCATACGTATATTACATATTATGTGTGACTGTAGCGGTTTTGGCGGCGCACGCGCCAGTATAGCTCGCAGACGGTAGATTTTTTCCTATACTTACTTGATATTTTGGACAATTCACACGCAATATCTTTATATAAATTGTAGCCTACGACGTGTTATTCTGATATGTATAAGCTATATTATATTGTAAAGTTTCATTGAAATCCGTTCAGTATAATTTTTACGCGAAAGAGTAACAACAACATCCATCCGTACTTACAAACTTTTGCGTTTATATAATATATTATAGTATAGGATATAAAAATAATAATAATAATAATAATATACGACAGTATATTTTCTTCTTTTCGTTTTCCACGCGGATGCCGCCGCGTGATAGTTTATCGCGAAACGCCAAAGTTTTCGGCGGACGACACTGCAGCGGGCCGACGCGATACGCGCGCGCGCGCGCCGCATTCTATACAGTACCGCAGCGGCACATACCGTTAGCTGCACCCTCCGCGCAACGAGTCAGCCGTGTGACGTAGTTATATTCCGTAAGAGTATTATATAGCGCGCGTACGCGAAATAAGCTGTCCCTCCGGCCGACGGTGGCGCGCGCAGCTGCCGCTCCGCGGTCCGCACTGCTGCACGTGGGTCACACGCACATTCCTGCTCCGCTCCTCCTCCCTGCATATGCTGCTCCTCTGGGGGCTACGTTGTTACAAATATCCCGTCCGACACGTGCGTTTTATATGCCGCGCCGAGCACACGCGCTGCTCGTGTCAAATGAGCAAATCGAATATCGGCGTATATATAAGCGCGCAATGCGTATACAAAGGGGGTGTTTGGGGGATATGGCACCCCTTGAGCCGTATCGTATATTACAATATATACATTATTATAATATTACATATTCAAAACACTAACAATAAAAAGAGTTTAATTGTAAGAAAGTGAACGTTTATTGCGTAGAGAACATAAGGTTGATTTTGCGACAACGTATCGGTTACGCGAGATGCGAAGTCGTCGAGAGACGTGAGGAAAGAAGGATAGAGCGCGATCCCAGAGCTACGGCGGCAGTGCTGTGCCGTCGGAGGCACGCGCTCGTTGTTAGAGAGGAGTGAGATTAGGTTTTTTTTTTTTATTATTATCTATTGACTATACTATACCAACGTAATGTATACATATTAATTAATTAAAATAAAAATTATAGTTTGTAAATATTTTATATAATATTTAATGTTTATAATTAACACCCCCCTTAAGAAAATCCTATATGCGCGCATTATACCAGCGCACGCGCATATATATTGAACTTATAACGATCTCAACCAGTTTTTTGTTGTTCCCTGCTTATATAATAACGCGTTGCGTGTGTATAGGTATACGCGCAGGCCCGTAATGGCCGCTCTTAAATGGGACGGTCGCTGAATCCTATATAAGGGCGCCTAAAAAAATTTTTCATTTTAAAAGTCTATACATATTACCGGTTAATTATATATATAAATAATTTGAAAAATAACAATAATATATTGTGTTATTTTAAATTCTGCGAGGAGCCAGCTATATAGGGATCTCTTGATTTTATATTATATAATATTTTTATTTAATTTTTTTTTTTTTATATTTCTTTTATCAACGCACAAATATAAAAATACCTAAAATATAACATATATATATACGATCTTAAATACCCGTCATATTCCTAAACGACCAGAAAAACGTATGTATGCTAACTGGCCTGTACCAATAAAAGAAAAACAATGAATAATTACAATACGATGATAATTATAACGTCGATAACGCGGATGAACACCGTATCCCAATAAAAAGACAACAGTCTTGGTTTACTGCAGCTGCTGCAACGAGACTTAAAGCAATGAAAAAGAAAAAAAAACCGGAAAAACGAAAGTTTTCGTATACCAAAACACCGACAAACCGCATGAAAACAATAAATGGCAAGTGACGACACGAAAAACACAAAACACCATAATATATCGTACATAAACGCAACAAGGGCGGCAAATGTGGTGTGGTACGAGCAATGCGGCGACTTAATCAAACGTGCCCATCATAAAAATAAATTTGTCCGATTAAAAATCGAATGTGGTTTTGTTTTTCACCGTGCGACTACGGTGTACCTACTATATACATAAAAAAAAAAAAACATTTTTTTTTAATAATATTATATTATTGAACTTTATCCGGTTGTAATTGCAGGGAAATTATCGAAGTCAATATTTCTCCAAAATCTATTTAATAGACGTATAATTTTTTTAAATTTAAAGGGCGCATCGCGTACATCTGCCCGGTCGCCCGGTGTGCCAGTACGGGCCTGACACTCGTATGCGCAGAGCGTTTAAAAAGGGGAAAAAAAGGAAGAAAAAAAAAAATAATTACAATCGGTACATTTTGTATATATATAGCGGAGGACTGCAGACGCGGAGTCGTGTGAAAACGTTGGTGCGGGAGGTACACGGCAATTTTTAAATCGAGTCGTTTTCGATTTTACTACGCGTTAAAATAATATATAATACGTTTCAAAAAACCACATAAAACGCGCGCACCTGCGAAAAATTCCACTCTAATTTCATATCATATAATGTATGTACGCGTTTGTATACTCACGTGTCATCACGCGCGCCGCGGTTTTTCGTCGATAAATATTTTCGGTTTTTTTTTTTTTTTATAGGTACGCGTATTCGACAAATTCTTTTTTTTTTTTCTATAATTTTATACGGGGGGTTTTTTTTTTACCGGCAGAATTTGCGAATAAAAGACACGCGAAACGGTATCGTAGAATTTCGGCGATTTTTTTTTATATATATTGCGCGCGACCGTTTTAAACGCTAAAAAAGAAATTTATTTCCTATATATAATATATATATATATTCGTAACAATAAATGGTTTGTTTATTTTTTTTTTTGAAACGCGTTCTGTGTATATTATTATTGTGTAAAATACGAATTTTTTTTTTTCAAATAAATTACTTAAAAAAAAAAACTGTTTTTTTTGTTGTTGATATTTTCGTCATCAATTCGTCGAAAATTATGCGAGTTATTTTATATTTATTGTTTCTAAAATATACAAAATATAGAAGAATATATAAATAGTATTCGTCCAGCGAATCGCGGATTTTCGTAGAAACTATTATAATATATATATTATGTTCGAAAACGGAAGGAAAAATAATAATTTGATATTGAAATCTGTGGAGGGGGGGGGAGAGGGAAATTCTAAATCGGTTCGTATTACGCGATACGTAGAAAATTACGTAAAAATCACGGTTAAAATAATGTCGAAAACCTATTAATTTTTCATCAACTAATATAACCGTATATATACATAATATATTATGAATTATATGCGTATAAAGCGTAACAATTTTATATATTATATAATTGTTGGAGCATATAGTGTAAAAACAAAACTTCTAATAGAAAAAAAAAGTGTAAAATTAATGTCTATATATTTATATGATGCCAGTTTTAAAGTAAAATTATACGTATGAAACGCGAAAGGAAAACGTTATACGAATAATATGTATTTATTTATTATTATTATTATTATTTATATATATATTTTTACGTGTCGCGTTGTTACTGTTTTTTTTTACTTTACAAAAAACCTCGACCAACAGCAGTATAACGAGTATAGATCGTACGATTTCTAAACCGTTTCGGTTGGCCCGCTAACTTTTCAGCACTTTCGTCCTGGCGTGGACGAAGTAATAGGAGCCGCGTTTTAACGCTCCTGCAACCTATATAATATGTACATTAAAAAAAAAAATAAACATTTTATTTTATTTTACTTTTCACTATATAAGTACATCCGAGCCGATAAAAGAAACGTCTTAAGCGCATTTTAATATTATACAACGCACCGAAGTCCCGCCGTATCGACACCGCGCGGATTTTAAAACGCGCCGAGTTCTAAACCTGCGATTTCACCTTTAGGAAATTCAATCAAATTTTTAACCACCGTTTTTCCACTAATATGAACATTAAAAATTATTATTTATCGCTATATAATAATAATTTTTGAATTATTTATTACTTTATTAAATTACGCAGTGGACGTATTAACTGCGCAATAAAACTTGCAGGTCATTTTATGTAGAAATTGATTTAGAGGGTTTATATTAAATCGTACTATTTTTTTTTTGTAAGTATATGCATTTTAAACGTAAGTAATAATATACGCGTGTCCGACTAAATACAACACGAATTTATACATACGTGTAGAGAACGTAGTATAGTGTTTTTGTGGATTTTACCACTCGTGTAAATAACACAAATGCGTGCTCGTATTATTATTTTTCCATATTTTTTAACAATAATAATTATATTTTAACTATACGTACTGACTATTTATTATACTTTCCATATTTTTTAACAATAATAATTATATTTTCACTATATACGTATTAACTATTTATTATAAAATATTTTCTACAAAAAAAAAATCTAACAACTTCCCATCGAAATTAAAATGTTAAAATTTCAATAAATAAAACGCGGGTACAATAATAATAGATAATAATAATATTTTTTTTTTTTAGTCCATGCGTATAGGAGACGTTATCTGTGTATGAACTATATATAATATTATAGGTTTGGGACAATCTCAGTTTTTTTAAAAACGGTTTTCTTTACTCATATAGTTATTGCAAAAGGTCGTCGTTACATGATTATATGAATTACGCGTATAATATAAATGTATTTTTTTTGTAAATGTGTATAATATGTTATGTCGCGTGTACTCGGTATTAATTATTATTTGTAAACAACAGCGAAAATTTAAGTTCGTTTGATATTTTAGCCGAAATATATATTACAATAATTGTAGGTTATAAATATTTTAATGTAATACAGTAATAGTAACTCTACTGTACAGTATAGAATGAGTTTAAGATAAGGCAAACTCGTATTTAATTTTGCGACACATAAATTTAATAACTAATTTTTTTCTTTCTTTTTGCGTAATTCACTTATTTAATCTGTAGCAGCTGCCGTAAGAAAAAAAATGTAACAAATAATTCTGAATTTTTGAAGCAACTTTATTTGAATAATAATATATAGGTATCGAATGAGTAGTAATAAAGTACTTTATTTCATCATATTTCGCCCAAATCTACGTGCGCGACCCGACCACCACTGGTTTTGATGAGGTAGGGCAGTCTCCGTTTAACTATAGAGTTCGACGCCACCGATGGAGAACGAATTTAGTTTATTTTTTTTCCCCCTCGATCTTCTCTATATATAATAAATAAGTTTTTATATTTTTTTATCGCTTTCCTACGTACTGCAATGCGCGGAGACAGCAGGAATCTTTTATGATTCTTTCGGACTTTCGGTTCGTTTATTGAGAAAAAAATTGTTTCGTTTCCTGTTTTACATCGCGTTCGTGCTTCCGCGATTTGAGTCACTACCGGTATTAACCTTTTTCCTTTTTTGTTTTATATATCCGGCAAAAAAGTTCATTTTAAAATTTAAAAAAAACCTATTATTTCGTTTGAAGTACGAAAGAATAATAATACCGTTTGAATTACTTATTAAAATTATTGAACACTATTGAATCGTCAACGCTTAGCGTCTCGTTCATCGCATTATTATTTAAATCATTCGACGATCGTTGAATTTTCTCACGAGACCGGAAGTATTAAAAACATATACACAATAACTCGGTAAAATGTGACTTGTTTTAACGCGGTAACGCATTAAAACAATACAACTCCGTATATATATATAAAATAAAACCGATAAAACCTGTACTTTCAAATGTCCGTTACTGCGTTCATAGAGTTCCGATTAAAAAATAAATAAATAAAATTAGGGTTGCGGTTCGAAGCCGGTTCTTTTCGGTTCGGTTCCTGCAGTTCCTGATGCACCGCGCAATTATCGAATAACTAATAAATGCCGTTACGCAACGTTATATTTTCTAGAAAATATTCAAATGTACATATAAAAACGGTATATTTTATTAAATTCTTTGACGTATTTTGCGTGTGTGCCGGAACGCACCTCTGTTTTTTTTTAATAATATTACGAAATATCGCGCAACACGCGAAAGAGCGTAAGATTTAAAAATAAATAAATAAATAAGAATTATCCTCTTTTTATAAATAAAATGATTTGCAATTATTCCGAGCAAAGTGTGCAGGATGCTCGTAGTTTAATTCATTTTTTTCTGCGTACAAATTTTCTACTGGAAAGAATGCTCGGATGATCTCGTCATATACGCGTTACGTTTCGGTAACGAATTTTCAATGTTTTCTACGCAAAGTCTTTACAGATCCTTCTCAGTACAGTTTCCTTAAGCAATAATAATAAAAATAAGCAAATAATAGTAAGCAAAGTAACACGCGGAATATGTAAATTTGCACTGTACCTAAAAAAAAAAAAAAATGTATGGCCGCTTTATACAGCGATTATTGGACTTTGAGCTGTTCGAGTCGTAAAAGGTGATGTTTAGTTTTCGGTTTTAAGAGCCGAATAAAAGGCGTTCTACCTGCATATAGGCGGACGCAGATCTTACGCGGTTATAGGGTTTGTGGGGTTTTTTTTACGATTCTGGGCCGACCAATGGAAAAAAGCGAAATACTTTGATTTTTTAAATTATTTATTATTATAAACAACTTTTAACAATTAATTTGTATAATAATACGGGTTTTAAAAAAAAAATATAAATTACTAATAGCCAAGGTACAGCTATTTAAATAAATATTACTATTTTTTTTTTTTTTAAATAATTCCCTAGAACGATATATTTTTATTCGATTGGGCCATTAGGCGGTATGCAGACGCATACTCCCTGCGTTATATGCTTCAACTATATATTGGAAAAACTGTAGACAGTCTCCGCGAGTGACAATTTTTTTTTTTTGTTCTGTTTGAATTTCCCGACAAAGCGCGGTGATTCAAAAAGCTATATCCGCTCGGAATTAATCGTTTTGTGTCTATATAAAGCTTTATTATCGTTCGCTTTCAAATGTGTACATACGCGGGTAATAACAAAATTCTGACCCTTTTTTTTTGGATTTTAGAGTAAAATTTCGGGAAATCGCCCGTTCTCCATAATAATATTATTATTGTATTATTATTTTATCGCGCTCGCGCTGTTTATCGTCGTATCATCGCGTATATATATATGACGTATTATACGAATACGGTCGACGACGAGGTGTGCATACCGCGCGAAGAGGGGAGGGCCGATCGTGCATGTGACGTCCGTGATAAGCGCTTTGCCCCCGGAATATTTCAGTAGTAGTTGCGTAGTAGTAGTTTTGATAAAACCTCGCGGTTTTAATTAACAATGTCAATGGCAGATAACTACGTATATGTGTGTGTGTGTGTGTATGTATACCGACCGAATAAAATGAGAGGAGGTATACGTGTTTACCCTGGCGTCTGGACCGGCTGCTGTCGTTTTCGGTGTGTTTGTGAGCGCATATTGTATGAAAAACCGAGCGAGAAACCCGTTAAAACATAATTATAATAATTATAATATTATTATTATTATTATTAATTGTAACGTAACGAGAATGCGAAGAATAATTATTGTCGCGCGCGCCCGCCAAAAAGTACGCGTGACCGACGACGCTCCTTCGGAAACCGATCCGATAGCCACCACCACTACCGGCCAGAATATCGCGCGCGATTTCACTGATTGTAATTATTGGACAATTATTATTGTTATAAGAATAAGGCACTTTTTTTTTTTTCAGTATATACCGAGTAATACCAATCGTTGAGTTATTTCTAATCCACTACTACTACTACTTAAGGTGTATACCTTAAAATATTAGAAAAAAAATAACCGAATTGTCAATCTATTACAAAAAAAAAAAAACTATTAAAAATTTAGTATAAATTATGGCGGTATTTCCCTATGACGTCGTTGTGTAAACCATCTATAGGGGTTCTCAAACTTTTGACGTTCATGCCCCTCCTTTTATACTAGTGTATCAGGTCACATCCCCCCTCTATTAGATTGTAGTATATAAATATATAGTATACAGGGTTATACTATATAGTGTATATTGAGTCACGCCCCCTACCTATTAGATTGTAATATATAAATATAGTATAAAGGGTGGCTGGTATGATAAAGTGTACGAACTCCAAGGGGTTATCGTACGCCCCGAATGTTGCTGCAAAAAAGTTCCTTTTGACTATACGGTCCGATTGTCGCTAGTATAAGGTAGAAATTTCAAATTTTCGTGTTTTTTTTTTCCCCCGAAAAAACGAAATTCTTCTCCCGAACTATATTAGTCTTATATAGCGAATTCGAAAATTCCGTTGAAAAGCTCGTGCTATTTTTTCGTTCAAGACAACGTACCGGGCAAGGTTCCAGTATCATTTTCGCAAGCACAAGCATAATACTAAAATTTAAAAATGCGAAAATTCAAAAAAAAAAAAAAATTGATTTCTATCTAATGATTTTTGACGTATGTAAACACCTATTACGGCGATACGAAGGTAAATCTTGGGAAATGTGTAAGCTGTTGTCGTGACAAATAATATTTATTATCGAAATTACTTTGAATAAATATAGATACCAATATTCACAAATCCCAATCACAATTCCGTTCCATTTTTACCGCTCACGCGACGTTTACACACGTCAAAGTCTCGATTACTAGCAATTTTCATTTCTTTTTTTTTTTGCACTATCTGCAGTTGTGTGCAAATTTAACGAAAACTTAATTTTTTTTTTTTTTTTTAAACTCTCACGCTTCCTCTGAAATCCTGTGTAACGCCTCCCAGTCTGCAGAGAATCTTCGGTGTAAACGATTAAAACGTTGTTGTGAAAAAATTTTTTTTTATAATTTTTAAATTATTAAAATAATAACAATAACGTTACGTCCCTGTACGCGGAGCGTATGAATAAAAAGAAAATTCTCGAAATTCCTGGCGGGGGGTTAGGGGCTCCATCAGCCGTTTTGTACCGTTTTCGGGCGCGTTGCGTGTCGGCACGCGACGAAACCGCGGTATAGGTCAGGGGTCGGCAATTGAATTGGGAAATTCGAAAAGGGCTCGTATCTGAAAATTAAAATTTTCAGGAAACACAAAAAACTGATTTTCTTTTTAATTTTGTTTTTATAGTACCATTTTTTTTTTCTCTAAAAATTACAGACTATTATTTAATGTTATGCTCTTGTAATATATAATATTCTTGAAGTGAAATTTTATTGGAAAATCGCGGATTCATTAAGTTTTCCGAGATGAGTCCTTTTCGAAATTCGTACGAGGACTATAGTGATTTAAAATTGAAAATGGCCGTGTTATTGACATAAAATTATATTATTATATAGTTTTCTACGGAGGGCCAAATAATAATTTGAAAACAAAATTTCGATGGCCAGAAAAAAAAACTTGAATATAATAGTCAATAAATGTATAAATTTTTATATAGATTATAAAAAAAAAAAAATAGATCAAGTATCTATACTATTTTATTACGCGCAAAAACCGGCATTAAAAAAAAATAAATATTTTAAACGGTCCAGTTATATTAATTCCCCTTCGCGGGCCCTCCAGAGCTATTGCCGATCCCTGGTATGTATATAGGTAAACAGTATTGGTTACAGCAGTGGTCCGCGCGGTATATCGTCGTGACGGCGGCTCGCGGCCGCGGCCGGCGACCGCCGCTGCCGCTACCGCCACCACCGGGCCGCCGCCGCCGCCGCCGCCGCGGACGACGACGACAGATCGCGGCGCTACGGAGACCGCGGCATTACGCGCCCCGACACCGTGCACGCCGGCAGTTACGCGCGTACGCCCGTTTTTTCACCACCACCGGTGCGCGCGCGCGCGCCCGCGTTCAAAAAAAAAAAATAACCGATCCGTCGTTTATAAGTATATATATATATATATATAACCGAGCCGAGGGCTGAATAAGAAGACACTTCGCCGTATACATCGACGACGACGACGACGACGACGAACACTCGACGTGCTCTCCCGTAAGTCTCACGAATAAATATTTTATTTTACGCGCAATCGTTTTGAAAAGAATATCAAAAAAAACCGATACGCGCTTTCGCGGCGAATCGCGCGCGCACGAATTTCGTACGTTTACGAACGCGGCCGCGGTATAGGTCTCTTAGGGCGGTATCGTATACCGCGTGAAACCGCGGTAGTTTGGTTTTTTTCAAAAAAAAAAAAGTACTAGTAAGTATTAGTGGTGGAGTGAGTGCGCGAGGCGTTCGCGGCGGCGTTTAATAGCCGAAAACATTTGCGAAGCCGACTTTGAACAGGTGTCGGTACGACGTGTGTGTGTGTGTGTGTATTGTAACAAGTGTCGGGCGCATGTGGTCGGCCGCCGCCGCCGCCGCCGCCGCCGCCGAGCGAAAGACACGGACCGCATTCACCAATTGATTAAATTAGGACCCGGTTCGCGTAAACCGTAAGCGAAAATTCGCGTAACTCGAGAGCGGAAGACGCGCACGCGATACGGCCATTTGGACTAGACGCCACCACAAGTCGTCGTTTTCTTTTTCTCGGGGCTTTTTTTTTTTTTTTAATACGTATTATAACAATTATTTATCCGGACGTTGTATATGTACGCAGAAGAAAAAGAAAAATTAATTGTTATTATTAATATTTCGCTATTGTAAATAATATTCGCTCGGCGGCGTCACGAGTATCCGTGATGAGAGTCAACGATTATCACAGAATCTATTCGATCATTGTGCAAGACGACGACAACGCGCGACGGCTTCAGGTGAGCCTATATTATTATTGTTGTTTTGTGTTGTAACGTTTTTTTTTTTCCCCCCATACCCGTTCCGAGACGATTAACCGATGGATTTTTGAATAATACGCGCGCAATTATAGCAGTAAGATCAGATATAGATAATATGTATAATAGAGAAATCGGACAAATTTTTTTTTTTTTGTTAAGAAAAATACGAAAAAAATAAATAAATCAAGACTCTGTACGGTAATATTCCCTTTTTATATTTTTTTTCAATGTAATGCGCATATTTTTTTTTTTGTTTACGAGTCGAGTATTTAATATTAAATAAATATAAATAACGACAAGTGAATTCAATAGCGATGATTTAAATGGTAAGAGGTTCTTTTTTTTTGTTATACGAGTGTTACGTATGTGCTGTATATCGACAGAACACCGTGTACAGTGTTTTTAAACGCGGAGGGTTTAAGTTTTGAATTTTAAATTCTATCAAGTCGGTGTACGTTATCCGCGGTCAGTATTAGATCGTGGCTGGTTTCGCCTACGTTATGTACACGAATAAAGTATAAATACTCGACATTTGATTATTTCGCGGATAATTTTTTTTTTGTATTTTGGTCGGATGGATCCGACGCGTATAACCGCGTTCACGATCAGTAGCTACCCGCAGTGGCGGCGGACTGAGACAGGAAAAAAACGGCCCTGAGGCGTTTGTGTAGAATACAATAATAGACTCTTTTAACCCGTTACAGAATACTCGAAAAGAATTTATAATATTTTCATTTTTTTTTATCATAGATCATAGATCTGACGTTTTAGTTTAAAACAGTATAAATATAATAGACTCGTCTCCTACTTTTTTTTTCGACACAATATTACGCCCGAGTGCGTTATCGCTGTAACGAGTACAAAACTCCGAATTCGTCGTAATACACTGTAAGAGAGAAAGCGGACGAACTTGTACGTTTTTTTTTTTTGAAGTGTTCTTATAATCAATTAAATATTTTTACTTGAAATTTAAACGGCTTTTATTGAAATTCAAAGGGCGTAAAACGCGAAACGTGGCTCGTACACGTTATGGATAATACGAATGCTTTTTTTTTTCTTTGTAGAAATATGTGCGCGTCTGTTCCCTTCGACATTCCGCAACGCAAAAACGACGTCTAATAAATCGTTAATTATTATTATTATTTTACATTAACGCGGTGCCTGTAAAGTCGTTTTACCCGGGTATAATATACACAAATTTCTTTCTTTTTTTTTTTTAATTAGAAATTATTTTTCTCACGTAATTTTATTGCTTCGTGTCTGTAAAAGTTCGCGTGTGACGACGGACGAATGATAAGTAATCAAAATGAGACAAAGACTTCCGTATCGGTGTCTCGAAAGACAGCTGCAATTATTATTGTTTACACAACAGAGTAATATTCGAAAACGTTCTCCTTTCGATCCGAGGCTTCCTTTGCTTCTTCGTGCGACGCGAAGTCTTCGGAGTCCTTTTTTGCGATCTGGGAAAAAGTGTAAATCGCGGGATGCCAAATCGCGCGTATACGACGCGGACGTCCTCGAACACGGACTGTTTGATAGCAACGCTGATTGCCCGAGATGCAGAGATTATTACCGTCTCAGTCGTTTTCCAGCTGATAACCTTTTCGCCGGTTGAAAACTCGGTCGTTTCAATCTCGTTGACATTATACGATAGTCTGTATAGTCTGCGGCTCCATTCTGCAAACGCGTACTGCAGGATTCGAAACGAGTCGAGTGTTGTTCAAGCCTGCAAATTGCCCATTTGTAAACGATAATAATATAATAGCAGCTATACTATGTTTCGACACCACTTGGAAGTCTTCATCTCGTTTCAATTACTCATCGTTCGCCCCCTTCGCGGGCCCAGTCCGTCATGTGTGTGTGTGTAATTTTATAAATTATTTTATTATAAATCGGCGGTTCGTTTCGTTTTCTTTTTTCGAAATTGAATTTCGATAGAGAAAATAAAAAAAATCATCTTTTGTACACTTGATTTATTACTATCAATCGTTTACTCTGTCGTCGATTCCGAAATCTATATAGTGTTCGAGAACTCGTTTTTTTTCCTTTTATATAATCGTCAATATTATGAATACGATTCTGACGTTTTCGATTACTTTTTTTTTTTCATATTTTATATACATTTTTATTGTTTTTTTTTTTTTTTTTTTTACTAGATATATACATTGGATTTATCGGGAAAAAATAAAATATATATTTTTATATTATTTTTTTTTTCCCCGGGATTTTAATACGCGCGTTACAGTAACGATAATAATTGTCCTGATATATAAAAATAAATTGTATACACGAATGTAGTAAAAACCGTTGCAGGCGCGTTCTCGTAAGCGTTTTACACGGGTCCTCACGTCGCGGCGGTACGATATTTCCTGTTATCGCGTTGTGCAGGGAATACGGAAGTGTTTGCGGCCTATTCGAAGTCATATATATATATATAGGTATATTGTATATAAACGGGGACTATGGAAACTTCGTATAAACTTGGTATACACACATTATATTATAACAGAGGAGAGGGAAAAAAAAGTCTGACTGAACCACGGCGACGACGACGAGAGACCGTCTCGTGTATGTATATATCGTTTTTTCTATTTTTTTTTTTTTTTGTCTGAATAACGACACGATCGCGGTACACACACTTTGATGACGTGTTTTTTAAAAAAAAAAATGTTTTTACGTGTTTTTTCGTTCACACGAAGACGCCATGAGGTTCAACACCGCGCCAGCACACCAGCTATCTACGCGGTAAAAAAAAAAAAAATCGAAACGCGATATTATAAACGATATTCTTGACACAGCCGGTCGGTCGGT
Organism: Slavum lentiscoides; assembly: GCA_032441835.1. Classification (NCBI taxonomy): domain Eukaryota; kingdom Metazoa; phylum Arthropoda; class Insecta; order Hemiptera; family Aphididae; genus Slavum; species Slavum lentiscoides. The sequence goes on from CM063716.1 coordinate 2,666,428, forward strand.
ATCGCCGCGACGAGTGCAGTGAAAAAACTGTCGGTTTTTTTTTTTTGTAAAAAAGAAAAAAAACCTTTTAAAAAATTATTGTTTTATAGTAATACTGCACAATATACGAAGAAACGGTGACCGGGGCGGGGTTTCTGCGCTTATATATGTATCAGTACGACGATATACGCGTATATAGCCGCGAAACTTTGTGCGCGTGTGTACGGCGGCGGCAGTAGTGCGCGATTTCTTTTTAAATATTTTTTATTTTTCCCAATTTTTCTACTGTCGTTTTTCTAAGTCGTTTCTGTACTGTACTTACACGCCGTTGTATATACTCGATCGCAAAACAAATATTATAATCGCGCGAACCGCGGTTTATTTAGGTCGAACGCATTGTATTATATTAACAATAATATCGATGAGAGTTATTTTTCCACGGTTATACCTATACGCCGCCAATGTTTTAACGTTCGTTTCGTTTATTATTTTACATTGAAAAAAAAAAAATTTTTCTTATATACCGCTGTTTGAGAGCGTATTTTTTTCTTCAAATACGCGAATTCTATAATAAATTTTACAACGCCTATATAAAATAAATATATCGGTTGAAATACCGGAAAAATGAAAAAACAAAAAAATATTTTTTTTAACGCCACGTCATTTTAATAAGCGAGTGTTGGGCGCAAAAAGTCCGTTTTGAATTTTATCGAATCGATTTTACTTACCAATCGGCAACATTAGTAGTACCATACTTACGTTAAACAGTGACGTTTTTTACGCGTTTTTCGATTTTGCTGGTGTATACGATTTCGGTTTCGGACACTTTTTGTATTTTTTTTTTTTTTATCGTCGTTCAGGATTTTAAGAATAATAAGCGTAATACTTTATAACAACGTTTATCCTACATGATTTTTAATTGTATAATATAAACTCGGAATACTGCAATTTATTTCGAACACTGCGCAACGATATTTATCTTTCAGATCAAGACTTTAAAATCTCCGCGTCCAATTGACTCGCTCGTGCCATCATAATCCATCCACCAGAATTCGCTGCTCGTTGTCTTTCTTATTAATCCGAAGAAAATTTCGGATTATCATTTCCAGCGCAACAATCGCGTTATGTATATACGTGATACAATTTATTTAAATATAAATCGACGGAATTCTATTCCGCGTTATATAATATTATTGCCGTCGATCAATATGTACGTAACATTATTGTTATCGACTCCTCGTCTCGCGTTATTCGCACATAAAAACAAAATAGCCGTAAATCGCCGTTTAAAAGCCCCTCGTCCTGCAATAGCGAACAAACGTGGTAAAACAAGTTTACACGCAGTGAATTATTTATTTATAAATCATTTACGAAGCCTGCGGTGTGGACTGACGCGGTATATACAGAAAATCTGGTGTACTGCCAGAACGTCAAATATTAATACAAAATTCAAACGGTTCAATCTCTAAAACTTTACGCTGCACTGTCTTGAACACGCGCTCATCCCCCAATACGTACTTCCACAATAATGACACCATAATATATATTATATTCACATTATATGCTCAATGAATTTACACGTACCTACTAATTACAGAACAAACCGCCGTTGTTCCTACACGAGTTCATTCTAATCGTCTCTGCTGATTATTCTAATCTCTTATTCCTCATCCGTTCGGGCTAAAATAGTAGAAAAAAAAAATAAAAACGTTTTCTTTAATAAATTTTGTATACATACGAATATAAAGGAAAATGTCAATAAGACTTTTCGAATCGCTTGTCAATAATGAAAAAAAAATCTCAAGACTATATACGTCATGTATTGTATAAGTACCAGATTTTGTACGGATTGCTGTTTTTCTAATAAAAAAAAAAATTAATAAAAAACATGCGTGTACCTAATTTTTAATCAATTTTAAACGAATCTGTCGCTCATGTCGATAATTAGAAGACTGCAATTTATTGTAAAGGACATTTTTTTTTTCTACAAAATTTTACGCGATTTCACAAGTTGCGTAAACCACCGAGTGCAGGTATATTCACAAAATGTTTACACTATTTTTTATTCAGTTTTCTATGGATTCATGAAACTCTTGCGGTCATTATTATTTTAAACAATTACATACTCAATACTTACCGTATCAGTTTTTAAATTTATTTCGGAAAACGTAATTTTAACATAAATATAATATAGTTTTTTTTTTATCTTTGCCGAAAAATATATAAATTGTAACTTACAAAACGATTTGCATTCCGTTTCCATTATTAATAGATCATTTTAGTTTTTTGTTTAACTATATATATATATATATACCTATATTTGTATTATATATCGTTATACGTAATTAATTGTTCAATGTGTACATATATGTTTGTTAGACGTTATAATTATTTCCATTTATGCGCATTTATTTTATATTGGAAACGCTCTATATAACTCTATACACATACCAATTTTTTTTTTTTTTTTGGCTGCCTAATCAACTAACGTAAACAACGTTGTACAACGTAAATTCGTACAGCGTATGGATTATTGAAATTCATACACCAGATAATATTATATGGTCGTCGAACAGATGCGAAACGAATCAGAACGCGTGTCTTATCGTAGAATGTCTTTAAGAGGACAGTATATTAAATTCGAAAACGATCGAATTTTTTTTTAGGATAAAACCTTTTCATACGGGCGACGAAAGAACCCCGAAGTCGTACTCGACAAACCATATTTTTACTCAAAATAAATTACGATAATATCAGCTGTACAAAAACGGATTCTAAATATCTTTAATTCTAAAGGAGTAATAGAAAAAAAAAATTTGTGTTTTTTGATAATTGAAAATATTTAGAAAAAAAAAAAAAATTGTAATAACCATTCTTTTATAGCATTCTTTCCAGCGCGAAACAATTATTATTTCGATGAAAATCGAAATAATTCCTCTTGAAACTCCCGGCCGCGGTTCGATACCGTTTATATAGACTCGGTACAAGATTAGACCGGGACTTTACATTTCCGATATATTAAAAAAAAAAAAAAAATTATAATACTTCGTTCCGTATCCTTTTTGATCGTTTTCTTTCCGCCTTTTTTTATAGATTCTGAGCGGAGCGAGAAACGTATTGGTTTTATACAACGATGTGTCTTTTTTTTCTTTGTGTCTGTACCCGAAAATTCTATCAAATAAAGGAGTGTTCCGATCTTTACGTGTAGCACTATTTTCCGGTAACAAATCGCATCTAGTCGGTACTTTAGAAAGGTCATTTTTCCATTTCCTCAATACTTTTGTTGTGCGTCAGAAAAAAAAAACTACCGAAAAACGATATAAAAACGCGGTAACGTCAAAATCGATTATCGTTATTTCTTCGTAGAATATCTTGGAACTGTAATATCAATAGAAACATGAAATTTTCACCTAATATACATGTATATTATAATATTATATTATTATGTGTGTGTATACATTTGGACGGTATTGACGAGACGAATTGTTAAAAAAGAAAATTTCTTTTAACTTTGGGCTATTTATAGCAATTGTAGGTTTTGAGTTATTTGATGCGTAAAAGAGGTAATTTTCGATTCTGAGGCTTACGAATTTAAAACAATGTCAGCAGTGGCGCACGCTGAACTGCGCATTGATGGGTCTGACAATATTTCACACACCTGGCCTGCACCTGCATCCAATAGACAACCAGTAGACACCCGATGACAACCTTGCACGCACTATATAGTATTAATTATGATTGAAAATATATATTAATTAAATTTTTAACTCCGCGTAACACCAGCATCGCCTCACACACCCTTTTGAATAGGGGTCGACCGACTCCAATGACCCTTAACGCGCGCGCCACTGAATGTCAGACGTTCGTTACTGTTCAACTGCAGTGTATTCGAAAAAAATCTTGAAAACCGTTAAGTTGTTTTTTATTATAACCGTTTCAAATTTTTCGACAGAGTTTGATATTGCGCCGAAGCTGCGCTCAGAAACGTAATGGATTTATCGCATTGCTTTCGAATTTTATACGGTATAATAACGGAAATCTTTAATCCAATACAGTAATTCGTTTATAAGCGCGTCATCCACAACACCTCCACGCGGCTCTTTTCTGTTTTTTTTTTCTTTCGACTGGGACATTTACATTTCCGATATATATTAAAAAAAACAAAATTATAATAATTTTTTCGTTTTCGGTCATTTTCTTTCCCCCTTTTTAAAATAAATATAATATCGTATTACGTATGGTATATAAATGATGTTTATGATACCGTATACACACAGGCCCGTATACTTATGGAAGGGCCAGGGTGGGCAACTGCCCCCCCGGTGGAACTTTGGGGGCGGTAAATTTGTATGAACTTCTTTTTTGTGTCTATATGTAGTTTAATAATTACGATTAAATACATTAATAATTAAGCGAAATATTTTTTTTCATATAATCAATATTGTCGATTTTCGTGGTAAAATTCGGCGAAAGAATGACGTTTACAGTGGGAAATTAATTTTTGTACGAACACGGGATTTCTTGATAATACGCAGAATGCGACTCGCAGCTGGCGTATAGTTACTAAATGTTAATTGTACACAGTGGCGTACATACGGGGGGGTTCGGGTTCAAACCCCCCCCCCAGGACCAAAAAAAAAATTGTGATATAATTATAAGGCCCGTTGCGCGTTATAACATGTTTTAATTTTTACACTCTACAACGGTGCACAGGTATTGTGTGCACTATCGGCTCCTACACATAAATTCCTTCATGCGCCGTTTAAAGGGATGGTTTTAGCGTTGGTTATTTTTTAAACCCCCCAGAACAAATTTGAATGTACGCCACTGATTGTACATAATACATACGTTTATTTCACTCAAATTCGTAATACGCGTGATAATAGTGTTTATAATATATTATTAGGATATTTAATATTATTTAATATAGTTTTATAGGGCGTACCGTGTTAGTTTATATTAGTACATATATACAATAACCGCTATATACGTAAAATACGAGTAAGGTTTTTAATTCATAAAATTTTTATTTGTAACCACCTCCCTCCTCCCACCTTATCTACACTACATAAAAGTGGCGGAATTTAAAAAAATCGCCCTGGGGCGCTAAAATTCTAAATATACGTTACTGTATACACACATATTATATTGTCGTATCGGTTCGATTCGAAAACTTTAATATATCGATCCGAATAGCCGTAACGCCGCGTCGTAATAATCCGCCGGCGGCAGCGGCGGCGGAGAGAGCGTGCGGCGCGTTGTGCGTTGTGCGTGTCGTCGCGCTCTCCGTCGTCGGTCGATAGAAAACATGTGTCCTTTTTTCCGTACTGACGATTTCCGACTGCCACCGCCGCCGACAGAACACAAACACACACACACACACTCGACCGCGACCGCCCCACAGCTGGTTAATGTTTATCTAATAATACACGCATCGGTACGAGAAAACGAGGACTCGTTTCCCCTCCACCCCACAACGGTCACAATATAACGGTAATAATAAATAAATAATAATTATAAATAAATAATAATTAATAAAGTCGCGGCAAAAGCGTGTCATTCACTCGAATATCATTATATTTTTCTCGTACCGCGGGGTTGATATTCCGGTATATAGATTTAAAAACAATGATGTTTTTTTTTTTCTTTTCCCCGAATACAGATGCGACGGGCGCGTCCTTTTAGGGGTAGGCGAGGCCCCCCTCCCGCCCTATGAGCTCAATATCAGTAAATAAAATAATTTTAAATTAAAAAATGTAATACTCTAATAAAAATAAAATACATATATTAATAAAACAATATATATAATAAAATTAATATATATTATAAAAAAAATATATATATATACATATACTCGTATATATAAAGAAAAAATGCCAAGTGTATTTGGTAAATTTTAAGGTACCTAATAACAACTAGTTTCGACCGTAAGTCATCATCGGGTTACAATGAATATTCATTTATTTTTTTATAATATATATATTCTTTTTTTCAATATATATATATTATTTCTATATCAGTGGCTTGATTAGGAATTTGTTCTCCGATTTTTTTTCGGTTTTGTCTGAAGAGGGAAGGGGAGAGGTTATTTAAATGTTACGGTTTTTCAGCGAGACATTTCAATAATTTTACGATTTTTTTCATAAATGATTACATTTTCATTGAAAACTGCGCGCGGACAAAGCCGGGCAATTCAGCTAGTTTAATATCTGTGAATAGTCGAGTAAATATATAGTGTCATTAGCAAACATTGTGTTCTATAATATATGCGTATAAATTCTGACATCTGCGTAATAAGTGATAATGACAGTTATCAGTTAATTTTTTTTTTTTTGTACATAATCAAAAAAAAAAGTTTCTAGGGGGATCTATTCCCTCATCCCCCCCTAATTACGCCCCTGAAGCTCGTGGAAAAACACTATGAAAAAAAAATCTTCTTCTTCTTCCTCAGCTTGTCTGTCCGTTTTGAGGACCACCGCTGTCATCACAGGAAAATTCGCCTCCCCCTCCCCCATAAAACTGACCTGAAGACGCCACTGCTAGAAGCAGTGCTCGATTTGGAAAAATTAAAAAAGAGGAGCTCTGCTAAATAAAAAAATAAATAAATAAATAACGAGCGTTTTACAAAGAAATCCAGCATCGGGGCCATGGAGTTTTGAGATTTTTCAACGGACAAAAAAAAACAAATTTACAACAAATTTTATTTTTTTTGTTGTAAAATTGAAAAAAACCGTATAATATCTGTGCACTATAAACGGTTTTGAAAAAAAAACAAATACATTTGAAAAGTATTCTGCGAAATACGCGCGTTTTGAATAAACAGAGGAAAAAATTATTTACCGCAATATTCGAACGCTTCGCGGAAAACTTATTTAAATTATTTATTTGTAAAACGTGAAAAATATTCGATAACACTTTAGAATTAATTTTTTTCTCATTTTCGTTAAATAATTTTAAAAAACGTATTTTCTAAATCTCGTAAAAGCGGTTTTGATTTAATCAATATTCGTATTCGTATGTAGGTATATAAGCAAAAATTAAAATAGGTTATAATGATAACGCGTACCTATACTGACCAGTTTCTAATATTGATATTCAGTATATAAATTATATTTTTAAACTATATCGTTACAAAAAAAAAAAAAAAACATATGAGTTAAAAATTACTCATGTTTTTGTTATAAACTTCAAATTAAAAAAAAAAAATTAACTACTTCCCTCCCAAAAAAATGTCATAACAATTTTGAGCTTCTCTTTTTTTTTCCTGTCCGCCTTTGAGACGAACATTAAAAGTACCATCTTCGGAAATTCAGTTTCGCACTGACTTCTCGTATTCCGTCTTCTGCAGTAACGCCACAGCGTTTCATTTTATTTAGTATTTTATCGATATTATAGATAAATTAATCCGCGAAAACATACATAATATTCAGAAGTACTATAATATTGTTAAGGCTGTTAATAATTGATTCGCACGGTTTTTTTTTGGTAATAATTAAGACGGAGTACAAGTCACTCGTTTTCAAAGCCGTTAGCGCGCGTGAAAAAAAAAAGAGAAAATCGCCTAAACTACAGAGTAAAAAAACCGAGGTGTGTTGGAAAAACGTCCGTAGACAGTTTGAACAAATAATTTAACCGAATCTCTCTACAGACATCTCTCCCGCGCGGATTTATAATTCGAAGTCACGACGGAATATACGACGTGTTACGCGCGTAGTATAATACTTAAAATTAAAACTGAAATTTTCAACAAAAATTATAGCGTCGCGCGATAAAAAATATTACCATAATAATTGTAAAAAAAAAAAGTAATTCGATTTTTTTTTTTATAGTACATATCGTTTTTTTTTTGTTAATTCGTCAAACTTCTCTCGAAAACCATTTCGATTTCTTACACACACCCCAGACGAGTAATACGCGTATCACACACAGTACAGTTTATTTGACGTTTTCCCGAAAATAATTCGTCTGAAAACGACAAGCGGGTTTCGGATCGCGTGCGTACCTCATTATAATATTCCGAATATACGCGTTCGTACACAACAACACCATAATATTTAATCGAATTTCCGATTTGATTGAAATCATAGATAATACATAATTGATTGGATAGGCTATATTGGTTATCAGGCGTTCCCGAATCTTCCGTCTCACTCAGCAAATATTTAGATTACCGGATACGTCGATAACAGAATATACTATTTTTCAATTATTATTCCATGGAATAAATTATTATTTCATGGAACAAAAAGTAACTTATTGCTGAGTAAGATAGAAGATGTGGTTTTTAATATCGCTATCTCTCTGCTTTATTCAGGAACGCTGCCCGCTACACATATTGTTATACACATGGCCTATCCGGTGGCGCCGATCACCTATATTCCATGTTCGGCTAATAAATCTTAATCAAATCAAAGACAATTCGTTAAGTCCAGGATTTAAAATGGCTTATACATTGCATTATGTGGGTGTTCTTATTCGTATCTAATTGTTAAATGGAATTTGTTTAAAAAAATTGGGGGGCCTCTTGATGTAAAATGTCATTGTATACTTTTTAAACACATCGGCGCCACTGGGCCTATCCATTATGTATTATCTATGATTGAAATACGATATTGTATTGTTTTATATAGGCAGTGGTGTCGTGAACTTTTTCTTTTATGAGGCCATATACATTTTGAGACACCCACCACCCCAAAACGGCCATACCGGCTCTGCTTTATTCAGGAACGCTGCCCGCTACACATATTGTTATACACATGGCCTATCCGGTGGCGCCGATCACCTAATTTATCCATGACATATGTCATAGTAGACTTTGTAGTTGGTGGCCCACAAAATCCAAATCCAATCTTAAGTCCAGGATTTAAATATTTGTTCGGCTAATAAATAAAAAACAAATGGCTTATACATTGCATTATGTGGGTGCTCTTATTCGTATCTAATTGTTAAATGGAAAAAAATTGGGGGGCCTCTTGATGTAAAATGTCATTGTATACTTTTTAAACACATCGGCGCCACTGGGCCTATCCATTATGTATTATCTATGATTGAAATACGATATTGTATTGTTTTATATAGGCAGTGGTGTCGTGAACTTTTTTCTTTTATGAGGCCATATACATTTTGAGACACCCACCACCCCAAAACGGCCATACCGGAGTAGGGACCTTCTATTTTTTTTTCTATTGCTTATTTCCCCAAATTGTAAATCCGTAAACCGCAGAGCACGGTACCAAAGAATGATGATTGTTAATGTCTTTGGAGAAAATATACGATCGAACATAATATTATAGAGACTGCACTGCACTAATCCAATAGTGTTTAATTGTATTTTGACCATATAATATAATAGTGTACGTACAAAATGTATCGTCATGATTTAACGAATAATATTAATTTTGACTAGATATGTACCTATACCCACCCACCCAAAAATACCCAGAGGCCATGGCCTTTTAAAAACCCTTCACCACGCCACTGTATGTAGCTGGTATACGATCTCGCGATATATATATATATATACACACTCTTTGATCTTTTCGAGAAAAAATAAAGTAAAAAAAGTGCGCTCAATAATATTATTACACGTAAATTATTCTAATACGTGTACCGTGCCGTCAGACTGCACATGCCGGCGTATATCACTACGAATAGTCTTTACAATAAAACGCGCGCGTGTTGATGAACCGCAGGTATTTTTCATACGTATATATATATATAATATATAAATTTTTTTTTTTATTGCGTTCCATCTGTGCACTCATGAAAAATAAATATTGGAAAGTCGAGTTTAATTTATTTAGTTCGATGATGTGCGCGCGTATGTATCACGTGAAAATCTGCAGTTGTGCAGCCGCGCGCGCGATACGCATGCTCGCGCACGTCCGCAATAATATAATATGTAAAAATTATAATATATATATATATATATACATATATCGTATTAACTGTACACGTTAAACTTTATAGAAAATTAACGATAATAATAATATATTATATTATAAATCTTGTTTTACCAACGATGTCACCTATACACGTTTTGTACAGGTACGCCGGATATAATACTGCAATGGCGTAGTGATTGCAAACCCCTCCGAAAAGATTGTTCTGTTTAAAATGTCGAAATTTGTATTTCCGTTGATCGTGCGAAAGTAATAGTGGCGAATTTCGCAATATTTCTATAGTTATTATTATTATATAGAGTTCAGAATTTTGTGCGTTATACAGTGTTGTATAACGCGTTTATGTGAACGCATAAAGCGACAAAATCCTATACGAACGATAGTCTCATGAACTGAATCCAATATATTATATCATTTGAAAAGTCCACGGGCTGAGTTGTGTACAGGACTGCCGACTACGTGTCTATTCCAAATCCTTGAAAAGTAACGCGTGGAGTGTTCATAAAAAAAAAAAACCTCTTTCTTTTCTCCCCTGTTCTCGTCGACCGAGCGCGTAGAATACAACAGAACAAATTAAATTAACAAAAACAGAAACGGAACAAAATACCATTGAATATGTTATTTTATGTCACGAATATTACAATGAAAATACATAGCGAATCTGTTTGTACATTTAAAATATATATAATTTTTTAATTCATCGCGTTTAATTTCTTTATAATAACAGTGTTTGTGAATTCACTATAGACACTAGAGTATAATATTATCACGTCGATTTCGTTTAATCGTTACAGTCGATGGAGCCGAAAATCAAGGAAGAAGCGATCGATCGGGACTCCAACACTCAAGACGAACACTGCACTGGCGTCAACAACAATAACAACAACAACAGCAGCAGCAGCAACAACAATAAGGAGTCTGCGTTCAGAATACACACCCGTAAGCATTTAAAATTCGATTTTTTTTTTTCAACTATTTAAATAAAAAATTTTTGTTGATTCGACGCTGTAATGTATGCGCGCGCGCGCGCGTTTTCATTACGTATAAAAAATAATAATCAATGGGATTACAGATGTTGAACGATAATAATCGTCGATTGATTCGGCGATTTGACCAAAGAGATAATTTATACATTATGAAATGTCAAAATTACACTATTATAACATAATAGTAGAAGAAAATATTCGAGACGAGAGTATACAAATAAATATTATTTTCAACCGTTCTCTGTCTCTCGTATAAATTCAAACGATTTCGAATTCAATAAATAATTGAAAATCTCGCCAACGAAAAATAAAATACACATAATACACGTAGGTGTATGCGCGTAAAATCGTTTTCAATTATTATATTTACATTTCTTATTGGCGAATAACGACGTCGAGTATTCGAATGGTTTTTTTAATTGAACCGTATTGTCCGAATTGAAAAACGAATAAAACAATATTATTAAAACGCGTAATAGTGTTTTGCCGACGAATTCGCAATGGAAATATAATTACGAACGCGTTCGATTAAAGGAAAAGTTTCAAGGTTTGTTTTGGAATACGGAAAACTCGCGTATTCAAACACTTTTATTTGAACGAAACCCCGTTCGGAACGCGTACTTTACAATAGAAACGTCCAGAGACGTATTTAGGGGGCTAGAGGGGCGATTGCCCCGGGTGGCATTAATATTTTCAGTGGCACCGAACTACTTTTAAGTATTGTGGTACAAACTAAAATTGTGGTTTACCACCACCTACCCGCCATAATCCAAATGAGCAAAAAAAAGGGTTGTAAAAAAAAAATGTGAAAACGAAAACAGTGAAAAAATTTTTTTTTTTGGGGGGTGAAAAAACATTAGCACCCGGGCGCCAAATTCCTAAATACGTCTCTGGAAACGTCGGACTAATAATGTTGACTATACACAGAAGTATATCCGCGTAGGCCTGAGACTTAAGGGCGCTGCTGATATTCTCCAAGGTGACCGATGGATTTCACTTCTTAGCGGCTCGAACTTACCTTCTACCTAATATACAATACCACATATAAATGTTGTCAGATTCCGTTTAAATCGCATCGTATTCTACAGCCTCGGGATCTCTCGAGAAGACGCTACAGGTGCGTAACGCGAAAATACAAAAAAAAAAAAAAAATGTTCGAAAATTTTTTTTTTAAGACAAAACCGAAGGGAAAAGAACCCCGAAAGCCGCAGAGTTGTGTTTAAAACACCGAATCAAAATTATTTTCTGTACAATAACAGAGCTGTTTTTTAAATACCATTAAGGTGATTGGAAGCGAGTATTTTCGTTTTGCACGTACACGAACCATATAATGTAGTGAAATAAACGTTTCGTATACATTCATCGTACCTGTCGACCTATAGTGATGCCAAAAATATTGTAAAAACGGATTTGAATTCGTCGTGAATTTTAATGTAAAAGTGACTTCGCCACTTTTTAAATTTTTTTTTTTTTATCTAAAAGATCGATCGAAATTTCTTCGAGTAATTTTTTTTTTAGGATTTATGAAAAAAAAAAAAAATAGAAATGTGGATAAAGTCATACTACAGTAGAATTCACGACGAATTCAAATCCGTTTTCGGAATCTTTATCGCATCGCTATAATAGGTCGATCGGTACGTCGGAAGCAGGAAACGTTTATTTTACTATATAATATGATTCGCGGCGTGTGCGTGACGAAGAGTGAAAAAACACTCGCTTCCGAGGCCTTAGCCAGGGCGAGGGGGGTTAAGTGTTCAGACCCCCCCGAAATTTTTTCTCAAAATAAAATTTACTGATTTATATTCTATTATTTTATTTTATTTCATATATAAATATACTCTCAATCTCCCCCAAAAAAAAATTTTTTTTTACTGGTCACGGTCTTCCCCGCTTCCCAATCTCCTTAAGAAATCGAGCTGATCGTGTCTTGCGTATATATTATATACAGTCCGGAGTGTCGGCCGAATTAGAAGATTTGAAAACAATCTGGGGGAGGGGGAGGGAGCTGTGCTGAGCGTATGTTCGTCAAACGAGCGTTATCAACGAGCTCGTGTATATATACGTGTTTATATTATGTGAATGCGATAGGAAAATATAATTCGTTCGCAACGGATTTCGTTCGCTGAAACCGTGTAAAACGGTATATATATATATATTATATATATAAAAAGAAAAAACAAGTGTGTGTACTGCCGTTATCGATGATTGCGCAGTATAAAAAAAAAAAACGCCTCGATATAAAAAAAAAAAAAACCGAGCAGCGATCGCGGAGGCCGACGTACTAATTGAGTGCGCGCGCGAATTGTAAAAATCGGCGTTGCAGCCGGAACGAAAATTAAGTGTCAAGTTTTGTAATAAGAAAAATAATAATAATAGTAAAAAAAAAAATAATAATAATAATAATAATAATAAAAACCGGCGAAATATTATTACTGTTATTATAAGGCAAATTGAAGCCGGGGCACGTCTGTTACACACGGCAAACGCGCACTACTGCAGTGCACACCCGTGCCCTCCGACACCTGCGATTGACGTTCTTTAGTAAAATATGGCGCCCCGTTCTTGGTCTCCTTCCAATAACTTTTACGCCGCCACCGCGCCAAACTCTCTCTCTCTCTCTCTCTCTAGTTCACTCACTCTCTTTCACGCGCACACACGCACGCACAGAGCTATCGCGTTCGCTCGCATTTATTAAAAACCGAAATTTATTATAATGTTCGGCCGATTGTAAACCCTTTTTTTCCTGCCCCTCACTCTGTCTCTCTCTCTCACTCTCCCCGATCGCTTCGTTCCTTCCACGCGGCCCGCGGCCGGCGGATCGTCCAGACGCCGAGCGCCGTCTCGCGGCTGTCGTTTCGCGCGGCTCCGAATATGATTTATCCGAAATCCATAAAGCATTCCCCGTCAGCCCGTCGAAACGGGTATATATATAGAGTGACGGTTAGGTGGCCAATATAGTATTTTATATACGTTTATTCATTTCCACTTTACAAATATTCTGCAGTTTTCCCGGCAAAATATCTGTTAACAGTTATTATTATTATTTTGTTTTTTTTTTACACTCTATACTCGGACGACGTTAGATCGATTAACGGTTAAATCGTATATAATCGTCGCCGGGTCTGATTTCGACGAAGCGTATCGGTGTATCACACATGGGCGCACATAATATAGTGCTTAGCGCCGCGGCCTGCAATTTCCCCGAGTATAATTTATTCCAGTGTTTCACCTGCAATCGTTTGTAAATTATTACATTACGAACGCTAAAGAATAATATTAATAAGTCAAAGTAAACTATACACTTGGCTTCGAAAGAGATTTTATACCAACGAATCGGACGGAGAAGTTGTGTTGCAACGTATAGAATAGAAAATCAAATCTTGTTTAACATTAATTGTTGTAATTACGTGATATAATATATATATTTTTAATATTTTGAATACATAATAGTCGTTACGTAAACGAAAGTTGCTTAATTTAAATATAAAAATATAGAATTATATTAATATGTATAAAAAATGTCGTCGAAGCTAAATAATATTTTCGACTTTATATACTATACACTTATTAATTTGTAAGAGTATAATTAATTTAAGTTTTATTATATTTGTACAAAAATTTTTCAAAATTATTCTAATGTACTCTATATTGCAGTACCACTGGTGGCGTTACACACTGATCTGTGTACCATAAATTTTTCTAACCCCCAAATTCACACCCAGTGTGCTTAAAATAATATTTTTATTAGCGTGTCGCTGTGTTGTACGACTTAAACAACTAATTTACAGTGTACATACTTTTCAAATTTATCGAGTTGGTACGCTATGATCTAATGAAATATTTGACAGGAATAGCCCGCGTCCAATTATTGTTAAGCGACAGGTGTTACGCGATAAGTGATTTTTTTTTTTTTAAAAATGTTTGTGTCTTTTTAAGAAAATCGTATAGGGTAGGTAACATTTTTTTCTTTTTTTTTCAAAATCGGCAATACACCCACCACCCGGAAAGCCGTTGAGCAATACTTCGAGTGGTGGGTCGCCATCGTTTATTGAACTAAACTGAGCTACAAAAAAAAAATAACGGTTTTCCGTTTGGGGTGGGTGATCAGACAGTCCCTGAACCACCTTATCCCTTACATATTAATTACACAAACAAAAACAAATACATATGTAAATATATAACAAAAAAAATAACAAAAAACCTAACCTAACCTAACCTAAAATAATAATTCGTTTTCTTCGTCTGAACGTTTTCAAAACGTATTACGCGACGTGTCAAATGTCAAAAGAGTCAACAAAAAAAAAAAACCGTCGACGGAACAGTACGGATTAAATTTTTTATTTATTTTCTCCATAACTGACATCGCCCAAAAGTCCTCTTCTCGAAAGTCATAAAGTCGTGTACGACACTATACTAACCCGACCTCGTCGAATTTATCCCGTATTTATTGTGTGTTCTCTGCAGTGTTGTGAGCTGGTATTCGTCGTAGTATACAGTATAATACAGTACAGTCGTGGTCGTGACAGGTGGTTGGGCGGTCGGGCGGCCTGCGGGAGTTCATAATTTAAGTTTGGAAATTAATTCCGACGTCTGTTGTTCGGTCAAAACTATTTTATTAACTTCCGCGGCGTAATTCTGCGGCAGTCCGTTTATTAATAATTATTATTATGTATTGAAACGGTATTGTTATCGCTTCTCGATACGAGTTGTTTTCACAGCCGACAATAAATAAATAAATAAATAATAATAACCAGTTATTTTACACAATAAATAACATTTGTCCTATATATTATATATATATATATATCGATAAATATCGGGCGATCGTCCGCCTCCGGAATCGTCACTCGTTTTTCACTCTATTTTTTTTTTTTTTTACGAGTGCAATGCAAAAACGTTTTTCAACAGAGTTACAAGAGAAAACACAGTAATTCTTCGGGACATTGTAAAATCGTCCCGACACAGTGGTAGTTTGTCTTTCGTCCATTATCGTTTCGTTTCCAATTAATTACATAATATACGACTCTCGGTTGTAAAAATCAACCGGCGCGTTTCACCGTCGTCGTTGTTCGTTTTTAAAACTATAATTTCTCTAAAAAAAACAACAACGACGGTGAAACACGATTTCGCTTCGTTTTATCTGCACACGGACGGATTTTTTTTTTTTTTTTGTCAACGAAATTCCGAGGGGTTTTACAATTATTATTCGGAGTAACCGGTTATACCGCCGAGTAATCGATTCAACGCCTCGGTTATTATCAGCACTCGCACTCCTGCCGCGGTACCGCGCTCGCCCCGTCGTAGTCCGCCCCCGTGGGATCGCGTTTCGTGTCGTCGCGAGGGGGTCGAGTAGTTGTTGGCGGCGGTGTGTCCGCGCGCGCGCTGCGCTTTCGCCGACGTTATCGAAAAGTTTCGCCGCACGCCGCGACGGACTCTTCAGAAACACGCCGTTCTCTGCGTATTTAATTAATCTAGAGTTTTACGTCGCGCGCAGTTTTTTAACACAGTTCGGCGAACGTATACACAAATTATTATTATTACACATTATTTATTATTTATTATTATTATTATTATTATTATTATTATTATTATTATTATTATTATTATTATTATTATTATTATTATTATTATTATTATTATTATTATTATTATTATTATTATTATTATTATTATTATTATTATTATTATTATTATTATTATTATTATTATTATTATTATTATTATTATTATTATTATTATTATTATTATTATTATTATTATTATTATTATTATTATTATTATTATTATTATTATTATTATTATTTATTATTATTATTATTATTATTTATTATTATTATTATTATTATTATTATTATTATTATTATTATTATTATTATTATTATTATTATTATTATTATTATTATTATTATTATTATTATTATTATTATTATTATTATTATTATTATTATTATTATTATTATTATTATTATTATTATTATTATTATTATTATTATTATTATTATTATTATTATTATATTATTATTATTATTATTATTTGTGTAGGGTCTGAGATAATGTATACTTTTATTTAGGATATAGCTAACCAGATGCTGGCCATTTGCGTACGTGTTTTCTGTCTGCTAGCAGTACGTTTTTTTTATTGTTCCACGTAAACGTGCAGATGGCGAGTTATTTGGTATGAATTGAATTTTTCTTCCGTAATTGCTTGCGAAATTATGTTATTATTGTGTAACCACTATATTGTTCTTCTATATTGTATCGAATTTTGCCATTTAATTTTGTTTTCAGAAATTGTAGTACATTAACTGTAAATAATAAATGCCAATCGTTTATATTATTATTATTGTTGTTGTTGTTGAACCACGGGATCATAATAGACTGGATTATTGTTTATTATTGTCGAGTGAAATGGGCTGTATTTGACTAGATGTGTCATCTGATTCGCATTTGTCGTAGTTATGTGTAACACGTTTTTACATAAGTACATTTAATCGATTTTGACGATTTGGGCTAATATATAAATTATGCTCATTGCGTTTATTAACACTATCGTTGCTAGAAAACCTTTTTACATCATATAATAGTCACTATATACATATATAAGTGCGCTTTTTTCTAATTTCCCTAAATCGTTTTCGGAAATTGTGATTGTCTATTATTATAATAATTTTTAAACGCCCGTTGTCGTTCGTCGCGACCCGCGCGGGACAATTCGCGGTTTTTAAATATTAATTTTATGTCTTTTTTTTTTCACCGAATAGATCGAGGCGTTTTATTTTTAATAATCACTGATAAATATAATTTTTCGCGCGAAGCGTTTAGTAAATAACTATTATTGGCGCGTCACATATTTTGAAGTTTTTACCGCGCGTGTTTTAGCAATCATATTACACATTATGTACGTTGAAATCCGATGATATAATTTATATTTTATATAATATACAATAAACAAGGCGCGGCGTGTCGTTGTGGCGATGAGCTGGTGGAGTGTGTTTATTATCGACGATTTCAATAATATTGACTACCACCTAACATTATGTCGAACGTATATTACTTGTATTTTTGTTTTTTTTTAAAAAATTAATTTTCGATTTTCAAACCGACAAAACGGAGGGAAAACATCAGACCGCAGTACAATGGTAAATCATTCGCGGATTAACCGATTAACCGGTGCGTGATGGGAATAAATCGAAAAAGTTCCGGCAGCGAGCCGCAAAAATAATATTATCGCCGTCCGCGCGCGGCTGCTGGCCGGGCGCCAGAGCTGCTGCGGGGGTCTGCTGTTTGGCGAATAATCAATTCGCCGTTTTCGGATGACACTCGACAAACCGTCGAGTCCCAAAATATTTATTATTATACAACACGTACTGCGCACACACGCGCGTATAACGCGCATAAGCACCGCCACTTAATGTCTCGGCCGCTGCAGCCCGCTGGGGAGCTCTTTGCCCTTTATTCCCGCTCGTTTTTCCACACGAATTCCCTGCATGTAGTGGCGGATTTAGTTCTTTGCTTAAGGGGGGAGGGGAGCCAATATTTTAATACGCATACAGTAGAAACAGCCACATTTAATATCATTGCGTGTTACCGGACATCAGTGCTGTCAAACGATATTTTGTAAAGGCGTATTTACCGCGTCCGCGTCGTATATCGTGTCCTGTTATTATAATATACTTTTAGAAAAAAACTGGAAAAAAAGTATTTACGCGTACAGTTCAAAAAGTCTAGGGGGGGCCCGGACGAGTAGATAGATCGAGCGCCATCGTATCCTTTTATATATTATCAAAAAAAAAAAAAATTACTCGTTTTGGTTTCTTTTTTTGCACAATGGCCGCGCGTGTTGTCCGTTTTTATTTCGTCCTCGAAAACACGCTATTCCAGTAAACTCTTTCTATCGCTATATACCTACTGCACTCGTATATAAGAGCGAAATAGTGTCCGTCGTAAGAGTGTCCGCTATACACTCGCGCACACTTCACAGTCTATATAGTTCTATACACGCTATACATGACATTATATCTCTCTGCGTTTATTTGTTAAATATGACATTTTTTTTTTTTTTTACACATTTCAAAGATAACGATAATGCGTTAATCGCAACGCGCCAATTATTATTTTTCGCGATAATGAAATCCGACGATATAATTTCGACGATACTTTATTAATCGATTACGTCTGTTGAATCGATTAATACACTCGTCATCGGTGTTGTACAGGAAAGAAATAAAAATAAAATTTTTACAGTTAGAATTTTAAAAAAAACAGATTACTCTTTTTTTTTTGAGAAAACTATCCGGTTCGAAGGACCGATATGTGCGTGCCAGACCACGGATTAAGTCTCATTGCGTTGATCTGCGCGGAATTTAAACACGTGTAGAAAAAAAAAAGAGATTCCGATGTAATCCCAATAGTCTGGATATAGTGATAAAAAGGCTTCTCTAAATACTCCATTAATATATTTTCAAAGAGAATGTGCAAAAAAAAAAAATTTTTTTTTTTTAAATCTAGACGTTTCGACGACCTGTGTTTAACAACCGTTCGCGTACACGCGTAATTCGTCTTGACGAATATTCGTCGACGAGTATAGGTACGCGTTTATCGCAGTAAATTTGCTACATATAAATATATATTAATACAATCGTGTTACATGCGCACAATCAGTGGTGTGCTCAGGGGGGGGGAGGTTAGGGATTATATCCCCCCCCCCACTGTCTTTTTTGCCGACTTACAGAAAACAACTTATTAGTTATAATAAGAGCTGCAGTTTTAGAGTCATTACTTAATACTTTTCATTAGTTATTAGCAAAAAGTTATTACTTATGACAATAAACATTCACTATACATAACATACGTTATATTAATTGAACGACTTGGTAATTAGTGTGTTATAATAATTTAAATTAATTTTAATTATAGAACAATTTACAAATGTACATATAATTATAAGTTAGAAACGATTTTGGAGAGCTTTAAACGCATAAACATTTGAGTTTTTGGTATTACCACGACAATTCATTAATATTTACTTATAACACCCCCCCCCCTCCATTGAAAATTCCTGGGCACGCCACTGCGCACAATATATGAATAATGAGCTGCGCGCAGGACAAAACGATTATTACCGTTTTGCCGTCGGAGTCGGCCAGTAATAAACGGCCCGATGACACTTTGGCGAGGAGACTTTATCGCGGTCAATCGACTACCATCGACATTTCCTCCTCGGGTCCAAGAGGAGATTGCGAGACGATTTCGCGGGCGATAAAAACGCGGCCGCGTGAATGGCGGGTAAAACGGGCGACCGGCGGCGCCGTTTAATAACCCGTTAAAAATACTCGCGCGAAAACCTAACGGCAGTGCAATCGAGTTTTTCGAAAGCCTACAGCCGCGCGCGGGAAGCGAAAATTCACACGTACACGCTGAGAGTTTATATAATAATAATAAAAGAAATTTCCCATTATTTCGACACATACGCGTTTATAAGAAACGTTTTTAAACGAGTGAAAGGACGAAGAAAAACGGAAAGAAACTGAACGCTCAGTCTGCACGCGCGGTCGAATACACCGAAAACCTTCCAGCCGCGGAGAACTCTGAAACCGGTGCGGGTCAAACGCTGCAGAGAAATATATACGACCGCTGCAGACAACACAACACGATTCGTAAAAAACTCCTATAGAAATTGCTTTTCGATTTGATTTTTATTTTTTACTTCGGTATAACGGGGAATAGCAAAGCGCGTATAGGTCGTGTGCAACAGTTTTCCTCTCTATGTCGATTTTAAACGAGGACATTTTTTTTTCGCGACAATAAAACACGGCAAAAAAAAAAAATTCGTATTTTTCGAATACTTTTAAATTTTAATTGAATAGAATACAAATTACGAGCACGCGCGCAATGAGAGAAATAACGATTATTACATACTATATATATAAACGCATTTTAAATATCAACGCAGGATTTCGCGGCGTTTTTTTTTTTTATTATATTATTTATTATATATTTATATAATTGCCGCTCAATAATAACAATAATATTATTGTACACTCAAATATCAACACATTTTTAAACGGAAAGAATCCCCGCCGCGATCTGGCAAACACGCGCGTTCGCGTTTTATTTTTTTTTATAATTATACGCGTATTATTTATTCGATATATATATATATAATAATATTTATTTATCGCGACTTGTATAAATATATATATACGATAATAATACGAGTATAAATATATTGCCGCCTATACGCGGTTATAAATCGCGGACGTCTAATTATTATTATTGTTATTGTTATTATACACGAAGTAATAGTATATATTTATTACAATTGTCAATAATAATATTAGAATAAACGATACCGTCGTTATATTATAATGAACGAATAGCTGCAGAAAAAAAAAAAAAAAAAAAACGCTGTTCGTATTGAAAATTTTATTCGATTATTATTATATGTTACACGCGAGTGCTTAATAGGTACTGGTGAAAACACCGTCGTTTTTTACGACCGCGTATTCGCGTACCTATATATATTATAACGAATTTAGTACGCGAAAAAAAAAAATATTTACATATTATATTGTATCGTAGTCGTGATAAAACGCACAACCGGTTGAATCGTTCGGATTTTTTCTTCTTCTTATATTTTAACAGGTCGTGACTGTCAGGCCGAAAACTTTTGACCATATTACATATACGCGCGCCAGGCCACAGCGCCATATACGTACAGATTTATTTCGCTTAAACACACGCCTGTATAGGCATTCGTTCTGCGCTCTTATAACCGTTCTCGTCGCCGCCGTCGTGTACACATTGAAAAAATATGTAAATTGCTCGCTCGCTGTTTTTCCGAATCCGCTGCAGTAGCGCTCGTATAAAAAAATAAATAAATAAATAAAATAATAATGCGTAGGTACTCGTGCGCGAAATTATTGTCGATTATTCGGGTCCGGAATTAACGAATACCGCGGTGCAGCAGTCTGCGGCAGCAGTATGCTCGGGCAAAATAATATTACCGTTTCCTTAAATCGAATTTTTATTTTGGCCCGTGTAATAATAAATAATATTCGAGAAACATTCGCAATATAATATTAATCGCGTAATTATACGTGCGATTTACTCAAAAAAAAAAAAAAAAAATTATACCGTATTAACGTATTACATCGTCTGAAGCGTATACGATTTAAAACGTATATATATATATATAAAAAAACGGATTAAATACAATCAAATAAATCTGAAAATCGCGTAGTTGTACGAAAAAGATTTTTACCGTATATACACAACTGACCCCGCCGACACGAATACAAAATGTACTATATAGAAAATATGTTTTACAACTATTTAAATAAATACTAAACAAAGAAAAAAAACACCGAAGTATTTACCGATTTTATTGACTCTATATACCTATAAGCTTTTCGAATAGTATGAGAAAAACGTTCGGGTACAAGTGCAGCGCCTATATAGATGATAGAAAAACGTATACGTGGCAATCGATCCGTTATTGTTAAACGTGTAATAGTATTATAATATAGTGCTCGGTTTTGTAATTGATTTTTTTTTTCTTGCATTTTCTTTGCAGTTTTTTTTTCTTTTTATGTAATTTCGACCGATTTTTTTTTAGGAATTTTTTGGAGAAAAAAAAAATCCCCACGAGATTTCAATATTCAACGACAATTATTGTATTTTAACACCGCTATATTGTCGTTCGAAATTCAAACTGCGGTATAAATAACATCCTCGTTCACGTGGTATATATTTATTATTATTTTTCAGAACGTTCATTGATCACAAACGATAAAACATATATTTTTTTTATTTTTTTCCTGGTAATTTTTTAATTAAATATTATTTTTAGAGTTTTTTTTTGGGGGGTGGATTGGCAGATGACAAATTCGTTTTTAATCCGCGCGCTCCAATAATATAACAAACGAAACTCGTAGATATAATATGACAACGGTTGTTTTCGATATTTATTTATACCGTAATATATATAATATATTAACGCGAAAGAAACAACAATGTGATATATTATGTTTATACGGACCGTGTGTTTTTCTTTCTTTCTTCCTAAAAAAAAAATAATAATAATAATAATAATCGTTTTTTTTTTTTTTTTTTTACATTAAGCTCGTATAAAATGTTTTGTAATATTTTCTTTTATTCATAAGACGCTGCGCGCGCGAGCGCATTTATATTCGGCCGTGCCATTTCTTCCGTATATAAATAAATCGACATTATTCCACTGTAGTCACTATAATATTAGATTATTATTATAGAATACGTTAAGAAAACATTAATTATCGAGAGTTTTTTTTTTATCCCATACGCATAGCCGTCCCAAGGGGGTGGCAAATGGGACAAGTGCCCTAGGGCGTCCAAAGTATTATGAATGCTGGGGGCGTCATAAAAATGAATGATAAAAAGAAAAAAATTTCTTGTTTTATTTTAGATATCAATTTCTTTTGTATCTATATGATGATTTCGAGGATGAATGTGTATTTACTATTAAAATCTATAAAATTATGTAATTAGGTATTACGTTAGTTGCGAATTTTTTTTTTGGGGGAGGGGGCGTCAAATATTATTGCCCTAGGGCGTTATTGGTGGTAAGGACGGCACTGCCCATACGGCTCTAAAAAAAATATCGAATTCTCACAATTTACATAAAAAAAAAAAAATCGTCGTATTATTATTGATTAATCCGTTCGTAGTGTTTAATATTGCGCGCAATACGTGCAGTTCTCCATATATATATATATATATATATATATTTATTGAAAGAAAAACGTGCGAGAAATCTGTGGCATTTTCTCACGATTCGCCGCGCGTATCGATTCGTATTCCCCCCCTCCCGGGAATTTATGATTAAATTAAATTTTCTCTTATGCAATTTTACGTCTCCTACAGTATAGATGTATATTATATACACGACAACGATATCGTTGTAGGACGCGTGCGTGTATGGGCGCGTTATTAATGTTGAAGGATGACAGGAACGGCGTATAGCGGGGCAGGAGTTTGACGGCGGAGAGGAAAAAGAGATTTGGCGCTCGCGATGGCGGACGTGTATGTGTATTATTATACAGTGTGTTCCAAAAACGATATAATATAATATTGTAATTTTTCCGCGTGAAATGAAAATTCGCGTTTTTTCTACGTTATCACGACGTGTATAGTCGGGCAACCGTCATTATTATTATTATTATTATTATCGTCGTTTTATTCTTTTCAATTTAGACGTTTATTAAAATATAATATACTCGTATATATATAAATAAATTTTTGTCGTTTGAGTTACGAAAAATTTCACGGGTCGACTTTCGAATTTCACCGACATTTCGATTTCAACGAAAACCAATAATAATAATAATAATATTATTATTAATACCACGCTATAATACGAATATCATATAAACGGCCGCGGCGTGCGAAATCGACCCGTAATCGTAGCGATGTAATAATGTTTTTTTTTTCTACTGTTGCGTCTGCGCTCGCGGATAACCTTATTTCAATTGAAACGGAAAAAATAAAATAAAATCCGTAAGCCGGCCGTCTCGACGAACTTATAGCGTACGAGCCAAAATCGTATTTTCCGTAAAAAAAAAAACACCACTTCTTCTGCAAAAAAATTTAAACGAGTCGAGTAGAAAAAAAATGATCATTTTTTCTATAAATTAAAAAAAAATAATAATAATTACTATTTACTGCCTTACCGATAATATATTTAGAAAACTAACGGAATTTGTCTCGGCGCGAAGAAATTACTTGAATCGTTTCTGTTTTTTTTTTGGAACACTCTGTATACACGTGTGTATATATATATACACACACACACACACACGGCTTTATTTCGCGACGTGACGCGTGGAGCTCAGGTGCGCGTTAACGGTATCGGTCGGCCGGTCACAGCTTAACTTTAACTTCCCAGATGCAACCAATTTTTACCGGAATCGATTAGGAACTCGTGTTGCACGATGTGCGACGACTTTCGTGAGATAATACGCACGTGGTACGCGCGCACATATTTGTCTCGTATATTGTTTGGAATATTTTCCGAACGGGGTTAATTTCGCGCCACATTTAATTTCTCTTCGTAGGAGGAGGTGCCGCCGGGTTTAGTGGCGTAACTATATATTATATAAAAACAGTGTCGAGTTCAGAGGCCGATCTCATATATATATATATATTTGTATATGCCACCGAAACCAGTCAATTGTTCGTTTAAACAAAATTTAATTTCTATATATTCGCGCACATCGCCAGTACTATTTATTTAATTAGTTATTTTTTTTTTTATACTTTATAGTCTCTATAACAGAACGACGTGAATTTCAAAACGAAATTCAACGCTTTCGTGTATACAAATCGTATTTACGAGGGCGCCTCTTCGAGTCCAGAGCCGTGTGATTACGCCACCGGGCTGGTTTAATACGAAGAAATTTCGTCATGCGCGCTATTAACGCGATTTTATATACTATTTCGAATTAAAATTTTATTTTATTTTTCTAGTAACGAATCACACTCGTCCACCGTATAACCCGGTATTATTTCGACATATTGATCGTCTATAGAACCTATATATAAAAAACGGGAAATATTATAATAAAAATTCTAAACGTCTATATTTATCGGAGAGTTTAGCGACAAAATGAACCGTTAAAAATAATAACAGCGATTTTAAATTAACGTTGAAAAAAGAAATGAACGCTCGTTAATTACTTGAACTTTATTAATCGACCGAATTTAGTTTTCTTCCGCATATAATAATATAACAGACGCGAGACGCATTCGATTAACCGAGAACTTATAAATTCGGGTTTCTGAAAATCTTTGGCTCACACGTTCGCGTGCAACTCGTTTGCAAGCGAGTATTGTTGAAACATATTTGGTTGCTACACGCGTAAAGTGAATTAAAAATGAAGCCAGATTTTGAAGTCATGACTGCACAATACTAGAAATATTTCACGTAAATAATTGTCGGCGAGTGTCATTATTAACGGACGACTTCTCGCATCCGACTTTCGTGTAAACATATTATATTTATTTTATTTCTTCTAACGTTTATAATATTATTACGAAATATACTTATCGTGTCCCTATTAGTGTAGATTGTATATTGCAAATAGAAAGAAAAAATAATAATTGTTGCAATTTTTTTTAAAATTATAATTCATCTTTCACTTTTTCCGCCGTTTATAAACAATATCGTGCTTCATTATTTTCGTTGTTTTTTTTTTTTTTTTAATTCGCTATTCGATGACGGCAAGTAATGCCGGGCAGCCGGACGGACCGGACCGACACTGAATCTCTCTCTCTCTCTCTAAATCATTAAAAACAACCGAAGTTTACATGTATACTGCAGTATTTATTTGTCCGAGATGAACCGAATGAATAATGAATCAATAGTATATAAAAACCGAGGAGCGCGAAAAAAATCGTTGTATTTTGATGACACGCGCACGGAGGAATTATAACTCGAACGGTGTGTTTTGCGCGCGATAAACGACGTTCCGATATATCGGCGGCGGGATATAATATACGCGCGAATTTGTTTGTAATTCTCTGCGTCGAAGACTTTTTTTTTTCCGTCGGAAAACTGCCGCGAAAGACAGCTCATAACATAACAGTGTATATTGTATAAACTGCACAGATACACACACACACACCGTCGGTGGCCGTGTTATCGTATAAAAACACACGCCACCGGTGCCGCTGCTACGTCAACAGTATAATAATAATAATAATAATAATAAAATATGTTTACCAGTGCCATTAGAAAAATAAACACGCACCCCGTCAGATCCGCGTCAAAGTCCTGCGAACGACTGCTAGGCACGTTTCCGCACTTATCTCGAGCGATACGGCTCTCGCGCCCCCGTCCCCACGGCCCTCCCCCCCCCCAAAACCCGGCCGTGTACGGATATGCGCGCGTGCTCCATTAACGCGTCGGACACGAAACTTTGGACGGGTCTCCCGGGCGATTGACAGTGACGAAGACGACGGCCGCGCGGACTGTTGCAGGGACAGCGCGGGCAAGGACGAAGGGATGGCCGCGGCGTATATACGAAGGATTTACGGTATAGACGCCGAGACGGACGGGGACGGACGTGCGGCGGTGGTTGTGGCGGCGGTGGCGGTGGTGCGGCTGCGGAGAGGAACGCGTGCGCGCGCGGGCCGACGATAATAACGGCCGGAGGGCTACGACGACGACGACGACGACGACAAGGGAAATACGGCGCTCTTTTGAAATTTCAAAAACTCTATTCCGAATTCAATACGGTATACGCATTATTATGTTTCTGACACGGCCCGAGTATAATAATAATAATAATGTTTTATAATAATAATATTATATCCGCGCGGCGTTTAACCTCGCAATATAAAACGATATAATGCACTGTGAGTATACCTATAACGGAGTAACGACGCGGTTTTTTTTTTTTTAAATCTCCGAGAAAAATCGTTCGGGAAAAATATTATAATTTCCACGGTGGTTTTATTTTTCGCCAACGTATTGAAATATTTCGTTTTTGTAATAATTCTACGCGCGGTCGGCAACTCGAGAGCCGACGTTAACACGAGACGATTACGTTGGGTTAAGCGTTCCAGAAAAAGTGCGATCTCCTCACAAACAAACGTCTCAGAACAAACGTACCAGAAAGACATTTATTAAAACCTTTGTTTGGAGTGTGATGACTGTTGAAATACGGGGATGGACCGTAGAAAAATATGCGTGAGAAAGACCTGTATAATTGTAGCACGGACGTGGATGTATGGAGGAAGACAAACGATCCAGTGCACGGGTGAAAGAACAAAGAAATCTCGCGAAAAACATCACGCGAAGGATCTGACATCCTCGTCCTCCACTGAACACGCGGGCCCTCGGGGCCGTAGAAGAGTATTTTAAAATTACATCGTCGTAATCACGAGAAAATCTTTTGGTTTACGCACTCCACCGTTCATTTTTTCCCCCGTGTTTTAGGTTTCTCCGCAAAAATTTTTTTACGCGTATATTGAAATATATATAATGCAATCAGTTAGTGATTCTCTCTCCCGTTTCGTCGCCTGTATAGTGTTTTAACTACAGAAATCGTTAATTATAATAGTCACAAGATGCGCTTAGACTTTGATGAGCTTTGCGGACGGAAACGGCCTTCTAAAAAAACGCCTAATATTATATAATATTGAGATTCTAACTTTAAAATTATTATATCTCGACAATTACAATAAAAATAAATAAATACTTTATATATATATATTAATAAATAATAAGTAAATAATCAATAACGTAATTTTTAAGTTCGGCCTTTGACAATTTTAATAATAAAAAAAATATATATATTGTAAATAATCGATTTAAACGTTTTGATAAAAAAAAAATGTATGAAATAATTTCACGTGTTTTAACACCGCTATGCGCAGAAAAAAAATTTTTTTCCTAAAAAAATTACCGACAATAACGCAGAAATAATTATTCCGTGATGGTGACTCGAATAATATATACATATAGACTCAACATACAGAGTAAAAAGTGACAAATTTTTTTTACCGATGATGTGCAATGCATATAAAAACGCATTTCTATCCGTAATATTATTGCGACGCGCCTTAATATAAATTCGTAATATTTAAAATATTAAGGGCGTAGATTTTTTTATTTTTATTTTTTTGAAACGCGTTATGTAAGAGTATATGAAAATAACATTATCGAAAGCGCGTACGTCGATCTCTGGTATTTGTTTATCTCAACCGATTCATCTGGCCGGGAAGAAAGCAGGAAGTTCGTGTATATCCTGCGCAACCGGTCGGACACGATTATTTATTATATAGCGCAGACCTTCGTGGCTCCGCATATGGCGCGCACCTGTGTCCTGCAGCGGTTACGCCTTGCGTATTTATAGTCGCGCGCGCCAGAACTTTCGATCGGATCGCGCGGAGGAGAGCCTCTAAAACGTTATTCGATTATCTCAACAAATGTTTATAAAAATATATTAATTTTTTTTTTATTCGAATACAATAATACGTAAAAAAGTTTTGAGTGCTAGCGGTATTAAGAATTATTATTATTATTTTTTATATGTATAGGTACATAATAATAGCTGACTGTCCGTTTTTGCGGACAAAACAGGGTCCGGCGTAACAATAAGTATATTCCGTTGTGAACGAATCCATAATACCGTTTTATTCTCGTCTAAAGTTATAGTTACATTTCAAGAGTATAAATATAATTGATGCGTAATGATCTATTACGGCGGTATGAGGGTAAATCTCGGGAAATGGAACGGAAATGTGTAAGCTGTTGTCATATGACAACTAATAATAATATTTATTTTAATATTAATAATATTAATTAATTTACACGCAATATTATAAATCGCGCGTAACGTGTAAGCTGTTGTCATGACAACTAATAATAATATTTATTATCGAAATTAATTTGAATAAACATATCAAAATTCACAAATCCCAATTACAATTCCGTTACATTTTTACCGCTCACGCGACGTTTACACGTCGCAATGTCTCGAGTACTTGCTATATTACACGCACTCACACACGACAGTATAGCCTCTTACACATTTTATTTATAAACTTTTTATATTATAAATTATTATAGAGATTTTATACGATAGCCACTCGTGCTTCCGTTCACCCGTGGTAAGAGACCGATCAACATCGGACTACAGTGTATATAATATTTTATATTATATTGTTTGAATAAACCGTTCGTTGTATGTAAATATCGTGTTCGCTACTAGTGTATAGGGAGACGAACGCGGGTCAAGCAGTTTCCAAGACCCGTCAAATACGAATTAAAAATGTTTACATTTCATTTTTCTCGATAAAACTACGAAACCGGTGCTCCGTTATCGACAAATCCGTGTTTTCATACGGCGTTTTTAAATATCACTATACGTATATAAAATATAAAATACGTATTATTGTTATTATTAAAATCCGCTCGGAATCGTCTTAATTGTTTACAGATTTTTAATAATATTACAAAAAAAATTTTTTATCCGAGTAAAATTCACTTTTCTTTTTTACTTTTGCGCGATAAAGAAAAATCGCTCGTATCTTACCGTGACATACCTATAATAACGATATCTAATAATTAACAGTGCTCGAATTGGTAAAACTTAAAGAAAGGGGTGTCCGAAAATTAACGTCCTCTACAACGATAAGACTCAACCTGATCCGTGGGCCCATCATTCGCATTTTCATCAAATTATTACAATATAATAATATATATACCAACAATTACGATGAATATTTTTTTTTTACAACTTTAACATGAAAAAATAATTAATAATTATATAAAAATGTACTCTACCTAATTTGGTACGTAATAAATTTTAAATAATTTTCCACAACCGTTGGTTACGTCTCATCATACGCCCGACACACCATAAATTATAATAATGATAAATAGATAATACTTTTGTTCTTATTATGAGTTATCAGAAAATAATACTTTAAATAGATTTTTATTATATTATTCAATGGAACTTTACAAAATCAAAATTTCAATACATTGTTTCCGTCCCCCCCGTTCCAATGAAAATAATTTGAAGGGGTGCTCTCGAAATATGAAAAATCTGAAAAGGCCCCCCTGCAACCCTTCTACCAATTCGAGCACTGATTATTAAAGGCGCGTTAATTTCACATTCTGAGCGGAGCGAGGGATCTAGTGGTTTTACAATGATGTTTATTTTTTCTATCCTGTGTACATATATTTTCGACCAGAAGCTGTGCTCCGATCTCTTCGGTCACACTGCAGTTTGTTTCCGGCAGCAATTTGCGTCTAGTCGGTACTTCAGAGAAATCGTTTTTCGATTTTCTCAATAGGTTTTTTTAACGCGACGCGATAAATTACCGAAAAACCGTTAAAAATTGGATTTCGTCAATATAATCACGTATAGTTTTTTCGCTATAATTTCGAAAACATAATCATTCTATTTATCTCGAAATTTTCAACCAAAAATGTCGAAATACCTATATGTACTTCAACTGTATTAAAAAAAAATCTTGCAAATCGTCTGTCACAATTTCTTTTTATAGCACTTCCAAATTTTTCGACAAAGTGTATTTACAGCACCGAAGCTCTGCTCAGAATCGTTCGTTTTATCGAATGCAATGATTATTATTAACATTGTTTTCGAATTTATAATAAAAACAAAAACTTTAAAATCTTTATCCGAGTAATTCACTTGAGCGATATCCGTAACATCCCGCGGCTCGCTACCTATTTTTAAAAAAAAATTTTTTTCTGCTTTGTCCGCCCCGAAAACTCGCTAATCGGCCGGCCGGACGGCCGTCAGCTGCGCTGCAGCCTCTTCTTCTTCTTTGAAATTCGCGTATACGTCTGGACCATCGCGCTTAGTAATAATAAGAATAATCCGACAATTTACACGCGAGTTATAAAAAAAAAAAAACAAAAACACGAGTGTGCGCAGCATAGCGGTACTCGAGAAGTCGAAAACTTTTTTTTTTTTTTTTACGAAATATATTAATACGCACGTCGCTCTCCCCCGGCGACTTCTTTCCCTACACGCCATCCCATCCCCGTCGTCATCCCGTTTTCCTTTACACGCCAGAAAATCACCCCGTCGCCGCCGCCGCCGCCTCGTTCCCTCTGTGTGTGTGTGTGTGTGAAGGTGAAGTCGACGCGGCGGTCTATAGCAACCGCGGCGGCGCGGCGGCGGCGGCACATCAACCGCAGAAGTTGCAGCGCCAAAAACTAATAACTCGCAGAAATGGCGGCGGCGGGCGGTGTGTTTATGTGTATGACACAACTGAATTCCGCTAATGGACGTGTCACGAACACTCGGACACGTACTGGGCGGGCTGGCTGCGAAACCGGCATCGCCGCGCCGCGGCTTTTGGTGCGTACGCGCGCCGTCGCGTTATTATATATTTACGTCAACACACACACACACACACACACGCTCTGCACCACTCGCCCGAAGGCTTTGTACCGCCGCGGCCGTCGCGTACGAAAATATAAAATTAAAATATAAAAATAAATCGTTTTCTATAAAGCGCGGCCGATATGAAAACGGTGCGCGGTATACACCTGTATATTATATAATACGCGGTGTGAAAGCGCATTTCGATTTTCACGTTTTCGCGAAATATTATTGTAGTGAAAAATAAAATGCTTATATAATAGCGCGTGCGAATCGTGTTGGTCATTTTATACATTCGTATCATAATATATGGTGGTAACAGGTAAATTGAAAATCAAATCCAAAGAACCCGGCGGCGGCGGCGGCGGCGGCGGATTCTCGTCCACGTCCACCAGCGACTCGTCCGGCGAACACTTGCTCAGTCCCACCAACCACCACCACCCGTTACCGGCACAAATCGACGTCGAATCCGAAAGTACGTTGCTTACACGCGTTTTATAATAAAAGTAATAATATTATTATTATTATTATTATTATTATTATTATTATTATTATTATTATTATTTTGACGATTGGGGTTCGGGTGTTGTTGTTGCAGTACCTAAAAGAAAACATTTTTTTTTTGTATTAAAATCGGCGAAAAAAAAAAAAATGGCGTTAAAAAAAAATTATCCGAACGTCCGCAATCCTACAAAAATCGTGTTGATTTTCAATCTTCCGCTGCGGATATTGCCTTCCTGTATACAACTCCGTTCTTCCCTGTCTTTGCGCTTTTCTTTTTCCCGGTTTGCTCCTCCCGTCCAGAACTACTTGAAATAACGAAACAGTTTTTTGTCGATTCGAATAAATGTACTGCTGCCGATTTTTAGACGAAATAAACGATGAAAACTCGTATAATTTTCGATTAAAAAAAAAAAATGACTAGAATTTGTCAAAATATGATGAACGTTTACACTGCAGATTCGACATGGCGGACTCATAAAAACTACCCGTTTAGTTGAAATTTCTAGAAAATACCAATTTTTTTAGATTTGGAGAGAAGAACATATATATATTTTTTTTTGTAAAACAACAGCTTTCAACAGAGTTTTAAGTTTTTTTTTAAAATTTTAATATATATACATTACTTTTATTATGTCAACCAAATATTATATATGTATATTTATATACGAAAATCTTTCGAATTTAGCGAATTTCTAGCGAATTTAACTCGTACGCCGACTAAATAATATAATATATTGCAGTTCCCACCAAAAACATTTACACGGATTATATTATACGTATATAACGATTGATATCAAGCGTTTCTGCCGCTATATATTATAATACTATTTGTCTATAATTATTGATTTTACTGAACAACAACGCGTCTTACGCCGAAAACAATCTCCTCGCACTATATTATTATAAATATTTTACAACTGTATCGTGTTCGTATAAAACCACAAACGCGTTTATACGTCGTATAATTCGTTTACAATATAATATACCGTCGCACGCGAATATTTATAAATCGTGTACGACGACGTTATGACGCGCGTTCTCCTTTGAAGTCTCGACACAAAGGCTTAAGAGGGAGAGGACTTTATTTCACGACGAAAACCCGCTTTTATATTATACGTAATCGTATTTTTTCGTTTATTATAATACGGCAGCGGTTTACCGTTCCGTGTCCGTTTTACGAAATTAAAATAAATAAATATTTAAAACACGTACTGCGACGGTGAAATTTAAAACCATAAGTGTACCCCGTGTTAAACTGCGAGAATAATACTGTAAACATTTTTTTTTGAGGGGGAAAAAATCCTCTAAAAACGAATCGGTAATAATTTCTCTTTCTTCCATCATTTTCGGTCACGCTGCAGGTTCGAGTCCGCCGTCCGACACGTTCAGAAACCACACCAAACTCAAACGATTCCTGACCACGCTGGTTCAGTTTAGCGGACAGATATCGTTGCAGACCAGTGAACGTGTGAAGGGTCAGATATTCACTCTGGTGGTGAGTACACTTGCGAATATTTTTGCGCGTTTTACAGGATATATATAATTGTTGTCATATTTTTGCGCTCCCGAAAACACAAACCGTCCGCGCCATTACATCCCGATACGATTTTTTTTTTTTAAATAAATATAATAATATTTTCTCGACACATCTCGCGTTAACAGGTTTTCAAATTTTTTTTTCCTTCGACTCGTACAAACCAAAGTAGAAAAAAAAAATTATGAGGCGTTAGATTGGATTAGGTAAAACAAACCTTCGTATTGAAACCAGGACTCGATCGTACA
Source organism: Slavum lentiscoides (assembly GCA_032441835.1). NCBI lineage: Eukaryota > Metazoa > Arthropoda > Insecta > Hemiptera > Aphididae > Slavum > Slavum lentiscoides. The sequence continues at coordinate 2,700,487 of CM063716.1, forward strand.
TTTGGACACGATAACACGCTATATATATAAGCAATTACAGCGTTCGACCTGCAGAAGAATTAATCAACAATATTATTATTATTATTATTAACCGCGGTAAAATAATTCGTCTTATACAATACATATGAACAGCCGAATGGAAAAAAAACGATAATATTCCTTTGATCCAACTTTTGGTAAATCAATATAAACTGTTTATTTCCTTAAATTGTATAACAAGTAAAAACTTGTCTGTACAACACACGTGTATTACAGTTGATCGCTATACGCGAAACCGCGTGAAAAAAAACCGTGTTTTCTACATCGCGTAATTTGTAATTTTTTTTTTCCCCCTTCTTTACAGAGCAATTTGATATGCGTCGAAGAGTTTCATCACAACATACAAGAAATGACCAACTTTCCGTTACGTCCGTTTGTGCTGCCGTTTTTGAGGAGCCACTTGCCTTCGTTACAACGCGACCTGTTGTCGCTGGCGCGTAACAGCAAACAGGTAATGCACATCATTACGCGTTTCTTGAGAAATCGATAGGAGGAGAAAAAAAAAATTTGAATATTTTTCAAATTTTTATAAGTCTGCGCGGATAGCGCGTCGAAAAATAGAATCATATTTATACTTTTCGCGTGACGAACGTTTTCCAAAAACGTTCAAAACCATTGAACATATATACGTTTGTCTTCTGCACATGACGCACGTGAATAATATCTTAAGCGAATCGAAATTTATTTTCTAATATTAAAAAAGTAACACATTTTTTTAACGTCTAGGGAATTTAAAAAATAAAAACAAACCTATATATAACGTTGTAAATATTTTTTTATTTTTTCCGTAGCGAGTAAAGTGTAAGCCGAGTGTGTGTTATATACAGAACAATATATTTAAGATCAATTTTAATCATTTTTTATTTTTTTGGGCCGGCCAAAAGTGTTTTTGATTTTTTGATTTTTTTTAATCATGCCACCGCAGTAAATGTAAGTATACACACGAGGGATAAAGAAAACGCTCGAATAAATAATAAATCGATAAAGATTTTTTTTTTTTAACACAACTCTTTTTTTTTAAACCGGCAGTAAATTTTCTAAAATATGCAGATTTTTAATTTTAATTGAGATTCGTCCGACTCACTCGAGATACTGTACAATAGTTTATCTAATACGAGTTTAAACGAATAAAAACACGTTTTTTTTTTTCAATTATCCATTACAAACTTTGAACGTTCGATGTATATATACGACCCATTTAAAAGTAATGTAACTGGAAAAAGAAACTGCGAATCTCGCGTTAACGTACTGTTTTGCTCGAATCCCGAATTCCTCTGTGCACGTACGATATAATATTTAAGTTTCGAAATCATATATCTGATGCAAGTATACGTGTACGTGTATACAAAAGTACCGTCGAGACGTTTTAAACCGAAATCGTTAATCGCAGTGACAGAGGTGTACTTTCATGTAAACGTTAACCGTCTGTCAGGTCTTTTGAATGTTGCCTGCGGCTGTATAATATTATAAACGTAAATGGTTAAAACGAGGTAAAACGGAGACAACTGAAAACGAAGTAACATTATACGATATAAAATACATTTCATTTGTACCTAGTTACGTTTTTTGTGTATACGGGGTGTATATGCGGACTGAATATATTACCGTTAAAACGCTTCGAAACTTATTAATTTCATCAGTTTTCTTTTAAATTAATTCCTACCATTATAGAATATTACATTAAATACTCGATTATATAATATTTTAGAAAGTAATTTTGTCCGTTTTTTATTTTCGAAAAAAATCGGTGGTTTGAACTTTTCTTGAATTGTTTAATCCATTTTTTTTTTAAGAAATTTTTACATAAATGTTTGTGGATAGGTGGTATAATGTATATTTTTTATCGTAAGCCGGGCTAGAGAAAGAAATAATTTTTGTAATATATATATATATTTTTTTTAGAAATGTTTTTGTACGTACATTTGTTCGTAATTTAAAAATATTTTTATTACCGTCCATTACTTATTATAACTATATATCAAATGTTGATTTTCAAAAAGAAAAAACTTATTATTTATTAGCTGTGAATTCTTAAAGAACATACTTTTGACGTAAAAACATCTAAGTTTGGGACACCGCGGGACGGTGGAGAGGTGCTGTAATATAGATATTGAAAATGTAGCCTCTTGGAGACGGTTCGTATCGCAGATATTTTCGATCCCGTTAGCCAATAATGTCTTTTCTAATCAAAACGAATCGTTTATCCAATATTGATTCATTGTTGTAACCACGTTTCCGTCGGAAAAAAAGCGAGTTACGATGAAATCTTTTAAACAACACAATTATATTCATAAACGGAATGTTGAAATTATATAAATTGAAAAAAAAAAAAACGTTTTCTTTCATATTTTATATTAGTTCTGTGAGATTAAATGGTGTAGAAAAAATTATTAAAAGTCGCCCCATTCGAAAATGAAAAATTTTACATTTGTTCATGGAGTGACGATATAATTTTTGGAAACGGTGTAGCTGTGTAAATATAATAATCATTAAAAGCATATTAATTATTATAACGAATAGAAAACATCGAAATAAAAATTGTTTAAAATCTCGACGAATATAATAATCGATGATCGAGATTCGTAATAAAAAAAAAATGCACGCTGTATAATACGTCGTCCATGCGTCAGTCGTGGTTATAATTTCCCTTTTTTTTAAACCGATTCTCTCGACATAAAATTTATCTTACGTTTAACAATATAGAATAAAAAATTTCGCGTAAGAAAATATGTCTAAAAAACGTTTCGTATTTATATTATATATTATATATATTAATTTCAAAATTTAATTGTATTATTGTTCGACGGGTTTCAGACCACAATATATAATTTATATATATATAGAAAATCTTAAATTTCGGTGTAATATAACACGCCGCCGCGCCCGTTGTATTTTATAACGCGATGCAAAAAAAAAAAAAAAATGCGATTGTTGTTTAACTTCGCAATAAAAAATATATATATGTATATATATATCTGTGTTTATTATAATAATCCGTTTCGAACCGCTGCGTATATACGTGTAATACAAAAACAAAAACAATAAATCATATGGCCGCAAATAAAACGTGCAGTAATTCGCGTTAATATAATTTACTGTTTAAACAATTTATTTCGTATTTTATTAAATATAAATAATAATATTATTTCATATTAAATTATGAAAAAAATTATTATCTTTTAAACAGATGCGGTGTATTGAAAAACGTTTTCACGCAAAAAATATTATATAATATATATATATTGTACAGTTGTTTTGAAAATAAATAAATAAATAATAACAATAACAATAATAATAATTATAACGGCGGCGTCGATATTAAGACGTTTTTATTTATAATTTTACAAAAATTTATATTTTATTATATTCGGGACCGGATTGACAAATGTAATTCTGAATAATACCGAACGCGTTTTCAAAAGTACATTATGGAAATTTTATAATAATTCTGCAGTGTGAAACGAAATACAGAATTTAAACGTTTTCTCCCGTTTCACAAACGATTTTGACTTTATTTTCAAATTTATCGTTGAAATTATGAGGAAAAATAGAGCCGAAATATTATATATAGACGTCTTTGTAAAACGAAATAAAAAATCCTATACGTATTACACGTTTTATTTAGCGATTTCGTATACATCCCCGTGATTATAGTCTCGATATCAAAACCGGAAAAAATCTGTTCGAGAAAATATTTTTTTAATTACTTGTTACAAACGTTTGGCCCGGTCGAGGGGAAAAATTCAAAACGCGCGAATTCCAAAATGCAAAACAGCGAAAAAAAATGTCGCGAAACTCCATAGAAGTATATATATAGATAGTTGTACGAGACGTAATAAAAAAAAATATAATTTCTAAACGTATATTATTTGTACTTTAACCATAACATTTCGTTTGGTTTGTTAACGAATTTTCAAAATAAAATCGCGCGTTTTGAACACTTAAAAGTCCACTGATTTCCCGTGTCCAAATAACGAATACTTTAATTTTTTTTTTTTTTTGATAAAATTCTCGGATACGTACGCTTAAGCTGGACTGATCTGTGGCGGCGAATAATCGAAAAACTTTCGAAATTAAATACCGATTGATTAGAGACGATTTTCTAATCGAAGAGTACGTAACGCGCGTTTCGTGCACGCCGTCCGAGAACTGGAAAAAGTGTTCACTGCAGAAGAAAAAACAAGCACCATTACAAAACCAATTCTGCACTCCTAGCATCGCCGAGAAACAATAGAGAACAAATAATATTCCCTGAAAGGATTCCGCGAGAAGAAAATTCGTACGCGAAATTGTGATAGCAAATGATGGCAAATGATAGTGACCGCGTATATATATATACATATATGAGACGATAATATTATAAAAACGAGTGGATGGCCGAAACTTCGCTGGAAAGGGTACACGCGAGGGGAGGAGAAAAGTAGCGTAAAAAAAAATTACTGACAAAAATGAACCTTTAATGCGCGTTTTTGTCGCGTCCATTACCGCCGCGGGCCCCGAACACATGTGTTACGCGGCGGCGACAGCCGGCCGCTCCTAATGAATTCCGTCCGAACGATCAGGCTGCTGATGCTGCGTGGACCTCCACGGCTTTAACGCGACGACCTACGCGACGACGACGTGACAATATGACGGGGAGGGAGAAAAAATCCTTACGAAATCGGCAACGCGGTTAAATTGTCGGTTTTCTCTCTCTGATATAATTAACGTTAAATATGACGTGTGCAGTATAGGTACGTATATAACTGCGTGGGACGGATTTCGTGAAAGACAGCTGATGCACAGATACAGTTGGCAGATAAATAAGATAAATTTAGGAGCAAGAATTTAGCAATTCTCTTATTTTATACAATGAAACGACCAACTGGCCTTTATCAAAAATATTCACAATTTTCGCACATCTAATTAATTAAAACTGTAACCAATATTACACGTATACATACACGCGTGCGGAGTTTAATTTCCTGCCCTTAATCTATAATATCTTATCAAACTAGTTCGTATGGCTTCAGACGTTTGAGTCGTCTGACGTCTTCCGTATATCGTCAAGTAACTGAATTGCCGCGTTATGGACTGACGTGTCGTTCCAGTCTTGTCTCGTGTTTGCGGGCAAACTTGCTGATTTCTTCCACTACACTGTAGGATGCATCATATGTCACCATGTACGGCGTCGTTCCGTTCGAACCGGTACGCTGCGGTAATGGTCCGAAGGGACATCATTTTTGGCGCCGTTATGTTAACTTCGACGTTATGTTATCTAAATATCATTATAATAATAATCAGGTTCTAGAGCCGTAATTGAGATTTAAATAAAAGAAAAAAAAAAAAGAAATTCAAATCTCGTCATCGGTTTAGCTTGAAACACTCCCGTGGGCACTATTCCCAGGACCGCCTCCATAAATCTGCCAACCCGCTTCAATCGCGTCCATTGCAGTCCCCTGAACGCGGCCTTGCGCTTGGCTGAAACGCGGAGATGAATTATCTTCTTCGGCAACGACGACCGCGGACTTTCAACGGACCGTGTCGAAAAATTCTTCGGTAACGAAATGTGCAAATACAAATAAATACGAACGAGTATTGACTTTCGAAAAACGCGTATTAAGTGCGTACAAAAACGGAGCCGAAAATCTGTAATGAAAAATCCGATAATTTATTGTTTTTGAAGAGCGATAAAGAATAGACGCATTTATGAAAACTTTCGTACGGAATGTAGCTTTATGTACGGATGCGAGACACGAGATGATTAATAAAATGATAAAATGATACTTTGAAGCGTTTGAAAAACGACGGTGTCGATGACGAACGGAGGGAGGGGGGTGAAATAAACTGGATGGGAATAAAGATAGTTACCGCGGTATCGAGGACGCGTACTGACCCGCGAGTCGCGCAGGAGAATCGAGTCGATGGGGGATATAAAGGATCACGCGTTTTGCGTCACGATGAAGGATTTGATCTCGGACGAATCGGAGGAAGACGAAGAAATTCGCGTACATATCTCAAGTGAGATAAGACGCGGAGATTGATAATTAGGCCGGACCGAAAAGGATGGTCGAAAATCGTGAAGATACCGGAGAACGAAGTTAACACGTATATTGTAACCCGATCTAATAACGGTTGAAAAAAAACGATAATATTCGATCTTCGTAAAACGTATTACATTTTGATCGAATAATATCGCAAATTTTTTTTTTCTTTATTGCGAAATTTCTCGTTATAAGTTGAAAAAAGTACCGGGAAATCGAAAAACTTATCCAATAACAAATCCGCCGCAGCATCCGAAAAAAAAAATTACAGACAAAATAAAATCTTTAGGAGAATGAAAAAAAAAAACGAATAATATTTTTGACATATGATTCCCCCCGGTCATACGTAATGCGCAATACCATACGAATAGTTTTTCTTTTCTTTGGAAATTTAATTCAAAATCTATGAGACTTGAATGTACGGAACCATAATATTATATTGTATCATAACACGTTGTCTACATATAAGAAAAATATCTACGCATTGTTTCCCTTTAATCGTTTTTACCAGAAAATCGATTGTTTTTTTACGATTATTTTAAATATATTTTACGATACGTGGTGTCCCGCGGTGAGATCTACCATATTGTAGTATAGATGTTTTTTTTTACAACTAGAAATAAAAACAAAAAAAAAATTGATTTTTATAAAAATCAATTAAGCCGTTTAATTTTTTTTTTTATTTTTAAATGTCCGTGTTGGAAAGTGTTTGATTGGCGGTTGAAATATTATTACGAGAGACTTGCCCGTGTTTGTATGTACTTAAAGTCTTAACTTATAAGTCGGTCGTAAGTTTAAGATATTTCGCGATGAGAATACAGGAGCGGAAGAAATTCGGGCATTACAGCAGCTTCGGCGGCGTGGGAAACGGTTGTTTGCTGATCATCTTTATACGTATCAAACACCTGTGCACAACGCGCTGTACACGAGTAATAAGGATTTCGAGTCGGTTTGAATTTCACTGGCGCAAAGTCAACTCGCGTTAAAATATGTATTATTATAATTTATATTATTACACACAGCGATAAACAAAACGAAAAAAAAATTATTATTATTATTATTATTATATTTATGCGTAATATCGTAAGTCTTCGGCGTGTCCCGCGGAAATCTACAATTACAAAAAAAAAAAAAAAAACGTTAATTTTTCTTTTCTTCTATGTATTCTAGAAAATTTATAGAAACGAATTCTAACAAAGTATTAAAATCACTTTCGCAACGTTATTATTAAAACAACAATTTGTTTCGAAAATTATTCAAACGTATTTATTTATATATGTATGTAAATGTATTCCTATAATAGAGGAAATTTTAAAAGATTAAAATAGTTTTACACTTATACTACTGCGTTAGTGTTACAAACTCCTTCTACCCGGTATACACTGCAGTGGCGTCACGGATCTATATTTTTTTTTTCTGAACGGGAAGCGATTGCGCCCAAAACGAATTTAGAATAACGCATAGTGGAGTAATTTTTCGACGGACTGTTTAAAGAAAATTTTAATTATAAAATTATTAATTTGTACAAATAAATACAGCAATACGTTAATCTACGCGCACACGCTTAAAACGTAAATAATATATACATGTTATATTATGTAATGATGAAGAGAAATCCGTTACTACAAAAACGATATAGCTGTTTATAACATAAAAAAAAAAAAAAGAATTTTTAAAATATTTATCTTTATTTTGAGCGATATGACTTTGATTTGATAATGTCTAGGAAACGCTTGCGTATATACGTATGTACTTTAGTCGTTTAATTAAATGTTTATTATATAGACGCGTTAAATTTTATTCAAAGAAAACGGGGTGAACGCGATAAATATATATATATATTTTTTTTTACGAAAAACGCGGATATTTCGACAATATTGTTTGCCGTTAACAGGCGCGTGAAAGTATTCAGTGTGCTCTTGTTTCGTTTCGATTTTTTTTATTTTTCACTCTACTATATAATATATTTATATACATATATAACATTATGTACTATATACGTTGTAATTTTTTTTTTTTTTTTATCGTACCGAAACGTTAAATCACCGAAAACGTCAAGCGCATTCGGGAAATAATTTGTGAACAACAATATAACCGCTTTAAGCGTTCGTTATTTCGTTTTTTTTTTCTCTTTTTTTTATATTATTAATTAACATTATTCGAACGAAATTCCGTTCGAAAGACATTTTCGCTTTGGGCTGCCAGCGTATATAATATGAGAAATACGTTTTATTTTACACGAACAACGTGCGGTACAGGGAAAACTTTTAAGTAATTTAATTCTTTTTTTTTTTTTTACTTGGCTCTCGTACGTATACACACAATATAACGAATCGCGCGATACGCGCCTCGTATTTTATACTACTCACGTATTGTATCAGTGGCGCAATCAGAATATTTTCAAGGAGGGGGTCCATACACGTTTAAACATGGACATTTGAACTAAAGAAAAAATAGCTTGTATATACTTACTATACATTTAATAAGTTTTTCACAAAAAAAAATATGTAAATCGTTGTTTGTTATACATTGATTATAATATTATAATAATTTAATTTTGATTGAAGTTTTATACGATTACATTCGAATCGTATGAAAACATTTTTAATAAATGATTAAATTTCAGTGGAATGGGGTCCGGTCCCAAAATCCATTTCATTGAACTACGCGAAATAATATTATTATTTATTATTAATAGTAATAAAAAAAATAAGTAATAAAGATAGCATACGCGCGTACGATCGATCGCTCGGTCAGCGTCAAACTAAACACCCGCATATATCGACATGGCGCGTCAGACGATCGTAATAAAACGGGAAAAGAAAGTATTCGCCAGATAGCGCTACTACACAACATAAAGGGCGTGGCAGAAAGGCGCTTATAAATAGCGGTCCGAAACCATCGGACCGCTCAGTGTAGTCGCGGCGGTCAGACGTGAACAACGTAGTTCGCGTCTGACTGTGGTGTGTGTGTGTGTGTGTGTGTGTGTGTGTGTGCCACGCCCTCTATGTTGTGTCGTAGCGCTATCTGGTGATTAATTTCTTTTACCGTTTTATTGTTATTTCGTTTACGTTCCATGCAAGTTGTTATTCTTTTTTCTACATCTGCATTTCGTCTCGATACATTCATAGATCTTTTTTCTTGGTTATTACTCGTCGATATGGATGTTTCATTGGCAGACGGAGTTGGCTCCCCCTTAAACATCATGTATAACCGCCACTGTTATACAAATATATAGAAATTAAAAATACCTCTTACAGGTCATTTCGTATATACATATATATACTCGTATGCGTGTGTGTGTGTGTGTATATATATATATATAGGTATATATATTTACATAAATTAATAATGTATTTATGTATGTATTATACCTAAATATTATTAAAATATTTATAAAAGCACTGGCGTTAAATCATCCCTTCTCCTAAATCATTTATTATAATACGAGTTCGCGCGACCATATACTCGAGTTCTCGACTTCCAAAACAGATGCGCTCTCCACGCGTCACGTCCTGCCCATACACGCGCGCGTTCTTCTCGATAACCCGAATTCATTTCTTTTTTTCTTCAGTCATCCTTTTATCATATGAAATTGAGTTCACGTTATTATAGTGCTTTTCGATTTCCCCTCCCCCCTCCGAATACGTATACATACGTATTTACGTACGTTTAATATCTCGTTTTAAATTTTATATTTTTACCATACTATACGAATCTACACAAATCACTGCGTGTTCGTATTAAAAACTGTGCGAATTGAAAATTCCCTTGATTTTCGATAATATTTATTATCGGATCGTATGTAATATAACTACTTATTATATAGATTTTATACGCGTCGCGTATAGTTTTTGTAAAAAAAAAAAACAGAAAATAAACTAAAAATCCAATTTCGATATAGGAGACGTACGTAATATTATATATACGTGACCGGCGTGAAAATCGTTTAATTTAAAGGAGCTCGAGCAATCCGACCGCATCAAAGTATAAATACGTACAATATGAACATAACATATATATATTCGATATGAGAAAAAAAAATTCTATATCGAAACCTGCAGAGCGTTCGCAGACTTGTAATGCGATACGAAAAGAAAAACAGCTAAAACGTTCATATAGCTCTAACGAACAGTGTTCGTATACGCTTGCAACGTGATAAGTTTAGGGGCGACGTATCCAGCAAAAAAATGAACACTTTGATTGATAAACGAATTAAAATAAATTAAACGGTTTCGATACTAAAAACACCGGTACCGGTGAAAACGTTTTTTCTACTAAGCTGCACGTATGCTTATTAAAAGTATTGATTTACAATAACAAGACTTTAATAATAAAAAAAAAAAAAACTCTAAAAAAATTCGGAAAATTTGTGTTTTCAAACGAGTAGTTTTTTACCCGTTCGACGTCGAAACGCTTGCACACACTTGATCCGGGTCGCGTTTTTCGATTTTTTTTGTTTCTAAACAAAATTTTTTCACGCGCAGACTTTTCTATTATTAGCGTTTATTTATACACAAGGCACATCTATACATTCGAGTGTCTGCAGTGAATCTTGTTTTACCGGTTTTTCGCAGTCGTTGAGTCAGTACCTGAAACAGCACGAGAACGCGTACTTGGACCGGGACTCGCAGCCCAGCGAACCGTCGGAGATCTTTCATCAGGTGGAACGGGTCCAGCCGTCCACGCCGATGCCGCAGCGCGGCGACAACAACAAACGGCCGTACCCGTCGGCAGCGGCCATGTCGGCCACGGCCGACGGCTACTACGAGAGCGGTTACGCGACCGACGTGGACTATCCGCAGCCGTGCGTCAAACGACCGAACCTAAACTACGCCGTGCCGTTCATGTACAATCATCACCATCCGCACCATCTGCACCACGCGCAGGAACCGCCGCCGCCGACGCTGCCGCCGCCGCCGCCGCCGACGCCGTCGTCGCACCCGTACAACATGTTGCCGCTGCTGCACATACGCGACGCGGAGGACCACAAGGGCCACGTGGAGGACGAATGGAAGAACATACACGTGGTGAGTGTACGGTGCACGTAATAATGGGTATAACGGGGAAACCAGGCACGTAGCCGGGTGGAAGGGGGGCTCGAGGGACTGAAGACACCGCTCCCCCAGAAATTTCATAAATTCTATATAATAACAAAGTCGCGCTTTATATTTCTACGAGAAAGTCTTTTTAAAAACGCGTTTCCATTAGGACGAATGTGAATTTTTTTATATTGTCAGCGAGCTCATATCGTTTTGTTCTTTAATCGCGCACTGTCGTTTACGGGAAAACGTTTTGAATGTGGTGCCGCTGCTATCATATGGGTAACAGTCGAGAAACCTTTTGGAATTGAACCCTGTGATTCACCCGTGTTATGTGTTCAAAAAACAGCCCTAATTCGGAATAATTACGCATTTATACACGAATACACACAATACGCAGTGTGCACGATTTTCGTTTTTCCTCCATACTTCGGATTTCGACGATTCATTCGAATCCAGAATTGTACTTTGGCTGATATTCGAGCGTTGATTTTATAATATAAATATTATGTATATATATATATACAGTGGTCGAAGTGAAGCAAAATAAGTGGAGGGATGGAAACAGTGTCGTCATTTCAAGTTTTGAAAGGGAGAGGGGGGCAAAGTTGTAAACGGTCCACATATTGTTGAAAAATAAGCAAAAAAAAAAAAGTCTTTTTTAACAAAAGGCTCTAACACCGGACTTATATAATAGCCTTGATGTTGAACTATATTTTTAATGACTATGATTAAATAACGTTTAGATCTACTGAACGTTAAAATTTTAGAAAACGAAATAGTTCTTACAAAGAGTAAAAAAAAAAAATGGTTCAAAGTTATTTTTCGTAAAAAAAAAATAAGGCAACGTAACAATTACAAATTATACATATAAAAAAATTAATTTTTTTAAATCCAGGAGAGATTTTAAACAAAATAAGTGGGGGGATGGAATGTGCCAACTAAAATAAGTGGAGGGATGACATCCCCACTTCGACCACTGTATATATATTTAACAAATATTTTTGCGCCTATCGCGAAACGAGAACTCGCTTAAAATCGTGTGCGTTATATTGTAATATACGTATACTGACGGATTCGTGATCGTCATCGAAATCGCGATCGATCGCAGACGCGTCGGCGAGATTACACCCCGAAAAATGTTTCGTTTTAATTTTTATTAGCGTAATAATTTATTATATAAATACTACTGGACGTTGTTTAGATGTTGAACTGTATACTGAGCATGGTGGAGAAGACGAAGAAAGCGTTGGGCATACTCCAGGAACGCGGACTGACCGACACGAATTGTTCGGATTGGAACAGGAAGAAATCGACGGAAGAGATGTTGGCGCTGACGATGCGACAGACCGAAGACAGGATCGAGAACATCAAAAAGAAAGCCGGTAAGAGATACGCTTAAAAACGCTCGAAAAAACATTAAAAAAACACTAACCAGACGTGTATAAAGTATGTGTTAAAAGGCAGTGAAATTTATTCCGTTTCTGACGACGGTCTCGCGATCGCGTTCGTATTATAATAATATACCTGTATATATATACGTATACACTCGTATAACGAATAAAATTTTACATTAATAATCTATAACACCTAATATTCGTGTCGAGTGTGTTATAGACATTTGTAATATTACTTTTAAAAGCGCGTCGCCGTTCGGATTATTTCGGTTATTTTTACGAAATTTTTTATTTATTTTTTTTTTTGTGAATTCAATAAATATTATTGTATACATTAATGTACAATAATATATATATATATATATATATAATAATATATCGTATATATTACTGATGTGTAAACATCTATTACGGCGGTATGAGAGTAAATCTCGGGAAATGGGACGGAAATGTGTAAGCTGTTGTCATGACAACTAATAATGATGATATTTATTAATATTAATAATGTTAATTAATTTACGCGCAATTATAAATCGCGTGTAATGTGCAAGCTGTTGTCATGACAACTAATAATAATATTTATTATCGAAATTACTTTGAATAAAGATACCAATATACACAAATCCCAATCACAATTCCGTTCCATTTTCACCGCTCACGCGACGTTTACACGTCGCAATGTCTCGAGTACTAATAGCAGACTCGTTTTTTTTTTACATACGGTGTTCGGACCCGTTATATATTATTTAATCAGGACCGGATCTAAGGGGAGGGGGGAAGGCGGGGATTTATTTCCGGGCGTATTTTAAGGTTTCATCAACACTGAAAAATGGACTTTGAAACAAAATTCATAACTAAAAAATAACACGTGTTTTTGTCATTATTACAAGATTCTAATAATAATGGCTAACATTTTGGTAAATAATCAAATTATTTCGTCTCTTTTCTTGTTATTGTTTTTTTTGGGAGGAGGGGGGGGAGGGAATGTGATTTTCAGTTTTATAAACAAATGTGCGATTCTTAATTTATTGGTATACATATACTCGTATATATGTCAATTTTAACACAATTTTTAAATGTTACCATAAAAACAACTGTAATTTTATTTAGGTATTAAAATGTTTTGTTACTGATTTTAATGCTAAAAGTCCAATGTTTATTTTTAATATTTTTTTGTAAATCGTAGCTTTTTTTTTTTTTTTGGTGTAATTTTTTTCATTTTCCCCGGGTGTTCAAATGTTAAGATCCGGTCCTTGTACATAATAGTGGACACGATTTTTTTGTTTTGTCGTTTTCGCGTGATATAATAATAATACGTCTATAACAACAACAATAATAATAATAATAATATTTTATTCTTTATATTTTTATATTCTTTCACGTGAATATATATTATGTTTACTGCACTTGTGTTCGTATTTTTTTTTTTTCAACGTACCTAACGATATAATATTATATACGCGTTACCCGCAAATCGCTAAGATAAATTTTCACTATATAATATATTAAGTTGTATAATAAAATTTATGTGAATAATCGACGTTTTAAAATATTTAAAAATGTTAACTATAATATATATATATATATATATATATATACGTTTTTATAAATGAATTTAAACCGCGCGATTCGATATCATTATTGCTATATCACGCTATTCATTCAAATTTTATACATATATTATACATATTATTATTGATTTTTTTCCTTTATTATATCACACCCGTATATATTATATAAATAAATAAATAAATAAATATATATATATATATATATTATTTAATTTATAACGATAAATGTCGAAATTCCTATATATATATATATATATAGCTTATTGTAAATATTCAATTATATTTTAATTTCTCTTTCAAAATGTAATCATATCTATCGAAATATTATGTAATTATTGTCACGTATTTTGTAAAAAATAATAATAATAATAATGATATTTAAAAACTAAACAATTTTACGTCGTTTTTTTGTAACTATATAATATATTATTCATCTACAAATATATGTATATATATATATATATATTTGTTTATACCACATTCGTTTACCGGATAGTTTCTGTTTTCTTCTAATTTACGCAACGTTTTATGATTTCAATTTTTTTTTTTTTTGTAAGTTACAAAACACATTTAAAAGTCCGATTGGATCGGACGTTAAACGCACACTGTGTAATATTTATGTTATTATGAAAACGCTAAAACGGAACACGTACGTTTTAAAAGCAATAACGAATGAAAAGTAGTGGTATGATGTAGTAATAATTAATAAACCGGTTGGATTTTCGCGTAAAAAAAAAAAATGCGCTTAAAAAATATTTAATCAATGGTTCAGGTCGCCCACGACGCCACACGACAGGTGGACCGGCGAATGTTCCAAGACGTTCGAAATCGCGGCCTTTTTAAAAAAAATTTTTTTTAGGATAACGTTCGGCGCATACATTTTTTATTCAACTCGGTTAACTCGTCGGCGCATCGATTATTATGTGTATACACGCTCTGTTTACACAGATTTCAAGCATTTGTTACACTGCAGACACTGCAGACAATATACGTTTTACTCGCAATTCCACGTAGCTATATTTGTGTAGCGCTACGCATAATAATATAATAATGCGCGGTTGAAATAAATATTCGTATGAGGACAATTTATTAATTATATACGATTGTATTATAGCGCTTTTGTAACATAATGTTCAAGAACTTTTCCCGATTCGCACAGTACAGGATACATCAGGTTGGGTCAGCTATAGTGCTTTTGTAAATTTATCAATCGAATTACAATTTTATATTTAAATATAATATTATGTATATATATTATATTACACGCGTATTAGAAACGTCGTTTTCTCCGCAGTAGTAATATTCATTCGAATACGATATTTTTCTATGATTTTCCAAAGTGTATACGCATTCATTACCAGTGTATTTTTTGAACTAGTAAACCTGGCGACACAAATGTCGCCCAGCAGGGGCGTATTTAGAAATTTTTTTTTTTTTTTGTGGGGGAGAGCTGAGGCATTGCGTAAATATCATTGTTGAATTATTTCTAAATTCTAATCCAAGACTAAATCTTAAAAATAGGACAAATTACCAAATTTTCAACATTTTAAAAACAACTACATATATTAGGAATTTATTAAAAATATTACATCCTATATAGCCATAGAGCATAGGAACGCATAAAGAAAGTTCCTGAAATTTCGGGGGGGGCTGAGCTTCATCAGTCGTCCCTCCCCCATAAATACGCCCCTGTCACCCAATGAAAGTATTTTGTCGCCTAGTTTATTGTATTTTTAAAGACACACAATTTTCAAAAGAAGAATTTTTAAATTATATATAAAAAAAAAAACAATTATGGGTAATGAATGATGGATAAATGTGTACGTATTGTCATAGTATCGATGTTAAAATACAAAATGCGTTTACTGTTGTAGAATATGAGATAAAAAGTTGTAATAATTGTTATACATTTATAACGATGAGCGTATAAAATTTTTGTCACCCAGTGAAAACTCCATAAAAAATGCACTGTTCTTTACGATACTGCGGCCGGGTGTATTTGAAAAACGGCGTTTCTACACCTCGGGGACTTATATAATGGAGTCGCGCCTTTAAAAGAAGTACACTTTTTTCTTTTTTTTAATTCGCCGCAAATAACCCGAACGCGCAACTTTTACGCCATCACCAAGTCCTTGGGGAAACGTCACGCGTTTTAAATATTATTTTTAAACGTACATAGTATTAGAAATATTTCGATTTTTAAACGCCCGTAATGGCGTTACAAGAGATACCGCAATTGGAAACGTTGGTCGGTTATAAGCGATCCCAAAAAAAAAAACATTCGGTTTTTTTTTTCCAGCGTACTTTAATGTTTATTAATTATTTTCGTCGACAAAACGTAGACCGATTACGTTGAATTCACCGTGTATTTCGTCTAAAAAAAAACAAATGACGTTTTGTTGAAAATGTACATTTGTAAAATAAAATTACAAAAAAAAAATATATATTAACGAAATATCATTATTAAATTTTTAGCGTATTCCATTCGGATTTCCTCGATAAATTCCCGCGTAAAAATGATGTTTAACGACGCGAAACGGTTTTTTTCCTCCGATCGAATCCAATCATCCGCACAATAAACGGGAAGCCTTCAAAATCTCGAACAAGCAAAAACCTTGAACGTAAAAATCTTGAACAACGAAATTCAAAGACCCGAGATGGTCATATTCATAACGAATCTGAAGAGAATTTTCGGTGTGAGTACAGACACGAGCTTTCGCGAATCCAGCGAGTGGAGGTGTCTGAATGAGCGTATAGAGCGATCGAGGACATCCGTCACGAGCTAGTCGAGACGCGCAAAAAAAAAAAAACACGCGGTGCTAAAAAGCGAATGGATTTTTTTTGTAAAAATTATGAAAACAATCGTATAATCAACGGTTAAAATTGTAGTTGTTCGAGGTTTATACCTCGTTCGAGATTTCGCCGCCGCCGCCGCCGCCGCCGCCGTCGTCAAGTCATCGGAATTTTTTTTTCATTTTTTCAACACACGAGACGAAATTCGTCTTGGCGCGTGTTATAGGCCGACCGCACACCAAAAGAGCAAAAACCAGCGTTATTAATCGGCCCAACAAGGTTTTACTAAAAACAGAACATATTATATAGGAAATCGCGTCGCATGCGCACGTTGATATAACACAAAGACGAAACATTTTTTGAAATTATCGAAAGCGCACACGAAACACGGCCAAATGGATGGACGTTTCCTACTTCCAACGACGTACCGATCCATCTATATAGTGCGATGCGATAAGAATTTTGAAACACACGTTTGAATTCCTCGAGAATTCGACTATAGAACGGCTTTCGCACTCTTTTCGTTTTTAAGACCTTCGAAAATTGGTTATTAGCAATTTTTTTTTATTTGAAATCGGTTCGATTAATTTTTTAAGGATTTATGAAAAAAAAAAAAAAATTAGAAACGTGACAAAGTCGATCTCAAGTGGACTTGAAGACGAATTCAAATCTGTTTTGAAAATCCTTGTCGCACCGCCAGATCGATCGGTACACGTTGGAAGTATAAGAAGAAACGTCTGTTTTCGCTATGTTTCGCGTGTGTAAGACGAAAACAGAAAATGCCCGATTTCAATCCATTTAAAGCGCAATATCGCGTTTTCAAATCGATATAATTCGATAAATATTACAAAATTAAAAAAAAATAATATATAAATACAATTTATTCGTTCTCGTGACTCTATAATGCAGACGCGCTTCAGACGGCATAATCAATCGTCGTGGCTGATATTTGAAAACGCAATAATGGCTTGCGCGATACCGTGATCGCTATTATTATAGTAAGTTTAGCGGTAAAAAAAAAGACGATCGATATTTGACTTCAATCGGCAAAGGACCGCAGAGTGACGGCCGTGTCGTCATAATTCCTGTTTTTCTTTCCGACTTTTGTAGAGCGCGTATCTACCGCGGCACTGTGCAGCGAATCGCTGCGACCGCTTCGTCAGATGACTGCTGCATTCTGGTAACCGATTCGTTCGTCTCGTCTTGCCTCGACTCGGCTGACCGTTATGTATGTGAATACAAAACGAATATCGTTTTT
This sequence comes from Slavum lentiscoides, assembly GCA_032441835.1. Classification (NCBI taxonomy): domain Eukaryota; kingdom Metazoa; phylum Arthropoda; class Insecta; order Hemiptera; family Aphididae; genus Slavum; species Slavum lentiscoides. The sequence goes on from CM063716.1 coordinate 2,718,610, forward strand.
CGTCGACTGTATATATAGTGACGAAAACGACTAAACACGCAGTTTTTGCTCTTTTCGCGTGCCCGCCGATCGGCCTCGAACCGCGACGATTTCGAATTTTGTTTTTTTTTTATGTGTAAACATATATTACGCGGTAGTATGAGGGTAAATCTCGGGGGAAATGGGACGGAAAAATGTGTGAGCTGTTTTCATGACAACTAACAATAATATTTATTAATATCAATTAATTTACACGCAATTATAAATCGCGTGTAATGACGTGTAAACTGTTGTCTTGACAACTAATAATAATATTTATTATCGAAATTTGAATAAACATACCAATAGTCTCACAAATCCCAATCGCAATAATTCCGTTCCGTTTTTACCGTTCAAGCGACGTTTAGGAGAAGTACACACATCGCAATGTCTCGAGTACTAGCAGACTCGTTTTTTTTTTTTTTTTTTTTTTTTTGTAGAAGACTCGATGAACGAGATAAGACATCAGGCCACGACAGAGTTGCAAAAACTCGTGTTGGCGGCCGAAAACAAAATGATCGAACTGGTGACGGCGGAGAGAACGAAAACGAACGGGCCGAACAGGACGGCCGCCGCCGCGGCGGCCACCATGCAAATATCGCCGTCGTTGATTTCGCAATACAACGTAAGTGTATTAAGGACAGTGTATAAATATTATTACCTTCCCCCCCCCCGAATTATTCTTTGAAAATTCACCGTGTGTGTAAATTCATATTGTGCGCGCGTGCAGAGCTGTTGGAACTGCGGCCGGAGAGCGCACGAGACGTGCAGCGGATGTAACACGGCGCAGTATTGCAGTTCGTTCTGTCAGCACAAGGACTGGGAGACGCACCACCAGACGTGTTGCGTGCAGCAGCAGCAGCAGCAGCACTCGTCGTCCGCCGCGACGTCCATCATCACGGCCTGCACCACGACGACGTCGACCGCCACCGTCGTGCACCAGCACCAGCATCAGCAACAGTCGACGGCGAAAAAACAACAACTGCAGACGACCGCCGCCGCGTCTTCGTCGGCCGCCGCCCCGGACGATGCGTCCGCGGCGATGAACCGAGCGCAATCGGCCGTCTTCGAGGACGGTAAAGTACAACTGCAGTCGTCCTCGTCCACTCAATCGGCCGCGGCCACTCACGCGACCGCGACGACGTCGACAACGACGACGACCGCGTCGGCGGCGGCGGCGGCGGCGGCCACCGGTGGCGGTAAACAACAATAACAATCGGACGACTACGACACGGTCGCCGGAACGTCTGCTGCGCTCCATCGACGTCACCTGCACCGTCGCCGTCATCACCGCCACCACCAGCAGCATCACCGGAAACGCAACAAAACGGGACTGTTATCGCCGCCGCCGCCTCCGCTATGTCGTACCGTTAATAACGATCGGTGCAGCAGTATAGGGACGACGAATTAACACGATGAGGAGGCACCAAAATATTATATAGGTATATACAATCAGGCACGTATACAGGAGGGGGGTTGGGGTTCAAACCCCCCTCCCCCGAAATAATTTCTAATCACATTAAAAAATAATGAGTATAAGGAGGAAGAAATTGTTTTATTATGTTGCTGCGTACAATTTGTATTGTTATATTTTGTAAACCCCCCGAAATTTTATTTTGTGTACGTGCCTGTATGCAATAACAGAGCCGCGGTTTTTTTTTTACCTGAATATCTCTATTAACTCTTAAGGAAGTTATAAGAATTTCAAAAAAAAAAAAAAATTTTTTTTTTTAGTTTTTAAAACGCTTATGACTTTTTAAAAAGATTTTGATATAATATAGAGATATGAAAATATACGAAACGGCCGTGTCGTATTTCGTGTAAATACGTATAACCGCTTCGGCAGAGTTCTTTCCCCGCGTGATGTATAGCGCAACATTATTGTTTCGACGAAAATCACATTAGATATTATCTCGTATATTAGTCGCCTTAGAGCACACAACCTTTCAGCCAAATTAAATAGGTAAAATTACAAACGAGCAAGAGGTTTTTTTTTCTCCCAAATGTTCTATATACGCGCGTAGTCAATAGCTTATTGATTTTTTTTTTAATTAAATCACTTACAATAATAATACGCGCGCGTTGCACTCGATTTGTTTAAATCGGCTATTTATACGGAAATATGTAAATCGAGTTCGGTGCGTAATCAATGCAAATTTTTCAAACGCGTTTTTCAATACAAGCTCTCCTTCGCAAAGTGCCGTCCTTTTCGCAATAATAACGCCCCAAAAAATTTACAACTAACGTAATATCTAATTACATAATTTTATATTTTTTTAAAACTCATCCTCGAAATCATTTAGATAGTATTAGTATCTAAAATAAAACAATACTCTTTTGTCCTTCGCTGAACGGTCTCTGTATACGCGAAGTGTTGTTGTTGTTACTCAATAGGCACTCGTAATAGGAAAAAATATAAGCGATGACGCGCGTCCCGCGTGTTTCACATTAAAATATAATTATATATATTATTTTAATAGTATAAATAACTATTATATTATTACGGCGGCGTGGATCGCGAAAATACATCGTAGTCGATATTATATTCGGTACGCGTATATTTAGTCGCTTTTTTCTGATGACGTATACTTTAAACGTTTTTTTTTTGTAAAATATATGACCTTTCAACTGCAAGACGAGTTAAAGAGAAATAATAATAATAATAAAAAAAAATTTTTTTTGCAATTTTCTTTGGTAAAAACGACTAGATATATTAATATATTACGCACAATACGCTACTTATACAGTGTACATATAATACATGCTGCTGATTAGGCGTTATATTTTATATTTTTGTTACTCTATATATAATTTCTCGGTACCTACCTACTTTCTGCGAGCGATGCACGGTGTACCTACATAATATAACAATATATAGGTGCGCACATTATACAGTCTATTATTATTATTGTATACAATATGCGAATAATAATAATATTATTATGTCCCTATAATTAGGTATATATATATTATTAAAATAATATTAGGTTTTCGAATATATATATATATATTATATTGCAATATATAGGTACGCAATTGTCGATTCAAAAAGTATAGTTTATAGCTGGTGTGACGTAGACGCATGTAGTCGACTAGGCCGTATCCGTAGGCCGAATATATTTATTGATCTTTTTAATCATTATATATTGTATTGAACTCTGATTATTGCTATTAATATTTATCAAAACGCGTAAATGGATATATTATTTGATCGAAAATTTAATTTTCTTTTTTTTTATATACTTATTCATTATGAAAACTCGATGGAGAATTTTTTTTTTTTTTTTTGTAATTTTGCGATATTTCTACGCGATTTCACAAGCAATTCCTATATATTGGCTATATATACATAGGTAATTAATACTAAGCGATTTCGTTGCAAAATATACAAATATTTCTAAAAATTATTTACATACCTAATTTATATGAGAAATTGCAGCCTATATACCTATATATGTATAATCATCGAAATTCTTTTTATCATATTATCGAAATACTATATTTAATAATATACGCGTATTTAATAAATTGTTGGGTTGACTTTTGAAATTATACTTGCGCGCGTATTTATATATAATGTTATTTCGTATTTCTCCGTTCACTGCCCGTTTTCTCAATAAATTTTTGTTTTCCTTTAACATTCACATAATATAAATATAGGTTTATAACGTATAAGAAAAAAAACTGGTCGAATTGAAACGTTTCGTAAACGATCAAGTCTTTTAATTACAGACAGAAGTGCAAACATCGCAGTCAATTCCATTTTTTTACTATATCTACGCATAAAATATTACATTAACACGAGTGTTTTTTACAATAATACGCAGAGTAATAATCCAAAAAGATTTTGAAAATTGTAAAAAAAGAAAGAACTAAACGAATATCAATAACGAGATCTCGTCGGGGACGAAGAAATCGTCGTCGAAAACTAGCACGGTTTAAAATATATTCTCATATATTACAATTTTTTTTTTTTCACAAATTTGTTATCGATTTTTTATTTCTTTAGCGTATCCTTTTTTTTTTTTTTACTTATTAAATTGTTTTGTTTTTATTATTTAAAATACATAGTATATATTTCGGAATGTTTTTTTTTTTTACATTAAACGTCGATTTTGAACCGTGTCCGGAACGTATTAATAAAGTCTGTCACTTTTCTGTGCGGTGCGATTTTCATTTATTTTTTACGTTTTCAAAATACGCTAAACGTTCGCATACCCTATACCGATATACTGACAAGCGCGTATACACTTATACAGTACCGATCCTTTTAATGCGAAATATCAATTATAATGACGATAGGAAAAACGTCATACCTCCGACCTTAGCTGTAATTATTATTATTAAGTAATGCGTATTTCTAATGTCGATCTCGATTTTATAAATTTTATTTCCCTTGTATTTACATAGATTATTATTATTAAATCGTATTATATTACGTAGAACACTATTTGATGGCATTAATTATTTTAATTTTCAACACATCGACGACGAAGAATAAACGTGGTCGTTTCTACTCTAGTCAAATGTTGTTTTTAGAAACGACAAGAAGAGCGCTTATACTCTTCTTACTTCCCTGTCTAGTGTTTTTCGCTTTACACCGTACTGCAAAACATAGCTTTTATAGTTGTAACGCATTAATAAACGATATTATGTACCTAATTATTAATAATTATCAATATATGTGGCTTTGTGTGTGCGTGTTATACAATATTGTGGTAGTGGTCCTGTATCACGGAAAATAAATATTTCTAATTATGCATTAGCAGTAATATTATCGTTGTAATAATTATCATATCTGAATGTATTTAAAACACTTTTTTTCTTATATACATTATATACATTTTTTTTTTCCAAAGTGCACGAAAAATAACAAACAATATTATTATACAACAATGCGATCTTATTTTTTTTTTCTTCTTTTCAATATTTGATGCAAAACAAATGTGTATTTAACAATAATAAAATAACTTAAAAATATGATAATATTTATATATATATATATATTATATAGAAATATTTGTAAAAAAGTACACATACACATGTTCAAGAAAAGTATGTCACGAACCAATCACTGGACGAAGACGCGCGTACGAATAATCTAAACAACATTATCAAAGTTTTTAATCAGTGGATTCGCGTGGATTCACTTGATATTATTGGTGGACGGTTCAATGTCATCCATATCAAAATCCTTCACCCACTCGTCTGTACAGAAAACATTAAACAAGATTAATTGTACACTTGTAGAAAATATCGATCTCTTCTTTTTTTTTTTTTTTTTTATAAAATACTATATCTGATATATTTGTAATATTAAAATTATTTTAGAGTTCTAGTAAATAATTCTACCAACAACGAAATAGTGCATTTTTGTATACATTAAAAAATAAATAAAAATTAAACACTAATATTACATTAACCAAACTGGTAATCGTTCTCGATGAACTAGCGTGTACTTGTCACTAAATTCTCTACAAAAACGTTTAAGAATTTAGGCCGATTTTCTCATACTCTAAGACACTTAATCAACAATCGTTCTGTGTTTCTGTTAGGTGCGAGAATTTTTTTTTTTTTTAACATACAAATAGATTACGTAAATACGTTTACTCATAAAATATGTGACTGATCATTTCCTATTTTGTAACACCCTTTCGTTTAAACAATCACCTTTGTCCAAACTCGATGTGGTTGAAGCTGTAGACGGATTATCATCTTGTTTCGATTTTGGATCTTTTCTCATATCTGCACAAAAACGATTTGATAATTTTAAAAACCGTTCTCATTGCGAAAACCACGCCGATTGCACAAAAATAAACAATTTACCTTCTGTTTGACTGCCGGACTTTGATGATACCCTCCGTTCTTGATCGTACGACGACAATATTTCCTCTTGTTCTTTTTCAGACAGTTCTATATCAGACAACGGAGTCAACTCTGTAAATTGTAATTAACCACACCGTAAACACACCCCGCAATACGATACTGATTCGCTAACGGCAGCCTACCTTTATTGAAATCTATTCGTTCGGCTTCTTGTCTCTCTTTTTCTAATCGCCTCTGCTGTTTGGCGTCTTCGTCTTCCAACAACGCCTTTCGGAACAAAAATCGATACCAAAAGTCTGCATGCGAAACGGAATCTGGCACGAGTTTCTCGTAGTTTTCTCGCAGCGGAGTACACTCGTTCAATATCTTGGTGAGTTTATCGTTGGATAGCAAACTACTGTCACCGCTCTTCACCCAGTCCAACCAAGCTTGATACCTTTTGTCTAGCTGGTCGTCGATTTTCAGTAAAAACGTATTCTGATCGCTGGCCAGCGTGTATATTTGTGCCTAAAGAAAAACACCAAACAAGACGTTATATTAAATATTCCGAGAAAATAAGTGAGCTTTACTTGTAGTCTAGACAGCGTAACGGTGTCTGAGCCGACAATCATTAACGCTTCATCTTCATCGTCGGGCAGAGGGTTCAGAGCACTAGACACTTGGTCGAGAAACGAACTCACCGATTTCTTCATGGTGTTGGCAGTAGATTCTGGATTTTCCAACTGAAACGCACACGCACCGTTTAAAGATTTTTCTACGTATATAAACAATAATCAACGCGCTTACTTGTAACGTCTCTTTAACAACATTGGTAGTGTTCAGGACAATGTTACTGGTTTCGGTGGTCACTATTGTCGTAAGCTCGCCGAGATCGCGTTTAACAGATTCCAACACCTCGGCCGACTGAAACAGGCGTTTACGCACTTGGTATAGTACAAATCATTCGTAAGTCGGTTCATTAGAGATAACGATAAACGATTAACGAGCGTCGTACTTTAGACTTGGCCGCCGAGTACAACGAGTCCCACCATCCGCCTCCTTCGTTTCCTCTCGATTCTGTATTCGCTACGGCTTCTTCGCCGACTCTGTGGTCGTCGTCGGGTCGTCTGTAATCAGCAAAATTGAAAACGGTATATATTAAAACGCATTTGTATCACACGAGTAAGTCACACGGGGGCGAGGAAGGATTTTACCCGATCGCAGAGTTCCTATTCGTTGTACAACGCTATTCTGTGCGAACACAAATATTATAACATATTTTTACTAAACAAACACGTCGTGTCCGCAATAAATTAAACTGACAGGCGGTCATTAAACAAGAAAGGCAATAAGTTGGGCCGATACCATAAGCGGACGCCCGTCAGTTATCGAGTGCGACGACGTATCGGTGAAAATCGGGGACAAAAAAAACGACACAACTCGAGCGGTGACGATTGTACTCACTTGTCGGCCATCGCGCGGTCGGGTCGGATTAGTCGATACGCAAGACTTTAACGTTCGTAGAAAACGACAACGCGTAGACTGTGGTACTACAGACGTTCTCGGGGGCTAAATCGTGGTCGACATGGCTCTTCGGAGCGACGGATCCGGAATATATTTTGTTATTCGCGTTTCGCGCGCGCACGGACTTCGGGGACGAGAAAATGTTCGTGAAACTTTCGAGTGACGACGAGAACACAGAAGAACAAAAAAAAAAAACAAACGACTAAAGAGACGCGAAATCGCGTACAGAGTTATACTTACAATAACAATAAGAACAATTACGCACAATAAAATATCGGGGACGTTATCACATCGCCGTCGGGCTTCCGATAACGTCGTTATTGTTACCGCAGTTCGGGTAACAGTGTTTACAGGGATTTCTTTTTTCTACGAGAATAAATAACGCGAACGATAACGCGCCCGGCAATATCTCCGACGAACAAACTCGGACGTTTTCGTGACCGGTACGGGGGAGGGTAAAGAAAAAAACGCGCGACAAATGACATTAATTTTTTTTTGTCCATCACAATAATCCGGTAATTAAATGTGTTTTTTTCCTCCGCTGTCCAACAATTATGCGCTTTTTATAAGGTATTTTTTAAGGGCAATTGACTTATCGCGTTTTTTTTTCTGGTACCTACGACGTTTCTACGTCGACAATTTCGATTTTTCAATTTCACTACTTCTCCTCTCGTTCCACATAATATTATTATTGTTTGTTTGCATTGTGGCTAATGAAGTGTTTATTAGTTTTTCATTATCTACAAGTACAGCGTTGATCGTCGAGCCGAGGACGTCGGTCGAATAAAACCGCCGTTTTCTGTGTACGTTTATGGCGACGCACCGTAACAGAAGACTAACGCGGTCATGTTCGCGTTACAAAAACGAGCTTAAGCGACGGCCTTTCGTTTCGAAATGTGTTTAAAAAAAAATAAAAAATGTTTGGTTTATCCGTCGATTGTGTATATATATTATTATTATTATTATTAATTCGTATTCGAAAATTAAATCGACACTTCTCGTGTCGGTTTGGTTTTTGAAAAATAGTAAATATTTACTATTTTTCGATATGTATCGAATCGCATTTGTCGACACGTATTTACGCGCACGGTAGTTGCACGTATTTTCCAAAGGAATTTTCGACGCAATGGCCTCGACCGGCGCGGACCACCAGTTGAGCAACGATCTGATCGCGGCCATGAAGAAACCGCATTTGGCGCTGTACTCGGACGATTTCGTGGTGATCATCGCGGACAAGTACCCAAAGTCCAAACATCATTATCTGGTCATGCCCAAGGAGGACATACGCGATTTGCGCAACCTCGCTGAACACCACATTCCCAAGCTGATCTACATGGAGCTCAAGGGTCGGGAGTACGTAATGCGCTCCACCGGCTTGTCCGCTTGCGATCTACAGTGAGTGATGTGAAGCCGTCGCTCGGCAATACGTCCTAGCGGTGCCATTTTCCAGTCGCGTGTGCTTTTTGTTTTCTTCTTGCGTTACAGAGTCGGTTACCACGCTTATCCGTCGATGAATCGATTGCACCTGCACGTGATGAGCAACGACTTTTGCGGCGAGCACATGAAGCTGCCATACCAGTGGAACTCGTTTCATACGGAATTTTTCGTGCCCACTTACAGTAAATATAATATTATTTCCTTTACAATGTCCTATACTTCAGTTTTCAGTATTACGCTTTGAATTTTAAAAACGTAATGTAAAATCGAAAATAAAAACACCGCGAAATAATATTAAGTGGACGTTTATGAAAAATAACATGAGCAACCCATATAGATAATAACTACATAACAGTACATAATCTTGTCTACTACGAAAATAAATAATAACCGTTTTATCTTTAGTGCCAAACACTTATGTACTCGGGGGCTTTACATATTATTTTATACACTGTGAGTGACCTTAAGTTTCGATGTTTTTAAAGTGGTTTACTTTGTATATAATAGTTCATTATTGATTTCTCTTATTTCGATGGTTATAGTAAATGATTTTTCAAAAACGTTACGACAAATGTTGGAAGGCGTTTTCTCATTTAATTAAACCACGTGGTTTTCGTTGTTCGTAATTTGAGTGATATTACGAACTGAAAAATCACAAAACCAAACACGCCTAATTGGTTTGGGGGAAAAAGCGAAATCATAACAGAATTTATTGATAAAAATATAATAGTACATTTTTTTTTTTTATTGAGAAAAAAAAAGAGCTTTGGCCAATCGAATATAATAGTACATTGATCTGTTAAAAAGACTGATTTATTCTCTCACAGAACTTCCAACAACGTAGCGTTACGATTTTTACTTACTCGATTTGGGTTGATGAAAAAAAAAAAGTTCGATTCCACTTCAACGTTCAAAGTTTGTGTGACCAAGCAAACGATTAAATATTTTTATTATTGTTTTTTTTTTTTTTAACATTATAACAATTTTACAGAAGCAATTTACGAGTTGCAAACAAAGAATTGTGTTATATTACCACCAAACAAGAAATGTTTACAACAACCACTCCATTGTAATAAATGCGATTATATTACTTTTACTATACAAAATTTGAAAACACATTTGACATTGTTTCACATTCAATCGTAACACATTTTACATTTATATTTTTAATTTTATTAACATTATTATTTCTAACGTTAAAAATAATAATTACTGTATAAGTATCCTCTGGCGTATTATTTTTGTTATTATACTCGATTAGTTTTTAAAAGTTAACTTTGTGTAAGTCCTTATAATAAATATACAAATGTGAATTGTGAACCAAACATTTTTTTCTTTATTTTTTTAATTAAAAATCGAAACAAGAAATACTACTTACAATAATCATACACAAATAAGAAAAAAAAACATGGTTACAAAGAACACATCGTTTGACGACTCTTTAAGAGTCTATTGGCTATTGTATTTTTGCCTAAACGCTATGGATGTGTTACAATATTATGTGCTAGTGAAATATTCCTTTAAATCTTTCTCACAATTTTCGTACGCCAGACCCAATCCAAAACCAGAGCCCATGATCAGCGGCCACTTCTTACCTAGACAATAAAACAAAAAATTTACAAAAAGGAAAATGGCCGAAAATATCAGTTTTCTTTGGTCCAGCTTCGATATTTTTCTAGTTGTATTTATAGAAAACGCATTGCCAAAACTAAATTTGTTATAAAATCCAATAATTTTTAAGTACAGTTTTATCGTTACCATCGAAAGGAACTCTACAACCGAATTTTCTACATTCGACAAGCAAAATTAGATATTTTTGGTAGTGGAGCAACCGATATAACTTTTTTACTGACACAAAATTATGCACATTAAGACTAATTTTAATTCTACGGTTTCCTTCAAAATTTTTTTTTCTTCATATTCTGATTAAAATATAAAAAAAAATCTATATTCTTTACAAGACTTATTCATTTAAAAAAAATTAAAACAAGTTGTAATCAGTGGCATGCTTAGAGGATTTGGTATTATTCCACCACAATTAGACTTTTCAAATTAAATTTTATACAATTACTATTCCTGTGTTATTGCGTCACTTCTAGCGATACAGTAATAAGCTAAATTGCTTTGAAAATGTTTAAATCATTATTATGTGACATTTGAAACCGATTTTTTTAAGACTATACAATAGTAGGCGATTGCTACGTAGGTATACTTACGTTTGAAAAACAACAGGGATGCGACGGCGCCAACAGCCAGTCCACCTCCTAGAAAGAATAATAACGACATTGTTATTATTAACACGCGAAAACAATAATAAGCATAGAGGACTGGTCACGGATTTTAATGACGATCGGAATTCGATATGCCTCGACGTCTCTTATGCGAATTACGATAAAAACGTGTCATGAAACGAATTAGTCCGACACATTTCGAGAGATTATTCCGAACGCGTGGGAAAACGCGTCCCATCCGATGCGCTAGCCGTCGGACGTAACGAAATCTATCGTACGGATCGGCCCCGATCTCCGTTCCGAAATCGTTTGCGGGTCTCTGCAGAGGTCGACCTACTGTAATCGTCGGTATACTGGAGACTGAAAGGAAAAAACCTGGCGCTTACCGAATTTGATGACGGAATCGTACAGACACCGGTCGACACGGATGCTGATCTCGTCTTCTTTGTACACCTTGCTCATTTTCGTCGCGCGTTGTCCGTTCGGAACGCTAAGTAAAACGATGGCCGTGCGATCGAACGGGAAATTTCATTTACGGCCGTCGTCGACGACAGAAAGTAGCGAGTAAAAAAAAAATAAAAAGCGAACGATTGCTGCGACCCCTAATCACGGCCGCCGTTATCAATTACCGCGGTGATAACGCGGCGGCCGTGTCGGTTGGTCACACTGCGCGCGACCGTAATCGCGGCATAGATTATTTAATCTATGATCGCGGTCACGCCGGGCCGCCGGGGTATAATTTTAGCAATTCGTTCTCTCGAGCTTCGCGTTTTCTATTTTAGGCGTTTTGAAAATTCAGAACTTGGACAGAGTCGATTTCGAAGACAAAAAAAAAAAAAATGTTCTACTACTAAAGATCGTCTCACTAGAATTACGTAAAAAAAAGTGTTTATTGTATTTAACTACACCTACACAAATAAATTACGTTAATTTATTTTTTGTTCGTTAAAAAACCGTTTTGTTTTACATTTAAAACGACCGCCATCGCACACCAGTTTTTAATCGTTTGTCAAGACGTTACAATACTAGAGTTGTTGTAATATTAAACCGTACGATTTTTAATTAATTGGTCGTCATCGATATTATTATAATAATTATTGTGCTCGTATCGTGCGGCCGATAAACGAGATTGTGAGTCATCATAATATCACGACAATCGTCACAGCGTGCGTCATTAATATAGTACATACCTATTTTTTTATTATTCGTTTACAGTTATTATAGTAGTATTTGAGCAATTAAACAAATAAAACAGAAAAATGATAAGCGATTGGAAATAACGAAAAATACGTTTTTGTAATGTACATTATATTATAATACGAGTGTTTTTTTTTTCTTTAGTAGTGGTTTCCGAGAATTACTACTAATTTAATATTTTCACCGTTTTTTTTTCTTCATATAATACCACGTAAAATCTTATAGTGTACTTCGTTCGAGAGAAAAAGACATATACGGCGCGTTTATTTTAAGCGACGAAATTCGTAGTAAAAAATTTCGACATTTGCAGTGCAATGCGGGAAACTGAAAATTTTGCCGAACGTTATAGAAATTGCTGCAGTTTATGACTCGTTTTTTTTTTACGAATATTATACTTTTCTCGGCGGAGGAATGTTTTATTAGTAATAAAAGACAAGTTTTTTTCACTTGGTCGACTTGTTTTGTACGTTGTACGAACCACCCAACTTTTAGCAGTCAATTATAATCTAATGCGGTTCGGTCGACAAGCTGATGAACGCGCAAGAGACGAACACGTTTCGAACTGCGCACTATTTTATACGAATACAGTACAAAGTATTCGGAAAAATATGCAATAATGCAGCTACAAAGCTTCTGTATTACTACTATTCGCGGTGTAATCGTATAATCCTAAGAAATATCGCTTTCTTCTTTATTATACTTTTTCTTACAACACTAGAATTCCGATTTTTAACCGAATCCAGTCGTAAATATTACTTTTTTTTTCCAGTTTTAATTTCGACCGCGAGCGTAAAACTTATTAATTTTAATATTCATTCCGTTTGTCCGTCTTCGTCGCGCTCGAAATAAATAAAAAAAAAACGCTTTTAGAAAGTACGCATTACCCCACCGTTTTGTCGTCACGAAGACGTCGCCGCTCCACTTACGATGGTTTTTTTGCCGTCGTTCACGACTCGTCCGACCGGAAACGTTTTCGCGACGTGGTCACACTGCGCCCGAACGCACCAATCGACTGACGCCGATCCGCTTTGATAACACGATCGCGAATGTAAACAAACGTTATTACACACATTTTATCTGTCGGGAAAATCAATTAACATATTTCCCGTAAAGACTGCGTTATAAACAGTAATCTCGTAATCGTTTCGGCTTCTGTACCGTGCGACGTTATTGTGTGTGTAGTAGACGTCGAAACGGTCGTCATTATTTTCCTATAGACAAGAGGTGATTATCCGTTTACGTTTTAATTGAAATTAAAAATTCGCGATTAAATAATAGAAAAAAAAAAAATCTCTGGACGCCGACACACTCCCCGCTCGTGTCGCGGTAGTGAGAGAGAGAGAGAGAAACGTCGGTCCAGCGCGGGACACCGCCTTTAAATATTCCGTGTTTTTTCCCACAATTGTTTTTTTTTCCCCCCGTTCTTTCGAAGTTCCGGTATAATTATTATTCGTGAGAAAGCCGTGACCCTCGGGAGACGATATTCTTCCTTTCGCGCTCCGCTCAGCGTCTCGTCTCCGCGGAACAACATCGTTTATTATTATACCGACGACTGAAAATAACTCGCGCAACGATTTGTGTTTTATTGTTTTCAGTATCGACTTCACTTAATTCCACTAGCCATGAAGAAAAATAACGCCCAACAACCGGCTCTGCACAAAGTCATAATGGTGGGTAGCGGCGGTGTCGGTAAATCCGCCCTTACGCTCCAGTTCATGTACGACGAGGTATGTATAACGGCGTACGGCCTATAAACATCGTACTGGATGCGCTCGTACGGTACGATAATCACAGTAAACGACACGCCCGTGTTTATAATATAGTTTGTCGAAGATTACGAACCGACCAAGGCGGACTCGTATCGAAAGAAAGTCGTCTTGGACGGCGAAGAAGTCCAAATCGATATATTGGACACGGCCGGCCAAGAAGATTACGCTGCCATACGCGACAATTATTTCCGTAGCGGCGAAGGTTTTTTATGCGTGTTCTCCATTACGGAAGACGACAGTTTTCAGGCTACAATGGAATTTAGGTATGTAATATGTCCGATCGTGCATGTGACCGTACTCGGTTCTTACTGTCAATACAAAATTATAATTAGACACATACAATACATAAATGAATCAAAAATGTATCCTTGTCTAAAGAAATAGAACGCGTACATTGTAATTTACGAATAACGACGTTTTAAATGTCATATTTTTATATACACGGAAAATTTGTATGTACGTAAACATGTTTTTTTTTTCGAAAGATTTCTTCTCGTTATTAAAATTACACATACACTTATTAATACGTATGTGCAGTTATTCCAATTTACAAGTACCGGTTGTATACTATTATTAGCTATATTTTGTGTCATGATAATGACATTTTAATTGGTCATATACTCAAACGTATAATTTTGTTGTAAACAAATTGATTTTTAAATTGTTTTCAATAAAATTATTTCTTCTGGTATTGTATATTAAATTTTAAAAGTTTTATTATATTTTTCATATACATTCGAATTGTTAATTTCTTCTTGACGTTTTTGATTTACTGTCATGACTGTACTCATATATATATATATATGTATATAAATATGATATGTCCAAAAAATATAATGAAACTAACAATAAAACCCAAGAAAGTTTCAAGAAATTCGTAAGTTTTAAATATTTTTTTTTGTTAAAATTAACATATTGTTAAACTACTTCAAAGTGTTTACGTAACCTAGATTTTGGTGAAAACCATACAAATTAAGTCCTATGCAGTTGTATTTGTTTATCAGATATCATGATGGATCACGGTATCTAGTTAAATGGTACCTATTGATTTTAATGAATAATAATAATTGTTTTGAATATTTTTAGAGAACAAATTCTGCGAGTAAAGAACGATGAAAACATACCTTTTCTATTGGTGGGTAACAAAGGAGACTTGACGGATAAGCGGAAAGTGTCGCTGAATGAAGCTCAGTCTAGAGCTCAAGAATGGGGCGTGCCATATGTCGAGACATCGGCTAAAACCAGGGATAATGTTGATAAAGTACGTCGGTTGACAGAACGTTTTTTTTTATTTATTTGAGGTTTAACTGTCATTTATTGTTATAGGTATTTTTTGACTTGATGCGCGAAATACGTGCCCGCAAAAAAGAAGATGTCAAGGGAGCGAATGGACGAGGTAAAGACAAAAGTAGACGAAAGAAGTTGAAATGTAATATTGTGTAAAAAGTTCAGACCGGTCAACGTTCAAGAAAAATCCAATTCTTTATTATTAATTTTAATTCTCTGTCAATACTTTCGATTCCGACTTAAGAAATATTGAATTATCATCTCTTTTCTCCTAAAATATATTGTGGATTTTAATTTAATATGATATATAGAATGCGTACCATCTTTTATTACTTCTTTCCCAACGTTTAAGCTTCTTTTTTCCTAATTTATATATAAAATATATACATATTATAAATTACATTTAACGTGTTTGAAATCTTCAAAAATGTTTAATTTACAGGTAAATACATGAAAAAAAAAACTTTTTAAACACGCCGTGTATGTGTGAGCATGTATATTACTGCTTGATACTTATAACCTCTGAAATTCCCATCGTATATATATATATATATATATTTATTTTATGTATTATTTTTATACAATTTTATTATAATTATCATTTTAAAATTAAAATTTGTGTTTTATTTTACCTATATACAACTCGCAGAACGAGAATTAAAAATAAACTGTATAAAATATGATACAACACGTGATATGTTATAATAAAATATTAAAATAGACAACGAAACAAACGAAAAAGTAACACTTACATTATTAAATCGAGATCAATGTTCGCACATATGACCACATCCGGTCGGACAATATTTATTATCGATGAACCATTGTTTCATGTGTCCGATATGTCCGCCATGTGCACAACCTCGACACCAAGCGTACATTCCCCGTACGATGCGCTGACACAAAGCGCACCGGGCACATTCGGAATGTTGACAGTTGTAACAGTGTCTGCTGTTGCGGGTCAGACCTTTAGCACACCATCCGCAGCTCAAATACACCGAAGTGGACGTTCGATGTAATTGCAGTATGTTACGGATGCGTGAGAGTTGGATCAC
Source organism: Slavum lentiscoides (assembly GCA_032441835.1). NCBI lineage: Eukaryota > Metazoa > Arthropoda > Insecta > Hemiptera > Aphididae > Slavum > Slavum lentiscoides. The sequence goes on from CM063716.1 coordinate 2,734,933, forward strand.
CTGATTTTTTGAGAAGATGAAAAAAAATATTGTTTGAACTCTACTCGTGTAACAATTATTTATAGATTAACAATTTTAATATTTATTATCACCGTCGTGGCGCAGGACCATAATTTGAACTGTTTCAGTAGTTCGAGATAATTCAACCACCAACTTTCTATTTCGCTATGTAAAAGGCGCCACGGATGTTTGAGATTGGTCAGTTCATTTCTGATTTCATCGTTCAATACGATTAACGCACAAACAGCAGTCTGGACGTCGCCCTGATCAACGTGATGGCGAAGTGCTTCGACAACTATTTTCGACGGATTCCACGGGTCAAATTTCGCGGGAGACGTTATGTACAATTGTGGTGTGGAGGTGATAATGGTACGATCTGTAAGGCAATAAAACAGTAATCTCAACACCGGCCACTAAATTACAACAGCCAATATTTACTTCTTACTCTTTTTCTTGGGAATAGGTGTCATTTCGGGAATATAAGGGTCATCGACAATGGGCTGATGAGTGATCTCGTGTCTCAAGGTTATGGATTCCGTTGGCACCTCCCAATCGTTATCCTCTTCCACCGTCTTGCTGTCCATTTGTAAGCCCATGCAGTCGTATTGGTCGTGATCAGCTCCAAGAGGGTCGACGATTTCTGCATCGCCAAAATAAAAATCGCCCAACTGGTTTTTTTTATCTGCTTTGAGACCGTTCTCATCACTGCTGGAACTACCGCGGTCATTCCTATCATCGTCATAGCTACTTTCAATGTTTGAATTGCTCATAATATCCTCCTTAAGAGCAATGAGAGACACGCGATGATCGTACAATATTCGTAAAACGTTCCACAACAAACATACCTAAACAGTCAATGATAGTTCGTTTAGCACCGGTTTAATAATTAATACGTATTACGTTGTAAACATATATTATTATTAATAGTCTGAAAATGAATTACGGTCGGTCTTCCGACTTTAGCAGCGACGCTAGCGTTGTGCTCACACAGTTCTCCTATAGATCTTCCTTTGAGTCTGTACTGGACAGCGCACGTTTGAATGCATTCGGCTTCGTCCGATAAACACATGACAATTTTCGGATCACGGAATACTTTCATTTCGCTCGACGTGTTCAGTTCTTCTTCACCACTAGTTGTAGTTGAAGTTTTCCTACAGGAAAATAAATCGATTACGATTATAATGAGTTATTCGACATCTCTAAATTAACGTATGAAAATTTTTCTTCAAACGTTTCATTACCTAGAATTTTCTTTAGGCTTTGGGACTTCAGATTTACTTAAATTGGTCGGACAACAGTGTACTAAATCGCCGTCTCTGTTGATGGCCATACCTTGTTGGTTAGCACTCTCTAAGGGCAAATCTGCTTCGCTAATGAAATTCTGATGCAAAGTACTGTCCTGATGTTTATTAGAAAGAAAAAAGTTAAATTATGTTCTAACAAAAACACATCAAATAGTGGCGTGTGTTACTCTATTTGTTGACAACAGTATGAACGGATCTCCTTTCCACGCAATACAAGTGGCTACGTCTGTGTGTTTAGCGAATGACGCATAAGGAATGTAAGGCCTGCGCACGTCCCAAACATTAATGGCCGAGTCCAGGACTAGAGCACTAGACGCTAAATGATATCTACGGTACGGACGCCATTTGATGCGCCCTACTGGGGCGATAGTACTTATTGTATACTCGGCAACGGGTTTACTCGTAACGTTCCACACCTAAACACGAAAATCAATTAAATCGTCCGCCCACCGACGGTAATAACTCTTTTTGCCCGACCTTGATGGTCTTGTCGCGACTAGCGGTTGCTAGAAACTGAAGTTCCGAATGCCAGTCGCAAGAAAACACTGGCCCATTATGGGCGGAAAACTTATTCAAACATTTGTCCGCCTTCCTGGTGTCCCATATCTGAATGGTTCCGTTTTCCGACGCCGCGGCAAACACGTAACTATTGTGCGGACTAAACTGGACGTCTCTAATACTCTCCGAATCGCTTGAAAACGATATTATTCGTCGCGTTACGTTATAATGTCGATTACAGCGAACGTCCATAAAATTACCTGGAGTAAGTTTTCGGAGCTTCCTTCAGTCTCAAATCAAAACACTTAATCGTGCCGTCTTGCGAGCCGGACATCAATAAATTGGGCTCGACGCAATGAAACGTCACTTTGTTCACGGTCCTCCGATGATCGTAGAAAATGTGTTCTTGTTTGTTCCTGGAGGACCTGTTCAGATTCCACGTGACTACGGCACCGCCAGTCGTGGCTGTCGCCAGAACGTTGTCTACGGAAAAAAAGAGAAAAAAACTGTTTGTGAAACAAAACGTAATCGAGATTATATTGGAGGGGAAACGGGAACGATCGGCCTTACCGTCCGTCGGGTTCCAAGCGACGTCCATGCTCGACGAGCTCTGTACGCTGGACGTTTTGCCGCAACGTAAATTGACGCATTCCTTGAAGCCTCTCTGTTCGACGAGGATGAAGAACACTTTGAACACTGGGCGCGCAGGGGACGAATAAAAAAAATAAAATCATAAATACACACGAATAATATATATTTTCTCAGTGTTTTTTTTGTCTTTTTTTTCTAATTTCGAAGAAAAACGAGACACGACGTTTTTACCATTTCTGCCGGCGACCACGACGTGCGTGTGCTCCTTGTTCAGCGCCAACGAGTACGCGGGACCTTCGTGCAGTACGAATCCCTTGTTGTTGACGGTCATGTTTCGCGGCCGGGGCCAGCTTCGGCGCGTAAAAACGAAATAAAAAAAAAACTCGTCAGCTATTCGAATTTTAACGTCGACGTTACAAACGAGTACAACGAAAACGTTCAGAAAAAAAAGAAAAAAAATACCTACGCGACCGAAATCGTGCGGAGCAAGAGAAAAAACACTGACCAAAGTAAAACGCGCACGCCGCGTCCTACGGCGGCGTATCTATTTGTCGGCAATATTTCGGGGACCGGAGGACGGCGTGCGGGACGCATGCGCGCGCCGACGACTACGACGCTTTTATCGCGTTTTATCGGCCACTTGTCCCCCCGGGGCGCGACGAAGTCTTCGGCGGCGGCGGCGGCGGCGGGGTCGGCCGTGTGATAAGAACGGCGAGGAAGAGAAAGAAAGAAAGAAAGAAAAAAAACAATTTTTCCGTTTTCGATTTTTGTCTCGCGCCACAGTGTCGGTCGTAGGTGTCACGTACGTACGTGCAATACGTTTTAACAATACGCCGTGCTCCGTCCGCGTCACACTTCCCGGATTCCCGTTGTCCGTCCCTTCGCAATAGTGTCTCCTGCCGACGGACATGCCGCGTCTTTAACGCGGTTTCGGTGTCCCGGTCGATTCCGTAGCGTCAGCACCGTGACGCGACGACGACTGCCCGCAAAGGCGGACTTGGACGGACGGCGCAGACCCGTAGCGATGACGTTTGAACGTTCCGTCACGTAGACCGTCGAATTCGTCAAAACTCGGTAAAGCGTCGAGACGAGAAGTGCGAGGCAATCGTCAAGACACTGATGCGTTTTTTTTTTTTGTTGTTTTTTCCTATGTTTTTACCGCAGACAAGCTGTCGTCGAGGTTCGCGTACACCACACAACAAGAGTTGACTCGCCATCGGCGCGCCATAACCCAGGCCCCCAACCATCCATTGCCTACGTACAAGCTGGTAGTGGTCGGTGACGGCGGTGTGGGTAAGAGCGCGATAACCATTCAGTTTTTCCAGAAAATGTTTGTAGCCGATTACGATCCGACCATCGAGGACAGCTATATCCAGCACACGTGCGTCGACGAAGAATTCTGCGTACTCGATGGTAAATTAATAATAGTAGCGAGCACCGAAATCGCGGTGCAATCTTGTTTTTTGTGTTTTGAACCAAATAATATTCTCATAGTATTATGTGCATTGTAAATTAGTGTTGGGCAGGTCAAATATAAATAGGCGATAAATTCGCTTTACAATATTATAGTGTGCTACAACGTGGAGTCGCCGAGTGCTTATATGACGCTTTAAAATGTATTTTCTCTACTCCGTTTTGGCCAGTGACGTCCAAAACATGTGTTTAAACGCTATACCCACTCTCTACAAAGCTTATGTAACGAACGCGCAATTTTTTCCAATTCGAGTTTCAAAAATCGTGTGCTTTCCGTGTCATGACCAGTCGACTAAATAGTTTTATTCGAACGGTAAACGTTGCTTTTAGTTAGGTTTTCGTAAATTATTACGTCAACTATTTGAAACGAAATGCCCGAGTAATTTTTAGCGTTTAAAGAACAATACAATACCTTTTTGATTCGTGTCGAACGACTTCTCTGTATTGTGTTTATTTAATTTCAATAGACTGAAGAAAAGTGGTAAAGTTTCTTGTCTTTACTACACTTACTACGTACTTTTGTCAGGCTTCTGTAATCAATATTGTGATATTCCGACGACTGTTTGTTGTCATCGCAGCATCTGTTATGTAATTTAAATGCTTCCTTTATAGAACAGAAATAATGATGTCGTTCCTGTTGAAGTATTAATAATTTAGTAAGTACTCGCTTATTACGTGATCTTTTGCGAACTTTTAGTCTAACTAATAACTACCAATATTTTATTATTATATACGTCTGTACAGTTATGTAACAAGTTAACTGTATCGACCAGTGTTTGACTCGTGACGAAAAAGACACTTGTGTGTGTGTGTGCATCACGCCTGATGACAACGATATCATAATAATTTCTGAAAATTAATTGAAAGAATTTTAGTTGAAATACAGTTCTCATACTATGTGTACGAATTACTACGACAGTTATTAGTAATCAATAAGTGATCATTTAAATTGGTTTATTTTTTTTAAGAAAAATATAATTTATCGTACGATGCTAAATTTTAACTACAATGAAACGTTAATGGAGTCGGATCGGTTTTTAAAACAATTTTTTTTTTTTTACGATTCGTGAATATTTATAACATTTAAAGAACATTTTATATATTCACATGGCATCTGGCGGTTACCAGTCGGGGGACTGCAGTTCCCCAGGTAAGATATACTGTTGTAGCGAATTTCCTATTATTATTTTTTTAAAAACAATATTCGTCGTGAATATTGTTGTTTTTATTATTCTCATACCGTTTGAACACCGATTTTTCTGTATTAATTTATTGCGAAGAACAAAAACAAATTTTCTTCACCCGATTGTTGGTCGTATTTCGTAATACACTCGTGGGACTATACCGAAATCTAAATTATCGACACATTTTTTTTTTAATAATAATATTTTTAATAGTACCTGCAGTCAATAATGATTGTGTATGTACAGCTGTCTTTTTGACAAATCGTTTGGATTGCGCGTCGTCAGATCCCGAAGGATCGTATTTCCGATACATAAAAAAAACACGAAAACGTGGAAAATTTAATAAATAAAAAAATTACCTTACAGAAAACACCTGCAGACCCCGACTCCGAACCAGCCGTCACACGACTGTTCGTCGATGACGATCGAGGCGAACACTTCTATATTGTTCAAAAAACGTTTAAATCCCATTATTATTACTTTCGTATATTGTATTACGACCACTCGTGTTAACCCCTCTTCGCTCGTGTACTCGTGTTACATATCATACGTTTAGGTACACTGCACACACAACATACACGCGCAGTGTTTTTTTTTTTTTTGTTCAATTGTGTCGCGTTATGTCATTGCATGTTTTTTTTTTGGTATTTATATCATCGAACGCGAGTATATAATTAACCCGACTCTAGTCGGTGTTAGCACTGCAGCTGTGTCAAAAAAAAAAAACTATATTTTATTATTATTATTTTGTTTTTTTAAATATAATTTTTTCTGTATATTCGTCTGTATATATATATATACAGTACTTGAATCGGGGGCAGGAAAGAACTTGGTGTAGGTACGCCAAACTATATATATTTGTATAAAATAAACGTTCGCGTTCAGTTAACGTATGTCTCTGTTAAACTCGCGAACTACTCAACCGACACAATTCGGTTTTCAAAACTCGACCATAATAATTATGACAATTATTTTTGTTATTATTGAAATATGTCCCACTGGTCCGTAAACGATCACAGTCTCCTTTATTGTTTAAAAAAAAATTAAAATTTACAATTGTTCGGACGTTAATATTATCACTCAGCTTCCAAAAACTTGAATTTTTTTTATTATTCGGAGTTCAATGCGACTTGTATTAAAAGTCTTTCTGCAGTTTCAATTAATAAGAAGATTATCGGAATCTGATCATTTCTCCACCCGTCAAGTTTCACTATAAAAATACGTGTTGGTTTGTTTTATATTTAAAAATCTAGGACGAATTTGTTTTGGTTTTCATATTCTTAAAAGTAGGCCAGAAAATTGATTTGGAACGTGAACAAAATATACTCCCGGTAACGAATACGTTATTAGAATAATGTGCGTGTACTTTAAATACCATATGTATATGACTAGGAAATAGCGTTGTTGTGTCGAGTATTCCAAAAAAAAAAAGGTGCAAATTTATTGGAATTCCAACCACTATTTAATAGTAAAAATGATTTCAATTATTTGATGTGTATAATGTATTCTATCACTTATAATATTGTGTTGCAATCGAGCTCTTGCAAAGGAAGAATTTTAATCGTTTATATTGGTATTTTTTTTTTTTTTTAGTTTTGGATACGGCTGGTCAAGAGGAATTCAGTGCGATGCGAGAACAGTACATGAGAAAAGGCGACGGTTTTATGATTGTCTATTCGGTCACCGATCCAAACAGTTTCAAAAACGTTCCTAATTTTTTCACCCAGATACTTCGGGTCAAAGACAGGTGAGGAGCAACCCTTGTTCGGGCGATTACTTTGTTTTTCTATAGTAATAATTGTTTTATATTATTTTGTCTTGAATTAAAGGTAAATTTTATGTAAGTTTCTAAATAATTATATTTCTGCTGGTTTCGAATCGGGATTTGATAATTGGCTGATTTTTACTGACTGTGGTTGTGTGCACAGTTTTTGTAATAATTTGTTCACAGATATCTTAACTGTATAATTTAAAAAAGTTAATCAAACTAAATTTTTAACTTGCGTTGATGTCCGTCTTTGGAAAACATCGTACCATGGTTTTTTTGTCAGAACTATTTTTATTTCTTGCAGGGATGAATATCCAATACTACTGGTGGCCAACAAAGTGGACCTAGTACATTTGCGCAAGATCAGCGAAGACGAAGGACGTGCGATGGCCAGTCGATTGAATTTACCGTATATGGAAACCAGTGCCAAAGACCCGCCATATAACATCGACGGCGCTTTCCATGAAGTAAGTAAATAATTATAGATAGGTCTCATTATTTTTTTTTTTGCTAGACAAAAATAACAAAAACATTTGAAAACTTTGAACTATGTTATATTTTTTATGTCGTTGATTTTTTTAATTTGGTGGTGTTTTCAAATTTGTCTGCTTATACTTACTAAAACAAAATAGAAACTCCTGAACTGATGGTACACGATCAGAAATAATATTTTTGAGATATTAATGATAAACACAGTTTAAAAATGTTTTGCATAATTCGTTTTTGACAATTATAAAGTAAGAATGAGTTTTAAAAAAAATTTCAGTTTTTGGTTTTTTAATAACTCAAAAAGTATGTATGAGTAGTCAATTTTTAAAACCATATGGAATTTGGGGTTAAAAAAAAAAAAAAACGTACATTTATTTAATTGAAAATAATTTTTCGAGTAGAAGAACTCAGTCGTGTTAATCTCGTTAGATCCGATTTTCACTTTTCGACGTGCACAGTAGGAGGCAAATTACGATACAGAAATTGTTTAAGAAATTAATTTTTTTGTTTTTCTCATTACAGGTAGTGCGCATTATACGAAATCATCCGAAAGAAACTTGCGAGGATCGTCGTCGCAGGCGTCCCAAATGTTTAATCATGTAAACAGTTTATATACACGTCTTGCCTATATACGGATGGCATATGTCGTGAAAGTGCCTGAAGAAAACAAAACGAAAATATCTACGATCAAATTTTTTTCTTAACAAGTTTAAAACTTAAAAAAAAAAAAAAAATTCTTAATTTCTAAATTAAGCGATATTAGCATATTAAGTCGATATATATATATTATAAGGTTAATATTTTCCGTACAATTTTGTACACGAATAAGATTGTAACGCCAAGTGAAGTCTGAATAATATTTTGAAACCTTTATTTGCGAAAACATATACAACATATATATACACACATTTATATGTGGTTACATTAAATTTTATAGTATAAGTATAATAATACAAATATGAGTAAAAAAAAAAAAAACGTTTACTGGGTATATGTTGGTAATTACATGCAATTTTTTACAAGTCGATAGGCTGAAGTGAAAAATCCTTTCGAATGCTTTACATTTTTAAAATTAAAAATTTTTTTTTTATATATATACAAATTATACATTTCTTTTACAGTTTGTTGTAATATGTACAATAGAAATAATAATAAATAAATAAAAAAAAAAACACGAATTCACAAAAATAAAAGATCATTTTCCTACGCCATCGACGTTGATCATGTCTTCGGCGACGTTGCTGGGTGACATATCCATGTCGTACACGCTGTTCGACTCGCTTTTTACCGAAAAACTGTCGTTGAACACGTCTGTTGGTAAATTGTGCTGGCCGAAAGCTTGATTATTTGCTGTTGTCTTTGCGTCGGCCAATGTCTTGCTGCTATCTGGCGTCGATGACACGATGTCTGAATGAGGTTCATTCGGTTGGAGCGGCTAAAAAACACGTTGTGTTTTACACAATTTCACTACATCGTTATTTAAAAAAATCGATTTATAATCGGCTTTGTTCAGATTTTGATTTCTGAGGTTTATAATCGATTAGTATAAAATAACAATTACCGAATTGTTAGAAAATTATTACTTTTCTTCAGGGCAAACATTAGCTGACACAATAATGAGTTACTAGTCGTTATACATATAAATTACATCATTTTTTTTATTCCAGAATTATTCATTGTAAAAGACAAAATAAAAACAATGATGGCTTACGTTTTATTAATCGAACGGCCTATAATAATTTAAAAATAAAATCATGACTCTACTCGAACGAGCAACTAAAATGGTTACAACGCTGAACAAGTTTATTCAATCCGTTAGTTTTACGTTTGAAAAACTCGTGCAAGAACAAAGTTGTTTGATTTATAAATTATTGTCCATTACACACGATTAACTTTTATAAAGTTTCAAAAAAGTCTTGAATTTCCGCTAAACATCGGTTTAAGTTTTTAAAAATACACAATTTCATTGTCACGACAGGTATTAAAATAGTGAAAGCAGAAAAATAATGTGCCTCTGCGGACGTTTTAAACGTCAAGAATTCCATAGTGAAACTTCAATCGATAAGAAATGTATTATATATACCGTTGGTACAGATTTTGAAACTTTCGGAGTGGAAGGTTTTCGTTTTTTCGCTACGTTCGCAACAGGCGTCTGAGGACTGACAGACTGTTTACCAGTTCCGCAGGTGGAATTATTCGCTTGAGATTCTTTACGCCTGAAATCACAGAACAAGTAAATAAACCGAGATCAAAGTCAATGCTTTTACGTATACGATGTATGAAAACGGCGGTGCTATAATTTCATTTTTGTCAACCGACAGAGTAATTAATAAAAACTTAAAATTTAAAGACGCGTTTTCAACAACAGAGAGGAAAAAAAAACAAGTGAAACGGCGCGACCGGACGATGGGTGAACGAGAATAATAACTTTTTAGGTTCCGGTTTCACGCAATCGCCATCGTCTGAAGACTCCGTCAGTTCGTCGTCGCTGCTACTGAGCTCCACGCGTTCGTACTTTATCAGCCTGTCGAGCAATGCGGTCTTATCTCGCGACGCTTTCAACAGTTTTCGTTGGGTCGTCTTCAGGGTCTGTTGAAAGATTTCGTTTTCCTTGAAACACAAAACACGGCACGTGTTACAAACATTGTCGTCAAAGTTTTTTTCCCCCCGTCGGTCCGTGTATTTACTCACGTAAATCAAAAGTCTCAGTTTTCTTTTCATCTCCTTGTACTGTTCCTTGTAATTGGTCTCGTCGGACGGATTGAGATCGTCGAACGTTTCTTCGTTCGCTACCATCTTCTCCCGACGCGTTCGTTACGAAATTTCTATTTATTTATTTCCGCTTCTCGCGGCACTCAACAGATCAATCATTAAATTTTCGGTGTTATCACCGCACTTCGAATTTCGCGTTACGGCGCGTTGCCATAGAGTCGTCAATGCATTTCATTGTCAATCGATTTTTTCGTGTTAACCACGAACCCGTGATAAGGTTTCAACCTTATCAAGTTGTGAAGAAATATTAGGCGTGTTTTCGCGATTAACCTGGTTACATTTATTATCAGTCGTGTTTAGACATTTTGGTTATTGGTTGAAGATCCGCGAAAACGATGTGTTTATGGTTATAGACAGTTATTAGAGATAATACAAAATGATAAGGCGCCCGATGCCGATATTATACGCACACTGATTCACACTTATACAGTTTTAAATACAAATCAAAAATATATAAAAACAATATATTATTATTATATTATATTTATGGATTCCCATTTTAAATTTCCCTCCTATTATCACATTTCCGTTATCAATAACCAAACAACGTAAACATTAAATTTGATCGGTTATAAAATATCAGTAACCTATAACCAAAATGTATTACCAAAGTTACAACCAAAATCGCGAAAACGACTTGTTTATAAACAACACAAGTAAACTGGTTACATTTGGTTAATCGCGAAAACACGCCTATAGATAACCGATTTTTCTTTTTTTTTTTATCAGAGACGTTGTTATCACTTATCGGACGCGTTTGTTTTGATTTTCGAATATTTTTCAGCGTTCGGCCCGTCGAATGTAGGAAAGGCGTAGGAACAGGTAAATATTAGCGGTAATAGAAAGTCGTAAAGTAGTAATAGTACGTTATTATTCGGACTCGGGACGGAATTGAGAGATGTCGCGGAACGGGATTCGCAGAGAACCGTGTGGGTCGTCGGACGAGGGGAGTCTTTGTTGAAAACGAAGAGTTGCCATAATATTATTCGAATGACGGTAAGTGATCTGAACGAAAAAAAACGTTTTCGACTTGCTTTTCTGTTTTTCGATTTTAAAGCTCGTATTACGGCATTCGTTTCAATTGGTGCCGATCGTCTGTTTTTGCGTGCAATCATCATGTCCACCCAGCGAACGCGTATCGAATAAACCGTACTGTTTATGTTTGCCGCAATAATTGTACGATAAACGCGCAGTTTTTAGCTTTGAGTTTGAAAACAGAACAAAAAAAAATCGTCCGACGGACTTTCGATGTTTCAAACGGTTACAGCGATTTGAAACGCGATATAATAGAAATAGATCTACGTTAAAAATCACACGAGCGCCTTCTCGAGGTCTCGTAAACAATTTTATACGACGTACTCATTCGAATACTTACGACACTGAATTCACGTATATCAAGTATATTGATTTTTATTACAAATTGTATAGAAATTATTCTTCGATTTTATTGTTGTACAATATCGGTAGAACGAAAATTGGGATTCTGCGCCGCGTTATAGCGTATTTTATGCGGCGCGTACGATAATACACAAATCATTTTTTTTTTTTTTTCAGCCGTTAACGGACGATTTCGCGGACCGAGTGGCCGGTCTGTGTTTGGAGAAATTCCGCGGTCTTCCCGGCAAAGGTAAGCCGATGGCCGGCAAAGAATGGACACTGTTGTCGGGCGTGGTGCAGCGGCAACAGTGCGGCGGCACGGACGAGAGCCGGCTGAAAGTCGTATCCCTGGCCACCGGTACCAAGTGTGTGGGCGCGAGCAAGCTGTGCGCCAAAGGCACAGTGGTCAACGACAGTCACGCCGAGGTAATAACACAGTGATGAACCTAACCGCGTGTCGGAAACCCGTAAAAATTGCTGATAGAACGTTGCTTTGCCATATAAAATCGATGGTAACAAAACTTAGAATATTACTATATTATACTACACCGACACGGGCGAGCTGGAAACCACAACTTCCAAAGAGTATATAGGTACCTACTCTAAATACTTGTAGGTTCGATATTAACGCGGGGCAATTTATATATAGCCGGTAGTGATTGATATACCAGACTAGTAAAAACGTAATATAGTCGCTACTGTATACGGTTTGATTAATAGTCCGTATGTGTATAATATGTATGACGTTGGTACGGCGGTGTCATACGCGGGCGCAGAAACGTGCGGCCTCTCGCAGAAAAACGGGAGAAATAACGGTAGAGGTTTTCGAAAGAAAATTTCTCTGCTGGTTCTTTGGACCACGTGTAAGAATGCTGAAACTGCGAGAGCGGAGCAACTCCGGGATCATTTTCAACGTCCTATAGCGTCACAAAAGAAATGTCAGTGAGAAGACTGAAGAAATGAGCCGGGGGATCAGTAATCATCGACCTCTGCAGTATTCAGCGGACCAGAGTTTTTCAGTATTTATATTTTCAAATCGGACCGTGTTTAATATGCTCACCGCGCCCACCTACTGCCCGAAACGAGTTTCCCGCCCCTCAACGCGCTTCCTGCACCGCCCCTGTTAAGGGCTAGAGGAACCCTTTAAGGCTGATCACCAATATGTTTCCACTGCAGGTTTTGGCGCGGAGAGCGCTGTTGCGGTATTTCCTTCGCGAGATCGGTACGGCTCGCGACGGCCGTCCGTCGATATTCGTCCCGCGGTCGGATACGGCGGACGGTCACTCGGCAGATTCCGCCGCCGACGGCCGTCCGCCGTTGAAGTTGCGCCCGGACGTGACGTTCCATTTCTACTGCAGCCATACGCCGTGCGGCGACGCGTCGATATTTCTCAAGGATCGAGATGACGAGACGACGATCGGACCGGACGTGAAAAAGCGCAAAACCGACGACGACGACGACGCGACTACGATCGGACCGGACGTGAAAAAGCGCAAAACCGACGACGACGTGCACCGGACCGGCGCGAAGTGTCTGGCCGGCGAGATCAGACAGGACCCGCGTTTGCCTGGCACGCTGTACCACGCGATCGGAGCGGTCCGCACGAAACCCGGTCGAGGAGATCGGACGTTGTCCGTCTCGTGTAGCGACAAATTGTTCCGGTGGCACGTGTCCGGCGTACAAGTAGATACGCGTTATTAATTGTTATTAGTGTGGGGCAGAGGACTCGTAGAATTTACATTTTACACGCCCGGTCACACGAATAAATTGCCGGGTGATGAGTGAGAAACTAATATTACACGATTTTTGTTTCGCGTATAAAAAAATGCTCGTGTTTTTTTTTTTTTGAAGTTGTTTAGCATTTCGGGCATAATTCCCCGTTTTTAAACTTAAATCGCTGTATTTCATCTCTTTTTTTTTTCTCTTCGAATTTCCGAAAAAAAAGTTCTTTATCGACAAACAAACAAAAATTTTAAAAACCTAATCGATTATTGCAGTTATATTGTTTTCGCACGGAAATGTTTGTGACGAGCGACGAAAAAACATTTATTTCAAGAGGCAGCCGAGTCAACGACCACGTCAATTCATACAGATAATATTGGCGACACGAAAAATGTGCTTGTAATTAATTTTGAGTATTACGTATTTTTTTGGGGGGTTTGAAGTACACACGTGCATATTTAGAGTTAATGTGAGTCCTCTGCCTCATATAATTATTATTACAACGAGACTTGGACTCGATTTGCAAAATTATTCTTTTCTACTCTTTGAATTTGTTGCTATGTAAGTTTTGAATTCGTTTCGCTATTACGACTCCGTGCTGTTTGAGCACGGACACATACCTATTTCTGGATCAATGAAAAAATTGACCGTAAATCGACCTTCCACGCTGGACACAATAAACTCGTTCTAACACTGGTCAGAATCCTTGAACGTTCCAAAACGATTCGCCACTCCGACCATACAATATTGTACGGAGCCATCCATCAGTGATTTATCAGCTGTTTCTCGTAAAACAATCGTTCCGTTCTCTTCTTTTCGTTCAGATCATAATATAATCGTTTCTCGCGAGCCCATTCCTTCTATTTTTCATTGAAATTACTCTTCTCGTTGTTGTTCCCTCTATACGATGATATCCTACAGACGTTTCACCATTACTACTGTACCACTCATTAGCAACGCGTGTTTCAGGGAGCTTTGCTGTCGTTGCTCATCGAACCGGTGTTCTTGTCGTCGTTGACCGTGGGCGGCGGTTGTCCGTACTCCGAACGGGCTCTGCGCCGGGCCGTAATCGACCGGACCGTCACTGCGGATCACGATAATCCGTCGGTCTGCCGGATGCTGTTGATGCGTTCCGTTCTGGAATTCGAACACTCCAAACATCGGTCGGCCCCGGCGACATGCAAACCGTGTCCGTCCAGCGTGGTCTGGTGGGAAGGCGACGGTGAGTGAGTATCCACACTATTACGAACGGCAAAATTAACCCGCGGTAATGCAGGATGCGTATATTCTATTATTAATATTTTTTGATAAAAATTTAAACGCGTATTTTACGCGTCACTGTCCTATTCGATTAATTTCCTGTATTAAAAAAAAAAATCATAGCCTGCTGCTACCATTACCTATACATTTTATACATTACACGTACACAAATTAAACTTAAATTAAAAAAAAAAAATGTATTTAAAATATTCTTATATACCCTATTAACAATAACCTAGGAGGAAATGTATTTGCATGTATAGTAACCGGGAAGCCTTAAATAAAATCATGAACGGCAAAATGTTGAACAATAAAATTTTAAGATCTGTTGTCTACTTGAAGGGATATTATGTTTGATTTAAGTACCGACACTGCAAGCTCGCGAATTGATCGAATGTAGGTATCTGAGTGAGCGTAGCGATCGAGAACTTTCTTCATGCGAGCTAGTCGACATGCGCAAAAAATATGCGGGGCTAAAAGATTGAATGGATTTTTGTGAAAATTATGATAATAATCGTAATTGACTGTTAACGTTTTATTGTTCAAGAATTTTAAAATTCTTACGCCTTAAGGGCGTCCTAGTAACCGTGTGTGTTTGTGTGCGCAGTTGCAGCAGCAGTCACGAAGTGCTGGTAAACGGTCGGAAACAGGGTGTGACGAAAAAGACCGTGTACAAGCCGAGCGGAGCGTCCGCGCTGTGCAAAAAGTCGTTATTGGATGCGTTCAAACGATTGCGGCGGCACGACGACGGTGACGTCGCGGACGTCCGCACTTACGGCCAAGTGAAATCCGAAGCCGCGGAGTACCGTCGCGGATGGACCGCGGCCTGCCGTCTCCGGTTGGGATGTTGGACGGAAAAGCCTAAAAGTCTGTTGGAGTTCACGTGACCGGAGTGTATCGGACGCACGACACTATATACACTCATGCAAATTTTTACTGTAAATTATGTATTATAATACACGCGTTCAGACTGAATTTGTCGAAAATAAAATCCGTATTTGTTTATTTATTTATACGAAGCTCCGAGTAAGATGCCAAAAATCGACAGTCTGAAATAAACAGTTTTATCAGTTTGGGATTAATTAAACGCGAGACCTTCGAGTACGCAATACGATGTGCGTGTTGTTTAATGTCCACAATTTTAGGCCTCGCAAGCGACGGCAGCCATTGATGAAGGCTTGCGTCGTGTCTTCTATGTAATATTTAGGTTTGGTTAGGTTAGGTTAGGTTGCTTGCATGTGTAGATGAATTAATTAGTTTCGCAGCGCAGGCGTATTAGTATACTTGGCGATCTGTATACTTGGTTTTAACGTGCGTAGTAAAATTGCTCGGATTCCAATTAACTATACTTACCTGACAAAAAAAAAAATAAAATTTGTTCACTATAATGGGGTCAGGTTAAATCAGACGTTTCATCGGGGGAGGGGGAGGGGCGAAAATGGAGCCAACTCCCTCTGCCAGTGAAATGTCCACATCGACTAGTAATAACCAAGAAGAAATATCTATTAATGTACCGGGATGAAATGCAAATGTAGAAAAAGGAAGAACAACGTGCATGGAACGTAAACGAAATGACAATAAGACGGGAAAAGAAAGTAGTCACCAGACAGCGCTACGACACAAGAGGGCGTGGCAGAAAGACGCGTATATAAATAGCAGTCAGTCTCGAACACACACACCGCAGTCAGACTCGAACTACGTTGTTCACGCCTGACCGCCGTGATTACACTGAGCGGTCCGATGGTTTCGGACCGCTATTTATACGCGCCTTCTTGCCACGCCCTCTGTGTCGAGTCGTAGCGCTATCTGGCGACTGCTTCCCTTTCCCGTTTTAAAACGGTCGGTTGACGCCCTATGTCGGTATTATGCTAGTGTTTAGTCTGACGCTGACCGATCGTACGCGCGCATATGTAATCTTTATTATTTAGTTATTTTATTATTATTAATAACAATATTATTTCGCGTATTTCAATGAAATAAACGTAAGGATTCACTTTTCCTCGTTATACACTCGTTTACTCGTCTATTTTACACGTTTACTACGTATTTAATGCAGGAGTATATTTATGGGGGGCTGATGGGTCTCCTCCACCCCTTCCCGAAATTTCAGGAACTTTCTTTATGTATTCCTATATGGCCATTAATTCCAGCCTTATATATGATGTTTAAATGGAGCATAACCATAACATAATTGGACCAACTTATATGACACGCGAATCGGTGCTGTTAGGTCAGAGATATACTAAATTAAAAAATATCAAGTCCCATGGAGGGGGCGATCTAGGTATCTATATCGCCCCCTTATAATCACCACTGTGTGGCTTATGCGGTTTTAACGCTTTACTGAAAAAATACGAATGGTATTTAAAAAAAACGTTCCTAAATACTTTTTTAAAAGTACGTATTCGTAAAATACCGCGGACACGCCGTTATAATATTAATAAAATAATAACACATTGTACACGTCTGTGTACGCTAATACGCGTGTAATATAAATGTGTGTATTAGGTGATTTCGGGCGAAAAGGATGATAACGTCGAGTCGGAACAAAAACACACGCTGTATTGATACGTAATAACATTTATAGTAATATTTTGAGCATTGTAATGAAAAACTACACAATATAATATGTTACAATTTTTCGTTTTTTTTTCTTTTTCCTTCAGGTTTTATAATTTATATTTATGTACATTTATATATATATATATTTCTTTTGTCACGCGTATTCTATAGATATAATATAATATAAGAATAATAAAATAAAATTTGCTGTACAACGCGTTCAAATTGTATATATATATTTATATTGATTATCGTTTTGGGTGGGAAAGGGGGGCGGTGGTATACAAATCAAAAATAATACGTTAATATATGCGTGTTTTTAGTGTATATAATTATTTTCGAAATATATATTTTTTTTTTTGAGAAAATCATGGAATAGAAAATAATTGTATTGTTTAAAACGATTGGGTGGGAAATAATGATTCGGTTCTGGTAAAAATTATTATATACACAGTAAAAAAAAAAAATAAATAAATAAATAAATAAACGATACTCTTATAAATATTATAATTATAATATGTATAATAATAATAAAAAAAATATATATGTATAAAAACGAAGATCATAATAGTTAATAATATATACTCGTAATCACGACGAGACCATAATTATTTTACTATTAAATTATAAATTATTTCTAATATACATATTACATATATACGTCGACATCACACGCGTTATGTTCTACGTTTTTTTTTTTTATTAATTTCGATACGCGTTTTCTCCGTATATTATATTATAATATAATATATGAAAATAACGATAAAATCGAGCGCGTTTTACTCGAAAATCGAATTTGGGGGAACAAAATCAAATAAATATACTAAACGGCACACGTCTGACACGACATTATTAATCGGTATATTAGGTATAATAATAAACGTATCCCTTTGGGGAAAAAAAAATTATATAATATATGACACATATTTCGATCAAGCGGCGATCGATGAGATAAATATATATATATATATATATTACAGAATAAAAAAAAAATCAATATATAATATGATAATAATCCTATAGCAGGGATTGACATCGTTCCGTAAATTATTATTATCATAATATACGATGGCACGTGAAGTGGCGGGATAAATCGTTTTTTTTTTTCAATTATTCACGATTTATATGTAACGTATACGATAAATTTCGAAACGTAAAAAATATTTTATTAATATTAATCTAAAAAAAAAAACGAAAATATAAAAATAATAATAATATATACACGCGCGCGTATAAATACGCGGCGAAATAGAAGGGGAGGGGGAGGATAGCACACCCCGTTTAACACGTGTGATGCGTGTACGTCGTCATCGCTATATTATTAATATTATATATAAACATATAATATTAAAATGTATACAATATGTAAATACGACGTGTGACGTACGAATATAATATTATTATATTGTTGTACTCAATTATTCCGATTGTCCGAAATGAAAACGAAAAATACAAATATTATCGTTTGTGTATAAATTATAATGGGTATATATATATATATATTATTAAAAATTATTATTTTGTTATTATCGCGGTATTATAATATAATATTTACAGTGTACCGATTGTGCGCGACACATAATATGTTTCTAATAAACTATAATAAATATATATTTTGTTAATTTTTTTTTTTTTTTGATTTTATTGATTTTTTGTAATTTTTTTTCTCTCTCTCTCTCTCTTTGCTCTCTTTGTACACTCGTCGTCCAATTATTACCTATTATTTATACTGATATTTTCACTTATATTTCGTCGTCTCGCGTCAAAATATAATTGTGTTTTGTTTTTTTTTTTTTCAAAAATTTGTCGGCGGAGAATTATTACGATATCGCGCGATCACTGACAACAATCGTCGTTGCGGTGATGGTGATGGTGCTGGCGGCGGCGCCGGTCGTCGTCGTACGACGACGGTGGCGGTGCTGCTGCTGCTGCTGCTGCTGCTGCTGGTGTAACGATAAGCCGCCGCCGGCAGGTTCGCGATGCGCCCGCCTGGACCAGGCTCATTTTTTCAGCTCAAGTCCCACCAGGTCTTTGGGTTTCTGGTCCTGTTGTTGCAGCTGGTTGGCTTGCTGTTGCTGCTGCTGCTGCTGCTGCTGCTGCTGCTGCTGTTGCTGCTGTTGCTGGGACAGACTGTTGCCCGACGGGTACACCTTGTCCAAGTGTTTCAACGATTCCGACAGGAAGTTCTGCGGAGAGAAAAAAAATACAATTAATACCTATATATACGTATACTCGTCCGAGTGCGCGGGATATGCGTATATATAAAAATCCCCGAAATTCGGAAACACTCGACTCCTGTTGTTAGTATGCAGACGACGAGAATACGGACAAAGGAGTTTCTTGTTATTATTATTATTTTCAACACGGAAATCTGCGCGATTTTTCGTGTACAACGCTCTTGAAAACGTTTTCGAATTACGCCGACGAAACGCAATAAAAAAAAAAAATTATTAATTACACTTCTCGTTTATTTCACAAAACGCTGCCGCCCGCGCGCTATTCTCGTTCGAAAAAGTACGTTTACTTTAAATTTTATTTTTTTTCTTCTTCTAAAAATCCGTTTGATTCGGTCAACATTTTGAAATCGCGACGTCGGAAAAATCAAAAATATAAATGTGAAATTCCCTTTGGAAATCTCGTATAAAATGTGTAATAATACGGGGTGTTATTATTAACGTATTCTTATTACGTTCTGTGAACACGTTTCGAGTGTTTTTTTTTTTACACCAATGAAAACGTCAACTCGAGAAAAATGCAATTAGACACGCTCTCACCCAGTGGCGTAATTAGAAATTTGTTCTGGGGGATGACTTTTTCCCTCGTTTTTCATTACAGTGCAATGGGAAACTTCACACACACCCTTCATACTATAAATTTTCTTGTTACGTACATACTATACTACAAATCAATAAAAAAAAGAAAAAAAAATTTACTTGTAAACCAAGTTAATATTATTCAAGTATTTAAATCAAAATACACAATAGAAATATTTGATTACTACTCGTATTATATTTACTATTATTTTTAACTGGTAAATTATAAAATTAAATCCAATTTCCGAGGCCTATAATTTAAACATTATAATAAAAAAGCGATTTTAAGTAAAGTATAAAAATAGGAAAAAATAAGAAAAATGTTGACTCTACAATAGATGATGACAGTTTTCAGTTATTTTTTTTTTTATACATGATTAAAAAAAAGGCTCTGGGGTGGATCTATCCCCCTCATCCCCCCTCCTTAATTACGCCCCTGCTCTCACCTGTATGGCAGTGAGCGCGGCCACGATCGCGGGACTGCCGAAACCGTGCGATATGAGCGAAAAGTGCGTGAGCGGACGCTGTATGATCGGGTCGAGGATGTGTTGAGGCCTGGTGTTGCACAGCGGCGAACGGTCTTGGTTCAGCAGGTCCATCAGCTCTTTGGTCACTTGTCTGCGGACGAGAAATCATCAATAGTTTATCAATCGAGTCCAATGGCGCGCAAGAAAAAATAATAAAATAATAATAACGGTTCTGCGGTTGGTTTTCGTCTACGACGACGACGACGACGACGGTCTGCAACAAGGAGGACACACCGTCACGCGTTTGTATCGGACCGAGATATAGAAAATACGAAAAGCTCGGACTTGTTTTTTTCGTTTTTCGATCGATAAACAACACGATTCGCGGGGCAAAACTCTTACGCTCCTCTTAGAATAATTATTATCGTCCGCGATTTCGATAATTTTTTATTTTTTTTTTTGAAAAAGAAAAGACCCACAGCTACTGTACTTTGCAATGTACTTTGATTTTTGATTAATAAAAACCCGGGAAAAACGAATCGTATTCGAAAACACGCGACGTTCAAACTCCGTATGATATATTACCGCACTGCAGCGTTTAAACAAGTGGCTTCTTTGAGAATCCCAACGCGGTCTGTAGGCAAAGTCTTTCTGTTTCGAAAAACAGCAATTATCGAAATCGGATCGTTTTGCGCGAGGCGTGAGAGATGTTTTCCACGGTAAGGCGCGTTTTTTGAGGTAAAAATAGAAAAGAAAAGAGACGCGCGCGCGCAGGCTCATTATTATGTATGCGCAATGTCTTTCACTCACTTTGTCGCGTGTATCAGCTCTTTTCTCCGGTACGACTCGGTCGGATCGCTCGTGTGCGGCCGACTCAGGTACTCGGCCACTTGCCGAGCCGGGAATTCTGTTTCGCACACGTACCCAAAGTCCCGCGCCAAATGTATCGCTTCGCCTGCAAATATTATTATTTTATATATTATTGTATGTAAATTTATCTCTATATTGTATACTATGACGTTTTCATAAAAGTAGATACCACGCGTTAACGGGTGACTGAAAAATCTAGTTTTTTTTAAAGCGGAAACGTTTTTTTTTTTTTAGGGGGGAGGGGCTGCTGGTCATACAGGAAACGTCATCAATTTCGCAAAGCAAATTTCCCTCTCCCCCAAACACTCTTTGTACAATGCGTTTGTACAGACGTTTATTAGATTCTCTTCCACAGTAGGTACGTTTAGTACTTTTAGCATCTCCACCGACCTTTATATATAAGGACTCCAATATTACCGACGCATAGTTTTCCAAATGATCCGGATCATAATACGCGGCCTGGTGTTAAATATTTTTTCCAAAACCGGCTCTTTTTTTTTTTTTTTATCATTTATACCACTAGGAGATATATACTTAAAGAATTAAAAACAATTATTTTGTTTTAAAAACTAATAAAAAAAAAATTCTTTTTCAAGTGGAATTTTCCAGAGAATCTTTTTTCCATTCCGGTCTAATTATAAAACGTTACCGCGCGGTTATGTTAAGTTAGACATTTTAAAACGACAAAACAAAAAAATCCCTCGCAAAGTATATGTTTAGAGAGTACTCTCCAACGTTTTTTTTTTTTCAATTACATTTTTAAAAATATTATACTGCGTTTTATCATATCGTATTTGAGGGTTTTTACAGTTCCATTTAATTATCGTACCGTTTTTCAACAACATTTTTTTTTTTTGCGGAATTAAACGCGACTGCAAATATATTATAACGTGTATACGGATATTATAAAAATAAAATGAAAATCGCCGTTCGTTATTACGCATTTATTGAACACGTGTAAGTTATACGAGTGTAAGTCTATACCAGTGGTGTGCAACCCGGGGGTCGCGAAATTTTATTAGAGGTTTGCCAATAATTTAACACCAAATAAAAAAGTGTAGGTATTAATGATGTTTATATTTATAATAAAAATATATTATATATTTTAATATTTGTATTAAAAGAATGTCGGTAGGAGGTCGCCTCATCGAAATAAATAAATTCGGGGGTCGTTGATAAAAAAAAAAAAAAAAACGTTGAGCACCACTGGTCTATACAGTGTTATAAAACCAATAATATCTGCACTAAACCCGTTACCGATGAAGAATAAGCTGCGAATTTCTAAATCTCTTTGCAAAAAAAAAAAAAACATAATAAATATACCGAATGAACTCGAAGAGAAATAAAATAAAAATAAACAAATCACGTTTAAAGATTCTATAATACTGAAACAAGATGAATATACCAAAACCTCCTATAATTTTAATAAAATGCTATATAGAACATTATTGAACCAGTATAAAATTGAAGTTACTGCGCATGATTAGCTTTTATGGGTAACCAAATATGAAAACACATAATTACAATAATATACATAAATATTCGCTTATTATATTGGACACGAGAGCGGCGCGACGACGATAGTATAATAATATTCAAATATTTTCCCCGAAACTTTCTCCGCGCGGCTGACACGCCCAAAAAAACACTCGACGACATCGTCGTCGTCATATTTATTATTATTACTACGCACATCATCGGTGGCGTATAATCGCGATTCCGGTACACGAAAACGGATTACGTTTTATGTATTTCTACGTTTTAATTTCCTATATTTAAAACGGGGGGGAGGACCTCGTTCGGCGGAAAAAATATTTTTTAATTGGCTTATTCGATTTCGAAACAAATATTCCTATTATTATTATTGACGCACGGTTCGACAATATTATTATTACATTTTCGTTTATCGAATTCACCGGATATTAAATTTTTTTTTTTTTTTTAATTGCAGAGTAACTGCAGCTGCAATATATATATATTTTTTTTAAACGCGTAATATATTATACTACAGCTATTAAAAATTATAATTTATTAATAAAAATTAAAAGTGCCAATTTTTATTAGAATCCATATGTTACTTTATTGTTTATTGTGATAATTTTATAATGTTAATATTTTAAAACCTAAACGTTTTTCTATCATTCGAGATTTATTTTTATTTTTCAAACGTCTAAGTAAAACACAAAAAAAATTAACAAGTAAGTATATATGGTATTTTGTAAACAAATTGGGAGCCCGGGTCCGTGTCTTACGAGACGGCGCTGCAAATATATATATATATATATATATATGGACGAATTTAAAAAAAATTTCAAAAATTCGAAACGCCCCGCACATACGCTTAAAAACAAGCGTATATAGAAGGTATAATTATTATTTTTTTTTGTCGTTAAAAAGATAGAAAATCTACTCGCGTCTACACCTATCCGAATTCGGCAAGGGTGTAAATATTTATACGGTTCTCGCGGTAGTCCGTCAGTCTTATTAACAGTACCGCGGGCAGCTGCAGCAGATAATACTCGTATATAGTTCATTAACCGATAAAAAAAAATAATAATAATAATATACCGGGCCCCGAAACAATTTGCCAACGAGTTGCTTTCACTCCGCGCCGCCGCCGCCGTAGTAGTTTATTTGAATTGCCAATTTCTCGCGGAGAACAATAAAGTTAAGAGCAAGAAAAAAAAATCTCAATTATAAAAAAAAAAAAATAAAACAATAATTATAATAGAGTTTGCGCGAATAATAATAATAAACCATATATATATATATATATTGTATTTTTGTCCTACAGAAATAACAAACCGTCCGTCATTCGCGTAAAAAAAAAAACAAAATAATAATATTTAGCAACGGGAAAATAACGCGCGAGAACATTCAATGCGGATTTTTTCTCTCTCTATCTCTCTATTATGACAAAGTCAAATACACGAAATTGAATTTTAATTCCGCGAGCTCGGACGGAACCTGCAGCTATATAATATAGCTGCTGATTTCCACCCCCCACTACCACGTGTGCAACATCGCAATATTATATTATGACTATCTATAATAACGAGAGTAATTATAATAATAATATCGCAGTAAACGCGCAGTTTAAATACACATAGAGAGAGAGAGAAAGGCGAAAAATTTTTTAGTTTTAAACGCGAAATCGGAATAAAAAAAAAAGACCAATGCTGCGCGCTTGAACGAGCCGGTTCGAGTCTCGTAGTGTATAGGCGCTTTAAAAAAAAAAAAAAAACGATCGGAGAGGAAATTACAATACACGGTTGCTGCTATTTTTTTTTATAAAAATTGAAAATTGCAGCGTCGATTTATTCGCGAATCACCATTTTTCGATAAATACTTGCGTATATATAGGAACGCTGTCGTCGCGTAGCGTGTACACAGTATAAGAGTTAAACGAAATATTATGATACACTCGATACAATAAGACGAGAAAAGAAAAGAAAACGGCGGCGTATCGCGTTCGAGAAACGGGTACACTTTGATCTTACTGCGATCGATCTTCAACGGAGAATTCAACGATGATTGGGCGCAACACTAATACCCGCGCGCATTTCGAATCGTACGAAACTTATAGGATTTCGCCAAGACATATTACATACCGTCATAGGCGCAACTAGCACTAAATTTTAGGGGGCTAAAATTAATCACTTTCAGAAATTTTGCTGATTGATGCCACAAAATTACCCAAATAAGCGGAAAAAAAAAAGGTCATCAACTTTCAATTACTCGATAACTAAGAATATATAGAAAATACGCTGTACATTTTTAATGTAGTTTAATTTATTAAATTGTATCGTAATATCGTAATCATCATTGCTGCTCTGAGTTTTTGATGAAATAAAATATTTGCATTATTTCGATGAGGATGAGCAAAAATAGAAATGAAAAATATTTCATATACCATAATGTAGTGCATATATGTCATTAGTTTTTTGGGGGCTATACAACATTTAGGGGGCTTAGCCCCCCTATTTGCGCTTATGCATACCGTGTTTTGTACACTCCGAAGTTCCGGCTTTAAAACTGTACTCGAAACGATTTAAACGTTCGAACGAGACGACACCATCGTCCTCGACCCGCAGCGGTCCTTTAACGCGATTCTTTTTCTACTCATTCCTTTCGGATGTCGCGTATATTGGCGATTTTGCCTATGCGTCTTGTCTGAAATCCGTCTTGTTTTATACCGGCGTATATGCCTACGCCAGTCACTGACGTTCGTCAAACGGCTGCACGATGTCTGTCGTGTTCTACCGGCGCTTAAAAGTATTCCATCGTATTTTCTCCGTCCTATATATTTCCAGCACATACAGGCCTTTGGATCGGTAGGTGCGCGTGCAATTTTTTTCGGAACGTTATTAAGCCGGGTTTACTCGTTGGTGCGCGAGACAAGATACGACGACGTGTTTCAACCAGCGTGAACGTACGCAGCGTCTCCACGCGTGATTCGCGAATCAGCACGAAGCAGCCTCGTGGCGAGCGAAAGCTCGTCGGTTTTTGGACGCGCATCAAAGGATATCCAGACGTTCGTTTCGCACCGTGTGAACGCGTTCGTGTCGCGCCCCGTTCATCGTGCAAACGCGTTCGGTTTATTGAAATTTATAGGAATTTTGTGATGTCATACTCGCTTCGCATAGATCGACGGTTCGCTCTGTTTCGCACGGTTTCACGCATCAGACGCGGGTCACTTAAACAGTAGGAGGTGAATATCAGTTGTCTGGCCGGGCAACCTCGCGCATCAGAAATAGTCCAAGAACTATGAAAGTAACGCTCCTGGGGGCACTTTTGCTCATAAACTCACGAAGACTTCAAGTAGTATTCTTTTAGGCATTGGATCCGCATAAAAGGCGAATAAAGAACCGCTGGTCTATCGCTGCGCGCGTAACGGCCGCAATAACAGTTACTATAACCCCGTTCACTCTTGGGGCGGAGGGTTTTTTTTTGGTTTTAATCCCTTACATCTCTGCGCGCACGAGATTATTTCGTACGCAGCTCGTAATCTGCGCAAAGAGAGAGAGAGAGACACACACACACACACACTGCACGCCAACAGCAATCTATCGGCGTGTGTACGATGACGGGTAAATGACATAAAAAAAAAAAGTTCCGAATCATCGTCGATTTCTGTCGATAATAATATTATTATTATTATATCGTCTCACACGCAACACGCCGCCGTAAAATATAATAATAAATAATAATAATAATATTCGTCGTCCGGCGCCAGTGTTCTTTCGGTCGGCGGCGGCGGCGGCGGCGGCGGTCGACTTCAATACCGCGCGATATCACACACACACACGAGACACGATGATCTCGCGTCGTGTAGCAGCAGCACTACCGCTGGTCTTGTACTATACAGTACAGGCGATGGCGGTGGTGAAACACGCGCACGACGTATATTATTATTACAATCGGCCGTCGAAAATTGCTTTTGCTCTATTGTTGGACCACAGCATCACCACTACCACCGGTAGCTGCAGCATATTGTCTTGGGCGATTGGGTTACAACAACACTACGGCGACGACGCGTTCACGACGGGCGCCGCTAATTATTATTATATATATATATATATATATATATAAAAAATACTATACGAGCGCGGTAGAGAGCAAAGGAGGAGGAGGAGGAGGAGAAATAATAACACGCGTTAAGAAAGGGCAGACTTAAAATATATAAGAAGAGAAGCTATATATTATATATATATAATATACGTACGTTGTATATCCGACACCTATATATACGCGTATTATAATATAGCGCAGCGACGGTGTAACCATAGAGGTTATCTCTTGGAGCCTATAATATAAAAGACGGATAAAAATTGAACGCGTTCGATTTGTAATTATAATTTCAGTACACGTTACGATTTATTTTATTAGGACACGCGCAAAGGTCCTGTACAGAAAAAGGGTAGCGATGACGACCGGTATTGTGGATGTTGTCGCTCAAGCGGATACATTAATATTGTTGTAACCGCAGTATTACGGGCGATAAACGTCCATTTCGCAATGTATGCCGTGTAATTCGAAAAGAACGAAATCGTATACCGCGCTGTTCGAAAGACAGTGTGTTAAATTATAATGCGTCTTGTTCGGAAACCGGTTTTTGAAAATCCCTATATTGATAATAATTAATAATATACGGTTTCAGAAAGACTGCAGTGTGTTTCGAAAATCTAATTCCAACGAAACGTTGAAATAGTTCGGTTGTTCCGATCTCAAACAATGTGACGTTATAGCACACTCTGAGATAGACCGGTGTAATGCAAACGTACTCGCATAGCCGTAGCAAGGGGCAGGGCCGGCGCTACCTTTTGCGAGGCCCTGGGCAAAATGTATTATAGTTACATCTATGATGTTCATTGAAAATAAAAATTAGAATTAGCAAATTAGCGCGAGGCCCTGGAAAGCGCGAGGCCCTGGACAAATGTCCCGTTTTGCCCCCTAACGCCGGCCCTGGCAAGGGGCAAAGGTGCTCGCGCCCCGGGCGTAAAATTCGAGAAATTAAAAAAATCGATATAATCACAATATACAAATAATATAATTTTTGATTATTTTCAACGGTAAATTTATTCGAATTAAAAAACAGTATTTATACAATTATATTATATAGTTCCGTGTTGAAACCTGCAGAAAGGTGCAATTTTAAGTTTTGCGCCGGGGCGCAATGTTCAGTCGGTATACGGTCCTGCGTATATACTTGATAGATATCGAGAAATACGCGTAATACAGCTCGAGGCCCTAGGAAGGGCATTGCCCTGGATGCTGTGTACAATAATAATAATAATTTTATTATTATTATTATTATTATTATTAGAATAAAAAAATATAGGATCAATTATCCGTGACGGAGGCGGCGACGGCGGTTATTATTTCAATATTATTTTTTTTTTAATATATCGATATAACACACACATATATATATATTGTATGAAAGGGATACACGATGGCAAACGGGAGCAACTCTTCATCACACAATAAATTCCCCGCCCCGCGAGTCTTTTGTGAGTATACGCGACGACGACGACACTCGTTTTCCATTACTGTTGTCGCGCGCTCGTAAACTTTTTATGTTTTCCTCGCCCGTGTACCCCTCCCCCCGTGCTCGCTTGCATGACCCTTGACTTCAATAATTAAATATAAGTATTTATTTATTTATTATATTATATTTATACTTAAGTATATAAATATACGCCATTGTTTAATTCGGCGCGAAAATTACAAGTGTACAAGTAAAACAAAAAACTATAAAAAAAAAAAAAAATCAGTCGAAATTACTACGTGCAGATACGACATCGAATTACGTGAGTTACATCGGCCAATGAACTTAATCGAAGTATGTTAATCGATCGAGCGCTGCAGTTATCTTTCGACCGGGCACTATACTCGTATGGTATATAAGCTATATTATGTGGATTACTTTCAATTTTTTAATTTGAGTTAATAACTATTTTTTAACGATCGATGGAATAAGTATACTTGATATTTCGGTATAAACGATTTTTAAATAAATATATATTATATATTTTTAATATTTATGTCTTGTATAATACGTTTTAAACAGTTTGAATACCAAAAAAAAAAAAACTGTACGCATCCAAAACGGCGGATATATTATGTACAATGTGTTTTATATCGGTTTAGTTATTGCAATTGCACGGACATTACGCCATTAGCCTTAAGAAAACTATTGAGGAAATTGAAGTACAAACAAATCGTATTAAAGCGCGTGTTTAGAATTTTTCGCATATCAGCTGTGCAGGCCAAGAGATTTGTTATTTCAGAATTTTTTTTTTTTTTGTTATACAAAATTATTAATTATTGTGTACACGAGTATATACACAACCAATACACAAGTCAATATTATATAATGTATTATATCAAAACTTCAATCGCGTTTAAAACAATTTACCAATTTACTACGTATATATTATATAATATTAATAGTTTTCTGTACAGTGTTATATAGGTTTTTTTTCGGTTTTCTGCAATTAATCTGTATAGTTTGTTTCAGACGAGAAAAAAAAAAAAAGAACGGCGTAAGAACGTTTCGTATTGTTCTAAATGACGGACGTGCACTCGAAAAACCGTATGTAAAATCCGGCAAATCATATTTTCGGATAGGCTAATTTCGCACGTCCAGAACACGGCCTGCATAAATTAAAAAAAACACGCCCTGCAGGCTGGAGTGTGAATCACTCGTTTCTAAAAAAAAAAAAAATAAAAAAATATTAAAAACGGACCATCGTCAAGACTTATCCGCCACACCCGTTGTTACGACTATCCGAGACGCAGGAATTTCTGCAAAATTATGACGTTAAAAGTACCGCGCACGATATCATATAAAGACTGGTCACCGGCCATAATAATAATATAAAAAAAAAAAATATATATATATATATAAAAAAAAAACAAACTGGAAAACGTTATTATTATTATTATTTTTTTTAATACGCGCGGAGACGACTGTGCGTCGCGCGTATAGAGAGAGAGAGAGAGACGCGGTCGCCGTTACACCGCGCGGCGGGGTCACCCGACCGTGTGTGCGCGTTATATAAAAAAATAAAAAAAACTTTTCCGCACGACGAAGATACGCTGTATCGCTGTACGAAAACGATTTAAATCGCCTACCGTAATATAAACATCTGCAGTGACGTGACCTCAATAATTATAATTATGCTCGAATGTTTCTTATACTAAAATTGGTATTATTGGCTTTCTCGAGGAAAAATATTACTACTACGATGAGCGGTATACCGGAATAAAGGTTTTTTTTTTTTAGGTACATACGCGCATTTTGACGTTTGAACGCGCTACAGGATTTTCGCAAGTCCGAGCTGTGTGCAGTAAAAAGTCCTACTGCCTGTTGAAACTGTTGAAACGCTCGGTAATCCGATCACCGAGTTGCGCAGCTGTGTAGACGAGGTTCCGGTAAAAAAAAAAAAAAACGATCGAATTCCATTGAAAATCTTTTTTTTTTTTTTTTTAGAATAACGCCATTCACATAGCGTACGAGTGTTATAATACTGTCGTTGTACGTCCCCATTATTATAGCTCGTTCGATTTTCTAAACCTCATTAGGTCTTCGAGTCCTTTTCGAATTACTGCGGCCGAGCGGGAAAAAATTAAAAAATAAACACTGAAATAGCCGAATTTTATAGTCAGAAACGCAAACAGACTCGTGAAGAGCGTGTGAGATAATATTGTATACTTCCTCGTGAAACTCCATTTATAACAATATATATATATATTATAGCGTTGCGCAGTTTACGTCGAGTGGAAGAAACACAGGAATATAATATAATATCTATTATTTCGCTATATCAATTGAATCGGTCATTTCAAAAACAACATAAGTCAAATAAGTTTTATATTGTTCTAGTGAAATACAGTCAAAGATTTAAAACCACAAATTACGAACGTAATAAACACTTAAAAATAAAAATGTGTAAAGAGGTAAAAGTACAAAAAAAGTTGAATTCCTGGAGTTATGAAGTTATTTGTGGTTTGTATACAATTTCATTTTGATGACTTACGTTGTTTTTGAAATGACCGATTCGATTGCGGTCACGTTACAATATATAGTTTGCTCGGTCATCGGCGGGGTGCGACGTTCTGTTATTTGGATTGTATCTGTATATTATATTAATATACGCGTAGAATATTAATCGCGATCGCCTACACTGATATTGGAGGGGGGAGGGGGTTCCGATCAGAAGAGCGTATTTGTAATTATTTTGTTCTCGGGCCGCCGAGTGATCCATCTGCACAGCATTCGGTCTAATCCGTGCGGTTTCACCGTGTACAGACGCCGCAGTATTTTTACACTGCAGTTAGGGGGGGCCGACTGATTGACCGCGTAAACAAATAAATAAACAATATTATATTATGTTAAGAGGCGCGTCGTTTTTCTCCGCTGCCTCCTCGTTTCGTTCGTTACGACCGCGACGTCGGGGTATACGGGCACGCCGCGCGGTGCCGTTTGCGCGTGCAGCGTATTACGGCGGTGACCGCCGCCGCCGCCGCCGATACGAAATCCGATAATAAATCCAAACTTTCTTGACGTGCGAACGGCGGACGTGTAGAGAATTATTATCATAAAAATATCGTACACACACACACACGAGTGTAAAACTGAAAAATATACGGATGTGGAAAAAAATATAAAAAAAAAATACACGACGCCGTTCGAGAGCGCGGGAGCGAGAATGGGAAAGCTAGCCCCGTCGCCGAGTTTCGTCAATTATATAAATTATTATATATATATATATATGTATAGAAGATATTACCATTATATTGCTTATATATATATATATATATATATATATATTAAATATATATGTATGTACGCGCGTATATTATTTATTTTCTACCGAGCTGATGGCGGCTGGCTGCGTACGGCGGCGGCGGCTGCTGTAAAATTCGAACCGGGTAAGTCACGACGCGAAACAGCCGCGACGTCGCGTCGTCGCGCGCCGTTCTCGTATATTTATGTAATGCGCGGAAAAGTCGAGAATAATAAACGCGCGCGTATAAAATATTATTTTTTTATTATTATTATTATTATTATTATATTCCCGTGGTCGTACAACCGGTAGTGTACGGATTGTTTATATATATATATATTTTTTTTTATATATATACACACGAGGCAAATGAGAAAACGTCGACGCGCTGTGGATATTATATATACACGCAGTACATATAATATTATAAACGCGCTATTAATATCGTCCCGTAGTCACGATGACAAAACGAGCGCGGTTTTTATTTCCACCCCCCACGCGTTTTTCTAGTGTACGCGAAATAATAAAAAATTTTTTTTTTTTAATAAATTTCACATTCCCGAGGGAACGTCACACGCATAAACGCGATGTTTCTTTTTTTTTTATTATTCAATTTTTTGCAAAAACTTTTTCTGCGCTCGAGAAAATGCTCGTAATATTGTGTTCGACATAATACATATATAGGTAGGTATATAGTTTCCGCTGTAGCAAAACGTGTATAGCTGCATATATATTTTAAGGTATACGTGGGCGTGTGTAAAAAAAAAAACTCGATTGCAAATTATTATAGCATTTAACCGGAGAAAAGGATCGCCGTCCCTTGTACATAATATATATATTAGCCGTATATACTTTATATTACACAAGCGTTTTTACGTTTTTTTTTTTTTATGTGTAAACATCTGTTACGGCGGGATGAAGGTAAATCTCGGGAAATGGTACGGAAACGTGTAAGCTGTTGTCATATGACAACTAATAATAATATTTATTAATTTTTAATAATATTAATTAATTTACACGCAATTATAAATTAAGCTGTTGTCGTGACAACTAATAATAATATCTATTATCGAAATCACTTTGAATAAAGTTACCGGTATTCAC
The DNA here is from genome assembly GCA_032441835.1 of Slavum lentiscoides. Classification (NCBI taxonomy): domain Eukaryota; kingdom Metazoa; phylum Arthropoda; class Insecta; order Hemiptera; family Aphididae; genus Slavum; species Slavum lentiscoides. Next base: position 2,767,482 of record CM063716.1, read on the forward strand.
AAATCCCTGCAATTACGATTCCGTTCCATTTTTACCGCTCACGCGACGTTTACACACGTCAATGTCTCGAGTACTATAGCAGACTCGTTTTTTTTTTTTTAAGGTTCTCTCGAGAAATCCAACTACTGCAATCGTCGGTGAAAATATTTTTTCTCTAGTTTTCTACACAAAAGAACCGGTAAAATTGTTATTTATGTGTATGCCATATATATGGACACGGTTAGTCCGTTTTTAGATCCGAACGCGTATTTGATTTAAAAACCGTTTGTCGTCGTTTCGTTTGAATTACGAAACATAGTTTTGTTTTCGAATTTTCGACAACATCCGCGATCTCGTGTGCAGGTCCACGAATCGACAATAAGCGCTATTATACAAGCGATACATTCTTAATTATCGCAGAACATTTGTTGTACTATTATTATTATATATTATATTTTTTTATTTTCTGTCGTTGCGTTACACTTGGGTTATATGGATATACATTATACATATATATATAAATGTTATAAAAATAAAAATAAATTCATGTCAAAAAAAAAAAAAAGAATGCCGTTGACGCGGTTTAAAAGAACGTTCTTGCACCGCGATTATCGGTTGAATGTATAGCGAAGCAATATATAAAGTGAATTAAACGCTCTCGTAGACTGCAGAGATTTTAGAGTTCAATTTTGTCGAAACGATTGCGGAAATCGACGGAATTTCGTATCGAAAATTATTGCAACGCGTACACGTATGTGGGGGGAAAAAAACGAATTTTCCTCGGAGTTCTCCCCGAGTAAACCGTATATGCGCTCGGAGGAAAAAAAATCGAAAAACCGCGCGCGTAAAAATAATATTATTACGTACGCCTGCAGCGATTGTGTTTATACACACAGCGCGTAAACACACGAAGTTCGTAGGTAAAAAAATAATAATTTGAAAAAAAAAAAAACACGAAAATAACGCGCGGATACGTTTATTGGAAATTATCACAGCGTATAATCGTTTGAAAGAGATAGGTAAAAAAAAAATAAATAAAAAAATTTTAACAGGCGCGTTTTTTTTTTATAAATACAGTCGAGCCGGACAAGACTGGCTGCTGCTATAATATGCAGTCGATTCGCCGTATAGTTTTTGGGCGCGGCGAAAATAATAATATTTATATATGGGTCGCGCGCGCGCGTAACCCGTAATCGTATAGGTCGTACACATTTATATAAAGTGTAATTTATGCGCGGAAAAAAATAAATACATAAATAAAAAAAAAAAAATAGAAACGATCGTAATTTTTAATCGGCCTAAAATATTTTATAATAAAAATACGAATGCTCACACACACACACACACACACACACACACACACACACATATATATATATAAACAATTTAATCTCGAGAAGAGGCGCGCGAGAAAACGACGACGAAGAAAATAATATAATAACTGCGAAAAAGCGGAACGCGCAGGGAGAAATTCGGCGGCTACGGCTCCAGGCGAAAAGCTGTTGCCGCGCGGACGAGGTCGAGAACATTGCTGTATATTACTGTGGCGGGTGACCCGGAAGAAAAAAAAAATACCACCGGTCGTCGTTGTCGTGGGCGTGTATGCAACTATTCGTCGATAATACGCGCATAATTAATATTATATACGTGTGTGTGTGTGTGTGTGTGTGTAAAGGGTACAGCACCGCGCCAAGACTCTATTCCGAGCCTCTTTAAATCTCGTACACCTTTTTTTTCTTCTCTTTAAATTTTATTATTATTATTTTTTTAATATTTAACGAAAAAATAAAAAAAAATGTTCTTAGGGAAGATCTATGTAACTATTTTCAGAACAGAAATAACGCCCAATTATACCGAGGAAATGTAGTTCGATTCTGCAGGGAACAAAGACAGAGCGGGCGGGCCGCTGAGACCGCGAAGAAGATGGAAGTATACAGCGTCAGGGAATTATTATACAGAAGAAATCGGAGTGGACTATGAGAACAGTGGCGGTATGTATGGAAGAGAGCGAGGGAAAATATAGCATAAATGGCACGTAAAGCTTAAGAAAAAAAAAATAACGAGTCTGCTAGTACTCGAGACGTTGATGTATAACTACTACTATTACTTAGAAAATTTCGATAGTAAATGTTATATTATTAGTTGTCATGACAACAGCTTAAACGCTTCCGTCCCATTTCCCGAGATTTATCCTCATACCGCCGTAATAGATGTTTAAACATCCAAAAAAAAAAAAAATTAAAAAATAACTTTTCGGACGAGTCAAATTCCCGTATAATTTACGTGACCAATAATCTCGAATATATAGTTTTCGTTAATTAGAATAATAATAATAATAAAAAAAAAAATTCATAATTTTTTTACTGTTTAATATATACCGCGGTCGCGTTACGCTGTTATTATATACACTGCGCTCTACAAATAATTACATTTCATACGGAATTGTTTATATAATTTTTTAGGGGTTTTTTTTTTCCAGCTATTAACATTCGTTATCACTCGATATCCCCGTGTATATCGATAAACATTAATTTCGCGCACGCTTTAATACGATATAATATACGACGCGTTAAACGATTACTAATTTAATTATTAAAGTTGCTAAAAAAAAAAAATGGCTATCATCGAATTAAACGCGTAATTTAAAAAGTTTTTGTTTTATATTTATTTATCGAATATAAATATCTAAATTATTGCAGTGGGGAAAAAAGTCCCTCGTCAAATAATTCGTATAGGAGAAATTTAAAAAAAAAAGCTTCGTCTACATATTTCTTATGGGCACCTAACCAATTTGCAGGCATCTCAGACAACGGAGTTGCCGCCGATTTATCGGTCAAGTCTCTACTTGCAGTATACTCAGTTTTCTTCAATCTACTTTGATTCCGTGGACCGATTTTTGTTCAATCCCGAAAACACACACTGCCCGGACGTTGGTCAAACGAGCGGATCAATTTACCTCCTAACTATTCCACGTGGTATACAGAAACATTCACCCCTGCAAATGATCTCTTAATGACCGCCTCCTCTTATTTGCGCTCCGAAATCAATTTTCGACGTTCCCCGCGTACTCTTCCGCGGGTCGTTATACCTGACCTCAACGACACAAAGCCATCGACGCTTGCAACGTCCCTTTTAATTCTCGATCCATATTTTCTCCTCACAACTATATACATATACCCGTCGTCCTATCCACCAGTATCTGCAAATATCAGTTCGATACGTTTTACTGTATTGTGTCGTCGTCCAAACGGCATTTTATTTTACGGCGTTCTTATGTATTATTATTATTATTATTTTTTTTTTTTTTGAAACGTCGTAACTAATCGTATTTTTACAGAATTTCAAATAAAAAAAAAAAAATTAGCGAACATCATTAGCGTCCTGCACCGCGGGGAACACCTTCGTGTCCGTTCGAGCACCTGCGAGCTTGTATATATATATATATATATATGGGCTGTCGTATAATAGTACCGTACACCGGGTATACGGTTACACACGTGTGTGTGTGTGTATCGGTAACCGCGGGTGTGTGAAGCGGCGCGCGCGTATGTATAAACTGTTGCGCGTCGGATTCAGCCGCATCCGGAAATTCCGGTTTTTCGCGCGGCGGCGCGTCGTGTAGGTATTATTTTTTGTATTCTACGCGCGACTATAACGTTTCTTTCCCCCCGCGCCACCGCACGCGCGTCATAACGCGGCGCTCGCAAAAGGCGCGGCCGCCACGGCCGAAAAGAAGAAATATCGACGGAACGAAAAAAATAATTCAAACGAAATATTATTATTACATACCGCGACCGTGTTATTATTAAACGGAAGACAAGCGGATTTATTATACGTTTACATATATGCTAAAATAAAATTAAAATTTTTTTTTTATATTTTAACTCACTCGCGCGCTCGTATATCGTTTTTTTTTTATTCCGAGCTACTGCTGCGAGAGAGACCACCGTCGTCATATTGTACGAGGGATTTATATATATATATATACGAATATACTAATAATACAATAACGACCGAGCGACTCGTGAGATTATATTCGCGCAAAAATTTCCAAAAAAAAAAATGTCAAGTCACCGTATCGATTTTATATAATACGCAATATTGGCCGGATTTTCGCTGTATATAACATATTATAGTGTTCTCGTAGGACATAAAGTTTTATTTTTCGTAAACGCTTTTTTTTTTTGTAAAATTCCGCCGTTTTAACGCGTATTTAAATTATCGTATCGGCACGCTGTATATATATATAGTAACGTTTTCCACTCGGACACGAACAGTATTTTACACACACTCTCTGTGTATATATATTATACATAATATAGAGAAAGAGAATTTTTATATATATATATATTATTTAAATTTATACGCGCGCCGCCGGTGCGAAAACGATTGAAATGTTTCAACGAATTATTATAATACTCGTGTTGGGGGTGGGGGCGAGCGTTTGTAGGGAAACCGTTTTTGTCATTCTCTAAATAAACTCAATTTATTGTCGGGAGGAGTTTCGGATCGTACCCCACACCGCACAGGTTCTTGTCGACGCTCCGTGGCGGTGCAGGTTAGCTACGCACACGAGAAGGGCGAACGATAACGGAGCGTTCGAGGAAATCGTCGATTCGCTCGTAAATGTTCTCTCGTGAAACGGACTATAGATTCTTAAGGTTTTATTACAATAGTGGCCGGTACAAAAAAAAAAAAAAATGACAGAACGAGAGTGATGTATTTTTACACCGCTTTATAGAGTCGCCTAAATACGGATTTGTTTTTTTAAAAGACCGTTCGAAAGTTTCGTGTAATCCGCGCAGGGGTTTTTTTAATCGATAAAACTCTCCGACGACTAAAAAATTGACTTTTTTTTATTATTATTATTTTCTAAATTCTGTAATAAATAAAACCCGCGATAATTTTGCAGTTTACTCGACACGATAAATTTATTACTATCCGATTCATATATACGCGCCGTAGCTATTTTTTATTTAATTAACAAAAAAAAACGGATTTTAATATTCGAAATATTCTATATATGTATATATATACGAAATCGTTTATATAGTTTCTACACGTTTTATTTAAAACCTCCGAGTCCCGGAGAGAGAGAGAGAGAGAGAAAGATGAGCCACCGAGTATTCCATAGTAATTAAAAAAAAAATCGAAAATCAGTAGTATAATATACAGCCGCGCAGATTCCGCTACACGTGGTCCAACACCGCGATACTATATTATAGGTATAATATGTAAGACGGTGGCGCAGGGTTTTGTATATCAAAATCGCCACACCGACGGCGTTTTCAATTAACCCATTACCTTGTACACACACAACACTTGCCTAATATATCGTACTGCAGTATAATAAATGTGTATGTACGCGTTATTGTAAGATAATATTATGTACGTACAACGCGCGTGGCTTACGGGAGGACCACTGGGGGCGTTCGGAAAGCGCGTTATCCGTGACGAATTTCCCGCCATTGGCCAAAAAACAATGGTTACATATTATATAGTTCGTTCTCGCGCTGAAACGCGCGCGCTCGTATAAAAAAATCCTTTATATTATTATTTTTACCTATACGGATCGGACGACGCTCCAGACGATAATAATAATAATAATAATAATAATATAACAAAATGCGTATTACAAGCCCAAGGTATAATGTATGTGCGTGTGTACTTCGTATACGTATCGAAGTGTGCGTGAATAATAATAATAATAAATAAATAATAGATAAAACGAGTACACACACACACACACACATATATATTCTTGAGGCTTTCTATTCTGTTTGGTGTGGTTTGCTATTGTTCTAAAATAATAATAATAATAATAATAATAATATAATAATAATAATAATAATAATAATAATAATAATAATAATAATAATAATAATAATAATAATAATAATAATAAATAATAATGTATTTCAATTTTTTTTTTTTTTTGATACCTCTGCGCTGTGGTGGTGACGTGTAGTAGTAATGTATGCGTACAAGTGAACATTCCTATTGCAAACTTCCATTAAACGACATATTTTTATTATTATTTTTTTATTTTTTGTCGAGGACCGAGTGACCTTCACCGTTACTATATTATCGAGTGAATTTATCTCCGCGGTATGACGCGAATCCGTTTCCACGCATATAACGAATAAATTATTGGATAACAAACCCGTTTAATATTTCCAGTATTGCACAATATTATATTATAATATAGTCGCAATAATTTTACGACAATACACGGATAATAATAAGGGTACCTATAAGTAGTTACGGACACGGCGTTTGTGACCGTTCAAACACCGACGATAAGTGGACTGCGCGCACGAGTGTCTACAACAACTGCATCGCTACGTCGAAACGTAAATGTTTATCGATTGCGGGGATAAATTCGGAATTTTAAATAGAGTCGATTGAAAAAAAAGTGTTTAATAAGAAAAACAGAGAAAAGATATCGCTCCGTGAGACGTTTTCGGGGCGAGTTTTCTTTCAACCTTATAAAAAAAAAAAAAACCGTGAAAACGTAATTTGAACTTAACATATATTATATATACTCTATTTAGAATAAGAATGCCCACTTGACCGACGAAAACTCGTTTCGTTCGCGCATGTCTGTTGCCGCGGTGAGCGCTGATGTTTATACCGTGCCCCCACCGCCGAGCCAGATGATCATCTGTATACAGACGTCAAACGCGACGAGTAACGGCGGCGGTCGACAACTGACGACCAATCACAGCGCACCTGAATCTCGCCGGGGAGGGGAGGGGGGTCGGACCCCGCGAAAGTGGGCGTTCTTATTCTGAACAGAGTATAGTATACGCGATCTGTCCGTAGCAATAGAAAACGAATTAAATCGTCGTGATTTTAGGAAAAAGTCCATAATTATTACCTATATATAGTAATGAAATGCGTAATTTATGCGAATTTTTGTTATTTTTTTCTGTAATCACGATCACTTCGTAATATAGAAGCTTGACCGTATATAATATTATATCAGTTAGGTTAAGTTGCGAACAGTCATACATCAATAATCCTCTCCCGTGACGATTTTTTTCAATATCTCTCGATTATCAAAAAAAAAAAACAGAAAATTGTCTCGTTCAAATCTCTTTGGACACAAAATACCATTTCGGAACCGAAATCGCGTTCTTAAAATATACATACACATAAAAAGTTTGTCTACAAGCCGATACGAACGAGTCAAAATCGTTTTTTTTTCTATCGCACCCACCTATATAATATTATAAATAGGTACATAGTTATATAAGGTGACTTTTTTTTGTTTTACAGTCGTTTTTTTTCATACGGATCTCTCGAGGAGATTACTATATGTACCTTTTTGTAATATTATATAATATAATTCGAAACGCGCGCGGATTTTTTTTTCGATAATTGAAAAAATTTCAAAAATATTTCGCACGTCTTCCGCCGAAACTCGTGTGTACCGCGATAGTCGTACTCGAGCCTCGAAGAGATTATAATATGCAAATATATCGAAATGATCAATAGTAATAATAATAATAATAATAATAATAGTAACCGAAGTGTGTGCGAGAATGGCGTCGACAAAAAGTAGGTTAATAATTCAACACTGTCCGTCGCGGTGTTTCCGACGACGATCGCGCGCGCTTTAATATATAGTAACGGGAAATCGGATCGACGGCGGCGATGGTAAATCGATAGTCATCGATCTATCCGTCGAATAATCAATATATCAATATAAATCAATATATATAATATATCTATATATATATATAGAAAATCGTTACTCGTGTATTGTGTTGCGTATACAATAAGTCCGCGGAATTGTACACTTTTGCGAATCGTGCATGTGTTCCTATATAAATGTATTATGGCCCGAGCAAATATTATTCGAATTATTTTAATAGCGACGATTATATAGTAGGCGCGTATATTAATTACAATATTTTATTCGACGCGCGCATAATAATTAGGGCCCCCGGATTATTATAATAGTAATTAAATAAATATCCTACAAATGTGCGGAAGAGAAAAAAAAAATTACAACCACATTATATTGCTTTATTTTGATGTGAAACATTTACAACGGCGGTATGAGGGTAAATCTCGGGGAATGGGACGGAAACGTGTAAACTTTATTTAATATTAATATTAATATTAATTAATTTACACGTAATTATAAATTGCGTGTAATGTGTAAGCTGTTGTCATGACAACCAATAATAATATTTATTATCGAAATTACTTTGAATAAAGATACCAATATTCATAAGTCCCAATCACAATTCGTTATTTTTATATTACGGTATCAATACGGTGCAACACGATTCGCAGTAGTGGGGGAAAAAATACGTATTAAACAAATTAAATAAATACAAAACCGGAACGTTACTTTTATTGTGTATATATATATATATATATATATATATATAATAATAATAATAATATATATTAATATGTATACGCGATTTACGTGCGTATTACGTGACGAGTACCGGCATAAAAAATGAAACTTGACTTCAAATATCGGTAATCTCCTACAGCGATCTTGTGGAAACGTACTGTTTTTTTGTACCCGGGAAAGACTATTTATTTCGACGTCACACGCGATACGCTGCAGCAGTCGGTGCGCGTTTTAAAACGTGACGGATCGCTTCGACTCACCTGCAGCGGTTCGTCGTCTTCCTTTGCGTTTTCACTTATTTCACCGCGTTGATATAAAATTTAAACTATATTTTCACCGTTTCCAAGCGAAATACGCGTCGTTATTTATCCCGATTTTCACTGAAATACGCGAAAAAATAAAAAAATTTACCCCTAAAATTACCCGTAAAAAAACGTCGACATTTCGTGTTTAATTACGTTTTTAAATCGAGTATGGCGCGTTTGCAGCCGACGATTCATTCGTACTGTTATTTGTATGTATATACGCCTATTATACATTTTGATAATTTCGATTAAACACAATTTTTTTAACGACTCGTAGTAGAGTCCTTGTTTTATTGAACAATTAAAAAAAAAAACGATTTATATAGGCGTATCGTTTTTTTTCCGTACACCGGATTTGTTCACCACACTATGCAAGTCATGCGAAAAAAAAATCGTTCCATAAATCACAAACTATAAGATTTTATACGTAAAACATAATATGCCCAGTATTCGTCATTTTTAATTTCTCGTCACCCCCCTTTTTTTTTATTATATATTTTGATTTCTCGCGCGTATTCGTCGGCGCGTGTCCGCGACAAAACGACGACTTCCGAATATTGTTTTAAAAACGTTCGTCGAACAAATAAAAATATAATATACTTATATATACACGTGTAACTATATATAAATGCGCATATATTACACCCGAAACGACAACGAACACGGTGTTCGGCGACGAGGCGTAGTGTCGTCGTATATATTAATATAAAAAAAAAATATATTTTAACTCGCGCACGAAACGAGTATAGGCAATCCGTGCAGATTACACGGTTAAACGCGCAGATACCGCCGAGGTTTTTATTTAAAACGAATTTTTTTTTTTAACCCGTCCCGACTATCGAAATTCGAAGAATTCAAAAGTAGAACGAACGATTTGTACAATAATATATACTGTAACATATTATTACATATATAGGCGAACGATTTTCGTCCGATTTACTCGCGTGCGTGTGAATGATAAATAGAGAAATCTGCGCAACAGCCGGACACATAAAACGTAATAATTACCGCTGTAGATCTCGATCCGGTGGTGCTGATCAATAACGAGTTGTCCTGCAGGACTGTTTTTTTTTATAATCCGTTAATAGCGCCCGACAACGCGCGTTAAGTTTTACGTTAGGGAATGTGTTACAAATACCGTGCTACGCAGACGTCTCGAGGTGTTTCGTCGAGGTGCCACGAAAGGTTTAACACAAAAAAAAAAAAAAAGATTCGAGGAAGACGGCCTCCGCGGAGTGAAAAATCTCGTTCGGTCCTGTTGCGTTGAACTTTTTTGAAACGATTACGCGTTAAAGTGGAACATTTCGGCTCTAGTTTTCACTCGAATTTTGCATAAAAAAAAAAAATTTGGGGATTGGAAAGGGGACGGTACACCTTTCCGTCGTATATTCGGACGACTTTTGTCTGCTCTCCTCGTCCCTCGGCACCGCGCAGGATTTCGGAAAACGGTTTCCTGTGCGCATTGAAAAACGTCGAATCCCCCGCGGGGTGAACTTTTTTAACCGACTTCAAAAAAGGAAGTGGTACTCGATTCGGCTGGTTTTTTTAATGTTCGATATCTCATAACGCCGTCGTTCACGAACCGATTTGGACGAATCTTTTTTCCTATGAAACAGTATCACCTCCAGGCGGTCCCGTACCAATTTCGTAAATATACTGGTCTAGTATTCGGCCAGTAATTTAGTTTTTTGTATTTTTTTAAAAATATTTTCCGATTTTATAAAGATCGGCCTATAATATCCTACCTAACCACCCTGCAGTCGAACGTAGGAACAGGAATGACGATATGACTACTACGACAGAAAAGGATGAAATAAAAATATTTTTTTTTAAAAAAGAAAAAGATACCGATACCTAAAAAAAATGCACTAAAAAGTATGAAATAATCAATAACCTTTTTGAAATAGAATTTCAAAACAACATAACATATAGCGGAAACGCGTTTTGTTAATATATATAGGTACCTATTAATTTATTGCAATATCTATATATATATTAATAAAATGCGTTTCTGCAATGTAACGTTGTCTGAAATTCGGCGCCGATTTCAAAAAGGTTTAATTATTTAATTATCAATTATTTCGTAATTTTTAGTGCATTTTTTGAAGTCGGTTCCTTTTTTTTCTAAAAAAAAATATATTTTTTTTTCTCTTATTTCCTATTTCGCGAAACGTTTTTTTTTTTTTGTTTAGATAAATCGATATAATATAATATAACGCGTTGCGACCGGCGATTGCGATCGGTTGAATATATATATATATATCTATTTCATCCGCCGCGCGCATATTTAATATAATATATAATGTCGCCGATATCCTTTCTTTCTCCTCCCCTCCCCCCTTCCAACTCTATTTTATTATTTTTCCTATTTATCATCCTTTATTTTTGCGCACACCTCGGCCGTTGCCGCCGCCGCCGCCGACGCCGCCGAGGAGGGACGCGTCCATTGTAGTTGGCCGACCGTCTTCGGCTGCGGCCGTAAATCAACCGCGCGGAACCGTTTCTTATTCGCCGACACCTGTTGTTGAATGCGCAACGCGATGCAAAATCGCGTTAATATCTCGCCGCCGCCGCCGCCGGGTAGCACCTATTGGACAGAGCAAAGCGTTGTGTCCGCCGCCGCGACGATTGTTTCTCGCCGAGCCGGGGACGGAGAAAAAGAATGCGCGCGCGCGCGCGTGTGACGAGTCAATTTCCACGGTTTGACACACAGCGGCTCGCTTTTTTTTTTTTTTCTATACACTGCGGCCGCCCTCCGAATATATTTTTCGGGGTGTATTTAGAAGAAAAAAAAAGAAGTGCAGTGTTAAAAACACTCCGAATACTCAATACCGCACGGAACGCGTGTTTTGTACAATTCTCGTATACGAAATACGGACCCCCTATACAGTGAGCCCACATATACGCATTACGTTTCTATTCTTCTGTTTTCGTTACCAACTTCATGTTATGTAAAAATAATCGATTTCGGTGCTAACATCGATAATATAATATGCGAGCACGTCGTTTCGTGTCCCGTATAGTTATCTAAAAAGTAAATAATACGACACGATTAAATATCATGGAAAATACTTTATATTTCATCGTATCCTCCATGACTTTTATGTCTTATAGAATGCATATGGCGGCCTCCTGTCCGGGAGTCATATTTTGATTGATCAACGCGTTCCATGTATCGAGTTCGGCGGTTAAAAAACAACGACGTTTCAAAAAAAAAAACCGGAATTTTCAATACGATTTAACCGCGTATACTGGCAGACGGAAATCGTGGAGGAACGCAGTGCGATTATATTTAAAACTGCTTTTAACCGTAATACGAATATGTTTCACGAAGACCTTTACGAAATAGATTTTAACGGTCAAGACCAACACACGCACTATTGCATAATGCTAATACAGCGGTTCCCAACCTTTTTGAGACCATTACCCATAAATCGGGGTACATATTAGCAATTACCCCCTCCCCCCAACTAAAAAAAAGTTTAGTTTAAAAATTTAAAAAAAATCAAAAATGGAATTTACCGAAATTACTATAACCGTATCCAACAATATTATAATATTACGTCGTTAGTCACACCTTGGTATTTTCGACCGCGTTATAATAAAAATAAAAAATAGGTAGTCTCATCTTTACCCCTCAGAAAATCCCGTTTTACCCCTTGGGGGGTAATTACCCCCAGGTTGGGAACCGCTGTGCTAATATCATTAAAAATCTAATACGGAATCGGATATTAGTGAAAATATTGCCCTCTCGATAATCACGCGTACTAATATATATATAATATGTATTTTTACACTTTTTTACGCTTTTGTATTAATTTTTTTTTTTTTTTTTTGACGTGTAAACATTTATTACGGCGGTATGAAGGTGAATTTCGGGAAATGGGACGAAAATGTATAAGCTTTTGTCGTGACAACTAATAATAATATTTATTATCAAAATTACTTTGAATAAAGATACCAATATTCACAAATCCCAATCACAATAATTCCGTTCCATTTTTACCGCTCACGCTACGTTTACTAGCAGGCTCGGTGTTTTTATTCGAACCGATTCTAATAGTTACTAAAAAAAATTTAAAAAATCGTTTTCTGAAAATATTTTATTTCGGAAATACAACTCGCGTATTACGATTTTCGATATATATATCAAAATAAAATAGTATAAGTATTATAGTACACTGTTGTTGTATATTATAAAACAGTATTAATTTATAAAACGAAAATTCGAAAAAATAAAAATAAGGCTCGCGTTGCCGACTCCTGACCTACACTATGTATTCAAACCGAAAGGACGAAATTTCTATTTTGTTTGTGCTAGCTGTGCGTTTGGAATAACGGGAAATTCGATTATACTTATATATATTATTATTACGGTGTAGTAAAAAATAATAATATTCGGAACGTTTATTGTAGATCATTATTATTATTATTATTATTTCGCGATTTCGTTTATTTCGATTTAGTTGAATTTGCAGCCGGACTGACCTAGGCGCGCGTTTATACATCACGTATACGTTTATCCGTTGTAAATCATATTATTTCAGCGCTATATTATAATAAGCCGCGTCGGAATATACTATACTCATTTGAATATTGCGGCGTACGCGGTTCGTGGAGAATAAAAATACGTTTTTTTTTTTTTTTGCTACACACACGTGTAAGTCGCGAATTTGTTTTTCTCCTCCGCTGTGGTGTATATACTCCTCTCTTATTATTATCGGAGAGCGCAAGAACGGATTTGTATATATAGATTTAAATTCTAAAAGAAATCATTATATAAAGGTTATAATATTGTAGAACGGATTTTTTTACGAGGTACACTTACAAAAATAATAATCAGTACAGTTGAATAAAAATCATTTGGAGTAAAATATATATATATATAGTATGTATAGAGATCAGTTTAGTCCAACTTGAATGATATACGAGTATAATGCGAAGCTGTTTATTTTCGAAATTTCGATATTATTTCTGGACGAGATTGCGGAATTTTGAAAATCGTTCGTTTTTTTTTTTTAACAGTTTGTCAATGTCGAGAACTCGGAACGATTCGAATTGTTGAAAAATTATTCGATTTTTTTTTATTACTTTTTTAATCGGTTACAATATAAAATAAAAAATCCCCTCAAAAAAGTACATTTTAAAAATTTAGCTCTCGTTTTATCATAAAACAAAAATTTGGCCGCAAATAATATATTGTTGGTTGCCCATATAAATATTGGTCATCTATAAAATAGGATTCTTTTTTTGTATCCGATTATATACTCTATTATTTCTGTTTCTATCCATTACATAAAAAAAAAGGTAGCGAGTCGCGGGATGTTGTGGATATCGCTTAAGCGAATTACTTGCGGATAAAGATTATAGAGTTTTGTTTTTATTATACATATTTTGAAAGCAATGATAAATCGCATTGCATTCGATAAAACGATTCTGAGCGGAGCTTCGGCGGTGTAATAAATAAACGACAATCGATTAAGACAAAATTGCATATTTTTAGTGTTTTTATGTAATTTTTGGCAGTTCTTCCTGACTTTTGAAAAAAGTATTGATTTTATATATATATAGAGTACAAACTATTTGCTATCAGAAAAGGTGGTACACGCGAAAATATCGGAGCACTCCTTCTGGTAGAATTTTTATGTACAGACATAAAAAAAAAAAAACACATCACCGTAAAAACCAAAAACGAAATATTAAAAAAATATTAACAATATTTCGTTACCATATAATATAGAAAACTTATTATTATTATTTTGTGTCTTTACCGCGATCGTGAAAATACTTAAAGAAATTTCGAAAACGCTTTATTGAAAATATAAATATATATATATATATAAATCAAGTGCGATTATCGAAGAGCATATTTTAAATTAATTTTTAACGTTTAAACGAATTATTAAAAAAAAAAAAAAACGCATTACGAGCGGGTATGCATTTTTTTTCCTTATTTATTATTATTATTTATTTATTTTTTTGATTGTCTAAAATCCGAAACGTAAAAAGCGACGGCGCGAGCGATGGGCGTGTCGCGCGCGCGCGCGATGGAAACGTACAGCAGCAGTCGGCGGCGGCGGCGGGTCGGGGCGAACGCGCGGAGGACCGCAAACGTTATAATAATAATTTCGCGCGCGAAACGAGCACGTTTCCCGGCGGCAGGACCGTTTTTCATTTTATCCGTCGTCGTCGTCGTCGTCGTGGTCGCGCGCACAAACCGCTGCGCTTTTTCCGACCGCGCACCACGTTATTATAATAACAGTTTTTTTTTTATACAGAAAACCAGTAAGGACTAGAGAGAGAGAGAGAGAGATACGCGTACATAATATACACGACGCGGAAATACGCGAAATTCCATCAGATCATACTCGCCGATAATATATTATACCGTGTCGGGACGAGTGTATATCGTCCGAAGCACGTCGCGTTCTTTATTTTCTGACTCTCTCTACCCGCGCGGCTCGGCTCGGCGCGGCGCGGATTGACGTCGTCAAACGGTGCGTCCGCATACAGTCGTACGCCCTGCGCGCGGACCGGCAGAGATTTATCGCGCTGAAGACCCGGTCGGCGCACACGACGATCTCCGTCGCCGCCGTCCTCACATTTTCCCGCCGCGCGTTTAAAAACACGCGCACACATCCGTATCGATGTGGGTCATCTTATTATTATTATTATTACGTTTGCAGTGCGTATATATATACGGACGAAAGCGATAAATTTTCTTTTATATATATAAAAAAATATGTAATAATAATAATATTATTGAAAATATAATATTTGTCGAAATTTTTACGGATCCCCCGAGCGGAATCGGTTTTGCAAAGTCTGTGTACGCGAAAATTCTACCGGGACGAGTGTTCCCGCCGATCGTTATACACGCGCAGTCACATTTGCTGCAGGTTATCGGTACAGCCGTATCGCTTATTGTACTGCAGACGAGAGACGCCGTTTTTCTTCACTATTATTATTTCTCGACGCTTTTTTCGAATCGTCGCCGGAAAAAAACGCGGTACATATTATAAATACAGACGCGATCTCGTCGATCCGTAATCTCGCCAACTAATGGCTATATATATATAATATAGCAATACTATATATAGGAAACGTAGTTCGCACCAAATACGATGCGACTATTTATTGGGTGTGGGGTGGGGGGGAAATTACTTTCAGAAAAAAATCGCCTCAAACACTCGAATATTTACCATGCGCGAATGCGCGAGTATACATTTTAGCGAGAGATGTTTTTTTCAATTACTCCTATATACGAACTGGTATAGTAGTGGAACTTTAAACGATAAGGACTACGGGTAGTTGACAATATAATTGCAAAAAAAAAAAAAAAATTAACAGTATCGAAGAATTCGTCCAAAATCGTGCGCGAATATTTTCGAATATTGTAATGAAAATTCGTAGACACCGTTTTAATATTTGTGTCATAATGTGTGTGTGTACAGAATCGTTTTTAAATATTTAAAAAAATATATATATACAAATAATTATGGTTTCGTTAAAAATCGAGCATATTCAGCTATAGAATTATAATGCGTTTCGCTTAAGCACTACGAGACACTGCAGGCGATTCCAACGACGATTTCGCTATATAAACGCGCGTTATATATGCTCGTATATTTGTATAGTATGTCCATAGGAGACCGCTCGAGAGTTTATAAATATTGTAATTTGCACACAGCGTCACGACGGATATTTTGACTCGGAGAATTCGACACTTTTTCGCGTCGTACCGTATACGTTTCTATGCGAGACGTCTCTGCAGTACACACGATTTCATAATAATTATTGTATTGCTCGCGGAAAATGTATTTAAATACCGACGGACTATTTTCATAATACATATTGATTTGTTTCCCCCTCCCCCAATATTTAGATATTAAGCATCTATTTTAATTCGCGTTAGACTTGAAAACAGCCAGTGAAGACTCGCACGAGTGACGTGACGAGCCAATATTCCGAATTCGATCGCGAGACGAGCGATTTTCAGGAATTTTTTATCGAATGGCTAAATATCGCTAAGTCGCGGCTGATGCAGTTTTACGCGATAAAAAATTATTTTACTAACTAAACGTCCGAATTGAAGAGTAAAAAAAAAATAAAAATAAATAAAATAACCGGTAAAAAATAAAACGATTAGGCGCCTAACGGACTTATATAATTTAGAGAAAAAAAAAACGGGAATCATACGAATTATACGCAGTTCTGGAGGAGAGACTGCGCGTTATACTGTAAAATAATAACGATAATAATAATAATAATAATTTTTCTTTTCTTTTTAACGTACCTTCGACGAGCGACGTGAGCAGCGTTACGTTCGCGGCCTTCCTCCGGCCCGCCGGCAGGTTCAGACCGATCTTCTCGAGTTTTTCGCGTAACAGCCGACCGCCGTTTTTGGATTTCGCCCTGAAAACGAAACGTCACGCGTTTAAATTCGTTTAAACGATTACTGTATTATGTAGGACATCATTTCTGTGCTGTTTATACGTCATTATACACGTCTGTATATAATCTTTATATGCCGTGTATACCCGTTTCCGCCTGCGACAGGAAATTATAAGGACTCGTGGTAGGTACCGCGGAGAAAACGCTGTCTCGCCGTGGTGTGTGTGTGTGAGAGAGAAAAAAACTAAATTTTTTTTTCTTTTTACTCTCCTATATAATAAAATATATTACGCACGATTCCGGGCCGGGAGACGTACAAAAAAAAAAAAAAAATATTCATTCATAACGAAATATAAATAAAACCAGTCGGATTTCCGATTTCATTCATATATAATAAAATATATTTAATATGCGCGCATATACTTATCGCATATATTATCGCTGTAGCCGAACGTTTACGATCGCCGCGACGTTTGGGCAAAAAAAAATTAAACCCGTTATATACGCGCGAAGTCCATTCATACGAGTGATTTTTTTTTTCCATACATTTATAATTCCCCCCTCCCCTCATCTCGGTATAAATCGTTAGAGTCTCCGTACGTTTTCCCGTAAGATCCACTGGCGAAAACAAAAAAAAATCTCAAAATTCCTTTTTTTTTTTTTAAAACGTATCGACGGATGCCTATCAGCTCTTGAAAGAAAACTGGCCAAAAGAACGTTTAAGCCGGTTTTGGATTGTTTCGATTGGCATCATATGATGTGGTATTCGGTCGACGACCGCGAGGACGAGGGAGAAGAAACGTTGCCTGGCGTCAGCACTCTCCAAGAATTTCAGTTTTTATCGCATGAAAATAACGATATTAATAAAACACATTAATCGCGTAATGAGTATAATTTGTTTTTCCCCCAATATTTTCAACGTCCATATATTGTTTTTTTAACGTTAATTTTCAAAACATTTTTTTTTATAGTATTGATTTGTCAATTTAACGTGCCTTTTTTTTATTACCATTCGCATAAATGTCGTTGAACAGCAACAAACGCTGCGCAAATGATTTCGCACGAATCGCGTGTTTGTCTATACACATAATATTGTAAGTATCCAAAAAAAAAAAAATCATTTTTATAATAGTATTGCGCAGCAATATAATATTTTTTACTCTTAAAACTTTAACAAATCTATAGAAACATTTAAATATTTCCAAAAAAAAAAAAAAAAAATAAAATAAAAACAAAAAAAGGTGAAACGAATAATATAATATCAAGATAATATTGATATTCAATGATTTGTACACAGTTCTTTGGTGTTTTTTTACGTGCATTTCATCAGCCCCCTCTCCCATTTCAAATTTTGGGATCCTGACAGTACACATTTTTAATTTGTAATTTGCTTGAATAAAATTTAAATAAAATAACGCGTTTTCTCGAACACTACATACTACACGCGGTGAAAATGATCGTTCGAGATAACGTATCAATGTTTTATTACTTTTGTCGCCTGAACGTTTTTCGATTTCAGAAAATCGTTTTAACTCTTCGCCATACTATTTAATATTATATAATACACGATAAACGAGTTTTATCTTCCTGCATCAGTATTGATCCGCTTCAAATATAATAACATTATCATCGGTGTATCGTACTTACCGACTAACCCGACCGCTAATCGGGAAATTATCGTAGATACGATTTTTTTCTGAGTGTGGGGACTTAAAAAGGAACTTAAAAAAAAAAAACAATATTTTTGTTCTGCCGCGTAATTTCATTGTTTTTATATAGAATGCGTCAAATTCGTTAATATTATTAAATTATTCAACCGGTCAAATCACCGGAATGAAATTTCAAAATTTTTGAACGACGAGAACAAGTTTTTTTAGGTTTTTTTTTTTTTGTGAGTGAAAACCACTTGCACCTCCCGTATCCACGCGCCACTGGTACCTATTTGACCTCCGCATGATTTTTCGGTTTTACATTTATGAACGAACGCATAGATCACGTGCAGAATATAACGAGGAACCACTCCCATCGCTGCGACGATTATTATTATTATTTTTTTATTGCTCGCATGAGTCTCGTCATGGCATCGCGGCCGAGGAAAAATATAAATAAAGCGCAACGATTACGATATTATATTATACGCTATTTATCCCGCGGACGTTCGTTTATCTATAAACAGATTATACGTTTAATATATATATATATATATGAATTATAATATATAGGGACGTAAAATAACGATTGGGAAGACAAAAAAAAAAAAAATCTCGCCGTTAAAACGGCGACGTAATAATGAGCGGAGACTTTTATACGACGACGACGACGATTCACGAAATTTATATATATATATTTACCGCGTATAAATTATTGTAGACATAAAAAAAGAAAAAAATGCGAGTTAAGTGATTTTTATTTTTAGGGCGTGTTTTTAGGTTTTTCTAGGTTTTTTTTATTGAAATTTTATGTGTTTACCGCGGGCACTGCGCAACAAGCAGCGTTTTCTGACCGCGACGGAATATTATTATAATATACGCGTGCGCTGGATATATGGTGTGTGTGTGTGTATATATTACGCGAATAGAAAGCTTTCCCTTCCTCCTTCTCCTCCTCCTCCGACAGGAATTCGTTTAAATCCGATCGTAAATATTATATTATATAGTCTCGTGGAATAAGCGAATCTGTGGCGTTTTAATAAAATACACATTATCACTATAACGCGCGTTATTATCGTCCAATAATAAAACAAAAAAATAAAATAAATAAAACGAACGTTAAAAAATAATACCTCAGCGCATATTTTGCACTTACACGCGCGCCGCCGCCGCCGTATAAAACATACATTTTTAATCCCTTTCGGCCGCGCGGTATATTATTATGTTCACTGCGCTCGTAAAATTTAATACGTTTTAATAATTTTTAGCGTGTTTTTTTTATTTTTTGTTTTCGTAATAGTCGGTTTTTGATTGTCAGGGGACGTGCCGGGGAAGTAACGCCAGCTGTTTAAATTTTTTTTCTAACGCGGTTTAAAACACCGTATACGGCGGCGTCAAAAAATTTTTTTTCTCTATCGATTTTTGGTTTTAATTAAAAAAAAAAAAAAATCGAGTAAATAAACGTTGTTGGGAGATACACTGCTATATTAAATGTGCGCGATTCGCTTCAAGCAATGATTTCGCGACGATACCAACGAATGCAATTGATTTAAATTCGCCAACTATATAAACACGTAGACGATCAATCCGAAGTGACGAATTGAAAACTGTTAACAATATATTTTTTCTCGACGTTTATAACATATATATATATATATTTAATAAAATGAATAAACTCTATTCTACAAAAAATAACGACTTATTCTTGTGTACTGATGATGATAACATAGTTAACGAAATACGTATATACTACTGAATAAAAGTGATATATATTTTTTGTGGAATAGAGTTTATTCATTTTATAAAAATAAAATAATCCACAAGCGCTCAAATTTTTAATATATATATATATATATCGTACAGTATATAAGGGGGGGGGGAGATTAGGAGATACACTCCCCCGTTGCTTTTTTTTTAAACAAATGTATTATGATTTTGTTTTTATTTTATCAATTTATCCGCAATAGGTAATACGGAGCAAAATATTAATTTTTATCGGAAAACATTAATAACGGCTAGGACGTTTTCCCCCTTCAAAAAAAAAAAATTAAAAACTTATTTAAGAAAATCTACGAAGAAAGTATATACAATTTACATATAATACAGTGTATATTAAATATAAGTATTTGATATAATGTATATTATCCGCTAATATTATGAAACCCGCAAAATCACAGAATGATATACACTTTTTATCACGTATAGGTACGTATTTCGACAACGACGTTGTCATCATCAGCGCGAACCACACACTAAAACCGTTATACTGCATACACCCGTATTTATACTGTTCATATCCAATGACGTCACCGAAAACCTATCGCGGCAACCGATCGTGAGTCATCGACCACGCCCTACAGTAGCAATTCTATGCCGACGCCATCTGGTTTACGTTAATTTTAGTAACGAATTTTGTAAGGGACTCAAGTCCCAGTTTAACGAATTATTTTTATTTTTTGACGTTTCTATTGCTTTTCTTATATATTTTAATTCCTTATAATTATTTACATTTTTTTAAAAAGTTTTACCGATCCGATATTACGTTTAATATTCAATAATAGTGATCCGCAACAGGAGATTTGTCGTATTCTTGTTTTTTTTTGATATTCCTCAAACGTTCTTCAAACCTAATATCTATATTTCTTTTTGTTTGGCCTACACGGCATTTATCGCATTGCTCACATTGCATTTTATAAATACCCCATTTCTCCCCTTCTTTTATTTCGTCCTTAGTGTTTTTAAATTATTGTTTTTTGTCGTTACTATAATAAACCCCGTAATTTTTGAAAATATTTGTTAAGCCATTCGAAATTTCGGGATAAAATACCCCGTTACATGACATTATTATTATTTTGTTCTCCAACCTATTATTTAGGGCGCTAAACTGCTTAAGTTGTTTTGACCATTTATGTTTCTCCTAACATATTTTCAAAATTAAATATTTTTCAGGTAGGACGTGGTCGATGACTCACGATCGGCTGCCGCGACGTTTTCGGTGACGTCATTGGATATGAATTGTATATAGTGTAACGGTTTTAGTGTGCGTGGTTCGCGCTGATGATGACAACGTTGTCGTCGAAATACGTATACGTGGTAAAAAGTGTGTAGTGTTTTGTGATTTTGGGTTTCATAACATCAGTGTAAACAGTCACAAGTGTCTAGCCAGGATTTTATTTTTGTGGAGAAAGTGTTATTTAAAAAATTTTGGAAAAAAAAAATTGGAAATTCGATATATTTTATTGTTTTAACCGAGTACATCGAACAATTAGGTTTAATCGATTGAACAGTTCAAATAATATTTTATTAATTCGATCGAATATTTTATTCGAGACCAAAACGTTTCGATTGAAAAATCGTCGAAAATTCTCATAAACAATTATAGTAATATTATATTCGTTAATAATATAATATTTAAAAAAAAAACGTCGGGTTATTAGTACAGGTATTTAATAATAATACGAAAACGTTTTCGGGTTGGGCGAGGTCTGGACCCCCACGGACCGCCCGCCTGGATACGCCACTGGCAAAAGCGGTCCGCCGCTGTCCAGTTGGGAACCACTGATATACGAATACAAGTAATCTCACCGTTTTACCGGTGCACCGTCTAACGGCGATCTATTCGCGGGAGCCAATTTGTTTTGAGTTAATGCGGTTGTTTTCACTTATTTCTGCTCAATCTCGTGCACACGCGCACTGCACGACGTATATACTATATTGCGCGCACACGATTCTCGCGAATCGCTCGGTCACGTACTTTTTTATTATTATTACTTTATTTTTTCGTTTTTTGCTCGCGCGTTGAATTCGTTACACGAACGAAGTAATAAGCGGTAAAAAAGTAAAAAAAAAAAAAAATAAAAAAAATAAACGTAGAAAATCGGTTACCTTCTGAGCACGCCACCCAGCAGAGACGCGTTCAGACATTCCGGTGGCGACAGCCTTCGTTGGACTTCGCCGACGGTCACTTTGTACTTCGACGTGGAGCTGAGCAACGACAGACGACCGGGCACGCTGCAAAACACGTCCGAAGGGGTCGTGGACATGCCTGTGTACAAAAAAAAAAAAAGACAAACGGTTATTGTAATGTTACGAGAATAAAAAAAAAAAGGAGTTGGAAAACGCCAATAATCGATCAATTCGATTTGTGTATATGTTATACCGCGGTTACCGGTCACTCGCGCTATATTAAATAAATTCTAGATATCATATGTCTTATAATAAGAGTCTCTCGCGTTACGGCCATCGCCCCGCGCAAGTAACTACGTTGAAAATACCCGAGTACTTGGACAATTTGCAAACAATACCAATTTTTTTTTTTTTTTGCATATTCCCTACTAAAATCAAATATTAATATTGATATATATATATAGTTAATTCGACGGAGGTAATGTTTTAATATTGTTAAGATCTCTGCGTGAACAATTTTTTTATTTAATATTTTCAATGAAACGTTATTCTCAAATCACGTTTTCGGTAGCCTGTCTACTTATATAATTGATTATAAAGTCTATTTTTTTTTTTTGTGGTAAAAAGTGTACAGAATTTTTCGATCAACGCGGTCGTCCGTTAAAATCCGGTTCTAAAATTTATGACTCCGCACCTAGTTGTTCTGTTAACACGCGTATTCCTTCTTTTTTTTTTTTAAGGTTTCACGATCCGTCACATTTTCTGCCGTCTCTTTGTCCCGTCTTCCGTCCCATTCCGTTCTTATTATTTTTGTGTGTATTGCGTCAGGTTCAGCGCCGGATTCAGAGGCCCCTAAGCGATTCGAATCTCGGGGGCCACCAAACGATTCTCCCGATTATTTGTGTCTCGTATTAAATACGGTATATATAATTTTTAATATTTCGATTCCATCGTCACGGTGCCCATAGGCCGGATCGCCCATTCCGCTTATATCGAGTTAATCCGGCACTGGTTATTATATTAGGTCAGCGCTGTTTTCAGGGCCGGCCCAACGCCACGGCAAAGTAGGCAGCCGCCTATAGGGCGGCACTTGTTTAGGCGCGGCGATTTTTATGACGAGCCGAAATCCGAAGCGACAAAATCATCATACGCCGTATACGAAATGATGTAGGTACTTTTAATGCGTATTTTACAGGGTTACGGAGGGGAGGCACTCCCCTAAAATAAGCCCTTTAGAAGCAGCGTAAAATAGATTTGCCCCAGGGCGGCGAAACGTCTAAGGCCGGCCCTGCGCGTGTTATAATAAAACAATAATAATGATCGACGCTCGCGTATCGGTTAGGTCAGGTTAGGTCCGTACCGAACGAAAACCCGCCGCCGCCGCCGCCGCCGCCCGGTCCGCTGTTCGCGAACGTCTCACGTATACTCGACGCGCGAAGGGCCCGGCGAAATGACACGGCGTGTGCGTTTTTATTTTTTCTCCGGCGGCGGCGCGAGTTTAATGTTTTCCGACAATAGAAATCGAAAAGTAAGGAAAAAAAATATGGAAAAAAAAAAGTACGTGTAAAATAAAAATCGGTATAATACGCGAGAACACAACAGATGTTGTTCGCGCGGCCGCTCCGTACGCCCCCCCGTCAAGTCGCATAACGCCGAGGAGGCACACCCCGCGCGAATTAGCCGTATACACACGCGCACACGCCCGTCGAGGGAGCGCGCGTTTGTTTTTCTGGGCCGTTCCCGGCGAACGCCCCGTAAAAAAAAAAAAACACGCGCGCATATATTAAATAAAACGTATAATATATATATATATATATATATATATATATATATATATAGGCGAGTACAATGGAAAATAGGTGTGAAAACGCGCCGCGGCGGGAAGCGGAAATCGCCGGCCGGAGAAACGTCCCCCATTTTTCGGAAGACGCCGGGTACTGTAACGCGCGCGTTATTATTAGTTTTGAATTCGTATATATACGCGTGTAGCGTTACACACAGCGAACCGTGTGATTTCGTAATTATTATTATCGCGCGCGAATACCAGAGTTTCTTTTCGACGTGTGAACACCTATTACGGCGGCGTGTGTGGTAAATAAGCTCGGGGAAACGGGACGGAAATGCGCCAAGCCGTTGTCACGACGACTAATATTATTGTTATCGAAATCGCTTTGACTAAACAGACATACCGACATTCACGAAACCCACTGACAGTTCCCGGTGGCGCACACTGAACTGCACGCTGAACTGGGTCTGACGATATTTTGCACGCTTTATTGCAGCCACCACCCAATACAGACAACCAGTAGACGCCCAATGACAACCTTGCATGCACTATATATAGTATTATAATTATGATTCAAAATATATTGTTTAAATTTTTAGCTCCATAACACCCAGCATCACACCGCCCACCCTTTTGAATGAGGGGGTTCGATTGACCCTTAACGTGTACGCCGCTGACAGTTCCGTTCCGTTTTTATCGCTCACGCGACGTTTACACTCGGCAATGTCTCGAGCACTATAGCAGACTCGTTTTTTTATTATTATTAAACGTTTCGACGATATTTAACTACTCAGAAACGTGTACGTTTGACGTTGTAAACGAATCGAAGAAGAAAAAAAAATACCAAATAATACACGAAATCGTATTACGACGAAACGCCCGCGGCCGTAGCTGGCGTACACGTATATATATAGTAGTAGTATAGTGCTTTGAATTTCCGCCGTCATTACTGCAGTATTCATAATATTATTTTCCATCTCAAACGTGATTATTCGGGATTCTGCGGCGGCGTCCCTCGCCACCGCGGGATCCGCGCGAAACTCTTCATTGCCGTGCCGGCACGAAATCCTTGTCTCGGCGGCGGCTTCGTTAGAAGGGGACGCGAGAAAGAAAGAAAGAGAGAAAAAAAAATTCACTCGCTCGGGTTATAGCGACGAATTATTCGTAACGAGCGTCGCGCGAAAATTGCGCGTTTCTGCACCCCTTTTTCCGTTCGCACGGATTTCCATCGGTTTATCATTTCATTTTTCACCGTTCGTTTCGGTTACGGGCCGCGGTCCTCACACACGGGGATAAGGATTAAAAGGCGAAGGACGGCACAGGCGACACATCGATCGGGAAAAATTATATTAAACCCCCCGATAACATTATAAATCTAAACTTTTAAAACACCGGAAGTATTTTAATACGTATTTTTCATTACCGTTAAAAGAAGTGTTTAAAGAGCTATTATAGGAAAGAAAAAAATTGTTTTGAGAAAATCAAAAGAGGGACGCCATGTAAAATTCATTAAAAAAAATTCACGAATAATATATTTTGTAAACCGTATGAGTCATAAACTGTCTAATAAACTCGCTTGGGGGGCGGATAAATCAGGTAGATTATGTGTTAAAATATTGGCGTAATCCATCTCACTGCACTCCTCCTAAAAACAAGTGAATCGAGATTGGATAAAGATTTTTAGAGTTTCGTTATTATAACTGTAAATTTGAAAGCAACGCGATAAAATGACTCCGAACTGAGCTTCCGCGGGTTTCGTAATATTTAAACCTTAAAACGCAAAAAAAAATCACCTCGTTTTCGACGAGAAATCTCGTCGTTTTCGGTAGTTTTTTTTTTTTTTAGTGGCTTTTGAGAAAATCGAAAAACGACCACGCTCTAAAGTACCGGCCATACAGACACAATATTTGTTACCGGAAACGAGGTACGAAAATCAGAGTTAAACTCTTGCGTTCTGGGCAGAATTTCGGCTGCATCCGAGTTGGGTGCGAAAAAAATAACGTTTCTAAATTTTGTACGAATTGAGTCCGGTCGTATAAAATATTCTATCTGAATTGGGTCCGGGAGTATAAAACTATATGTGTCCGAATCGGGTCCAGAATAATTATAGACGTGTTACGGCCTTCGACTCGTAGTTCCCGTAGTTATCTGAACCGTATTGGTATATAAAAATACGACATTACCTGGAGTCTGAAGTCAGTAAAAATGGCAAGGAAAATTGTTTTTTTTTTCTGAGACTCAACTAGTACAGCATGCTTTTTTACGGGTCGTCCAGAGCAAGAACCAGCTGGTACCACGATTTTTTTGAAATTGTTCAGGAAGCATAAAAACTAAATAATTAAATTTCTAACGGAAGTATTGAGAATATTGTAAGAATAGATTTAAAATTTCCATACGAAGAGCCTGCAATCATACATATTATATAAAATTACATTTTACACAATCTTAAGTACGTTTTTTTTTTAACAAAAAACAAAGGAAAAAAACTGGAGATAACACTGTTCATTGCAATGAAACGAACACATTTTTCACGATATATTAGCCTGTCTAACGGACGGATTTATCTGGTCGTTGCGCCAAACCGTATAGACAAAGTTTTCCGTTATCACAGACAATGTACAAAAATGAATTTGGAAAAAAAAAAAATTGGAGATTACATACGGTTCTCGTTCCGGACCCTTCAATTACCGGAATCTGGGACCCGCAATACTATAGTGTGCACCGAGAATTTTCCGGTACAGACATAAAAGAAAAAAAAACACGCCATTATAAAACCGCCAATACTCGCTGCGGGTCTGCAGCAGAACCCAAAAATGTTTTAGTGCGTTCGCCCCCCCACGTCAGTAAGTTCTCTCTCTCTCTCTCTCTCTCTCTCTCTCACGTGTGCTCGTGTGCCGTTAAATTATATTTAAAAAAATTTTTACACTCCGCGAATTTATTAGGGGCGACAAATCGTATTTGCCCCCCTCCGCACACACAACACACATCGAACCTCTCCCCCCGTCCCCGTCCCCGTATACGTATACGGACGAGCCCCCGAGCCATTTTTAAACACGAAATAAATACGCTCGTGTGCAGTCCGTCGGACCGGAACCGGCGCCGCTCGTGTTTAATCGAATAATCATATTATTTTAGCAGCCCCGCGCAACGGGTTGTTTGTCGGGGCTGGAAAAATCGTTCGTTGCCGCTGTCGCAGAGCACCTGGGAACCGACGACGACGGCGGTGCAGACGGGGGCGCCGATATTTCTATATTATGTAACGTGGCCCCGCGGCGAGATCCCTCCGCGCAGTCCGTCCCCCCGCGGCGGAAAGGACCCTCGAAATCCCGTCGTCAGCGGGACGTCGAACTTTTATTACTTTTTTTTAAAATATTATTATTGGCCCCGCCGGCCGGCCAATCAGCGCGGCGACGATATTTCGCGGAGGGTTACCCGGACACCGTTGCTGGTACGCCGCCGCCGCCGCCGAGCGGTGTAAAAATTACTTAAAATTAAAACGTCGGTAAAAATTAATGTCATTATTTATTCGGCGGACTGCGAAATCGAACGACGAGCCAAGAGGACGTACGAAAACGAAATCGAAATGGAAAAACGTAATTCACTATCCGGTCGATTATTATTATTATTATTATTATTAATATGTTTGCGAACGAACGCGAGCGCGTATATTTTAAATTCATCATTCGGCGACAGAAATCCGAGGTGATAACGGGCGTGCACAGAGCAGGAGTCGCCAATTATTATTATTATTATTATTCTTGGCGGGGCCGCATTAGAAGTTCGGAACGTTTTCGCGGGCCATTAAAATTCAATAATTATGAATACAATTTAGGCAAATCAAAAAAAAAAAACCTCGTATAACGAACCGAAATAAACAGAAAAAAAAGTGCTTGATGTGTGCGACAATAGATTTAATAAAATATAGAAGATAAAAAAAATTTATATAATACGCATCAACGCGAAAAATGACAGGTGTTGGCTTTCGACCGACCGTTTGAAATTTGGAGTACGATCAGTGCGCGCTACATTCATTATGTCATGATAACGGTTTTCGAACTGAAGAAGAATTTTCGTCGAGTTATTTGCGGAAAATTCGTTAAAAACGAGTTAAATATATTCAACGGGATTGTGCCAGGTTGTCCGTTCAACGTACCTATATAATATAGTCGACGACACGTAGTTCTGCCGAAGTCACGAATTTCTCGCCGTTTTCCGTTCGATTAATAATAACGCGTTATTATTGCAAATTTTCCGCCACGGACGTTAAATTTTTGTGGAAAAAAATGTCGACTGTCAAAACTCTTCACGTGTTTTTTTTTTTTTTTCTTTACCATTCGTTTTTCGTACTTTACACAATATTACTATTAATATATAAATTATTTTTATTAAAATATATATACATATATCGTTTATACATTTTATTCATCCCTATCTTAACACCCCCCCCCCACCTCCATAAAAAAAAAGTATTAGGCCGCATAAAATTTTCAATAATACTGTTCGTACCTAATAAAATGTACCAGACATTGTTATTACGTACCTATTATCTTTTCTTCCAGAAACGTAAAAATATTATACGTATTTTATGTATCGTATACATATTAGTATTACACGTATAAGATATGTGTGTATACTTACGTTTTAGTAACGGCAAGTCGTTCATAAACGAATTGCTGTCGTCCACGTTGTGTTCCTGCAGTTGAAAAACCGAAAACAAAAAAAAAAAAACATTATATTAATACACATATTGTATTACGTTCGACGTACAATAATATATATATATATATATATATAAACGTAAAATCTACACTGTAAAATAATTACACGTTTAACAGCGATATCGTTTTATTGTATAGCGGAGAAAACGAGCTACTGCAAGTCGCTTTGATCGCGTTCGTATATACGTATATTATTATAATATTATTATAACGACGACGACGACGACGACGACGAGATCATTATAAAATCGAGCGAGCGCGTCGTCTTCGTCGTCAGCAGCACGCGAGTCTGTATACACGTACGTATATTATAATGAAATAGTTTTTTTTTTTAAATATTATTATTTTCGTTAATCCGATCGCGGCCTATGCTGCAGTTATGATATAATAATAATAATAATAATCTCTGCGCGATACGAGCCCGGTGTAATAATCACTATTAACGCGTGGACCGCGGGGAGGCTGCATGCCGGGTGGAGAGAAATAAACCGAACGCGAAACACGGCTTACACACAAAAATAATAATAAATAAAAAGAAAAACGCGCGTTTCCAATTTAATTTATATTACGAACGTAACGCGTGCGGTAGTCGCGCTTATATAATATATATACATATATAATATTGTTTTTATATTAATTTCTTTTTTTCTTTTAAGAGGACGTAACGAGTTATGGACGCGCTCCGTCGGATTAAAAAAAAAAATTAAATGCCGTATCTCGGGAGCCGTCGGACGCGAGCGGTCTTCTATAAAACGGGCGTACATTTATTATTATTATTAGGCACGTATTATTTCGTCTGTATACGTTATAAAAAAAAAAAAAAAAAAAATAGTAGTAAATATATTGCGTATTAAATATTACGCGCAACAACGGCGAGCGCGGTGATTTTTCGTGGAGGAGTGTCCCGAATAAAACCTATCAAAAAAAAAAACATAAAAAAAAAAACGAGTCTGCTGGTACTCCAGACATTGACGTGTAAACGTCGCGTGAGCGGTAAAAAACGGAACGGAATTGTGATTGGGATTTGTGAATATTCGTATCTTTATTCAAAGTAATTTCGATAATAAATATTATTATTAGTTGTCATGACAACAGTTTACATGCTGTTGTATGAAAATGTAAATTAATTAATATTATTAATAATAATAAATATTATTATTAGTTGGCATGACAACAGCTTAAACATTTCCGTCTCATTTTAACACATTTTACATATCAAAAAATACGTGGTTTTTTTTTATTTTATTTGATATGACGCGTTAATCCATATGTTTAAAACCGTTTCACGTGGGGGAGGATGAAGGCCACAATAATACACTTTTAGGTTACCAAATTTTCACACACAATAAATTACGACATTATTTCTATAGAACAACATAGCTGTTTTTTCAAGAATCTTTAATTCTCAAGAAGTTACGAGATTAAAAAAAAAAAAAAAAAATTGATATATTTTTTTTTCTATTAAATGCTTATAACTTTGTAAGATATATAGACAAAATGATTACGTTGTTATCATCTATTTTGAGGTAAAAAAAAAAAAAATTGTCTTCTCGACTATTGTAAAAGCGGTAAAATTATACGTTATGCCCGTAATTTTTGAAACTCCGGCACTGCAGGATATGTCATTATCTCATGAATTCAAAATTTTAAAGTCGAACCGAACTGTTTTGAATTTTTTTTATTCGACCCCGAACTGAACCGAACTGTTCGATTTAAATATCGATCTTCGAAAAAAAGTTTAACGGATTTAAATTTTAAACTGAATTTTGGAAAACACTGAAAACAACTAATAGTACTCAATGGATTCGAACTGAATTAATTAAGCGTATTGATTCGTAAAATAAATCTAATAATTTTGGTAATTTATAGTAGGTACTCGCTATACATTACATTATATACGCGTAGGTACATACAACAGAACACTGTCCCGCAGTTTAAATTATAATATTCGAAACGAATATAATATTTCGTGTTCAATTCGTTCGGTTCGAATATTTCCAGTGACGAGTTCGATTTCCGAAATCGGTTTTGATTTCCGTGGAAATCGACTAGGAAGTTTTTTTTTCCAACGCGTCGATAGTGTCTTTTATAATTTTGAATGTTGACCCGTTGATCTCGAGCGGGAATGCGACGCGAACGACGAGCGTTTTATCCCGCTACGAATAATATTAACCGCGTCGTAGGCCATTCGAATAATCGACATGCGTATTATATTAATAAGGAACGTATCGCGTGCGTACAAGTAGAATGGTAGTAAAGGAATATGTGAGTGTTTATATCACTCGGGAACGGATTCGTTTGTGTGCCCGGTGCCGCTGATGTCGTCGCGTTCGATCGTGGCGCGATGCTGTTTTGTTTGTGTAATTAAAATCCGTCGTACCTAGTCATCCCGGTGTCGGATGATGATAGACGCGCGTCGTTTCCATGTACTACCTCATCAATCATTCGTCTGCAGGTGAAACGCGCGAGCGCATATCACCTATACGGTGTTATATAAATATTATAGGGATGAGCGAGATAATCGGAGAGGAAAAAAAATTGCTCGTAGATATACGAGATACGTAATATACAGGATGGGAAGGATAAATTTTTGTCCGTGAACTCGTGAAGTACGTTCAAATTCGTAATTATCGAAATGTTTCATAATAATTATCTTCGTAATTCATCGCGGTCAGATTAATATCGCGCGTTACTTTGAACAAATCGCAGGCTTTATCCAACGAATAGCTCGTGAATTTAAGTCATGTACACCTCTAAAAGGTCTGAATTGTTCCTGTTAGAACGCACTATCGTCGAACACGGTTCTCTACTCTTATTCGGGATCCGTGTACTGAATCTGAGTTTACTAGGTTTGAGAGAGTCCAACGTAAGAGTTCTGTATGTTTTTTTTTGTGCTAAAAATTCCTTGTTCTTCTCACACGATCATTCCCCTTGCTTGGCTTCTTTCTTGCACTCGGTTTCTGAGAGTTTCCAGAGAGATTGATGTGGTTCTGGAGTTATTTCTTGGTTTGTTTATCTCTTCAGTTGTCAAGTTTTCTTTTTTTTTCTTCGGGTCACGTTCAATGGTCTTCGATGAAAATGTTCTGTGGGACGAGTTCTTTCGGCAAGTTATCGTACTCGACAGACGTTTGGCGTCAATATCCGTTTCCTTTCTAAGCTTTTATCGGGCGAGATTCACCATTTTCCATTGATCTCTACAGACTTATACTTTAGGATTGCTTTTCGCCAAACTCGATGTTACTAGCTCTATTTTCTTGTTCTCCCATCCTCTACAAATTATTCTTTCAACTCCCCCTCCCATTTAATAAATTAACGCGCATTACTAACAACTTTTTTTCATATATTAATTAAAGTGTATACCTTTATACGGGTTTTAGAGCACATAAATCCGGGCCCATGTATACGTATATGTTAATTTTTATTTTTTATTCTGTAGTTGTTGAATTATTCTTTTTCGCTTCGAAACCCGAAGACGATACAATCTTCTCGGTCGAAGCCCATTGTAAACAAACAAAACATTCAATACAAAAAAATCCTATTTATATATCTCTTTATTTTTCGTAATATACAAAATGTATTACGAGTATTAATTCATAGTTTTTACGTTTTATTTCTCATTCTCTCACCGCGTACCCTTTTTATTCTTATATATACATATATTTTCTTTTTCGTTTTTACTGTTTTTATTAGGTATACGATAATTATAGGCGTATATCGAAACAACTGTATTGCATACAATATGTTTATAAAAAAATATATAGGCGTGCGACAGAATAGAATTCTCACCCCGTTACGCCCGATATTACTTAAACACAACCGGTAATCAACCGATATAACGACCGGTTCAACCCTCTCTATTTTTTTCGCTATTTAGGCGTGTCCTCGAACACCCGCCGCGCGCGGCTCGGCCCCGTATACGTACGCGGTATTAAAAAGTCGATATGTACGGGGTGAGTTTTTTTTTTAACCATATGCTTTAAATATTTTTTTTTTCAGGAAATTTTTCGCACGTTTCATTTTTTCGCGATTTCGATATTTTTACCAATTCTACTGGACAAAATGTCGTTTTTCACGTGTCCTAATACCCGTTGAACGGGGGGTTTTTTTTTTTTGCTGCTCATAAATTCTTAAAATCCGGCGAATGTTTCCCGAATCACATAATAAACGAATAACGGCGATAATATACTCGATACACTCACCTGAGCTTCTTCCACCACGCTGGACAGAGCGTTGTGCAAGACGAGCGAGTCTTCCAGGCCCGGATGAGACTGGACGAGCACGTCGCCTCGGCCCCGGACACCGCCCAAGCCGGAACCGTAATCGCCGCCCCGGGAACGGCCGCTCTCGTACGGGAACGACGGGTGCATGTTGCCCTGCGAATACATTTGAAAACGTTGTTGTTAGAGAAAAGTAATTACAAAAAAAAATTTAAAATTTATATTCTGTTTTAACTGGACGATAAACGTTCATATAGACTTTCGATTTTCAACATTTTAAACGTATACGCCTAGGCTACATAGGACTCTAAACCAGTGGAGCCGAGTCATATGAATTTAAGCGAAGCGAAATCGAATTATTTACACATCCACTGTCAACTGAACTTTTTTATTAATTATTATATCAAACTATTTAGTAAAAACGAAAACACACGTACCAATAAGACCGTCCACCCCTTTCGTTACCTATATGAAGCGATCGCTTCGGTTCATGTGTATAGGTTCGGCGCCACTGCTCTAAACCATAATCACCGCGTTACGCCTAAATTACTAAATAATATGTTGTACTACATTATAGTGTACATAGTATGGCAAGACCGCACACTGTATTGACAAAGAATGGCAATATCGACGAGTAAAAAAAAAAATCAAAAGTCTTTTTTTTTCACAAATTTACTTCGAACTCGTTAAGTGTTTTTTTTTTTTAAGTTTACGCGGCAAAAAGTCGATTGGTTTCTTTTTTTTTTTTTACAAAAGTATCTAAATAAAGTTATATACAACGATAACAAACGTCAAATCGTATCGTTTACAATAGTATAGTGTTTTCTAACACAATAACGAAACGGTATCGATGATGATTGCAGAAAACGTTTAAGGGAGGTCTTATCTCATATTTTTTTAACGCTATAGTCAAAGCAAAAAAAAAAACTAAAAGTCACGAAATCAAGTCATCGTTTTTTTTTTTTTTTAAGTTGAATTTTAATTTTTACACTGTAATATCGTGTCCGTTTAAAAGTTCGCATTATGTGCAAGAGGAAGAAAAATATGAGAAACGGAACATTTCGTATATCGCGTATATTATATAATATGTATACGAGTTTTATGTCGTTTTCGAAAACGTTGTTAATCGACGATCGCGGTTATAATATAAAGTAATACCTTTCAATAATAATAATAATTACTTTCCGATTAAAAATATAAAAAAAAAACTACGCATATTATATTATATTATATTTTATTATCGTGCGGTTTTCTCTTTTATATACGCGTGTGTATTTTTTATACGGCGATTTAAAACGGAGACAGCCAGTTTGACGCGGACATATTATGCGCTCGTATATACGTATAAAAAAACAAAATCGCGGGCAGCTAATACACGTATATAAATTGTGTATTTTATACATACTGCACAAGCTACATAGGAAAATATTTATAATAATCGTAATTTATTGCGTTTACGCGCGTCGTATAATAATAATAATAATAATAATAATAATAATAATAATAATAATAACGATAAATAGTTTGTATATACGCAATTCGATAGTAAAAAAAAAAAAAAAAGAAACGTACGTTCGATTTATTTATTTAAAAAACAAAAATCAGAGAGTAGGAGGTGTCCGGATCACTCGAATTTGATTAATCGTCCCTGCTACACACATGCGCGTAGACGTCGAAATTAGCCTGTTTTTATTTATTTATTTCGCTTCTTTTTTTTTTTTTTTCGGCCGGCATTATAATTACGGGTCTTGTAACCAGATCCTGAATGCGACGGGAGAGGTACTATTATTATTTTTTTCGGCACTCTCAGCACACGGCGCGCTCACTCCTCTCGTCAACCCGTTATGAATATAATAAATCGCGAGCACGTAACCTACATACGCGTAGGAAAACGAAACGAGAAAAAAAAAAAAAATTCCGCACACCGTTTTGCCGCATAATACAATATATTATAATATCGTATTTAAACGTATCCGTATCGACGTTAATAATAATTATTGTTATTAACGCGCGCGCGCGCGTGTGTGTGTGTGTGTGTCCGAACGGATCCGGTCTCGTTTATATGGGTTTAATATATGACCGCCGCCGCCGCCGCACCAAGCCCATGAATCGAACGGTCGCGCTTATATTAAAATATATTATTATTATTATTATTATTATTGGAGTCCGCTTACGAACAATTTACAACTGCAGATAATAATTTATAAAAATGCTTTTACAATATATATATATATATATTGTTTTCAGCGTCGTGTACGATTGATTTTATGAGGAAAAAAAAACGGTGTAAATTATCATCTCAAAATCGGTGAGTTTCGTGGGGTTGAAGGGGGGGGGGAAGTTATTTTTCTACAACGTATCGTCGCGGCGGCCGTGCCACGGCGTAAGACGATACTGCGTTGAACGACACGCGCGTCGCCAGCTTAATATCATAACGGGACGCGTTAAGGCGCAACGCCTCGAAAATTCAGATGCTAACAGCCGCTCGGCCCGCAAGCACTCATTACCACCTGCAGGACCGCAATAGAGACTGCCGCCGGGCAGCAGGAAGAAACGACGGCTGAACGCGTGCTGATAACATGATATTATGTCCTCGAAATCCGTAGTGACGCGCGGTCCTGCGCAAACACCTATATATAATACTGTCGAGACGCGGAAATCCAAAGCGACGGAGACGGATACGAGTGCAAAAAAAAAAAATATGTCGTCTCTCAGCGTTTCACGCGCAAGAGCTTCGTCCCCAGAATCCGGCCGATGTCGTCTCGTAACAAGTGTATAGTCCGAGAGGTTTTCTCTCGTTCGAGGAATTAAAAAAAAAAATAAAGACGGATTCGGTGCGTACGAGTCGGTCGGGAGAGCTGCTGTTTTGGCATCGCCACACGTCTCGCATTGTTATTACGCGCTCGTCCGATAAACGATCAGACAACCGATCGGTCGGTCGGGTCGTACACGGGCTGCATCAGCATCAGCATCTGCAGCGAACGGACTCGGCTGTATATCATTAAGCGACTACATTCCATATACACGCGTGACGGAAGGGCACCCGTCGGAAACTGTTGCGCGCTCGTGTATATACATATATATGTAGTACGCGCGGATCGAGAAAGTTTATTTCTACTTTTTTTTTTTTCGACAATATATTGATTTATACTCTTTTCTTTTTTTTTTTTTTACTTTTTCCACTCGCCAATATATTATTATACGGATATCCTGTCTCCTCGGCACACTCGAGATCGTGGCGCGCGTACGAATTATTGTTTCAACATTAATACATATAATATTATAAACGTTTATAATAAATGTACACAACATTGTCGTCGTTCATTACGCGCGCTTGCGCGTGTACATATAATAATATAAAATACCGTTTTATCGTTTCGAAAACAAAAAAAACGATTCGGATCGGATTTCGTTTTTTTTTTTTTTCTTATACCGTTCAAGTCCCGAGAGAAAAATATATATTCACCGACCGTTTATGTATCCATATGTATAACAATAAAATAGTCGGTATACCGCGCGTACGAGAAACTCGACGGTCGCGCGTTAAAAAACTGCTGGCGCGCTTTTTCTCGACCACTTTTTGAAATAACTATCTATAATATACGTATATAAACTAGAACAACGCGCGTACCTAATAATATGTAATAATAATAATATAACGCGCCGTGTATACGTTTGCATATCGGTCCATTAATCATCCGCGTATCATACTCGGCGGAGATATTATATATACACGCGTGTGTGTGTGTGTAAAGCATATAGCCGATAAAATCAACGGGTAAGTATATATTATTATGTGTACGCACTGCGCCGTAGTCGAAGGCGGTATTTATATTGAGCGATAAAAAACAAAAAAAATGTGTCAGGCCGAATAAAAAAAAACGCGTAATTTTACGATTATCGTGACGCGAGATAAATACGCTTTAATATTATTTTATTGTAAACGTTTTAATTACGAGATACTATCGTTTATATATATATATATATAGTCCGTTCGAGTTAATTATAGAGCAAAAAAAAAAAAGACATTATATAACGTCAAGTCTCAAAAGTTACTTTTATAAAAATTTCTCAAAAAAAAAAAATGCCTATAGTGTTTAATATTGAAAACGCGCAAAATTATCCGTTGATAAGACGCACGAAAATCGGTTGTCTTTATAGTGAACTAACGCTCAAGCTGTGTTCGTAGCCTACGTAAATAGTGGTTTTTTTTTTTTTTTAATGGCCGCGAACGACAACAGGAAAACGTACGGAAAAATTTAATTATACACGCGGATATATTTAATAAATAAAATTCATTTTTTTTCCCCGCCGAATCGTCACTCACATTATAACCCGTTAAAACTGCAGATAACTTCCGACTAGAATTTTTGACCGTTTCACTCGTCAATAAGTGTGGTCGATGCGGTAATATACAGGTATAGGCGTATATATATATATATATAGGGTCGAAGAAAACGTTTTTGTTTTATTGAATATTTTCCTCATGTTTTTCGCGCGTATAACGCGTTTTATAAAAATATTCTACTACTATAATTCAATGCTCTTTAATAAATAAACGGTTTTTCGTGGACGAAGAACGTATTAGTATTTTCTAATACTATAAAACTATATATAGAAGAAGACCTGCACGGGGATTTTCTTATTTAATTTAGTTAAACGTTTAAATTTTCTGTCTATATCCATCTCTGAAAACCCCCCCCCCAGAATGATCGAGCGACAATGTAATAATAAAAACGCACGCCGAAGTGCCTTCTTCACCGGCGGCGGATAGTTCTTCCCTCATCACGACATTCGAGTCACTATACTACTCTAAAAAAAAACATCCATTACGACGACGCCCGTCGTATTAACTTTTACGTACTGCAGACCGTATAATTTTCTAAATTAAAAAAAAAAAAAAACAAAATTAAACATTTAATTTATTTAAATTTCGAAATTAATAAAAAATAAACACGCGTAATAAATAAGTGACTTTTGATTTCGACTCGTGCCCATACAATGCGCGTATGATTTTCTATCGATTTCGACTTATCGACTCGAAAAAAAAAAAAAAAAAATTAATTAACTTGCCGAGCCTCGCCTATACGTACATATTTCTGTACGCGTACACGTGAAGTATATTATATATTATACGCGTTCTTATTATATACGTTTTTAGTCGTTACAGGTATAATAATATATTTAACCGAATCCTCATATTATATTATCGTACACGCGCCGCACACGATAGGCGTGAATCGTTTTAACGACGACGAGTACGTAGGTAAGTACGAGTTGTTTTTTTTTTTTTAATTTTTATTTTCTCAAAATCGAACGGCTTGCAAACGCGCGAGTACATAATAATATATACGTATTATAATGACGTACGCAACGCTATTTTATTTATTTTTTATTATTATTATTATTACAATAATTTACGATAAACCCGGTCACTCTATACGTACGACCGAGCTGCTGTTTACATTTTTATGTATTTACAACCGTTTTATTTTTTTAATTCCCAAGTTTCGCGTGGACATTTCTTTTTTTTTTTTTTACAACAAATTAATTTCGGCCGAATTTAAACTATATGTATACGTTCTAACGATATGCGCGCGGTAATAAAATTTCTCCGACCCTTCCTGCGCCTATATAATATAATATAACCGTACTCGCGCAGCGGTGTAAACGCAGAGCTTGATTTCGTGGCCGGCGACTTCATCAGGCGCCGCCATTCGCATTTTGACTTGTGAATTTTTTTTTTATTTTATTTATATCAGCCCCCACATTTCGAGAAACGATTCGTTGTTTGTATACCGTAAATTCACAGCGATCGTACAGAAATTTTTCCCAATCGAAAATAATTCATTATAATATCGGTACTTTAACGAGGCCATTTTTCGAATTTGCAATTAGCTACGGGAAACAAACTTTGACAGCACTCCTCTTCCGGTAGAATTTTCCGGTACAGACGTAAATGAAAAACACACACACACAGCTCTGTAAAACCAATAGATTCGTCGCTCTGTTCGGAATCTATAAAATCCGAGTTTCCATACATATATATATATATATGTATATAGCGAATCCGATAATAATATTTAAAAAAAGACAAAATCAATCATTCCCTCGTTCACCGCGTCTCCACCCGCCCAAACGTCTTCGTCGCCGTCGTCGTCTTTATTAAAATACGTTATCGAGCGCAAAGTTTCGATAGTTTGAGAATTTCTGTAGCTCTCTCTCTCTCTCTCTTTTGGGAACCGGCTGCAGCGTTTCTCGGCGTGCGTGTATACATCACATTGTATACAATATCCAAATAATTACGAAGCGACCCCGCGAGAGCAGCGCGGCGGGAGATTCTCCCCTCGAAGATCCGGCGGGGAAATTTTATATTCGAAAACATTTCGCGAAAAATTCGAATTTTTCGACATTCCGAGTTTCTCGAGTTTCGGCAGTCCGTCCCCGTCCCCCCGCCGCCAACAGTGTGTATAGTTATACACCGTTTTTCTCGTTTACGTTATATATTATACATTAATAATACATCATAATAACTATATATATATAAGTATATATACAGCACGGTTCTCCGACTACGCGTCTCGTGTAATATATTATTATTATTATTATTATTAAAGCGTCGTCTTCGTCGTTAATAATAATAATAATCGTTTTTTTATACCCTCGTCGTCGTCGTCGTCGTCGTCGTCGTCATCGTATTCCCCGACTGCAGAGCTGACATAATTAAAACGCTCGGAATTCCACGTACGTCCGGAATTCTCGACGAAGAAATCTGCCGCCGCCGCCGTATTATTTTATTATCTTACACGCACGTATCATAGCAAGATTTTTTTTTTCATTCGCCCGAACCCGGCGCGCGCGCGTAACTCTCTTAATATTGGGCACCCTCTCGTCGGGAACTTCCCTCCCCCACACACACACACACACAAAAAACGCTTTTCGTTTATATGCTTTTTTACAATAAACTACCCGACTTTATAGAGGTTGTACGCGGGAAAAGTGTTGAAAATGACGCGTAGAATTTTTTGAAAAACTCGTGTATTTCAAATTGAAAACACAGAATAAAACGTATATAGGCAGTCGCTGGTCGGATCGAAGGTTTTTAAAATTTTTTTTATTCGAACGCGACGGAACTCGCGGTGTATCATAGTTATTATTTGCGAACAAGATTGTCGGAATAGGAAAAAAAAACATTTTTAAAGTGTAAAAAAATAGTGCTTAAAAAGCGTACGACAGACGATATTACCGATGACCGTTTTATCGGTTTTACAGAGCGATTTTTCGAATAATCTTTCGTCGCGCCGCCAAAATATTGTAGGAGTTGACGGACGAACGAGGAAAAACGTGTGATGGCAGCTATACTATTACGTATAACGTTTTGCAACGCGACTCGGTACGAGATCGCTACAATATTAACTGCTGCGGAGATTTCAGAGTTTTTTTTCCGTTTTAAATTATTAAAACTTCTCGTTAGACAAACCGCGTATTATTTTTGACTTTATTACAAAAAAAAAATCGACCCCTCTTATTGTAGAGGATACGGAATTAAAACGTAATACGAAACGGGCACGATTGATATTCGTATGGAAAAACTAACAGCTTGTAGAACTGTTCTGAAATGATTGATCAAATATTTATATTATTTCTTCAAACATTTATAAAATATTTTGGCAATATTTAATTGCTGTGTGGGTTCATTTTGACGGATCCTCGAGAAATTCAATACAGAGAGATTGTCATCAGAGAGACGATATATTATTGCGTTCTCTCCAATACTACCCGTTTATCGATATACGAGTTTATACTTTATAATTTTAACATATATATATATATGTAGCCGGTCGTTTAACGGGTGAATTTAACTAAAAAAAAACAAAAACCTATATTTCTTTCTAACACGTCGACAGAGAACTCAAATACGTCTTGAAAATCGTTTTTTTTTTTTTTTCGTTTTGTAAAAAGCCGCGTTTTCGAAAGTGCCGCTCTAGGCGCTGATGTCTATAATATACCCTTGCAGCGCCGTTCGAGTGAAATGGACAAACCGTCCGTTGTATTCCGTTTCCGAAAAAAATTGTTGTCGTTGTTGTCATATACTCTTATAAAAATTGTTTGCAGACAAGAGAAAAAAAAAACAGCAACGTTAAACGAAAAAAAAAAAAAAAAAGGAAATAATTCCGAAATTAATCTATTTACGTTTTTTTTTTTTTTGTCTCGCCGTCGACAGTCGCGATCCGTTGCTCGTAATATATTTATATAAACTCGCAAACTAAACGGAGGAGGGGGGGGAGAAAAAAACTGCTGTTTTGGAAAACTTCGCGCTGTACACACACACACACACACACACACACATAATATATATGATATTATAATTGTATGTGTATATACGACGAACGGGGTACCTAATAGGATTTGTTTTCGACGGGTAATTATAAGAAAAAAAAAAAATATATATATATATATAATAAACCGGCAACAGCAGCGGGGCCACACGTCGTAGTCTCGCCGCGCGACGCCCACTTTTCACGATGAAAGTGGTTCGTCGAATCGATTTCCACCGCGGCGGCCCCTTCGCCGTTTTAACCGACTATCCGTATACAATATTATAATAGCTCGCCCAGTATATTAATTATCATCTACACACACGTCTCTCTCTCTCTCTCTCTCTCGTCTCTCGTTAAAAACGAAAAATACTTTGGACGATTTCACGCGCTTCACGTACGAGGTATATAAATGCGTATATAATATATATATATATATATCGCGTATTATAATATATATAAGGTTATAATATTGTATACTATACTTGTCGGGCGCGCTCGCGACCGTTTTAATTAACTCCCGGTCCAGTGTTTTCTACTCGGCTCCATATTACTACGTTACGTTACTTACAGGCGGGTATGTGTTAATATACGCGCGCGCGTCATCGCGGTCCGCGTCGACTACCGTCCGCCCGTCGGCCACGCGACGACGACGACGCGCGGCGACCAATACGGTAGTCTTCTACGCGCCCGTGCGCGCTATACAAACACCACGCCGCCGCCGCCGCCGCCAGTAAATGACTTTTTTTCCCTCCTCCCCTCGGAAAAAAAAAAATGTTTTTTCCGACGATTACGCGCAGCCGGCGTGTCTGAGTACGCTTTTTAAGAGGACTTTTATATGAGTCCTGTTTTTAAGAGGCGCTCGGCCACAGTCGTTTTTGGTAACGACCGAGACGGAATATTATACAACTGTATATTATTCGTTAATATCGCTACGATTAATCGTATTATTATAACTATATATATATATATATTAATATAGAACGTTGAATTTTTCGATATTGAACGGAAAAGAGGAAGACCGAAGAAAAAGTGCGAAGAACTACGCGATTTAGCGTGCGATACGTGCAGAGTATTGCCCGGCGTGCGCGTGGAAGACGTAAAATAAACGTGAACGAAAACAGACGGTTAGTGTTAGAATGTGTATATATATATATAGTGATTGCGGGTGTGCGTTTTCGGGAGAAACGATCGAAATGTTTTCTAAAAACTCCCGAAACGGGCGATATATGAGGGCGATAAACTCAACGAATTCCGCGGTACAGGAGCTGTACCGAGAGTACTGGAAAACGATCGGTCGACGCGGATATACAGGGCTGACAAAGGCCGAAAAGGCATTCGTTTCGAGTAAAAAAAAAAACGAGTGTGCTAGTACTCGGGACATTGATGTCGCGTAAACGTCGCGTGAACGGTAAAAATGGAACGGAACAGCGATTGGGATTTGCGAATATTCGTATCTTTATTCAAAGTAATTTCGATAATAAATATTGTTATTAGTCGTCACGACAACAGCTTACACATTACCGTCCCATTTCCCGAGATTTACCCTCATACCGCCGTAACAGATGTTTACGCATCAAAAACAAAGTGGGATAAGGTCGAGGTTTGCGATAGACCGGTGTTTTACTATGATTGCGAGACTGCACGAGTGATAGCGCGGTGAAGGAGATTCGACAAAGAACTGCGGCAAGATCAGTCATCGCGAGAGGCCAAATGATTCAGCGGCTGCAGGCTATTGGATGCGGAGAAGCGTTGCAATCCGGGAATCGATGGGAAACGCGTATCGGTATCTGTTCTTAATAGAACGGGAACGGTAACGGAGAGAAATAGTACGGGAAAAGTGGATTGAAAAACTCTTGAAGACTGTCGAATGCCAGGGGAAGAAGGTGAAACGGTTTTTTAGTACAATTATAAAGTTTTCGCGCATAGTCTTTATTTTTCGGGACGATTGTTTTTTTTTTTTTAATCGAACGACGACGGGGGATTTTTCGAGTCCACACACACGCACACATATCGGGATCTGCGCGAGATAATTTTTTTTTATTATTTTCTCGATACCGCGTTCTCTCCTAAATAATATTATATCACACTGTAATACGCGCGC
Source organism: Slavum lentiscoides (assembly GCA_032441835.1). Taxonomy (NCBI): domain Eukaryota; kingdom Metazoa; phylum Arthropoda; class Insecta; order Hemiptera; family Aphididae; genus Slavum; species Slavum lentiscoides. The sequence continues at coordinate 2,811,235 of CM063716.1, forward strand.
GCACAATATTATAATACCGTTTACGATCAATTTTACACGCGGATCGTTATTATAAAACACACGTTTACATGTACATTATCGTCTTATTAGCATCGCGTCAATAATACACCGGCAACTCCGCACGATTAGCTCGATTATAATAACAGCCGACCACCGTATAATGTTATAATATGTATAGTGAATATACGTTTTATATAATGCGTGTACGCGCCGGCTATTATTGGATTTCAAATTGTACGTCCATAAAACGGATAGAAGACGGTTTAAAGAAAAAAAAAAAAAAAACCGGCGATTTTCCGCCGTATAGTAATAACACGCCAATTACGTTTGACCTCGAAATTTTTTCGATGCGATTCCGAAAGAGGATACTTGCAGAGGACACTGTAAACGCGCGTTCGGTATGGAAGGAGGCGGGTTTTCTTCTGGAAGTCTCTCTGAATCGTGAGTCAGTTTTGCCAGAAAACTCAATTATTCCACGCCGTTCGACTCGTTCGCGACACAGCCACGCTGTTTAATTTTCTGGTTCCGTTTTAGTTATTTCCGTGAAATTGTGCGCGGAGTGTGTTTTTTTTTTCTTCACCTAATTTCGACCGGACCCATTACAATGTATTATAAAACGGATTCTGCGTTCAACGAATACAATTTCGAGCTGACGAAATGAATACGTCCTTCTAAAACCGGTATCCGTGAAGTATCCGAACGATTATGTTTGTGTCAGATTTTGTTTATGTGTTTACAATAATTATAGTTGTCGCCACGTCGACATGTTGGGCACAAAAAAAAAACCGCAATTTTCTGCCGCGGATATAATATGACGGAAACGAGTAATCGATAGAAAACGTTCGTTTGAAATTTCGTCGAAATTCTCTTCTGCACATTTACGTCGTCTATTCGTGCGTTGGCGAGATGAACAATTTTAGTGTCCGTTATTGCATCGCTTGGCGCGAAAAAAAAATCGCTTTCCGTTTCGTGTCAATAACGATCGATTTCAACGTAGCGTATAGGCACTAAAATTGTTCGCGCTCAATTCGCGCGAGCCCACTCACGAAATCCGCGCTACGGTCACTTCCCGTCATTCAATCAGCGAATAATGAACCGAATTCGCGCAGCCCGTCCGCTTTGCCCGGAAGCGCCGTCGAAATTCGCGTCTCGATTCACGTTCTCGAAATCCGCTAGTCACCTCAGACTTCCGTATCGTTTTTAACGTTTTGTTCTCGCTCGCGCGCGCGTTGAATCGGCACGAGAACGGAATGCGCGCGGCACACTATAGTATACAATAATGTGCGACCGGACAGAAAAAAAAAATAATTAAAAAAAGAAGAGAACTCGGGGACCCGTTGCGTGGCTCTGTGTGTATATATACGTGCGCGCGCGTAGCCAGTATTATATTATTATTATACTCGTATAAATTTATAAAATTTTATATCGTATGAATTTTCACGCCGTCGCCGGTATATGTGTACGAACGGGTTGTGTACGAGTAAAGAGAGACGTACGACCTCGCGAACTATCCGACCTCTAACGCTATAGTGAACTCGGCTGCGCGCGACCGCGACAAGTGCCGTACAATAATTCTACTCTCTACGTGCACACGCGTCGTTATTATAAATGTTTACGCGCAAACACATAAAAGTCCACGTACTATACTCGTGTAACGATATTGTATATATATATATATAATAAAAGAAAATAAGAAACGTAGCAGGCAGCGGCGCCAGGATCCTTTGATACTGACGCGAAAAAAAAGAGTGAATTTCCACTTGTATAAGACCGAGTGTGACGAACGTCAACGAGCCGAAACGGTCGTGATGCGGACTCGACTCGGACAGTTCTTTTTACCCCCGGTTTTCAGCGAATCGCGCGCGATAAGAAGACAAAAAAAAAACGAGTCTGCTATTATAGTACTCGAGACATTGATGTGTGAACGTCGCGTGAGCGGTAAAAACGAAACGGATTTGTGAACATTGGTATCTATTTATTCAAAGTAATTTCGATAATAAATATTATTATAAGTTGTCATGAAAACGGCTCACACATTTCCCGTCCCGTTTCCCGAGATTTACCCTCATACCGCCGTAACAGACGCGTTTACACATCAAAAACGATTCTTCACACCATTCAATCGTCTACTGGCTACGTAGCCAGAATTTTTATTTGCGGGGCGGCGGCTGAGGCTGATAATTAATTAATTTATATGTCAATAATTTATGTGTACAGACGGTGCCTACTAAAAAAAAAACTGATTGTTTATTCATTTCGGGAGGGACTGCAACTTTATCAGCCCTCCCCTCCCCCCGGCTACGCCATTGGAACATAATATCGTACGCTTGTACGTGAATTTCGGAAGACGTTTGAAGGATTTCACTGCAGAGAAAGAGCGGTCGGTCTTACAAAATTAAAATTCGACAAAGCGGTAGAAAAAAAAAACAACAAAAAAATTGAAAAAAAAAATATCGACAAAATTTTCCGTAATAATAACGTATAGAATTTTTTTTTTATTTTTATAAGTTTTTGTATTTGTATTTTATATTTTTCGACTGTATATATATTTCCCGCTACTAATATACTATACCGCCTATTATATTATAATCCGATATACCCGTAGTGCAGGTATTGAATTTTTTGCACATCCCACGCGAATTATGTCTTCACAATATTTTGACGGCTCCAAAATTATTAATGACAAAAAAAAAACCGATAACGTCTATACATTATATGATGTTATGTGTTCGTAAATCCGTTTATTCACCGTATTATAAAAAAAAAAAACGAGTGATTCTTAAATAACAGAAAAAAAAACCGGAAATCAAACGTTTCCAACGAAATAAATCCAATAAAATCCATATTAAAATGTCCTATTATCGCTATAATATTAATTCTGTTTTCCTGTTCTACGCCGCACAACGGCTTCCTCGGCAAACTCGCACGACGCCCCCGAGAGCCGTGACTCGCGGTTTGAATATAGGCCTCTGCAGTTGTACGATTCGGAAAAGAAAAAATTCGCCTAAATTTCCGTTCTCTCGTCGAATTTAACGTAAAAATTTTTTTTTAAAGAAAACTGATTTTCTTTTTTTAAAATTTTATCGATCGTATATGATGGTAATGACGGGGCCGGGACCGCCGCCGTCACCGACCGGGTCACGTTTCTTCGCGGACACAAGACACACGCGCGCGCGCGCGTTGAGATATTATATGCGCGCTCGTAAATATAACAAATACATTTTTGCCCGGGAAAAGTTAATATTTATACTCGTGTGTACGACATCTCCAGGCGTGGTCCAGATGTAGGGATGGCGTGTTTGAGTCCTTTAAAAGTATATTATAATAATGCGCGCGTATATAATATGCAAATACGCCGTCGCGCGACGCACCACCACCACCACCACCGCTGAGAAACACGGGCAGCTCGCTGTCGTCGAAAGTCGAAACTCTCGTATAAAACACTTATATTCAAAATATAATATAATAAAATATAAAAAAAAATATATATATATATATATAGTTACACACGAGTGGTACACGAGGTATAATTATCGTATAATATATGCAAATATAATTTATGCCGAGCGTGAGCAAACGACATTAAAACCGTACGTATACGAAAAATAAAAAAGTCGTTGTATGTATACACACACGATATAGTATATATGGCAGTGTTGATGCAGTACGGATGTTTTCTTTTCCATTTTAATCTCGCGCGCACGCGTACTGTATACGAATAGAATTTATATGGTGAGCAAAAAAAAAAAAAATGTTTATAAAAAAAAATTCCCGTCTACTATGCATGTATGTAAAAAAAAAAAACTAAAATAATAAACGACTCTCGGCCGAATTCGAATTCCACCAAAAAAAAAAAAACTCCTTGGCAATAGTAAAACATAATATAGACTCGCGTATAAAATCAAAAAGGACACGCGCGTAATTCCGCCCCGCTATCTCATAAAATCCGAACTTAAAATAATCACAGAGTTAAAATAATAACAAATCACGTTTATTACTGGTCGTCCCTGCAGGACTACGTGAAATTATAGTGTTCTCACAACGTTGGTAAAAAACTTACGCGTCATTATATGTATATTTATAAACACCTCCAAAAACGTTTCGGGAAAGCCAGCAACCTGCAGAAGACTGCGCGAAGAAATCGACCGAGGCGATACTTTTGATTTCGTTAAAAAAAACGATATAATGACGTAATTACGGTTTAACGCGTGTTTCGCCGTTATTTTTCTTTTAAATTTCTATATAAAAATTTTTTTTTTTTTATCGAATTTACTCTTATACAGATCGCGAATCTCTTTTAAAAAGAAGAACAGAAAAAATCGACGGTTTCTCAAATACGATTATCGCGTAACGTCGACGATAGATTTACGTTCAATTCGAAAAAAAAAACACCGAGGAATTCGATTTTCGTTGTCGTTGATGACGTTCGGAGACGAAAAAAAAAATCTTTTACCAGACAAACAGCGTGTTCACTATAGAGAATAATAACGCTCAAAGCGAAAACATATGCAGCAGACGATTAATATCCGCGGAACTGGCTTTCAGGAACGTTAAAAAAAAATGTGGTGCAGGCCAATTCCGTACGTCGTACGCTTTCAAATTTTTATAAGTCGTCGACTTACGGCCATCGATAAAAACTTAAGGCTTTATTGTAAATTGACGTTGAATTTTTTTTTATAATTTTTTTTTTTTTGTGGGGTCGGTTTCAAAGAACTATATCGGAAAAATATTGGCCGTTGCACGCGATATTATTTTTTTACACAACCCATAACTGACTCACACGCGAGTCTGTACAATAATAAAGACGAGCGTACGTTACAGTAATAATAATAATAATAATAATAATAATAAAAATAAATTACTACAATATTATACGCGCGCGCGCGTGTGTGTGTGTGTGTGTGTGCGGTTTGAATTACTCGGTGTGGATTACGCACGCCGCTGCGGTCGGGTTAAACTGAGCGGCGAACGCTACAAATTTTTTTTTTTTTATACTTTTTAACATATTATTATATAGTTGGCAGATAACTCGTCCCGATGGATTTCTACACGTCCGCCGTCACCGCCGAGTGTATAATAATATATACATATATATACTGGCGGAACGGGTCGATAATTTTCTTCCGAAAATTCCGTTTCCTATTTGCGTATTAGAATTTGTTTTATTTAAGTCGAGTATAAAAAATCGTATTAAAAAAAAAAAATCAACCGAGTAAATACTCGCGTACTATATTATTACGCTGTAATTTAAAAAAAAAAAATTATTCTACATTTGTAGCGATAATAATAATAATAAAATAACAGTATCGTTTATTTTAGTTATTGGCAAAAGAGAACCCCTAATTAAAATTATTACATTCAATATCGGGTATTATTTATATCATATACACCGCGGTTTTATCATTTTGCGTTGTTAAATATTATTATTCACTCCGCGTTATTACCTGTCGTCGTCATTTACTATTGTCATCGTACAATATTGCATGTTTTTAACGTCTATGTTACCGATATGTTTATATTTAATAAATTATTATAATTGGTATATTGTTAAACGTTCAGTGTTTTGATATGTAATAATAATTACCGCGTAAAATAATATTTGGAAACACTAACGCATTCGTAACGTATTCCAATAATATACGCGAGATTATGATAAATAATATTGTTATGATTTACGTGAATTGAAATCTTTAGTTAGGTCAGGCACACGTCCGTATCGATAATTTCACGTCGGGAGATTTTTCTCGGGCAGTTTTTCTCCTGGCCGCGCTCGAGAAAACTATAATTACGTACGCAGTGAAAAATTGAGAAAAAAAAAACGTGTCGAATCGCAAACGACTGCTATACTCCGTTCGCCGAGAGAACGTACGGGTTATTTCGCTCGGTATCTAAAGTCTTACACCAAGATAATTTTTAATAAATTTTTTTTTATCTTCCGATCGGTCACGTTTTCACGTTTTCGCACGTGCGCAGCCAGGTCGGTCGTCTCGCGCGCGCGCGCATAACTCTAGTATATTTTCTAAACGCATAATATTATAATCTCGTGATCTATCGATCGGTATTATGGCAAAAAAAATAGAAAAAAATAGAAAAAAACGAGTGTGCTAGTACTCGAGACATTGATGTGTAAACGTCGCGTGAGCGGTAAAAACGGAACGGAACTGTGATTGGGATTTGTGAATATTCGTATCTTTATTCAAAGTAATTTCGATAATAAATACCATTATTAGTTGTCGTGACCAACAGCTTACACATTTCCGTCCCATTCCCCGAGATTTACCCTCATACCGCCGTAATAGATGTTTACACATAAAAAAAAAAAAAAATTCTCAAATGTACCATTTTGACGGGCCTGCGGTTATAATAGCACTGCGGGATAGAGTCGTGGACAATTTTTACCGAGACGAAATTCGAAAATTTCCGAAATCCCGAGTCCTCGTCGCCAGTAGCGTAGCCAGGGAGGGATGATGGAGCTGCAGCCCCCCACTCCGAAATGAATAAATAATCAGTTTTTTTTAGTAGGCACCGTGTAAATACATATTAATTAATTAATTATCAGCCTCAAATCCTGGTTACGCTCGTCGCTATTGCCATACTACCGAATTCCCGTTTTAAACGAAAAACGTGTTTTACCGAGATATAAAAGAGTTTTCGTCATAAAGAAAAAAACAAAGGTAGCTTGTGAATGTGGCTCAAGCGAATTGCTCGGACAGGGATTTTAGAGCGTATTATTGTTATCACTATAAATTTGAAAGCGATTCTATAAAACGATTCTGAGCGGTGATTCGACGCAAATATTTTGGGTATACAACAAAAACAAACACTTCATATGAATTATGAATACCTCATAAATATCAAAAAAAAAGAGTGCAAAATTAAAAGAAAGTTTTCATTTTTTTTCCTCGGTATAACCTGTTTGTTATTATTATTACTATTCGCATTGTATAATGTATATTGTATATCTTTTTTCTTTGTTATGTGTATTAATAAGGTTCACATCCCGTAAATCATAAATAAATGAATAACATGAAGTCACGTATTCGATGAATATTTCGAGTTTTCATGACCGCATTAGTTGTGAAATCACGAATAAATGACGACAATGGATTTCGGTACGAAATCGCGTTTTTACTTCATTTTTCGGGTAGTTTCAGGTAGGCGCTTTTGAGAAAATCGAAAAATGACCTTTCTAAATGGTGTATACCAACTAGATTCGTTACCCGAAACAAACCGCGACTGTAGAGATCGGAACACTCATTCTGGTAGAATTTTCGGGTACAGACATAAAAGAACAAATCATTGTAAAACCAATGCGCATTCCTCGCTCCTTTCAGAATCTGAAAATTGTAAAAAAAAAAAACAAACACGCAATCGGCGTATAATGCCGACATCGCCTAATTTTTTTATTTTTTATTTTTCTTATAAGTACACGGTGTTCTCGGAAAGGGGAAACGTTTTTTTTTCAATTTCTTTTTTTTTACTTAACCTCTTTTTTTTTGCCACTCACTCTTGTGAGCACGGTGCTACCGTATTCTTCGAGACTTGGCCGTCTCATCACGACGGAATCCGCGAAACGAAAACAAAAAGCGCGCCGCGTATGTAATTAGATACGTTAAATCGACGTACACCTAAGTGCGCGTATGATTTTCTTTTTTTCTATACGTGCATTACTATTTGTCGCGACCGTACCACAGTAGTAGTCGTCCACCACACTTTCCACGCCCAATTACTCGTGTGTTATAATAATATAATAAGTACGTTTTGTTGAAAATCGCTCGGTAAAGTGTATAATATTATATGTTATTATATACGCGAGCACTCGACGCGCCGAGATTATTCGTATACACATACGATTTCCTCGAGGCGAAACGAACGAGTACAAATTTCACGAGTGTATTTCACCCGTTCCGCGCACTCGTTCGTAGCTTGTGTAGACTTTTGAGAATGTACGCGACGAAATAATAATAAATAAAAAACCCCCCGAAAACCAAACGTTTCGAACGCACGACGAGGCGTTTGACCCGAAAATATCCAGAATTCTTACATGAAAAACGTTTAATGTTATTCGTAATAATGTGTCACGTACAGAAAACAGAGATGATTTCGGCTAAAGTCGTTGTCTCGATAACCCGCAATCGTCGGCCAGCCATAGGCGTGCGCTGTTTGCATTTTTTATTCTTCTTATTCTTAAGACCATCCTTTAAAAACGGAAGTTTGGCGACCCCTCAATTAACGTTGGCAACGATCTCTTTCCAGAGCTCACGTTTTCTGCCTATCGAATAGCCTCTTCCAGGGATAACCAGAGATGGTCTTGATCTGGTCTATCCAACGCATTGGCGCACTCCCACGGCTCCTTTTCCCTTCTGTCTTTCCTTCGATCATCAGCTTCTCCAGGCTCGATCCATCCCTTCTTATAATACGACCAGAGAACCTTAGGTTCTTCGACAAATACATAATCATTAAAACGACTCGATAACTTTTTATAATATAAATAATGTATAATTTGAAATATTTTAAACAACGTAAGACTAATACGAATATAAGTAATAGAGAAAATAAACACGTAATTAAAATATTTTTAATTCTTCAATAAAACGGTATTGAAATCAACTGATCTGGTCAATTATTGCTCAACGAATAAAAGTGAATCGTTGGCATTGTTTACGAGGCTGCAGTGATATAGCAGTTAGTGGTTGCCTGTATTGGTTTATTTAAAAAAATTTTCGTATCTCGTGAATCACGTGTTATTTTGTAGTAATCAAAAAAAACATAAAAATCGTATGAAAAAGAAACCACGTGCAGAGTGTGCCACAGCGCGCGTTCGGATCTGAACGTTTTGTAGAAAAATCGCGATTTCACGATGGACAAATACAGTGTTACGGAACAACGCGGCGTGAGTATTAAATTTTATTCGAAATCGCCGAGATATTTGATTAAATTAGCTTTTTTTGGGCGAGGGATGTTTCCTATCCTCGTGCGGCTTTCGACCGGTTCAAACGTTTGAAAGGAGTTCGGACATCCGTGGAAGACGACCATCGTTCTGGGCGTCTTTTAACGTCGAAAACAACAGTAATGATACCATCGCTCTCTTGTTCGAGAAACGACCCCGACGATTGAATGTCGGTGAAGTAGTACGAAAAGAAGTCGGCATATCAGTCGGTTTTTGTTTACCGGTACTGACTAGTTGTGATTCACGGAATTCGTGCCTTGCAAAATTGTCCGAAACAGTGGACCTATAATGGAACATCGCGTTGAAGCGTGTTTGGAACTGAAAAATCTACAGTCTAACCGACCCAAATTCTATAAAATCAATTATTACGGACGACGATGAAACACAGGTATACTTGGATACGAGACTAAAAGTCCAATCAATCGCGATGGATGTACGTAAATTCACCTGTTCCTTAAATTAATTATCCTCCGCAAATCGCGATTTCATGCGAAACGTTCGAATTTGAAAGCGCACGATTGGGTCGAGACGACGAGACCTCAATCGTACATTAAAATATACCGGAAATTATCTGCAGTTCGGTTTATGAGCGTATGACAATATAACGGGTTAACATTAAACGTTTTTCTGTACGGATTTTTAGTCTCGGTACTTTTCGAACACGCCTCGTGCACTCCGTTGCGGCGGGACGAGGGTGGTATAGGAAAAAGCTCGAGATCCGAACGTGTCTGCAAATAAAATCAAAATAATTCGTCGTTTCGCGGCCGCGACAGGAGAATAATCGTACCCGTTGGTTATATTCTTGCGAATGGAACAATTTGTTTTTTTTTTTTTTTTATAAATCGTTTTCTCGCAGTCCCCGAACAGGTTTTTTAATATCATTGTATAAGAACTATATATACTCTGCGGGACCGCAAGAACGAATAAGCGGTTTAGCCGCCATCGATTAACGTCGATCGCCGTTAACATCCGCGTGTCCAGTCGTGGACGAGTCACGAAGAGGACGTCGACTCGGTTGAAAATTAAACAAATTCAACGGTTTACCTACGAATCGCGTGTACATATATAAGCCTAGGCGTATTACGATTTTTTTTTTTTTTTTATAGAGCGTGCTCTGAACGGTAACCACTGCACAGTGCGCCACTACCTTTATTTACAACACGATATCGTTTAATTTACGAATAATTTTTCAATCGAACATTTTCTGCCCGTCAACATCGTCGTATGATATTAAAAAAAAAAAAAACCCGGTCAGTGTCGGTCTGGCCTGTGATTCGGCCAACGGGTAAAAATTTTCAATGGGGCCCCCTTTCTCGTTTCGCGGTAATTGTATAACGTTAAAGAAATAGATTTTTTTTTTTTTATAAATAATTTTTGTAAATTAGTTGTAGACGTACGTAAGATTAGAAAAAGCAAAAAATCACATCTTAACGTATTTATCTAAACTTTAAATAAGTCGAATTACTTTAAAAAAAAAAAACAACCTTTTTAATTTCTACAGAAATTGTGTATTAATAATATAACTCGCAATATAATCGTAAAAAATGTTGTTAAAATATATATTTTTATAGGTACTTATATATATATATATATCGAAACAGAGTAGTCCTCTAATCCTCGATTCGAAGACCCCGAACTCGTCGAAATATTCGTTTAACTGAATCGAGTTTTCTTCCACATAATATTTACATACAGACCGATGCGTTTGATTGACCGTGAACCCGACCTCGGGTTTTTAAAACGTTCAGCTCAGAAAATTCACACGCGTTTGCCAGATTTCGGAGTTAATAAACAACCGTACAACTACACTGTATAAAATGCTTCGGGTATTGCAATTTTTTTCAAATAATTTTTAACATTAGGTTCCGTCTTTTTCTGTATGGGTAGCCGGGAGGGAGGAGGTTGGGCCACACCGCGACACTGTTGTCCGTCTAGAAAAAAAAAAAAAAAGAAAAGGCAACGGTTCACTCACCACGTGTATGGACTCGGAGTCGGAACGGCGGAGCGCGTCGTGCCGCTGTCCGACGGACACGGCGGCCACGGTCAGCTGATTGTAGTGGTGCGCGGCCGCGGCGGCCTGGGCGCTCTGGTGCAGGCTGTTGAGCGTCTGCGAGTACGGGTCGTTGATGTAGTCCATGGCGGACGGCGAGGACGCGTTGCCGGCGGACGGCTGATGGTGATGGTGGGCCGGCGGGAACGGCGGCGGGAAGTACGGCGGCTGGAAGTCTTGGTGGTGGCCCATGTTGGTGGAACCGGCGTTGGTGGGCGTCGTGTTCCGGTGATGGTGATGGTGGTGATGGTGGTGCGGGCTGAACGGAGACGAGCCTCCTCCGCCGCCGCCGCCGCCTCCGCCTCCACCGCCTCCACCGCCTCCGCTACCCCCGCCACCGCCACCGCCGATAGACGCGACTGTACCATGTCCGGCTAGCCGATCCTGCGACAACGAAAATACATATATATAGCGTTATTATTATTCATTGTTATCCTTTTAAAATATATTATGTCCTTGCAGGAAAACGCGCGCGGTATAATAACCGGTCGATTATAGGGAGGTGTATTTCGATCCAGAATTTTTTTTTTTTTTTTAGGAGAGGACTTGTTTTTTTTTTTGACGGGAAAATCAGTTGGTGAAACGTATAGCCGACGACGCAGAGTCTTATCGCCTCGTCGATGGAATTCGACGCGGTACGAATTCGTTGACCTGAATTCTGGATCGTATCGATTTCTTGGAGAATCCTGCCACAATAATATCTATGCTATAATCTCTGCGCATAATATGCAGTTCGTCTATGCGGTTTTATATTTTTCAATGTCAAAGTAACTATACATAAAAAATGAGACGTAATAGATGTCTATCGCCAATACGGACCACACCTATTTTTAATTTAATATTTATACATATATTTTCCCCTCTCTCTGTTATTACTAATTTATAAATGTATATACTTTTATTTAGTGTTTGTTATTATTTTTTGTTACTACATTTGTATTGTATAACGTACATATCATTTTTTTTTCTTATGCATTAATAGGGTTCAGCCCATAAATTATAAATAAATAATATGTACGCGTCACTGCGTCAAAATTATGTTAAAAAATAAGAATGCTTTCAGTCAACAAAATTCAACGTCTGTTTCCAACACGGACGCGTTTTATAAATTCGGAATATTATAAAATAGTTTTTTTTTTTTTTGTGTGTGTTTTCGTACCACCACAGTATAAGAGAATAAGTGGACAGATTTTTTTTTTTTTTTGCGCCGTCTCGTGTAAAACACATTCTGTGTTTTGGAGGGGAAAATGCAAAACTGTTTCGAAACGAACTTCGAATGGATTCCTTTTTTGTGCAAATTTTTGTAAGTTTAAAGAGAACGTTCCCAGCCGGCATTGGAAACCACTTGAATCGCACGCGGTTCGTCATCGTTAAATATTACACTATTGAATGAGCCCGACTTTTATCACTCATGCGGTATACACGACCAGCCCTGTTAAACGTGTAAATCCTCGACTCCCTCGCTGCAGCGTCTATCAACTATCATTGGACGTATATTAATCCTGCAATCGTGCGATATCGTGTTTTACACGTTTTCGTCAAGTTAAATTTACAAATTTTTCTTTTGAGTTTTTCTCCATGTACAAATATACTGAACTCGCGCGAGACTTTTTTTCTACTATTCACGCGGAATAAACAAAATACGCATCGTATCGTTTTTAGATTTTTAATTGTTCCCACTAGTTTTCTGAAAACTATTTTCCCTCTAGAAAAAAAAAAAATCACGTGTATACTCGTATATATCTGCAAAACATAATCTACACTCGTCGCGGGACTTTGAATAAGTCTGCACACGTATATAATATAAGCGCGCGACCGCCATATTGTGTGATTTACATTGGAAAGTAGAAATCGGTACGCGTATGACGGTTTTATAATCGCGATCGCGTTGATCATAAGAATCGTAACGCGTTTTGTATATACGAAAAATCGAGAGGAAAAAAAAAAATCTCTTTCGTATAATGCGTATATATATTTGTTAAAAAAAAAAAAAAAGAATCGGAGTGAGTCGAGTAATACGTATATATATATATCGAGTTTTTCTATACAGAGTATGTCCGCCGCGGCGGATTACAGTCGCGTTATTTACGATTTGACGTCTCATCGACGAAAATACCTGAAAAAAAAACGGTTCCCCGTCACCGAGAAAAGTAAAGTGAAAAAAAAATAAAAATTGTAATAATATTATAATTTTTCGTTTCTTACACACACACACACAACCATTTCGCAGCTTCGGAGATATGACGTATAGTATATATATATATATAGGTACCGGTCTTTGGATTAACATACGTTAAAAATATCTAAATACGCGGATTCGATTTATTATTACGGGTCGGCGGCGTGCGTATATTAATAATATTTACTGGAATAAAAAAAAAAAATGGGTTTTTATTTTCCCGTTCGAAATCTAATACGCGCTTATATATATATTTTTATTTTATGTTAAACGCGCGTCTTAAATTCACTGGCACAAACTGACACACGCAATGGCGTGTTCTCGATCCATTAAAATGCGTACGCTGCCATACACGTGTGTATAACGTCGATAAACTCGTTCTCGAAATTCGATCGAGAAAAAAAAAATTGTATTTTTTTTTTTTGTACGCGTATATAAACGTTTATATTAATATTACGCGTAGTCGAGCGATATATATATATTTTTAATAATTTTTTTTTTTTTTTTATACATAGAATTTACCGCCAGCGTTTCGTGTTGCGATTTCCATAAGTGAAATATTTAATATATACGGACGCGCACGCGCTATACTGCACGTGTGAAATTGCTTCGGATATTTAGACGTTTAAATTACACGTTTTAGCTGCACATTTTTTTTTATTATTTATTTTCAATAGTATATAGTTAATAGATTTTCGAACAGAATCGTCGACTCTAAGAGTATTTGTCAAGAACTGCTGCGCAGGACGCATCACGGCCAATGACTTTATTATTTATTTTTTTTTTTGATCTCAAGCTATTATATAGTATATCCGCGGTACGTCTTTATACGTATATTGTATAAAAAGGATCGATCTATCGACGCCCAGTTCAAACCGCCGAAAGGATCGGGCTGACATTCGGCGTATACAGATGATAGCTGTTATACGACGTGGGCGTCCGCTATGAAACGGTTTTTGAAAATTCTACCGCAAAAAGGGGTTTGAAATTTTCAAGAAACCCGATTGTACGGTGAAAATACCGCGGACCACAAATTTGATAATAAATTTTTTATTAAAACAATTAAATAATGTATAAAGTTTTTAAAGATTAAAAAAAAACCGGCGGGTAATACGCGGATATAATATATTTGATTAAATCGCATTTCACACACCTTAACGCACGCCTCTCATATACCGGGCAAAAGTGTTCACGGGTTGAAGCCGGGTAAATTCAGCTACTGTAATTATAATAATTAATAAACACGAATGACGAAAACAAATCGTTAAAATAATATTTAAAAATTTTTAGAAATTTCTAAAATTAAAAACGTACAATATAATAACAATAAAAAAAATTGTAAATAAATAAACGCGAACGAATCGTTATTTAAACTTTAAACTCTCTCTCTCTCTCTCTCTCTCTGTCACTCGATTTTTGCGGCTCTTATGAGTTGTCCATCCCCTGTTTCTGTTTTTACCAAAAAGGTCTCAGAATTCTATATAAGCCTGCGCAGTGTTTAAAATAGCGTCGATACTCGCGGCTTTTGCCCGAATACACAAACCGCCGATAGGGATACTGTTGGAGAGGACCACGTAAATCATAAAACCAGGGACATTTGGCGTCCAGTCCGAAACGTTTTTTTTTTATACTGGACGGGCACCAGAAACTCCGAATTGTACAGGCGATTGGCAACCGTATTTTTTTGAAATCGGCCGTGTAATATAGGGACGGAAGACAATATATTTTCGCGCAAAAATTTGTTCCGCAATAAAACTGGATAATATAGAAAAAAAATTACGGAGAATTCCCCGGGGGAGGAAATGCGTTATTTGTTCTGATTTTCAGTCCCCCCTCCCCCGGAATCGTTCCGGAATTATTGACAAAAATAGCCAAAAAAAAAAATGTTTTTTTCGCATCTGATTTTCTATCGTTTAATCTATATTTATATACTATCGACGCGATTAGTGAATAATGAAAAAGGAAAATCTTTGAAACGCGGTAGAAAACGCAATAAATGTATAAGAAAGACGTTTTAAACCGCGCTACACTTTTTTTTTTTTTGCACCTGTCGCGCCATTAAATTATAATTTATAAGCCACGACCGCACGAGCTTAAGTGGGCCAATTTAAACGTTATAAATTATATAATAATAATAATATAACTGGCCAATAATATTCCAGTAACGGCCCGAAATCGTAAATCACTTCAACCGCGCGCGTATATTCCGCTCAGAATTTATCATATACGTTTCTGTAAACGTATATTATGCGCGCACGCGAATTTTAATGCGTTCTATGATACCGATTCATATTATATATGTACAGGCCGTATAACGGTTGTATAGAGTAAAAAAATGGATCGAATTCGTTGATTTTATAGACACAGCGGAGACCTCATAGAATCGTATATTTTACTGAGAATTTGACTGGGGGGGAGTCGTTTTATTCGAAAACGATTTTTTTTTACAATTTTATTATCGAACACGATAAACTACGTTATGCGCTATTGTATTGCGTTTTGAGCTCGGACAATATTATTGTACAAAATGGTTTTGCACGATTTTTTTCTTCTTATAAGCTCAATGAAAAACAAGACGAAAACAAAAAAATCGAACATAACACCATCATTCAAACAATAGTTGAAGAATTTCGCTACCCCGGCGTAGTATCATAACAAACACAAACAAATCGACAGAAGACGTTAAAAGAAGAATATCGCGTTAGCCAAACAAGCGTTTGAAAAAAAGGTAAACCTGCTCACAAATAAACGTCCGAGTATATAATATTGCCAGGAAGAATTTTATTAAATCTTTCGCTCGGAGTGTTGTGTAACATACGGTTGTGAAACACGGACTTTGAAACAAATACGAAAAAAAGAGACTGGAGGCGATGGAGATGTGGATGTGGAGGACAGTGATGAGTACAACTTGGACTGAAAGAAGACCTAATGAAAGTGTTTTGGAAGAAGTGAAAGAAAAAAGAAGTCTTTTAAAAAACATTTACGAAGAGAAAATTAAAACTAACAGGTCACATGGTCCGACGACCGACACATTTCTAAAGATCATTTTTGAAGGACGAATCGGGGGAAAGAAGCGGAGCAAGACCAAGTGACGTGTTGGATGAATACAATCTTACTTCTAACACAGACCCGAAGAGAGCCGCAAACGATCATCGAAGAGGTCGGCGAAAACGACAAGGCCCCTAGCACCTTTAGGTGCTGATGATAAGCTTAATGATCAATGATCAACGCGTACCAGAGAAAATCGAAAAACGTGTCGAAAAATTGTTCACAAAATAAAACACGGGGAAAAAAAAAACGTCGACACATATTAGACTTCCATTATGTCTACTGCAGCAAAACGTCAAAGAGTATAATATATAGTTTAGTCGTTATTTCTATAACGCTTGACTACTACTACTACTACTACTACTACTGGTTCGTGTTTTACATCACGATACTCGCGTATATGTCCATAACTCGACGGCGTCGCATGTGATTTACAAAAGGTGTATAGTTATGAAAAATAAAAAATATATTTTATACGCTGTTACGCGGTTCCGGTGGAAACGGAACGAGTAAACCTTACGTTTACTGGATTACACGTCATTTCCGAATGAAAAAAAAAAAATAAATACAATGAATACGACAGTCTTTTTTTTCAACCGAATTTGTCGAACAGACTCTTAAATCATAAACATATAATATGACCGCGATGTTCGAGGCCAATAATAATTGTATATTATAGTTGCGTGTGTACGGAGTTTATACAGACGAAAACGTTTTAAAGCGTCTTTAATAATAATATAATAAACTATTATATTATTTTCGTTCGTTTTTTTTTTTCTGTTCTTTCTAAACTTTTAATCCGGCAGTCGCTTCATCTCGCGCGTTAGTTATAAAAACGGTAACTATCGATAATCGTAACCACTACAGCGTTATTATTATACTCTAATTTTTCAACTTGTACAGTTAGAAATGTCGAGTGCGGCGACTCGCCCAGCGGCCTCGTCTCGCGGTCGGAATGTCGAATAACGAATTGATTTATCGTCAACAGCCGGTCCCGGGAACGTATCGCGAATGCGTATATCATTAAACGCAACGCGCGTACACGCATATAGAAATTAAACGGCCCACACGCGAACTGCATCGATATAGCTGGTTATAACTATAAGAATTATTCACTATATACCTAAGCGAGATGAATAAAAAAAAAAAAATGAAATAGGAAACGACGTTTTAGATCCGAAGGATTCGTCGTATGATTTTGTTCACCTAACCGGCCACCGAAACAAGTATAAAACTAAATAATAATAATAATAATAATAATAATAATAATTAATAATAGAACGTCGCGCCTACGCGAGTATATCGTGCAGGCGCGTTATAATTATTTGGAAGGAAAAAAAACGCGATGCAAAAGATAAACTCCGTCGTCTCGTATGTATATTCTTGTAACGGCGGCGGAAGATTAACGAATTTCAAGTGGTTAAAACAGACGTCGGCTCTAAAAAAAAAAAAAAATCCCGTTAGTCGAGATTTTCGAGATAATTTTTACACGCTCTATAGGTGTTTTTCTATCGTTCGGATCTCGTACACCCGCAGAATATCAAAAAAAAAAAACAATTTTTATAATTTTTATAATATTCGTATATTATAAAAAATGATTACTATATGGCATAGGCCGCTGATTCCGTTGTTGTAAAATTCGTTCAATTTTCCCGGGCCAAATAACAAGACGAAACACACGAATCTGCAGCAGCATCGAGCGAATACCTAACATTTTCTTCTCAACACTTTATTATATACAAATGTCCGGGAAATAAAAACCGGGAAGAAATATTGAATTTGTGTTTTTTTTTTTTTTTTTAGGAAAATATTAATACTTAAAAGCTTTGAGTTTTTAACTGCAATATAGAAACGGAACGAACGTATTATTACTATAATTAGTATTAAACGTATTAATTATGTATACTATTGATTATAACATATTAATTATGTAATTGTAATATTGATTTATTATTATTAAACGTATTATTTTCATTATACTCGCATACGGATATTTATTTACAACGCACGGGTTAGTAAAAAATTTATTTTCGGACATCGAATAATAAGCTTCTATATATATATATATGGTGTAGAATTTGATGAAAAACGTCGTGAATCTCGAGTTTTAATAAACACGCGAATGCGATTATAACGATTATATTTAAAGAAACGCGTAAAATGTATTATTGACGCCCGAGTACGGGAAAACGATCTCGACGTTTCTTTGCCGAGCAATTAAAAAAAAATATATTTCGCGAAATTTGAGACTGTAAAAATCACTCTGGTCTACACTCGCCGACGATTATAATTATACAACAGCAAATGATGTTAATTAAAACGATTTTTTTTTTTTTTTGTTCCGTACAAGACTCGTTTATCATAAACACGCGCGCAGTACCTATAATATTTTCGGACGGAATCGCCGAAAACACTTCGTGCGTCGTACAAATAGTGTATCATATATAACCACACCTCGCAAACACGTATATATATATATTATATTATTATAATATATTATATTTTTCCACTAATAACACCGCGTATAGGAAATGTATAGAAACCTACTTGTGTGTGCGCGCTTTTTTTTTTTTAATTACATGTAGAAATTTTTACGGGCCCGACGCGAACGATTAGAAGACTCGTTTAAAATTAAAAAAAATAATAATAAAAATAACGGAGCTAATATTATCGCGCATAGAGGAGGTCGAAGGAGAAACGAATTTCGGCCTTATACGCAGCGATAATAATAATTATTATTTTTTTATAATATAATATAATATCACGTACAGAGTACATTTTTCGTACATCGCTCGCACTGCAGAGATTCGAAACGAATTTTATTTCGATGTTAATTTAAAAAATAAAATTTTTTTTGACGTGTAAATAATATCTATTACAGCGGTATGAGGGTAAATCTCGGGAAACGGGACGGAAATGTGTAAATTATATATAATTGTGATAAATTATTGATTAATTGTCACGTTATATTATAATATAGTGAAAATCGCGATATATACGCACATACGTGTACAAGCGCAATAATTATTAGCATCGATAAAACGCGCGTTTCCGTCCTTAATTCGTATATTCGAATTTTTTTTTTTTTTGCAGATATTTATTTATTAAAATAGAGTGTGGTAAGGGGCGTCAAAATCTTTAAAAAAATACGTTTCCGAGTGCGAAAATGAACAAAAAAAAAAAAAAAATTAAAAAATTCACCCCGCGCTTACGTAAATCGTATAGTCGGACAGTAGCTATAATGCAGCTTATATATATATATATACTCACTATTATGTTGCTACTGTTGCAACAACAGCAGCAGCAGCAGCAGCACCAGCGGCAATCGTACATATTATTATTATTATTATTACGCTGCGCACGTCGACACAATGAATTATTCATTTTGTTCGAACTGAGTTTATATATATATATATATATATACGAGAGAAAGAAATATATAGAAACCAACCCCGCGACCTAATAGCCGCAGTATATGATATTCGAATACAATACATATATAATAGCGAGGAGCGCGCGGTATACGAGAAGTAGGGCGGTCGGGTGTAGATTTTTTTTTTTTTCGAAAAATAAACCGTTACCGCGTGAAAATTCCTGCGAACGTATTGAAAAGAGAAGAAAAAAAATTACCAGCGCTAAAAACGACGAGAGTCCGAGCCGCGACGACGGCCTTCCTGCAGGACGATATTTGTGTTCGGATAGTACGCGAACGCGCGTTTCAGATGTATTATATAAAAAAAAAAAAAAAGGATAATAATTTATAAGTATTTTATATATATATATATATAGTGGAGGCGACCGTCACCACTTAATACATATAAATACGACGGTAACGAAAACGGTCGCCGGTCGGGAGGGAGGAGAAAAAAAAAGAGAAGTTAAATGCGCGTATATATATATATATATGAGAAGAGTGACACGCAACACTCGCGGTATTCTCGTATTATTATTATTATTATTATTCCGTTAAGAGTCTCGCACACACATACATATACACACAGACATCAGTCGTGCCGAAACTTCTTTAAGGACTGCAGGAGAGGCGAGGATGAGACGACCGAAACGGAAAAAAAAAAAATGCAGACAGACACCCTTTTAGAGAAAACGCGTACGCCGAGGTAAAAATCTCGTTGTCGTCCGACTGTATATATATATATATATATATATATAATGGTCTTAAATGCATTCTGGACCACTACGCACACGTCTCGGATCGTAATTATTATCATCTCGCATTAAGACAAATTATACACACACACACACACACATAGGAGAGTCGAGCTGGACGAGACCGACCGGTTTCCCCTTCTCCTTCTATATACGTACGCGTACATATATATATATATATATACATGGAGTGATGAATTGATAATGTTTTTTCAGTCCCGACTATACATATTATAACAGTATATGTAATAATAATAGTAAGGAGAAAAAAAAAAGCAAGTACGTTATAATATGTAAGCCGGGGGAAGAAAAAAAACGTACAGTTGTATTTTTTTTTCCGCGCCTAAAACGCGCGCGCTTATTACTCGTCGGACGAAAAAAAAAAATTGGAAAAAATTGTTAAAAAAAAAAAAAAATCTCCCGGCGCTCGTAACTCGTTTTCGCAGTAGACCCGCACAATACATATTATATAACGGCGTTCGAATCCCGGGGCATTTGTTCGTTATTTTATTATTTTACTCGTATTTTTCGTTTTATTCCGCAGACGTTTTTCGATAACTCTCCTTATAAGCTCTTGTGTTTAGATTCAAATATTTCCCGTACAGATCATCGGCGTATACGCGTTTACAAAAAAAAAAATTCCAAAGAAATCGTCGAAAATAAATTGCAGTCGCGAAAAAATCGAAAAAAAAAATAAAAAGGCGCTCGTAAAATACATTTGTACGCCCGCCTAATTATCGCGTTTGGTTGAAAACAATTTCAACGATATTATACGCGTAAAATACCGCAATATTTATAATATTTGGTTTCGTTACGATCGCGTGCTTATTATTGCTTATTATAACGTCTGGTAATTTACATAGTTGTCTTAGTATGCGCGGTTAATGCTGCAGGCAAATATGTATAGCGAAAAATACCAAAGTATTATATTCGACATTTATTTCCGATTCCTAACCGTTAGTGATACGGTTTTTTTTCTTCAAAATTCAATACGCGTGGTCGTGTAGATAATTTTTTTTTTTTTCTCAGAAAAATTCGAAGTATTTTGTTAAGTATACCGGCGTTTACGGTGTATACAGCCACGATTTTTCGAACAATATCTTCGAGATTATACTGCGTAGGTATAATAAGTGTATCATAAGTATAATATGGGAACACCACCGCGGTGTTATATAATATAGTATTGCTTTATTATACATTACGCTTTATATATATATGTGTATATTACAATAATAACGAATTAACGAATACGGTTTACGACTTTTATACTTATTATTATTTATGAATAATAATGATATGCATATTATATTCGGACAGAAGCCCCTTGGGCCGATCGATATTTCGTCCGCAATCGATATACGTATATTTTTATTATTATTTTTTTTTTTTTATGCGTTCAGGTGGTCTCCCGGCCGGTCGTGTTTCTTTTTTTCTTTTTCGCCCATTTCCATATTTATATGTATGTATATATAGCATGACGAATATATTATTAATATTAGTACATCGATTGATCAGAAATATACGTATATATATATATACAAGAGAAACTAGTCCGGCCTCTCCTTATTATTATTATTATTATTATAATATACGCGCGGTGATTATAATATATTATTATATTATAAATTTTGTACGGCGGACAACACACTACGCGCGCGACCCGTGTAATTATCCGAAAGTTTGTAACTTTATTATTATTATATTTAATTACTTAAATACCCGTTTGATAGTAATATTGTGTGTGTGTGTGTATAGTGCGACGGCAGGGTTTTTTCTTACGGCATAAAAAAAAATGATAAACGTTTCGTAATTTATAACGATTTAATATACGATATTCATAAAAATAATAATAATAATAATAATAACGGTGATAAGCGATAAATAAATATTTTTGCACTGCGGGCTACGAATACGCGGCCTACGAAGTTGGATGAAGACGAGAATTATTATTATTAATATAATATTATATAAAATATAACGTATAATATATTTACGGATATTAATCCCGTTTTATATAATACATATATATAAGTTCGATAACGGCCGCATCAGAAAAATAACGCGAGTATATAATATTATTTTTCACCGCGTGTTTATTGAACGCGGTCAGTAAAGAAAAAAAACACTTTTTATTTAATTTGTACTTATTTTTTTTTTTTTTGGACGTTCGCGCGTTTATTTTTGATATATTTCAGACGTTATTTAAAAGCGATTCAGCGCGAAAACCGTATTTTAATCGGTCAAATTTCGTATATATTTATAATGTGTTCAATTATTATTGAAAATATTTTCACGATATATTTTATAAATCATACCGCGTAGAACTAAATATTTACGCGAATTTTTTTTTTTTTTTTTTTACTGAAAATTCTATACGCGCATTGCTTAAAAATCAAACTTTGGTTTTTATGAATAAAATATTACAATTGATAATTTTTTTTTTCTATGACATTATATATCTGCTCGCGTGTTCAAAGAAATTTTTTTTTTTAGCGCATTTACCGTCCAATGAATAATAATAATAATAATAATATATGTACGCGCTGTCGATAAATCATCACTTTTATCCGCAACTCCGTTTCTTCTTCTTCTTCAAAAAAAAAAAAAAACACTTTTTTGTCGAACGAGGAATTTGTTATTCTACGAAAACATATATTCAAACGTATATGTACGTATATATACGCATGAGACATTGTGAAAGTTTTCGTCAACAGTTTTTTATATACGTACCTAAATATATACATAAAATTTTAAATTGAAAACACATTTTTGATTAGAAGTTTTATGAAGCAATAAAAACGTTTACCTATTAAACTTATACGTGTACACATATATACGAGTATGTGAATTATAAAAATGTACATTAACGAATACATATAATATACGCTTCGTATCATTTAACAACCGGATTTCTAAGAAATAAAAAAAAAAATTTGTTTAAATAAACTATTTATATATACGTTATTTATGGTATAGTTTTTAAAACAATTTTTTTTTATATAGTTTATAAAAATAATATAAAAAAAAGAAATATGAAAGATGTGTCGCGTAATCGTGCGCGTTTTCATATTATATATAGTGTTAAAAAAAAAAAAATTTTTTTTTTAGATTTACAAACTCGCGCGATAAAACGATGGAAATCGACGAATTCGTATAATCTATATATATAATAATTTTTAATTTTTTTTAATCGGTATAAATCGTTTATTGAAACGACGCGTTTATTAATAAACCGAGTAGACCTGTGAATATAATACACTCCGCGCGTATATATATAGTAAATGTTTTATAAAACTTTTCGAATTCGTTACACTACACAAGTGCGCTGCACGTAAAACTAATTAATCAACTTCGCAAAATGGCGAATATTTTTTTCTTGCTATTTTTGAATCACTGGACGAAAAAAAAACGTATTTTAAATAACCATATATTGTACGTATATTCGGAAGAAAAAAAATTGACGGTTGTCTTTAGCCCGACATATTATTGTATAATTTTCCGCAAACACTCTTTTTCGGCCGATTATTATTTTTCGGATATTAAACGTCGAGATTATTACGACTAAACGCAAGGACGAGTATTTTTAGCATTTTGAGGACGCCGTTTCGAAATGAGCGCCGTCGATTTCGTGAGAAAATTTTTTCCAAACACTATCATTGACAGAAAAAAAGATTGTGTATAACGCGCAAAGAGTATATTTTAAGGTACATTATCCGATGGTCTTTGGAGATAAAAAACGATTTCTTATAAAACGACGATATCGAATCGTCTCAAAAAACAGTGCCGTTATATAGTACTATACGCGTTGCACACGGGCCTCCAAAATCTCACGTTTTATTAAATTAATAATAGTGTCCTGTATATATAGTCACTTTATTAGGCTTTTGTGTCGTCCAAATAATATAATACTTCCGCATAAAAAAAAAAAAAATCAATAATTTATTTAAACTGAAATAAACGCCCGAGACTTATATATGTATATAAAAAAAAAATTAATTATATTCCTAAAATTAACGCGCAGTTAAAGTCCTGGAACTCTTTTACACTTGTAATATATTGCTGCGGTATTAACGGCCGGTTACAAAACGTCGTATTTTGTAGTTTATAATAATAATAATAATTTTTTCCAACTATAAAACATTATATTATATTAACGTGTAGGTTACAAATTACGCATAATGTTTATTATACAATAAAATAAATAGGTTGCGCAATTTTATATAAGTACCTATATAATATGTAATAATAGTAAAAAATAAGATATTATTTTAAAAGCGCTGTGTAGTGTAACGTCAGTGTAAATATGGTAAAAAAAAAAAAAAAAAAAATACGTAAAAACTGTGCAAAAAAAAAAAATATTGCACAGATCGAAAGATCTCATATTATATACTGCAGCAACTGCAATCCGTGCGAAAATACAATTTTTTTTTTTAGGTACGCCGCACGTATTATATAGTCACATACAGTCGGCCGCGCGCGCGTTGACCTAGTGCCGGAGGCGCGCTCGCCGCTTTAAAATAATACTTCTTCGGCTCGCGCGCGGTTCGACTGCAGTATATAGATAAAATATACGCGGCGCGCCGGATTTACACTACAGCCGAGTCGCGGTAGTACGGAACGAGAAAGGAGCAGAAGGAGATTCGTGTCCGTTTACGAGGTTAAAAAACACAAAAAAAAAAACCTAAACCAGGAGAGATGAAATAAAAAAAAAAAAAGGGACTCTCTCGAAATGCAGCTGCAGAGTCTTGCAGGCGATTTTCTTTGTGCATTTTATTACGGATTTACCGTTGTGGTCGACAACCGGTTATCTTCCCGCCCGTCGTCGTCACAGTTTATATACGGAAGGACACGTATACGTATATATATATATATGTATATATGACAATAAGGAGACTTTTCAACTTTCATCGAACGCGCGGACGACGGCACGCTATAATGGCGCGGCGGTGCAATAAATCCGCGCGCGACGGACGCGTCCTTCGCACCGGGTGCGTATATATATATAGACGGTACTACGGAGGAAGAGGGGGGAGCAGAGTATGCTGTTGTCCCCACTCCTGCGGATACTCGCTCTCCCTATAAATATTTAATACCGGCTCATTTCGAATTATTTATGTTTTAAAAAAATTTATTGTGGCTTGTATACTTGTACAGTGGCGCGTAGCCGGGCCTGGAGGGACCGATGGAACTGCAGTCCCCCCTCCCCCTCGAAATGAATAAATAATCAGTTTTTCGGTAAGTTCCGTCTATACATATTAATTGTTTATATATTGATTAATTAATTATCGGCTTCAGCCAGCCCAAATAAAAATCCTGGCTACGCCGCACTGTATATACTGATATACTAATATTATATAGTAATATTATCGCCGAACGCGTCGTGATTTTATAGTTATAAGCGTTACGCGCGTTAACCGTTAGTTTTTTTTTTTTACAAAAATCTTTATTCGCGTTAATTCTGACTTTAAAATAATTATAAATTAATAATTATTTATAATTATATACATATAAAATAATAAATTTGTAAATTTTTTCTAATTGATCTTCTCGTGTTTTGAATAATTTAAAATTGTCGATGATAAATAAAACAGTTTCAGTATTTGAAAACAAAATCGTTAGGTTTTTTTTTTTTTTTGTACTTCCGAGACTATATTCCTTTTGTTTTCGTCTGTTCTGTGGTGTAACTATTTATAAATATAGTCTATATAAATTTGGGCCAACTATATAGTGTTTATAATAATAATTTACCAGCAGTGGATTTTATGACGGGGTTAAGAATATTTCCTTGCCTCTTTCTCTGCCACAAAGGCCTATAGGACAATGAAAATGTGTACATAATACAACGTACTTTTTTAAACATATATAGACATTTCAACTAAAGAAGAAAGAAAAAGTCTGGTACCAAATATAAATCTATTAAATTTTTCGCGAAAATCTGAATGGATGTTTATTAAAAAAAAACTTTGATTATAATAACGCGTATTCCTATATAATATTAATATTTTATTTTGTAATTTTCATTACGTTTTTGAAATATCGATTGCGAGAAGGGGGACCCGGACCCGAAATCTACCCCCATTTGGGTACGCCTCTGGCGTAAGCAGCATCACATACGCGCCTATATTTGCAATACGCGCTATTTGTTCGCAATAAATGAATCGTGAGAGCTCTGCCGAGATCGGATGTGTTTTATGGCTTGAGATACGCAACGCGCTATATAGAGATAACAAC